>FR990112.1:20490833-21759166 GCA_905404275.2 Hedya salicella
AAAAACTATAAGATGTACATTGATGAAATTTGGAGCATAGGTGTCGTGTGTAAACCGCTACTTAGTTTGATAGTTGAATAAAAATATATATATTTCTAGGGGGGGCACTCCATACATGTAACCGAAACGGAAAAAAAAATTCAACAAATGTCAATGTGTGGCATATATTTCGACAGTTCTTCTAAAAACACTTTAAGGTTTCTAAAAAAATTTTTTGATTTAGTCAATATTTTCCAAAATATTCGCTCCGAAAGTAGCAAAAATTGTGTCCCCCCCCTCTATTTTCTAAACGCTATGTTCAAAAAATATGAAAAAATTTACAAATGTATAAATTATTAAATACTTCTAATGAAAACTGTTTTTAATATAATCAGACGTACCGTTTTTAACTTATTGCCAATAAACTGCGCTTCTCAGCAAAAGGACGTAAGTGCCGGGGAGATACGCTCTTTTGTTAGTGTTTTTTTTCATAACGTATCTTTTTTCATCTGTAGTGCATTTTTTTGTATAAACGGCTGTCCAACTCGCACTTGACCGCTTTTTGTAATTACATCAAGAATACGGAGTATTATTCGATTTTTTTGGGAAATCCGTGACTTTACTACATTCTAGTAAAATAATATTATACGCGATAAAATAATGAATCCGCATGTCGACTGTACAGGCGGCCGGCGATCGTCAGAGCGACTTGTTGTTTTGCTGCCACTACACGAGGCTCGTATGAATTGCCCGTCGCCTTCCGCGCCATGTTTCTTTGTCATTTATGCTGGCTGTACTTTTGTTCGCCTGAACTCAAGTAGGGACGCGTTCAGACGGGAGGTTCTTGTGATTCAATATTGCGTCTGTCGCCTAAACAGAGTTAGTCGAGATACATTTATTTTGATTCCCTGAGGAAAACAGGAAATTATAAGTTTAAAGCCTACTTTTGACAGGGTGCATTATTTTGTCTGTCTTTAAAAAAATTTACACTTACATGATTTTCAAACATTACGAGTAGAAAACTGTTCGAAGTCACTGTAGGCCTCGACGAAGATGGCGGGACGAGCTTGATTCTTTCCAAAAGAACTGGTGGGAGATTGCCCAAGACCGGGACACGTGAAAGGGTATGAGGGAGGCCTATGCCCAGCAGTCGGACACTCTATGCTCATAAAAAACGAAGGCTGTTCAGTCTTCAGAACCCTTCACCGAGGATAGCCGACATGCTCTTGGCCGGTTTTATTTTATACTAGCTTCTGCCCGCGACTTCGTCCGCTTTAAATTCGGAAAAGTGGCCTATGTCCTTCCCCGGGACTCATACTATCTCCATACCAAATTTCATCCAAATCGGTTCAGCGGTTTAAGCGTGAAGAGGTAACAGACAGACAGACAGACAGACACACTTTCGCATTTATAATATTAGTATGGATATGGATTCCTGATGAACAAAAGGAGGTTATAAGTTTAAAGCCTACGTTTGTCACGGTGCATTCTTCTGTCTGGAAGTATGGATTAGTATGGATATGGATTACTCGCAGTAGAAAATCGCAAGCGTTTTCCTTCCTCGTTCTTCAGTGAACTTGCCCTTACTGTAGTTTTTTGTACAAAGTGTCAGTTTGTTTTATTTCTCCTTCTAGTGAATGACGTCTGTTCGCAGCTAAACTGTTGCACCAATTTTCTTTTCCAAATAGTTTCTTTCCAGAACTTTCTTTTTATATTTCCGCGCTGTATTGAGTTAGCGTTTGTTTTAGCCAATCGGTATATCTACACTATTATGAAGTTGTAAAAATGAAATGTCTGTTCATTAAAGATATTTAAAAAAAATTGTTTACAATATTTTTTTTGGATTTTATGTATGTGTGTATGTGTAGTTGTGGCTTCATGACGCAAAATCGGCTAAACAGATTTCGACTATTTTTGGTACACGGGTAGCTGGGTATTTCCAGATGGTTATAGGATACTTTTTACCCGACTACGCTGCAGAAAAGACGAGAGGTTATGACTTTTTCTCCTCCGCGAACGAAGTTGCGGGCATCTTCTAGTATATATATATATATTCTTACAATATATATATATATATATATTGTAAGTATATTATCATCATCATTTCAGCCATGGGCGTCCATTGCTGGACACAGCCTTCCTCAATTGACTTCCACATGGGCCGGATAGAGGTGACCCGCATCCAGCGAGTCCCCGCAACCCTAATCATGTCGTCTGACCACCCTGCGAGTGGCCAACCTACGCTGCGCTTGCCGGTACGTGGTCTCCACTCGAGAACCTTTGTGCCCCAACGGCCATCGGTTCTTCAAACTACGTGCCCTGCCCATTGCCACTTCAGTTTGACAGTGAGTGAGTGTGAAGTGACAGCTACCGCTCACTAAAGTCGTCCTTTTTTGGAAAAAAATATTGAAATCATTTTATTAAAAGGGGCAAATTTTCATAGAGAAGTGAACGTTATTCAAGTTTATGAACAAAAAACAAAACAAACGAGATTAAAAAAAACTTTTTTTTGTTGAATTTGACTTGGGTTTATATAATATTTTTTACTCCAAATTACTTCAGAAATCTATGGTTGAAGTCTTGCGTCTCATGAGACACCTTATATATTATATCTTCTTTCTTCTCCTATTTAATGTTATCACTATAAGCTTGTATAAGTATTTAGCATCATCAGACAAGGGATGCGCCAGTGCAATTAGACTTTTACATTACTACGAGTAAGTGTGTAATTTTCATACAAATTGAATTTCTTCATTGGACCCCCTTAGGGGTTGTGTTAAAAAAAAACCTTAGCGCACCTCTACGACTCTAAATGTTTCTCTAAGTTTTTAACGTCACACCTGGCCACAATGTGAGTTTTACCGCACGGTATACGTATGGTAAAACTCGCATTATGGCCAGATGAAGATGTAAAATTGTGTACTCACCACGGGCAGTAAAAAAGAAAACCCTCAATCGCATATTTACAACCCTCGCCTGCGGCTCGGGTCAAAGTACCTGCGAATTTTGGCTTTCTTTCTTTTAAAGCCCGTGGTAAGAAATGTACTAATATTCTGCCCTCATAGATTTATACTGAGCTTTGTTTGTCAATAGTTAAGTTATATTACTCTTTTTTTACATACTTACGTACGTAAGTTAAAAAAAAACATATTTAACTTTTCCCTTCTATTATATTTTTACTTTTATAAGTTTTAATATGTTTCCTTGAAGTTCGCATTGAGTTTATACGTACAATCATAAATTTAAGATAGGCTAAGTACAAATATTGAAATACATAACAGTTATTTAAAAAAAAAAAACTGACAGTTGAGTTTGTTTCGGCTTTCTTCTCAACAGTGGGCCCCTCTGGGATATGCCGTAGAGTCAGACTAATAAAATTGCCCTTGCGGCCTACTTACAGAATAAACATCACTACTTCATACATACATCCATATACGAGTACATGTCTTTATTTAACCTAATGAGCTTCACCCATAAAAAACAGGGTTTTTACAGACAAACTTACAGACTTAACTTAAAAAAGATGTTTTTTTTGCCATGAGTAACGCCATACCCAGGAATATGTATAACGTATAGTTACAATTTCAGCGAATACTTTTCCTGGCAAAATAATGCCAATTAAATGCATGTCCGGGCATCGAGCGCGCGCTGCAATAAATAGTGAGCAAAACCGATCATTAATATCTCGCCGAGCACACGGAAAAATATTAAACAGGGCTGTATAAAGACTTTGTCAAACTTTGCATATACAATGACATGAGGTATATAGGCCTGTAATTAGTTTATATGGCTCCAATTTATAAAACAAACGAAATGCGGCAAAAACAAGTTTTGTATGAAAAACTTAAATTCCCTTTTTTTACTATGGTATCTGAAGCTATATAAACTAATTACAGGCCTGCATATACCTTAAGTTATTCTACGTACAAAGTTTTAGAGCAAACTAGCTAGTCGTTTTAAAATGAGAGCGTAACTACGTTTGTATGGAGAACCGAGCTTGAGGGCGACTCTTAAAATAATACTTATTTTGATCTGAAAACGGTATTTAATTTATCAATAGCGATGCAGGAACAATTATATATTTTTATTCTTATTGAATGAAACCATTAAAGTAGCTTTAGCTTCTTGTTTTTCAGTAAAACTACGATTATAAATTAAGTAAACAAACCCTGACATATTCAAAATAAAACGCACTTATTGAATCAATTTTACTTACCCCATTGGATTTGAATGACGAAAATTGATTTTACAACCCTTTCTCCACCCAAATTAAGGTACCACAGTAATTTTGGAAATAAATTATGTTTTGGATTATAATAAGTTTTTGTCCCAACGTCGCGGTTAATGTCATAAAGTCAGAGCCAACAAAGTTGCGGACGCTAGGTGGAGCTGAACTCGTGCACGGAGCCAATAGCGAGACAGTTAGGACACATCATGTCACGTCACTTGTCATCCCTCCGCTTCTCGCTCTTGGTTTTCATAAGTCTCTTTTGACAACCTGCTTGACGGACCAATATAATTTTGACTTGTGATCTGAAACATGTACTAATTACTCACCTGTCTATAGTAATATTAGGGAAAACTGCGGTCGAGTGTGAAGAATAACAAACCTGAAGTAACAGTGAAATAGTCACATAATGGCATTGAATCGAAAGCCGGGCAGGGCTTTCAGAGTGGAGACCGCAAACCGGCAAACATAGTGTGGTACGTTTTATTACTAGGTGGTGCGATTTACATAGGATAGCTGGTAGTGACTGGAGGAGAAACGCCAAAGTTCGGGTTCAACGGCGTAGAGGTGAGGCCTATGTCTATCAGTGGACTGAAATGGGCAGCTGATGATGATTGTAGTGAAATATTGCTTACAACTTTTTTTTATGTTATAAGGGGGAAACGAGTAGACGGATAGCCTGATGGTAAGCGATCACCGTCGCCCATAGACACCAGCAACACCAGAGGAGTCACAAGTGCGTTGCCGGCTCTTTTAGTACGCTCTTTTCTTGAAGGCTTGACGGTAGCGTCGGTCTGGAAATACTGACGGCGACAATTTATTCCACAGTTCAGTCGTGCAAGGCAGGAAATTTCTAGCAAAGCGCAGTCAACTGACGAATCGAAAGGTTTCGGCAGCCCTGGCTCGTTTGCGCACATGAATATTTTGTTTGATGGCCGCGCGCTATTGGTTTCGCACACACACACATAAAATATTAACGGTGCATCGTGTTGACACACATATTGTGTTGAACTGCCCTGTTGACCCAATGGTTGCACTTAAAAGATGAAAACGTCAAGGCAAATAAAATACATTTAAGTAGAAGGAGTGTAGGTCCAATGGAAAATGTTGTGGGAAAAATCTTCGTCATCAAAAATGGCGCAATAATTTGCTTTGCTTCTTGCAATAAATATATTTCAGTTATCATATCAGAAGAAGGACGTCAAGGATCTCCATAATGACCGGTCATGCGCCATCCTTATCCAACAGTTTCCCGCGGTCTTGACTAGATCATCGATCCATCTTGTTGAGGGCCTTTCCACGCTGTGTCATCCTGTACGCGGCCGCCACTCGAGAACTTCTCTACCCCAGCCGGAATCTGATCTACTAGCAATGTGTCTCACTGTCACTTAAGTTTAACAACTCTTTGAGTTTATTCGATGAAAACCTCAAACTCTTTTTACGAGAACTGTCAAAATATATACCTCACATTGATGTTAGCTCATTTTTTTTAGTTTTGGTTACATGGATGGAGTAATATTTTCCACCAGTTTTTTTTTTATTTAACTCTCAAACTACGTAGCGGCTTATAAAAAACACCTATATACCAAATTTTATAAATATACATCTTGTACTTTTTGGACGGACGAACGGACATGATGAAACTATAAGGGTTACCTTTTTGCCATTTTGGCTACGGAACCCGAAAAAATACAAAATTAGGACTATTAATCTAAGAGGTATACCTACCTGCCTTTTATGATTCTTTTTATTTTGCTTATCAAAGTTATTAGATATTACTGATATTAGGCTTATTTGGAGCTTAATATTTCTCCAGAAAATTATGTTGCACTGAGACACTCCAAGAATAGGAGGACCTTTTAAAAAACATTCTTCCGTTTGAAGAAATATAGCTCTGTCTTCAATGTCCTTTGTTGGAACTACGACCAGTTTAACAGCCAAGTTTAAGGCTGTTGAAGCGAACTGCTTGGCATTTTTTTTTGCAAGAACACAGTAACAACTATGAGGAAAAAGATGGAGACATTTCATCTGCCATTAACAAACAATTAAGTAGACAGCAAAAAATAATTAATGTGCCTAATTTCGATGCTATTTTTATACCTTCTGGCATGGAATCACCCTAAAGCTATAAACAAAAACAATAACAAACCATCAAGAAAATACTACAAACCTTCAATTATTCCAAAATAGCCCACAATAATATCTCAATCAACCTACTATTAACAAAAACAAATGAAACTGTTCACTACAGAATCGAAATTTGAAAATTAGCTTTTTTTAATCTAACCACTCCTGTTTCGCCCATCGTTAGTACGTTTGGGATGAACTACAACAAACTCATCACTTTTAAAACGTTAGATATAGGAAGTATTTTTACTCGATTTAAACGCATTTTTAACATGGTGTGGTGAGTAGCCGCGACAGAGTTAAAAAGTGAGTTAAGGTGTATTTTATGCACTTGTATCAAAGGACCGTTTTGGGTTGTAAAATGTGTGTTTTATAACGGTTGGTCGGTTGCTGATTGTGTTCTCGCGTGCGGTCGGCTGATACTTCACGCCAGATAATATTTCCATTAATCGCCGTATCTGGGATGTCAGCCGGGGAACACTGGTACCTGGTTTAGAACACAGTTTTAGAAAAAAAACCAGCTAAGAGCATGTCGGACCATCCTCAGTGTAGGATTTCGCAGCTGTTCATATAAAAACATGCACTACAGATGAAAAATATACGATATGAAAAAGTGCACTAGCTAAACAGCGTATATCCACGGTATTTACGTTATTTTGCTGAGAAGCACAGTTTTTCGGCAATAACTCAAAACGGTATATTCGATCATGTTGAAAATAATTTCCGCTGAAAGTATTTATTAAATTTTATCATTGTATTTTCTTTTCAATACTTTTTGGACATAAGGTTTAGAAAATAAACGGGGAAGACAAAAATTTTTTTTGAAACCTCAAAGTTTTTTCAAAGAACTGTCGAAATATGTGCCACACATTGATATTTGCTGAATTTTTATTTTACAGTTTCGGTTACACGTCAAGTGTCCCCCTAGATCTTTTTTTTTATTATTTAACTATCAAACTAAGTAGCGGCTTCTGCAAGACATCTATATTCCAAATTTCATCAATATACTTCATCATTTTTTTTTTACATTCTATACGCCAGTGTGTCTCCAGCATAACGAGCATAAGCAAAAAGTGTTGATTAAAAATATGTTGAACGAACGAAAACGCCGCACGCGAGTTAGCCAGACCGGTTCCACTGAACCTGTTTTAGGATTCAATTCGAATGAATGGAAATTTGATGGCACTTTTAATGTCGTGGCGACTATAATTACAGTTTGTTTTAATGACGATATTGACTGCCGTCTGACTGCCTTAAAGCAATTGGCAGTATCTAAAAAAAAAACTATTGAGTTATTTATATCATAGGCTAGCTTAACACATTCTGCATCAGATGAACTAAACAAATTAGCCGTATTTTACGTATAACATGATTAAAACCTCCTTAGAATATTTTGTATAATTATCTAAAATTTTCCACAATTTACTAAGCCATTTGGCACTATTCTAATATTGTTAATATACATAGCAATAAACTCAATTACTCCCTAAAGTCCCTAATCGTAACAAAAAATGCTTTGAAAAATGCTTTGAAAGTAACGGGGAACTTGCATAAAGAAAAAAATCGTCACTACTGTTTTCGAACCTGTATACAAATATACAGGTTCTAAAACACCACATTCTCACAATAAAATTTTAATCCACAATAAATGTAAACCTTTCATAAAGATACTGCATTCTTAATATATTGTTTCTTAATCATCCAATAGTAAATAATATACCAATTTATTTCACTTTAACGTACAGACTTCTAGCCCAAGGGGAGTTCCGAGGCAATCTGCTGAATCCTAAACCAGATCAGACGACGAAACGTAGCCATGGAGTTACGTCGCCTAAAGGTGCGTCCACACTTGTATCATTTGCTCGTATCCGATCAACGTGGCGTGGCATGACTGCGTATCGCGCTGCTTGGACGCTCACTGTCGGCGCGGCGATCAAGCCGCGCTTGTACAATCTAAGCGTGTGATTCGCGTAGCAACATGGATTTCGAGCGATCGGATCGGCGCAACGTCCAAATGCGTGATCGTGACGCGTGATCATGCCACGGGGCGAAGATCTGATCGAGCAAATGATACAAATGTGGACGCACCTTAAATCGAACTAGTTTTAACTTCTTTCTATATGTCTTTGTTTTTTGTAGTTCACATTGCCTTAGTTTTTACTGTAATGCTGTGTAACTTTTTTTGAATAATAAATAAAAAGAGACACATGCCAAACTTATGCGTAACATTAGTAACTGGCTTCGATGGGTGTACTGAGGAAGACGATGAAACCTAAACTGTTATTTACTGTATGGACCATGTAATGAAAAAAGTGTGAGATCTCCCGTGTATTTTCTGTCTCACTCACTCATTCACATCTTATACGGAGATTTTCAACCCCAAAGTTTTTACTTTTGCATGCAATTTTTAGTATATTTAATTACATACTCGTACAAACCTTCCTGATAATTACAAACAACAACAAAAAATAGCCAGCAGCCGTTCTGAAATTATGCCCGAAAATACGTTTTTTCAATTGATCTTTATTTTTTAAAATAGATAGACGAAGAATATAAAAGAAAAAGATAATTGACTGATTAAATCATTATTATGCGGAATTCTATATTAGATTAATTGTTTATAAGTTCCGTTGCTATTCCGTGAAATAGTGTCTTAGTTAGGAATAATCCATTATTCTAACCTAGACACCATTTCTCGGAATAGCAAAGGAACTATAATCCTTATATCATAAGACAACACTGTTCTGTTTTGCCGAGTTAAAAATAAGCGAAAATACGAATTAAGTAAGTAAATACATTGAAATCCTCGCTATCAGCAAAATCTTCAAGTTTAAGCGCAAACTCGGGAACATTAAGACATTACCGCTCTTGGATATTTATATTTCCATGCACGATGCCGGCACGATAGTGCTATCTCAAGTTGAATTTATTTCGCCATCTTGAATTTAAACCACTATTTTAGCACAGATCAGCTAACAGCTCAAATGAACAGATACGACACTTAAAACTGATACGAGACTTGCTCGACACTTACTCTTGCCAGGATTCGAACAGCATTTTGCTGACCCTTATATACCAAAACAATATAGGGGCCACTAAACATTTTGATGTTAACGTGAAAATATATATTAGTTGGTAAAATTTATTTTACATACCCTCCAGCTTAAAAGGCTTTTGTGTTTGTTTAGCTAATAATCGTTTTATTAAGTAGTCAATTATTTTATTACTTTTAATTGAAATAAGTTTAGTTTATTGTAATCACAAAAACTGAACAGAAATTCTAGTATACAACCAATTAAGCTAAACGTGTCATCAATCCTTTGTATTTGAGGCCTAAATTTAATACGATCTATTAATATTAATTGCTCATTACGCCAGTGAATGTTAAGCATTTGATGACAGAATATGATCTAGTAGTGAATCATTTTAACTAAGTTATCCACGAAAAGTCCAGGTGCGATGCACTCCGTGACTGCAAAAAGTACCTACGTTTGTTATAGATTGATGCACATTGTACGTTAACGACGAACGTTCACTCATCGAGAAAGCAATCGTATCAAAAATTACTTACTGTGAAACAATGGAAAAACGAAAAACATAAATACTGAAGAAGGCTGCTAGGACACTTTTACAAGTCTGAGTTTACCAACATTTCCCAAGAGGAGACCACTGTTGACAAGTGAGCCAAAAGAAACTCAACAGTCAGTCATATTTTCTAAATCATTCCTTACTATTACAATATTAGTACTTAGACAACTAAACTCTATACATAGTTCTCCCAGTGCGTGATTTGCCCTCTCGCTCCCACGCATTCACGAGTGGCATTCGTTAACATCGAAAGAGGGAGCCATCTGTAGTCTTACTATTATATATTCTGTGACCATTCTTAATCATCTATTAAACCATATTTCCGTTTGTACTTTGTATTGATGCTTGTGATGGATTATGAGCAATCTTTTTAACCTTATTGTCATTAGTGTAATAAGAAAGAAAATAAAACATTTTCATTTTTTATTGTCAGTGTCATTCTTGGTAGAGTAGTCCTGGCCGTCAATCCACTTAGAGTTCGAATTGGTGGCACGCTTTATGACACGCGTCGCCATTCCTTTCTTACAGCTGCCTTTTTCGTGCATTCGTGCAAGGTACCACCAATAACAGTCGCAACTATAAACTTATTTCAAACCAAGTAAGATATTTTATGATAAAAAATCACATCTAGAAAAGGGTTTATAGTTAACTAGCTTCTGCCTGCGACTTTGTCTGCTTTAAATTCATTTATCGCAGATAAGGGTATTTTTCCGGGATAAACTGTAGCCCATGTCCTTTCCCTGGACTCAAACTATCTCCATACCAAATTTCATTCCAATCGGTTCAGCGGTTTTAGCCTGAAGAGGGAACAGACAGACAGAAAGAAAGACAGACAGACACACTTTCACATTTATAGTATTAGTATGGATTTTTAAAGCCTTGAACTAATCTTCTGGAATCAAAGCTTTCAACCAATCACACTTTCGACCAAATCAGTTATAAAAAACAACTAAATCAAAGCCGGTTCATACGTTTAGCAGCTATGATGCCACAGATAAATACATACGTAAAACTTCCTTCTTTTTCATTAAGGGTTAAATATAACGAATAGTAAAACTGTAACGTAATTCTATTTAAATAGCAGCAACTTGACTCAAGCTCATTATTTCCCCATGACGCATTGTTTAGCCCAACTAACATTGTTGGTTACTCATATAAACCTTATGCGTAGGTGTGGTGTATGCTGGTATTATTGTCCGTACGCAAACGGTAGGTAATTAATTAAACCCGCTGGCTGTGATTTTATATCACAGGTTCTATACAGGGTGCGTTCGAAATCGGGCCTCTAAATTATGCTATAATGCCAACTTTTATTTTCATAATGATCATGTCTCTCGTTATCGTCATCGATATCTGTCCAACCAGCTTAAATTCCTACTGGGAATAACGTAGCCTAAGTTTTAATCTAGACCTGGGGCCCGTTTATCAAAAGCTTGTAACTTGTATTACGAGTGGAAGTTTATTTTGAATACGTATCGTTGGAAATAAATTACTGCGTGTAGAACAAATTACAAGCTTTTGTAAAACGGGCCCCTGATCTACCTTTATGCCATGATCATGTTAATACGATTGACGGCTAACATTTTATTAATTACCAAACATCCAAATAATATCAGTTGAATATATCGGCGAGATACGAGTAATGTTATTTTAGTTCCTTCTTTGTGTGCTACATATTTTTCCTTTTCAGGGGTTCAACTCGTCTCAAGTACAATATTTCTCAACGACGCATTATCTAGCCCAACTAATATTGTTGCGTACTCATAAAAAACTTAAATCGTAGATGTATGTTGATCTTATTGTCCGTACGCAAACGTCAGGTAATTAATTAAACTCACTAGCTGATTTTATGTCGTTGTAAACTATTCTTAAAATCGACAATCGATCGCAAAATTATACTTAGGCTCTATCTACAGTTGTCCGTGACCACCCTTGGGCAATGTGTTTCTAAGATTCCTATCTTGAAGTGTGATTTAAGATCACTGTGAATACAGCGTGGGCCAGCTTGCCACGAAATGGTTTGACGTTCGAATAAGGGCGTTAGTAGGCCGTTTGTTGTGAAAAACTTAAGAATTTTCTCATGTTTCCCACGTTCATTTTAAGGCCTACTTGCTGAGAGACTCTACTGAGGTCGTTGAGCATTTTGCAAGGGTCTTCCGGGGACTCAGATATGTCTACGATATCATCAGCACAGTGGAGGTTGTAAATGCTGTTGATGTTGATGCTAAGTCCGTCCCAATCCAGGAGCTTGAAGACATCTTCCAAAGCAGCGGTGAACAATTTGGGAGGTCCCTGCCTCAAGTGCCTCATCCCACGTTGCAATCGGATAGGTCTTGAGTTTTAGTCTTGGAGGTGTACTGACATAGTGGCGTTCTCATATAAACACCATAGTACTACGATATATACCGATGGTCAATTTGGCACCAAGGTAAAGACTGTAGCACCACCCAAGTCTCGATCGAATCAAATCTTTTTGTAGTCCACAAACGCTGAGCAAGTGGCTGATTTTAGCCTTCAGCCATTTGTATAAGCTGCCGTAGCGTATGAATGTGGTCTACGGTACAGAAGGCTTCTAAAATAGGAACTACTAACGAAGCCAGTGGCGAACAAGCCACCGCCCTGTCCGCGTCGCAGTGACAAATAACGACTACTGCGCCACAGTTGAATATGATCAGTAGAGTAACGATGAGCTTAAAAAATAGAAATAATTGACCTTTCAAAAGCTTAAAATACGCGCTTGACTTGGTGACTCTAGTGAAGTTTAATTAAATGCAAAAAACGTCTCGAACGCGTTTGTGACAATCTTACTTAACAAAAAATGTAAAGCGTGATTGAGACGTGTTGTTGTTTTGGCAAATAACACTTTAGGCTCTTAATGAACGAAACCCTACCATTTTTCTACTTTACCCTAAAGTTGACTATGTTATTTTAGTCCGCTTTTCGTGGGGCAAGTTATATTTTGTACAATAAAAAATAGTAAATTAATACATTTATGAATCTACACTCAAAAATGAAAGGATTTTCCTCCTCTAGTTACTCCTTGAATGTTCAATATTCTTAATCAATCCCCCAAATTATAGTAAAAAAAATCAGCCCAGAGCATGTCGGACCATGGTCAGTGTAGGGTTCCGCAGCCGCTACCACAAATAAAATGCACTACATATGAAAACTAAACACGATTGAAATAAAACAATTTAACGGATTATATCGCGTATATTATCTCATTTTAGTTCCCGACGTTTCGGAAGCTTTTCAGCTTTCCATGGTCACGGTTGGACCACCCGAATGAGTAATAATCGCGGAAACCGAAAAAAATATATAAAAAAACACGATGTTAAAAAGTACACGAGCAAAACAGCGTATCTTTATTGCACTTACGTCCTTTTGTTGAGTAGCGTAGTTTTTTGGTGATAACTCAAAAACGGTATATTGGACATTGTTGAAAGTAATTTTCGTTGATAGTATTTATGAAGCATTATCTTTATGATTTTTTTCATATTTTTTGAGTTACAGTTTAGAAGGTAGAGGGTGAGGCATTTTACAATATGAATATAAAAAGTTAAATACAAAAAGCAAATACAAAATATTAACACTATAAAAAACCTAACCGAGGGTACCGGGGCAGGGCTCAAGCTACCGGTGGTTAGGGCTGCACAGAGAGGAACCTCCTGACAATGCGGGCCGTGTCCAGGATTATTGCTTTCTGCATCTGACCCTTGATCTAGCCATCTAGCGAGAGTCTCTTAAGATGTTGGTCGAGTCTCTTCGCTATAAGACCTTTTACCGAAATGACTATTGGGACAATGATCGTCGAATCAACATTCCACATGGCGGTCACCTCGTGAGCCAAGTCAAGGTACTTGCTGAGTTTGTCCTTCTTGGCCTTCACAAGGTTCTCGTCATCTTTATTATTATTATTTATTATTATTAACCGCTTATTTAGTATTTTATAATTTCATAACAGTAGTTATAGATCTTTTCTACCTATACTGCTTTTCTTGCCCCTGCGGTCCCCGAGGCCATACGTTACAAACTCTATTCATAGCTTTTTACTCTTTCACGGCTGCGGACTGTACCGGGAGGTGTTTTTGCTGTCGCTACCTGAATTAAGTTTGGGAAGATTGATTCTCGAGCGCTATTTTCTGTAGACGTTTTTCTTTTGTTGACTGTACGTTGGATGATGTATCTTGGAGTTAGGAGTTTTTGTTGAAGTTTTCTTCGTAAAATCAATTTATTTTAAGCGTTGTCTACTAGTATGTACCTACTTATTTATAAAGAACTAGAAGTAGCCCGTAACTTCGGTCACGGAAGCTGAAAAGTTCCCTCTTCTTAGTTTCAGCGTATATAAGACAAAATTAGCTTAGCTTAGCTTTCTTTCTCCTAAAAACTGATTTGTTCAGTCGTTTTGACTTGACAAGACCGCAAAATTTTGTGGCCGAGAGATGGCGTTGTAATCATTGTTATATATTTTAAAAAAGGTCGTAAATATATAAAAAAAAATCTTGCCATCCAGAAAACTTCTTTAAGGTTCAGTTGTAATACTATAGATTTAGATATAACCAAACGTTTTGTAAAATTACAGTAAATATCTTAGTACTAAGTACGTACAAAATGGCCACGCTTAGTTCACTATAATATTGAATCGACATCATTTAATAGACATAATAATTGACAAAAATATGCAAATCATTTCTTTGAATTTAAATAGGACCATTCCGGAGGTCTACGAGTACCTATTTAACAAAGAAAGTAATGTGTAAAAATAATAACAGATCATAATTTACAAGGAATATAACGTCAAAATCAAAAGAATATAATACAAATACGCAACTCTATTGTGAAGTCGGTTATAGTTATTTTTAGCAACAGTTATAAGAAAAGGGTAACAAAACACGAGTGGAGCCGGTTGTATGAGCCGTAGGCGAATATCGCTAAGAAATATGCTACGACTGTTCTCCCTCAATGATACAACGTTGCATACACTCAATTTTCTACTCCTGTACTTTTTCTGCCATTTTTTTTATGGTAGGGGGCAAACGAGCAGACGGATCGTCTGATGGTTAGCGATCACCGTCGCCCAAAGACACCTGGAATACCAGAGGAGTCACAAGTGCGTTGCCGGCCTTTCAGGTCCAGAAATACTGCCAGCGACAATTATGTCTCCAATGTTTTTATATTAATGTTGTTTTACTATATAAATGGCAGAAAAAAGATCAGGAGTAATAAAAAAAACACCAGCTCCGAGTATGTATGGCTATTGGAACACATTGTGCACCCTTTTATTAGAAAGTAACCTATCATTCATGCATACATTAAGTTAAATCAGGAATGCATATTTCCCACGGGAAATTCATTAGATCAAAAGCAACGGTACTTTTTCATTCGACACAAGCACTTGGCTGTCAGGTAACTCAATGACTAATGCCACAATTAGGATACAGAATTGTCAGTGTGTGAGTACTTATGTTTAGCTAGGACTAGAGATTCCAATTCCGGGATTTTTGTTAATATCGGGATCCCGGAATTGTCCATACAAAAAAATCCCGGCATTAGAAGCCCTAGCTAGGACTAAACATCAATGACTCGTGGCAATTCAGTAGCACTAGTGATGTGACACGTATTTCGTGTCTTTTCAGATAACTTAAAATAAGATAAACTCACCGAGATAAAGCAATGTTAAACTTAATTTTTTGGCTCTCCCAAAAACGCTCGGCCTAGCCTAGGAACGTTTGACGTCACACGTTCCTACCTTTATAATTATGGAAAAATTAAAACCTTTTTTCTGCAGCTATGTTTAAAGTTGCGTTTCTCGAAACAGTTTCATAACAACAGTTACCTTACATTTCATGGGTTATTCAATGATTTTATTAGTTGTTAATAATTTCTTATTTTTTAAAATGGTCTTTTCTACGCAAATTTAAAGGATTTTATAACTTCTTATTAGTATTTCTATCATAGAAACTACCATTTCAGATCAAAATTTTATAATTTTTATATATTTTGAGATCAGGCAAAATCCCTATTTTTTTTAACTGAGGCACATTTTTCAGTCGTCTAAAATGTCAGACATAATACGGTAGTTTCGCTGGAAGTTACAAAACTAAATTGATAAAGGGCTGTGAGCGACATGAAGCGCCACGCCTCAGCACATGCAACACAAGGTGCAATTGCCAATTGCGAGACTATTTGCCGAACGGTGACTAGGAGATCAAGCGATTCTTGAAAATAAGTTCGATGTTCGATTAAACGTACAGAAAAGCTGAAAGATATTTTCAGAATTCATAGTTATAACAGAAATGTCGCTAGAAGTCATTAAATAAATAAAAAATAAAAACTGTTTATTTATTTCGTTATATTAGAATTCCATATGATTGTTAGGTTTTTGACTATATAACTACTATATAGAGTTTGAACTCTTTCTTACATAGTAGTTATATTTATTTAACAAAGTTTTAAATTAATATTTAAAGTTTCTGCGCTTATCGGGAGGGCCAGCAGTACCCACCTAGCCCTTCTTCGCCCTTCCAATATCCACGTCGCTCCAATATTTAGTGAGTGGGCAGTCGAGACGGTTAGCCAATACTCTCAGCATGCTGTAGCTGTATATACAACTGTCGCTGAGATACTGGGGTAATGTCACCGAAAATCACAAAACACAGTCAAATACACTTCTACAGCGACGGCGAGCGTCGCAGCGAATGGCGTATTTAGCGACACAATGTGCCATTGTCCGGTACGAGACAATCCAGGCCGGCGACTGCGAGTGTTAAGCGATTCTTGAAAGGATGCCGTTTAGAGTGAAGATACTGGCAGTTCCACTTTTACCGTGCGATATAGTTAACGTTTCGGAAGGTAAGGATTCCCTAGAAAATTGTTATGGGAGTTTTAAAATTATTAGTAAATAGGTAAGTAACTTACATTCCGGCATCGCAATATACTAACTGTTGGTATATTGAATGGATGATTTTTTTATTTACATTAAATATGGTACAGTAGATGTTACATATAGATGTTTCACATATTATGCCGATGGTGCGACGTGTAAATATGCACGACATTCAATATTACAATTATACAAACGATAAACATATTGTTACTTAAAAAAAATATCTAAAGCAATCTGCAATTATAATGTCAAATTAAATGCTACATATACTAATAAATAATAATTAGTCAGTTAGTATTACAATTGATTATTACCAAGTCAATAAAATATAAAATATATCATGTCCAATTTAAAAACTAAGCAACCAGCTAATATTCCTTAAATCAAATTAAATACTACAATTTTAACAGTAAATTACTATGTCTTGCTTATTTGTTAGATTCTAATGTAAGGTACTCTTTCACGGAATAAAAACACTTGTCCATTAAATAATTATTAAGTTTTGTCTTAAGACTAAGGAGATTACATGATTTAATAGGGTTGGGTAGCTTGTTATAAATTAATATTTCTGAATAATAACCATTTTTTTTATATGTCGATAAGGACGCTCGCTATTGCGATGCTGGAGCGCTATCTGACAGTTAACTAAGAAATCCACTTTATTAGTTAATACAATAATACGATTATAAATCTTTAAAACTGATATGTACATATACCCAGCTAATCGTGTACGAATAATATTTGAAATCCGTTTAGCCAATTTGGAGCGATGATGCCACAACGACGCATACACACAAAAACATACAGAAAATAAAAAATATATTTTGTTTTCGATTCAGGGACATACAAATAGTCTGCTCTACAAAATTTTTGTTCATTTACCTTCAATGTATAGACATGTTATTTTTAAATTATATGTCTATAAATTGCAGATATTTAAAAAAAGTGATACGGACTGTTTGACAGTAACTGAATTGAAAAATATTTTTTGTATGTGTCGTTGTGGCGCCATGACGTAAACGTATTGCAACTATTTTTGGTACACGGGTAGCTGGTCATCCACAGCTGGCTATAGGATACTTTTTACCCGACTACGCCGAAGCAAAAAAGAGGGTTTTTTCCTCTTCCGCTGACGAAGTTGCACCTAGTAATAAGATACATAACTATGTACTAATATTACGTAGCTATAAAATCAGTATGTCCTAAATTTCAATCACTTATTTAACCCAAAATATCCACACAATCAGGTCATCCGACCAACTTGTGGGTTGCCTTCCCACACTGCGTTTGCCGGTACACGGTCTCCACTCGAGAACCATTCTGCCGCAACGGCCATCGCCGGACTCGCTTGATGCGGGTCGCCTCTATCCGGCCCATATGGAAATCTATTTAGGAGGCCTGCGTCCAGCAGTGACCGTCCTATAACTGAAATGATGATCCACAAAATGCGTCCTGAGGTAATAAACTATGACACAAACAAAACTATACGCAAGAAAAAACTACTTTCCTTACCTATCAGATAATATCACATTATAGGTAACAACTATACCTCCGAATTGGCATGATCCTGTATCTCAACAACAATTCGAAGCAGAATACTATCACGATACACTAAAACTTACCTAAGACTCAAATTAACAAGGCATATTGGATGGCACGAATATCTTGGTATAAGTTCCTCTGTTTATGTGATAACAACATCGATTCAAGCAGAATTTAACCGTATGTCCGTAGGAATAGGGCTGTGAAGAATGTATGGAAAACATTGTTACCAGATCTGTACACTTGGGAAATTATGGAAATAGATATCGTTTTGGTAGTTGGCAGCTATTTTGTCGTATAAACGGTATTTGTGTGGTTCGATATTCTATTGACAGGCTATTGCTGTGAAATATAATCGCTATTGATTCTTGGCTGTTTTGCAAGGGTTGAAAACAAGGGTGGAGTTTAGTAGTTTGTTTGGTTATCATTATAATAGTATTTAAGTTGTGTTTTGCTATAGCCTCAGCGGACATAATGATGTTAATATATTTTTGTTATTTAATTTGATAGTGGTTCATGTTCAATGGAATGATAGCATATAAGTGGACATACATAGTTATATTAATAACTAAAACATGTCCGCAACTCCGTACGCGGTGGAGATAAAGTCATAACCCCCTTGTTTTTTCGTCAGCGTAGTCGGTTAAAAAGTATCGTGTCTGTGGATGCCAAACGGATTATTTGGAGGTCACAAATCGAAATAGATTTTTGGACTTTTTGTATGTTTATATGTGTCGTTGTAGCTTCATCACGCCAAATCGGCTAGACAGATTACAACTATTTTTGGTACACGGGTAGCTTAAGCTACACAGCTATACAAAAAGTCCAAAAAACTATTTCGATTTGTGACCTCCAAATAATCCGTTACTCAATTATTTTTTGAAAATTTCGTCAATGTAGAGACATTTATTTTTTCAACTTTGTAAAAACAGATTAGTTTTATACTATGTGGTTATAATAGTGTAAAAGTTTAATTGTTAGTGCTAATTAGTAATAAGCAATATAACAAAATTATGTTTTTTTTTTATTTATTTATTTTTTATTATTATTATTATTATTTTTCTATTTTTTTTTTTTTTTTTTTTTATAACAACATTATAGTGCTGTATATGATTCTTATAATAATAGTGAGGAAAGTAATGTTTTGGCTACTGTTTATTTGATTATGCCACCCGGCTGTAAATATAATTTACGTCTAGAACCTCACCGATGATCAGGTGAGGGAGGGAGGGGGGAGTCTAAATATGTTCTGTAACTTAGTAAGCGTTTGTTACATATAAGTAAATTGAAGAAACTAAATTATGGACGTTTTTTTTTGCTTTTTAGTGTTTCCTTGTTTGTTTAAAAGTTAATTAATGTAAAAAGTGGCAAACGAGTAGACGAACCAACTGAAGGAAAATAGTCACCAGGAGAGCGGCCAATAAGATGCACACTTTTAAGTGCCTGCTTACATGTTTTCTACAGAACCCCATGTTAAATTGTTTAGGGAATACATCAGGGGCCCAGGACCTCCTGAGTTTATATTAAAAAGTTGGAATATAGTTTCGTACATTGTAAACTTGTCACCCTTACTCAATTCCAGTCGCACCGAAAGTCCAGCCCATACGTTTTATATTTGTAGCAAAAGAAATTTTTCCCAGTAGATTTATATCCATGTCTATATACATGTATGTTGGTTTCTCAGTAAAGATACGGGGCACAAGTCGTTGGAGTAGCGGCTGACCAATCGACGGCGCGTTAGTTATGGCGGAATTATTCGCCACGAGCAGCATTAGTGATAGCGCGCCACGGACCCAAGAATATATGAATGTGGCGTGCATGGTTAGTTCTCCAGGCGTTTCAACCGCTATCACTTACCTGTCGAAAGTAAAAATTTGGTGAATAGATATACTGTGTTTGCGGTACAATTTTAATTTATTAAAATGTTACTGGAGCTCACTTCTTCAATATATGTGACAGGGAAGAGATATCTGTTGTTTAATCTGTACACATGTTCATCCAATAGACCCACACAAGAATATATCAATGTGGCGTTCACAGATTAGTGACAAAGGTGCTTGTTTTGTAACTGTATACGGCTATCTCACAGACTAATAAGAGATACAACGTATCAGACTGCCAACTCAGAAACAAATAATATTTAATCTGTACGATTAGTGTTGACTGACGTGTATTATTTTTTCTATTCGAGATTGCTATATGGCAAGTGATCGTAACGTATTCTGCCGGTCTAGGTTCATTGAATGAGGTCTAATATTTAGAATGAATAATTCCCGGCACGTAAATTGAACACGTAACTTCAGTAATTGTATATATTTTGATCAAATTCTATGCTGAGAATTATACCTCAGTGGCGAAAAAAATCAAAAAAACATTAATTGATTTATTTTTCATATTCTTTTTAAATTTGCACCAATTCATAATTGTAAATCGGACAGTCAGAGCAATGAAATGACTGAGAATAGTTTTGTGCTCGGCGCAGTCAAAGAAACAAAATGAATTCTTGGACATAATGTTTGCTAGTTCTGCGGGCGATAATATTGCAAGATCATCACGATTTAAAGGTCACTTCACTTCAACCACTTAATAAGTATTTTCTCAGAGCACGGGAAATGATGTAAAATTGCGTCCTTTCGCAAAGTTCTACAAACACAACATAATAAAACATTTTGCAAAAAGCAAGACAGGATAAACACAAGGACATCACTCGATAACACTTTTACTGTGACAGTGACAGAATGAATTTCGACAAATAATATACAGATGACAAGACGAGTGTATTGACAAAGCAACAGCTAATCACAGCAGAGAAAAACGTCAGTCAACATTAAAAACAACATGTCGCTAACGTACGCATTTTGTTATACAAAGATTACCAGCTGTGGGCTATCTGTCGATTATCTGTTAATCTGTACACCCGTTCATCCAATAGTATTATAGAGATCATACATGTCACGTGTGTGTTTGTTTCTCAGTAAAGATACGAGGCATAAGTCGGTGGAGCAGCGGATGACCAATTGATGGCGTGTTAGTTATTGTGGAATTATTCGCCACGAGCGGCATTAGCAACCACCCACCAACCTGTGGCGTAACTTGTTATGTATATGTGGCGTGGTTCGCCTGTATATTTGCAAAGATATTTTTCATCCAACTCCTTATTACTGTTTAATTCTATCTGTTTAACTTCATGTCTGTCTTCCGTTCTCCCTTTGCGTTGTCTTATCTCTGTTTGCCAATTTACATCCTTTAGTTAGCTCAGTGTTAGTCTATTTTTACTATCTTCTCTACCACTTTTTTTTCTATCTATCATATATTATATATAGAATTATATATATAGTATGTCTATCAAAATGTCAATTTGCTAGTCAGTCAGTACGTGTGCGTCCACGCGTTAATTTGTTCTCTCTCTATCTTCTCAGTTAACTTTAACTCGTATCTTTGCAACAATCTGACCCATATTTCTTTTCCAAGACTTTACAGGGTTTCATAAATAAAGTTGCGTTCATTTTGCCATGGTACCTACATAAAGCAAACCTTTCCCCACAAAGGCGCAAACTAGACCATTACCGCCTCATCCATCTCGTCGTAGCTCCGGCGCCCATGCAAAATGTACGAGATATGGAGATACCAGGAATAAAAATAGGGGTTGGTGTGAACAGCCCTAAATCATAGCAGTGATTTAGTTAATGGCCAGTGCGGTTACGACCTCATACGGGGTTATTTTTGAGACGTTTGTGAACTTTTGTTGATTTTTATGGGGTCGTTGAGACGTTTTAGCTATCTTGGTTGACAAAGTATAGTTTGAATTGGTCGTTGATATTCTTGCTACTCAATGGTATAGCGTGAAAATGTGTTTGTTTGTGTGAATATCTTTAGTAAGATAAGATTTTTTGCAGAGAGAACGTGTGTTTGGAGAATTTGCCATTTTTTTCCAAATTACCTTCTTTCCGACCTGTTTCTTATCCTAATTCACGCTTTTTTCAGAAACTGAAGATCGATCTCGATTTTTTTTATATATACGACCTAAACTTGGCTTGTGTGCTTTGGGTAAATTTTGCTCCAACTATCTTCGAGTTATCGAGAAAAATGATTATTATGCCAAGACTTAGCCGTGATTAGGTATTGGGGCTATAACCTAGCACTGCTGCGCAGTTTTTTGGACTACTAACCTGTACATAAAAAAATGTTCCGTATACGCCAAATACATACTAATATTATAAATGCGAAAGTATGTCTGTCTGTCTGTCTGTTACCTCTTTACGCTTAAACTGCTGAACCGATTTGGATGAAATTTGGTATGTAGTTTGTTATAGTTTGAGTCCCGGGGAAGGACAAAGGCTACTTTTTATCCCGGAAAAATACCCTTATCCGCGATAAACGAATTTAAGGCGAACGGAGTCGCGGGCAGAAGCTAGTTACATATGTGTTTGTTGTATCTGACGATATATTATCGTTTTATATATTTTGTCTTTTATAGTTAACACTATAGATAACTATTACTTTTATCTATTAGTAAAAGACGTAACATACAAAATAATGATAAAGATTTTTTTTTATGTTATAGGGGGCAACACGAGCAGACGGATCGCCAGATGGTAAGCAATCGCCATCGCCCATAGACACCTGCAACACCAAAGGTGTCACAAGTGTGTTGCCGGCCTTTTAGGTTATGATTAAGACACTTACTAAAATAAATAAACAAATCTGATTGCTTTAATTAAAATACTTGTTACTTTTGAGTTGGCTTAGATGTTACATCCTGAGAAGCTTGCGTACAAAACAACATGTAACATTCACCACTTTCCTCCCTACCACCTAAATCAAAACCCCGCTCCCATATTAATCTTCTTAAGAAACCAAACTCTCAAAGATGCTGGGATTACTTCGCGAGAAAATTCTTGTCCAACCATAAAAGGCTCATGTCTCTGTTAACGTGCAGACACTTAAGACCTTTTTAATTAAGTTAACAAAATTTAGGACGCCCACGCAGTATATTTATTGAGTTAATTAAATGTAAAGCTTTAGATAGATGAGGCAGGTGTGCCTAAGGGGATGACTCTTGGTACAAAACTATACAACGGTAAATCGCGAGGTGGCATGACACTGTATGTCTTGAGGGTTTCTGGTACAACTTTGGAGAACTATTTGGCAGTCATTATTCTCCTGCCCTTATCCCATTCATTTGGGGTCGGTGCAGTATATTTTTTCCTTCTATACTTTCCTATCATCCGTCATTTCCTTGCGTTACTCCATTTTCATGTCATCTTTCACACAATTTGAAATAAAACAATTTAACGGATTATATCGCGTATATTCTCTAATTTTAGTTCCCGACGTTTCGGAAGCTTTCCAGCTTTCCATGGTCACGAGTGGACTAAAATGAGATAATATACGCGATATAATCCGTTAAATTGTTTTATTTCAATGAGTAATAATCACGGAAACAGAAGAAAATAATATTTTCACACAATTTATTCGACTTTTCTTTTAGTCTTTCTTTTCTTCTACAACCTTCTACATTCTTACTCACCGTTTTTCGGCAATATTTTTGCAAGAGAAAATATCTTTTGTGTGTGTTTGTTGCGTTTACATGTGTCTATATAAGTTTTTTTTTGCTTCATAGCTGTTTGTCGCCACCTTCTCAACTATAATTGTTGTCTTTTAAACACTCCGCTACCCAAAGGTTGTCTGGAAGAGATCGCTATTTAGCGATAGATCTCTTCCGACTGCCTGTTGTTTACCTCTGCTAATTCGAATGTAACTGTTATGTTCTATATTTCTGTATATCTGGAAGTGCAATAAAGAGTATTTGTATTGTATTGTATTGTATCTTTGAATTTGAGCCAGAGAATTCGCAAAAAAGATTACTCCCTGCTGAGTAGGTACCAAGTGGTAGGAAGAGGAGATAAAGTTTGAACAAACTTGGGTTACAGGACTTAATTATAATAAGGAAAAATCAGGATTTGACACGGATTGGGAAGATGCCTGTTTACTTAAAAATGACGTAATTTAACGCTGAAAATTATTGAAAAGAATGAAATTATCTTATCTCAAAACTGCACTAACGAAATGGCACCATTATTGGACAGACATCTAGTAATGGATAAAACAATTTAAAACCTGTATAAGGAAAATGTGACAACATCTAAGGGCCTGTATCGTCATTCTTAAACCACGCCCAAAACGCCGAGCGGCTGCCGAAACGCTGAGCGAGCGGCGGAAATTTGTAATAAGGGATGCATTTATTGCTCACGCGCAGCAAAGAAAGAGAAAGCTAATACACTGCATGCTTGGGGTTTTTGGCGTAAGCGCCAGATGTTAAAGTACGATGAAATCGAAGATATTATTATGTTTTGTTAACATTTAAGTTAATCACTTGAAAGATAAAATGAAGAATGACATTTTTTACATACTTTAGCCGTTTATTAATAACTTTTCTATCGAGGAAATTTTCTACAAAGATGTTTCCGTGTTAATCACTGAATAGGTTATATAGTCAAAAAATACATATCTAAAACCCAGCATGTTTCATATACTACATGTGACAAAAATGTCAAAACATAAATAATTTAAATAAAAAAAGAACCGACTTCAAACTAAACTAAAAAGCCAAAAATAATCTTTTATGTACGGTACGGATCACATTTGAATCACCTTTTGAAGTCGGTGCCCAACCATTCATTTATTACTATTAAGAACCGCGGCGGTGAGCCTTTAGTTATTATCTACTTACATATATATTTAGTCATAGTAATTCGTATTTTTGTTGAATAAAGAACTTTATTTATTTCAGGTTTGGCACCGACTTCAAAAGGTGATTCAAATGTGATCCGTACCGTACATAAAAGATTATTTATGGCTTTTTAGTTTATTTTGAAGTCGGTTCTTTTTTTATTTAAACTTTTTTATTTTTTGATGGATTTTAGTAGTGATATAAAGTATTTTTTAGAGCCCAGAATGGAGAGATTGAGGAGGCACTTTGCACGCATCTCGAGTCTCTGGAAGTAAGAAATGTAAAAGTTGGTTAGTTCATTGTACATTCCATCATCAGCCCAGCATGAAATTATGACAACCAGAGGAAAACAACTGATAACTTTAGAAAAATATATACAAAACATTGTTAGTGCCTATAATATGTGAGGGTTTCTCTTGATTTCCCTGGTATTCCATCATATAATCCTGACTTGGTGATAAGGAGACTACTTCAGGGACACACTAAAAAGAATATGAATAACAGTTTTAACGTATCTACCTATAATAGATGATTTGTTTAAGAATTATCCTCTAACTCTTAACTATTAAGGAGTTGTACCTTCCGTCATCAGCTCAGCATAATGAAATGATAACTATCATATGCAAATACTTAAAAAGCTTAAGAAAATACATGAAAAACGTTATAAGTGCATATAAAATTTGAGGATTGCCCTCGATTTCCCTGAGATCCCATCATCAGATCCCAACTTTGTGGCAATGGGAGCACCTTGGGAGTATATCCTTTCAAATTAAAAAATAATTTTTAAAATCGGTCGACAATTGGCGGAGTAATCGGTAAACATACATTAAAAAAAAAAAAAAACTATCGAAGACATAACCTCCTCCTTTTTTGGAAGTCGGCTAAAAATAGCTTAAATTTTCGATGCATCCCCTTAACTACATACACGCTATAGCTTGGATTTGTATTATTCATGATTATGGCAGAATTATTTTATACTAGAAAGTGCCCGCAACTTCGTCAGTGGAGGAGAAAACAATCATAACCCTCTTTATTTCTTCAGCGTAGTCGGCTAAATAGTATCCTATAACCATCTAAAAATGCTTACCTACCCGTTCCAAAAATAGTTGAAATTCATGTACCTAGTCGTTTTGGCGACGAAGATTCAACGACTCATACAACCGTACAAAAAGTGAAATAAAATATGTTTCGATTTAGTGACCTTCAAATAGTCTATATTACTTTATCATATCTTCAACTTCAACAACTTTATAATACAGTATAGATAATTTATGGTTTAAGAAAAACTATTTATTCGGATATTGGCAACAAATAAAACATTTGCCATCAAAACATATTTCAAATCGTAAATCAAAGCAAAAACGCAAGCTTGTTCGTGTATAAAGCGCGTCGTCCACCGGCGGTGCAGCATCAATCTTGCAAGAAAGGAAATGGGAGATCGCGCGGCAAAAACGCCGTGGACGCCGGCCCTAATCGGATTGCATACGTGCATTAAGGCGTACTATTTATGAACGACTATCTTGCGACTAATAATTGTACGCACTTTAAAAAGATAGATTTTCAATATTTAACTTAAAAAAAACCGGCCAAGTGCGAGCGGACTCGCGCACCGAGGGTTCCGCACAAAATATACGCTACAAATGGCCGTATCTATGAAAATCCAGTGTTAGCAGAGTCCTACTCCTAAGCAAAATGTACGCGACACTCGATAATTTTATATTAGTTACTGATATGCATGAAAAAATAAATGTTTCATCGTATAAAGTAAAAGAAAAAGTGGAATGTAGAATAAGCTGGAAATTACTCCACCGACAAGAGCCTAGCTCTTAAATCGATTTTGACATGTATTAAATTAATTTGAATGACGTCGTTTTGACATACATTGTAGTAGTTAATTTAATTCGAATGAAATTCTTTTGACATACGTTGATATAGTGTAGTTATCGAATAAGATAAGTGTTTAGTACCTAAGAACTAGCATTATACGCCCTAACAGGGTGTCATGTATCTACTACTTATAATTAACATCTCCTGTGATAAACATGGCTTGTAATGTTGAATAAATGAATAAATATATGATGATGACTGATATACATGAACAGACAGATATAAAATAATCCAGTTTTTGTAGGTATTTGTTTTATAGCGGCAACAAAAATGCATCATGTGTGTGTGTGTGTGTGTGCATGCATGCGTAAGTGCGAGCGAGCGTGAGTGCGTGGCGTGCGTGCGTGCGTGAGTGAGTGACTGCGTGCGTGCGTGAGTGCGTGGCGTGCGTGCCTGCGTGAGTGAGTGACTGCGTGCGTGCGTGTGTGTGTCATGGATGTGTCGAAAAGGAACATTTACTCAGCCGTCATAAAGTCTAAGAAGTAAAAACTGAATACGTTTCTTTAAGCTTAATTTGCCCTATTGACGTACTATGGCTACAAATTAACATATTTCCATAAAATATATAATATAATTAATTTCATAATTTCATAATAAAAACGCCCGCGAATAGCGGCCCGCCACCATACAGGGTGATTAATCGACCAGACGGTTGTATCTACAGCGTGTTTCGTTTTGCACTGCACAATGATGGATGGCAGTCCGCTAGTTAACTCGAATGCATAAGTCGTTTGTCACGGTGTAGCTTGCGTTTCGGGACACACTGTAGCGGCGGCTGACGTACTGCTCCCAGACGGGTAATCAGATGAGGAATTAAACGGGTGTCCATAGATTAGAGATGCTATAGAGTTAGGAGCAGGGCTCGCACTTTTTCATGCCGATGACGTAAAAATTACGTCATTTTGCACACAGGATGTGATGTGTGTGTGATAAAATAAAATAGGGAACATGTACCTATGAAATTTTTTCATCGCTTTTCTTAACAAAATATCAAAATACCGTAAAAACTATTCCAAAACTACTAATTAGACAGCGATTTGACAGAGAGGTCATGTACTGTTACGTCACAGTCCACTACGGTCATATAAACTCCATATTAAATTCTGTTTTGCTAAAAAGAGATAAAATGAAATGTTTATTTATATATTTTTTTTGTATACTTCTATTCATTGTAAGTTTGTGGCGATAAATTTTTTTCTCATTCTGATTCTGATTCCGTTTGATAGCTTATATCTTGGTTTTTTTTTATAGTTATTCGAAAAAGTATTCGTCTGTTTGTTACATAAATGAGTTTTTAATAAAGCAAAAAGAAAAAAATATGCATTTCCCTATTAGTTTAATGAAACTTGTTACCGAATCTCTAAAAACGGAAAATCGTAACAATATTCTTCTAAGAATGACATTGTATAGCAACTTTTTATACCGTAGAAAAATAAATGCTACATTATAATTGTGTAATTATATGTTTTATTTATAGAGGTATATCCTTAAACATTTCGGATGGTTTTAATTAACTAATTTTATCTTTTTGCATGTTGTGACGCCTAGAGACCATATACATCTCTAAGAAATTTTGATTTAATAATAATTATTTTAATGTATTATTCACTTTGACCCCTAAGAGACCTTATACATCTCAGTAGGATTCAGTTAAATTATTATATTTAATTTTATCGCATGTCGTGACGCGTAGAGACCTTATACATCTCTGAAAAAATTAGTTTATATTTTATATTAACATTGATCTGGAGAATTTGTACATCTCCTCTGCGTGTATCAATTATAAATTAGTAATAACACAATTGTAAAAGTTTTAAGAATAATTAAGACAATATTGTAATGGTTTATTCGTACACGCATATTAATTGTTTTATATACTCTGACATTTAGAATTTTATTCTAGACACATTCTAGATTTTTTTTCTCTTTTTTATTGACAATCCTTGTGGGATTTATCTCATGAATTATTTTAATTTTTAAAATGATGATTTTATCAATTATAAGTAAGTATTATACTTAAGTTAAATGATCTGATTAGGTTTTTCTGGGTTTTCCTAATCCTTGCAACAAATGTTGGATCATATGTTTCCCAGCAAAGACTTCTCTCATTGTAACTGACAATTCGAAAGTGCTTGTATCTAAGCCTACTTGAATAAACGATATTTTAATTTGATTTCATTATAATAATAATTAGTAACTAAACAATTACAACGTCAACGTATTGTTCATCTGAATGTGAATGTCAGTCAAAGACCATTTTAGGTGCCAATATCGTTTAATTAAAGTGGTTGATAAAGTTGTAACTGCTTACGAAAAGAGTATGTGTAATCATCCTATGTGGTTTGACGTCATCGGCATGAAAAGTACGGCCCCCCATACATATGGCTTGTTCTTAGACAAATTCGGTTTTAGTTTAAAGATCTTTGAAGTCATCACGACGCGTTTGGATAAGTTTGTTGAACAACGGCCTACGCAGCTCGCGGTCCCAGGTTTGAATACCGGCCAGTGCAAATATTTGTGTGACGAGCACAGCGGATGTTTTCTATGTATTAAAGTATTATATCTATGCTATTATAAAGTTATAAAAAAGAAATGTCTGTACATTGAAGATTAAAAGAAAAGATTGTAACGGCATTTTTGAAGGTAGAAATTTTTGTTTTGATTTTTTGTAAGTTTCGTTGTAGCTTCATTACGCCAAATTAGCTTGACAGATTTCAACTAACTTTGGTGCACGCTTTTTTACCGACTACGCTGTAGACAATAAGGGGGGTAATTACTTTTTCTCCTCCGCGAACGAAGTTGCGGACAATGCACCTTATCTATACATAACATCGAATTATCCGGCCCATGTGGAAGTCTATTGAGGAGGCCTGTCTCCAGCAGTAGACGTCCTATAGCTGAAATGATGATGATGATAAGTCCGAATTGCACATGGCTGGATTTAACTCGACATGGCCGGATTTAACTCCTTACTAACATAGGCTATATATACCTATTAGACAACATCGTTGTGAGGAAAACGTACGATGAGGGTTGCCCACAAGTGAAATGGAAACAAGGCCAGTAGAAAGAAAGAGACTTACTGAGGCTATCATATATCGCAATTTTTCAGGCGTGGCGACAGAAAAATTGCAAGGGAAGCCGAAACATATTTATTTACTAATTTTTTTTAGGCAATAGGCATGATGACTGGATATGAAAATCAAATTCTAATTAGTCCGTCAGCAAGATAATAAAAAAATATTGGACACGTATTTTTTGCTTTTCGAAAATAATAAATAAATACTCAGATAAATCGCACTAAAGTTTAGTAGTGGGGGCTTGTGACATCACTCCTAAGTAAAATTGGTATTTAGGAGTGACGTCACTCGACATTTTGACTCAATGTATCGCCTTTATTTTTCGATTATGTGCAAAAAGGAAAAATACTTGTCCAATATAAGGTACTTGCGCCCAAGATGGCCCGGTTCTTAAGATGGCCCACTTTCATCTTTTTAGTTCAACTTCTTTGGTTTCGATATAAAATTGCTGTTTTATCTCTGGTACCTTAGTAGGTATAACACTGCAATTTTATTTACCGAACATGGGCGCGAAATTTAAACTCATTCGAACTTTAAAAAATACAAAATAATTGATAGTGGGTCATGTTAAGAACCGGGCCATCTTAGGCGCAAGTACCTTACTTTATTAATCTACATGACGGAGTAATTATTATAGTTATCATCCCTAGTATAAGCCTTTCCTTGAGCAACCCGAGGCTATACAACTTCGCAGTTCAAGATAGCAGTAACATTCAGCCACCACCGACACCTTACAAGAGTCATGAGCATAAATTATCCAAAATTGATTCCTGAACATAGCACCCGTAGCCTCCATTGCTACACCTCCTCAACAATGCAACGCACCTTATTACAATGTCTTAAAATGCCAATTTCAAGTACATTTCAGTTTCACGAGCGCATTACACGTGGTAAGTAGATCGTAAGTAACCAGTGTTCAATATTTTAAAAAGGGCGATGATGGATCGTCTGGCAAAAGTCTTGTTTTAGTGTTACTATTTTGTGGAAAACGAGCTTTTTGATGTTTAAGTAGATAAATGGGGTATTGTTTCGGTATTGGAAGCCTTGAAATTAATCATGATATGAGGACTGTCAATAGCTATACAAAAAGCCGCTCCCTGATAGTTAAAACGCCATTTATGTAAAATAATTATTATTCAAAATTATTCAACTTTGCAAGCTTCCTGAAAAAAATAAACAGTATTTTTTTTCTTTTATTTGCTCCATATATGTCCTTCTTGGTCTTCCCCTTTACCTTTTCCCTTCTATTTTTCCTTCTTTTATAGTCCTAATGTTATTATGTCCTATAATTATCGTGACGTAAGAGATGACCTAACATTTTTCCTCTCTTTTATTTTAGAAATGTAAACAGTATTTTATACATCAAAGAAGACAAACTCTTTGGAGCTTTTTGCACAATTTACATTCAAAATATTTGAATTAGATCTTTACCTACTATTTAAAATTTTATTGTTCCGAACACCAGCGGTCATAAACACAGTTTTTGTATACTATTTTATTTAGTACAGTAAAAAAGTACTAACGAGCGAAAAAAGTATATAATACTTATAATAATTGTTTTATTTCAATAAGTAATAATGTTTTTAACAGTATGATTGGAACCCCAAAGCCTAACAGAGTATTTAAATGTTACGATTTATTTATTATTAGCCGTTTACGAACTAAATATTACTGTACTATGTTGTTTGTTCCATTATACTCTTATTTTTAATTCAAGACCAAAATTTTACGTCAACTGGCGCACTTTCGCTGTAATCACTGCATACTGGTTAAAGTGTTAGTATTTTTATCAATGAAACTTACCCTAATATTACTGGTGGCACGATTTCTCATTCATATTTTTTAATAGCGGTTGATATGCAGTCCTCTTGTTTTAATGGTCTTGGATTAAAAATGATACATTTCTAAACGACTCCCAAAAAAGAGGAGGTTCTCCATTCGTCGGAATCTTTTTTTTAAATTTCAAAACCTATATCTTTATCATACTTCTATTTCAAAATCCATTTCAAAGCTTGAAGCAGTCAAAATTTAGTGTGTGTACTCGTACAAGTTATTTTAACAGGTGGGGAGCGATTTTTACAATCTGTCTGAAAACGTAAGCCACTCGCATGGTGTAGATCTTTGGGGTAGACCAATGTTTAGCAGTGAAGGTTCTTAAGCTGAAGATGATGGTTATGATCAGGCAAAGGTTTCATTCTCTAGCCGCGGTACCCTAAAAAATAGCAAATTGCTATCAACAAAGCACGTAAGTCTAGAACTCTTCACGAGCCGCCTTTGAACCTTTGAGCACTCTTCAACCCGAGACTCGCCCTCAACTGTTGCGTTCTCATTGCCACGGGATACTGGGCTCAATGACCAAGATAATAGAGGCGAGGATAGGGTGATGATATTGTCGTGCTTAGATGAAATAGGTCATGTTAGACATTCTATTTAGTGTTATCGATGTACCTAGTGCCCAGTTACTCGTGTATCAGAAATAGTTCACATTCGTTCAGCCGTTTTAGCGTCAGGGAGTCACAACAACATATAAAAAAATTGTACATTTCGATGCTAGTGCGGAAAGTATGTCATTACTAAGAATGACATATCCGCACCTATATCGAACGACGTTTTTTAATACAGTTGCGAAAAAATAAGAAAAACAACAAGTAAGCATCATCATCAGCATCATTACCATCACCATCACCATCACCATTAACATCAGCATCATCATCATCATCGTCATCATCATCAATAAGTAGTCCTGAATTGGTACAAGTATATAAAAAAAAATATGGAATAGATAAAAGCACTAGTTCGCGAAAAACCAACTTTTCGCACGCTAAACAGCAACATTAAGTAGCACTTTTTGAGCATCTGTATAAATTTTTTTTCGATATAGTGACCTTCAAATAGTCCGTAGTAGTACTCCAAGTAGTCAAGGATACTTTTCACTCGACTACGCTTACTCAGGGTTATGAATTGTGTTCTCCTCCGCTGACGTAGTTGAATAATTAGACAATGTAGGTACTACTATCGTGAAATTCGCTGCAAACTCTAGGTATTTATGTAATAGGGTAATTCACACCCCTAGATTTAATCTCTTTAATGTCAGGATTCGTGATGCATAGCAGAGTAATATGACGTTTTTTATACATGGGATTTTGTCCAAAAGTAATTATCCGAAAAGGACCGAAAACCATGAAAGGATAATTCAAAACCATAATTCAAATATGTATAATTTAGTACCTGATTAATGAAGAATGAAAAATGTATACTATTATAAAGCTATATTATTAAGTTCGCCTTTTTTTACAATAAGTTTTCTTTTGTGCAATAAAGTTTAAATAAATATATAAAATAAAAATGAAATTTCTGTACATTGAAGATAATTAAAAAATATATATTCTAACAGACTATTTGGAGGTCCCTGAGTCAAAAATTATATTTTTTATTTTATCTATGTTTGTATGGGTCGGTATCCAAACGACTGGATTTACAAAATGACCTGTTCTGCATAAATAATAGATCGCAAAACGACTACATATGCAGAAAATCTATTTCTCAAAATAACATGGTAGCCAAAACGACCACCGAGGAAACGGTCTTCATCTCTGAATGGGTTAGTATCAAAACGACTAGTTCGAAAAATGGCCACCACGTGGAACATCTAACGTCCACAGATGGTTAAAGGATACTTTTTAGCCGAATACGCAGTCAAAAAAGACGGTTATGACTTTTTCTTCCCCGCCAATGAAGTTACGGGCGCCTTCTAGTGCTTCTAAATTTCATCTATCTTTCACTTTTTCCCTGCTTCGCTTTTCCTCCTCATTAAGAAACCACGAAATCGTTCACAATTTCAAAAACCTTTTCAATCCTACGTAAACAGTTCCTCTTTTAAGCTAAGAATTTGAACTCAAAAGCGTTTTAAGGTCTTCAGCATCGCCTTAACGTTCTAAACCCTCTCACAATATCAAAAATCTTTTCCAACCCGCTGCCACCACTCCCTTTCAGCTAGATTTTAAAATCTCGAGAAACATCAGCATTTTAAGGCATAAAAAAAATAAAATCGCGCATGTGAACACTGCCTTAACAAAGCAAGTCATTACTCCGAACTGGGGTTCAAAAGGGGTGTCCACACTGTTTATTTGTAAACCTACCCTAGGGGCCAGGGCTGTCACCGGTTTTAGAAATGCAAGGTTTTCTGGTTAGATAATTAGAGGTGTGAGCTGTGCAGGAATTCGAAGTTAGTTTAGGGTTACCCCTTGCTTGATTACACTTTAGGTATAATACTCTTCCCAACTTTGTAGAGAAGAAGCTTAATATATCGACCTATGTCAAGCGTGGCAACGTCAATTCGCAAGTTACAATTCGCGAAGAATTTGATACGTACATCTGTGGACTTAAAATTGACTTCATACTTATATCCAGAGGTCGGAATAGGTAGTGCCTATGTACCTAAATTTCGCGGGAAGACATAATTTAAAGAGTGGACCAAAGATATGAATTATTTTTATTGAATGCGGGATTTCCCGGATGAGTTATAATACTTACTACACATAAATTCAGTGGTTCTACATTCAAATTCGTGGTCAGTCCAACAAGTATATCCGAAGGTCCTATTTCTATGTTCACTTTTGGCTTGTCAACAAATTTAAATTTTCTGCACAATTTGATGTTTTCTATGTATATAAATAAATATATGTATTCAATATATCGTCGTCTAGTACCTACCAATAACACATGCCTATTAAGCGTACCATGGGGCGTTCATAGCGTTCAAATTGTGTAAAATTGTCCTGTTATATTTTATTTATTTATTTATTTCATTGTTATTTATGAATAATCTGATATTGAAAGTGATTTAAGTATTAGTAATAATTGACTTATCCAGGCAATCCCGCATTTGATAAAATTCAATCATTATTGTTGGTCGTTATAACCACTCTTAATTAAGTCCTTCTGCGAATTGTGGGTAAATAGGCCCTAACTATTCCAATCTTTGCTTATATTAAGCAGTTGCAGTGAGGTCTTATTGAGATACTTGCAGTAATTTTCTGGCGTTCTTAGATGATATGTGACTTCGTGCAACCATTTCCTTATATGTACTGCCTATTTTGAATGTGTTAAATAATTTGAGCGAAACAAATGAACGCGTCGGACACAATACGCCGTGTTTTGTTAGTGAGCTTGTGTTTGTTATAGTTACTCTCGTCAAAGTCGCAAGCCGTAAAAAGCTGTTTAGAACATCTTACGAAAGCATCCCATTTAGGCCTTTCCAACACGGAGCAAACCAAAACTAGTTGTCGACTGTGACGCGACCAAACATGTTGGCACATGTATTTAAATGGCGGTCTGCACACGAAGCAACTTACCGTAAGCTTGTTTGCGACGTAACGCGCAACTCGCAGTGCTGGTCGCCCGCACGTTGCCGACGCATCTTTTCATGGAATTTGCGCGAAATTGGCGCGCGTCATGTCATCGGAGCGGTAAAAAAACGTACAATTCATACAAGTTGAGTCGCGCCGTGTGAGAGGTTGAGTTGCATCGCAGTTGGCAACACTTATTGCCCACCAGTTTAAGTTACATTGCCGTCGCCCCGTGTGAGAAAGGCCTAAATGAATTTTTATATTAAAATTTGAAATAAGAAAATGCATGAGACGAGTGTCAACCCTAGCGATATCGAGCTAAAACGAGCACTGACAGCCCTGCGCAACAACCGCGCAGTTTTTGTGTGAAGTGAGAGTGGCGGCGCACTGCTGACGATGGCACTCGGATGGAATATGACACACAACACTAGGAAGATTTTCAGTTAAAGTAGTAACTACATTTAATGGACACTAATAATATTTAACTAGTAGCCCTGTGAGCTTTAGACCTGGTGCGTCTTTTCCATATATCCGCTATTTTGAAAAAAAAAGTATTTTTCCTCTGCTTATTTTAATGTTACTGTTATGTTCTCTATTTGTGTTAATGAGGTGTGCAATAAAGAGTATTGGTATTGTATTGACTAATTATAGAACAAATTAAACACGGTGGGTTTATAAGAAACCCATATAATCTCATTCAAATTTCTATGACGTTGAAAAAAAAAAAAAAACTTGCGGCCAGCTACATACTCCTTACGAATAATTAAAAACAAACAAACCAACCTGAACAGATTGGCCAAGCTTTCTGATAGAATTGCTCAAACTGTACTTTTAGTTTTTCATAAAAGATACAATTTTAATGCTAAGTTTTTTTTCTACTCGTTGACTTTAATCCCTCAACTTCTTTGACTAAACTTTAATAGCATACTTTTCAATGTTGGATACTCTATGGCACTTCCAACTGAACTGATATATTCATAAGCCAACACTTTATTTCATAAGCCAACACTTTGAATGCACTATAATGATTTCAAAAATAAAACTTTGGGAAATATAAAATTTCTTTGTATAAGGAAACTCGTTTTAATGCAAATATATAAAAAAAAACTCTCCTTCTAAGAAAGTAAAATCTTCATGGGATTTAGCCGGGTGGAAAATAGCTTTTCCATCCTTAGGGTGGAAAGTATTTTATTGTTACGATTTGATGATGATGGTGATGATGATGATGATGATGATGATGATGATGATGATGATGGTGATGGTGATGGTGATGGTGATGGTGATGATGATGATGATGATACCTACTCGTAGAAAAAGTATTGTATACAATAGTTATATAATTAGCTTTTTAAGTCTTGTACCTTAATTAGGCCACTCAGCAAGCTTCGTGGCCTAAACGCGGTACTCGACTGAAAAAAGCGTACATTATATAACGATTGCATAAAATACTATTTTCTCGCAGTCGAAGTGAAAAGCAGAGTGCTTAACGTGGCTAAACGCCATTATGACACTCAGACATCACTTCATGTCATAATGGCTTATTTCAGCCCCTTGTCAAACAATCTATTATTAATTATGTATACTTTTGACGTTAGACATAGTAATGTTATAATTGAATTTTGTATGTAATAGTCTCCTGACATTATTTGTTTCTTTTGTGCCTTAGATTTGATTTAATAATAGTAATGTGTACAGTCTGACTGTACATGCAGGTTTAGCTTTCGTTGCGATCCAATTGGGGTCACGTTGTTTACTTGCGAAATATCGTATTATATCTAGACGAGTGCATACTTAACACGCGTACGATAAACATCAACGGAAGGAACAGCTAATTAACCTAAACCTTGTACCTATCTTTATAATAACAGAAAATAAACTAGTTTAACTTTACTTTACATCAGTGTTCTTTCTACGCACTCCATCATCAACAAGCAAGTGTATGAGCCAACTGACTCCTACATAATGTATAAAATGTGGGTAATGTAATAAAGTTTATTTAATAGCTATTGTCATAATATAGTTATTATATTTTAATATTTGCATGCTTAATTAATTGGCGAGATATGCTGAAAATTCACCACGACTGACGCTCCACTATTTTACTTTGAAAACCATGTCTCATGTAAATACATTCTCATTTCATTTTCATTTCATAATTTATCACTTATTGCTAGAAAAAATAAACAGTTTATATGCTCATAGAACACAACAGAACATATAACTTACACGTTAACAGGATGATGTAAAATCTGAGTAGGATAGGTATTGTCTCATTAAAAACAAACGAAGACGATTTTGGTATTTTTTCCACATTTTCCTTAATAAAACGAAATTTAAGCACAATAAAAAAAATTGATCGAAAATGTACAGATTATATGATACCCTACCAGTGGCGTGGCGTCAAATATTATCCATAGACAAGCCTGAGCTGATTTGGCTCATTTTCCCTTCAAATACTGCAGTCGTCTGTCTGAAAATGGGTGGGAATCGAGTTCCATGGACGCCACGCCACTTTACCCTACTTGACCTTGGCTCATAGTCACATTTGTCCCGATTGACCTCAATCGTTAAGATTCGTAATATAGGATAATAAATAGCCAAGCTAATAGATTAAAAAGTAAACTAGTTAACGTTAAACATATTGAACGGTAACTAGTTTACTTTTGAACCTATCATAAGCAAATTAAACAGTTAACCAGAACACCAATTCACATGTCTATAGAACATAACAGAGGGTACATTAAACTTACAGGGCAATAGTGGTGATGTAAAATGCATGTAGGATAGGTAGGGCATTGACGTATTAAACGAAAGTTAATCCCGGCTTGCCCTTGTTGCCGTCTAAAAGATTTCCCTGGAGGTGATGTGTAGGAACCCTTTTGGCGGGCCGCAAGTCATAGGTGGTTGGAGGGAGATGGATAGAGCTATTGTGAGAGGCAAAATGTTTAGCGAATGTCAGTGTAAGGTGACATAGAATCAGATTGAAACTATTAATGGGACTAACTAAACTATTCATATCCATACTTCCATACTATCTATACTAATATTATAAATGCGAAAATAACTATTGTTTGTCGATTATCTTTTTATGCTTAAACCGCTGAAAGGGTGTATGGGCACTAAGAATAGAATGCGGATTTTGGATAAAATCACAAATATTCGTGTACCACGGTGATCGTGGCAAATAAGCTTCCTTTTAGCGTGCTTTTAGCCTATTATTGTCTAGATAAGTTTGGTATAATTTCTATGATTTAAAAGAAATAAATAAATGTATTCAAACTACTATGTTTGGATTGTCAGCACTTGAAAGTGTCTGTACATTGAAGATATTTTCCAAAAAATGATTGTAACGGACTATTTGGTGGCCACGAAAATGTGTGTTTGTACGTGTCATTGTGAGTTCATCACGCCAAATCAGTATAAACGGATTTCAGGTATTTTTAGTACACAGGTAGCTTGGGTATCCACAGATAGATATAAGATACGTTTCACTCGACTACGCTGAAGAAAAAAAGAGGTAATGACTTTTTCTCCTTCGCGAACGAAGTTGTGAGCACTGTCTATTTGTAACATAAAGTCCTATGCGAACAACGTCAAATTATAGAAAATTTATTAAATTAAATTTAGGCTTATTTTGCATTCACGTTTTACTTTGGATTAACTTTTTTTGAAATATTGAAATAAAACAATTTAACGGATTATATCGCGTATATTATCTCATTTTAGTTCCCGACGTTTCGGAAGCTTTTCAGCTTTTCATGGTCACGGGTGGACTGAGAAAAGATATATTTTTCCCTGTCAAAGTTAGAATTTGTGCAAACTACATGCCAGATGGGCCCCACTGTAAAGACAGTTAATGTGCCAGAAGGGCAGCATTTCACAAATGAGGCGTACGGAGGAGAAAAGAAACGCTGCAGAAAAAAACTCCCAGGCTACTTCATTACTAATTATAATATTTAAAAAACAGAGACTATTAAACTACTTTTTAAACAGATAAGATATTTTAGACCATTCGGAAATTAAGATTTTGCAGTCCTGTGTCTCGCTTCCTTTTGAGATGTATTACAGGATCCCAAGCTGGTGGTAGCGACAATCCATCTTCTCTATTGAAATTAGCATGCTTTTTTTAAATAGCCGTGAAAACTTTATGCAGAGCAGGACAGTATTATTACATTGGCGTGCTTCCGTCAATAACTGCGCACATTAACTTCCAACTTCTAGTACAATCTGAATGTGATTTATTTGAAAATGGAATAGCGAGGCTGACGAATGAATGAGAGTGCTAGAAAGAGAGCAAGATAAATACTTTGTAATTCGTTCGGTTCGTTTTTAGTTACATTAGAATCAATGTAACGATTTGCTTTGTAAACTGTTATGTTACATTATTTGTGATTCATTTAATAATTAAATAACTGAAACTTTCTCTAGGGTCCAAATTCTAAATGCTCATTATGTAGATAAAATCGACCCGTTTCACAAAAGCTTGTAACTAGTATTACAAGTGGCAGTCTCTTTTTAATACATATTGTTGGAAAGAGATTTCTGTTTGTATTCAAAGCAACAAGCTTTTCTGAAACGGGGCCAGATATAGTATATAGTCTATGAGCATTTAAAACAGGATTTGGACCTTAGAGTAAGTTTCGGTTATTGGCGGAAGCACACGAATGTATCTCATTGAGCGCGTTGTAGAATAGAATAGAATATATTTATTGCCACTCAACAAAGTACTTACATAAAAAATATATATACTAACAAAACTTAACTACCAACTTATACCTACGAACAGAAAAACAGAATAAACAGTGTGACAATAGGTGTGGACGTGGTGTGGACTGAGCGTTTGCTGCGGCGTGGCGCAGAGCAACCTGCCCTGCACTGTGCACGCAGCGCTGGTTTTCAGACCACCCCTAACGGCCCGGCCATGACATCGAGCGGCGGCGGCAGCGGCAGCGGTTTTTCTTATTCATTGCGTGTGATTCCAACTAACCACAGTTTGTTGCGCGTCTCGACCGCGCAATGAACAGATAAAACGCTTGCCACACCGCAATCCGCGCAATGTCGTGGCCAGGCCGTAACGACTACTGGAAAATTAGTAGTTCCTTTGCGGGTACTATGCTTAAAATAAAACTAAAAACTCCTAATACCTATTAAACATTCAAGCATCAAAAAAAAAAGGAAAATAACATTTTTAGAATACAAGCTAATTAATAAATACATAGCATAATTTGTGTTAGGTTATGTAGAAGTTGGGTCGCTGTATTAAAATTATAAGTGGAATCCTAAAAAAATATAAATAAATTACTCAGTCTCTTGATTGAAAATCGCTACCGCTTATGCCTAGCGCCACTCTTGGCGGGAGTAATATTTTAAGCAGGGCGGAATCATCACTAGAACTCTCTTTTCGATATTCCCGTATTTATGTCTACCTTTAGTGCTAAATCGGTATCGTAGCTTCATTCGATAGAGTATTCGGAGACAAATTCTTATCGTTATATTACCGTTGGGATTTTGTTTTTCCCTCGAATTAGGTTTATTTTGGTACAGTTGGCCGCGGAGAGAAATAACCCTACTGCCATACATATATTATGTGTTTGTATGACCGAGCACATTTTTAACCCCCGATGTAAAATAGGAGAGTTATACTTAAGTGTGTCTGTGTGTCTATACAATGCAATACAATATTGATTGATCGATAGACGATAGGCGACCTTATCGATAAAGAGCGATCTCTTCCAGACAACCTTATCTGTGTATCTGTATCTGTCTGTGGCATCGTAGCGCTTCAAGCGATAAACACTTTTTTTTTTTTTTGTGTGAAAATATTCACTTAACCTTTTAAACGCCAAGCAGTAAAGTAATGCGACCTGATTCAGACGCCAAAGCTATGAAAAAAACCTATCTTTTTAAATATATTCAATGTACTTACAGACGTTGCATTTTTACAACTTTATAATCCTAAAGATTAGAAGGCACCGCAACTTCGTCACCGGAAGAGATTAAAATATAACCCTTTTTCCTGAGCGTAGACGGATAAAAAATATCCTATAACCATCTGTAGTCGACCAGTTACCCGTGTATCAAAAATAATTACACGTACCCGAGCTGGGCATCCCTAGATGGTTTAAGGATACTTTTTACTCGACTAAGCTGAAAAAAAAGGGTTATGACTTTCCTCCCCCACTGATGAAGTTGCGGGCAGGGAACCTTCTAGTAATAGGCATGATAACTGGGTATGAAAATCAAAATTATAATTAGTCAATCGGTTAAATAATACAAAAAAATATTGGATACGTATTTTTTGCTTTTTCAAAGTAATAAAAAATTACTCAGATTAATCGTATTAAAGTTTTGGAGTGGGGGCTCGTGACGTCATTCCTAGGTAAAATTTGTACTAAGGAGTGACGTCATGCGACATTTTGACTCAATGTAATATCGCCTTTATTTTAAGATTACTTAAAAAGAACAAAATACGTGTCCAACATTTTTAAATAATGTACAAGACGGACTAATTAATTATTCAAATTTAGGCATCATCCCTATTACTTAATAAAGATTTAGTTCCATATGCCCATTTGCCGAGTAAAGAGGGCCAAGCTAGTTCAGCAGTGAGGCTTAAAGAGACAAGTTAGTAGGTAAGGAATAAGTCCACATTCGTCGGCGGAGATATTTCTTCCCTATTCCTTCGCAATAAGATGAACTAACACCCCTTTGTCATCTAGCTTAGAAATAGATCGTAACTCAGCATTAACTGGAATATAACTTAGCTTCTTCCAAGTTAGCACTCAGTGCATATTAAATATTCCAAAACTCGACGTAAGCCCTAAGCTTAGATGTTCTCTGCATAAAGGCTATGCACCAGTACCGCAACAGCGAATAATTTATTTATGTACCTAATCTATATTGCACAAAAGAAAACTTATTGTACAAAAGGTAGACTTAATGCCATAAGGCATTCTCTACCAATCAATCAGGGAAACAGAAAATTTGCAGGCGGTGTTTGTATATATGTACATATACTTGGATATATGTATACTATTATAAAGTTGTAAAAATGAAATGTCTATACATTGAAGATATTAAAAAAAAGTATTACGGACTATTCGAACGTCACTGAACCGAAAGATATTTTTTTTGGTTCTTTTTCTTTGTTTATATGTATCGTTGTGGTTTCATTACGCCAAAATGGCTAAACTGATTTCAATTATTTTTGGTACACGGGTAGCTGGGTATCCACAGATGATTATAGCATACTTCTTAACTTTATAACGTTATGACTTTTTCTCTTCCGCGAACGAAATTGCGGGCGCCTTGTGGGTGGCCTTCCCACGCCTACGCTTGTCGGGACGCGGTCTCCACTCGAGAACTTTTCTGCCCCAACGGCCATCGGTTCTTCAAACTATGTGCCCTGCCCATTGTCATTTCAGTTTTCTTACCCTGTTTTCTATGTCGGTGATCTTGGTTCGTCTACGAATCTCCTCATTTCTGATTCGATCTCGTAGAGAGATCCCGAGTATAGCCCTTTCCATAGCTCGCTGACTGACTCTGTGTTTCCCAAAGTGGCCCAAGTTAGAAACCAAGTCTCGGCTACGTAGGTCATCACTGGTAATAAGCACTGGTTGAAGAGTTTCGTCTTCAAGCACTGAGGTATCCTGGACGAGAGGACAGTTCGCAGTTTCCCAAACGCTGCCCATCTGAGTTGGATCCGTTGATTGATCTCTTTCTCGTAGTTGGACCTGCCTAACTGGATTGTTTGTCCTAGATAGACGTATTCGTCGACAACATCGAGGACTGCGAGTTACCAACCAATACTCGTGTGGGCGCTGCATGCGTTAGTTATTGGAACATTGCTGAATAAGTGAATATTGCCAACTTTGATGACGTTGCTAAATATTGCTAGTTGAATTAACGGACAGCAGTGACTAATACACTGGCTTACTCTGAAATATTGCGATGTCACGGAAATATTGCTTGTCGAGTAGTAATTCGTAATCTTTCCAATGCTGCCTAAGTCCAAGCATTAATTCCAGTAACTCCGCACAATTATTGGCAACTTATTTGTCTTTTCAAATAAGTTGCCATTTTTTGTGTGGTATATCTGTCCGCTTTCAAAATCTGGTAAAAATTAAGACAAGTTTGCACTCAATGCATATTGAATATTCCAAAACCGGCGACGAGTTTGCGATGGCTGTGCACCAATACCACGAAACAGCGAATAATATGCGCTATATAGTTGCTGAAATATTGCTCAAAGTTAAAATATTGCTGAATCACTTTTTGGTTATGTTATTATGTTACAAAATTATGGATGACTACAATTAAATAATTAGGCTTGAGTTAGAGAACATTACCAACTTAAATAAAATGAAATATATTATTTATACATAGCAATATTTGTATTACAAATAGGTGTCACTACTCAAGACTACACAAGAATTCGACGCCCGGTTTAGCTCAGCGGGAGTAACTTTACCTGCGAAGTTGAATGTCCTGGGTTCAAATGCCGGTAAGTCCCGGTAAATTGTCGTCTGCAGTATTTTCGGACCAATGCGATCTTGAAGCCTTCAAGAAAGAAGCATACTCCCACATCAAAGTCACGCACTTGTGACTATTCTGTTGTTCCAGGTGTCAATAGGCGACGGTGATTGCTTACCATCAGGTGATCTGTCTGCTCGTTTGCCCCATACGACATAAAAAAAAACGAATGAATGAGTTCATCGACCAGTATTGAAAGATCGCGAGAGTCATTATACCGCTTTATGGTCCATAATGGCCGCTTTGACAACCAACCTGTGGGACAATCTAGTCCGGTCTCTCTTTTGCAGATTTCCTTTAAATCATAAAAACTAGCGGTAAATATCAATTGTCACTGACGTTAGTGAACAGCAGTGGCGTGGAGTCAGGAAAATTACAAGAGAAGCCGGAGCGTATTTATTTGCTCATATTTAAAGAAAAAGGTGGTTACAAGCCTTTCCTTGGGCAACTCGGTTGGAATCCATACTAATCCATACTAATATTATAAATGCGAAAGTGTGTCTGTCTGTCTGTCTGTCAGTTACCTCTTCACCCTTAAACTGCTGAACAGATTGGAATGAAATTTGGTATGGAGATAGTTTGAGTCCCGGGGAAGGACATAGGTTACTTTTTATCCCGGAAAAATACCCTTATCCGCGATAAACGAATTTAAGCCGTACAAAGTCGCGGGTGGAAGCTAGTTGGGTTATATAAACGCCTCGCCATTGGTAATCAGTGTATATTAAATATTCCAAAACTCAACATAAGTCGTAAGCGCGCTTCAACGTCCCGCGCGGCGACGGAAATGCACCATTAGTTCCGACAACGACACGGATCCGTTAACGACCGGACGAAACTAAATTAAACTGGACGAGTTGCTAAGTATAGTGGGCGGCCAGGAAAATCGCGGGCAATTGGCGATTTAAGTTGTCGGGGAAATATAGCTCAAGTGAAAATATTGCCCATTTTCGTTTTGTTTTTTAGAAATACTGGTTGACTCGTTTTATCGACAAAATTTATAATAATTTCATAGAAAGCATTATTCTCAGAAACCGTTAATAATCTCTGATTTTTATGAATCAAACCTAACTTTCTACAATATTTTCAAAGATTATGAAAATTGTACGGTTTCACGGAAAAAAGTTTTCGATAAAATGAAAATTCTATAAAATAAAGTATTTTATGAAATTAAAATTTGTAGATAAAAAGTAAGGACACCAGAAATATCTTTTATCGAAAACGTTGACGTTGTCTGGCGTATTTTTTTTATGGAAACTGCAAGAAAATATTCTCACGTGAGCACAATTTATTGTCACATCTTACCAAGACACCATTTACCGGAATAACAAAGCAACTATATAATCCATTAATCAAATATGGAGTTCCACAAAGTAACTCTTTAATCTATCAATTATTTAAAGGTTCAATAGAAATGCATACATTGGGAACTATTAATGATGATAAGTTCAAAATTCTTCTCAATGACCTGGTTTTAATATTCATCTCCGCTCGTGTTGTGGCCACAACGTTAGGGAATTCGTTCCCAACGCAGATCCTGATTTATGTGGAATCCATATAAATGCAATCTGCTTAATTGCCGCCTGCCGCACGATAACAGCGTACCTGAGACCTGTTCCGTGAAATACTAGCAATACTAGGTATAGTACTAGGTACTCGTGAAGAATAGGTTTAATTAGATTTCAGAACTCTTACACGTACCGAGGTACGAGGGCGTTGTAGGGAAAGCACTTTAGTAGCTTGCATTAATCACTTTTTACATTTATGGGGCTCTATGAGAAAATGTACGATTTTTCACGGTAGTATGCGAGACAGATAGGCAGGTATTTATAGGCCTAACGCATAACTAAGTCTGTTCCGTATGGCAGCGGTACCACTCCCCTCCCATACGGGAGCGGTGTGTTTACGGAATGTCAAACGACACGTAACTTCAGTCGGGCGTCAGGACATGCCTGACGCCCGACTGAAGTAGCGAGACAGTTAGGACACGTCATGTCACGTCACTGTTCACTCCTCCCGTACCGCTCCCATGCCTTAGGAATAGACTCAGGCGCTAGACCTGTAAAAAGTAGGCGATGTATTTAAATTAAGAATAACGACTGTCTCGTTCTAATTTTGTTAATAGGAATTAGTCTTAAGTCAGCCATCGAATAGAAAAGATCTATGTATTGTTTTTACTATTTCTTGAAGCCCTTACCCTTACATTTAGTGGGCCACACCTTTTACATTTGGTGAGCTACACCCTTTGCATTTGATGCGCTACACCTTTTACATTTGGTGAGCTACACCTTTTATATTTGGTGATATACACCCTATATATTTAGTGAGCTACACCGTTTACATTTGGTGAGATATACCCTTAACATTTGGTGAGGTACACTCTTTACATTTGGTGAACTACACCCTTTGCATTTGGTGAGCTACACCCTTAACATTTGGTTAGCTACACCCATCGTATTTGGTGCGCTAAATCCTTTGCATTTGGTGAGTTACACCCTTTACATTTGGTGAGGTACACCCTTTACATTTGGTGAGGTACACTCTTTACATTTGGTGAGCTACACCCTTTGCATTTGGTGAGCTACACCCTTTAAGTTTGGTGGAGGCTGCGTGAGGTAGCCAAGGCCACGGTAACACAACATTTTCGCAAGTAAGGAAGAACAAGTGAGTTACAAAAGGAAAGAAATTGAAGCAGCTATCGGAGGCAGCACAGCACGGCTACCCTCTTCACAGTTTCTGTCCATGTAATGGTGAAAATAACTTTCCAAAAATGATTTATATGAGTTCAGTTTTTATTAAACACTTTATTGTATTCGGAAATTTTAATATATTTTTATATATCTAATCATGATTTTTTACAGAGCGCTCTATAAAAATAAGGATTGGGTATCTAGTCTCTCAATAAAACTTTAATAGACTCAAAAAAAAAAATTGTTCAGTATGAAAATACCTAACACGTTAAGCAAGCTTTTTCTTTAAAAAACGTGTATTTTTAAGACAAGTAGCATAAAGGTTTAGTCTTAAAAATAACAAAGTTTTATAGCGTTTACTAAAGTTAAGGTGACTTGTAAAGATAAACTAAAACAGTATACCTATTGACAGAGAAGGTCGTTGTCAACACGATGATACACAACACGGAAGAGCTACAGACTAATCATTCAGAACTGGGACGCTGTTTCAGGAAGTGAGTTGAGTATTGTATTTTCAATCCTTGAGTGTTGGGGGATCTAACCTACTTGCAATCGCATGGACCTAACTGACCTCCATTCAAACGCACTGACCTAACCGTGATTAAGGGATTCAAGCAAAATTTGTCGAAAGAGATACTACAGCTCAAAAGACCGAAAACTTGCGCAATGACAAGAATCCTGACGGGTCACTGCTAATTAAACAAGCACCTGTTTCAAATGGGTATGAAACAGGACGCAGTATGCAGATTCTGCCAAGAGACAGAGGTGACTGGAATGCTTCTGTGGATCACTTATGAGGAAAACAAGTATCTACTTAGGGCAACATGTCGTGCCCCCTGAAGAGATACAATACTTCACTGCCCAAAGAATCTGGGAATTCCTAGACGCAACGGGCGTCAGTAGTGTACTCTAATAAAGGGCTGCCACTATAGATCAAATCTGGTCGAAGCGGCAAACAGAAGGTCCATAAACCAACAATAATAATAACCGTGACGACTGTCCTAATTTGGACATAGACAAACTTTCAAATTAGTAGCGAACTTGACAGAAAAAAGGGACAACGCTGACTAACGAGGGTTGACGACAAACAACTAGGGAATGCAATCGGTTAAGCGATTTGTATAAAAACACCACCGGTTTCGGTTAAAACTCGGCTCTTCTCATACTGAATAAGTTTCTGTCAAAAATTTCATATTTGTGACATGTTTTTAGTGTCAATTGTCCTTTCCTAAAACTTCCATCAACTACTCACCGAGACAATTCTAAAGATTCCACACTTGCTAGGATTGCATTATTTGCTTTCAGAGTTCCTATAACCACCATCCTGCTCCATGATCGGATCAGCTCGATGGTATCATACTATTGCATAGTCACTGAACTAACAAAGTATGCCAAATTTAAGCTCAATTGGAAACCGGGAAGTAGGTCAAATTTAACTTATTTACGCATATTTTTTTATGTCCGGAACTGATTTCGCCGAACAGGTTTCGCATAATTTGATTTTTTTGTCCGAATCTAAATAAATATGCATTATTCAGTATCGCCAAATTTTAGTTAGCTGCAAAATTCAACCTCAAACAATACAAAAACTGCTGCCAGTAAAGTAGGTTAGGTTAGAACTGAAATCCCGAACAGCGGGCCTATGATGCTTGCGCTTGTCACGCGATAAATAAGTGACATAGCTGCCGTCACCTTCTGACACGTATGTGAGTGCGAGAGTGAGAGGCGCGTTATCATATCATTTATCGCGTGATAAACGCGACCATCATAGGCCCGCTGAAGATGACTGCTGCCAGAAAAGTAGGTTTTCGGCATTAAAAAGTTATGCGCAAAGACCATTCGGCGAAAACAGGATTTGGCGTAATGAAATTATGCTTCTAGATCATTATGCCTATTGTGATTATGCGATGTAGAATTATGACAAAAAAATATGCTTTAAATAGCCGACCCAACTTGCAAGATTCCACCCGAACATGCTCGCACATTGCAAGTTAAATAAAAGCTTGTAAAATACTAATTTTTAGTTTGAGAAAAACCGCATTTCTAATTAAACACAAGACAGAGAGGCCACAACAGTTAGAAGACGTGACGTAGGCTCTGATAACGGCCTCAGATCGTACACTTGAGTAATTATTTGAAATTGAAAAATAAATTTCATGCTGTTAATATAATAATTGTAGGCATGTCTTGACCTTAATATTCGTAATTACCACAACACAAAAAACGGGGCTTAATCGCGTATAAATACGATTTTATTTAATTACCTTTCGTTGGTGACGTTACGTTACGTCCATGGTGTCGAAGGAATTGGAGAGGCGGGTATCAACATCGTCTAGCCACGCGAGATTTCTGATCTACCCGCGCCGTAGTGTTCTCTCTCTTAGACACCAAGCGCGGGTCACTATACCGACAAACTATACTCACGACATCTGACACTTCATCCGATGATGTTTGATGCTGTTTACATTTACTAATAACTGGATTCCACGAAGATGAAAGTTTGAAACCGTCTTTTTCGTTTGTTGTGTTGTGCTAATGAGTGAAAATCGTGTTAGTTAAAAACCAATGTTCTTAATATTTGTTGTCTAGACACTTGTATGCTGTTACGTGTCCCCCCGCTAAAAATGCATGAAAAATTTGTTCGATAATGACACGGTTTTTTATCTCTATTGATTTAAAAATACTCTAAGGGTCGCCATCATAACAGAAATAGTTCTCATTTCACCCGTCCACACAGGCTCCTGACCTCTTCCGCGCGATAAATAACGTTTTATTGCACAATTCCTGCCCAATAAATCGCTTCTTAGTACAACAATATTAAACGAAAGGCAAAATAAATTAATATTTCGGACAGATAAATTACCTGGGAAACCCGAGGGGGAAAAATTCATAAATTCGTTAACCAAAAATATCAAATTTTAAGTAATTACAAAATACGGCGGTAGATTTTTATAACGAATCTTAATTATACTGTGAGAACGAATTTAAGACGTGGTTTCCGCTATAATTACTTGGATGGTTGTTAATGAACCTTTATTAATAAGGTCCCTTTTATGTCGTGTAGATCGTATATATAGTATATCCAACATAAAAATAGGCCAAGTGTCGCTCGCGCACGAAGAGTTCAGAACAAGCGTACGCATAAACGTACGTACCCTTTAAGTTAAGAAGTAATCGTTCGTATGAAAATATTGCATTTGCAAAAATTTTACAATATTAATCTAATTGTACCAAATTATTTTATTATATTAATTACACTATATATACAAACTAGCAGGGGCAGAAGCCCGCGACTTCGTCCGCCTTAAATTCGTTTATCGCGGATAAGGGTATTTTTCCGGGATAAAAAGTAGCCTATGTCCTTCCCTGGGACTCAAACTATCTCCATACCAAATTTCATCCAAATCGGTTCAGCTGTTTAAGCGTGAAGAGGTAACAGACAGACAGACAGACACACTTTCGCATTTATAATATTAGTATGGATATGGATTAAATTAAGTATTTAGTTAAATAATTATGAAATAGAACTGGCCAGGGGAGAGGGCATGTTTTCTAAATGACATACTTATTACGGATAGAGGGATCGAAAGTGCAAAAATAATATGATTATTGCAAGATCGGCTGTTAGTTTCAAGTCAATTGGATAACAATTAAATTCAAGATCGCAATAATTAAAATTAAAACACAATATTTTAAGATTATGCCGGGGGGGGGGGGGGGGGGGCAAAAATATGGGGGACAACATTTGTATTTTCTTCATGTCTGTATGTGGCGTTGCGGCTTCATCACGCCAAAACGGCTAAACAAATTTCAACTACTTTGATACACTCGTAGCTGAGCATCTGCAGATGGTTCTAATATACTTTTGACCCAACTACAAAAAGATGGTTATGATTTATGATTTTATCTCCTCGGTTGACGAAGTTGTGGTCACCAAGTCGCAGGGGACAGCTAGTGGAAAAAAAAATTCTCACCTATTTAATTTTAACAACTTTATATTAATACCAAAAGGTGCCCGCGTTTTCGTACGTAGAAAAGAAAAAATCATAACCCGTCTTGTTTTCTTGAGCGTAGTCAGGTAAAAAGTATCCTATAACCATTTTTGTGGATACCCATGTACCAAAAATAGTTGAAATCCGTTTAGCCGTTTTGGCGTGATGAAACTACAATGACACATATCAACATACAAAATTTTTCCATTAATTGACCTTCAAATCGTCGGTAGTACTTATTTTTTTAAATATATTATCAATGTACAGACATTTTAGTTTTACAACTTTATCATCATCATCATCATCAACCCATGTTAGTCCACTACTGGGGATAGGCCTCCCCTAATGAGCGCCATAGCGCCTTGTCTTCAGCTTGACGCACCCAGCATCTGCCCGCAGTCTTTCGCAGATCGTCATTCCACCTCGTCGCGGTCTCCACTCAAGAACACGTTTACACCAGCGGTTGTCGGTTCTTCGCGAGATATGGCCGGCCCACTGCCACTTCAGCTTACTAATTCTTTGAGCTATGTCGATAACTTTGGTTCTCAGTCGGATATATTCGTTACGAATCCTGTCCTTCAGAGAGACTCCCAGCATAGCTCTTTCCATAGCTCGCTGAGCGACTTTGAACAACTTGTACAACGTGTAAAACTTTATAATAGTATATATATATACTTAGTACCTACTCATCTCAGAATTTCATGCCTAGAAATTAAGCTCTTTACCAAAGAATAAACTACTCACAAGGCTTTTTACTTTAATGAAATAATGATCTTTAATCTGTAACTAGGCCGCAAGGGCACTTTTACAAGTCTGACTACGGCATTTCCCAAAAGGAGACCACTGTTGAGAAGAAAGCCGGAACAAAGTCAAGTCAGTCTTTTTTTCTAAATAACTTTATAACTCTTTTAAGTAAAACAATTTTAACGGATTATATCGCGTATAATATATCATTTGAGTTCCCGACGTTTTAGGAAGATTTTCAGCTTTCCATGTTCACGGGTTGACTGAGAAAATATATATTTTTCTTTGTCAAAGTTCCCATTTTTTTTTATTTAAATGAGTAATTATCGCGGAAACAGAAGAAAATGGACTCTTATTTATTACAATATTTGTACTTAACCCATTCTAAATATATGTTTAAAGTTCCTTTGAAAGTCAACCCCAGTCAAATCAATACGAACCGTGTTAATTATTGTAATTATAATACGGCAGAATGGACCATTCCGACTGAGTCAGTGACGCGCGTGATGAGATCCCGTTTCAATTAGGTATTACGTCGGCACTAACATATAATGTACACATTAATTTGTAGTACATACTCGTACGCATCTGTGTGGTTGTGTATTATTGGTAAGCCTTAGTATGCCGCCTCGAATAGAGTTGATATATTGTGGCAGCCCTTTATAGTACACAGCTGAGGCCCGCTGAGTCCGAGAATTCCCAGACTTTTTGGACAGTGTATTGTTGTATCTCTTCTGGAGGCACGATATGTTCCCCTAGGTGGGTACTTCTTTTGTTCATCAGTGGTCCGCAATAGCAGAGGATATGCATGGCGAGGCTCTCAGTATGCCGCCTCGACCAGAGTTGATATATTGTGGCAGCCCTTTATAGTTCATAGCTGAGGCCCACTGAGTCTAAAAATTCCCAGACTTTTTGGACAGTGTATTGTTGTATCTCTTCTGGAGGCACGAGATGTTGCCCTAGGAGGGTACTTTTTTTGTTCATGGGTGGTCCGCAAGAGCAGAGGATTAAGCCTCGATCACCGTAGAATGAACGCCTGCCTTGCGGTATTTTACAAGATAATTTCGGGAAGTGTGCGGCGGGACTGTAAGAATTACCGTCACCTTCTCCGTTTCGTCACTATGGGACTAGACGTGGATTTGGATTCCACCCTTATGTTGTTGATATCACAACGATTCGAACAAAGCAATTTGCTTCCACATTTCTCGTTAGGACGGCTAAAGAGTGCAACTCTTTTCCAATGTATCTTTCCCCAGAACAATATAACTTGGATGTCTTCAAGTCGAGAGTGAATAGACCCTATCTAAGTAAGTATGCTTTATCGTCGGTTTCATCGCCGCTTACCAACAGGGGAGATTGAAGCCAAATACTTGCCTATATTACATTTAAAAATATATACACGTTTAGCCCGTTCAAAAATAGTTTCGCTAGACTAAATTACCCATCGAGATCAGAGAAGATATTTTTGAACAGACTAAACGTGTATATATTCTGCAGCTGACTGTACATCACGCTGTTAAGATTTTTCTCTGAATCATGCCCCCGGTAAGAGGACTGGATTTTACTATATTATCTATTCGTCGTGTATGTGCCTGACTGTACCTAATCTCATTGTATGACGAACTAATTCAGTCGACTGTAATAACCGCCGCCGTAAGATTAATTAGCGAATGGATCTTGATTAAATTAGCTCAAGTGACAATAGAGAATATGCATGAATTTTTATTTTTGGTTTGTTAAAAGCTCATTCATGTAACAAACAGTAGAGAAAAATATATATTTTAATAACTATAAAGTTATACGCCATCATACATTTTGTTCTATGTTCCTCAGGCGGGATATGCGATCATAGAAACGTGACGATGGCACCAACTCAAAAACTTCTTCAGAACATTCCCTATCGTACAAACGGTAGAACAAACACAGAGAGCCTCATCTCTCCAGAAGCCAAGTGGTTCCAGGCCATCTGTAGTTTAGGATTCTCGATAATACGAACTGACCAGCGTTGGATGGTGTCCAAGCGGAGAAGTTGATATTTGGGTTCTCTGGACCAGAGATGAGAGCAATACTCCATATGGGGTCGAACCGAAGCTTTGTAAATTAAAAGCGGGTGATAGTGATGTGCAGTTTCTGTTTAATTACGAGAATATAGAGAAAGTGTCGGAAACGTTCTCGGTAACATTCTCTGTAGCGGTAATTATTGAGAAAGTGGTTTAAATTTCATTTATTTCTTATTTTAATTTATACAGGATTTGTCCAAATAATAATAATTAAAAGCAGTAAAATTTTAAAAATAAATAAATAAAATGATCATGTACTTTTCCGTACTTTACCAACTTTCTCGTAATCTTACCGTAAAGTACGGGTGGAAATTACCGAGAAAGTTGTTCGGTTTGCCTTTATAGGAACAATTATACCTTTTTTTAACAAAGGTATAGTTAGTGATTTAGTTAATTAAATAAACAACTATATTCAGTATGTGTCAAAGATATATTTCAAAAAATATCTTAGCTTATGAAAAAAATGTACTTCGACATGATAAAAAATTAATGAAATGACATTATTACAATAAAACAATATTAAATTTAACAAACTTTGAATTTAGCTTCATATCTTTTTAAATTAACAAAATTAAGTATCAAAAGCATATGAAATTAAAAAAACAAATATTTTTTTATATAAAACATGCCATAAATTATTACATGGTAGGATTTATCTAATTTATTTTACTATTTCACTCAGAAAACTCCCATGTGTCTCAGACATTATTTATTACTTTTATATATTTAATATTTTTTGACGATCATTATATCTAATTGTATATATAACTTGGAAACGAGGCCTATTATACTGTTATTTTCTGGAACTAGTGAAACTTATTTCTTTAAATGAAAATAATTTAAAAAACACTCACCCCATCAGCCGTTATCACAAAGCTGGTCAGCGGGTACATAACTGCTGGTTGATGCAGTAGAGGAGCCACCGTTTTGTATTTCTTCTTTTTGAAAGTTAGTTTTAACATCACTGAGACACTTTCGGCAATTTTTCACCAAATGTTGAGCAAACCGAGTGACATTCTTAGCCATGTACACATTACCACAAAATAAACAAGTGTATTTGGTCCGTCCGTTGTCAGTTGTTACTACGGTAAAATGTTGCAAAACTTTGTGTTGGGCTTTATGATTTTAATCACGTATCGAGGGTTCCGTTACAAACCTTCACTTATTCCGACTTTACTGGCCGGTTTAGTTATATATACTAGTATTAGTTTGATTCTTTACATTTTTGGTACGGAACCCTAATGAACGCCGTTCTATTGAGTTTCCATTTGGATGTTATGTTTCATTGAATTCCACTCAATTATAAATGGTTTTATACGAGTCAGTTGTAATTGCAGCTACCGATAAGAATAGTATGTATTATGAATTTGCTAATAATCTATCGAGAATCATTTTCTGAGCAATTATGCATAACCTATGCAAATGCAAGAAATTCGACACGCCCCCAGACAGTCACGCGACCGTTCCCCGCTCTATCGTCGATAAAAACCGCACTTTATCGATGTGTCCCAGCCCTATTAAAATTAAACACTCGACTATTGCCGGTTGACATGCCATGCGACTATAACCATTATTGCCTACATTATGAGATCCAAATTGCAATAATTACAGCGATAGCCTTGTTTACTGCGGTGAGAGCTTTTTTATACCGATGTTAAAATCCAGAATGTATTAAGTGGCATATATTTTCACGGGTTCTTGTTACTATTTGCTTTGGCTGCGATACAGAAAAGTGGAATAATTTGTGATAATTTATTTGCAGTTCGTTCGCTTTCTTTTTAAAGGGAACGGACTTGCTTGAATTATAGTTTGTGGGAAAGTAAAAGTACTTGCTTTAGAATTAAATACAGTGCATATGCAAATGTCAGTTTGCTTTTACCTACATTTGTTTTGGATCTAGATTTAATATCTTATTTAGAACTAGAAGGTGGCTTCGACTTCATCTGCAGGGGTGAAAATGCATAACCCTCTTTTTTTCTTTAATGTAGTCGAGTAAATGTATCCAATCCTAAAACTGAATAAATGTTTTTACTAGATTTACACTTTGGGAAAAAACATACTGAAGACAAGGCAGTATTATCTATGGTATTAGCCTGTCCAGAAGGATGAACCAAAAAAACCAGCTAAGTGCGATTCCGACTCGCACACCGAGGGTTCCGTACAAAATATACGCTACAAACGGATCTATAAAAATCCAGTGTTAGCAGATCTGTACTCCTAAGCAAAATGTACGCGGTGTTCGGTCATCTTATATTGGTTACTAATATAGACTGAATGTTGTTATAGCGGCAAAATAAATACATCAACTGTGAAATTTCAACTCTCTAGCTATCACAGTTCATGAGATACAGCCTGGTGAGATACAGACAGACAGACAGATGGACAGAGAAGTCTTAGTAATAGGGTCCCGTTTTACCCTTTGGGTACGGAACCCTAAAAAAACTTTCTACCTAATCGTCAAATCCGAAATCGGATTTTCGTTACGTTTTGTGTTTCATTGAATAGGGCTTAGTCGTAAAATATTGTATGTAACATTGTATAGCTAAGTCAAAAAACGCTCGTGGAGTCTTTATTTACAACGTGAGCCGAAGGCGAAGGTTACGATTTTTTTCGTTTTGACACACGGGTAGTTGATCCAGAACTTCATCAGCGGAGGAGAAAAGAACATCTTTTTTTCTTCTGCGTTGTCGGGTAAAAAGTAGCCTAAGAGTTCATGGGTTCTTTGCCAAGATAATGCTTGTTCTTTTTGGGATTTCATCGCCAGTCTTGACTGGTGAACAGTGTGACAGGTAAACACATTAGGGGAGCCCAGTACCTCTAGCATAAGACTTCGTCACTCGACAAACATTATCTATTTAAATAAAACAATTTTATAGGATTATATCGCGTATATTATCGCATTTCAGTTCCCGACATTTCGGAAGCTTTTCAGCTTTCGTGTTCACGGGTTGACTCAGAAAATAAATATTTTCCTCTGTCAAAGTTACAATTTGTGCAAACTACCCACTTTGAGAAAACAAATAAAGGTGTACATACATGTCAGATGGGCCTAATCTGTAAAGACTCATGTGCCTGGAGGGCTTAACTATTTTATTAAATTAAATAAGTACATTATCTCATCCGTACGCGATATAATCCGTTTTTATTTATTTATTTAATTGTATAACATAGTTAAGCCCTTCTGGCACATGTGTAACTGTCTTTACAGATTAGACCCATGTGGCATGTACACCTTTATATGTTTCCCCATAGTGGGTAGTTTACACAAATTGTAACTTTGACAGAGGAAAATATTTATTTTCTGAGTCAACCCGTGAACACGAAAGCTGAAAAGCTTCCGGAATGTCGGGAACTGAAATGCGATAATATACGCGATATAATCCTATAAAATTGTTTTATTTAAATAGATAATGTTTGTCGAGTGACGAAGTCTTATGCTAGAGGTACTGGGCTCCCCTAATGTGTTTACCTGTCACACTGTTCACCAGTCAAGACTGGCGATGAAATCCCAAAAAGAACAAGCATTATCTTGGCAAAGAACCAAGATACGTTCCGTTTGAGTAAATATCAATATTCAAATAGCACAAGTCCTTTATGACAGTTTCGGTCACGGTGAACGGAACACGTCAACTCACAAAGCGTAAAAGTGACAAAAGAAATAAAACGCGCATTTTCTCTACATCCCACGCTCACACAAGCTCTTATCTTACCGATATGTTTCATTCTGAAAACAATCCTAGTATCTATATCATACATTTAACAATTGAGTAGAGCGTAAAAGATGAGTACGAGGTTGGGGGTGTATTTCGAAATAAAACTTCCACGTGATTGTCGTCTGTCTGCCGAAAATATCACCCTTTTGTTTCGCATGAAAATCGAAAAAGAATCTCCGTTCATTAGTGGAGGGTGTAACTTACACGGCAGCGGGGGATTGGGGTCGATTCTCAAGCCGCTCGAGATTATATCTGTGTTTAATTTTATGCTTATTTTCTTATAACAGGTTTTCATTATAGATAAATGTAATCGAAAACCATGTAATATACATTATCAAATTCAACTTTAGTAGCCGGTAGCCGCATTCAAACAAATTTAATAACAAACACTTTGACAAAATGATTTATAGTGTTAAAGCGAAAATATAGCCCGTAATTATTTTTTTTTATATCTTCAACGTACAGACATTTCATTTTTACAACTTTACAATGAATAGTATAAATAAGGTGTGCCTGAGATTAATGAATATATTGTCAAATAAATGTTAAAAGAAAGTCATTTCTTGCGTTAAATATTTAGGTACCTATTAAATTATTAAAAATTGTTTACTATTATAATTCCCTACGTTGGAATTGGTTAAACATTTTCTATTGTACTGCTTAAATAATACATATTGATAAAAGTCAAGATGAGAGAAAAAAACATTATAACATTATTAATTCAATTTATTTCAACGATTTTTGCATAATAAATTTTTTAAGTAATTTTGTAAACGCTTACAACAAACTTATAATAACTACCGCAAAACATCAATAAGCAATAAGCATGCATCAAATAATTGTGGTCTGCGTCACCGAATTACAATTCCAACCCAAATCAAATTCAAATTTAATCTCGAAATAGTTTTCAAACCAATTTAACTGAGTGCAAGACTCCAACTTTGGCTCGATATTTTCCATTTAAATATTTATCACCCAACTTTGAGAATAGGCCTCGAACCATTTTTAATTTGTAGGTAGGTACTTCAAGTTGGAACCTGAGGGCACATGAGATGAAGGTTTCATCCTAAAACAAAAAAAAGTGGAAAATGTTTTGACAGCTAGGGTCGGGGGTTGGATACAAATATATTTTGGGCCCTGTCTGAGTACAGGTGAAATGGCTTGTCCTGGCTCCCGTTTTTTATAGGTACCTACGAAATAAATATTTGAAAATATTCCAACCTTTACTGTTGCTGAATTTCCTAACAGATAGTTCCATAATTTCTTCTTTGTGAAGTTCAATAAGTTCTATTCACAAAACTATATCAAGATATAGTTATGTGGTTCTATTATTCTTTGTAATGTCCTTTCTATTAGGGTTCCGTAGCCAAAAAGGCAAAAACGGAATAGTTTCGACATGTCCTAACTACAAAATGTACAATGATGAAATTTGGGGTATTTGTGTCTTGCATAAGCCGCTACTCAGTTTGGAAGTTAAATAACAAAAAACCGGCCAAGTGCGAGTCGTACTCGCGCACTGAGGGTTCGTTGCAAACTTTCACTTGCCCTAAAATTATTATATTACCCGGTACTGGTTGAGGTAACTTTGCACCTGATATATATAGGGTTGCATACAAATGAGGTGCAAACTTAACGCAACCGGGTTGTTCAATTAAGTTTTTTGAAAATTAAAAAAAGAAATAGTTTGTTAGAGACATGGTTATAATTTTCGTGTAATATTTATGTTAATTTATACGAATTGTGAAAATTTCTAAATTTTCGTTGCGTAAACTTCCGAGATAAAGGGGGGAATAATAAAACGAAATCCAATCACAATATAAAAAATTAAAAAAATTGATTAAAAATGCGCAGATCAAGCCAAGCCCTTTCATATGATATAATATTTCACCTAGTAGCCAGACTTAATTGCTGTCCCCTTTTCTTTCGTTGTTTTTTTTAAGAAATTAAAAATATATTTATGAATATTGCCTTTGCACTACATGTGGGCTAACCATGTTTATAAAAAAATCAAATAGATACCATAAGTATGTTTTGAGATGTGGCGCTTTAATAGTCGGACAGACAGACAGACAGACTTCCTTTTTTACCATTTTTGGTACGGAACCCTAAAAAGAAATATTTGTAGGGGTTCACTCCGTACATCAAACAGAAGCGGTAAAAATTTTTTTGCAGCAATTGTTCAGGGTTTTTTTTGATTGAGTGAATATTTTCAAAAATGATTGCTCCAAAATTAGCATGAATTTGCACCGTATGTCCAAAAACTATATAAAAAAAACCGGCCAAGAGCATGTCGGACTACGCTCAGTGTAGGGTTCAGTAGTTACTACAAAGAAATGCAGTACAGATGAAAAAAATACGATATGAAAAAGTGCACTAGCAAAGCAGCGTATCTCCACGGCACTTATGTCCTTTAGCTGAGAAGCGCAGTTTTTTGGCAATAACTCAAAAACGGTATATTCGATCTCGTTGAAAACAAATTTTGTTGAAAGTATTTATTAAACTTTACTTTAGTAAGTTTTTTTGTTTTTTTTGGACATACCGTTTAGAAAATAGAGGGACAAATTAAGCGACAATCGGAGCGATTATTTCCGAAAATATTCACTAAATCTTTTTTTTATACATAATTTTTCAGTTTTGGTTACATGTACGGAGTGCCCCCCCCCCCCACATATTTTATTATTATTTAACTAAAAAAAAAATAACTATAACTAAGTAGCGGATTATACAAGACACCTATCTTCCATATTTCATCAATATATATTTTGATTTATTGCTGAAAAATTGCGCTTCTCAACAAAAGGACGTAAGTGGCATTTAGATATAAACATACGTATTTTGCTGGTGCACTTTTTCAAATCGTATTTTTTCATCTGTACTGTATTTCTTTGTAGTAACTACTGAACCCTACACTGAGCGTAGTCCAACATGCTCTTAGCCAGTTTTTTACGTATAAGAATTGAACTTTTATAATGAACATGTCTGCGCAATCCATGTATTCGGAGAGAAGGCGGGATAATACTACCAGGAGCCAGTTTCATAAACGCTTGTGACTATTATTACTAGCGGAAGTCTCTTTTTAATTCAAACTGTTGGAACGAGACTTCCGCTTGTCGGGCCCCTGGTCACAATGTTTTGCACCTAGTCGCGTGACGTCATGTCAGCGCTCTGGGTAAAATGCGAAAAAATAACGTACTAAATTGGCGAGCGCGGGTAGGTAGAAGGGGAAGCGGGACGGGCGTCACATTCCAAGGAGAACACATACTTAATCAAATAAGTCACTGTAAAAAATTATATAGGTTTTCATGGAAAAAAAACACATGAATCTGTAGAATTCCCTTAAAAGCAAGGAAATTTACGAAAAGATGTATACTCGTATTTTGTTTTGTTTCGGGATTTTTACATGATAAATAATAGGGGACAATAATATCGAACTAAGGCCTTCAGCTTCGCAGGCGTTATTCCCACTGAGTTAAACCGGAAGTCAGCTTTCAAATCATTTTCGGAAAGTGCTCATTTAAAAAGAAAAGGCCAAATCCAAAGACCCGCGGGCAAAGTCGCGGTGCAACCTAGTTTAATACGAATTGATACAAAGATTAAGTCAATAACAGTTAACCTTGCGATCAAGCTGAGAATTCATTGAAATTGTACTTCTATGTAATAAGGAAATATCCAGACCTTAGTAAGTCGATATAATAACCGTCCTTGCGCGCAACTTGCTCTCTCGCCTTGGCCTTCAAGGACCAAGGTCTCAGCACGTTTGGTAATCTAACTCGATGCATTTGCTCGGTCATTTCACAGTTTTGTGCCAAAGAGTATGCGCCAAGATACACAATGGACAGTCTTACGATTTAAGCTTTACTCAAGTTTTTAAATCAATTGTAGCTGAAAAAAAATGACTCTATCAAGTGGCTTTTAGTTTGTTTGGAAATTTCTTGATAGATTTGTTACACATCCATACTAATCCATACTATATATACTATATATTATAATATTATAAATGCGAAAGTGTGTCTGTCTGTCTGTCTGTTACCTCTTCACGCTTAAACCACTGAACAGATTTGGAGGAAATTTGGTATGGAGATAGTTTGAGTCTCAGAGAAGGACTACTTTTTATCCCGGAAAAATACCTTTATTCGCGATAAACGAATTTAAGGCGGACGAAGTCGCGGGCAGAAGCTAGTAATAAATAAATATTACAGGACAATTTTTACACAAATTTAACTAGTCCCATGGTAAGCTCAATAAGACTTGTTTTATGGGTACTAGACGACGATAGACATATTAACTGATATACATAGAAAACATCCAATACTCAGGAACAAATATTTATCTCATCACACAAATATTTGCCCTTACCAGGATTTGAACCCAGGATCGTTAGCTTTGCAGGCAACGTTACCCCCGCAGAGCGAAACCGGTCGTCAATATGAACAAACTCATAATTTAACACTTGATTGCAGTAGTACGACTTAAAATGATCAAACATTTGAACAATTTACTTAGTTGACGTTAACAGGTCGCATTGTAACAGCAAACAAACGAAAAAAATGTCGCGTTCCACCAAAACTGAAGTCTGTTTCAATCACAAGGTAATTTGAAGTTGATTAACCTTATAATGAACTTGTTTAGCGCAATCCATATATAGTGCCTACCGCATATAATTATATCTTTATTTGTAACAATCAATTTTAAACTTGACAGCAATAAACTACTTTTGTGATATCTTTGTTAATGAAGCAGTAATCAAATTAAAATTGTTGCTGCAACCATTGCACTTGATATGCTCTAGTGGAAACAAGTGTCTTGTCTGATTCAATCGTTTTTCTTTTTCAGTATACTATGATGATGAGAGCATACGACAAGATCCATTATATCACCAACCATGCCTTAGCACTAAAAAGGAAACTTTTATACCTGTAATATTTTGTAATACACTACCTACCATGTTGTGCATTAAATAAAACTCATTTTAATTGAAATTTCTTGAGGTGCGATTCTTTGCAATGGGATTATTCGCTGAAATATCGGGAGTGTCACCAGCATCAATGTCTGCCGTTAGTAAACCGGGCAAAAATATTTGAAACGTCTTAACAGCACCTGAAATAGAGTCGCGTCAGATCTTTAAGGTTCGTCCACATTTGTAGCATTTGCCTGATCAGATCTTCGTCGCGTGGCATGATCGCGTGTCACGATCACGCGTTTGGACGTTGCGCCGATCCGATCGCTCGAAATCCATGTTGCTACGCGTATCACACACTTAGATCGGACTAGCGCGGCATGATCGCCGCGCCGACAGTGACCGTCCAAGCAGCGCGATACGCAGTCATGCCCCGCCACGGTGATCGGATACGAGCAAATGATACAAGTGTGGATACACCTTTATGCGCACGTTGTTGTGGCAGATATTCATGTTGGTCCAGTACAGTGGGCACCGAAACTTTCTAACCCTAACCCAGCGTGGGATGTAAACCAGCAGAGATATCCTTCTGCACAAGCACATACCAATGCCGCGGCGTCACTTGTTCAAGGAAATACATGCGATTTCACAAGCTGACGCCTTTAGGGGCACTCCCAGGAAAGTGTTAAAAGCTATGCCATTATGCTATTTACTTATTTATTTCTTCCATTCATCATGATGATCATCAGCCGGAAGTCGTCCACTGCCGAACGCCTTCTCTAATTCATGCCACTACACCCATTCCTCAGCTCTGCGTATCCAAACGCTTCCCGTGGACTTGATGGTTACCTTCTGCTAGCGTAGTTACTCTATGGACTCAGCGTGGGATGAAAACCAGCAGAGCACAGCCTTCCACACAAGGACATCTCAATGCCGCGACGTCACTCGTTCCAGGAAATGTATGCAATTTCACAGCGTGACGTCTTTAAGGGCACTCCACGGAGAGTGTTAAAAGCTATCCCATTATGTTGCTTATTGTTATTAGCATGTTAAAAGCTTAAGTGGTGGGATAAATATTCATGTTGATAATGTGATGGAAATTAGATGGTAACAAAAGGTTGAGACAAACGACTTATTATCTTTATTCGTTGGTCTGAGTTCTGTGAATATTGTTTAGGGTTCCGTACCAAAAATCACGGTGGCGGAGACGTACGACAGTCCAATATTTTATCATTGGACAAAGCCACACGTCACACAGGATACTATGATAATTAGTGGTCGGAATAGGTAGTGTCTAAATAGAACACAGACAGAAGTTTAGGTAAATACCTAAACTTCGCGGGATGACTTAATTAAGTGGTTGTGGTTATCATGAAATAATATTTGATTTGAAGCCTTGATTGATTTTTATTGAATGCGTGATTTCCCGAATTTGTTAATTATCACTAATAAATCACTCTTGGGGTCAGATTATACATGAATAAACGTATTAATTAAGTGCACAACACAACGTTAAAGCGTGATTATGATAAAGTCATTACATTTTGATATTTATGAATTTGTAAAAATAATTAATGGCGTTGTCGCCATGCCATCCATCCCAGTAAGCTAGAGGACTAATAAAACAACGTTTTCTTTAGTAACTGGTTTAAAAGCGGTCACTTGTCAAAAATAAATGGTTCGTTTAATAAACCGCTGATTTTGATTGAAAGTCAGTTTTGCCCATACTGAAAATAACCGATTGCATTCCCTCGTAATGACCCAGATCTAGTCTAATTATAAAATCAAATGGACAAATAATCCATCAACGCAAAATTATTAGTTTGTACTGGTTAAAACTGGTAAACTCATTAATCAGCCAAAATTGCTTGAATAACCAAAAGCAAACTACCGAAATCAGCAAAACACATAGTTATTAACAAGTAAATTGTTACTAAAATAAACACTATTAACCAACATTTACTTAATCCTACCAACCAAATATTTTATTCAAAACTTTACAATGTTACGTACGTAAACAAATTAAGCCAAAACTAGCCTTACTGTAGCGATATAACAATGATATACAGATGCATATTATTTGTGAAGCCTACCAGCTTCAAAAGACCTGTAATCTTTTTTAGGTCGTGCAATGGTTCTACGTTGCAATTAATTTGAGAACAACACTCGTCATAAGTTTAAATAAGTAATTAAATGATCTTTTTTTAACACATAGCAGCACAAATGTTTCCCCTCCCTTTATCTTTTAAGCCGTATATCAAAGAAATATGAAAAGAATTACGAAGGTAACGCAGAATAAGTATTTTCAATGAAACTTATTTTCAACATGATCGAACATACTGTTTTTGAGTAATCGCTAAAAAACTGCGTTTCTCAACAGAAGGGCATAAGTGCCATGAAGATGCGCTCTTTTGCTAGTGAACTTTTTCACATCGTATTTTCATCTATAGTGCATTTCTTTTTAGGGACGGCTACGAAACCCTACACTGAGCATGGTCCATGGTCTTGGCCAATTTTTTAGACAATATTGCCAAATAGGCAGATTGGGTAGGGGTTGTTTTGAAGTGTTGGGATTCTACAAAATCATTAAAAGACGCATTTGTATAGGACCAAGGACCATTAAAACAAGAGGACTGGCAGTTGCCATACTTTGGATCGTGTTCCGATCACAAGGAGATATTCTGGCAAAAACTAAATGGTGCTTTTAAACTAAACAGTTGACGGCGTTATAATTAAACAAAGAAACATAGCACAGTTACAATTACTACGAAAATAGCTAATAATAAATAAATCATAAAATTTAAATACTGTGTCACGTTTGCAAACTTGAATGATTTGTAAAAAATAATTCTAATACTTAGATGGCGTTGTACATATCGGGGAACGGCTTTTTGTATCGAGATGGTCAGTCGTCTTGTTTTTTCTATACGCAGCTACCTTGGTAGTCTTTAATAGACATCTTCTTTATAAAATACACAACAGATCCCAAAAACTTCCGTAGTTTCAAGCTACTGCAAAATTGCACGGCAAAGTCTAGAAAACTTCCCATCTAGTTGGACTAGTTTGCCAAGTTATTTTGAGTGGATAGGTAGATTAATATAATGGAGAAACCGCAGTTTAAGCACGTACTGTTGTCACTGCACCACAGAAATTGACTGCAGCACTCATTGTTTCATATCTACGAGTATGATTTGGTAGTAGAGCTAGAAAATTATTTCGATGAATTTTCTTGACGCCCAAAATGATTATTACGTCACACTTGGCCATAATGTGGGCAACGCATTTTGGCCAGATTAAGACTTAAAATTGTGTACTCACGGGCATTAAAAAAGAAAACCCTCTATTCCATGTTTACAGCCCTCGCCTACAGCTCGGGTCACAAATACCTGCGATTTCGGGCTTTCTTTCTTTTAAAACCCGTGGTAAGTAATGTGCTAATACCTTTCTTGAGTGTAGTTAGTTAAAAATATCCTGTCAACATCTGTGGATGACCAGCTAGCTGTGTGCCAAAACTAATTGGAATCCGTTCAGCCGCTTTTTTTTCAATGACCCATACAAAAATACTAAAAATAAAAAATCTTCGATTCAGTGTCGTCCAAATAGCACAGACAATTACAGTCTTTTTAGGGTTCCGTACCAAAAAGGTACAAAAGGAACCCTTATGGTGCGACTCCTTCTGTCTGTCTGTCCGACTGTTAAAGCGCCATATCTCAAAAACTACTAATGCTAACTATTTGAAATTTGGAATATTTATAAACATAGTCAGCCCACATGTATTGCACAGGAAATATTTGAAAATATATTTTTATTTTCTAAAAAGAACATGGAACATTTGGGGTAAAAATTAAAAGTCTAGCTACAGGGTCGAATGGGGTATCATATGACAGGGCTACCTGCATATTTTGAACAATTTTTTTTTTTTTTATTGTGATTGGTTTATGTATTATTAAGGAAAATGGGAAAAAAAACACCATTTCCCCCCTTTATCCCCAAAGTTTACCAATCGAAAATTTTGAAATTTTCACGTTTGTATTAATAAACATAAATATTACACGAAAATTATAGCCATGTCTTTAGAGACATGTGCTAGTTAGCTAGCTAATTTTTTTTTTTAATTCGCAATAAACCTATTTAAGCAACACAGTTGCGTTAAGTTTGCACTTGATTTGTATGCAATGCAATAGATATCAGGTGCAAACTTAACTCAACCGGTACCGGGTAATAAAGTTAGGGTAAGTAAAAATTTGTACGGAACCCTAGGTGCGCGAGTCAGACTCGTACTTGGCCGGTTTTTTTTATATATTCAATGTACAGACATTTAATTTTTACCACCTGATAATAGTATAGATATATGTATATGTAATACACATGCAAGTGAGTGTTTGCAATATTCGACAATTATGTTAAAATTATGATCGCGGATGATTAAAATACATTTGCATAACTATTAGCAATTGGATTTCAATACAAATTGCTATGTATTAGTTCATAGGGTAATCAGGCTAGCAATTAATTGAATAAATATTCGTTTTAATCTCATACCTGTAATACTGGCTAAATTGCCAGTATTACAGTTCGCGGAGTGGAAAAAAAAACCACTTTTTTCGCTGAATATAGAAATTCCGGTTTATAGGACTCTGAATTACAGAAGTAATAAATAAATAAATATTACGGGACAATTTTTACACCGATCGAATTAGACCCCATGGTACGCTCAATAAGGCTTGTGTTATGAGTACTATTTAAATAAATAAATAAATATCAGGGACGATCTTACACAAATCGACCTAGACCCAAACTAAGCAAAGCTTTTATTATGGGTACTAGGCGACGATACGTAATATATAGATAAATTATAATACTTAAATACATAGAAAACATCCAAGACTCAGGAACAAACATTCATGCTCACCACACAAACACTTTCCCTGGCTGGGATTCGAACCCGGGACGGCCAGCTTCGTAGGTATTTAGATGACAATATATTACATAGATAGACTTACTTCTATCTATCAGCCACGGACGTCCACTGCTGAACATAGGCCTACCCTATAGTTCGCCACAGGGTGCGATCGTGCGCAGACCGCGTGCACCGACTCCCCGCGACCCTCACGTACAATGGAAAGGGCTATGTCGGGGTTTCTCTTCGTGATAGAATCAGAAATGAGGATATCCGCAGAAGAACCAAAGTAACCGACATAGCTCACATGATTGCATCGTTGAAGTGGCAATGGGTGGGCCTTGTAGCCCGGAGAACGGATGGCCCAGGTGCATTAAATGCAGGAGTGGCGACCACGCATAGGAAAGCGCAGCGTAGGACGGCCCCCGACTAGTCGTATTACTTAAATACATAGGAATCATCCAGGACTCCGGTACAAATATTTATGCTGATGACACAAATATTTGTCCTTACTGGGATTTGAACCAAGGACCTTCAGCTTCGCAGGCAATGTTAATCCCACTGAGCTTAACCGGTCGTCAAACTGAACAGTGAATAATAAAATAATTTGGCGCAGGACTCATCATCTCTTCGCATCATCATTGTTGACTGTACTCAAATAATAAGACAATGTTGATGCGCAATGGTTGCTTTTATAATGCAAATACTAAAAAATAAATTCTGAGTTCGATACCTAACGCGTAGCTTGTTTCATGAGCCTTTAAAGTTAGGTGGGAAAGTCCATTTTAAAGTATGAAAATATTTATAAATAATAATACCACTATATTTTCTTCTGTTTCCGCGATTATTACTCATTGAAATAAAATAATTTAACAAGGGAAATGCGACGGTTGTTATGGATACTAGTGATTACAAGCAGAAAGTGGAAGTACTTTTGTCAGACGCTACAACATACAAGCTTGTTAACGGCGAAAGTAGTAAAAACGACAGCCGAGCTGATAAGTAAGCACTCTGAAAATCATAATCTGGATGTGAAAAGTTTAGTGCCTTCTTGCCCGGTGCCACCAAAGTTGTACGGGTTACCAAAGATACATTAACCTGGTGCTCCGTTACGCCCTATAGTGAGTCAAATCGATGCTCCTACCTATCGATTAGCTCGGCACTTAGCAGGTGTGCTTTTTTTACTGCGAGGGAAGACGGAAGCATACACAAGGGACTCATACCATTTTGTCAGTGAGATTAAGGATTTGAGACTAACTGACGATGAAGTTATGGTCAGTTTTGATGTCCAGTCTCTCTTCACATGCCTCCCAGTTCAAGAATGTATCGAAATTGTGAAAAGAAGATTGAGTGAACAACAGATGGCAATAGAATATGCTGAGTTATTACAACGCTGCCTTACATCTGGCTATATGCTATGGAATGGTGAATTCTACGGGCAAGTTGATGGTGTGGCAATGGAGTCTCCGGTGTCTCCTGTCGTCGCCGATATTTTCATGGAAGACTTCGAGCGCTTTCATTGGCACCTGTCAAGCCGAGGATCTTTAAAAGATACGTAGATGATACCTTTACTATTTTACCTAGATCTAGTGTTTCAGCTTTCTTAGACCATCTGAACTCCATGCATAGTAAAATTAAATTCACTATGGATTTGGTAAATCAAAATTCACTTGCATTCTTAGATGTGCTAGTAATTAGAGGTCCTAACAATGACATAGGTCATACTGTATATAGGAAACCTACGCAAACAGATAGGAATTTGAATGGTAAATCTCACCACCATCCCTGTCAACTTGCTACAGTGGGTAAATCTTTGTTTCAGAGAGCCAGGGGTATCTGCGACGATCAACATCTGACTGCTGAGTTGCAGAATGTCAAACGTGCGCTTCGAGCCAACGATCTCTAGATACCACGTTCCAAGCAGAATCCCAGTATGAAGAAACCAACAGTCGAGCGTAAACCTGCCGTATTACCAAATGTGAAAGGGGTCACAGACAAGATCGGAAACATCTTGAAGCGTGCTTCTATAGAAACATATTTAAAGCCGTTGAAGAAGGTGTCTCAATACCTTAGACCTGTGAAGAGTAGCACCCCTTTGCAGAGTGCAGGCATTTATAAGCTGGACTGTGAGTGTGGTCTTTCATACATTGGTCAAACGAAACGCAGTGTATCAACCCGGGTGAAGGAGCACATAGCAGATGTCAAGCACCGTCGGTGTAATAGGTTTGCAGTCTGTGAACATGTCATTGACAAACCAAACCACTCAATTAAGTTTGATAAACCTTCTATCCTTGCCAAAGAAAAAATATATTTTCCCAGAACGCTACGCGAGGCTATTGAGATTAAAAAGCATCCTTATTTAAATAGAGAAGATTGTCACTACCACCAGCTTGGCATCCTGTAATACATCTCATCAAGGAACAAGCGAGACACAGGACTGCAAAACCTTAATTTTCTGATCGGTGTAAAATATCTTATCTGTTTAAAAGTAGTATTCATAGTCTCTGTTTTTTAAAATATTATAATTAGTAATGAGGTAACCTGGGAGTTTTTCTTTGCAGCGTTTCTTTTCTCCTCAGTACGCCTCATTTGTGAAATGCTGCTTGGTAAATTATTAGAATAAAATAATTAAGCCCTTCTGGCACATGTGTAACTGTCTTTACAGCTTAGGCCCATCTGGCATGTATGTACACCTTTAATTGTGTTTTTTCAAAAATGGGTAGTTTGCACAAATTGTATCTTTAACAGAGGAAAATACATCTTTTCTCAGTCCACCCGTGACCATGGAAAGCTGGAAAGTTTCCGAAACGTCGGGAACTAAAAGGAGATGATATACGCGATAAAATCCGTTAAATTGTTTTATTTTAATGAATAATACCATTGATAAACCCATGAAATGTATGGTAACTTTTGTTGTCAAAACCGTTTTGATAAACGCAAGTTTTAACATAGCTGCAGAACAAAATTCTTAGTTTCCACATACAAGGTAGAAAGGTACATATAAACATACAAAAAATACGAAAAAAAAAACTACGTCACACCTTCCTAGGGTTTAGTATGGAGCGTTTGTTGGGAAAGTCCAAAGGTGATGCGAAATGGGATGCGATCCTGAGCAGATTACATCCACCGAATTCCCGTGAACCGAGGTCATCCGTCCACTTAGTCGATATGTGTTGATGTTGATGTTAGTTACCAAAAAATGTTGAAATCCGTCCAGTCACTTTGGTTACACACACATTCACACAAAAAGCCAATAAGAAAATGTTTCGATTCAGGGATGGCAGTCTAATCGTTATTTTGCAAGGCTGTGAAGTTATTATTTGACGCGAGTGCTTGAATTGCAAGCCGTGTAAGCGAAGGAATCTAAAATTGAATCGTGAGCGGAGCGAGTGGTTTTAATATAGATTCATGAGCGTAACGAGGCTTTCAAGGCACGTGATGTCAAATATAATAAATATACTTGATCAAGTTTAAATAAAACAATTTAAACGGATTATATTGCATATACAGTCTCAATTGAGTTCCCGACGTATCGGAAGCTTTTTAGCTTTCGTGTTTTCACGGGCTCGACACAGAAAAGATATATCTTCCTCTGTCAAAGTTATACAATTTGACCAAACTACCCATCATGAGAAAACAAATAAAGGTGTACATACATGCGAGATGGGCCTTATGTGTAAAGACAGTTTACACATGTGCCAGTTCACAAAATGAGGCTTACTGAAGAGAGGTTTCTTTATCTTCACCAAACCTCAGCTTGATATTTGCGCTCAGATTATATACGCTATATTATCCGTTTAAATTGTTTGATATTTAAATGAGTGATAATCTCGAAAACAGAAGAGAAATAAAGTTTATTAAAACATATCTGATTCCTTATCATTCTCATTACTTGAATGCCCCTAGTATTATAATGCAACCGTACACGACGCGTATGCGCTATGCATCTTCCAGCAGCACAATAGAATAGGTACGACTGTGTCCACATGGCTGTTAACGCGAGCAAAAACACGACACGCCAGCATGGATGCGCCTTTGGAACGTCAAAATGGAATATGCTTGCCGACAGCGACGGAAAAAACCCCTTCTAGGGTTCCGTAGCTTACCATTTAATATAAGGGTATTTTTTTACAAGCTTTTATCTAGTTTCATCTGTTCATCATCATTTCAGCCATAGGACGTCCATTGCTGGACACAGGCCTCCTCAATAGATTTTCACGTTGGCCGGATAGTGGCGACCCGCATATAGCGAGTCCCCGCAACCCTAACCAGGTTGTCTGATCACCTTGCGGGTGGCCCTTCCACGCTGGGCTTGCAGGTATACGGTCTCCACTCTAGGACCTTTCTGCCCCAACGGCCATCGGTTCTTCGAACTACGTGCCCTGCCCAGTGCCACTTCAGTTTGCTTACCCTGTTTGCTATATCAGTGACGTTGGTTCGTCTACGAATCTCCTCATGTCTGATTCGATCTCGCAGAGAGATCCCGAGTATAGCCCTTTCTATAGCTCGCTGAGTGACTCTGAGCTTTCTTACGAGGCCCATAGTTAGAGACCATGTCTCTGCTCCGTAGGTCATCACCGGTAATACGCACTGGTTGAAAACTTTCGTCTTCAAGCACTGAGGTATCCTGGACGAGAATACACTTCGCAGTTTCCCAAACGCTGCCCATCTGAGTTGGATCCGTCGATTGATCTCTTTCTAGAAGTTGGACCTGTCTAACTATAAAATTTGACCCACTCTCAGTTGGCAATTGAGCTAAATTTAACATAATATAAGTAGGTAATTCCGCCATATTGCCAGGAAAGAAGGAAATAATTTGGAACCACTCATGGTGACTGGAAAGTTCGATGGGGCCGGTCACCGATGAGGTGGTCTGATCAAATCCGCTCATCATTGGACACCAAGCTAAACAACGCACTCCATGAAGCCAAGGACAGATCTAGGTGGCAAAACACGGTCCAGAGTATAATGACCCAGCAACGGGGGAATCACGACCCCCAGTAATGATGAAATCGACGCGAGGAGGAGGATAAAGTAGGTATGTAAGTAAGTTCGGTGACAATGCAATATGCCGGATCGGATGGTGTTCCTAAGAACTGTTTAATAAATTAACAGAATCATACCGAGTGTGGGCTCTTTACAATCGTCTCGGTAAGTAGTTGATGGGTGTTCAAGGGAAAGTACAGTCAGCAATAAAAGCTTTTCACAAAAATTAAACATAGACAAAAACTTATTTATTAACATTAATCCTTTGTCATACACCTTTGTAACAATATTCATTAATGCACTAACAGGGCGTCTGACGCCTTCTATTCAGTCGATGCCTTTTTCGAGAACTAACACTGTAAAAAGTTTAAGTACTTACATTTCTAATCTGTTACCTATCCATCAATACATAACTGGTTCGCTGGGTCAGCCTTGCCTCCCAAACCTGTGTTGATCTAACCTAATCATAAAAACTAATATTAAGTATACCTAATCGACATGTAAAATTGTATTTTGTTAATAAATGAATTGAATTGAACAAAAATGACACGGAACCCTCTCTTCGCAAGCCCGTCACGCCCGAGCGGTTTTATTTCTGTTAGCCATCCTAAAAGAGCTTACTTTGTGTGCCGAGTTACATGGCCCCTTTTTTGGACCAGTTTTGTGGACTAATAAAAGAAAAACCCGAAGGCTTTGACCAGTTATGATGGCTGATTTTCGAACCTACTCTGAAAGCCTTTGCAATGTTTCGTTTTTCAGCGTGACATAGACTTTTGACGGGCACTAAAACTTAGTTGATAGTGATTTTACAAGGGTCTATTCAAACGTGTATGGCGCAGGTGGCAAGGACTATTAAAATATCTTGTCTTATATATTTTCATTGGTGCAGTATCAACCCGTCCCATTAGTCCATATTTAGTCCATAATCTCATAAGATTATGGACTACATATGGACTGAAGGGGCGGGGTATTTGAATTCTTATATAAGCATTAAGAGGCCCCGGCAAGCTCGGCCGAATTTCACCTTCCCATACAAACGGATACAATGACATGGGGTATATCTAGGCTTGTATTTATTTTATATGGCTCCAGTTTATAAAACAAACGAAATACAGCAAAAACAAGTTTTGTTTGTTGTTGGTGATTGTTGAAAAGCTTAATTTTGCTGTATTTTTTTACTTTGGTATTTGAAGCTACATAAACTAATTATACCTTAACTTATTCAAAGTCCAAAATTTCAGAGAGAGAAAATAAGAGCGTAACTACGTTTGTATAGAGAACCGACCTTACCGGGGACACTTAAATGGGTGAATCATCTTTTAAACCACACTTCTCTTTCCTGGATGTTGGCATGCCTTACTTATTGTCAATTCTTTCCCGCGCTTTCTATTTATATCTGTACAAATGTTTATTGTTGTCTGCGCCGTCCATAATATACATGTTACTTGTTTTAGGTTCCCTGCCAAATCCTCTCATCAGAACCAACATTTTGAAACCGAACATTCTTCTCTCGTGTGCTATACCCACATCGACATTGGCGAAATATGTCTTGCTAAAATCGGCAAGAAGTGAAAGCCATTAAAACCAAAAACTTTTTGTTAACTAACGCCTTTAAATTAATAGTTTCTCTTTGTTTGAGATTGTATTGTGTTCGTTAAAACGCTGAATGTCCCGTCCATTAAATATAGTAACAAAGAATATCATAATAGAAGCCCGATTTCTTGGTAACTCCAAGACGACACAGACAGACAGACACCAGAGACTTCTATAGTGTCGGTCAAAAATTTATTTACTTAAAATTGTTGTCTTAAACACTCCGTTACCCAAATGTTGTCTGGAAGAGATCGCTATTTAGCGATAAGACCGCCTGTTGTTTATCTCTTCTTATTTGGGTTTTACTGTCATGTTCTGTATTTCTGTGTACATTTGTATTGTATTTTATTTATTAGTAGTTGTTTTACCTATTACTTAATGACTGGATGCTTGGCATACTAAAAATAAACGGGCATCATGCTCATTTTGAATACGAGTACAAGTCCAAGTTGTGAAATGACCTTCCCCCTGAGGTATTTTCAGAGTACTATAATATGGGATTCTTCAAGAATAAATAAATACTGAAATAAATAAATAAATAAATATTAGAAAGAAAGAAAGAAGAAAAAAAAAATATTTATTCCATAGAATAAATATATTTTCCTTACATAATATTACAGGACAATTTTACACAAATCGACCTAGTCCTATGGTAAGCTTAATAAAGCTTGTGTTATGGGTACGAGACGCCGATATATTAATAGATATATTATAAGAAAACATCCAAGACTCAGGAACAAATATTTATGCTAATCACACAAATATATGCCCTAACCGGGATTTGAACCCAGGACTTCAGTTTCGCAGGCAACGTTACTCCCACTGAGCTAAAGCGGTCGTCAAGAAGAGAGTTAACAGGGCACCTAAAAGTTGGCAATCTATGGGTGATTCCGTCAGTGTTGCACATATTCGTGGGCAAAGATGACCACTTTCCATCAGGTGGCTCGTCTGCCCGTTTACTACTCATAATATAAAAAAAAACCAATGTTTTATCGAGTAAACAAATGTAACCCTCGTTTAAGGCAAGTTTCAGAAATCTATTTAAAACTTTTTTCTAACCGTTTATTTTTAGTTTCTTTCGCTTAACAAGTTAAATAAGTCTTCGCGGCTTCGTAGTTAGGAGAGTTCTTCGTCGACACTTCCGTGAATCTGATGTATTTTTAGGGTTCCGTGCCCAATAGTTGAAGTTACCTTGCTCAGATAAATAAGACAGTTTAAAAGTTTATATATTTTTGACTTAATAATCTGTACAAATGCAAAAGTACCCTTGTGTGCATTTATTTTTCAAGCCTTGGGAATGTTCATATTTATGAGCTTGAGTGTACACCTCTTTTCTACAATACAGTACAATAACCTTTTATTGTACACCTCACAAAACCAGAGTACAGAAAACAATACATTCAAGGGGAGGTAAACAACTCTCCTAGACCAGATATTCGTAGTTAAGAGTCCCCGGTAAGCTCGGTTCTCCATACAAAAGTAGTTATGCTCTCCTTTTAAAATGACTTGCTAGTTTGCTCTGAAACTTTGGACTTAGAATAAGTTAAGGTATATGCAGGCCTGTAATTAGTTTATATAGTTTCAAATACCATTAACAAAAATACAGCGAATTTAAGTTTTTCAAACAAAACTTGGTTTTTGCTGTATTTCGTTTGTTTTATAAACTGGAGCCTTATAAACTAATTACAATCCTAAATATACCTTATTTCATTGTATATGCAAAGTTTCAATACAATCAATCACCTAGTTTTAAAATGAGAACGAAACTCCGTTTGTATGGGAAAGTGAAATTTGGCCGAGCTTGCCGGGGATTCTTAATGGGCAACATCTGGGGTGAGTATCGGTAAGAATTGTCGTGGTGACGACTTTCCCTGCATTTTCCATACTTTTGGATTAGTCGAAGGCTCACAGAGCTACTAGTGATCATCGTGTGTGGAAAAAAAACCGGCCAAGTGCGAATAAAACTCGCGCACCGAGGGTTCCGTACGAAATATATGATACGGCCGTATCCATGAAAATCCAGTGTTAGCAGAGCCCTACTCCTAAGCAAAATGTACGCGATGTTCGATCATTTTATATTAGTTATTGACATAGACAGAAAGACATAAAATTATACTCATTTAAATAAAACAATGTAACGGATTATATCGCGTATATTATCTCATTTGAGTTCCCGACGATTCGGAAGCTTTTCAGCTTCAGCCCGTGACCATGGAAAGCTGAAAAGCTTCCGAAACGTCGGGAACTCAAATGAGATAAAACGCGATATAATCCGTTAAATTGTTTTATTTAAATGAGTAATAATCGCGGAAACAGAAGAAAATGTTATAAAATTATACTGTTTTTAGTATTGGTTTTTATAGCTGCAACAGAAATACATTCATCTGTGAAAATTTTAACTTTGTCTAGCTATCACAGATAATGAGATACAATCTGGTGACAAACGGACGAACACAGAGTCTTAGTAATAGGGTCCATTTTACCCTGTGGGGACAGAACCAAATCTGAACGCTACGGGTTGCGTTCTAATACACAAACGAGTCTAAGCAGTAACCAGCGTGACTATGTAGGTTTGGTAATAAAGTGGAAAGTTAAGACGATATTAAATTAGCTACTTCTTAAAGTTTATAATGAAATAGCCTTCTCGTGAAAATGTCCAGTTAGGTAAAAGTTTCGAGTGTAAAAAAAATCTGCCTTGAGAATTTTTTACGACAGTGAATGCCCAATAGCATAGCTCAAACTAAGTATATTGCTATACCTAAAAAAATTACAAATGGCATGCTTGTCCAGAATCAGTTGACGTAATTTTTGGGTCATATTTTGACCGCCAAGAAGTTGAATTTTATATTTAAGGCCCCGAACAATGCAACCGAAAAATGTATGTATGTAATCACTTTATTACTCTCGACATACAAGTATTTACTATAAAAAAATTATAAATATGAAATCTCTGTACATTAAACATTAAAAATGTATATATATATATATATATCGTAACGGACTATTTGAAGGTCACAGAATTGAAATATATTTTTATGTTTTGTTTGTGTTGTTGTGGCTTCATAACGCCAAATCGGCTGATTGGATTTCAACTATTTTTGGTAAACGGGTAGTTAGATACCCACAGATGGTTTAAGAATACTTTTTACCCGACTACGCTGTCGAAAAAAAGGGGTTATGACTTTTTCTCCTCCGTGAAAGAAGTTGCAGGCACCTTAAACACGGATGGATATATGCAAAGGCAAGCCTTTTGACGACCGCTTTGGCTCAGTGGGAGTAACGTTGCCTGCGAAGCTGAGGTCCTGGGTTCAAATCCCGGTAAGGGCAAATATTTGTGTGATGAGCATAGATATTTGTTCCTGAGTCTTGGGTGTTTTCTATGTATATAAGTAATATATCTATTAAATATATCGTCGGCTAGTACCCATAACACAAGCCTTATTGAGCTTACCATGGGGCTAGTTCGATTTGTGTAAAATTGTCCCGTAATATTTATTTATTTCATTTATTTATTTTGCGCAGTACTGCAGCTTACGGTTTTCCATAGTATTACGATTGGTTGCACAATCGCCTACGGATCTGACGGTATTGGGTTTGATTCTAGCTAGGGCAAGTGTTTGTGAGATAATCGTGGAAAGAAAAGATGTTTAAAGGCTTTATGTTTGAGCAATGGAACCAGCAAGGTTAAAATTCTCAATTCAAATTCAAATTGTTTATTCTGTAAGCAGGCCACAAGGGCACTTTTACAAGTCTGACTCTACGGCATTTCCCAAGAGAATACCACTGTTGAGAAGAAAGCCGAAGCAAACTCAACAGGCAGTCATTTTTTCAAAATAATTCTTGACTATTACAATATTGTCTGATACTTAACACTTTTACAATTGTGTTATAACTAATTTATAATTGATACACGCAGAGGAGATGTACAGATTCTCCAGATCAATGTTAATATAAAATATAAACAAATAATTTTCTCAGAGATGTATAAGGTCTCTAGGCGTCACGACATGCAATAAGATTTAATATAATAATTTGATTGAATACTACTGAGATGTATAAGGTCTCATAGCGGTCAAAGTGAATAATACATTAAAAATATTAATTATTAAATCCAAATTTCTTAGATATGTATATGGTCTCTAGGCGTCATAACATGCAATAAGATAAAATTAATTAATTTTAATCCTTAGTAATGTAAATAGGATATACCTCCATAAACAAAACAAAAGAAATATTTAAAGAAAGATAATGAAATCAACAATATGTCACTAAAGCTAACCAATCCTGGTTAACTGATCCAAGTTACTAGTACTGACTCTTCATTTAACAAGGATCTGGTTTATCTAAACCGCACCTCGTATCCGGACAAAAGAATTATAAAATGGATTCCCAAAGCGTAAGGCCCGGATACAAAAACTTGGCGTCGAACGGAATTTATTCGTAGCCGCTGCAGCGGTGAGCAAACCCGAGGTGAAACAGTTATCTTTTAGGTTGTGCGGTACAGGATTTGCGAAACTCTTAAACAAAATTAGCTATCTATTCTATTTCACAAAGCCTGTTTGAAGTCTACGAGCGAAATTCAACGAGGTACTGCGATACCTTTAATTCACAACATTTCTTTCCAAGTAATAAGTATTAATCGACACTCATTTTGTTAATTTACTGTCAAGAAACCCCATATTTCTTATAGCTACTAATTTTGATAATATTTGGGAAAATCTAAAAGATCTCCATTTTCGTCCACTGTTGGACATAGGCCTCTCCCAATCCTTATCTATTCTGAATGTACGTTTTGTTTTTCAACATGTGTTGATAGTTGCGGCATGGAAAAGGCAATCGTCTTTTATAATTGTCAGAAGTTAACCAATGATACGGATTCGCGCCTCGTAAGCTTACCTACGTATCTAAATTTAGCTACTAATAGCATTGCTGCAATTGTTATTAGATGTCAAATGGGTTCAACGAGCGGGAGGGTGTTAAGCCGTTTCAGACAAGCTACTTCAGAGCCACAAACGTACTTGGCGCGAATTGATTGTCATCATCATCATCATCATCATCATCATCATCATCATCATCATCATCATCATCATCATCATCATCATCTTCATCATCATCGTCATCGTCATCGTCATCATCATCATCATCATCATCATCATCATCATCATCATCATCATCATTACCATCATGATCATTATTATCATCTTCAACAACATCATCATTATTATCATATCACGTCACCGGTTTATCAAAGCGATAATGATGACCCTGCCTGCGAAGTGTCTGCGAAGTCTTGGGATCAAATCCCGGGAAGGGTAAATATTTGTGTGATAAACATAAATATGACTGTGTTCCCGAGTTAAGTGTTTCCTATGTATACTAATATAAAGTTGCAAAAATTAAATGTTAGATATAAAAAAAAAAAATACGTGTTGCGGGACTAACGGGAAATTGAAAGTCTCTGAATCGAAATAAATTGTTTGTGGATTTTTTGTATGTTTGTACGATTGTATGTGTCGTTGTGACTTCGGACCCTCCGTCTAATTACTAGTTTAAAATTATATATTATGCGTGTTTGAAATAGTTTTCACGGTATTTTGATATTTAGGTAAGAACAGCGATAAAAAAATTCATGCATGTGCCTAATCCACCATATTTCTTGTGTCGCTCTACAATTCGTGTACCTCGGCAGCCATCTTCCGATACCTGCCACTGACAGTTTCCACTGAAGAGAAACTTTTCTTTGTGGGCCCGCGCCGAACTTGCATCGTTAGTCCCAAGTTCGCGGGCGGAGCAGGCGGCATGCACTTGTTTTATTGACTAAGCGACTTTAAATCAGTTTTTTCCGTGAAATAACTTTTTGTTCATATTTTTCTAATATAAGTTCGAATGACGCATCATGTGAACTGCATCATTAGTTTATTTGACGACACTGTTGCCAATTTATTGCTGTACCTCCTATGTCTCATTACAAGACTCTTGGACGCACGATAAGTATTATCTAGCACGTAGTTAGGCAGGTCCAACTTCGAGAAAGAGATCAATCAACGGATTGAACTCGGATGGACAGCGTTTGGGAAACTGCGAAGTGTCTTCTCGTCCAGGACACCGCAGTGCTTGAAGACGAAAGTCTTTAACCAGTGCGTATGAAGCTCAGAGTCACTTAGCAAATTATCGAAAGGGTTATGCTTGGGGTCTCTCTACGAGATCGTATCAGTAATAAGGAAATTTGTAGTCGCACCAAGATCACGGACATAGTAAACAGGGTACGCGTCAACTGAAGTGGCGATAAGCAGGGCATATAGTACGAAGAATCGATGGCCGTTGCGGCAGAAAGGTTGTTGAGTGTAGACCGCGTACCAGCAAGCGTAGTGTGGGTAGGCCAACCGCAAGGTAATCGGACGACCTGATTAGGGCTGTGGGACTCGCTGGATGCGGGTCGCCTCTAGCCGTCCCATGTAGAAGTCTATTGAGGAAGCTTGAGTTCAGCAGTAGACATCCTGTGGCTGAAATGATGATGATGAAGTATAACCTCTCTTTTTCTAATCTATACAGTCCGAGGCAGACGGGTGATATATTGTCACGTAACAAATTCGCTTCTGGTTACGCTAACCGGCTGATGTATCGATCTTATATTTACAAATAAAAATAAAAATAAATATAGTGTTGACATAGAAGATCACGGCATATCGGACCACAAAGGTGTCATGTTTAGAATCGAAAGGCAGACTGTCCGGACCACTCAGAAGCCGTGGTACGTGTACAGAGGATATTAAGCGAGGTAAATATGCTGCAGTTTAAGCAGGCACTTAAAGACGTCGATTGGACAACTGTACTTTCAGATATAAATAGTACTAACAAGAATTATCAATTATTCAGTGATATGCTTCAGGACATCCTAAATACATATATACTTAAAAAAAGAATTAGAAGTAACGACAACCCAAACTAAAACCTGGTTAACAAAGGCTTAAAAATGTCATGCAAACATAAACGACAGTTAAAAACTCTTGTACCTAAATACAACAAAAAACGAAATTATCCGTAATCACTACAAAAATTATGAGAAAATGCTGAAAAAATGTATAAGACAATCGCAAAAAATAAATTATGCTAAAAAAATCAAAAAACAAAATGAAGACTATGTAGAGCACTATAAAACATATTACAGGAAAAAATAACAGACAATTACAAAAAAATATGACATTATTAATTAATAATGAAACCGTAAAGTCGCCCCAATTAGTGGCCGATACATTAAACGAACACTTCGCATCGGTGGGTGAGTCATCCCAGCTGAGCCCTGCCAGTGCACGTGCGCGTGCGCCGCCGCGGGGCCGCCCGGTCCTCTCACCTTCATCAATTCCATATTTCTAAGCCCACTCAAGGAATGCGAAACGTACAAATTGATTAAACAGCTTAAAAACAAAAAAAGCTTTGGCATAGTTGAAATACCGCCGGCTCAATTAAAATTATGTACTAGTGAATTAACAATACCCCTTACACGTATATAAATCAATCTTTTGAAAATGGCGTATTTCCAGAGCAACTGAAAATCGCAAAGATAAAACCAGTATTAAAACCAGGCGGTAACGCGACAGATCAGAATCAATACCGACCTATCGCACTCCTACCGGCAATTTCAAAAGTTTTTGAAAAAGCAATGTCCAATCGTGTGTATAACTTCCCAGAAAAACATAACATAATAGACAAAAACCAATACGGGTTCAGAAAATACCACTCAACGATGCTAGCTGTTTTTAAATATATAAAACAAATTTTAGAACACATAAGGACATACAATGTAGGACTACTCCTGGACATGAGCAAGGCATACAACAAAGTCGCCCACGAAATACTCCTATGAAAGTTATACGACATGGGAATACTTGGTACGGTACATAAATGGTTCAAACCCTACCTCCAAAGTGGTTAATGTGAACAGTACGTACACATTAACCACTATGACGACGAAGCCCGGGAAATATGTGTGATTACTTCACAAAGACGCCGCACCACCTGTTCACTACCGCAGGGGAGCGTCCTAGCTTGTACCCTGTTTATAGCCTATATAAATGACTTACCTAAGGCCCTCAATCCCAGCATTACTTGTGTGATGTTTGCTGACGATATTTCGCTACTATTTAGCACTACGAGTAGTTCAGACGGTAACCATCAACTCACTTCGACATTAGATACAGTAAAAAAATGGCTCGATGATCATAACTTAGACGTGAATATGAAGAAGACCAACATTATTCAATTAAAACCCTCGCTGAAAAAACCTTTACAACTATATCTAAAAACAAACAATAGTAAAATACAAGAAGTTACAGAGTTCAAATTATTGGGAGTGGTCATTGACTCTGGAGTAAATTGGAAGGCCCATGTCCAAAAAGTAAAGTCAAAACTTGCCAAATACATCTATGCACACACCGTCGTAAAGATGAACACTAATTTCGAATCAGCACTCTCTGTCTACTTCTCGTACATTTATTCCATTCTCCGATATGGTGTGATCTTATGGGGAACCATTACTGATGCCCGGAATCTCTTTGTCATGCAAAAAAAGTGCATAAGGATCCTAACAAATATACGGGTCCCAGATAGCTGCCGTCCATATTTCATACAGGATGAACTGCTTACACTGCCATCAATATACATAAAGGAGGCTGCAACATTTGTGAGGAAACATCCAGATTTATTTGAGGTGAAACCCGATACGTACAAAACTAGGAACAAATATAGGAAAAAATTAAAACTACCAAACTCTAATCTCGCTATTTGTAAAAATGGCCCCCATTATAATGTACCCTGATAGTAAATAAGATTCCACAAAGAAATTAAATTCGAACCAAGTGACAAACTGTTCTAAAGTAAATTAAAAACACTGTTAATACAAAAAATGTTACTTCACAGTGGAAGAGTTTTTAAATGATGAAACTGTCTAACTGTAAAATAATTAATTAAATAACTAAAATATTATTATATTATTTGTAACATAATTGAAAATATATACCTTGACATAGATTATTATTAATATATATATATTAATAATAATCTAATATTATAATAGTAATTTTATGAAATATAATATACTAGCTGTGCCCGTGGCTCCGCCCGCGTGGAATTCGGTCTGTGTCAGTAAGCGGCTAATTCACCCCTCTCCCCTGGAGCCGAAACTTGAAGTAAAGTCCAGATAAAATATTATAGAAATACCACTAAATAAAACTACACTCCAAAATCAATAGATTTTTGCACTTATTTCAATTTTTGACGTGATTTAAAAGATGAAGAAGAAGACGAATAGAGTTTATAAGCTGTAATACTTAGAGGTGTATATCGGACGATACAGTACCACTTTTCTATTTTTACGTCCTTGACTGTAGTACTATCTAAAGCAAGTCCATGGCAAATATCACCCAAATCGGTCCTCCAATCAATCAGTCTAAACATGAAAAGGTAAGAAGTATACACATCCATACTTCCTAACAACCTTTCGAAATTAGGTCTAATATTATTTAGAAGTAAGATTAGAGGAAAGGTGAATATAGATATTGAGGCCAAGTATTTACATTTTATTAACAGTTATCTTTATGTATGCACAACTAAATATAAACATATTATTATATCTACAGTTACATACTCCATACGTAAATAACATTGACATTTTACAATATTTTTTTGTACACCACATTGTGAGTCTTCCCGGCGGGCATCAGCACGCAAAGCTCCGTGCAGCTGGTGACGCGCGAGCACGCCACGTAGCTGCCCGTGCGAAAAGTAGCCCGTGCGCAGGTCCACGCCGGTGGCTCGCAGCGTCTGCCCCTGCGACTTGTTGATGATCATGGCGAAGCAGACGCTCACGGGGAACTGTAGGCACTTGAAGTGAAGCGGGAAGTTGCTCGGAATGAGGGGGGTGCGGGGGATGAACACGGCTTCTCCGGCGCCGCGGCCCCTCAGGATTTGCGCCTCGATGAGGTTTTGCTGCAGCTGCACTACTGTTAGCCTGGTTCCGTTGCATAAATTTCGAGGTGACAAATTCCGAAGAAGCATGACCGGAACTCCAACTTTCCGGGTTAATGTGTGTGCTGGGAGTCCTGAAGCGCTCAATGAGTTTCGGAACTCCATCAAGTATGTTGTGACGAAGCGTTCATCCAAAACAGTGTTAATGGAATTATACACTGCCTGTAAACCTTCCATTTCCGCCAATAACCGCGCATTAACGGCTCTCTCACAAACTGAAGAGTTCTCACGTCGCGTCACCTGGCTCAGGTCTCCGTATACGCTCCAAATTTGGTCTTCAACGGACAGAACGATCTTGCATAACATCTCTGGTAATCGAATCAGGCCGTTGGTTTCCTCCAGAAGTCCTTCTCCAACCTAAAGCAGTACCTGGGCAAATTCTTGCACATGAGAGCCTCTTCCTTATTGATACCACTGAGCCACTTATCTCGTACTTTGTTGTATAATTAAATTAAATTTGTTGATATCCGTACCCCCTCTTCTAAACTTAGAGTTAATTTGGCAAAATGCCAAGGTATTAATTTTAGCGCCTCCTGTTAGTTTAGCAAGGTACTATTATACAATAGTAGTCGTAGGCTCGTGTAGCACATATTTGAGAAAAGTTTGCACCTCCGTCCTAAGTAGCGTGATAAGATTCAGGAGCAAACTTAACTCAATCAAGTGTAGTGGCTACCCCCCCTTTTAAGGGTTAAACTTTTATAGCCTATAACCTGACCGAAGATTTTCTCAATAGATTAGTAAAGTTTGCCTCAAAATCTGTTCAGCCGTTTTCACGAGATGCGCGCACAAATAAACAGACAAAAATTTTAAAAACTGTTGAAACGTGTTTTGTTATCGATTTTAAGTATCCCCGGCCAATTTATTTCGAATATCTTCCATGTACAGACTTTTGACCCTCTTCAGCTTTATTATATGTATAGATAGATAACATTGAAATGCTAATTCAAACGATACGTAAATGTAATTTGCACTGCTAAACTTGGCCAAATATTGTAAGCATCTGATGTAAACTTGCAAGAATTAAAATTTTGGCTTTGTTTTTTTTTGTGCATATTAAGTACCTAATTAGTTGGTTTGTCTATCTTCTTTAATGTATACTTTTTTCTTTCATTTGCTTAAAGGTTAACTGGAAGAGATCCCTCACAGGGATAAGTTCGCCTTTGTACATATCTGTGTTTTGTAAATACATTTTTTTTTGTATTAATTTATGTGCAATAAAGTGATTACATACATACATACATAAACCTCTATTGCATGATCGAACTTAGGCTTAAGATAACTGTATATTAATTAATTGTTTGTGTGTCCTGACAGGGTGTCATGGAAGCTTTAAGTAATGTAACACCAACCTTATATAATGTACATGATTATACAACAAATAAATGAATAAATGAGACATAAAATAAAATTATTGATTTGTCCTTTATTTTACGTTTTTTGAGTCATTCTTTCGCATGTACTTTTTTGTTTTACAAATATCATGATAATAATCACAATTTTTGCATTTTATTAGTGGATCACTCCACTAGCGTTATTATTATAAACAAAGATCAGAAACAAATGGAAAAATTTTTCGACGATACTGGACTTGAACCAGTGCCTTGAGCCAGACCGGGGCAGCACGCTCTACCATCTGAGCTAATCGTCCACACCGTCAAGGCACTGGTTCAAGTCCAGTATCGTCGAAAAAATTTTTCATTTGTTTCTGATCTTTGTTTATAACATTCTTTCGCATGTTATCGACATATATGTGAATTTGCTTATTTTCTCTTAAATTTACAGACTCCAATAAAGTGACTTCACTTTACACATTAATTAGATCTCTTCACAAATGCATCGTTACTTGACTCTCATTTTAGATTGCTTACTTTAGGCTGATGTCTGGCCCAATTACCTGTAACCTAACCAACTGGTAACAACCCAATCCAATCCGAAATCCATTCCAAACAAATTATCTTTATCATCGATATCACATAAATAGGCGTAAAGCACATCACACTCGTGTCCTTTACGTCCTTTGAGGCCAAGGGCGTAGATGCGTTCATTTTGCGCTCGGATGCTGACTTCACTAATGTGTCAGGAACGTACGCGTCCGAAAGAGGGCGCCAATTGCATTCAAATATCCTATTAACATTACTCGGCGTGGTTAATGCGATGGGGTGCGGTGGGAGTTACAGCGAGAGATTATGCCTATCCTCGAGGTAGCTTTCAAGATTCCGTACCTCAAAAGGTAAAAACGGATCCCTCGTGTGCCCAAACTGAGATACTGGGTAGTCAAAAAAATGACCGTCCGTCTGTCACAGGCAATTTCCTACTGGACCGATTGAGTTAAAATTTTAAGTAACAGGAAATTTATTTGTGTATGTCAGTAACAATGTAATATGACCCCACACCGCGTACAATTTGCTTAGGTGTAGGGCTCTGGATTTTCATAGATACGGCCGTTTATAGCTTATATTTTGACGCCTCGATTCCAGTGATAGACGAACTACTCGTATTTACATAACTACAATTACCATTCTTAATATGATCTCTTTCATTCTCCTCCAGCACTTTCAACCTTTTTATAGTACATTATACATACGAGTATATTTAGAACAACACCTTAAAATAATAGCTACTTATCAATTCACGAACAGCGAACTGAAATATTGATGAAAATTTTACGATGTCAGAAGCCACAACCTTTTATCTAGAAAACAATTTTCAGCAAATTGAATTGATACATCAGGAACAAAATAGAATGGAAATTGGTTATTTTATATAACAAAAAGCCTCAATAAGTTAAGTGTTTGAAGTTGAATAAGTTTCAAGTGGAGTTATAAAATGATTATGCGTTTGAGAAATGATATTCTTATTCAGTATTTCTTAATATTCTCTTCTGTTCCGAGACTATCATTTAAATAAAACAATGGGATTATATCTATATGATCTCATTTGAGTTCCCGACGTTTCCAAAGCTTTACAGCTTCTGTGTTCACTGGGTCGACTGAGAAAAAATAGGGTAAAGGCACCAGTGGTCAGCCTCATAACGCCTTTTTGAAGTTTGAACGGTCGGCATTTCAACAGGATTACTCGGATAAATAAACGTATTACGTGGTTAGATTAATTGTTTATTAAAGATTCAAAACAAAAAATGTAAATAAGTAATAATCTTCTTTATTATATCTATCATTAAGTACAAAGAAAAAATGGCACTTTTTTCCAGTAGTCAGCCTCCGAAATCCAGTATGCAGCCTTGGTGTAACCAGTACTCGGCCTTTATAAACTATTAAACATAATGAGATCAAAATCACATATATTTATATCAAAATCAATGATATCTATATTATTCCTAATATTTATTATTCCTAATATTTATTATTCCTAATATTTATTATTCCTTATGTCTAATTTTCATAATAAGACACAAAATTGCGTACAGGCAAGACTTAACAAAACTATTCTTGTAAGCTAAGGATCACAGTAAAATTTTTTTTTATTTATCTATTAATCTTGTTATTTTCTATGGATTTATCTATTATGGAAGTAGGTGTAGGTCTAACACGCCAATGCAGATGTAGTCTTCATTTGTACTGCTACTAGTATTTAATAGATTCATTATTTTTCATTACACATTTGACCCCAGTCCACTAGTGCAGCTTCTTCTGCTTTATTTAGAACCGAATGTAGAGCCATTTTCCTTGGGCCTTCTTGTACTCGCAGATGGAGCCTATCTTGTAAAGTGCCTCGAGGAACACCAAACGATCTGCTACCCTGCCTAATCGGCATTCCGCCTCGTATGGCTTACATGGCGGAAGTGAGTTTTTCTGGAGAATATGTGTGTATTTGTGGCCGCCTTTTACTACAAATAAAAAAAAATATTTAGGTAGTTAATACTCAATTATTTGAATATACAAAATACATACATTTCATGCATGTATACCTGCGTAACAGGCATAAGAAAACCATTATTCAAACAACACCTATGTACAGTGAAGTGAAAAATATCTATACGCTTTTGGACCTTATTTTAATGAGATAGAGTCCAAAAATGTACACATATTTTTCGCTTCGACGTACCACGCAAGGCTGAGTACTGGATCCTGGACTTATGTCCACTGGGTTATCCCAGTAGTCAGCCGCATACAACCGTTATTTCAAATGCGGCTGACTACTGGGTTTTACTTTAAATATACTAAAACATGCTAATATTGCTAACTAAATTTGAAAATTTTAATGTCACAGTAATAATGGTTGTGTCGGCTCGAAAATATATAAAAAAAATAAATCACCCAATGGTCAGCCACTGGAGGCTGGACACTGGATTTTTTGTAAAAAGGTGATATCCAGTAGCCAGGCCCCTTAATTCATAGGTTAAATATTGATATTATTATTAAAATACAATGTAAGTTACTAGATAAACTAATAAATAAACCAATCACGAACAAAAAGTAATAACTCCAAACATTAAAACATGGTTTTTAATACCTGTCAAGAGAACACCGTGACCAGCAAAAAATATGGCGGACATGGCACTACTGCTCTTGCCGACAAACAGCACCTTTATGACCGAGTATATCTCTTCCCCTCGATCCCTCACCGCACCTGTCGCATGATGTATTGACCATTTAGGAATCAGAGCTCCTATTTAAATTCTCGCGGTTTGTTAAAACGAATATACCAGATATTAACGACCAATAAACTACTCAAAAGGCTGGCCACTGGTCCCTGGCTGGCCACTGGTGCCTTTACCCTATTTACTTTTTCTGTAAAATTTCAATTTGTACAAACTTTTAGAAAACAAATAAAAGAGATAATATACCTACGCGGTATAATCCGTTTAAATTGTTTTATTTAATTTTCCGTATTTTTTCACAAATTATCATATGCATACTATATATATATATTTTTATTATTATTTATAATTAATAAAATATTGACGTTGTGTTTCTTATAATAGACCCCGAAGTCTCACATTTCGGGTGCGGCGTAACGAGGGGCATATAATGAGAGTTTCATACGAAATTGCGGGCCATGGCCTGCAAAGCGACCTTCTTTTGTTTTTATTTGCTCCGAGCGCCACCGCGCGCCGGTGTGCTCCATGAATCGGGAAGAACCAATAACTATGTATATTAAAATAACTGTGATGACGAGGATGATGATGGCGATGGTTTCGATTTTCCTATACTGACCGACCTAAATGTGCCACCCTATATAAAAAAATATAAGTATTAATATTAGGCCTTTGATTGATTGACATTGAGCTTAACATGGGACCGACCCTATTTGTGTAAAAATCGACCCTATATTTATATTTATTCTAGAATAATATTTTCTTCTGTTTCCGCGATTATTACTCATTTAAATAAAACAATTTAACGGATTATATCGCGTATATTATCTCATTTTAGTTCCCTACGTTTCGGAAGCTTTTCAGCTCTCCGTGGTCACGGGTTGACTGAGAAAAGATATATTTTCTTCTGTCAAATTTACAATTTGTGCAAACTATCCATTCTGATAAAACATATAAAGGTGTACATACATGCCAGATGGGCTTTTGTTATATTTTTTATTCTAGAATATTTACAAAGTCGCAAATGAACGTTTTCTAGACAAACCCTGGAATAAGACCACGGTATTCACATAATTTACAGCGTTCGTTTACTTACGTGATAATCTATTCGCTACACCAATTATCTATTCAAGACCTTGAATCCGTCCGCATTACTTATACAGAGTTGGATAATATAAATGAGCTTGAGGGACTATACAGTAGACTTAGACTATTACTAGATAATATAACATCTCCGAATTTGTTATTTGGACATATAAAAGTGTGTTTGTCAGTTTTATTGCGTGTCGTATGTCCTGCATAGAGCACCAACATGGCAACTTAAAGAATCGACGTGGTCTATAGGAAAAAATTGGCTAAGATAGGTACTTACCACACAGGAAAAGCCGCGGTATAAAATTATCTCGAACGTGTCCTAGAATAGGGATACAATTTTTTTTCTTATACTCGTAGTGTCACATATATACACGGTAATTTATTCTGTACACCAATTATAGTTTACGGTTTCAAATAATATTTATGGTTTATACACCACCACCAGTTTGGCTCAGCGGGAGTAACGTTACCTGCGAAGCCTAAGGTCCTGGCTTCAAATACCGGTAAGGGCAAATATTTGTGTGATGAGCATACATATTTGTTCCTGAGTCTTGGATTTTTTCTATGTATATACCTCCGTAAATATATCTATGAAAGAAGTACCCTTAACACAAGCCTTAAGATGCTTAGATCACTAGTCCGATTAGTATAAAATTGTTCTGTAATATTCACTTATTATGATTTATTTATTTATTACTTTTACTAAAACTTAGGCTCAGCCTACATACCTACATTTTAATGTGCCACGCAGGAAAAGGCGCGATATAAACCAAGCTTCAAATATAATAATTTTGAACGTGTCCTAGAATGGGCCATAGATTCTTTACCCACAGAGACACGTATACGGTAATTTATTCTGTACACCAATTATCTATGTCATCTCGGAATAATTGGCGGGACCTTGAATCCGTCCTCATTACTTAGACAAACAGAGCTGGATAATATAAATCGCCGGCTGCCGGTAATTCCGCCATAATTCAATTATTTGAACGAGCTGTACCGCGAGACGCAGCGTGGCGCGCCCGTCAATGTGCCGAGTGGGGACAATACAGTAGACTTGGACTATTCCTCAATAATATCACATCTCCGAGTTTGTTATTTAGACATGTATAAAAGTGTGTATTTCGGTTTTTCTGCATGTAGTTTCAGACAGATGTAATGTGTACCTAAAGCTGTACTTTGTAGCGAAGCGCGTCCCGTCAATGTGCCGAGTGTAACACAGATTTCATTAAGGGTCGATTTCACCAACGTAGTATACGTTTTATTCCAATAATAAATCACTCATTACTTGCGATTAATATTTAACCTAAGGATAAAATCTCTATACTGGAGTAAAATCATATACCACCGATTTCGGCCGAGCAAACTGTAAAGTTAAAAGAATACGCAGTACCATTGCTCAAGCACGGGACAAACTGTCTATCTTGCTTGCGAGCATGATGAGTTTATTCCATTCATTCGTTCAACGTTACAGAGTAACTACGCGGGATAAGTTATCCGTAGACTAGCTTGGTGAAACGAAATTGAACTTAACCATCGAGTAAATCGTTCGAGAAAAGTTATACTGGGGTAGTCACTCTCGTGTACAATAAATGTTGGTGAAATAAACCCTTAGATTAACTTAGGTTTGCTTAGGTAACATTGGTGCAATTCTATTGTGGACTTAGCTTTAAATTTCTTTAGCGAACAGCCTTCCTGACAGAACCTTAGCATTCATTGCAGCCATCAGCCACATGTCGATCATTTTATGAACATAATTGTTTCTTTCCCTCTCGCGTAACTACATACTGAAGTACTCTTGAATTAAAGTCCCTCAGAGAGCAATGGACAGATTTTCTTTGCAAGATCAAATTAGGAATTAAGAGTTCCGTAGAAGAACCAGACAGTAACCGCGACATATTTCGAAGAATTTTAAATTCATACGTTATGCCTACTGTATATCTCTTTCTTTCCATAGTCACCGCCCTGTCGATATAATCAAGTTAAATTCCGCTTCGATATCGAACAGAAATTTGTGATTAAATTGTGAATATCGAGCCATCGGACAAACGGAAGACTTTGATAACCACTTGACTTTGTGATTAATAGTTTGACGGCAACTAGGGACTTTAGTTATATTTTTCCGGACATAGGTTTTCAATAGATAACTTAAAAAAACCGGCCAAATGCAGTTCGGAGTCACGCACCCAGGGTTCCGTACAAAATATACGCTACAAATGGCCGTATCTATGAAAATCCAGTGTTAGCAGAGCCCTACTCCTAAGCAAAATGTACGCGGTGCTCGATCATCTTATATTGCACACCTGCTAAGTCCACGCAAGTGTGAACGACATAGTATTATGATCGCGGTCGTCAATTTGTTTGAGGTCCAGTATAGTATGGACTTATTGGACGTAACCTTTTCTGTCCAAATAAATATCTCGACTTAAAATATATTTAGTAAAATAAATATGATGTCACTGCGCCCCCACCCTTATCTCCAAATTGCGTCCGCACAGATCATACAATTATCCGTATAATATGGCGAAAATAAATTAATACACCTAATAGCTTTATAAAGGCTACCCCTTCGCCTGTAATTCCGTTTTATTTGAAAACTGATGGCCTTTGCGAGCATTACCCTGGAGAGTGTCTGGGTATAATTGCTTGTTTTTTTAGCCAGGTATAAAATAAATAAATATTACAGGACGTGTTATGATTATGAGAAGTAGATGACGATACATTTACTTATAAATATAGAAAACATTCAAGACCGAGGAGTGAATATTTATGCTCACCGCACAAATATTTGCTCTTACCATTTTTACCCTCCCCGTGACAGCTCATTGAGAAATGTCTAACGTCCAAGAATCCGAAACAAATAATTATGCTCATCACACAAATATTTGTCCTTTACGTGATTTGAACCCAGGACCTTCAGCTTTGCAGGCAACGTTACTCCCACTGAGCTTAACTGGTCGTATATTTCGCGGGCAGGGTTACCTAGAAATCTGGAGAGGATCATCCACATCTGATTCTCCCCTCCTCATGCGCTGGTGCTCCAGAGTGGCTAGCCAGGACCGTTGGGGTTGTCGTGGTGAAATGTTCGCGATCCCATGGTGCCCCCAGCAACAGCAGGTGCGGGAAACAGCGGAGTGTTTTTAATGGGTATCGTTCTTCCCTCCCTCTTGCTCTCTTCCCTTCCTTTATTGCTTTTATTTTCTTTTTTTTATGTTATAGGGGCAAACGAGCAGACGGATTGCCTGATGGTAAGCGACTACCACCGCCCATAGACACCTGCAACAGCAGAGTAGTCACAAGCGCGTTGCCGGCTTTTGTGACTCAATGTCACTTGAAAGATCGGCATGCCTTAGAATCTGTAAAGTATTGTTATATAAAGTCTAGCTCAATATGTGCCGTGTTTGCCTAAAGTTCTAAATTCCTTATCCTTAAGAGTATTTTCAACGCCCTCCAACATTAGTAAAGGCGAGTTAAGAAATCGAAGCTGACAACAACAAGCTCTGGCTAGGATGCGGAGAAAACAGTCCACTCAGTTCCAAAGTAACTGCTCGTTTTAGTTTTTATCTGAGTGACATATTACTAATATATTATATATATATTACTAATATGTCACTCCAAATAACATCTTGGTTATTTCACCTGCCAGCGCTTCACCCTGCTATACAAAAAGAGCAGGAGATGTCGACTCACCGGCTCGCACGAAATCAGCGTGCAGTGTTATGGACCGGAAATCGAGGAACCAATCATAACGTGCCCGATGATTCAAAAGTTTCAACTACACAAAACAATTTAAAACAAAATTACAATTTTAAACAATTAGACCTAGTCCTAAACCAAGCAAAGCTTGCACAATGAGTACCAGGCGAGCTTTTATTTTGTGCCAATAAATAATTAGTAAATCAATGGGCGGATAGCTCTAACTTTTTTTATACCTTAAATTGTAAAATTTAGTCTGAAAGTTAACATCTATCCCGAATTCTATCTTAATATTTAATTAGACCAGTTCCTTGTAACAATGACACAAGCAATAAGAATTTAAAAAACTCAAAAACCACTAGTCACAGTAGTACTAGTCCTAATACGAGTCTATAATAACAGACTTTACGCTACAGTGGCGCCTGATGCCATTTCCATTTATGTAGATAAACTCTCATTGGGCTGAATACGAGAAAGTATATGATTTTCACGTTAGACTTAATGTACTGAACTTTGAGTATTGTTAAATATGTTTGAAATAAGTGAGAAACGAGCGGTTTTTTCGTGAAAGTGAATGGGCTATCCTCTTCTGTCTCAGCTAGCCGGAGTGAAATCTGTCGTTGTCTCCGTCCCACAACAACAAATTGGTTTAAGAGCCGTAAGAAATAAAGTTTCCAATTTCTTACTGTGAAATTCCCTCTATTTGGCTTTGGAAGGGAATTGATGAAGATGTACGGTTCTTTACAAGGGTTTTCGATTTGAATCTGGCGCGCATTGGAAATATGTATGTATGGTACTTTATTGCATATAAAAATAATTTAACCATATCAATTTTTGTCGGATTTGGATACATGCTCAGTATAGAGAGGAGTGGAATAGCCAAGGGTCATAAAAAAATATTTTTTTCCGTCAAAGTTACAATTTGTGCAAACCGCACAGTTTGAGAAAACAAATAAAATTACATACATGCTAAATAGGCCTAATGTGTAAAGACAGTTTACACATGTGCCAGAAGAGATTTATTATTAAAAAAAAACTAACAGCGTAAAACATGAATGAGGCTTACTAAGAGAAAGAAACGCTGCAAAGAAAACTGCCAGACTAACTCGTTAATAATTAGTAATATTTGGTGTCAAGATTTTTTTTATGCCACGTGGGTTATTTTCCGATTAAGAGGACGAGGCCATAGGTAAATGCTTGTTTTGATTGACCGAGCGACCTTAGCGAGCGAAGCGTCTCTGTTTCTGCTTGGGCGAAAATGCTGACCTATTTCCAGCAGTCCTCTACAGGTCGCATTTTGTTACTGATTCTCGTGAATTTTTTTAGCAGGATCGTTAATTACATGTTTTTTTTGTCCATTCTGTTTTTGAATTTTTCAATATGGTGGTTGAAAGATATACGTGGTTTCTATTCACAGAGCGACTAAAGTAGCATTTTTAGTTAGCTCTCACTTATTTCGCGAATGTTCGGCGTAGGTACTGCTATCTTTATCTTGATCTTAACGTCTCTGTATTGTAGAATGATCTCGGTATTAGAAAGAGACAGCTCTCTTTCTAATCATGCTATATCTTTCACTCCCACTGAAAATTTTGTCATATACTGAAATGTACTTCAAACCCTTATGGGATCCTGAAAACGCCTAAAAACGGGTTTTCATATTATATCGTCATCTGGTAGAGGGTAGCCGGAAACTGACTAAAATTATGTTTGAGGCGCCTGAAAACAACGGCAACAGGGGTGAAATTTTGAAAACTCAAAAAATGTGATAGAGACTCTGAAACGGCCTGAAACGGTATTTCAGCCTGCTGAAAACGCCCCCAAGGCACGGAAAAACAGGTTTTTTTTTTTTTTTTTATTGATGAATGGACGGGCATTTGACCGCAATCCCACCTGTTGTAAAGTGACGATACGGCCGAAGATGTATCATGCCCGTCTAGAAACAGCCTATTCACTCTTTTCTTGAACACGCCTAAATTATAATGGTCGGGGAACACACTCGCAGGCAACGAGTTCCACTCCTTTGCGGTACGCATGATGAAAGTGGCACCTAAACCACCGGCGTAATAGTATTTTTTGGTTACACATTCAGCCTTGAAATCACAAACCTATGTAAATAAGACCCCGGAGCCTGGGGTACCTCAGCACGGGCCTTAATTAATTGTCGCAAAAAGGGATTGATTTGAATTCGTTGAAAGAAATTACACACATGTACCCTCCGGGCGCAGCTGGGTAGGGACGCGATTTATAGTATTATTTACTTTAGTTACAGCTTTGAATTCGGGTTTTAACGGTCAGTATTATTTAGGATTGTGTTTTAGTTTGTGGTAAGTGGACATTGTACGTGTAGAAAATCACTTTTGGTTTTCTAAATTAATTATAATAATCGATATCTGCTTAATGTTTGAAATGTTAGCTGTTTATTACATACATAATTACAAAATAAAATAATAAACCGGCCAAGAGCATGTCGGACCATGCTCAGTGTAAAGTTCCGCAGGCGTCCACGCAAAAAATGCACTATAGATAAAAAATACAAAATTAAAGAGAGCACTAGCACAAAAGACTTATCTCACGTTTACGTTTTACGTCCTTTTGCTGAGAAGCGCAGTTTTTCGGCAAAAACTCAAAATCCGTATAAAATAATTTTATATGAGAGTATTTATTAAGCTTTATCTAAGTAATTTTTTTAATGGAAATTCATATTCACTCTTGAAAATTACATAGGCTTATCAATCTGTCTGTGACACCATGGCTTTTAAAAACACGTGTATAGATTCAAATTAATCACTTACTTTAAAACCCCCTTCATTAATTTATATTGCACTATGTACAACTTTATCTATACAATAAAGTATAGATAAAGTTGTAAAAATGAAATGTCTGTGCATTGAAGATATTTCCAGAAAAATGATTGTAACGGACTATTTGAAGGTCACTGAATCGATTTTTTTTTGTGTGTTTGTATGTGTCGTTGTGGCTTCATCACGCCGCATCTGCTAAACAGATTTCAAATATTTTTGGTACACGGGTAGCTATCCACATGGTTATAGGATATTTTTTGCCCGACGACGCTGTCGAAAACAAGTGGGGTTATGACTTTTTCTCCTCCCAGAAGGAAGTTGCGGGCACTGTCTAGTTTTATTATAATATCAATTTCCATTAGAAGATATACCTGCCAAAACAAAACTATCATTAAGCAATAAATAAGCACCAAGGGGAGGAACAACCGAATTTCGCAAGTTATTCAGATGCGAGGCGATTATGCGTCGGGCAGTTAGTTATAGTCGCATTAGACGAACGTTATGTGTCCAAGAGTGGAGGATGGTCGGGAAAAACATCATAGTTGAGAAAATATATACGGGGTGTAACTACGTACACGTACCTACGTACAGCGTGCTGAAAGATTTAACCTTATTCTTAAAATGCAAATATCTTTTTTTTTAATGATATATAGGAGGCAAACGAGCAGACGAGTCGCCTGATGGTAAGCGATCACCGTTGCCCATAGACACTTGCATCACTAGAGGAGTCGCAAGTGCGTTGCCGGCCTTTCAGGTGGGAGTACGGTTTTTTTTTTCAAGACACCGACTGGATTTGCACCGGTGCCTTGTGCGTAGCCGGGGCGCACGCTCTGCCAATTGAGCTAAAGAGCGCAGTCAGCTTGTCTTCAAATTTTGTCACTATTTGTTACAAGAAATTTGCATTTTGTATTTTAGCGTTCGGCTTTTTGCCGCCGTCAGCTTTGTGCCCTCGTCTTAGTGAAGAAATTCACTTTAAAAATTACCCTCCTTCCACTTGGCTCCCATGCATGCTGATGGTAAAACATCAAGGTTTTCGTAAAATAATCAATTAAACCTTAGTTTCAGACCATACAGGGTGTACGGGATAGGGTGCTGAAAAATTAAACCTTAGTTTCAAACCTGGAAATAAGTTGTGTTCTAGGAAATATTCATTGATTTAAACTTTATTGCACAATACAAGAAAGTAAAAATGGCGAACTTAATGCTATAAAGGCAACAGAGAAATTATAGGTGCGGGATATCGGTATCAAACTTGTACAAATTAATAATTACAGGGGTGAGACACCCAAATTATAAAAAAATACGGGACAATTTTTACTTAAATCGAACTAGTCCCATGGTAAGCTCAATAAGGATTGTGCTATGAGTGCTAGACAGAATTTTACTTATATATGTAGAAAACGTCCAGGACTCAGGAACAAACAATTATGCTTATCACACAAATATTTGCCCTTACCGGGATTAGAACCCAAGACCTTTAGCTTTGCAGGCAACGTTACTCCCACTGAACTAAACCGGTCGTCACTATACTAGGTGATTCATGAGTCCTAGCCCCTATTTCACAATCATGACAAATGTCGGGTGACAGCGACTATTTCACGTACATTGCGTGCCCAGTATTTGATACGCAATAAAGTGTGATACTTAACATGATGATGATGATGATGACTTAACAGTATACCCTTCATCGTCTTATTGCTCGAGCACACACACATCATGCCCACCGAGGAAAATTACGATGAGGCGCCTAGGTCGCCAGTCTTCAACCCAGCTCTGACATATACACACATACAGGTTACTTCGGAAATAAATAAAACATTGAATATTTTTGAAATAAAACAATTTAACAAATTATATCGCGTATATTATCTCATTTTAGTTCCCAACGTTTTGGAAGCTTTTCAGCTTTCCATGGTCCACCCGTGACCGCACCTTTAAACTGTTTCATTTCAATGAGTAATAATCGCGGAAACAGAAGAAAATATTTATGATTTTTTTATTTGGAATTTTTCAATAAGCCTCAATGATTTTATTTTTTCTTCATTTCTTTAACGTAAATCATCATGATGATGATGATTATCAAGTTAAAGTAACTATTGAATGCGAAAGCTATAATCACATAACTATAGCTTGACAAATTCTTTCGTGACACTCCCATGTACTGATTTGCAAATAATGCTTAAAAAAGGTCCCAAGTCTAGTGTTAATTTACCTGTTTAAAAGATCTTTTTTAAGCATTTTTTAGAATATAAAAGGTCTTAAGTCTAGTGTTAACTTACCTTTTTAAAATACCTTTTTTAAGCATTTTGGAAAGTTTACGCAATTTGCACAACAGTATTCTCATGGTCTGCGGGCGACGGGGGGAAAGACAGCGGGGGCGAGTAAAGGTGCGTCCACACTTGTATCATTTGCTCGTATCTGATCACCGTGCCGTGGCATGACTGCGTATCGCGCTGCTTGGACGCTAACTGTCGGCGCGCCGATCATGCCTTGCTGGTCCGATCTAAGTGTGTGATACGCGTATCAACATGGATTTCGAGCGATCGGATCGGCGCAACGTCCAAACGCGTGATCGTGACACGCGATCATGCCACGGAACGAAGATCTGATCGGGCAAATGATACAAATGTGGACGCACCTTAAGAAGTGTGCGCGCGGCAGAGACATCGTATTACTCTACGCGCATACTTCATACCCGTCCCCGCTGTCTTTCCCCTCCCGTCGCCCGCAGACCATGGAGGGTCACTAAAGAAATTGTCAAGCTATAAATGTGTCTCAGTCAAAATTTAATTTAAATAATGATAATATTTTCTTCTGTTTCCGTGATTTTTACTCATTGAAATAAAAGTAAGCGAGTGTGGTCTTTCATACATTGGTCAAACGAAACGCAGTGTATCAACCCGGGTGAAGGAGCACATAGCAGATGTCAAGCACCGTCGGTGTAATAGGTCTGCAGTCTGTGAACATGTCATTGACAAACCAAACCACTCAATTAAGTTTGATAAACCTTCTATCCTTGCCAAAGAAAAAAGATATTTTCCCAGGATGCTACGCGAGGCTATTGAGATTAAAAAGCATCCTAATTTCAATAGAGAAGATGGATTGTCACTACCACCAGCTTGGGATCCTGTAATACATCTCATCAAGGAACAAGCGAGACACAGGACTGCAAAACCTTAATTTCCGAACGGTGTAAAATATCTTATCTGTTTAAAAGTAGTTTAAGAGTCTCTGTTTTTTAAATATTATAATTAGTAATGAGGTAGCCTGGGAGTTTTTCTTTGCAGCGTTTCTTTTCTCCTCAGTACGCCTCATTTGTGAAATGCTGCTTGGTAAATTATTAGAATAAAATAATTAAGCCCTTCGGGCACATGTGTAACTGTCTTTACAGCTTAGGCCCATCTGGCATGTATGTACACCTTTATTTGTGATTTTTCAAAAAATGGGTAGTTTGCACAAATTGTAACTTTGACAGAGGAAAATACATCTTTTCTCAGTCCTCCCGTGATCATGGAAAGCTGGAAAGCTTCCGAAACGTCGGGAACTAAAATTAGATAATATACGCGATATAATCCGTTAAATTGTTTTATTTAAATAATGATATAAAACATCATAGCCCTCATTTAGTATGGACATTTCCATACTAAATTAAAGATGGATGCGGTCGCAGAATATAAACATCAAGTACAAAAATAATAAAATACTTTTCCTATCATTTTTATTATCAGCTTCATTAGACATATTTTTTTGCTATTATTAAAATTAAAACAGATTTTTATTCTTTTTCATACATGAGCGATGCATACTGCGTATGCTGACTGTACCAAATGTGAGATAACGTCGGACGGAATAAGAATGCAAAAGTTAGGTGCTAACACTAGTTATATCACGCGGCGATTTATGGGTGCCATACATACCGTGCATAGATTTGTATGAGCTTTAGTATCTCAGATAAGTTAGAGCGGAGCATCTGAGATAAGTTAGATTTAAGGTTATTTTAAGCCGGGGTCGTGGTACGCAGGTTATTCACTATCATTCTACCTTTTCCTTGTTTTTGATTCGTCCTTACTGATGGTCTTTTGAAGAGATAAATCCGTAGCAGTACTCAGAACCAGTATTTATAAATCTTCTAAAATACATGCTATTTCTGGAATGTTTTAAAACTGTTACTAGACTAAACTTTTTAGAAGACAAATACCTGATTCAAGTTCTAGAATTTTAATTAAATATACAAAAAAATCTCGTAATTGAACGAAATTAACGAAAATTAAACTGGTTATTTTATATGAAGAGGATACAGTAAGACTTTATTTTGAAATAGTAAAACCGGCAAATGTAGAATAGACCTTTTTTAGGGTGCCGTAGCCAAAATGGCAAAAACAGAACGGTAGTTTCACCATGTCCGTCTATTGATGAAATTTGGAGTGTAGGTGCCTTGTATAAACCGCTACTTACTGTGATAGTTAAATAACAAAAAATAATAATTCTAAGGGGGAGCGGCACTTCATACATGTAAACAAAACTTTATAAAAATGAGCAAATATTAATGTGAGGCACATATTTCGACAGCTCTAATAAAAATATGTTGAGGTCCGATCAAGTCCGGTCATGTATGGAGTACTGCTGTCACCTTTGGGATGGATCAGCTAAATACCAACTGGCCACTTTGGACTCGATTGACAAACGAGCTAGGCGGCTTATTGGCGACCCTACTCTAACTGACACTAAGCTGCAGAGCCTTGAGCATCGACGTAGGGTCGCTCGTCTGTCGGTCTTTTACAGGTTACATTTCGGTGAGTGTGCGGGGGAATTACATGATTTAATTCCACCAGCCCCCTTCCATCATCGGGACACACGACGCGTGCGTTCGTTCCATCCACACGTGGTCAATATTCCGCGAATCCGCACGAAGCGCTATGGTGCAACTTTTATCATGCGTACCGCAAAGGAGTGGAACTCGTTGCCTGCGAGTGTGTTCCCCGACCATTATAATTTGGGCGTGTTCAAGACAAGAGTGAATAGGCTGTTTCTAGACGGGCATGATACATCCTTGACCGCATCGTCACTTAACAACAGGTGAGATTGCGGTTAGCAGTTTAAACGGTCCGTCCAAATCTATGAAAAAAAATACTTTCAACGAAAATTACAGTTTTTTTTCAAAGCCTTGAATAATATAAAAATGTTAAAAAGAAATTTCGGTCACGTCTAAAAATGTTTCCGTGAGCATACAAATATTTTTTATGCAGAGGGAATAAAAAATATTCGCATATATACAGAATTTACCGAGAATTGTTACGGTAAGAAAGTTTTCCAGGCTAAGAAATGTTTAGGAGAATATTTTATAATTTACTGCGTCTCTCGTGACCTTAAACCATGAAACTATGCTGCTGGCTGAATTATTTACTTATTATAATGGATATTAAAAGTAGGTATATTGTCGTATTATCATTACAAATATTGTTTTATGTAAACCTTATCACACTCCTTAATTTGTCAAATTAGCAATTAAGCAATGACCCAAGGCGCAAAGTTAATTTCCCCGGGCTTTTAATAACTAGTAATAAAAATATAAAAAGGCCGGTAATAAACTGAAAACAAATCTTTTCGCAATAAATTTGATTCATTAAACAATTTTAATTTGCAGTAATTCATCGGCGTTTAGGTTCCCCTTGTAAGGTGGTGGTGCAAGGCATGGGAGGTAGCGACAACAATATGCTACAAAATGGTGATTTTCAAATGCAAATGCTTAAATTACTGTAATATATACCAAAATCGCCATAGATGTGCTCATAAAAATCGAGGAATTCCTTCGATTCCTCATGGATCCCGGCATCAGATCTTCACCAAAATTTTATGGGACCAATTTGGATATACTTACTCATGAACAGAAAAATAATTTTCCAAATCGTCGTGTAAATGACAGAGTTCTGAGGTAACAAACGTAAAAAAACATAATAAAAAAAAACACAACCGAATTGATAACCTCTTCCTTTTTTGAAGTCGGTTAACCAAATGATAGTCTCGCTTGGACGCTAAAGTTAGGTACCTACAAATTATGAAAGTTGGAACAAACGTTTTCCGGCACAGTCAGGTGTGTTATGAAAAGGAAACAATTTATAATGAAACAAAACAGAGTCTGAAACTTTGAACATTAAGGGTCTATTCACACGGAACACGACCAAATCACAACGCAGCGGCAAAAAGTGGTGAATTGATTATGTGTGGATAGTGTAACTGCGGGCTTGTGGTGACCGCAAAACGTCGATGTGGTTGCGTTGACTCTTGTGGTTGCGATGTGGTTAGGTTGTGGCTAGTGTTTGCAGGAAGACAGTTTGGGAGTGTCTTTGAACATCGTTGTATGCACGCAGTGTTGTGTTTGCGACAAGCGTTGTTTCACTAGTGGCTGCATCGTAGTTACGATGTGGTCCACGCGGTTGCGTTTCACGGCAAAATGTGGTCTGTGTGAAAAAAACTATTTATTTTCATATAGATTATCACCCAACGACGTGTTTGTCTTTGTAATATGGTTGTGGGTGTCGTGTGGTTGTGGTACGTCTGAATAGACCCTTAGACCCATATGGATTTAGAGATTTGACTTAATATTCTTCAATTTTAACCAGCATCAATATTGAAATGCCTCTATCGTTTGTTAAAAAAATATTTAATTTTAACGTACGTAACGTAATAACGATCTATTTTACTACAAAGAATGTAACTTTTCTCTTGTGAATGGCAGAAGTCAGGGTCGATCCAGCCCACCTGCACCACACTGCCATCGCACTGTCTAATTTTAAATTTAAAAATAGCTATTTGTTCAACACTACCGCGAAACTTACGTATATTTAAATTGCAAGTCGACAACAGCTCGACATACTACGGTCATCCGTGAATAGTAACTATTATAAACGTACGTTAACTACTCGATTTTAACAGTTCTACCGTCGAAAAATCTGGTCCGTAGTTGGAAGCAGTAGCGGAAAGTGCAAGGGAAAGTACAGGTCCATGAAGCACGTACAAAATCACTTAACTCCCGCTGCCGCCTGAGTCTTGGACGCCAAAATAATAGAGCTTTAAGTTACATCATCGGAATATTAATTTTTGCCCCGGAAGCGCTCGTGATGAATTAACGGGCAGCCCGACTCGCTGAATCCAAATGGGACATTACTACATCACAATTTGATATCGCTAGGAAAGAATTTTCATTTTTTCTCGGCGGACTTTTTAGCTTTTGGGCGGTTATACAAAATATCAACGCTGTTTGCTTAACTAATTTGGTACGGTCGGCCAAGAAGTTGGTCTACCACTTTAAGAACCTTACGCACTATTGTAAAGTTGTAAAAATGAAATGTCTGTACATTGAAGATATTTTATCTATGGAATGTGTGTAAAATATTGTATATATGTATGTAAATTATAAAATAGCCATCTAAAGAATGTGTGTAAAATATTGAAAATTGACGATTTTAGTAAGTTGTGACACGATGGCACCGACTCCAAAATAACATTAATTGTATATACTGTATAGATTGAGTATACAAACGGTTACTTGTAAGTAATTTGAAGAAACTGAATTATGGCGTTATTTTTTTACTTTTTAGTTTTTTTTGGAGTCGGATTTATTTTTTTGTTAAAAAGTTTATTTATTTTACACTTTTTAGTTAATCGTTACTTAAAAGTCTATCTCGTGACGATTCGAAAAAGCCCAAACACGGCTAGGGTACATTATTTTATTACATAGATCTGGGGCCTACCTTCCGGCTCCATCATCAAATCAATTCGATGGTACCATTCTCATCAGGAACATTTAAATTAGTGACTATGATGTTGCTTAGCTAAATTAATCAAGATATTTTGTCGCCACCCGTACATCATTTATCATTGAGGAGTTCCGATGGCATTCTGTGGTCTTTTGTTCACCAATTTACACTTTCTGAATGCAAATGCTTATTATGTTTCATATAATACCAAAATCGCTATATGTATGCCTACAATATTTGAGGAGTTCCTTCAATTCCTCATGGATTCCATCATCAGATCTTCAACAAAATTAAATGAAACCAACTAGAAAGTACCTTCTATAAAACCAAAAAAAAAATTTTGAAATCGGTCAAATAGTCTTTGAGTAATCGGTGAACATCCATAAAAAAAAAAAAAAACATTCCGTCGAATTGAGCACCTCCTCCTTTTTTTGGAAGTCTACTTGGAGGTCACTAAAACGAAAAATATATTTTTTTGGATTTTATGTATGTTTTTATGTGACAGATTTCCACAATATTTGGTACACGGGTAGCTGGGTATCTCAAGATGAGGTTGCGGGCGCCTTCTAATCCATACTAATATTATAAATGCGAAAGTGTGTCTGTCTGTCTGTTACCTCTTCACGCTTAAACCGCAAAACCGATTTGGATGAAATTTGGTATGTAGATAGTTTGAGTCCCGATGAAGGACATAGGCTACTTTTTATCCCGGGAAAGTACCCTCATTCGCGATAACCGAATTTACGGCAGACGAAGTCGCGGACAGAAGTTAGTATAATATAAATTCTAAAGGTGGGAAACCGTAAATACATACTTGGTCATGAACTCTTTACGCCCTTTTGATACTTTAAGCTAATATGCTCATCATCCTCCTACTAGCGTTGTTTTTATTACTGAATATAGGTCTTCACACGTTATAACAACTCAACAACCACTCGATTCAAAGCTAAATATTGAAATTTAAGCCTTATTTCGTATTTTCTACATCACAATTTTACAACACGTGGACGACGCATAGACCACACGTAGTACCTTAACATCAATTGAAAATTGTGATGTAGGAAATACGACATAAGGCTTAAATTATAATATTTAGTTTCAAATCGAGTGGCTGTTGAGTTTTTATAGTGTGGGAAGACCTTAAGAAGTTGGAGCCAGCTTTCCTGCTCATTTGCTTTAACTTCGCTCTATCTTGTACCACCCCTATGCATGATTTCATTGCGCATCTTCGTCAAGTCTTTTCGTCGTCAATACCACAAAACTTAAAGACGAAAGTATTTATGAGTGCGTTCTACCAGTTATGACATATGGAGTCGAGACGTGGACACTAACGGTGCGATTGGTACACCAATTTAAGGTCGCTCAGCGAGCTATGGAGATGGCCATGCTCGGAATTCCTCGGAAGGATCGGATTCGAAATGAGGTGTTTCGACAGAGAACCAAAGGAACAGCTTTTTGTATGGAAAGAGGACTGACCTCTCTTGTTTTAATGGTTCTTGATTTGAGCACTAAGGTTTGTCACTATACCGACACACTACACTCACGACATCTGGCAATTTATGGGATGCTGTTTACATTTACTACTTGTAATAACTGGATTCCATGAAGATGAAAGTTTGAAACCGTCTTCCAGGTTGAAATTTCGGTGTTTCTTAATTGAACTATTGCTACATTTTCAATCTAAACGCGCTCGGTGATTGTTCAGATCTAATCTTCAACAACACCAATCCAAATCCCCTAATCTAGACAACATACCTAATCAACTCTACGTCGAATCAATTTGTCGTCGCTCGCAAATTATAATTACACAGACATGTACAGCGCCGTCCAACTGATGTACATCTTAGAACATAGACTAATTTTGTAGAAGTGACACCTTATCATTCATCATCATAATTTCAGCCATAGGACGTCCACTGCTGGACACGGGCCTCCTCAATAGACTTCCACGTGGGTCGGATATCGCGTCTAGCGAGTCCCTGCAACCCTAACCAGGTCGTCCAACCACCTTTCGGATGGCGAGCCTAGGCCGCGCTTACCGGTACGCGGTCTCCATTTGAGAATCTTCTGTAAATATCTTTTTTTTTCTGTAAATATCTATTCATAGATGTCTTCTGTATTTCTGAAAATACAGAAGACATCTATGAATGAGGTATTTTCAAGCTTTTGGTGATTTTAAAATGATCAAAAGCTAAAAATAACAAAGAATTATGACGTCAGTTGGCCATGTGGCATTCATCTTCTTTTATCGCAATACATCGAATGTAATTGTACGAAATAAATAACTGCATATGCCGAATAATAATATGCACCTCACAGTCTACATGTACATCATCTGCCATAATGATATTTTGTATGTTATATCTTAAGGATAAAATAATTAAAAAGCATAAAAAGTTAAATTATTGGTTCAAGTGCTTAAGTACTTCGGTTACTGCTTTATTTATTGTTACTGTCTATCACTTCAAATACATACCCATGTTATAGAACAATTTCATCTTGAAATCATCTCATAAAAAGTAGGTAGTTTATATTTATAATTTACTTTAAATGCTGATAATCATTTCATTAGTAAAGGTAAGTTTTTTTTTATAATAAGATCTGAATGTTATCCATAGATACTAATAGTATAAATGCGAAAGTGTGTCTGTCTGTCTGTCATATCTGTCTGTTACCTCTTCACGCTTAAACCGCTGAACCAATTTGGATGAAATTTGGTATACAGATAGTTTGAGTCCCGGGGAAGGACATAGGCTACTATTTATCCCGGAAAAATACCCTTATCCGCAATAAACAAATTTAAGGCAGACGAAGTCGCGGGCAGAAGCTAGTACATACTATAAGTTGTATTTTAACACTGAAATGTCTGTACATTAAATATATTTAAAAAAAAATGGAAATCGACTATTTTAAGGTGCAAAAAATATTTTTTGTATGCTTGTATGTGTGGTTGTGGTTTCATCACACCAAATCGGCTAAACGGATTTCAACTATTTTTGTTACACGGGTAGCGAGTATCCACAAATGGTTAAAGGATTCTTTTAACCCGTCTACGCCGAAGAAAAAATATGGGTAATGACTTTTTCTCTTTCGCGAAGTTGATGCAAACATTATAAGGACTAAAAGATGCCCTTTTAGTCCTTTTTACGTTTGCATCAACAGTGAGTAATATCTAGAATTACTATAGACTGTGCGGAAACGCGAACTTTGCCGATTAAGACCGAAAAGTGCCGAGTGGCAAATTCCAAACTATCGTACTGTAATGACCTGGAAACTTACTAGCGGTGACTTCTCTCATCGTAAGATGTGTCTAGTCTACACATCCTACGGTAATACTCTATCTATATAGGTATTTCGAGACGTATCAATTACTGAGAGCCGTATTTAGGTAAATTATGAGCCATTACGGGCATAATTGGGGACGTGGGATTATGTTGCTCAACTATTACACTCGATGCTCAGTTGCTCAGGTTCTGGTATTTATGTTATTGAGCACTTTGGTCAGGATTGGCGGTGGAATAAGAGGGAAAATAATAACAAAGTAAATGTGATCACAGAGCAAAGGGATGTTGACTGTACTCAATTAAAAAAATATTGATGCGAAAAATTAGTTTTTAATCCAAAACAAAATTGAGTTCGATACCTTACGTGTAACTTGTTTTACGATCCTTTCAAATTGAATGGGAAAGTCCATTTTTAGAGTATGAAGATTTTGTTATGAAACCATTTTGATAAACGCAGATTTTAACATAGTTGCAGAACAAAGTTCTTAATTCCCCCATACAAGGTAAGAGCGTGTGACGTCACACGTTCCTAGGCTGGAAGCATGTAATGTTTTTTGAGCAAGTCCAAAAATGTGATTTTAACATTGTTGTATTTTGGTGAGTTTTTATGAGATTAAAGTAGTTTTTTCACCAATGATGATTAAAAAAAAAAAACATTTATTTCAAGCGTCGATGGCTCATACATAATTACATTATAAAATTGAAACATTACACATAAAAACAATTATACAAGTAGAATATCTTAAATAAATAAAAATAATAATTAACCTACGCCTGTACGTACATGCCTGTCGCAGCAGTGCATGATGTACGGACAGTCTACGCCGTCCGCTATCATCGCAAGGACGGTGTTGGCTCGCACCCGCTGCACCAGGGACGCGGCGCGCATGCGCATGGTGCTGTGCAAGCAGGCCGTGCGCGCCTCAGCGAACATGCCCGAGGCACTGCAGTAGCGAGGCAGCCCCATCACCGCCCTAAACGCGTTATTATACTGTACGCGAAGCGCGTTGTACGCTTTCTGCGTGTAGTTGGCCCACAAGCCGCACGTATATAGCGATGTGCAGTATGCTTTGAAAAGCAGCTTTACCCCTTCGGAGCACCGCGCGAACCTGCGCACCAACATGTTCGCCCTCACGCACAACGCCCTCCGCTCACGCTCCATGTCTTTGTCATCGTTGAGGTCAGCAGTAACGACATGTCCATTATTGAAAGGTCACTCTATAACTTACCACAGAACAAACATCCCAATTATTATAAAACTAGAAGGCGCCCTTAACTTCGTTCGCGTAGGAGAAAAAGTCATAACCCCTCTTTTTTTCAGCGTAGTCGGATAAAAAGTATCCTATAACCATCTGTAGGTACCCAGCTACCTGTGTACCAAAAATAGTTGAAATCCGTTTAGCCGTTTTGGCGTGAGAAGCCGCAACGACATATACAATTATACAAAAAATAAAAAATAAAAATATTTTTCTCTTCAGTGACCTCCAAATTGTCCTTTAAAATAGTTTTTTTTTAATATCTTCAATGTACAGACATTTTATTTTTACAACTTTATAATAGTAAGAAGACATGGGTGTTGTGATGAAGACAAATAGGGAGCCAATTGAACAACTTTTTAATAGTAAAGATATATTCCAAGCATGGTGATGGAACCGAATCCCAAGGTCAGCATCAAAATTTCCCGATCGTAATTTCATGACATTAGGGAAGACGTTTTTGCTGACGGTGCCTCGCAGGAAATTGAATCCTTAGCAATTCCGGCGCTTCCGTCCTACTATCAGTTCAAGTCTCCGTTTTATTAGCCGACTTTGAAGCAGGGAGGTTCTTATTGAGATTCCTTTTCTGCAGTTGAATTTATTAAGTTTTTTTGCTTGGCGAACGCATTAACTTTAGCAATATGCTTTTTTTTAGGGATCGTACCCAAAGGATAAAACGGGACCATATTACTACAACTCCGCTGTTCGTCCATCTGTCTGCTGTCTATATATATAGACATGTCTGTCTGTCTGTCTGTTTGTCTGTTTGTGTGTCACCAGGCTGTATCTTATGAACCGTTATAGCTAAACACAAATATGATTGTTTATAGCTCCTAGGTTTAGCTTTAAGTCTAGGTTAAGTCTATGCATGTCACTTTTCAGATCTAATTTTGTTTATTTATTAATTAATGTTGTTTACAAAATAAATGTATCTTCTTCTACTTTTAGACAGTTGAAATTTTTAAAGGTGTTGTATGTCTGTTGTCGCTATACAATAAATTCTAAAAACAGTATAATTGTATGTCTATCGTCTATGTCAGTAACCAATATAAAATGATCGAACTCCGCGTACATTGTTCTTAAGAGCTGCAGTTTGTGGCGTATATTTTGTACGGAACCCTCGGTGCGCGAGTCGGACTCGCACTTGGCTGGTTTTTCAATATAAAATAGTCCAATACTGGTTCCAACTAAGAAGAGTTCGCTCAGTACTGAACAACAGACACTTTATTTTGATATTTATTACATGCTTATCATCAAACGACTAAGTAATAGGAAAAATCATAGTAATATTTAATGTAGTTTGTTTTCATTGATTAAAAAAATGTAGAAGGCTTTTTAATTTGTATAAGGCTCCTAAAACAGTCACTGCCAGGAACCCAACTAGCGGGCGCTCTGCTTGCAGTCTCGTAGCCGATACCATGCGTTTCCCCGTATGTAGAGTAAAGTGCGTAGCGCTACGAAAAACTTGGTACCGAAAGTGCCTGCTCGTAGACGCGTAGCCGATACCATGCGTTTCCCTGTATGTAGAGGAAAGTGCGTAGCGCTACGTAAAACTTGGTACCGAAAGTGCCCGCTCGTAGACGCGTAGCCTATACTACACGTTTCCCCGTATGTAGAGGAAAGTGCGTAGCGCTACGAAAAACTTGGTACCGAAAGTGCCCGCTCGTAGACGCGTAGCCGATACCATGCGTTTCCCTGTATGTAGAAGCAAGTGCGTAACGCTACTAAAAGTGTTGCAGCGAAAGTGTTTAAAACTATTGTCCAAGTCAAATTGTGGTCTCCAAATTCACTTCTTGACTCATGACCTTGAAACAAAACTGGCAGCATATAGCTGTGCCGTGTCGCTTTCCCTAGTAATGGCCCTTTTTATGCAAAATTATTTCTTTACGAGAACCTAAAAATCAGCTCTGACTTATGAATCGGGGCTAGTATACTCTTTGAAAATAAAACTGTACACTTTTACTAACAGATACTCACTAGGTGGGCTCTAGTAGTAAGTACGGCATGCGTACTTTCCTTTGTTATCGGCGATGCGCGTACCACTACGAAAATTTTGGTACCTAGTGAAAGTGATAAAAGTCAAACCAGCGTATAAATTAAATAAAACATACTTTTGAATATGTTTATTTTTTCCGGTATTATCTTTTTTTATATGACTTAGGTGGCAAAGAAGCGTACAACCTGCTTGATATTAAGCAGTCACCGCAGCCTAATGAACGCCTGCAACGCTAGGGGCATTTCCTGCGTGTTGTCGACTTTCAAAACCTATTCACTCCCCCTCTTCAAGAACCTCATACTGTAACCTCAGGGAAAACCGTGGCAGGCTCATTCCACATTCGGAGTTTGCGCTGTAGAAAATTCCTTTGATATCGCACGGTGCGCGACCATTTTATATGGCAGTTAGCACGCATGTCATTCTTGGCGACGTCAAGCCAGCATTTTTTGGGTCTTCTCTTTCATTAGGTAGAGAGGCCGGTTTCTTCCTGTCTATAGACAGGAAGAAACCAGCCGAGTGCGAGACTGACTCACGCATCCTGGAAAAATCCAGTGTAAGCAGAGCCCCTACTCTTTAGCTAAATGTACGCTGTGTGGGGTCGTTTTATATTGGTTATTGACGTAAAAAAATAAGCTTTTCAGGTTTAATTTGTGGGTGGCGCTGTAAGAGCTACGTTCATATCAAATTAAAATTTCTTTGACAATTGGAAGTACCCCATAGGTTTTCCATGGACGGCAATTTGTATGTTTTGAATTGTATTGAATTAGAAGCTCGTAAAGTAGCTTAGTATATTGGCCAAATAAAATGTTAGTGATATTCAAAGATTCAAAATTTTACAAGTTACAAGCAATAATAAATAATAACCATTATTATTTCATTGCCTTTATTAGTACATTAGATTTTCGTAATGACTTCTTCGTTTGAAAGGGTTTTGTCACTGCAAGACCATATGTATGACTACTTAAGAACAAAGTATGATATAATTCCAATAACTGGAAGAATTCTGGCAACGTCATACATTTGAATAAAAAAAAAGTTTCACGTCTTAGAATTCACCCTGTATGTTTTAGAATTCACCTTAGATTTTTCGCTGTTACTAGGACGAGCAGTACTAACACTAATAATCAGAGTAACGAGGACGCATGACGGGAGCACTAGACTAGTCTCCCTGAAATATCACGCCGCGCCGCGTTCTCCTTATTTATTATTTTACTGGACACTAATAGAGTTGTTACAAAGTAAAAAGTTTTTTTAAGTAAATAATGGCTTACTCGCACTTGATAAGTTTATCAAGTCCGAGTAAAGCTCAAGCGTTTAGAGTTTCGTACCATTAGAATAGAAAACAAAGATTGGCAAAACTGATTAGGGGAGACCGGTATCAAAAACTTGCGAGAACTATATATATTTTTTGGTACTCATTTATTTGTTAACTAGCGGCCGCCCGCGACTTCGTCCGCCATAGATTCATTTATCTCGGATAAAAGGTATTTTTCCGGGATATAAGTAGCCTATATCTTTACCCAAAACTCGATATTTTACTAATCTAAATGTGAAGCATATTACCAAGATTTCTAGTTCCTAGGGAAAAAAAATATTAATTGTCCGTAAAAAATTTCATCCCCTTTTTAGTCCCTAAAAGTGATGAAATTTTACATACATTATGACCTATGTCCTATTCTGAAACATAAGGTACATAACTGGAAAGTTTCATAAAAATGCGTCCAGTAGTTTTTGAGATTAAGTAGAACGTACATACATACGTTTTTGTTATTTCACGTTTATAATAGAGTAAAGATGGCTGCTAACAACTAACCCGTGAGACAATCTTACTCGGTCTTTCCTAACTCGCCTGGTACCTATTGCGGCACATACAATTTAAGCGCAATCTTAACGTAACCAGTTTATAGTAATCTCAACCATTTCTATGGGTTAATTAATCACTATACGAAATTTAATCTGAAATCATATTTTGGTTCAAGAACTACACACCTTAATCTTACACGCCTTACATTTTTCACCATTACCAGCACTAGGAGTACAAGCACTATTAATCATAGTAACGAGGACGCATGACGTGAGCACTAGACTATTCTCTCTGAATATCGCGCCGCGACCTCGTACTTTATTATTTTACTGGATATTCATAGAGTTGTTAGAACATTCAAAAGTCGAGGAAGTCAGAGCTGCCTGCACATCTGCAGAGTGGCCCAAAATTACTTTGACAAAGATTAATTATATTAAAATTAAATATTTTTTATCTATTTATGACATTTACAAAGAATTATTCTATATTTTTATTGTAATAATTAAACTTACGTTTTTCGTGCCTAAAGCACTTGTTCATTACATTATAGTGTTCCGATTTTTTTGCATAATTATAATAAGATAGTTTCTTGTAAGATCAAATCAGCCATTTTTGATGAAGTGACATAACTTTTGATTTGATAGTATGAATTTATCGGAGAAACATGTTAAGTCAACTTTGTTTTATTCAGTAACTAAGTTAAATACACCTGTCTCCTCGAGAGCGAATAATCTCGTAGCACTCCTTTTTACTTCAGCGTAGTTCTTTGGATGAAAAGTGTCATAGCCATTGTTGAATGTTCAACTATCTTCGTAAGGGAGACCGGGTAAGGTTGTGTCTCAGGTTGGTTGTCCTGTCCACGGCCGTAGCAGAAGACTGAAAGAACGAATGAGTTCATCGACCAGTGGCGAAAAATAGCGAAAGCTCTACCTAGGAATGAGATATAATAGCTCTCGCGATCTTTCTACACCGGTCCATGGTCCATTACGGGCGCTGTGACAACCAACCTTACCCGGTCTACATGCATACATACATAAAATCACGCCTTTTTCCCATTACGGGGTAGGCAGAGACTACCTCCTTCCACTTGCTACGGTCCTGGTATACAACTGCCGCTTCATCAACATTCATTAATCTCTCTATTTCTCGCATCGATCATCTGACATACTTCATCTATGTTATCATTCATTCCTCCCCTTACATTTAACGTAGCAAAGCGGCTCTCTCTAGCCCACTCTTCGCTCTCGCTGGGACCGAGACGTGATGGGTTGCAAACCACATCACCGCTATTATGGTTTTTGAATTTTTTGAAACTCATTGCGTTCCCACGAGCTGCTAGTGATAAAATATTCGAACCCAGCAGAGGCCCGCATACCAGGTAAGGGTTTAGCCTTATTCTGGGGTCACCAGTCCTGGGGCAATTTGGCACGCTAAACGACTAGTCTCGCCTCTAGCCACGCATCCATCGGCATGGCATACCTTGTATTGGCAGAGGAGGAAGGATAACAGGGTATAGAAAGGAATTGTACGAATTGATACAGGAAAAAGGGTAAAAGGATACTACTGTCCCGGAAGACTATGTATGAGCCAGTAGCAGCTCGGGGAACCAGGGTCGCCATACCAAAAATGAATAAAATTCATTCAGGCCTTTTAATGCGATATGGCTAATTTTATTATACCTGTTCATACGTCTAAACATTTCACCTTCTTTGGATTTGTACGTGCATCGCGCAAGAATACTTCACGATTTTCACATAATTTAGTATATAGGTATAATCTAACCTTGGGTGATATTTAGTATTTTAGGCACATTTCATACAATTACAATAATATAAAAAAAGGTTTTTGTATGTCGCGGTCATCTAGTTGATAGCAATACAATGCATAAGCAGGTAATAATTGTGAGAGTATAATAATAATTTCGTAAGAAAATCGATAAAGGCTATTAACTACTCTATGTAAATATTCCTTCCCCGTGCTTTAGTTCAAATTAGCTCCTGTACGTGACTTTGCAATTTCTGTTAAATTATTCATATGAATCTCTCCTTATATAAATTAGAGGAACACTTTCTTCCGCCATCGTCTTGAATGGAATTATTGCTGTAACTACTAGACTTCGGGTTGGAATTAATTGTAACCGTGCAAAATCACTGGAAGAAGGGGAATTTTAATTACGGATTGCGAAAAATCGAGGAATTAAGGATTAAGGAGAGAGATTATTGAAATCAAATTGTTCAAATCACTAGATACCTATAAAAATAGTGCATAATTAATTAGTAATATTCGGGTACAAAAAAATAAGTGCACTCGACCGACCGTCTTCGGTTTGTCCCTTATAAAACTTTGATACGTGAATTAGTGCTACATGTTCCAGATTTCAGGTCAAAATATATTGGCTTAGACGCGTATAAATATTATCTATTTAATTACCTTTCGTTGGTATAATTAATCGTCTCTGTATGGTGCATCCGACTCTTTAGCCGTTTGTTTCTGATCTTTGTTTATAATAATAACACTAGTGGAGTGATCCACTAATAAATTGCAAAAATTGTGATTATTATCATGATATTTGTAAAACAAAAAGTATAATTAATCGTCGTTTCGAACGTCGCGTTGCGTCCATGGTCTCGAAGGAACTCCTTCGAAACATCGAAGAGTTACCAACGAAAAGTAATTAAATAAATCATATTTATACGCGTTTAAGCCCCGTATGTTGTGTTGCGATAATAAGCGAAAATTGTGTTAGTTTAAATCAATGACAAAATATATTGGTCCGTCAAGCTTAGGACGATTTGGTTAATTTATGAGGCCCTATATATGCAATTTTATTTCCAAATTTTGCAATTTAAAGGATATAGCCACATATAAAGCTAAAATTATAATAACTGATTTGCTGCTCACTATAGATTACCAGACAACAGAAGACCTGCTTACCCACATTTCATTCAACTGTACACAAACCTATATTATATACAATAATTTGATTTATTTGTTTAAGACTACACGAGTTTTGTGCAATTTTAGTCATAGGCATAAGTACTATTGATTCATATTCAATTAACCAGTCTTAACTATTTCCATTTTTTATGTTTCTGTGTCTTTAATGTGGGAAAATTAACACCACATTACTATCTATTGTGACATAGGTACAAGTCAAGCGAAAAGAAAAATACGATTGCTCTCTCACGTGGTCACACAGGACTCGAACCTGGTACCTCTCAATTACGCGTCCAGCGTTTCAACCCCTCCACCAGCGAGCACTGTATTGGTAATCAAGAGGTACCAGGTTTGAGTCCTGGTGTGACTACGTGCGAGAGGAATCGTATTTTCTTTGCGTCTTGACTTGTATCTATGTCACAAGTCTTAACTAATAAACTCACACTAAAATTTTAGCTGGTACCCCAATATACAGGCTTAGCCTAGTTTGAGGGCCTCTATTATTTCTTAAAAGACATTTGTAAATTCTTGTCTCCAGTAGCGTAGCTGGATAATTAGTACCTTTTAGTTATGTTGATGATAGTCTTGACCGATTTCGGCCACAGCGATTTTATATCATATCCTGGTCAAACTAATAATTATAATGAGGATGTTGACTGTACTCACATTATAATAAAATTTTGATAGGAAATGGTAGTTTTTATGAAGGAATTCCTAAAAAAAAAACTTTTCGATACCTTACGTGTATCTTGTTTTATGAGCCTTTAAAAATAGATGAGAAAGTCCATTTTTAAAGTATAAAAATATTAATAATTAATAATACCATTAAATGACCCATAAAATGTATGGTAACTTTTGTTATGAAACCGTTTCGATAAACGCAAGTTTTAACATAGCTGCAGAACAAAGTTCTTAATTTCCCAGTTTAAGGTGTAGCGTCACGCCTTCATAGGGTTTAGTATGGAGCGTTTTTGGGAAAGTCCAAAAATGTGAAGCGAACGTTGTTAGTTCTTTCACCAGTATTTCTATTATTGAAAGGTCGTTCTATGACATATCACAGAAAAAAGTTGTCAACACCCCTACTGAAATGCATCAGACGCTACTGACGTCAAATTCTATAACTAAATGTAAGTCGGAGGTAAGTTCATCATTTCACACCCACAACTTAGAATGTTAAGATAATTCCCCAATAATTATTGCGTATAGCGTGTGCTATCTCTGTGTGCGTCCCATTACTCTCATATGTCGCCTAGTACTAATAACACTATGGGACTAGTTTTTAAATAATTTTCGTAAAAAATTACTCGTAAAATTTTGTATTTTATTTATAACACTGGCAAGGACACTATACGCGTGCGATGTAGCCCTTAGGCTGGATTTCACCAAACTTTTATTCCCAGAATTACGCGTATTCTCAAATAGTAATATTAAGTTACTATGGAATTTTGACACACTATCCGGTAATAAGCATTATTCTCGGAATAAAGTTTGGTGAAATCCGGCCTTGCGCCATTAAATTGTCTATATTAGATCTTAAATTATTATTAATTGAGCGCCACGCCTTGGCTTCGCGTATTTTTCTCACAGGTCAAACACACCATGGTCCCATGACATGAGCGCTCAGTAATGGCTGTTTCATGGGATACAGAAGGCAGTACGAGTACTCCTGTAAGAGTCAAGAGGCTCTTCGCAACTCTAACCAGCGGTAGCGTGAGCCCTAGAGTACGGATAACCTTTTATACTTATTTTGTACTTTACTTCTTATACATATATCTAAAACAAAGGCGTGTTAGTTACACAATTTATAACTCAAGATCAGGTGGACCAATTTTTATGATTTTTGTGTTTTTGGATTTGTCTTCGTCGGGAATAGGATAATAAGTATTAAAATATGATAATCATCAATAAAAAAGGTCACCTGAAGGCAAAGAGTGCAACCCATGGACCAAAATACATGGCCAACGGGCATCATTAAAATATACACATTTTTTAATTGTTAAGACTTAAAGTGTATTTATTAATCCTATTAAAAAAATACTTAATAAAATCCTAAATCTGCTCATTTATTGCCTCTTAGACGGAACTTAACTTTATAAAGAAAGTAATAAAGAAAATGTACAATAATAATAGGTACGTAGGTACAAAGGCATATGTTCACGGCAATAATCCCGGGGCCTGTCGAAGTCGGCGTCGGAGCGGTATCGCGGCAGACGCGATTTAATTCCAAAACATTCACTCAATTTCCGGAACGAAAGGGGATCCGGCGGGCTCCTGTGCTTTTCGTGGAGCGTCGGCAGAGAAAGATAAGAAAAAAAAAAATACTTTTATGTAAAAGTAGCTCGCACAGGTGTACTAAGGATGAATTGAAAGATGATACAATTGTTGATCTTAAATCTTTTGTTTCATTCACTCACTCACTTTTATGGAGATTTTCAAACCAAAAATTTTCACATTATTACTGGGTGGTTAACAAAATCGACTGAGTGCGAGTCGGACTCGCGCACCGAAGGTTCCATACAAAATATACGCTACAAACGGCCGTACCAGTAAAGTAATCCAGTGTGAGCAGACCCTACTCCTATGCAAAATGTACGCGGGGTTCGATTATTTTATATTGGTACTGATATAGACAGACAGACATAAAATTATACTGTTTAGTATTTGTTGTTATAGCGGCAACAGAAATACATCATCTAAGAAAATTTCAACTGTCTAGCTATCACGGTTCATTAAATACATTCTTCATACCTACTTTAATTCCTTGATTTGATGTAGAATACTTAATTAGGATCCCTACGGGTATACACTTTACATTGTGTTGCCATAGTATACGTATGTTACATGGACACATAATCTACAAATAGGCAGTTTTTTTATTTCGTATTGATAGTTACATAATATTTAAAAACGTCGATGTGACATTTGCTCACGATAATCGACTGTATAATTTTTAACTTTGTTTGATCTATATGGTTTAATAAAAAAATTAAAGAAAATGTCACGACATTGACACCTAACTTTTTAATTTTCAAAAATCTCTCTAAAATTAGTTTAGTCGATTGTCGTCAATAAATGCCCCTTCCAGGATTTAATGATATCTAAAAAACAATATGACATAAAAATATACCTTCCGTAAAATATACACACCTCTGAAAAACTGTATATGTTCCCAATAGGGATGATGACAAAATTTAAATAATTAGTCTATCATGTAGATGAAAAAGAAAATAATTTTTTAGCTTTTCTTACGTAAAAAATAAATAAAGGCGACACATTGAGCCAAAATGTCGCGTGATGAGTTTGTAGTTTGACGTCACGAGCCCCTAAACTAACCTAACCTAACCTAAACCTTAGTTTTTTTTTAGTTTGAAGTAGCAAAAAATACGTGTCCAATATTTTTATATTATCTCACTGACGGACATTAATGAATTTTGATTTTTGCACCCCATCATCATGCCATGATATTATGATATGTTTGTAATATTAGTAAGAATTTTAAGCTGCAAAAATCTACCGACATTTTTGCCGACACTCCCCTCTCAAGTGCTGCAGTCTGACAAATCCACGTCGCGGTGAGTAGCCGATCGCGAGACGTTTATTTGCCGTCGGTACCCCACCTCGGTCTTAGCAGACTTTAAATTACTCAGCTTATAAGAAATATAGCAGAATGTTGACTAATTACTTCAATTTGGTACGAGAGGTTTGTAGTTAATTTGAAAGTAACTTTAGATACCTGTACAGTCAGGTGCAGAGAAAAGTAACCATTTTGTCTGATACATATTTGTAAATGCACTAGGTAAGAAATCTTCGTCGTAACACTCACACTCTTTCTCTTCTCTGTAATGCACTTTTAAGGGTTCCGTAGCCCAGATGGCAAATATTCGAGAACTACAATATGTATATTGATGAATGATGAATTTTGAAGGATAGGTGTCTCGTATAAGCTGCTACTTAAATAATAATAAAATATATTTTTAAAAGGGAGGCACTCCATACATGTAACCGAAACTTAAAAAAAAAATCACCAAATATTATTTACATGTGTGGCCGGTTCTTTTAAAAAGAGCTTGGGATTCTTTAAAAAATGTGAATATTTTCGGATATAATCGCTCTGAAAGTTGCATAAATTGCCCCTCTATTTTTTAAACGATATATCCAAAAAATATGAAAAAAATTACAAAGAGAAAGCGCAGTTTTTCACATCGTTTTTTTCATCTGGAGTGCATTTTTTTTGTATGAACGGCTGCGGAACCCTTCACTGAGCATGATCCGACATGCTCTTGGCCGGTTTTTCATCGTGCAACTCCCCGATATCTCAAAGAACGTTTTAGTTATCTTCTATCCGCAAGGTCTTCTCAAAAATAATCAAAGTCAAAAATTTATACAAATTCTTTCACATTCTGGGCTACTCTGTTGTGGAACTCTCTTCCTCACGAATTAAGGAAAGCGTAGTCTTTGCCAATTTTTAAAGCTAAGTTAAAAGATTATTATGTATCACTCCAATAATTTCTACTTTTTAATTATACTGCTGGTTTTCTTGTAATAACGAATCTTTCTTTTCTTCAGCATAATCGGGTAAAAAGAATCAAAAAATAACCATCTGGAGATAGCCAGCTATCCGTGTACCAAAAATAGTTGAAATACGTTTAGCCGATTTGGCTTACACACATACGAACATACAAAAAATCCCAAAACTTAAATATATATTATTCAGTGACCTCCAAATAGCACGTTACAATATTTTCTTTGAAAATATCTTCTATGTACAGTCGAAGTCAAAGATATATTTACAATTGAGAGTTCCAAAAATATATTTACAATTAAATAAGTTTACACACAGTATTACAAATACTTGCTTACAAAGCGTGTGACAGTTCACTTTTAGATCTTTGCACTCAATGCGACAAAGTTATGTTAGCAATCTTTGTTCCATAGAGAAATTATCACAAATTGTGACAAATATTAGTTTACATTGCACGTTACAGAATAATGTTTCCTGTCAATGTGTCATAAATATGTTTACATTAGAAGTGACACTAGAAAACTTTACATTCGAACATACATTTTTATACGTACACCTATTGTAACATACATATGTTTACAGGTTGATTAAACCGTCCTTAATTTGAATATTGAAATAGAATTGTCATGTCATATGAAATGGTTATTTCTTTATTTTCATCATTTGCGCCTTATATTTTTTAAGTGTGTGTGTGTGTGTGTATATGTGTGTCTGTCTGTGACATAATAGTTTTCAAGTGGATGGACCCACATTATATTATAGTTGTATTTTGCTTTAAATATACAAGGGATTCAAGAAAAGATATCTACTAAAATATTTAAAAAAAAGGAATATTTTGTACCTACCGATATTTCGCAATTTCGGCGAGTACCTACCACACAATAATGTAGCGATATGCTTACCTGGAAAACTATTAGTTTTGCCTTAGTATAGATCGAAACAAAAGAACGTTGTATTTTTTTTCGTTATTTTGCTACTCCTGGCGAAGACAATCATAAAGATCAGTGCAGCCATTCTTGAGTTACTAGCACGATTTTACGACTTGTTTGTTTTATATCATATAATAATGGATAAATATAGATTTCTTAAAAACACATTTCTATTATAATCATGATTTGATACCTACATGGGTGCCTTTAGTGGTTACAAGAATATTTTTGTGACACCCTCTGTATGTTCCTCAAGTGAATCCGCGAGACCTTGTAAAATCAAAAAATATTCAAAGTAATAATAACATACTACAATCAATTGACACATCACTGACGTCACGCCCAAAATGAAAGAGACCTATAGATTATTTGACAATATGATACTGTTTTCGGTGATTGTCAGTATTTAAAATAAGAACGGTGGCTTAACTCAAACTGTAAAGATATTTATGTAGCAAGAGGTGTAAGTAAAAAATGTACGCTAGAACGTAAAGTTTCAAGTGTTGCTTTTAATGTAAATATATATCTATGGCTCATTGATAGGAAATATTTTTCTGTAACATGTAATGTAAATATATATTTGTCACAATGTGTGACACTGATTTTATGAAAGAAAGGTTGTAAACATAACTATGGAGCATTGAGTGAAAAAATAAAACTGTCACATGCTTTGTAAGCAAGTATTTGTAATACTGTGTGTAAACTTATTTAATTGTAAAGATATTTTTGGAACTCTCAATTGTAAATATATCTTTGACCTCGACTGTACAGACATTTTATTTTTACAACTGCATATTAATAGTGTATTAGATTTACTATTATTAATAAGACGGAAATCCTAAGCGATTTGGCATTGTTATGCCCACAACCTAAACGTTTGCTATGTATATTAAGCAGGCGCTGCTTCGTGAAATGTAGTAAGATGTAAATAAATCATTTAGCTCTTGATATTATCGGAATGAATTTGAGAGTGCGTGATCGAATCAGGAATGAAGAGATCCGTCGAAGAGCCAAGGTCGACACGGCTTTAAGAGTTGCTAGACTTAAGTAGCAGTGCGCGGGGCACATTGCTCGTAGAACCGATGGCCGCTGGGGCAGAAAGGTTCTCGAGTGACGACCGCGTACAGAACGACGCAGCGCGGAAGGCCCCTGACAAGGTGGACCGATGGTCTGATGAAGATAGCGGGAAACCGTTTGATGATGGAAATCTTTGGGGACAGGCCTTGGTCCAGTACTGGATGTCCATTGGCTGATAATATGATGATGGTGATGGAATTAGTGTAAACTATTATTATTACAGTCTCGAATCAAAGCAGTTAATTTTAGAAAAACATACCATTAATTTCATCATAATATCACACGCCATATCAAATCTCACACCATCTTTAAGAGATTCGACGTTGAAATGTTTTTTTCCAAATTACCCGGTGTTTAACAAAACTTAAGATCATTGCGGTACAAACGCATTTGTATAAGTAAAAGTGAGGGGCAGTTATACAAAAAATCTGCCTAGTTCGAAACAAAGCTAAGTTTGTTGTATGGGTACCAGGCGACAATATACACTTATATAGATACCCAAAGGTGCCCGCAACTTCGTCAGCTTGGGAGAAGAAATCATAACCCTCTTAATTTCTTCGGCTTAGCCGAGTAAAAAGTATTGTATAACCATTTGAGGATGACCAGCTAACCGTATTCGAAAAATATTTGAAAGCCGTTTAGCCGTTTTGGCGTGATGAAGTCAGAACGACGGATACAAACATATGCAAAAAATGCAATTAAAATATTATAGGAGTATATTATAATAGTAAATGAAAAATAATAAAATGCAGTGCATTTTAATTATTTGCACAGAAAAATAACCTTGCTGCCCATGGACTTTTTGTGCAAAGATATTTTTGCTGTAGAATCAGTATTTTTGTAGGTTAGGTTACGTTTGCTGGACGATTAAATACTAGCCTTAGTATAGAAGTTATAATGCTTAGATACATAGAAAAGATCCAAGACCCAGAAAGAAATATTCTTATTCATCGCACATACACTTGCCTTAGTCGGGATTCGAACCCAGGGGACCGCCCCATTTTTAGGCCGTTGTACAAGCAACTGAGCCTAATGTGTCGTCTCTACTATTATAAAGTTGTAGAAATAAAATGTCTGTACATTGAAAACGTAAAAAAGTAATACCTCCTTATTTCAAGGTCACTGCGTGGAATTGGGATGTTATACATTTTTTGACAATTTTTTTCTGTGGTTTGTATGTTATGTTATAGATTGAGAACGACCTCTCAACAATTGAAACATTGATGAAAAAAGTTACTAACAATTTTTCAGAAATTATTCATTTTGGTCGCCATAATAACAAATAATAATAATAAAGTTAAATTTAAAAACCATCCAAGAGCATGTCGGACCATGCTTAGTGTAGGGTTGCGTAGCCTACAATAAAGTATTTACGCACACACACATACACATAGACGTAGCAACGCGGCATCGCGGTACAGTCGCCGTAATAGCATTCCTCCGGGCCATGCATACATCGCTGCGCTAATCGCTGATGGCTGGCATACAGGGTGGCACTGAATGCAGGGTTCAAAATTCATGCAAATTTAGTAGCAATTATCATCATCATCATCATCATCATATCAGCCCATGGACGCCCACTGCTGGACAAAGACAAGTATACCATGTGTCTGTATTGTCAAAATAGTGGAAGAAGTGCGCCCACCTTTTGTATACGTCTCGCAAAGTCAAACAAGTGCATCCATACTACAGGCCTTAAATTCTATAACAAAATATCTATGGAAATATAGAATACTCCTAGTATGAGCTGTTTTGTAAACAAACTTAAAGCTAAACTGGCAGTAGACGCTATTTACTCCATTGATGAATTTTTAAGTAATTGAGTGCTCACTCTTAACCGATTCGCTAACCATAACAAATGTGTATAAAATAATTGTATGTACCTAGTTATAAATGATATATGATATGAAATGTAAAACTATGCCAAACATGTAAAAGAAAACATTGTTGTATTCCCTATATCAATAAAATAACACGCACACGGCTCGGATCCAAAACCCGGCTCAACACACAGTACAATATCGTCGACAGGCCAAGTCTTCCAAAATCGTGCACAATGTAAGACACAAAGTGTGCAATAAACTACCTGTAGAACTAAATGTCATTGATTAGACCTTTTTTTACTAAGAAAACTGAAAACGTGGCACGTCGAGCATTTATTTTATGACTTACACATTTTTTTTTTAAATAACATAGAATCCAATATAAAGTAGCAATAAATAGCGTAAATAAATATCAATAAAAAATTTAAGTAAGAATATGAAATTTTTAATAATATAATATAATAACATGTAATATTTTGAATGTTATCAATAAAGGACTATTACTATGACTATGTTTTATCAAAATAAATGAATGAATGAAAGTATAGATGGAAAGTCCATCTATTTCGTTTTTATACAGTTAAGTTTAAGTTTTGGTTATAGATTCCGCTTCCAAGGTTTTCATATTGCTACGCACCCTAGGATCCCCACAACGACTGGTCGCATGCTTCATCCAACGGCTTTCCGCGAGCTTCACCAGATCATCGGTCCTTCTTGACGATCATCTTGTTGGGACTTTTCCACTCCGCACCGCCCTGGACGCGATCGCCACTTGAAAACTTTTCAACCCCAGCAGCCATGGGTTAATAGAAATGCTTGACAATAAATGCCAATTTGAAGACTCTTTGAGTCACTGATTTTTGTTGGTTTTTTTTAATGTGGCGTAGTGGCATCGTCACGAAAAAACGGCTAAACAGATTTCTACTGTTTTTGGTGCAAGGCTAGCGGGGCATCCACAGATAGTTATAGGGTACTTTTTATCCGATTACGCTGAAGAAAAACCAAGGGTTATGATTTTTCCTCCATGAACGATGATGTAGAAGACTATTATAAAATATGGCCCTTTTGCCGTAGGTGTAAATGAATTCGACTAGTCCTCGACTAGAAATTAATCTAAATTTACGCCGTTATGTTGTCGATTTTCCAACGACTCGCAAAGCGCTTAACTTTTCTAATACAGACAAAATTGAGTGGAATCCTATTTCAGAAAATGTTTACCCCAAAATTACTACTTATATCTTTTAGAAACTTGAAGGCATTCTTAATTTCGAATTCGATACAAAACGAAAAATAATGTCAGCACAACAATCACTTTACGAACTTCAAGTTAGTGATTGAAAAATTAAGAAAAACGTTATTTTTATGACAGAACATAGTATTTTATGTAATAGTTGAGAAAAAATATTCAAGCTATACTTCATTTATCGATCCCAAAATTTAAGTGAGCAATAATAACTGATCGTGGGCACTAAATGTACGGTTTACCTCATCTCATTGTTAATGTGTTAAATATGAAACATTGTTACCGTGTTTAAGGGCACCCTGTATACCTCGATAGCCGACGGCGATATTATATCGGTCGCCGAATTAGGTTTGCAGCTGCAACTCTATGGCTGACACATTGCCTGGGATCATTTTACCCCGGGTGTAAAGTAAAATTAGGAATTGTGTCGAAGGGTCGATTTACCCAACATATAATTTATACGAGAGCGGCTTGCATAGAGTTATTTAAGACCATCTGTGTATACCATGTAAGCAAATACATGACTGATTCTAATTTTTATTCTGATTCTATTTTGCGTTTAATTCAATTTCTATAAATTTGATAAAGAGAGAGATATAAATTAAGATACCTGACGTTAATATTTTGAAGTTAACTGAATGTTAATCTCTTTAAATTAACTGACACATACACAACATACACACGAGCGTCTTTCATGAGCCTGATTGTGGCTAGTAAGGCCGAATTTGATTTTAAAGGTTCTGTTGCAAGACACGCACTGAAACTCACCTCTGGAACTCACGTCATTGTAAGTGTAGGCATAGCAAGGCTTAAAGCGGTATAAATACATATGTAACTAAAAGTGTGTAATAGCAAGCAAACATTATCGGGTCAATAGACAGCCTACGGCGTCGAATATCACTCGCATCATTGGGTTTACAATTTCTGCCCTATGGATGAAATATCAGGTGCATCACATGAGATGTAAACTAATTATCGATATAATTATTACACAACTAGAAATGCCTTAAATCACAACATTTTATTTTAGGAAAAATATTGGTAATTATGTAATTTTTCTCATATTTGTCTGAATGGAAACTTGGTTCATTTATTTATTTATTTATTTATTTATTAAGCTCACACAACAAGACACAGTCGCATAAAAATCAACATAAAAAGCTTAAAGTTAAGGTCTGGACTATAACTCTAAACAATGTGTGCACAGAAAGACTAATAAGATTTAGTGAAAATTAATCGCTAGAGACAAATTATATAAATTTCTTAATATTTAGGGATTAACTAATTAAACTTTACATATGATACATTTGCGTAAAACTAAATGACCTAAAATATTTTTTTTTACAGTGTTTTTAAATGAGAGTAACCTGTTTTTAAAAATATCCAAAGAAGGATGTTCAGACACCGTTTCATTATACAATTGGCACATTCGTATAATAGGGCTATAGAATGAGGTGTTATTTTTATAAATTTGAAGCAGGAATAATTTATGCGAGGGGTTACGTGATTTATATCGGGTAATGAAGTTCAGAAGAGAAAGAAGGGAAGGACAGTCAATATATGAGTGTATAATTTTATAAAGTATAATTAAATCATTGCATTTTCTGCGGGATGACAGGGATGATACGTTGAAGTGTGTAAGCCTACTGGCATATGATCTATGCTCTCGGCCGAGCTGGAGCCTATAGCAAAGGATGTTGAGGAACTGCTTTTGAACTTTCTCAATTCTGTCCATATGTAATTTGTAATAAGGTGACCATATCGCACACCCATATTCTAAGGTACTTCGTACTAGAGAATAATATAAATATTTCAAGGTATTAACGTTTTTGAAGTCTCTGGTGGTACGAGATATAAAACCGATTAGTTTAATACTTTTGGAAATTTGTTTATCATAATGAAAATGGAAGGTTAATTTTTCATCGAAATGAACGCCAAGGTCACGGATAACAGATGTGCGATTTAATGTGTAATTGTTAAGGGAATAATCGAATAAGAATTTTTGTTTTGACGACGTAAAGGAAATAATGAAGCATTTTTTAGAGTTTAAAAACATACGGTTTTCAATACACCATTTCGCTACTGCATTAAGGTTATTCTGTAGAATTGTACAGTCCTCAATATTTTTTATAATTGAAAAGATTTTAAGATCATTTGCATACAATAAACAAGGACATGACAAACGTTCAACAAGGTCGTTAATAAAGACAACAAACAAGAGAGGTCCTAAATGTGATCCTTGCGGTACACCAGATGTTATAGTAATTGCCGCAGAAAGATGTCTAGATTTGATCTATTGTGGCAGCCATTTATTAGACTTCACTACTGAGGCCCGTTGAGTCTAGGAATCCCCAAATTCTTTGGGCAGTAATATATTGTATCTCTTCCGGGGGCACGACATGTTGCCCTAGGTAGATTGAGAAACTTGTCTTACGTTCTAATGCTTTACAAAGTTCCAAGTTCTATTTTTTGTATTTTAAATACTGTTTGTCTTAATTTCAGTTCATTACATTTCTATATTTGTGAACCAAACATGGTAGCCAATACCTTTTAGTGTATAATAGCAAGTAAACGCATCAGATTCTAGTGTCGGCTCAATAGATAGCCTGTGGCGTCGAACACCACTCGCATCATTAGGCTTACAGTTTCTGCCCTGTGGGCAACATATCAGGTGCATCAGAGCACATGTTAAATAATTATCAATACATTATTACCAGTGATCAGAAATTCGGTAGGATTTTAGAGTGGCATAGGTGTGGTAAATATCAACCGAAATGATGAGTTAGGGTTACTGTCGACAATATTTACTGTTTAATCGTTTAAATTGGTATTTTCCACATCTATAACGCAATATCATTATCGATGCACCATAAACCAAATTTACGATCACTGATTATAACACAACTAAGATTTTCCTCAATCACGAAACTTTCCAAATGAAGATGATGTCGGTAATATATTTCTTCAAAATTGTCCTAGCGGAAACTTGTTTTTCCTATTTTGTAGCCTCTGGTACCAGATGATATAAAGAAGAAGTAATTGAAGACTATTTGAATTAAACTTTGATATTTTGGATTGCATTATATTTAGAATACGTTGACTGATTTACATAGAGTAATGCCGCGGTCGAAAACTAAGGTTGTTAGGCTAAGGTGAATAGATGCCAAAGCTCAAGAATGTAAGACAGTAAGACCATAGCGATTCAAATCAAAACCAACAAGAAATCCCATAATGATCAAATACAAGAGTTATATCGTATCCAACCACAATTGAATTTGTCTCACACATTGCTATTCAAACCCACACCGCAGCAGTTCTATAAAACCGACCAAAACCGCATCTTTCCGCTAATGCTTTTAAAGCAAAAAGCTAGCTTATTGTGGCTAAAGCTCGTGGAATCAATCAGGAATGCTCGCGTGCCGCGGTGCACTCGCGACATACGCTAATGCCTTGAAGGGAGCTTGCACTGTGCTTTTACGTTTTAAGCTCCTGTTGAATTTATAATTCGTGCTTTGGGGTGTTCGAGTAAATTGTTCATTTGTTATTCTGTTTTTCACTAGGGTATCTTTGGTATTTTCATAAGGACTCTTCACAGACCGAGACGAGGTGAGTTGTCTTGGGCTTTGGGTTTTGCCTTTGACGCAAAAATGTTTATTATCGTCGACTAGCTTAAGAAATAACAGTTCCAAATAACATAGAATCCTAACAAATAACGCATTCAAAAATTGTAAATACTCAACAACAAGACCTCAAATTATTCTCCTATATTCATATTACTGTTGCTTATAACTATATTTAGCTCAGTGGAAGTAACGTTCTCTGCAAATCTAAGGGTCCTGGGTTCAAATCCCGGTAAGGCCAAATAATTGTGTGATGAGAATAAATATTAAAATGGAACATTAATTTAAATAAATAACAATTACATAATTACTATTAGAGAAATAATGTCGAAATTATATCGATAATAAAAATAATAGAGGAAAAAATACTTTAAATAAAATCTAATTCTAAATGTACTGCATAAATATTTGTTCCTGAGTCTTGGATATTTTCTATGTCTGTAAATAAATATATCTATTAAAGATATCGTCGTCTAGTACTCTTAACAAAGCCTTATTGAGCTGACCATGGGCTCTAGTTCAATTTGTATACAAAATTACCCATTAATATTTGTTATTTATTTATTTATTATTAAAAACTAGCTATTATTTGAATTCTAAAAGCATTTCATTTGCACCCACATTCTGCACACATCTTTACAATGTTAAATGCGTACCACGTATAGCATTACTCATTTGAGCCAGCGTGGCGAGGGTACGATTCCTTTTTAGGGTTCCGCAAAGGTGTACATTGTACAAAACCCATTTAACTACGAGTCGTAGATTTTGTAATAAAATATCGTTCGAACAATTAACATTTCCAGGGCTCTCTATTTACTTATATACAATGTGTCTTTATTATTGATACAATTGAGAACCATAGGATATCTTGAGTAAAGTTATCATAAATCTATAATATTTTACGTTTAGTATTTTTTTATCTCATGTTGAAACATAAACTGTCATTGAAGTTTATGCCAATAGGCCTGTTCAAATTTCAAACAATCAAATTCATAGTTTAGGTTACTTTGAAATGTGATGGGCAATAGTAGATTGTTTGACAAGGGGCTAAAATAAGCCATTATGACACGAAGTGAGTGAGGAAAAATATTTTTGAGTGTCATAATGGCTTTTAGCCACGTGTTAAACACTCTACTTTTCACTTCGACTGCGAGAAAATAAAAAAGACTTAACAATAAAATTGTATATTTCATGAAAAATAAAAAATACTGTTTGAGCAATTCTTTATAGTTAAATTGACAGCTTATATATTTTTTTAAACTAATAATGGCCATAGACAATTTTTACTTTTTAATGTGAAGGGCTTGCAATATGATCAGAAATTTTGGCCAATCTGATGAGGTTGGTTTGTTTGTTTTTAATTATTCGTAAGTAGTTTGTAGCTGGCCGCAAGTTTTTTTTTCAGTTTCATAGAAATTTGTATGGAATTATATGGCTTTATTTTATACCCTAGGGGCTAAATGTACTATTTTAGCCTTGCTTCGCGAAGCTAATAAGACCTACTTTTTGGGCAGGAGAAGTGAAAAGAAATTTATATTTAATTTTATTCTGTGGTTCCTCTCCTGATGACTCAATTTTCATTTCGTATATTTATTGAATGCCATTCTCTGGTCTATTTTATCCAGTATATAGGTAAGGGTCTATTCACGTGGACCACAACTATACCACAACGCTACCTGTGAATAGTTGCGCTGCAGCTTCATGCAGTTGCTTTGATGTGGTCGGACCGACCACATGGTTGCGTTTGATGGCGAAACGTGGTTCATATGAAAAAAACTATTTATTTTCATATAAGCCATCGCCTGACCACGTGGTTCTCGTTGTGGAGTTGTTGTGGTACAGTCAACAGCAAAAGTAGATATACATTTTAGAACTTTGTCACACTAACGTAACAATACTGCGACAATAGGGTACTTGACTGACAGATCATATCAGTTCCCTTTTATGAACCGTCAAAACTGTCAGAAAGTATCAAGTGTAAAAGGAAAAAAAGGTTTATGACGTCCTAATTCCATACGGTCAAATTGCCTCCTTATTTTTAGTTTTCGCCATCGCCAAAAGCTTAAAAATAAGTATTCATGAATGTTTTCTACGTATTTTCAGAAATAACGTTTAACTGCAAGCGTGACATCATTTATGTTGACGACAGGAAAGTACCCAATTGGGATGCGTTAAAGTAGTGAAAGTGACAAGGAACTAAAACGGTCAACTACTTTTGCTGTTGACTATACGTCCGAAAAGACTCTCATTCTCATTTTCTGAATTTTATCTCTAAAGGCTGCAGTATTAGCCACTGGCTCGATTCACACTTGACTGTTTTTTTCCTCACCAGCCGTGGTGGTTTAGTTAGTGCTACCGGCCAATTGTCGTGAATGATGATCGCGCCGCACGGCATGTCGTTTGTTGGGGAATTTCATACATACAAACTCTGGGGATGTATTTTTTGTAGAAAATAAATGGGGAAAATTGTATAAATAAGTTTTTGTTAGAAATGGCATTTTTGTGATACACTTTCATTAGCCAATGAAAGTGTATCACAAAAATGCCTGTACTTTTCTTTAAACATTCGATAATTACTAATTGAGGCGATTCTAAAGGTCTCCCACTACAAAGTATCATACCATGACTGGACTATGAGCGTGTCAGACAAAATAAATATTCTTTGTATTGATAAGTATGAGACTATGCCAACTTGCACATTTCGTCGCCCTCGCGTGTAATGCAAAGTTCGTATTGAGTTACATCCCGTGCCTCATACGTTCATAGTACGGTCATAGTTACGATACGTGGGCAGATACCTTAAAGAGCCCAAACTCAGTAGCATTACGTTATTTTATTACAGAGCTCCTATAACCACCAACCCGGCTCCAACAGATCAGTTCGATGGTGACACAAATTTATAACTTCTAAGATTTGACCCTAGCTACATATGCTCGTGAAATCACCCACTAGGTCGAAGTTTAGGTAATAAATTAGGTACGTATAAATTAGTTTTAAGATACAGGACACCACCGAAAATCAGCGGCACGGCTTACCGTGGCATAAAGCTGAGTGGTGACCACTTTCAGCGTCGTCAATTGTTTTTGTTATTTGTAATTCTATTTTTTGTTTATGCTGGCGTTGAATAAATGTTTCCTTTCTTTCTTACATACATACATTGCAAGTTAAATAAAAGCTTATAGTGAAGCAAGAATATTTAGATTTGAAGGGCTAAAACATAACCCCCACGCAAGCCGTGGCCAGAAATGGGCAGAATGTAGTCGACTAACTAATGAAGATAAAGAGAATATTGTTCTTAATTGCGAATGACGATTTAAAATGTTGAAGTATTTTTTTAGTTTTATTGTTAATCCATTAACGTAGACATCTTTACTATTATTACTATAAATGTAAATTGTTGGTTTATCTTTTACATGACGAGATAACGTGGCAAAGAATTAACTATTGGTAATAAATTAAAAGGTCAGTTACATAAGCTATTTTACTCAAATGGAACAATTCCCGAGCCGTACACAAAATAGTATGACAAACCGACAAAGCCGCGAGAAAATCCTAGTTATTGATATAACTCTGACGGGTTACGCTCACCTGGTATAAACTTTTTTGCCATAATCATAATTTGGCATAATGCATTTTTTTTCAAAAACTGTTGAATTTTCATGGCTGTTTTAGGCATCATTTTTTTAAATGCATTCGCTTAGGTGAGGTTTGTTTTATAACAAACCTAAAAAGTTTAAATGTTCAGAGAAAAATGCATTATGCCAAATGTGTGTAAACACTTTATTGTACGTAGTAACCAGTTACAAAAGCAATAAACTTAAAATATATAAGTACAAAGGCGAACTTATCCCTATTAGGGATCTCTTCCAGTTAACCTTTGAGCAAGTGAGTGAAGATGTAAGGAAGATAGAAAACATTTATTATTAGACAAACTAACACCATGTACAAATTATATGTATATCAATAAAAATAAAAAAAAGATATATATCTACATAATATATAACTGAATAAAATATAACAATAATATTTAATAAATATGAATCATGTACTACCATTTTACAAATTACTGGAAAGCCGCAACTCATTCAATTTACTCTTGAGTGATGCTACAGACTGCGACTGTCTGAAAGATAACGGCAGCGCCAAATGATGATAATGACAAAAAAGCTTATGCCGGATGAGAGTAACCCAACTGGAACATCCTGTTTCATAATTTTTTTTTATCGTTCAGTTCAAAATTGGAAGCAAAGCTAGAATTTTGTTTCAAACGATTACTAGCACTAAACCCCTCATCTCCAGTGTAACGTAAAAACGAAATTTCCGCAGTAAAAGCTGAAATGTACAGTCGGTCGTATTTAGCGCGGGTGGAGCGTGGCGTGACGCGCGCGTGAATAATAGATGGCGCAAGCCGCCTAGTGCAAACGGATAAATTGGTTGAAAAAATAATATAAGTGACCGCGCGCGTTAGGTGTGCTGCACGTGAGACTTGCAACTGCAAGCGTACTAAGCCAAAATCTATCTAATCCTACTTTAGGAGAAGATGGGCACATAATCCTTATAAATGAATGTCGAAGCGTGAATACGGAATAATTTTATTTACAAAATTAGATTACATTTATACGCACAGATTATTTATTATCATACCACAATAAAACGGGGCTTAATTGCGTATAAATATGATGTATTTATTACCTTTCTTTGGTCTTTCTTTAATGTTGAACGTCGCGTTATGTCCATAGTCTCGAAGGAACTGGAGAGGCGAGTATCAACATATTCTATCCGCGCGAGTTTTTCGATCTACTCGCACTCCTGTTGTTGATTACTAGGTTGAACACTAATATCGTCACTAGACCGACACACTACACTCACGGCATCTGGCGATTTGTCGGATGATATTTGATGTTGTTTACATTTATCGGATTTATTATTAAAAACATAACCGAACACTTTGACTTCAAGTTTTGAATGTTATTTGCGTTCACTATGATAAATGTGTCATCGGCGAACATCACGTTCTCAGGGTCACTACAGGCGGCTGTGATGTCGTTAACCAGCAATAAAAACAGGTAGTTTCCCATGACAGATCCTTGGGGTACCGCACAGCCGTCTATAGGATCCGGATTTGACTTCGCACCGAGGACACAATTGCTCTGCCTACGGTTGCTTAAAAACCAGTTAATTTTGTCATAAAAGATTGTAGATGCAAAATCGCAGTGTCAAATCGTAATCGATTCATATATATGTGATTGGTTAAGTATATAGACAAAGTTTTGCATTTTATGCTTACCTGTTTCCAATAATCAAAAATCGTTCACCCACCGCGCCAAGTTTCTCTCATCAAATAGTTTGTAACTTACGTAAGGTAATCTATACTATTATAAAGTTGTAAAAATAAAATGTTTGTATGTTTGTATATGTCGTTCGGTTAGGCTTCATCACGCTAAATCGGCTAAACGGATTTCAACTATTTTCGGTACACAGGTAGCAGGGTATCTTTAGATGGTTATAGGATATTTTTTACTCGACTATGCTAAAGAAAAAACGAGGGTTATGATTTTTTCTCCTCCACAAACAAAGTTGCGGGCGCCTTCTAGTTCATAGTATTTTTTATTTAACCAATCGACACTACTATTTATTGCATATATCTGTTTTGAAAGGATGAAGTTACAACGACACATACAAACAAAAAAAAACGATTCAGTTTCCTCCAAATAGTCTGTAGCACTTTTTTTTAAAGATATTATCTTTAATGTACATTTCATTATCACAACTGTACAATTAGTATAGATGTAAATTAAAACCCACTGAATAAGTAACAATTTCATTTCACAACCGTGTGAGGTCCACCTAAATTGCTTGAAAAAATAATGCGGCCGAGTGTACGCGAGTTATGTGTAAACAGCGGTTTTGTTTGCACTATTTGTGACGCCCACAAGCGGCTGTTTGACTTGCCTCTATAAACTTTTATTGATTAGGGTTCCGTGGGGATTCGTGGAAACTAATTTTTACGGACTATTTGGAGGTCACAAAAACGACGTTGTTGTGGCTTCATCACGCAAAATCGGCTAAACAGATTTCCACAATTTTTGGTACACGGGTATCTTCAGATGGTTATAGGATACTTTTTACCCGACTACGCTGAAGAAAAAACAACGGGTTATGACTTTTTCTCCTCCGCGAACTAAATTGCGGGCATCTTCTAGTTAATTACATGTAATTTATACTATTATAAGGTTGTAAATATGACATTGAAGATATAAAAAAAGTGAAACAGACTATTTGAAGGTCACTAAATCGATTTTTATTTTTCTATTCTTTGTATGTGTATGTGTTGTTGCGGCTTCATCTGTCATATCAATACAGCTGAAAGGATTTCAAGTATTTTAGATTCAAGGGCAGCTTGGGCATCCACTGATGGTTGGATGGATAGGATACTTTTTATCCGACTACACAGAAGAAAGACGTTTATAACTTTTTTTCTTCTGCGAACGAAGTTGCGAGCACCTTTAAGTATATATTTCTTACTGTACATGTCAGTAACTGTAAGTAAAATATTAAATGACTCCGCACTGTGTACACTTTGCTTAGAAGCAGGGCTTTTCTAACAAAAAAAAATCATAGATCCGGGCATTTTTAGCGTATGTTTTGGAACCCTCGGTACGCGAGTCCGACTCGCACTTGGCCGGTTTGTAAACCTCGCCACGACCATGCCGTGTCAAACGGAAAGCGGCGGACTTATTGCCCTGGCGTTGAAACTAAAGCTTACAAACACCCCCTTGTTTACCACCCGGGGTGGTTATCACTTTGACGAGGACGGTTGACGGTGCCCTGACCTCACGCATAGAGTTTACAGTTAAAAATAAATACATTACTAGTTTAAAAAACACTAGAAAAACACGCCTTACAAGACTTTTCTAACAAATCCAAACACAGCTACGATACGATATTCCATCATGAAGTTCCAGTTCATATCTTCCGGCTCCATCATCAGATCAGTTCAACAGTACCATATTATTGTATTGTCATCGGAACTACATACAGCTGCCAATTTTCATGACGCTTACGATCCTTGGAAGATGGTTAAATTATTACCTTACATTCCATTACATAGTTAGTTACATACAGGTCGACTTAATAAAAGCGTGTTAATATATATCTGGGATAAGCTTAATACAATATTGTAACAGTTAAGAATTGTTTAGAGAAAAATACTGACAGATTTTTCTCAACAGTGGTCTTTTCTTGGGAAATGCCACTAGATTCGTACTTGTAGAAGTGCCCTTGGGGCTTACTTCTCAGACTCTAAAGTCCTAGAGTGGTAAACACGCATAGAAAAGCGCAGCGTAGGGAGGCCCCCGACTGAATGGACGGATGACCTCATAAGGGTCGCGTGGTGGATGCGGTCTGCGCAGGATCACACCCTGAATTGAACTATAGGGGAGGCCTATGTTCAGCAGTCGACGTCCTTGGGTGATAGATAGATAGATCTTCAATGTACAGACATATACTTATTATAACTTTAAAATAATATAGATGACATGAACTATTTATGTTAATATTAAAATAATAAGCCATACGAGTAAATAATAATAATAATAAAATATTATGGAACCATCAAGGTGATCTGATGATAGAGACGGAAGGGAAGGTGGTCATAGGAATTCTGGAAATAATGTCTTGGTAAGTAGTTGATGGATGCTTAAAGAAAAATACAGCCAGCAATGAAAACTTGTCGAAAAAATTTAGTTTTGGTTAGAAGCTTTGTTATCAGATTGGTATTGCCTATTTTGCGGTGCAGTGTTAATTTTATGTACCTGTTCCTAACACAGCCTTCTGCAGTACATCAGCGCATGTATGCCGCCCTCTCCCCGTCATTGACAGTAAGCCGGTAGACTAAGGTCCGCAACTTGCTGCGCCGCATGAGCGTTATAATATGGAAGTTGCAGTGTTACCGGAAAAGAGTAAGAGTAACCAACAGACAGGACCCTTTCCTTTATTTTTATTTAACTCTAAAAGGAGGAGAAAGCCATAACCCTCGTTTTTCAGCGTTGTCGGATAAAAAGTACGCTATAGCCATCTGTGGATGCCCAGCTACCCGTGTACCAAAAATAGTTGAAATCCGTTTAGCTGTTTTGGCGTGATGAAGCCACATCGACACATACAAGCATAAAAAATATTTTGTTTTTCAGATTCAATGATTTACAATGGACTATCCGATTCCCTATTTTATTTTGTAATTGTATACGCGTGGCGAATACGCAGATACACTTGCCACAAAAATGTTATTTTTAACTGAAACGTAATACCGATGTGGTCAACTAATACTGCCATACTAATACACTCACCGTTTTTAGACCCGTGATCGCTCTCTTCCTTTTTTTTTGTTATGTCATAGGGGGCAAACGAACAGACGGGTCGTCTGATGGTAAGCGATCACCGTCGCCCATAGATTGCATCACCAGAGGAGTCACAAGTGCGTTGCCAGCCTTTCAAGTTTAGTACGCTCTTTTCTTAAAGCTTTTGAAGATCGCATCGGTCCGGAAATACTGCATGCGGCAATTTATTCCACGGTTCAGTCGTGCGAGGCAGGAAATTTCGAGAAAAACGCACAGTTCTGGACTGCCAACCATCTAAGTGGTGAGGATGGAAATATTGTCGCGTAGGACGATGGCGAAAAGATACAGCTGGGATCAACCCGAACAATTCCTCAGAACACTCTCCATTATACAAGCGATAGAAAATGCAGAGCGAGGCTATATCTCTATGCAGTGCCAAGGAGTCAAGCTGATCTGAAATACGCTGGCAACTGACGATACGAGTTGCTCTCCGTTGAATGCGGTCTAGAGGGAGAAGCTGGTACTGGGGAGCCCCAGCCCACAGATGAGAACAGTATTCTATGTGCGGGCGAACCTGTGCCTTGTAAAGCTGTAGGAGGTGAGCCGGAGTAAAATACTGTCTCGATCTGTTGAGCACGCCGAGCTCTAATTTTGCCTTACCCTCTAGATGGCCGCGGAACTGGACTTCACTCGATATATTCTCTGGGTTATGGGGGGATGTCTTAAATATCTCTTCAAACAAACCCCCATTGCACCACCGTCCCAGATCAGCAGTGAACCCTCCTATTGCAGAGAAACACTGGGAGGGAATAGTGTCCAGAGCGGGTCTCAGGCCCTCTGCCTATACGCATCCTTTTGAGGAATCTCCTTACTCCCGCCCAGTCTTGCTCACTAATCTACTCTGTTGCCAGAAAGCTTGTGCAGGGCCTCCCGTGGAGTTAGCTTCCAGTAGCGGGTCACCGGCCCTCTGCCTATCCGCGACCTTTTAGCCAACACCTCCTCCTACCCGCCTTCCCCACTAATTTAGTCTGTTTCCAGAGAGCTCGTTGAGGAACCTTCCCCTGTCATGTTATTGGTCAACAGCTATTAAAAGCCATTGCTTGCTATTGTTTCCAGGGTGCATCTGCCCTACTCTTCCACCCTGATCAACCAGATCAAAGAGGATTGGAAGAACTCAAGCACTTGAGGAGGTTACCTCACTCTAATTTAACCTTACAGAACTTAAGTGTCCCGTCTGCGCTCTCTCCGTCTCGACATAGCACAGACGTAAGAGGATTACCAAAGTTGTCTCGGCACACTAAGCCCGGCTAATGCAGAATTATTTTATAAATATTTACTAGCTCTTCGTAAATTAAACGGGAGAGGAGCGAATTTTAAACGTTTTACATCGTTCTACTTGCTTTTGCGGTGTTCATTTGTTTTAGCTATAACAAGTGTGATGATGATCTTTTTGACCCAAATAAGAGGGGTCTTATAAGTTTGACTTGTATCAGTGTTTCTGTCAGTAGCATCGTAGCGCTTGAACGGAAGTTTTTGTTTGAGTCTTCTACTGGTTAAAGCTGATAATTTTCAATGGTTGAAATATAAAAGGGAAATGCTGAAAAATTTTATGAGTCGTGAGGTATTCGTATCTATATATCAGTCGCAGGGAAATAGCCAAAACAGAGATTTGATCAAATCTCTAAGGGATATGACCAAATCACGCAGGATGTTAAAATGGCGAATCAATTTTATCATTTGTCTAGAAAAAGTCAGTCATTTGATTAAATCCCTGAACCAGTTTAGTGAAATGACGAAATCGGCCAAAAAAGGCAACTCGTTTTGTCATTTCACCAGATTTGTTTAGTGATTGTCTATTGACGCTCCGGCCCGACTCATCGAATCTTTCAACCAGTTGCTTCATTTTTAATACGCTTTAGTGTTACCTACCGTACTGTTCTGTACTTTTTATTTGAGCATCAATGGACCCATTGGTAGATTGTCCGTCTTGGCCTGGAGAGTCGTTGGATACATGGGTTTAAATCCCACTCGACGCATAGGAATTTTCAACTTTTCGCTTGCATATTCACATTTAAGAATAGTAGTGTAAACATTGATATTTACGAAAACTTTGATGTTTTACGATCACGATCTCCGTGATTTTTAAAGTGAATTTCTTCACTAAGAAACTATTTTTTTTATAAATATAAAGATCTATTCATGAAAAATTTCACGACTCCGACTGGATTTGAAGCAGTGCCTTGTGCCTTGACGGGGCGCACGCTCTGCCAAACAAGCCACAGTCTAGTCAGCTCGTCTTCAAATTTTTGTCACTATTTGTTACAATATCTTTGCATTTTGCTTTTTAACCGGCTTTAGTGAAGAAATAGTTTAGTTCAGCGGTAGTTTCTTAGTGATAAAATTCACTTTAAAAAATTACGAAGATTGTTATGGTAAAACATCAAGAATTTGTAAATAGTCTATCATCATTTGAATTAAGAGCTACACTCTTGTCGGTGAAGTAACCGCTACTTTCTCTGTCTTCGGCCAGAGACTGTCTTTGGTAGAGACCAGAGGGCTGAAGACCGAGAAAGTGGTCGTACCAAGAAGTCAACTTCTTGTTTGACCTGACATTTACTTTCTTCTTTACTTTTGCAAAGTAGGTGCGCCTGAGTCTTCCTCATAATCTCTTCCCTTCATCCTTTCCCTCTATGATGTTTTAAAGAACCCATCATGTCGTATCAAGTGCCTATTATAATCGTCGCTTTTCCAGTTTCAATGGCTGAGCGTACATCTTTTCTCCTCTACGTTTTAGGGTTCCGTACCCAAAGGGTAAAACTGGACCCTATTACTAAAACTCCGCTGTCCGTCTCTCTGTCTGTCTATCTGTCCGTCTCACCAGGCTTTATCCCATGAACCGTGATAGCTAGACAGTTGAAATTTTCACAGATGATGTATTCTGTTGCCGCTATAACAACAAATACTAAAAACAGTATTATTTTATGTCTGTTTGTGTATGTCAGTAACTAATATAAAATGATCGCATACCGCGTACATTTTGCTTAGGAGTAGAGCTCCGCTAACACTGGATTTTCATAATTACGGCCGTTTATAGCGTATATTTTGTACGGAGCCCACGGCGCGCGAGTCCAACTTGCACTTGGCCGGTTTTATTAGTACTTCTTTAGTAGTTTCGGTTTTTTTAGTACGGCTCTTTTTTCATAGGGGATTAAGAACAGGTAAAAAATGAAACCGAAATACGTTAACATGTGTTTTTTTATCAAGTTTATCAAGTTTCAGGACAAAATAGTGTGTATTTATAAAATAACAATACAGTCTGAACAGAACGTTGAATTTCCTGCCTGCTCTTATTTTAATGAATTAAAAACTAAAAATAATGACGTCATGCCTAGCTGAAATAAATACTGTGTCACCTTTGCGAGCTGCAAAACGCTAATAAAGTAAAAACAAAAGATCAACTCGGAATAGCGGCAAAAAATAACCATTTCATGCAAATGTGCATTTCTTTAATAGCTAATTTGCACTTGGGGACAAAATAACGCGTTAATTACTAGTTACTACTTAAAGGCGGGATTAAATAGAAATGTACCTACGGCTACAGACCAAATCACTGTTACTATAAGGTGACATTTTATCAATTAATTTGTGTGACAAAACATTATTATTTTCATTGTTTATTACATTATTTTTCAAGTACTCGTAGCACTAATTCATATATATTTAACAAGACGATCAAAATCAACAAATAAATGTAAATTTTCTAGATTAAAATAAGTAAGTGTTTATTGCTATTACAGGACAATTATCTATGGTAAATAAAAATATTTCTTGAAACGACAAATACATATATTATAAATATATTTGTAGTTTTAACGAGAAAACAGAGTTCATCTTAGACATATTATTGTATTAGGTAGGGTCAAAGACAAACTTATTTTCTATTAAGCTATCATCATCATCATCATCATATCAGCCTAAGGGCATCCACTGCTGGACATAAGCCTCCACCAAGGATCTCCATAACGACCGGCCGTGCGTGGCCCTCAGTCAAGGTTTCCCGCGATCTTTACCTATCATGATTAAGAAACATTCCAAAATTTGTACAAGATTTCCTGTACTTACTTTTTGTCTTCCTGTTCGTGGTCGCTACTTTCACCCGCCACTTAATTTTTTCCCCAGCGGCAAAATATGAATTATTTGTTTTGATATTGTCCTCAACCTCGTTCGAACTGTTGATATTCAGACTGCAGTCCTAACCACTGAGCCAAAAGTCCTGTAAGTACAGTCGTAAAAGAAAATGTGTCTGACACAATAAACACAAGTGCGAGCCGAGTGTCTAACTTGTACAGCCCGAACAAATGCGGTAGGTAGACTTCCAGAATGGTTTACCTATCGTCTAATCAATGATAAAAATACAGAGGCATTCACGGGCACGCCAGAACTAAAGTTTTGTGTAAAAGTCGAGAATTGTATTCTATGAGTACAAATTGAATATCTTCGAGATACGACAAAAGTAATGTCGCAACGTACATGTAGCTATAATTGGTTTAATTTTAAATTAATACTGAAATTCCCGCTCGTTTTTGCTTATAGGATTAAAACAAGTGGATAAAAAACTGGGATCAAGCAGTTCACTTTTTGTTTAAGTACATATGTACAACCATTCTATTATTCTCGAACCAACAATAAAAAAGTTTCAAGTTTCAATGATGTCTTATTTCCACGAACTATATTTTTTACGTACGAAGATATCGCTATTAAAATTATATAAATTAATTTGCGTTTTTTTCTACCCTTCCGACTACTATCCGTGCCGGCTTATACCAAAATGATGCTGGTGCTAGTAGAGTCCAGAACAAGCATTGCACATGTAAATATCTTAAAAAATAAGTAAAATCAGCCGACAAGTTTTGATTAAAAGTTAACCTTTGTTTAGTTTAGTTTTAATCTATTCTCACTATGCTGCACAGTGCTTATTTTGGAGCTGCAGCTGCATTTTTGGACCTTTTTGACACTGTAATAAAAAAAGAATTTTTAAACTGTAATTACAAATTCATGACATCTATGCTTCCTCTACAACTACATCTTCACGGATGAGTTTTGTCATTCTGTTCGATCTTTGTAAATGTCAGTAATAAACATTTTGTTATGTGTTTTTCTACCTTTTCGACTATTTACGTAACAACTTATTGTATCTTAACCGCGGCTGTCTTTATAGTTGAACTTTTTGACACTTATAAAAACACTACAATTTTTAATACGTATTTACTGAAATCACGATGTGGTTTTTTCCACAAACTATATTTTTTACCTATGAAGATATCGCTATTAAATATATATAAATTTATTTATGTGTTTTTCTTCCTTTCCAATTACCATCCGTGCCGGCATATACCTAAATGACGCCGGTGCTATCGTAGTCCAAAACAAGCATTACACATGCAAATACTTTAAAACATAAGTAAACTCAGCAGACAAGTTTTGATTAAAAGTGAACCTTTGTTTAGTTTTTAATCTATTCTTACTATGCACAGTGTCAAATTTTAGAGCTGCAACTGCATGTTTGTAACTTTTTGATACTGTAATAAAAAATAAGAATGTTTAAACTATATTTACAAAAATCATGAAGTATAGTTCCACGATCTTCATATTTTTGAAGTGAATTTCATCATTGTTGGCGAGTTTAGAGCGATGTTTGATTTTTGTAAATATTTATTTTTTAGTATTTTTTAAAGTATTTTCTACTTTTCGGACTATTGTATCTATACTGCTTTTTTGTAGTTAAACTTTTCAACAATAATAAAAAACAAGAATGTTTAAATAGTATTTATCAGAATCACGATGTTCTATTTCCACAAAATATTTTTTTTCTTTGAAGATATCGATTCAGTTTGTGTGTTTTCTATCTTTCCGACTACCATCCGTGCCGGCTTATACCAAAATGACGCTGGTGCTAGCGGAGTCCAGAACAAGCATTACACATGCAAATACCTAAAGACATACGTAAACGCGTCGGAGAAGTTTTGATTAAAAGTTAACCTTTGTTTAGTGGACAGGCATGTTGGAACAGATGGTTTGTTTTAGAGCTTTTATCGAAGGGATATAAATCTGGGAAACTGTTTCCTATTTTTAGCTGGAGTAAAATGAAACAAAAATAAAAATTTAAATATATAGGAATATAATCCATACTAATATTATAAATGCGAAAGTGTGTCTGTCTGTCAGTCTGTCTGTTACCTCTTCAAGCTTAAACCGCTGAACCGATTTGGATGAAATTTGGTATGTAGATAGTTTGAGTCCTGGGGAAGGACACTACTTCTTATCCCGAAAAAAAACCCTTATCCGCGATAAACGAATTTAAGGCGGAGGAAGTCGCGGGCAGAAGCTAGTATAAAATAAGACAGGGAATTTTACACACATCGCCCTAGTCCCAAACTAAGCAAAGCTTGTACTATGGGTACAATACGACGATATACATCATATCGATAGATAATTTATAATGCTTAACTACATAGAAAACATCCAAGACCCAGGAACAAACATTCGTGCTCATTGCACTTCACTTGCCATGACCGTGATACGAACTTGGGATCGCCGGCTTCGTAGGCCGTTGTGCAATTCACTGAGCTAAACGTGTCGTCGAAAATAAATAATTATTCATTTGTTTTTTTACTTCTTTATCAATTATCATGTAACCTAACCCGGGTACCTGGAGCTGGGTAAAGGAGCCTGGTTTGTCCTGTAACTAAGACCAACGTAGGATGGGTAGCAGCATCCTTTTGGAGCGGGATAAATTCTGCGGTCGCCAACCAGCCTACCAAGCAGCGTGGTGATTACGGTATTCCCTCCCCGCCCTCATTTAAATAACATAACTATGTTGTTGGAAAACGCCAATGGTTGTTATCAAGGAAGCTTGTAAATGTACAAAGTAAAAAAATAATTTAAATTTACTTAAGTCTTGATGAATGATATTAATTTAAATTTCCTAACAGAAAATGTATATTTACAACTGCACACAAAGACCTTTCTTTGTGTGCAGTTGTATAAAATACATATTTTAAAAGAAAGTAACAATAAAATTTGATGTGTGCGCGAAGCGGCGCACAGTGTCATGAAAGTCAAGCTATAATCAGTTAGTTTTTAGTTTCACATTACCTATGCCACTTTTGATTATATTAATTAGAAACTGGCAACGATAAAAAATAAAACATTTTACATTAAAAAGCAATGCAAACACTTTGTAATAGGCATGATGATTGGGTATGAAAACAAATTTCTAATTAATATTTTCTTCTGTTTCCGCGATTATTACTCATTGAAATAAAACAATTTAACGGATTATATCGCGTATATGCTGTATTTGTGAAATGCTGCTTGGTAAATTATAAGAAAAAATAAAATAATTAAGCCCTTCTGGCACATGTGTAACTGTCTTTACAGCTTAGGCCCATCTGGCATGTATGTACACCTTTATTTGTGTTTTTTCAAAAAATGGGTAGTTTGCACAAATTGTAACTTTGACAGAGGAAAATACATCTTTCCTCAGTCCTCCCGTGATCATGGAAAGCTGGAAAGCTTTCGAAACGTCGGGAACTAAAATGAGATAATATACGCGATATAATCCGTTAATTGTTTTAAATTTCTAATTAGTCCGCCAGCTAGATAATAAAAAAATATAGAATACGTATTTTTTACTTTAAAAAAATAATAAAAAAATACACATAAAAATATACAATAGTGGAGGCTCGTGACGTCACTCCTAAGTAAAATTTGTACTTAGGAGTGACGTCACGCGACATTTTGACTCATTGTATCGCCTTTATTTTCGATTATGTGAAAAAAGAAAAATAGTGTCCAATATTTTTAATTAAATGACGGACTAATTATTAAAATTTAGTTATCATCCCTATTCACTATAGCACAGTTGCAATGTCCGAGTATCACGTCCAGTGAGGCCTAAGGGACCTCTTAGTTACGCCTTGTTAAACTTTCGCCACATCGTCTCACCTCTGACGCTGAGTCGACAGTTCATACCGTTCAAGATGGCCACAAATGTCACTTATCCCATTTCTCCTTTCAAACGTCGTACGTCAATATGACATCAATTTAAATCGTTGATAAATTGCGACGAAAGGAGCACTATACAGAGTACTCGTAACAGTGTGTGTTAAAGAGATCGAAAAAAGTACGGAAAACATCAGGTGGATTTCAAAAATTTAAAATTAACAGTTTGGATTGACAGTTTGGGGCCATCTAGGTATATTTAATGACAGATAGATGGCCTCAAGCTGTAAATCAATGCATGAATATCAATTTATTTCAGAAAACTAATGATGGTTAAATGTTAAAAAATTGGGCATAAAAAAGAATATTTCGTTGCATCGTATAATTCATTGAATAGTACCCAGTACTTATTGTAGATTACTTGTTTCTAGGCAGTTTTACCCTTATTCTTTGTTATTATAAAAAAAAACGACTTACTTAAATATTTGCATGACTTACTTAAGTCTACATGTATGATTCCAAATTTTAGATTTTAAGATAATTATTTTCAGTATGTCTATTGCAAATAAATATATTTTTTATTTCATTTCACAACTTGTAAAAATTAAGTACCTATAAATAGCGATAATGTACTAACAAGTAAGTGTTGCGATTTAATTTAATTTACAATTAATGCGTAATTTAAATGACACGTTTGGCTAAGTTGGTTGCACGACGGCTTACGAAGCTGGCGGTTCCAGGTCCGAATCCCGGCCAGGGCAAGTGTTTGTGTCATGACTGATGAGCACGAATGTTTGTTCCTGGTTTGTGGATGTTTTCTATTTATTTAAGTATTATATCTATGCTATTATAAAGTTATAAAAATGAAATGTCTGTACATTGAAGATATTTAAAAAAAATTGATTGATATGGACTAATTGGAGGTCATTAAAACGAAAAATATTTTTATTTGGATTTTATGTATGTTTGTATGTGTCGTTGTGGCTTCATCACGCAAAATCGGCTAAACGCATTTCAACTATTTTTGATACACGGGTACCTGGGTATCTCCAGATGGTTAAAGGATACTTTTTACCCGACTACGCTGAAGAAAATGAAGGGTTATGATTTTTTCTTCTCCGCGAACGAAGTTACTTGAAGGCGCCCGCCTTCTAGTTTATCTATATAAGTATACGATATACCGTTGCTTGGTACCCAAAGTACAAGCTTTGCTTAGTTTGGGTCTAGGTTGATTTGTGTAATATTGTCCCTGATATATAGAGTACCTATGTATAGAGGTAGGAAAATTAAAAAACAAACCTTTAGGAAACCCTCAAAAATTCGCTGAACAAAAGCTAACCACTAAATCTCGATGAAATTTTTGCGTCTCATTTTAAGCCTCAAAAAGCCAGCAGCTTATATTGTACCCATAGAAATTCCCTACCTCGGGCTTAAGGGACCACGGTACAACGAAACCCGTGTCCATTTAAATTTGTTCTGTTCAAACTGAAAACGTTTTAGCAGTTTTTGTGTATTCGTTATTTTGTCCCGCGCTGTACGGCACTTTGAAAATAAAAGCAGTTAAAACGCCGAAGTCAGTCATTGCAATTTAATACTATTTTATACCCAATAAAATTGAAATTTGCATACGTTACGTTTTGGACTTACTGTTTTTTAGTTTTAATTGGTTGTATACCGTGTCGCGTGTGGCCTTGTTAGGTGATTTATACCCGGCCATGTTTCATATTGTGTTGTGTACAAAAATGACACTTTTATGCTCTAGTGCAACAATTATAATCAAGTCGTGAAAAGTTTGTTTTTAAACAAATGGATTAAAATTTTTGTAATTAAAAATGGTTTCGCGTGGGTGTATTTAATGACTTTATACTAATTAACTGAAAAGATATGATTAATGAGAGTGAATTAACAGGTTATTTTAATGATTTTCGAATACAAATAAATTGTCAAACTTTCTAAGGACTTACGGTTCTGCCACGCAAAGTAACTAAACGCTAAATATTATATCCGTACAGTCAGCGTCAAATAGTCTGTCGCAGCCAAAGCGCAAAATAAATTAATTTACCACTTTGTGATTCTTTGTGGTTCAATGAAAAAAAAAGTATGACAACTATTAAACGCACTTTTAAATGCCCAAAATAAGAAAATGCTCATACACTTCCCACTCTTTCACATACTTGTGACTTAAGTGACGTCATACGTGCCGCTTCTTTTGTATGGGGTGTATGATTAACTCCCAACCGTTATGCCTGACTTTGAATCTCGATTTTAACGTTTGTATAAAAATTAAAAATACAAATTACAAAATCATGTCAACACAACAAAAAAAAAAACAATTTACTTAAGACTAGCTTAAGCCTAGTCAAAAAGGCCCCCTCGAATTGTCCCTGGCGCAAAGGTACCCATCACGCTGGCCGCGTTACCACGTTGAATGGCGATGGACAACCTTTGCACCAGGTACGAACCCGCGCGGGCGTCAAACCCCCTCTCCCTAATTCGACGTCCCACTTCCCGGATGAACGCAATAGCCTCCGTCCCCCAGCACCCAGTAGTCTCAAACGCCAGGGGTACAAAATAATAATTGCCGTCCAGGGCTGAATATTTATCCCGCTTTTTGACCGCGGCAAAATCTGCAGCGGCACCAGCTGTACGGACTGTTCGGCTAAGGTGCGAGGCGGCGAAAGTACTGACGCACGTGGCGTCCCACAGCAGACATTTCCCCCTCTGCCACGGTACTAAAGTCAAGCCGTTCGGCCTTTTGCCGTCAGCGCGGCAGAGCCCCGGAGGCTCCAGAACGCAGGGGATGTTGGCGGATATCAAAGCCCTCCTCACAATGTCATTGAGAGCATGGTGGCGCGGAAATCTTCCAGAACACCGACAACAACTCAATGCGTGATGGCCATTTGCTTCCACCATGGACCCGCAGATGCATTTATGAGGCACACAAACATCGCAGCCCAGGCGGAGAGCTACTGCCACCCGCAATGAGTCGTTGTCCAGGAGTGTTCCTAAATAAGGAGCAGGCAAAGCCTGTAACCACGCTCCCGCTTCAACATTTGACACCGACTTTAGCCTGGCCAAATCCACTCCAGTGGCTACATCTTTAAGCCGTGCAAGAGTGTCCCTGGCCCCCACATCGTCCCAAACTCGCTGCACCTGCGGAGCCTCGGGCATCGACGCAGTAGGGTACCGAGCCGTCCACTTCGCCAGGGCGTCATCCACAAACGGAATGGTAACCATGTCTCCATTAGAATTTAAAATTTTAGAGACCAGGCTACCAACCCCATGTGCCGACGCGAGGAAGGCTGGCAGGCCCACACCCCCCGCACGCCGCAAACCGAGACCACCGTGACGTATGGGCAAGGACGCCTGTACCCATTGCTCCACCGAAAGAGACACATTTAATATAGTCTCTGTCGTATCCCTCAACGTGGCGTCAAAGACAGAAACGTCATCCGGACACAACCATGTTGGAGTGGTTCTTAAAAGGTAAGTTATTTTGGGAACCGCGAAACACATTCGTAATAGAGTCAGGGCAACATGGGCATTAATTCCCTTCAGACGTTCCTGGGCGAGCAAAAGTAAACGCTTCCTGGATTCTATTGCGCTAGGAATGGCCTCTTGGAAAATAGGAGAACCCAAAAGGGTAAAAGTCCCGTGTGAAAGCTCCTTAAGACCAGGAAGCAACGACCTTAAAGAAAACAAAGAAGAAGAAGAGGCAGGTCCGCAGCAGTAAACCTCACACTTCCCCGCATTCACCTCCAGACCCATATCCTTCAGGCGGGGGATAAGGAAATCCAAATCCTGCTTTACGACCTCAGGCTCCCCCCCTAAGGTGCCGTCATCTAAATACCAAATATTAAGGGGAGATTTCAGAGACAACACCGCTTCGTGAATAGCAAGACTGAAGGTAAGCGGCCCTAGCGGATCTCCCTGCTGCGCAACGTTTGTATTGTTTATTCTTCAATGGGTATCATACATACATTGCTTAGTCATAAGAAACCAGCCAAGTGCAAATCTGACTCGCGCACCGAGGGTTCCGTACAAAATAGACGCTAGAAACGGCCGCATCTATGAAAACCAGTGTTAGCAGCGCCCTACTCCTAAGCAAAACGTACGCGGTGTGTATTTTATATTGGTTACTGGCATAAATAGACATAAAAAATAAGATTTATAGATTTATTTCGTGGGTTTTGTGCTATAATAATACATATCTGTTACTAACTTATTTTTAAGTAACATTATTATTAATTACGCTATGGATCCGAAATAAAGAATTAGTTATTTTTATAACTTGCCTTCTACCTACAGAACAGAGCCTACCTACAGAATAAAGGTCATTATTTCATACCCAAGTTTTGGGACATGGACGGCGATTTGTATTGAAATACCTTTTTTAATGGCCGTATCTTTGGATTGCGTTGACTTATGAGCTTGATTTTCGTACAGCTTCAAGGGACCACAAACATAAGTATGTGATGTTAATCTCAAATTTACACCTCCCCGTGTTCTGAGAAAAAGGGTCTTGATAGACAGACGGACGGATATACGGACAACAAAGTGATCATGTAAGGGTTCCGTTTTTTCCTTTGCCTCAAAAGGAAAAACATGACTTGTAAGACTTTAAACCCTAAAATAATCTTCTCTATTTTCAGGCACATACAGGGTGGGCCCTGTAAGTAAAGCAAAAAATTAAAATATACACCATTTAACTAATCAGTAATAACGTCCAAATGGTTTTAATTAATTAAAATGAAAAACAAAAAAAAAATATTTTCTAACAAAATTAATCGAGCAAGCAATGTACTACAAACATTGTGTTCATTCGAAATACTTGACAGTGACATTTACGATCGTTTTCGATAATATTATGAAATGTATTAAACACATCAATATTGTTTAAACGTTTGCAGTTAAACTTGCTTTTTTCAACACGAGGTAACTATTTTTTTATCAATTAGCTTTAAGGTGTAGAGACGAAAGGATAAAAGTTATACAATTTAATTATAACGTAACTTACTGTTTATTAAGAAGTTCCAACAAAAAATTCACTAAAAAAATTCACTGATAATAATTAGGTATTCCTATCTTACTTAGTAACCACTTCACAAGGCAAATTGCACGCTCAACAGTTTGTAAAGATGTTTCTGTTTCTCAGTCACAACTACGGTGGTACGGTTTGTGCTCCAGTTGACTCCGTTCCGATACGGCATGTAATAAAATACTATGTGTGCACATTTTCAAAATTAGAGAGAGTTTCACCTTTTTTTTCAAAGAATGTCTGTGAAAATCACACTGCGACCACAAACAGAACCATATTTGGTGGGCGGACTTTCGTTGCACTGCGTTGTGAGTAACACGGCTATTATTTAACCGAAGGATAATCGTTTACGTTCGGTTTGTATTTGCTCTTCTATCGTCGTAGGTATCACATACCAATATATTTTATGTGCGTTGTAATTTATTTAATTGTTGCCGTTTTGCATTGCATAACTTTGATTTATCTTATCAACTTGACGTACACTGTCAATAGATATGTAGGTAAGAAAATAATGTACCGACAACAAAAAGTTAGCATTAGCAATTGCGTGAATGTCTGTGAAGGTTCATGATAATAATATTAAAAATTTTATAGCGTAGTGGACTGAAAGATCAAATTAACTCCTTTCTATGAACTATCACAATAATCGACGAAATAAGCTGGCCGCAGACATACAGTTTCCTGATACGGTTTCCGGATTGGGAATTCAGATATCCGGCGCAGACGTTCGATTTTTTACCTTTTCCGTTCAGAGCAGAGCGAACATTACGAATCGAAAATTCGAAACATCTTTCTTTATCGCTCTTAAATCAAATATGCTAGAGCGATAGAGAAAGATGATGATTGAATTTTTGATGTTCACGGTAGCAAGCCTGCTAAGGAGGATGGGCAAATGTGTATGGAGGGTGGTCTATCCGCGGTCTGTTGCCACCTGCACAGCGCCGCGACCTCTAGTGTGCAGTAGAACAAGTTGCGTTTTTGTTGCATTAGATATGCATTGTATTTAGACGTTAATCTAACCGTAGCATTTAAAAAAGCTGTCAAGCTATAGTCTATGGGCTTTAAAAAGAAACAAACAAAATTTGATCTTGACACTACAGAACAATCAACTGTCATTTTAAAATGAAACTGCCAAATTGTTTTTAAAAATCAATTTCTTGAAAAAGTAATATAGACTGCAGTAACAATTTCTGAGAAATTTTGCATTGAGCTTGCATTGCATTTACATTTCCGGCATTTTCATCCCTGTGCAGTACAATCACGGCCGTTATTGGTAACCATAACTTACATAATATTATTTCCGTAGCTAACGTTTATATGTAAGGCGCCCGAGAATGAGTACATTTAAGCAGACGAGAAGTTGCACCCGATTTTTTTAACGTACTCAGCCTACGAAGTTTACAGATGCATCTTGGAAGAACCTCTGCCTATGGAGCTAGCAATCTCAGGTTCGACTCCTTGTAAACGTGTTAATTTTCGTCGAGGCCTTTTTTCTTCAGGAATAAAATATTGCCTGACAGACTTAGGGCGTTAAGGTTCTCCTTGGAAACATAAACCGAAAGACACAATGTAGGTCACCGCCCCACAAATTGAACAGATAGCCTATTTAAGAGGGTTAATATTCATAAACAGCGTACAGCAAGGGACTTTTACGGGTTGAATTGATGATAATGTTGATGATGATAAAACCTTACATACGAGTATATGTCACTCTTCGAGATCCGTAATAAATATGAAAGAGTTCACATGGATCTAAATATCAGTTGTAACTTAAAAGAAAGGCCTCTCATCTAACACCGTTAAACAGGTTTATATTTTGTATGGATTAACCGTACACCTACACAATGCATTGGACATATTTATAGCTTATAGAACAAATAGTCAAAGGAGCGCGAAGATTCTCAAATGGAAAACATGAACTGGAACATGCAGTAGGGTCAAATAGAAAGCGTAATGTAAACCCCGTTTTGTACCCCCGGGGGGAAAGAGGAGTTATAAGTTTGATGTATGTTTCTGTGTCTCTATGTGTCTGTGTATTTGTGTATCTGTGTGTCTATCTGTGGTATCATATCTCTTGAAAGAATGAACCGATGTTGGCTTAGGTTTTCATGCTTAAAAAGTGATTTGTTACAGTATATCGTAACCTCGGTACAGAGTATTATTACTATATTTTTTCATTAGTATGGTCACGTTTTGGATCTCCTGCGGATTTGTGATTTGTGACGATTCTCAAAAGGCTTCATTAATTTTATGGCAACCGTTGAGCTTTCTTATGAGGCCCATAGTAAGCCTCCAAGTTAAACAGTCAAATTGCTAAACTTGCACAACGTAAAACCGATTGGCGGTGGATGTCATGCGTCGGATAGAAGTGCCCACGTAGGAAGGCGCTCTACGGAGGATCACGGGAAGCTGTTGGATGTGGTTTGCGTAAGAAATGATCATTGTAAAGATACTTGAGGATGAGGAAGGAATTTATTTATCTATCAGTGGTCATCATTCGGCGGAGTTGATGATGATGATAGGATAGGTATATAAAAATATAAAATTAATACTTAGATAAGTTGAATATAAAGTAGGTTCATGAGCTAGGAACTTTGTAATATTCATATATTATCACCATAGCTAAAGGTATCTACAATTCTAGGCAGCTCAGCTATTAAAAATTGCCACTTATTAACTTTTAGACAAGTATGAAAGTACAATAAATCAGATGAATCGCTTAAATACTTTATAGACTATTTACTAGCTACTTACCTACGTAGTTTTTCATTCCTTTTTTTTTTTAGTTGACTACTCAAACAATCATCTGGAAGCAGTTGTTCACGAATACTTACTCCTATTAAAGAAACGTGAAAAATTGTAAGTATGAGCACTTATTACCACTTTTGAATTCAATACTATTGAAACTAACCTATCGGTTGCGATAAGAATCACTGAAGGGGTATTTTTGTTCTTTTTTACCCGACTACGACGTAGCCAAAAGGAAGGGGTATCATACACCGCACGAAACTGAAAGTCGTAAATTTTTCATACAACATGAACATCTACATGTTGAGTAAACTTATGTCGCGATATACATTTACAATAATTGGTTTTATTTTGTTACTAGTACTGAAATGCCCGCTTGTAGCCCCCATTTTTGGGATTTTTTATGTTTATGATTTTAGCAATCTATGTATGTATGTCCTAGGGCAGCGCTTAACTACTCAACCGATAAATGAGGTGTCAATCGATTACGGTCCGGGTGGCATTGGCTATCTTTTTTTTACCGACTTCACAAAAGGAGTCACGGGACCCCATAATTCATCCATACAAATATTATAAAGGCGAAAGTGTGTCTGTCTGTCTGTCTGTCTGTTACCTCTTCACGCTTAAACCGCTAAACCGATTTGGATGAAATTTGGTATGGAGATAGTTTGAGTCCCGGGGAAGGATATAGACTACTTTTTATCCCGGAAAAATACCCTTATCCGTGATAAACGAATTTAAGGCGGACGAAGTCGCGGGCAGAAGCTAGTTACCAATAAAATCCCGATGCCAATGATTATAATAAGCACTTTACTAGTTGTTATTGTTACCAGTAGCAGTTAACACAATCATTCACTAGGTTTCATGCCTATGTGGGAGATGTATTTTGCTTAATCTCTAAGAGACCGTGTATTTTAGTGCACATATCTGTGTGTCGTTCTGTGGCATCGTAGCCTCTAAGCGGATGGACCTATCCCGATTTAGTTATTTTTTTTGTTATTTAAGTTGTTACCTTCGCTTCTCAGCAAAAGAACGCAAGTGCCGTGGAGTTACGCTCTTTTGCTAATGCACTTTTTCATATCGCATTTTTTTCATCTGTAGTGTGCATTTTTTGATATGAACGGCTGCGGAACCCTACACAGAGCATGGTTTTGAGTTATTTTAGTGTATTGTATGTATGTGTAAACGTATGTGGGTAAGTATGTATGTAGGTCTATTATTAGGGTTCCGTACCCAAAGGATTTATCCCTACCCCTACGGCACCCTACTATTAAGACTCCACTGTCCGTCTGTCTGTCTCTGTCTGTCTGTTCGTCTGTCCGTCTGTCCATCCGTCCGTCCGTCTGTCTGTCTATCTGTCTGTCTGTCTGTGTATCCGTCTGTCAACAGGCTCTATACGGCCGTTTGTAGCGTATATTTTGTATGGAATCCTCGGTGTGCGAGTGCGACTCGCACTTAGCATGTTTTTTCAACATGCTCTGTAGATAACTTATGAGTTATCATTCTTATTCGTCTATGTTGTGGGAGTGTTACTCTATAGTATTATAAACATGTAAATATTTAATATTTGTACATAAGAGATAAAACAACTGGTTTTTCTACGTTTGTACGTTAAGTATGTATGTGTAGGTATATTGGGACTTCACCAGTCTGGTCTGGATGGACTTCAAACATTTCATGTTACACGGGGAAATAGTAATGCATTTGGTTATAGCTTAGGATACTTTTTACCCGACTGCAAACACTGAAGCAAAAAAAAGGGTAGAAGGTAGAGGGAAGGAGGAAGGTAGAGAAGTAGTCATCGTTACCCATTGATATCTGCAACACCCAGAGTAGTCGCCCAGACATTGCTGACTTTTAGGAACTCTGTTTACTTTCTGTAGCGCTCAGTAAGGAGTTCATTATACAACTTGCACATGCGTGGCTAAAAATTACGTTTTGTTTGTTGTTTCTTCATGCAGGCACTTCAAATTCTTCAAATCTGCCTTATTCAAGATGTCATCATTATCAGCTTGCAAACATAAACAGCTAGAAATGCTTTAACGTAACGCACTTAAATGTATTTAAATATTTTAATATGTACCTATACATTAAGGTCCATTAGGTAGCGCTGGAGAGATATATGTATTTGGTTTATTTTAACAACTACCTATTTAATTAATAATTCTTTTTTTTAACAGACTCGTGTCACCGGTTGTGGATCAGCTACACATTACGATTTTTTAATGCCCTGCGTATACAGTACAAAATGTATTCAGAATACTGTTATAACTCCCACAATACTTCTACTCTACGCCATCATACGCAGCAGAACGGCGTCATTAATACGGATGTTAAGTGGCGGCGCTTGTTTTGAAGACACTACAATTTGCTATAGGCATTGAAACAAATGGAGGGGCCGGTGTCGAGAGTGGATTCAGTTGATACTTTTTTTTACCTGTCCTTGCTATGTGCTCGAGCGATGCGTTAAAATTTCCCTTTTCGAGCCAATCTTCAAAGCGGTGTTACTAGTTGGCTATGAACATAAGTGAAAATAAAACTGACTTGTAAGTAAATTGAAGAAACTGAATTATGCAGTAATCTTTTACTATTGTTTTTTTTTTAAGTCGGTTTTATCTTTTGTTAAAAAGTTAATTTCTTTTACACTTTTTAGTTTATTGTTATTTAAAAGTGTATCTTGTGACGATTCGAAGCAAGCTTATGAAGCGCTCTGCACCTCTGCGGTGGCTGAAGACAACAACAACATTGCTATGAATAGATATTCAGGAAACCTATGTGACTTTTTTTACTTTGTATCTTAAAAATATAGATGTGTAATGGTCCGGAATAAAGATTTTATCTAAGTAAAATAAGGAACATAAATCTTACTTAGGGTACCACCGACGGCAGGGCAGAGCTCAAGCTATCTGTGGTTAGGGCTACAGAGAAAAGAATGCCCCGACAATGTGCGCCGTGACCACGAGTACAGCCTTTTGTATCGGTAAATATAGCTGTATCCTGACGATACGCGATAGATCCAGGAGTTTGACTTTCTTCTGCCTTCTATGTCTGATCTTTAATCCAACTATGTAAATTAAGCTTCTCCGTCTCAAGACCAACATTCAACATTCCACTTTGGGTTCATCTCAAGCTATCGGTGGTTAGGGTAGTATCCTGACGATACGCGCTGATCCAAGAGTGCCCTAGAGCAGTGCTCGGCTTTGCACAACCTTATGGACAGTCCAGAGAAGTATCAAAGACACATCTGGCAGTGCATAGGGGAGTGTTGATCGCAGCAATCGTATATGGCAGTGCGAATTTGGGTAAAGCAAATGCAGCACAAGAAAATAGAATAAATGTAGTGAAAATGAAACCTTTGAGAAATATGGCCTCAGTACTCTAAACCAACGAGCATGTATCAGGAATTTAATGAAAGTTTGCTGATGCAAAAGAGGTATGCAAGTCTCGTAGCAAGCGGATAGAAGTAATCTCTGCCTATGGAAAATAAGCGTGATATTATTTCATGGATGTACGAGTAGGGTAAATCGTCAATAACTGGCCACCTTATACTAAAAATATAAAACCCTAATGAATTCTATGTATAGGTATAGAAACTTCGTTTTAGTATGACGTGGCCAGTAATTAATACCCTATACTAAAATGAATTCTGTTAACCTACAAATATAATTCTTTTTTAATATAAGGTGGCTAGTTATTGAATGATGGCCGGTTATAGACGATTTACCCTATGTAGCAGCCTCCTCAACAACTATGAGGACAATGAACAAAAGATCAAAAATATATGATGGAAAAAATTACATTCACCTACGTCATGCTCTCCAGCAACCCCACCATCTGTTTTTGTATTTATAAATATACCAAAAAAATTTACGCAATGTGTACTTAATTTGTCGCTATTAAAATATAGTCAAATGAATTTGGGTTTGCGGACTGAGTATATTTTGGAATCTACTAAGGTACTTTTTACTTTCTAAATAAGTAAAAATTAAGTACAAATTGCGTTCATTTTTTTGATATATTCATAAATACCAAAATAGATAGTGGGGTTGCTGAGGAGATGCTCTCCAGCAACCCCAAATTCATTTGACTATATTTTCGAACCTAGTCAGGTACCTACTTTTTGGGGTTCCGTACCAAAAAGGTACAAAAGGAACCCTTATGGTGCGTCTGTCTGTATGTCTGTCTGTCTGTCTGTCTGTCTGTCTGTCGGTCTGTCTGTCCGTCTGTCTGTCTATCTGTCTGTCCGACTATTTAAGCGCCATATTTCAAAAACGACTTATGCTAACTATTTGAAATTTGGAATATTTATAAACATGGTCAGCCAACATGTATTGCAGAGAAAATATTTAAAATATATTTTTATTTTCTAAAAAAACGACGAATACGAGGGGGGGTAAAAATTAAGTTTAGCTACTGGGTCAAATGGGCTTGGCCTGCAAATTTTTGTTTTTTTTTTTTTAATTTTTTTATTGTGATTAGTTTTTGTTTTATTAAGGAAATTGTGAAAAAAAAAAACACCATTCCCCCTTTATCTCCGAAATTTACCTATCGAAAATTTTGAAATTTTCACAATTTGTAATAATAAACATAAATATTACACGAAAATTATAGCCATGTCTCTAACTAGCAAATTTTTTTTAACTTGCAAAGAACCTTTTTGAACAACCCGGTTGCGTTAAGTTTGCACCTGATTTGTATGCAATGCTATAGATATCAGGTGCAAACTTAACTCAACCGGTACCGGGTAATAAAGTTATGGAAAGTAAAAATTTGTACGGAACCCTCGGCGCGCGAGTCCGACTCGCACTTGGCCGGTTTTTTTTCTAAGTCAGTACAAATTCTGTACAAATAGCGTACATTTATTTTTTATAATTTAATCAATACAAAAACAGTGGAGTTGCTGGGAAAATGCTCTACAGCAACCCCAAATTCATTTGACTGTATTTAAAAATTTCGAATCTATTAAGGTACGATTTTTTCTAAATAAGTACAAATTAAGTACCAATTGTGTACATATTTTTGGTATATTTATCTTAAATACTAAAACAGATAGTGGGGTTGCTAGAGAGCATGACGTTTTCACTTTGCTGTTTCGCACAATGACAGTAAAGAAATGAGAAAGTTGGAGCACAGAGACTAGTGAAATACCCCGTGCTTCACCCAGGTGAAACAGCGACGTGAAGCGTACAATGGTACGGTCGACCAAGAAATTTGCCTATTTTGAACCTTAAACACAAGAAAGAGTATGTAGATTTTGGATTTTTTGTGGCTTCAAGCCAAAACGGCTAAACAGATTCAAACATTTTTGGTATAGCACGTCTAGCTGGACGCTGTTTTGCTATAATGTGTCAACCTATTAGAAAACCTAATAGGTCGACACATTATTGCATAAAAGCGTCCAGCTGGGCATCCACAGGTGGTTATAGGACACACCTTTTACCCGATTACGCTGAAGTAAAAAAGAGGGTTATAACTTTTTTTCGCTCGTTGCTATATACTGCATTCCCGAAATACCAGATTTTGAAAAATATCGTATCCATACTAATATTATAAATGCAAAGTGTGTCTGTCTGTCTGTTACCTCTTCACGCTTAAACCGTTGAACCGATTTAGATGAAATTTGGTATGGAGATAGTTTGAGTCCCGGGGAAGGACATAGGCTATTTATCCCAGAAAAATAACCTTAGCCGCGATAAACGAAATTAAGGCGGACGAAGTTGCGGGCAAAAGCTAGTTATCAATATATCACACTCTTAGCTTACCACATTCCCGTTACACCAGGTTGACCAGGTTATAAAATTGAAAGGTACTCATGGACCTAAATCGTTTTCAGAATGTCCTGTACTGAAAATTTGGTATATTGGTAGGTAATGTGATAAATCAAGAATGTGGTATTTTGGCAATATATTTTAAGGCGCTATTATAATTCTACAGACAACTTTAGTTTATTTATAGAGAGCCTAATTACGTTATTCAACAGCGCTCAATTCTGTGGCTTGAAAGGTAACAGAATATTTTGATGGCATAAGCTAACATTTTCTTTACCAAACCATTGGTATGAAATAAGCCTATTTAAGTTGGCATGGTCTGAATATAGGCAGATTTCGCATCTTGCTCTAATCCAAATAGTATAAGCAAGAGGGCAATACATGTTTTTGTCCTCAACACTCGTACTTCTTTTCTTTATATTGTCCTCTACGCGCGTGTTCAGGCGACTATATGGATGCAGCATTATTGACAGACAAAATTAGTTCGGATACTCGTCACTTCAAGCATTCACTGTCACGGAGAGTGTCCTTGTCAATTCTCCTATTACATGGCGATTTCAGCAGTTAATGAGCGTGGTTTTAATTTAATTAAAACGTATGGCGACAACTTAAATATCCTTAATATGCTTAAATAATTGATTTTCGTCCATTTTAAACACGTTAGTCGATGTACTAAAATAGTGGCGCCACCATCTATGAATGCGATGATCATTTACAATGCGTTAGCTAGTTCAAATTTTCACCACATGTAACTTAACTTTAAACTTGAATTGCCAATTTACCCAGTCTTCTTTCCATGTGCGTGAAACGGATGCATTCGGGTTTCCCGAATCCGGAAACCGTACGTCTGCGGCCAGCTTTAGTTTGAAGTTTGTAGGTCAATACTAACATTTGTTGTAACAAAATTCAGAAGTTCAACTGCCTTCTTTCATAATAAGTGTTTAAATAATTCAAATCAGTTAAGAGTGCCGGAATTTTTTCGAATATTTTATTATGGGATAGGAATGTAATAATTTATTTTGAATAAGTACACCTACCTATTATTAAATAAATATCAAAGGCGACACACCACCGTAGAAAATAGTGTTAAACTAACTGCAGTTTAGTACAAAATACAATAATAAGTTCATTTCGGTAATTCATTTTCTCTATCATGTCATGATTCATGTCCACTCGTCTCAAGTGTTTACTGCCACGTGTACTGAAAGACGTAACTAACGATTAAAAAGCGAAGGTGATGTTATCATGTTTATTCGATATTTGTATCGTAACCTATACTACAAAAAAAAATAAAAAATAAACTAAATCGTTTCAGTCTTGGTCCGTTGCTTGACAGAATGTGATGGTAGAATAATTCTACCTATGTAATGAAACAAATTTTCTATGTGCTGACCGTTTGCTGTTCTGCACACTTCATAACGCGAGTGTGTTACGGTGCACTTTGTCAAGATCGACTTCTCGAATTTTTTCGAACGCCTCAACAATTCTTATCCTCAGCATCTCGACCGTGTCTACCTCCGCCGAATACACGTAATCTTTAACAGCTCCCCAAAGAAAAAAATCCAAACATGTAAGGTCGGGAGATCTCGCCGGCCATCTTCGGGGACCATACCGACCAATCCATCTATCACCAAATATTTGAGTTAGCCTTTGTCGGATTGGCACTACAAAATGTGCCGGTGCACCATCGAGTTGAAACCACGTTTCATTTTTAACGTTCTCGGGTAAATTATTAAAGTAACCTGTCACGGTCCCGTCGATTAATTGCATAAAACGTGCTGTATTTAATGTTCCGTCAATAAAAACTGGACCAATTATTGTGCGTCCATGAATAGCAGCCCAAACGTTTAGAGAAAAGCGGTACTGATGAGCTGTTTGTCTCATAACAAAAGGGTTGTTACTACTCCAGTAATGTGTATTTTTTGGGTTCCATTGTCCATTATTTGTAAAAGTAGATTCATCCGTCCATATCACATTACGCACGAAGTTCAAGTTTTCTTGGTCCTGTCTCAAAAACCAGTCACAATATGCAAGTCGTACTGGGTAGTCTCGTGGTAACATTGATTGTATTTTAAGGAATTTATAAGGGTGATGATTTCTCTTTTTTAAACTTTTTGTATAATTCGGTGATTCACCCCAAACATACGGCCTGCTTTTCTGGTGCTGGTCGTAGGACGCTGCCGAAAATGACGCATTATTCTTTCTTCTAATGCCAATCTTACATTAACTACCGCCCCCGGGCCTTGTGCCGGTCGTACTGCTCCAGTCACAGGCTCGTTGTCGCGTACTCGTTGCACGGCATTGGTGATGACTCGGCCGTTGGCTGGTTGCCTTCGATCGGGAAATCGTTCACCGTACAACATTAGAGCTCGGTGTGCGTTGCCTCTGGTTTCGCCGTAAAGTAGAATCATGTCGCACAACTCGCGTGAATCATAATTTATTCGTGGCATTTTGAATTGCTATTAAATTGACAATATCTGTTTTGCGAACTTGACATTGTCAACGTACCATAAAGTTACAAAAATGTTTGAATCATTATCAAACCAATCCTTTGCAGAGATTTGCAATAATAATTACAAATGTATTGTTTCATAAATAATGTTTATGGTCCACAAAATACTACGTACTACTGTCGATCTAAAAGTGTAGGTATAAGGACTACTTTTGTATATTTTCCTTTTAAAAAGAATTCATACTACGTAACACATGTAAGAATCTGTCAAAATGCCCGGTACCAAGATATCTTACGACCGTTAAGCGACAGTATCGCTATGTGCAAAATCATTGATGGCTAATCTAAACTTTAAATTACTATTTCTCCTAATTTAAAAACTTTGGAACATTAGGACCACTTTGTAATAACTTTATGTAGATTAGGGAATATATGTTTCCATTTTTTGCTTTAGTTACAGGGCCCACTCTGTATACCAACGAGACCGAATCAGAAATGAGGAGATTTGTAGACAAACCAAGGTCACCGACATAGCAAACAGGGTAAGCAAACTGAAGCGGCAATGGGCAGGGCACCTAGTTCGAAGAACCGATGGCCGTTGGGGCAGAAAGATTCTCGAGTGGAGACCGTGTACCGGCAAGCGCAGCGTGGGAAGGCCACCTGCAAGGTGGTCGGACGACCTGGTTAGGGTTGCGGGGACACGCTGGATGCGGGTCGCCTCTATCCGACCCATGTGGAAATCTATTGAGAAGGCCAGTGACCAGCACTGGACGTTCTATGGCTAAAATTATGTTATAAAGCGAACAATAATACACAATAAATATTCGACAAAAGAAAAGAAAATGTAACTGTAAACTTTTTAAATGAAAAATGTTCGGATCTGCGAAAGAATATTATAAATGATACGTCGGGAATAAATGAAAATTAAATAACACGAAATGAAAATAAACACGTTCGGTTTTCTCTGATCTTTGCTTCGGGATTTTGATTAATGTGTGAGAAATGGGGTGCGGTTTTTCCGCTTGGTGCTTTCTGAATTGAACTGATGAAAATATGCTTGTCTACCGCCAATCAGTGGCTAGAGCAGAATCGTAATTCTTTAGTTTTGAAAAAAAAATGCTTTTGTTAGTATACTATATGTAAAGTTGTCATAGGAAAAAATATTGTAAGTAGTGTAATATTTATAATCCATACTATTATTATAAATGTGAAAGTGTGTCTGTATGTCTGTATGTCACCTCTTCACGCTTAAACCGCTGAACCGATTGGAATGAAATTTGGTATGAAGATAGTTTAAGTTCAGGGGAAGGACATAGGCTACCTTTTATCCGGAAAAAATACCCTTATCCGCGAAAAATAAATTGAAGGCGAATGAAGTCGAGGGCAGAAGCGAGTCATAAATAATTAGTGCCTAATTGTGAACTACGGTATAGATTTTATTTACATTTTATTACTCATAAACTTGGTCTTGGATGTATTCTATTTATTTAAGTATTATAATTTATCTATACATAATGTATATCGCTTAGTTTGGGATTAGGTCCATTTGTGTAAACTTGTCCCTGTGTTATTTATTTATTATCTATACTAATCCATACTAATATTATAAATGCGAAAGTGTTTCTGTCTGTCTGTCTGTCTGTCTGCCTGTCTGTCTGTCTGTTACCTCTTCACGCTTAAACCGCTGAACCGATTTGGATGAAATTTGGTATGGAGATAGTTTGAGTCCCGGGGAAGGACATAGGCTACTTTTTATCCCGGAAAAATACCCTCATCCGCGATAAAAGAATTTAAGGCGGACGAAGTCGCGGGCAGAAGCTAGTGTTATAAATGTGAAAGTGTGTCTGTCTGTCTGTCTGTCTGTCTGTCTGTTACCTCTTCACGCTTAAACCGCTGAACCGATTTGGATGAAATTTGGTACGGAGATAGTTTGAGTCCCGTTGAAGAACATAGGCTGCTTTTTATCCCGGAATAATACCCTTATCAGCAATAAACGAATTTAAGGTGGACGAAGTCGCGGGCAGAAGCTAGTACTATTATAAAAGTTGTAAAAATGAAATGTTTGCGTGTTTATATGTGTCGTTGTGGCTTCATCACGCTAAATTGGTGAAACGGATTTCAACTGTTTTTGGTACATCGGTAGCTGGGTATCTCCTGATGGTTAAAGGATACTTTTTACCCGATTATGCTAAAGAAAAAAAGAGGGGTTATGACTTTTTCTCCTCCACGAACGAAGTTGCGGGCGCCTTCTAGTATTACATGAAATTATCGCGTCTAATTATGTAACTTTTGACAAGCAGATTGAGAAGACGCGGCGTAAGAAGGCCCCCAACAAGATGGACAGACTGGTGAGGGCCTTCCCACGTCGCATATTGTACTCGATGTTTTTTTAGTCTATTTCGTTGTATTAGGGCAGTGCGCGACCGGTCGTTGGGCAAGGCCCTAGTCCAGCGGGATGATAATCGGCTTCTCGCGCGATATAGCATCATCCGTCTTTCTCAAATTGTATTGAAAGGAAAGAGACAGAGAATCTTTGTCGTGCGACAAAGAGTCGCGTATCACAGTTGTGCTAAAGGTGCACGACCCGGTTTTTCTCGAACGACTCGCGACTGTATGCTTTTTTATGTACGACTTAGTAATACGAAAGTGACGTCATGATATGCACCAAGTTCGCTGTCGTTTCGCTCTTGGCAATTCGGTCGAGGTGACGTTGAGGCGTCCACATCGGTAGTAGAGGCGGATATAGCTCTCCGCACGATCTCCCGCCATCTCTCCCTGTTGGCAGATTGTCTGGCGCAGTCAGATACGCAGTTTCCTACTGCTTTTTATTTGGTCAGTCCAACGCATAGGGGAGCTGCCACGCGATCTGGTTCCATCCACTTTTCCCTGCACAACCAGCTACTCTATGGAGATGTTGTTGTTGTATCGATTGTACTACAGCCTATAGACGCTGCGTGATGCCGAGTTTTTGGAGTATGGAAACGCTAGTGCGGAACTCTGTCCACGATATTCCAAGCATCTTTATCCAGTGCCACATTTCCAGAGCATCTATCCTCATCCTCAATCGGTCCCTCAATGCTGAGGATCGTGACTCTGCCGACGTAGTTTAGCGAATATTCCCTTCCATGAAGCTCGATCGGTTGCCTGTTGAAGGGCTGCATTAACCGGCATGTCAACGCACTCCGACACCTGGTTTACCCATCGTTTAGGACTACGGCCGCTGGGTCTCTTCCCTTCAACTGTGCCTGTCACCATCAGCTTTTCTACATTGTCAGCGTCTCGGCGGGCCACATGGCCAAAATACTGAAGAATCCAGTGAGGATCTATCACAATAGGTGAAATAGGGTAAGCTATACTTTCCCCGGACTTCGCCTACTTGTGTATATTTTCGATTTAGGTACGGAACCATACAACTCGTTTTAGTGACTCTGGTAAGAGGTTAAAGTATCAAGTACTAAAAAGAACATAAAGTTTTCTTCTTGAATTATTACTTTATGAAGTTGTGTTTCGAATTTAAATGTCTTTTGAAATAAAGTTGGTAGCGAAATAAACTGGCTGGGTATGTAATCCAGTCTATACAAGCACTGTTTATTTTATTTCTTATGCAAAATACGTTCCGATTTTTTTACAGCATCGCTTATAAGGAATCAAAAAATTGACAGTGTTCATTTTTGAGAATAGAGTATTTGAAACTTTTCTATTAGGAAATAGAATACGAATATAACATATTTGTATCGTTGAAATAAAACAATTTAACGGATTATATCGCGCATATTATCTCATTTTAGTTCCAGACGTTTCGGAACCACTACCCGTCCACCCGTGACCATGGAAAGCTGGAAAGCTTCCGAAACGTCGGGAACTGAAATGATATAATATACGCGATATAATCCGTTAAATTGTTTTATTTCAATGAGTAATAATCGCGGAAACAGAAGAAAATATTATATTTGTATCGTTTAAAATTATTTGTTATCAACTTCCACGAGCCAAATGGTATATATCTGAGATATGTTAAAAATAATAACCACTATAAGTTTAGTTTAGTGACATGATAGGAGCGTTATGACAGTTCCTAGAAATTTGACGAGTACATATCACAAATACAGGTCGACTAGCTATGTATGTACTTTCGTTCGTTATATTTATGTGAAACATCATGACTTCGCGGGGACCTCCAGTCTGAGGAACAGAAGGTGGTGTTTTTTCTTATTTAAGGGCAACAACGCAAGCATATTATATCTGTCTGCAAGCAAGATTTTTCTAGTCTGTTATAAAAAAAGACAAACAATGTTGGAACTCCCAATTTGATACCTACTACTAAAATTCACCAAAAAATATTGGGGACCAACCAAAAATTCCGAAACATCTATTCCCGAATTTAAAGTTTTTACATTTAAAAAATTTGGAAAACATAGTTTAGGTGCTATAATCGTAGGTAATAATATCTGTTAGGCAATATAACACGTATGCCAGTTAATATTAGGAATACCTACAATGCAATACAATGCAAATACTCTTTATTTGCATTTACCAAACAAAATTAGAGATAGACAACAGGGGGTTTTATCACTAAACAAAGATCTCTTTCAGACAACCTTTTTGTAGTGAAGAATTAGGAATATTAAATTTTAATTAGTTTCTTAGATTTTCGAGTTCTCAATATTATGATCATTATGCTTTAGGACCTGTAAATGTATGCGATTAAATGGGTAGATGATGGTAGGTATGATAAAAAATTGTATGTTATTTTATACTAGAGGGTTCCCTAACTACGTCCATGGAGGAGAAAAAGTCATAACCCCTCTTTTTTTTCATTAGCGTAATAGGGTAAAAAATATTCTATAACCAACCATCCGTAGATACCCAGCTACCCGTGTATTAAAAATTGTTGATATCTCTTTAGCTGTAAGGAAGCCACAGCGACACATACTAATAGAAAAATTAAAAAAAATCATTTCAGTTAAATTGTCCGTTACAATATTTTTTTCTTCAAAGTACAGACATTTAATTCTTACAAATTTATAATAGTATAGATATTGTCACACATTCTTGGCCCAAACATTTTAGGACAATCAACATTAGTCGAGAAAGGGTTTAAATAATATTTTGGTTAGGGTTGTCTTATTTCTTGACGAAGTTATGACCAAATCTCAGTTCAACATAAAACTTTTAAATATTTGCTGTTTATATTTTACCCGAACAAAATGTTGAAGTATTGTCATATGATTTTACTGCGTACAGCGACCTCTAGTATACCCTACAGCAGTGTAAAAGTAAAATGAGATTATTTCCTTGAAGAATCAAGGTACATATGACTTTTTTATTGTAAGCTATATAAGCTATGGGTGACGAATTCTCTGTTATGTCGTCATAAATCTTGGCTGGGAATGAAGAAAGTTTCCTTTAAAAACTTGAAATGTTTAGTGTTATGGTCTTAGTCAAGATTTTGATGTCTGTTTTAAATGGGAATACTAAACCTCTTGGTTTCAGGACCTGGAATTCTAAACAGTTTTAGGGTCCCGTGTTTCAGACGGTTCTTTTAAGAAGTTGGATCAAACGTGCGTAAGAAATTTCAAAAAATCATTATTTTGCTTTTTTTCTTTTATTATATTTTTAGTTTTATAAGTTTTGATATGTTTTCTTGGAGAAACACGCATTGAGTTTATACTTATATATTCAAGATAGACTAAGTACTAATCCATACTAATATTATAAATGCGAAAGTGTGTCTGTCTGTCTGTGTGTTACCTGTTCACGCGTAAACCGCTAAACCGATTTGGATGAAATTTGGTATGGAGATAGTTTGAGTCCCGGGAAAGGATAGGCATAGGCTACTTTTTATCCCGGAAAAATACCCTTATCCACGATAAACGAATTTAAGGCTGATGAAGTCGCAGGCAGAAGCTTGTATTGTAATTAATAAGCTTTATTCAGAAAAATATACTGACTGTTGAGTTTGTGCTGGCTTTTTTCTCAACAGTGGTTTCCTCTAGGTATTGCCTTAGAGTCAGACTTGTAAAAGTGCCCTTGCGGCTTACTTACAGAATAAAAATCATTATTTCATTAACAGTGGTCTACTCTTGAAAAATGCCGTAAAGTCAGACTTGTAAAAGTGCCTTTGCGGCCTACTTACAGAATAAATTCATTATTTTATTAACAGTAGTCTACTCTTGAAAAATGCCGTAGAGTCAGACTTGTAAAAATATTTTCATTATATCAGAAATAATACAAAGAACTTTTGAAGTTAGGTGTATCGTCTCTAACATCTCTTCTCTACTCTTTAAGTTATTTCTATCTTTAGTGGATTAGAGTTCGTTTAAACTAGAAAACTACGCTGAGATTCAGACATATTTAGATAACACTAGAAGGTGCCCGCAACTGCGTTCGCAGAGGAAGAAAAGTCATAACCCCTCTTGTTGGGTAAAAAGTATTCAATAACCATCTGGAGATACCCAGCTACCTGTGTACCAAAAATAGCTGAAATCCGTTTAACTGATTTAATGAATAACATTTAGATGATATAGAAACATTTTTTCGATTTAGTGATTTCCAAATACTCCATTTCAATTAGTTTGTTCCATTACAATTATTTTGAGATCACAATTTGTTTAATCTAACTGGATAAATAATGGACTACGCAAGTGTGAGCTTATTCAAACGATTTTGACATGACACGAGAAGAGGCAAAAATATATTTAATATGACAAGGCCTTAAAGCACTTTGGAGTGACGAGTATGAATTCGTGCGTAAAATAACAAATCTGTTACTGCTCTATGCCAAATGCCAATAACAGATTCGTCATACAGGATGAATTTTAAGCTGAATTGCATTTTTAGATCAACTTTCGTGAAATATTAATTTAGCAATATCCAATTTATAGGTACCGTAAAACCTGCAAAGTAAATATGCTTCAAAAGTACACAACCATGGTTTATATTATACCAATTAGTCGCCTGCGGGTTCATGTACGAAAAAGGTATAATAAAGTGAAAAATATATTGAAATCGATTATTTGGAGGTCACTGAAAAGAATGTTGAACTATTTTTGGTACACACTTAACTAACTGGGAATCCTGCCTACACTGCATTTTGTAAAAGCGATATTTTATTATCGAGTATTATTACCAAAATCGTTTTAAAGCAAATTTCAAGTAATCATATTTAAATAGCAAAGTTTTTACTACTGAGACTAAGATGAAGTTTAATATGCTTGTAATATGTATTCATATTATTCTATGCTGTCTTGCACCACTTTTTTATCAAAATCTTTAACTACAAAACGTAGTCTGGAGAGATCGCTCAATAGCGATAAGGCCATCTGTTGTCTACTTCTTGTTATGTATGTGTGCGTTAGCGCACCACTCTTGTCATTGCTAGACAATAAATCAGTGTGTATACGACCCTCGGCTGTTTCACTCGCGTCCCATCCCGATATCTAACATTGGCGACGATCTACCCACATTGTGAAAATATCAAAATGGCTTCAGCACATTTCGGAATTTTGCCTACGTTTGACCACAATTCACAAGCTTGGAAGACTTTTATATCGCGTTTATCACAATGGTTTGTGGCGAATAAAATAAATGCGACGACGGACGCGGACGGACAACAGCTAGCGAGCGCGGTGCGTTGTGCGCGGGAGGTAGCAGCGGGCGGGACAGGGCAGGCGGCCCTACCGAACAACCAGCTGTTCAAAATCGCCAGCAGGAATAGCGCAACAATTCAGGAAAAGTGTGCAGTGAGCGGGTATACGAGTCATAAGACAGCCGACTGTCGTTTCTCTAATTATAAATGTAAAAAATGTCACGGTAAAGGCCATTTAAAAAGGATATGGGATACTGTTCCACGAGCAGCTGCTTATTAATGCTGACCGAGTAATCTGCACAAATACGCGCATCACCATTTTTTTTTTAAAACAGGAACAATCGGCGATGCATATTCCGAGTACTCCACCGAAAACTCCTAAATTGACCAAGCGGTCTAGTTCCTTGTCTACTTTTCCCTTTAACGCAAAAGCTAACGGTCGTGCCTTGAAAAAAACCGGTTTTGCATCTGGCTTAAGTTGCAGATCTACTTTATAAATTATCAAATAAAATATATTCGTAGTGCTATGAATAGCGCTGATTATCTTTCTCGGGCATGTTTACCTGACGACGGGCATAGCGAAGGGCCGCTATCGGGACGCGGGGAGGGGGCGGACCGGTCGGAGACAGCTGATCGCGCGTCATACGTCAATTTTGTTATCGAAGGATGTTTACCAATAACGTTTGATGACTTGTGTAGCGAAACAAAAAAAGATCCTGGGTTAAGTAAGATAATAGATTACATTTGTAACGGTTGGCCTAAAAAAAAATACGACGATAGGTTAAAACTTTATTTTCAGTGTAGGTTGCAGTTATCTTACGAGAACGGCTGTCTAATGAGAGGACATAAGGTAGTCATTCCCGCGGCACTACAGTCACGAGTTTTAGCGGAGTTACATAACTCTCACTTAGGAATAGTAAAGACTAAGGCCGAAGCTCGTTCAAAATTTTGGTTTCCTAGAATTGACGAGAAGATTGAACTGATTTTCCTCCAACCTCATTTGTAAGTCATCGTTGACTGTGTTCGTTATGATGAGTCGAACAAATTTAAGTCATCAAACGAAACGTGCCCCTGATATCCTTTATATAAAACTAATTGATCTTTGTGTTTTTTAATGACGTCTGAGTGCTCACAATCTTGTATTACATATAGCACCTTACCTAACTTCTCTATGACTATACCCTTACCCCAAGTAAATTTCTTATTATCAAGTTTTTTTTTTACAAGACTTTGTCACCAATTTGGAACTGCTGTTTATTGTTTTCGCTATACGCTTTACTCTGCAAACACTGCTTGCTTTTAACATGGTTGTCTAATGACATGGACGAGGATGACGACGGCAATGAGGAAGGATTAATTAAATCTAGGCGAGTCCGAAGTTTTCGACCGAAAACCAATTGAGCGGGGGAGCGACCCGTAGTTGAGTGTACTGAATTTCTGTAGTCAAAAAGAAATTTTTGTAATTTATTGCTACAATCTTTTACCCCACGACTACTCAACAAACAGGTTTTAATTCTATTTTTTATCATCTTAACCAAACTTTCTGCCTGGCCATTACTAGAAGGATAGTAAGCCGGTGACGTCACCGGTACGATGCCATTCAACCGACAAAAATATTTAAACTCATGCGAAGTAAGCGCGCTTCCGTTATCGGTTGCTATAACTTTCGGTAACCCAAACCTAGCCATGAATTCGTATAACTTTTTGCATACGGCTGTTGTATTAGTTCCATTTTTCATAGTGTAAACCTCAACCTATTTAGAATGAGCATCCACGATCACTAAATACGTATCACCGTTAAATGGACCCAGGAAATCTAAATGGATCCTATAGAACGCATGAGGTGGATATTTCCAAGGGGCCAGTGGTGCGCGCCCGGGCGTGGGTCTTAGTTTATTGCATGTTTCACAGGAGCCTATCATCAGTTCAATCTTCTTGTCAATTCTAGGAAACCAAAATTTTGAACGAGCTTCGGCCTTAGTCTTTACTATTCCTAAGTGAGAGCTATGTAACTCCGCTAAAACTCGTGACTGTAGTGCCGCGGGAATAAGAAGACCAAACGAAACCGCCCCAAAGTCAACTATAAACAATATTTTTAGTGACTCATTGTCAGTATTTTGATTTGATAGTAGTTACGATCTAAGGGGAGGACTGTTATGTATGTGTGCGTTAGCGCACCACTCTTGACATTGCTAGACAATAAATCAGTGTGTATACGACCCTCGGCTGTTTCACTCGCGTCCCATCCCGATATCTAACACTTCTAAGTGTGTTTTTTAAATGCATTTATGGTGTGGTGTGCCATAAAGAATATTTGTATTGTATTTTGAGCCGAAGGCAAGTTTCATAATAAGATTACACGAGTATTTTAAGGCCTAATTATGTATACTTGCATACACTAGTCTACATCATGTGTTTCGCCATGAACCATCTTTACTAAGCTATCAAGATGTGCTCGCCGGGCACGGCAGCGGCCTGGATCTGTACTGTAATGATCTAATAACTACATCATATACGATGTAGTTTTCTCCGATATAAGTGCAGTTATGAGAATAATGTGAACATTTAGTATTGCAAAGCTGGTCTTTAACTATAGGTTGTGAATACTTTAAAGAGTATTTACTGTATGGGTGTAGATAAAACACTTTATCGTATAAAAAAGAGTATAAAATACAACCACGGCAGATGATACAAGTACAAAGGACAACTTAAAATACAATTCACGATTAAGATTTCACCCTGTATATATACTCAGACATGCATAACATTTTCACGCAAATATTCTGCTAAAAGCCTTCCAAATGACGAAGGTTCGCATACAGAAAACGAAAAAGGAAAATAATTCATATGTGTTTTAGTTAAGGTTCACGTCAAAAGCGTATTAAAATTCAATTTTTTCCCTCCAAAACGCTTACGCCGGCGGAAAAATCAAAAACTCTGTACAAAATTGTTTCTTCGAAAGGCTGGGTTAATTTCATGGTTAGTTGGGTCGGTTAAGTAGGGAAATGTGTGTGCCTGATCAGTGAGCCGTCGGGGTTCAAGGCGAGGCTAGTACCTACTGTCTGGTGTATGGAGGTGTTTTAAAATGCTTTGTATGTGTTTATTGCTAACTGTTGCCCGCGATTGCGTCCTGTAGATGCAATTTATAACTTGCGGAGGAGAAAAAGTCATAACCTCTCGTTTTGACTTCAGCGTAGTCGGGTTTAAAGTATCCTATAACCATCTGGAGATACCCAGCTACCAGTGTACCAAAAATAGTTGAAATATATATATTTGATTGGTAAGATATACATCTTGCAGTTTTTGAGTAAAATGTCTGTGACATACGGACGGACATGACGAAACTATAAGGATTCTGTTTTTGCCATTTTGGCTACGGAACCCTAAAAAACATGTCTAAATCAAAAGCAAAGAAAACAAAGAAGAAGGTAGGCTTCATGTTTAACGCATCATTAAAACATTTTGTATTTGGGGGCTTTACTATTAATGTAAAGTTTGATGATATTCATCATCATCATCATGATGTCCACTGCTGGATAAAGGCTCCCCCAAGGATCCCCCAAGGAACTACTGTTCATGTCCGCCCTCATCTAATGGTTTCCCGCGATCTTTATCAGATCATTAGTCCATCTTGTTGGGCGCCTTCCCACGCTGCGTCGTCCTGTACGCATTCACCACTCGAGAAGCTTTCTGCCCCATTCGCCACTGGTTCTACGAGCAATGTGGCCGAGGAATTCATGTTATTCGTAGTTAACAAACAAAATTGCCATAATATTTCCTTCTGTATCCGCGACTAGAACTCATTTAAATAAAACAATTTAAACAGATTCGACCCCGTGAACTACCGAAACGTCAGGAACTCAAATGTGATAAGATACGCGATATAATCCGTTTAAATTGTTTTTTTTTTTATTTTTATAAAATTGCCATGATAAATCTGTATTCATTCTGTTCATCATCCTTAATTCTGTAAGTTTAAGAATTAAACTATGTAATCTAATCAAACCAAAACGTAGTAATCTGATCCACAATTATGAACGATAACATCAAATTGCACTCACAATTAACTAAACACCAAAATAGCTCCAGGATTGCGTTAAAGTGCACAAAATTGCAGTAAAGACTGGATCAGATAACTTCGCTTGCAATTAATTTTGCAGTTCAATTTTGTTGGTAAATAGTACTAGATACAGCTGGCGATAGCTGCTTATTTCTAACAATTTTAGTGAGATAAGTTATGTCAGTTATTTTTAATGAAAATAGTATAAGGTCAGGTGGAGTAGGAGAAACACCGGGGTAAGAGAACCGTTGTAAATGTGATACTGAAAACTGACATACGTGTCAATGGAAATAGAGTTGGGCCAATTGCATGGCTTTCCCCATAATGTTTTCCTAACCCCACCTGACCTTAGTTTGAAGTACTAAAATTGAGAACATTAAGTTTCCCAAAGGTGTTGCAAATTGCGTTTTTTTACGATACCTATTTGGACTCAGAATTCACAAATGTTTTATTATAAGTTGTATTGATTTTCAGATATACAGGGTGGAAAAAATCTATGGGCCCTGGATGAAAACTACCTTAAATCTTCTTTGAATATTCCTAATATGAATAACTGCATTCTTAGATTTTGTGAAAAGCTTACCTGAACTGGAAATCGAACTAACTAAAAGACCCAGTCCAAATTCAGTTCTAAAAACATAAAACAAAATGAAGGTTTATGCGTACATTTAAATACAAATTGATTTAGAGGATTTTTTTATACAGTTTGCTCTAGACATTCTATGTTTATGAGTGTAGGAAACTACATAATGGAGTGTAGGTAACACTAATATTATGACGTCTAGGAAACAAGGAGAAAAAGGCCTTAAATTGGTGGCGCTACAGTAGCAAATGCGTAAAAAAAAACACAACGATGCAAGTAAAATTATTCTGAACACGATTGAAAAATTACATCAGAAAAAGTACGAAGGATTACTCAACAGTTTCGATAAAAAAAATGTAATTGGTGTTGAGTTCATGCAATACTACAAAAAAATATACAAGTAGACTTATTCGGGACAGATTTGGAACTATTTTTAACTGCTTTCCGCTGCACAGTTTATCAGCTGTTTTCCCATATGAGATTGTACTCCTTACCTTTTCTATATCCATGTAAAATAGATATATTCTCTATAGGTACGTATTGCGTATAATAATCCTAATTATATACAACCTCTTTATCTTAATATACGAGTAATATCGCACGCTACGGCGCCACTTAATTTCAATAATTATTCACCGTTCATCGCACAATGAGTATGAATCATCGCGATATATGTCAAGTGAAGCATTTGTATCATTAATGTACAAGTATCATACCAAGGTCCTTTCCGCACGTGTGTCTTACTCATAACGTTTACTAAAATAAGTGTAAAGGATAGTTTTTATGAGTGAGCTCATTGAATATAGGGTTCAGTAATAACAGTTTAAAGATCTGTGATAAGATTAATTATATTATTTAGACTTCAAATAGCAGAGGGCTTTTATTGGTTAGCTGTATCGTACTTTGTTGGATATGAGATACCTTTGGGTATCCCACGAAATTAGAAGAGAAAGTATACACATAATCTTTTACACAATGGATAAGGATAAATCCATACTAATATTATAAATGCGAAAGTGTGTCTGTCTGTCTGTCTGTCTGTCTGTCTGTCTGTCTGTTTGTCTGTCTGTCTGTCTGTCTGTCTGTTACCTTTTCACGCTTAAACCGCTGAACCGATTTGGATGAAATTTGGTATGGGGATAGTTTGAGTCCCGGGGATGGACATAGGCTACTTTTTATCCCGGAAAAATATCCTTATCCACGATAAACGAATTTAAGGCGGACGAAGTCGCAAGCAGAAGCTAGTATTTTCAATAATGTTAATGTTTTCTTATTATAGAGACGTAGGTACATAGATTATTTTAAAGGACATGTAAATTGAATCAAACTACATACTAGTTATTTTGATTACATAATTTGACTAAAATAATAATATGTTTTTTCTCGATTGATTTGATTGTACTTAGTTAATAAATATTTTAAGTTACTAAATAGTCCAAGAACATTCTCATTATTTTAAGTTCTCACAGCGAACTATGGAAAGTGCTATGCTTGGGATCTTTCTATGATCTAATCAGAAATGTGGAGATTGGTAGACGAACCAAGATCACCGATATAGCAAACAGGGTAAGCAAACTGAAGTAGCAGGAGACATGAAGAACCGATTGTTCTCGAGTTCTCGAGTGGAGACCGCGTACTGGTAAGCGCAGCGTGGATGGCGACTTTCAGGGTGGTCGGACAATCTAGTTAGGATTGAGCGGACTCGCTGGATGCGGGTCACCTCTATTTGGCACATGTGGAAGTCTATTGAGAAGGCCTGTGTCCAGCAGTGGACGTCCTATGCTTGAAATGTTGATGATGATGATGAGTTCTCACAGAAATATCATAATAATACGTTCAGAGAGTATAGAGTACAAATCGATCCAAAAGACAAACTATAAAATCAACTCCGTAACGGAACCGCATCAAAAATTGACCACCAAAATCACATTCAAATTACCCATTAGCAAACTAACTCACGGACAACTAAAATCCACATCTGACTTCAAATAAAACCCAAAATCAACAGCTTTATAACAAGAAAATTGCTTTTTTCCTCCCTAGTGCATAAAACGCAATTTCTCGCCACAAATGATGGTGACATTGGTCGATTTAGTAATGAGTTGCTTGCGTTGCGTTTGAGTCATCCAGTGACTAATTGACTGTGGCTATTTTAACCGGGAGTTCGCTGTCATATGATGATGGCGTGTGTTGGTATCGTTTTCATAATAAGTGAAAATGTTTTTAACTCACTACGGCGGACGAAAAAGGAAGGGTTATGATTTTAGTAGTCTATAGTATGTGTGTGGACAGGGTACGAATTGAGGCGTTTGAGATGCGGTGCTTACGGAAAATGGAGGGAATAAGTTTGATGGAAAGAGGAGGTTTTGGATAGACTAAAGGAAAAAAGAAATATACTTCATGCTTTAGAAACTCGAAGAGAGAAAATGGTAGGACATAAATTACGACACGACCATCTGAAACAAACAATTATTATTATTGCAAGCCTATTATGTCCCACTGCTGGGTTTGCCCAGGCCTTTGGGCTCCCCCTCTTTTTCCATTCGTTTCGATTTTGAGCATCAACTGGCTAGTCCTTTGCAAAGGAGTCCAAGTCGTCCCGCCATCGCCAACGAGGTCTGCCACGTCTCCGTTTTGAGTTATATGGCTTCCACTCTGTGGTCTTCTTAGCCCACGAATCATTCGGCATACAGCAGACGTGACCAGCCCAGTCCCACTTCAACCTTGCCGCCTTCCAAGCTACATCGATTTCTGAGCGCAGCTATATACAAAAAATAATATAGGGAAAAATTGAGGAAAGGAGAGGAAGCGAAAGGCCAAGAATCGGCTGTATAGACTAGATAAAGGGAACGGTAGGCGTCGTGACGTATCAAGAAGTTAAGGAACTTGCATTAAGAAGAAAGCAAGATAAGAGTCGAATTCTTAAATTGAAATAGTCTGTGTGTATTTAGTTAGGTACGAATGCTCCAGTACCGACTAAACTAAATCATCCGATTTTGATGAATAAAGGTTTTATTCATAATGTGCGTTTAAGGTTCGCATGACACAGGGAACCTACATTTTTAACCGACTTAAAAAAAGAAGCGATTCAGGGATAGTTTTTAATTTTCATTTCGTAAACCCCCATTTTTTCCGTCGCTGGATAACAATATTTTATTTATTTATTTATTTAATCTTTATTGCACAAAAAAACCTTATTGTACAAAAGGCGAACTTAATGCCATAAGGCTTTGTAACCAGTCAACCTTAGGGCAAAGCAGAAAAATTGTGGGCGGCGCTGAGGCTTGTGTAATTACAAAATACTTTTATATGCCTTAAATACATTAATAACATAAATAAATATAATACATATTTGATACAGATATGTATAAAATTAGTAAAAATATAAACTAATTAAGCAGATAAACTAGTAGTCTTCTTTTCTGCCAGCAAAGAAGTATTATATTTTTTATATATACCATACATTGTGTTTGTACCAGTGTGTGTAGCCAGTGTTGACATGCGGTACTGAGACGTGGTCACTCACAATGGGCCTCTTAACCAAGCTCAAACTCACTCAAAGGGCAATGGAGCGAGCTATGCTTGGAGACTCCTTGCGTGATCGGATCAGAAGTGAGGAGACCCGCAGAAGAATCAAGATGACTTAATTGGCAGTGAACGCACATGGCTCGGTAAAACCGATGGCCGCTGGGGCAGATAGGTCGAGAGTGGCGACCGCGTTCAGGACGACGCAGCGTAGGAAGGCTCCCAACAGGATGGATAGATGATCAGCAGACATGTGCCATTTTTTTTTTAATTAGTTTGGCGCACTGCACAACGACACATAGAAACATACAAAGAAATCCAAAAAAGAAAATTTGATTCAGTGAGCTTCTATTCCATTTCACTTATTTTTTGGAAAATATCTTCAATTTACAAAGATTAAATTTTTTACAACTTTATAATATAGGGTGGACCATAAATTTTTGCAAATAGCAACACTGAATTTTTCGGACACTGTACAGTGAACGGCGGCATATTGGCGGGAAACTATAGGTAACTTCGTGCAATTTTATTTACAATGGAGCGCTTCATGGGAAAACAACGGGCTTTTTGTGTTAAGCAGTTTTATTAAAAGATGATGAGATAGCCGCAATCCGTTGTTGTAGGTGTCAGGGAGTTTTCCACGGTTTTCCTATATGATTGCAGGAGTGCCAGCGTCGAGACAGAGGACATCTGGATAAAGTAATTTTACAAAAATAAATTGCAATTATCTGTTACTAGGTTAAATAAATAAAATATAGAAAAACATATATAGTTAATTTTTATCGATGTTTCATAAGTGCAAACATTTTTGGCCCACCCTATAGTACAGTCAACAGCAAAAGTAGATGAATATTTTAGTACTTTGTATACATACTCGTACATCTTGAACTAACATAGATATAGACACCCGATATTTTCATAGAATGTGTAGCCGCTAAAACATGAAGTAATAAAAATAAAGTAAATAATTCAAAAGGTATTTTACGTAATATTTAGAATAATATCACCTTTTATATTTCTTTGTAATTATTTTAATACTAGCTTCTGCCCGCGACTTCGTCCGCCTTAAATTCGTTTATCGTGGATAAAAGTATTTTTCCGGGATAAAAAGTAGCCTATGTCCTTCCCCGGGACTCAGACTATCTCCATACCAAATTTCATCCAAATCGGTACTGCGGTTTAAGCGTGAAGAGGTAACAGACAGCCAGACAGATAGACAGACAGACAGACAAACAGACAGACAGACAGACCGACACACTTTCGCATTTAAAATATTAGTATGGATTTCCCTCCTCTCTATCAAATAGCGGTAAAAAATATTAAAAAAAAATAAGTTAAAAAGTATATTTTTTCATGTACCAATGAAACAATATATTTCCAGTGTAGACAGATCATTTCAGGGATTTAAAAAAAGGTAGGTAGATGGGTAAAGGCGGATGGATAAATTCGAGGCGATTGGCACAGTGCTCGCTAGTGGAGGGGTTGACACGCTCGTTTTCCCACATTAAAAACACAGAAACACAAAAAAATGTATTTCATAGAAATGTAGACAGATGTTTTATTTTTACAACTTTAGTGTATATTAGATCATATTATCCAAGAAACATGTTCTAAATTTCTTTTTACTGTACTACCTTTACTGCGCAAGCCGGCTCACACTTTGCATATTTGCAGCTGCAATTAATGAATACAAAAAGAAAGTTGCAAAATATTTGCACAGTGTCTGACATAAATTAGTCCCATTCAAAAGATAAGGAACCAAGGTTGACCTACTTCTAAAACAAAAAAGTTGTTGCTTTTGTTATAATGTATTGTATTAGTGGTCTAGGATCCTAACATGAATTATCAGAGACAATATTTTCTTCTTTCCGCGATTATTACTCATTTAAATAAAATCGGGTTGAAGTCGGGAACTCAAATAAGATAATATACGCCATATAATCCGTTAAAATTGGTTTATTTATCGGAAATAATTTTACTTAGCTATCTTAAAAAAAATGTTCTAAGATAGTGACTACGTGTTTTTGTTTTAACATCATCATCATCATCATCATCATCATCATCATCATCATCATTAAATCAGCCGCTGCTGGACACACGCATCCTCAATAGATTTCCACATGGGCCGGATAGAGGCGACCCGCATCCAGCGAGTCCCCGCAACCCTATCCACGTCGTCCGACCACCTCGGTCTTGTCACCTGCGCTTGCCGGTACGCGGTCCCCATTCTTTTCTCGTACCTTTCTGCCCCAACGGCCATCGGTTCTTCGAACTATGTGCCCTGCCCATTGCTACTTCAGTTTGCTTACCCTGTTTGCTATGCCGGTGACCATGGTTCGTCTATTTTTTATAAAATAAATAAAATGCTTCTGTTTTTGAAATAAAACAATTTAACGGATTATATTGCGTATATTATCTCATTTTAGTTCCCGACGTTTCGGAAGCTTTCCAGCTCTCCATGGTCACGGGTGGACGGGTGGTCCACCCGTGACCATGGAAAAAATGAGATAATATACGCGATATAACCCGTTAAATTGTTTTATTTCAATGAGTAATAATCGCGGAAACAGAAGAAAATATTATGCTTCGGTTTTTACTATGCTTTTGTCTTTTATTTATTTATATCAGCGGCTCTCCAAAATTTTTGGCCGTGGAACTTTCAAAGTAGTCTATGGGTATTTTTAGGGTTCCGTACCCAAAGGGTAAAACGGGACCCTACTTCTAAGACTCCACTGTCCGTCAGTCTGTCTGTCCGTCTGTCATCAGGCTGAATCTCATAAACCGTGATAGGTAGACAGTCGAAATTTTCACAGATGATGTATTTCTGTAGCCACTATACCAACAAATACTAAAAACAGTATAATTTTCATCTCTATCTGTCTATGTCAGTAACCAATATAAAATTCTTGAACACCGCGTACCTTTTGCGTAGGAGTAGGGATCTGCTAACACTAGATTTTCATAGCTACGGATGTTTGTAGCGTATATTTTGTACGAAAACCTCGGTGAGCGAGTCTGACTCGCACTTGGCCGGTTCTTATTGTACCGGAAGCAGTGTGTTAAAATGTTTTGTTCGGTGATAGTATGGAATACCATAAAGTATCATGCTAAACAATAAGACTAAAGTAAAATGCATTTAATACCTACATCATTAAAATTGTATCACAAACGACCCGTCTCTCGCACCATAATGTCCTTATAATTGCACATGTGCAAACATTGCCGTGGCAAATTTCTTTATGCAGGGCCGTTGCACTTTAGGTATTAATACCTAAACTACAGAGGGCCGATTACGGCGTAATTTCATGACTCACGGACTAGCATGCTCCTGGTCCGTATTTTACACTAATACTTAGTTAATTTTATGTGAGATCTCGGTCATAATGATTTTTAGTATGAGTTAGCGTTATGCGTCTTTCCTGTTGACACCCGAAAGTTAAGGGCTTTAAAAACTAATATTTCTTAGTGCCCTATTAGGCGATGTACAAATTGATTAATATTCTAGATCTAAGCGATAAAAATCTCAGTTATATGTACCCAAGCCCTTAACTATTGCGTTGTCCATAGGAAAGACGGCTAAATTCTAGAATCAGTATGACCCATCTATATTTACTATTATAAAGTTGTAAAAATTAAATGTCCGTACATTGACGATATTTTCAAATAAATGATTATAACGGACTATTTGGAGGTCACTGAATCGAAAAATAATTTAAAATATTTTTTTGGATTTTTTGTATGTTTGTATGTTCGCATGTGTCGTTGTGGCTTCATCAAGCAAAATCGGCAAAACGGATTGCAGCTATATTTTGTACATGGGTTTCTACCCGGCTACGGTGTCGAAAAACAGAGTGTTTATGACTTTTTCAAATCCGCGAACGAATGTTGCTAACTAAAATATGTACTTACTATATTTATAAATAAATTAGTAGTTTAAAATCTAAAGTACACGAGATCTAAACCAATTCCAATTTTAACAATAGGGAATATACATGAATTTTAAATTTTGCTCTATTAAAAGCTCATTCATGTAACAAACAGTAGACAAATAGAATTTTTCGAATAACTATAAAAATACCCAAGATATAAGCCATCAAACATTTCATTCTACCTCTTTCTAGCAAAACAGAATTTAATATGGAGTTTATATGACCGTAGTGGACTGTGACGTAACAGTCTATGTCGGACCTCTCTGTCAAATCGCTGTCTAATTAGTAGTTTAAAATGCTTATATCATACGTATTTCTTGGCCGATTTTAATTTCAATTTCACTTTTCGGAATAGTTTTTACGGTATTTTGATATTTCGTTAAGAAAAGCGATGAAAAACTTAATGCATTTTCCCTATTGGATCAGCATGCTAACTCCTTAGTTCGTGATTGACGAGATAATATTAACGAGAATATGAAGACAAACATACATCTTTTGTCTGATAAAGGTTCTAAGAAATGCAACGGTAACTTTTATAGTGACGTGGCTTCTTGATAATTTACTCGTAGTTTATATGAATTTCACTTCTTTGTTACAAATTACTAATGAGTAAAGTGCAGCTAAGGGCCGATTTCACCAACATATAGTTTACACGAGAGTGGCTACCCCCAGTATTATTTTACTTTAACGATTTACTTGATGGTTAAATTGAATTTCGTTTCACCACGCAAGTCTACGGACAACTTACTCAAGCATAGTTAATCGGTAACGTTGAATGAATGAATTGAATGCTATTGTAATGCACCCAAGTAAGATAGACAGTTTGTCCCATGCTTGAGCAATGGTGCTGCGTATTTTTTAGATTTGTTCGGGTAGTACATTATTGGGAAATAAGTATGAAATTCACTTGACGCCCTTGACGGTGACAATGACATTACTAAATTTACGTCAAACAGTTTACTCAGCCGAAATTGGCTGTATAAGAGAAATCCTATTAGGGCTCATAACTAGATAAAAATTTATAATGGAAAAATTGATACAAACTCATAATTTTCAAAGGGCTCAATAGATAATCTAGAACCATAGCTAAGAACGTTCTCGACTAAGTTACGTATAAAATCAATAATAACTTTACGTGTTAACGTCATAAGAAAATATTGATGAAAACTTGCATATTTTTATGAATTCACATGCCGAACGCTTAGGCCAATCATGCCTCTCTACCGCTTGTTCCGCGCTCTCACTTGCTCGGTCAGCTCAGGCGGAATGAGTCATGCTTATTCGTGCGTGCAGCCGGCGTTCATAAATGTATAAGACGTAATAACGTCAAATAATAAGAAACGACCGGTTTGGCTCAGTGGGAGTAACGTTGCCTGCGAAGCTGAGGTCCTGGGTTCAAATCCCGGTAAGGGCATATATTTGTGTGATGAGCATAAATATTTGTTCCTGAGTCTTGTATGTTTTGTATGTATATAAGTAATATACCTATCTATTAAATATATCGTCGTCTAGTACCTATAACACAAGCCTTATTTAGCTTACCATGGGACTAGTTCGATTTTTGTAAAAATTGTCCTGCAATATTTATTTATTATTTATTTATTTATAATATAATTTGAAATCAAGCGTTGGGGCTTGACAGAAGTCGGGGGAAGTTCGAAAGATTAACTTTATTTCAACGCCTGTAAGAGCATTTTCGGTAAAGCTTTAGTCTCTCCCATACTTCCGTCTTACCCTACACCTTACCCTTCTTTTTAGGTTTCCGTATTTCTTAGGAGATTAATAGAATGGTTACATTATATCGAAAAACCTAGCAGTCAAACCCAGGAGTAGAAAATAATGTCATTATATGCAGAACCAGTAACAACATGCATACATTTTCTCATAGTCTCAAATATCATTAACTGTGGACATTTCGGCCAACACAATTAGTGTTGGGATCGCTTTGTATGCATACTTATACAGATAAATACTATATGTCTACAGTTACGTCCGTGAAATAGGAGCAGGGAAGCGAATAATGCCCAAAAGGTTTGAGCACAGCAGCCAACTAAACAATTCTCGAGTGACCGCTGGCAGCGATGCCAACTCGGCAGTTTGAGCGAGGGTATACTAGAAGTAAAAATACCAAGTAAAATACTAGGTATAAATACACTACGTATAATACAAGTCTGAAGATATTTACTCCTTAATTTAGGTATAGTACAATAAAGATGTTGTAACAAATAGTGACAACATTTTTGCATTGAAGACAAGCTGACTGAGCTCTGTAGCTCGCAGAGCGTGCGCCCCAGCAAGTCACAAGACACTGGTTCAATTCAATCGGAGTCTTCAATTTTTTTCATTATTTAGATCTTTGTATTTTATAAGAATATAGTTTCTTAGTGAAGAATTTCACTTTAAAAGTCAGATAGATCGTAACGTTTATCTTCCGTCTTTAGCTTTTAATAGTTTAATGTCATTGTGCATAATAACTTGTAGGTTTGTCTATCAGCGTTGAAGTTTATTCTTCTCTCTCATTTGCTCTAAGGTTAACTGGAAGAGATCCCTTAAAGGGATAAGTTTGCCTTTGTACAAATGTATTACTATACTTTCTTTGTTTTATTGTTTTATGTACAATAAAGTGTTTACAAACAAATAAAGATCGTGATTGCAAGACAATAAGATTTTCGTAAAAAGAAATCAATATTATAATTATTGTTATATTAAATTATTATTATACTAAGCCCGTGCTAGCCCACTGCTGGGAAAATGCCCTTCTTCTTCCAGTAATTATTCTAGTAATTCTTACAGTAATTCTTAAAGCTACTTCTAGGCAGTCCAGCAAGAAAAATTGAGGTCGAGGTCTACCGCGTCCCCGCTCCGAGGTTTTGAGTTTCCACTCTGTGGTTATCTTGGCCCACAACTCGTTTGGCATGCGGCAGATATGACCAGCTCGTTCCCACTTCAACTTGGCCGAATTGTTTTTTTTTTTTTTTTATGTGTTTAAAAAATTATAACCAGTTGGAGGGCACCTTCAAACTCGTCCGTGAAAGATGATGGATTCCTTTTTTATTAGTTAATATTGCCCTATAACTATCCTAACGTATTAATGGCCCCAAAAGGTCTGAGCACAGCAGCCAACTAAACAATTCTAGAACGACCGCTAGCAGAGAATGCCAACTCGGCAGTTAAAGCGAAAGTATACTAAAAGTAAAAATACCTACTAAAATAATAGGTAATAAATACAAGTCTGAAGATATTTATTGCTTAATTTAGGCATAGTACAGTCAGCATCAAATAGTCTGTAGCATCCAAAGCGTCAAATATATCGTCATATATCTTTACACCTATAGGAATAAAAATGTGTTGCAATCCGATATACGAGTGTTTGGCAGTTTGGATGTTTCAGACTATTTAATGGGCGCTGACTGTATAATACAGTTATGAATGTTACAAATTATGTCAAACTGGATAGTTTGTCTTTGAAGGATGAAAAAGGCATAACTTACTTTTTTGATAGTCGGGTATACAAAGTACCCTACCAGTCTTAGATGTGCTTCTACCCTTGTATACAAATGAATTAAAATCTATCTAGCTTAATTCAACAGACAGTTGTCATTACGATGACAACTATTATTATTGCCTATGATAATTTCTCAGTCAATACATTTAAAATGGTATCCTTCCATTTCATTTACACGTGTCAGTGCTTTATTTCGTAGAATTTGTTTTTCATCGTGAACTTTTTCCCCCTTACCATTTTCGTGATTTTTCTAAAAAAAACATTATCATCGTCATCATCATATCAGCCCAAGAACGTCCACTGCTGGACAAAGGCCTCCCCCAAGGATCTCCACAACGACCGGTCGCGCGCCGCCCTCATCCAACGGTTTCCCGCGATCTTCACCAGATCATCGGTCCATCTTGTTGGGGGCCTCCCACGCTGCGTCATCCTGACGCGGTCACTACTCGAGAACCTTTCTGCCATAGCGGCCATCGGTTCTACGAGCAATGTCAATCAAGTCAAGACGTGTACGAATATAATTAATTAGGTTTGGTTTCGTTTGTTTTATAAATCCCAAATTATTAACGGTTTCCAAGAAAAATGCTTTTCATGAAATTAAGTATTCGATTAAACGTCTTTCACTTAAAACACCTAGTATTCTAATACCATGCCCCATCCCTATTACCTTACAGTACTTAACACCACTTGACACTGCACTCCTGAAAATAATATCGTAGGTGAATATAATTCCTAAAACCAGGTGGGAGAGTCCGGACATTTACAGAACAGGACATTTTCATTCTAAAATAGCTGTTTTCAACTCGTGCGGTTTGTTCTTGTATAACCGATGTCAGCTAGTGAGGATAGAATTAATAGTCTAAATAAGATATACATAATTATTATACTTTTTCATTTCATTTCATTTCATTTATTCATTGCACCATGGTTACAATAAGATGTTACATATTAATTGGGTCCTTTACATGGGCCCTGTCAGGGCGTTGCAATATCTTATTATAATAACTTATGTATTAATACTAAGATTCATCAAAAACAGAAAAGCGCGGAAAATACAAACCATAATTAGATAGATACTGATGTTAGCAAATATCATTGATTTAATTCTTGAAAAGCTTTTAAAATGAGAAAAATCATACTTTTATTGATTTACAGATGTTTAAATAAAAGGTAGCGAGCTTTCAAGTTCGGAAAGTTAAAGGCTTTAATGGTGATATAGATACAAATCAAAATGCAAAGAAAACCACGATTGCTCTCGCACGTGATCATACCAGGAATTGAACCTGGTACCTTTGGATTACGCGTCCAACGTGTCACCTTTTCACCAGCGAGCACTAGGCTGTACGCCTCGAATTCATCCATCCGCTTTGACCTACTTTTATTTTTAAAGGTATTCCCCTCATATTAAATAAGGGCTTTAAGTTCAATTTTTGTAACAGGAACCTATCGACATGTACAAATTATTTACTACTCAACGCCTATACGATAAAAATTGTAAGTTGTATGTACCCAAGCCATTAAATATTGTTTGGTGCATAGAAAAAACAGCTTTATTTTAAAATCTGTATGACCCAATAGCATAAGAAAACAATTTTAAACCAGAAACATAATTATGAATGATATATAACTAGAAATGAAAATGTAATTGCCGCAAGAAAGTTCCGCAATCGTAAAGTATCCAAATCATAAAGCCAATGTATACATGTTTATACTAAGTTATCAGATAATGCTTTAAATTTCCCATTTGTAGCTCTCAAAAACTACGTGAAAAAGTATCTAATGTCAAATACATATAATAGGGTAACAAGACTATTTAAAAGTCAAAAATGCATGACCCAAACCAATGATATATTAAAATTTATGTTATATCATTGACCCAAACCACAACCCAAATAACTTACTTTTACCGGGACACGGTTCTTATAAGAAGACATATCAAACCTCTATTTTTCTTCTATTATAATTGTATATATATTATGCTTATAGCAGTAAAATTGATATGCTTTCTTGTAGAACTACGCATAAAGTGTATACTTAAATTAAATTTGTCTTCTCTTGGGTCCAGTAGACTCATACTTGTATAAGGGCCCTAGTAGACTACTTTCAGAATAAAGGTCATTATTTTATTAAGTATTTAGGCACTCATCATTTTTACACTGTATAAAAAAATATTTTCAAAACCACACTGTCAAGTCAGAGCCAATAGAAAATTGATTATGCTGCTGATGCTGTCTGCATTTTTTATTTAGGTCATATACTGTTCCTAAAATCAAAACTTTTAGTTTTTTGTAGCCATTTTAAAAACCGTAAGTATTGGTTTCTTACGAAATGAATTCATGGCAGTGTGGAAGGATGTCCTAGCAATGGCGTGCACAGGGTTTTTGACAAGGGTAGGCAGCAAGCCTATATGGAGCCATGGTCGTTCAAGGCTTCAGAGTAGTCAGTTTATCTGTTTCTGGATGGAGCCATGGTCGTTCAGGTTAGGCAGTGCCTTTGTGCCTATATGGAGCGCACGCCACTGTTTATAATGAACATTTAGGCATAGGTTTTGAGCCAAGTAAAGATTTATTGGGAGATACATAATCTCTATTTTTATAAACCTCTCCGTAAATAAATAAACTTTTAAACAAAAAAATAAAACCGACTCCAAAAAAAACTAAAAAGTAAAAAATAACGCCATAATTCAGTTTCTTCAAATTACTTACAAGTAACCGTTTGTATACTCAATCTATACAGTATATACAATTAATCTTATTTTGGCGTCGGTGCCATATAAAGAATGTGTAAAATATTGAAAATTTACGATTTTAGTAAGTTGTGACATGATGGCACCGACTCCAAAATAACATTAATTGTATATACTGTATAGATTGAGTATACAAACGGTTACTTGTAAGTAATTTGAAGAAACTGAATTATGGCGTTATTTTTTACATTTTAGTTTTTTTTGGAGTCGTTTTTATTTTTTTGTTTAAAAGTTTATTTATTTTACACTTTTTAGTTAATCGTTACTTAAAAGTGTATCTCGTGACGATTCGAACAAGCCCAAGCACGGCTAGGATAGATTATTTTATTACCTAGATCTGGTGCCTACCTTCCGGCTCCATCATCAAATCAATTCGATGGTACCATTTTCATCACGAACATTTAAATTTGTGACTATGAAGTTGCTTAGCTAAATTAATCAAGATATTTTGTCGCCACCCGTAAATCATTTATCATTGAGGAGTTCCGATGGCATTCTGTGGTCTTCTGCATCAGTTCCACTTCACCAATTTACACTTTCTGAATGCAAATGCTTATTATGTTTCTTATAATACTAAAATCGCTATATGTATGCCTACAATATTTGAGGAGTTCCTTCAATTCCTCATAGATTCCATCATCAGATCTTCACCAAAATTAAATGAGACCAACTAGAAAGTACCTTCTATAAATCCAAAATTTTTTTTTTGAAATCGGTCAAATAGTCTTTGAGTAATCGGTGAACATCCATAAAAAAAAACATAAAAAAAAAAAAAAACATTCATCGAATTGAGAACCTCCTCCTTTTTTTGGAGGTCGGTTAAAAAACATAATTAAATACATAAAAGATTATATATTTAATATCTGGATTATACTAGATCGATCGATACATAAAAGTATATTCAAATTTCCAAATGCGAAAAAGTAATAAATATAAACTGAACCATCGTGTACACTATGTTTGTAAAGTTATTATAACCATTCGAGAGACTAGATTAAATTCACAATATAAACATGAGAGATCGAACATTTTCGCTTTGAGCCCCTTAACATGTCGCCAACTCGCCACATCAACTGAAGTACTGTGTATGAGTCATTTAAAAGCAGAAAAAACGTGTAACAGTCGTATTGTGAGAAGTGACGTCACCCCACTGAGTATATAACGACGCGTGATGTGTTTTTACAAAAACAAAAAAAAAACAGACCATCGGTTTTTCTGAATAACTTCCTCCTCCCGTTTTCAACAAAGATGTTATATATATTATAAGTGAGGGGCAGTGCATAGGGTTTTTAGCAAAGGTAGGCAGTTTCTCTATGCCAATATGGAGCCATAGAGTTCAGGGTAGGCAGTGCCTTTGTGCCTATATGAACCGCATGCCACTGTGTCCTAGATAACATTTCGAAATTCGATCAGTTAGTTTTTAATTAATAAACAGTAATATTAAGTTTTTTTATTTTTTATTTGTATCATCTTTTTGACATCTATTTAATAATGCAGGTATGCCTATTATTTGTGAAATTGATTTTTTATATATTTACATTAATGTGTGTCAAATTCCTTAGTGCTAGAAATAAAAGGCTTTTTTATTTTTTATTTTATTTTATTTTAATATTAAATGTACGCAAAACGGTCAAGTATAATTCTGATGGTATTTTTTATATTCAATAGGCATGATGACGGGGTGCGAAAATCAACATTCTAATTAGGCCGTCAGTTAGATTTAAAAAAATATTGGACACGTATTTATTGTTTTTCGACAATAATAAAAAAATAAAAAAGGCACTAAAATAAATTGCATTAAAGTTTAGGAGTGGGGGCTTATTAACTAGATACACACTGTAGGTACGTAGGAGTAACGTCACGCGACAATTTTTCTGCTTTGATCTAAGGTTGACTGGTAGAGAATGCCTTATGGCATTAAGTTTGCCTTTTGTACAATAAGTTTTCTATTGTGCAATAAAGATTAAATTAATAAATAAAAAAACATAAATACATATTCAATATTTTTTATTTATTTAAATTTTACCACATCCCTATTGAAGAAAAAAAACATTATGAGCGATAGTGTACGAGCGACTTTTAAAAAGGAGTCTTAGTAATAGGGTCCCGTTTTAACCTTTGGGTACGGAACCTTTAAAAGATGTTCTCCACGCTTCTTCATAGTTCTCTAAACCTTCATAGTTATATCCAGTATTCATCATGGGACCATTAACATCTTACGATACTCTATATTTCTAAAGTGAGTACTATTTTACTAGCAGCAATTAAAACCTTAATCAACTCACTTACGGCAGACCTTAACAAAAGGGTCTTAACAACCCCAAACCCGTATCCCTTTCAAAGGACCCTTAAAACTATTCCAACTCTGTCCGACGCCATTTACCGTTTTATCTGTTTCAATTCTTTCATTTACCGCAATACGAGTTCACAATCAATTTCAGGCCACGTTTCTCCATCACCAACTTAACTTTGCGGTTCATCTCGTCCTTACATCAAAGTACTCAAGTCCAAAGTTAACTTTGTCAAGTTTGAGGACGAGTAGAGTAGGGGCGAAACGTTTTATTTTAATCGCTGTGACTGTTATTACAGTTCCAAAATAATCACTGTGAAATATTGTAACTCTTACGAAAAGTTAAAGTGAATTAATTGTGATGTAATCTAATTTTTATAGTTAGTGATACAACCGAAATTTTGTCACACTTTTTCCAAAAATACACTAATCAATAACTCCAGTGTCGCGACAGGTAAAACGAATTCGGGATGTTAGGGATACGTATTTTTCCACATCCACAGATGCGGATGCAGATTTTTTTTAATAAGGTTTTAGAAATATGCCGCAGTAAGTACCTAATCCAGTTGCTCCCGGACAAAACAAAACAAATGCGTTAGTTCTGGTAGGTATATATAAATAAACGCAGGGCCCACCTCAACCACATTTCATTCACACAAATGAAATCTGATTGGCTAATCAACAAAAAGTAAACATAAACTCCCCATTGATTTTTGCGGATGCGGATGTTGTAATTGATTCAAAATTTTCGCTGTGGCAGATGCGGATGCGAATATGAATAACATCCCTGGAACGCATATCACTACGAGCGGCAGTAAGACCTAGAGGATACCAGGTAAGTTTGTCTCACGGGTTGGATGTCGGAAAACTGAACAAATAAATAACTTCATCAACCGGTGTCGAAAATCCGCGCTAGATGTAGCTCTCGCGATATTTTGACACTTTTGATACAGGTTCATTATTTAATATGGTCGCTGTGACCCGCGAGATAACCCGGTCTTGATTTTGTAAAGTTGATCCTTGTTGACAAGTCACAAAGATACTTTTAGATGCCCGATCACTGTGATTTTTTCATTGTGATATATCAGCAACCTCTAAGGAAGGGTGAGGTATATACTGTCCATTCATTCTAGTGAGTACGGATTGATGACCGTGGTTGGCGGAAGGTGGTTCGATGTCTGGAGAATTTAGTACGGGCGATCGGTTTTAAGTTGCGGGGTTATATTTGAGAGATCAAGACTTTGGGGTTTGATCTGCAAAATTGTGATGATATATGGCGCGATAAAACAGTGTCACTTTCAAATCTGTGTAAGTGCGAAGTGATGGTTCCTTTATATACCTATTTATTTACTTCTAGTCCCGCAACTTCGTTCGCGGAAGAGAAAGAATTAACCTGTTTGTTACTTCAGCATAGTTGTATAAAAAGTTTTCTATAACCATCTGTGGATGCACTGCTACCGTGTACAGAAAAATGTTGAAATCCGTTTAGCCGTTTTGGCGCGATGAAGCCGCAACGATACATACAAAAAAATAAATCGATTCAGTGACCTTCACATAGTCATTATCACTTATTAAAATAAATCTTTTATGTACAAACTTTTCATTTTAACTTCTTTATTAAAGTAATTAATTGACCGTACTAAAAAAACCACTGAATTAAACATTTGAAAACACAGGTCATGAAAAAGCGGTCACTAATTGCACTTTGGCGGTTTTTTAAATGTACAATAACTGGTAGTTTGTCTGTATTTTCCTACTAACTTAGTACTAACCAGGGTTGATAAAAGCAAGAGGACTGCCCTTTTCCATACAAAAGGCCGTTCCCTGATCTTTAGTTCCATAAGGAAAGAAAGCATAAGGCACAAAAGTTTCGCACGCTGTTTTTTGCACCTTTGAATTTATGCGCTCCTAGGATCTCGCCTGGATAAACCGAGGTTAAAAAAGAGAGAAAGAGTATAAGAAAGAAGGAGAATGAAAGAAAGAGAGACTCACTCCAGTTTTGCAGTAACAAGCACATATTTGCACTCAGGAAATAAATTTACTGTCACGTGCCGCTGGAGCCGCTGGCGCCTCTTTCGTGTGTGCAGCCGGCGTTCTTTGATTTATAAAACTTCATCACGTCAAAAAGAATTAGTTTGAGATTGGTTTGTCGTAATTTTCAATAATTTATTTCAGCGCCATCTAGATTATTGAGGGGCAATATCTAGTCAGGTAGTAACCTAATAATTCCGTTATCTGTGCATGCGTCATTATTTGACCAGCTGGTTAGGACCTTGGCGCCGTCTAGCAATAGCCTGTTTTTTTCGGTAACGGCCTTTTGCATGGAAAAAGACAGTCCTCTTGATTTAATAGCCTTTGATACTAACGAAGTGTTTGGACATTTCGAAGAAACCCCATTATGAAGCTTGGTGTCAAGCATAGATCGGATTTGGTCCGCTCATCTGAGTGGACTAGGGCCTCTCAAACGTTTTGCCAGACTTTTTGTAAACCAGACTTATTAAAATTAAATAAAAATATGTAAGCACTCTAGGATTAAAAAGGCTTTCTCATTAACAGCCTGTTTGCATTTGACGTTAGTGAGAAAAAAGGCAATGATTTTAATTAATTCCGTCGTTTAAGCAGCCTCACGTTCTAGGCGGTTACGCCCTTTCGATATCTAGCTTATCAACGTTTCAAATTGCTACGTGCCCTATCGGGTTGATACTGCATAAGTAAGTGGGTTTTTAATTCGAGCAGCCATTTTTAGGGTTCCGTACCGAAAGGGTAAAACGGGAGCGTATTGAAAGACTTTGCTGTCCGTCTGTCTGTTTGTCCGTCCATCTGTCTATCTGTCTGTCATAATCCCATGATCACCAGGCTGTATCTCAGGATCCGTGATAGCTAGACAGTTGAAATTTACGCAGATGATGTATATTTGTTGCCGCTATAACAACAAATGCTAAAAATAGAATAAAATAAATATTTAAATGGGCCCCCATACAAAAAACCTTATTTTTTTTCCGTTTTTGATGGTCACCTGGGTGTATCTCATGAACCATGATAGCTAAACAGATGATATTTTCACAGATAATTTATTCTGTTGTCGCTATAACAACAAATCCTGAAAACTCTATAATTTTATGTCTGTATATCTATGGCAGTAACCAATATAAAATGATCGAACACCGCGTACATTTTGTTTAGGTAGGAGTAGGGCTCTGTTACGAGTAACACTGGATTTTCATAGATACGGACGTTTGTCGCACGTATATTTTGTACGGAACCCTCGGTGCGCGAGTCCAACTCGCACTTGTCCGGTTTTTTTATAAAAATAATACATCATTGAAGACAAAATTAAATTTGACGACCGGTTTGGCTCAGTGGGAGTAAGGTTGCCTGCGAAGCTGAGGTCCTGGGTTCAAATCCCGGTAAGGGCAAATATTTGTGTGATGAGCAATAAATATTTGTTCCTGAGTCTTGGATGTTTTCTTTGTATATACGTAATATTTCTATTAAATATATCGTCGTCTAGTACCCATAACACAAGCCTTGTTGAGCTTACCATGGGACTAGAGTGATTTGTGTAAAATTATGCCGTTATATTTATTTATTTATAAAAAAAAAAAGATGTATCAGTTAAAAACTCGAGAAGGTCAGTTTTTGAAAGAAATATGACTGGTGCAATGAAAAAGCATGAAGAAGAATGCCCGCCTAGAAATATCTATTGTTCTAATTTAACTACCAAACTAACTAGCGGGTTAAGTCTATACTCTAAATTTCATCAATATACATCTTGTTAAATTTCAGAAAACTGCCTGTTTGACGCAACTATAAGGGTTCCGTTTTTGTCATTTTTGCTACGGAAGCCTAAAAAATGTAGGGCAAAATAAATATACATAATTAAAGTATATGTTCTATATTATACTGCACCAAAACATTGCAAAAAAAACTTAAATCGACATTAAGTTCGCTTAAATCTATAAGCACTTGACCCACAAAGTAACATCCAATTTATGTACAGATTGTTCACTCGTTATTCACCTCACGCCCGCGCGGCGTGACATTCCAAAAATTGATTTTTATCAGCCGCTGAGACCGGCGATATTTCAGACGGCGCGATTGTTTTATGAAGATGTGAAGTGATTTTGGGGGTCGGTGTGAATAATCTTTGCATTAATTAAGATGTTGTAGGGTTGGTTGTAAACGATTTGCTTTGATGAAATATTGATAATTTAGATAAAGTAAAATGTATGAATATTTTAGTTTATTTCAAGATTTGCTGCTCGCCCCGGCTTCGCACGGGTTTACTAAGGAAAATATAAACCATAAGCTTGTCGTTTTGTATCGACCACGTAATGAAATATCTTTTGTCTCATTCATTCACTTAATTCTTACATGGAGATTTTCAAAACCAAAATTTTTACTTTTCCATGCAATTTTTTATATATTTTCATACATACATACCTTATCCAGGCAACAAGTACAACAAAATAGCCAAATTGGTGCAGCGGTTCTGAAGTGATGAGCGAACACACATTTCTTTTTTTTTATTCATACAGAATTTGGATAATTTTAGAATAATCTGAAATCAAAAAACAATGCTGCAACTTACAATGCATATTAAAAATATACAAAATATAAATAAAATTAAGATCTACTAATAAGACAAAATTAAAACTGGTAACAATAGGGTACATGCATGAATTCTTTTATCGCTTTTCGTAACTAAATATCAAAATACCGTCAAAACTATTTCCGAATGTGAAATTAAAATTTAAATCAGCCAAGAAATACGCAAACTATAGGCATTTTAAGCTACTAATTAAATAGAGGTCCAATATATACTGTTACGTCATGGTGCACTCCGGCTATATAAACTCCATATTAAATTCTGTTTTGCTAGAAAGAGATAGAATGAAATGTCTGATGGCTTATATCTTGGTTATTTGTATAGTTATTCGAAAAATTATTTTTGTCTAATGTTTGTTACATGAATGAGCTTTAAATATAGGAAAAAATAAAATTCATGCAGATTCTCTATTGTGAGGCGATGGGTCTCAGTCTCACCATGTTGGGCATAACCACAGCGCTGATTTTCAGATCAAGGCCTTTTCTTGCATGGTAAGGGACTTCAAAAGGTGATTCAAATGTATCCGTACCGCACATAAAAGATTATTTATGGCTTTTTAGTTTATTTTGAAGTCGGTTCTTGTTTTATTTATATTTTTTTATTAGTTGCTTTTTAGTGATAGATTTTAGTAGTGATATATAAAGTATTTTATATAGCCCAGAATGGGAAGATTGAGAAGGCACTTTGCACGCATCTCGAGTCTTTGGAAGTAAGAAATGTAAAAGTTGGTTAGTTCATATTCATTTGTACCTTCCATCATCAGCTCAGTTTGTTTGTCGGATGATGACAACCAGAAGAAAACAACTGAATAACTTTTAAAAAATATATACAAAACATTGTTAGTGCCTATAATATTTGGGGGTTTCTCTCGATTTCCCTGCTATTCCATCATCAGATCCTGACTTGGTGATAAGGGAACTACCTCAGGGGCACCCTTTGAAGAATATGACTAACAGTGTTAACGTAACAACCTATAATAGATGATTTTTAAATAATTATCCTCTAACTCTTAACCATTAAGGAGTTGTACCTTTCGTCATCAGAGTCGTCGACATCGTCGTCTATGAGTGTCTATAAAATTTGAGGATTGCCCTCGATTTCCCTGGGATCCCATCATCAGATCCCAACTTAGTGGCAATGGGACCACTTCAGGAGTATATCCTTTCAAATAAAAAATAATTTTTAAAATCGGTCCACAATTGGCGGAGTCATCGGTGAACATACATAAAAAAAAATACAAACTATCGAACATATAACCTCCTCCTTGTTTGGAAGTTGGTTAAAAAGACCTAGCTTTTTTATGTTATATCATTGCTCAAGCATCACTTAAATTCGTTCTCTCTATTGCACGTGGTGACATGCAGCTTTCGCTAGCATCAAAAACCAGTCAAGTACGAGTCAGACTCGCGTACCGCGGGTTCCATACAAAATGTACGCTACAAATGGCCGTATCTATTAAAATCCAGTGTTAGCAGAGCCCTATACTCCCAAGCAAAATGTACGCGGCAAATATTATTTATTCTGTGCGTTTAATATTGCAGACTTATTGATGCCAAATATACTACATTAACGACTCCAGTCAACAAAGTTTGTCGAAGTAGTTTAAAAACTCCCGCTCAAAAAACTAGTACTCCACGTATCAGCATCCATAATAGAGGCGTAGACGTAAATTATCCAATCAGGCAGTCCCGTTAGCGCCGCCAGGCGCCGGCGCATATAGAAGCGTCTCTCGACTACGTTCCATAGGAGCGTACATTGCTGGCTTGTTTAACAAACTTGGATTTGTAGAGGGTTCTGCGATTACAAATGTCAGAATTTGATGATGTTATGATCAGAATTTGGCACGTTATAACGTGCTGAATTCCGCATACAGTGTGACTGTCAAAGTTGTAAGTTTATTTAAGTTTCAACTTAATTTAAATAAAACTATTTTAATGGAATTTATCGCGTATGATATATCATTTGAGTTCCCGACGTTTCAGAAGCTTTCCAATAAATTTAATTAAATTATTCAAAAAAAAAAAAACATTAAGCCCTTCTGGCACATGTGTAACTGTCTTAACAGGTAAGGCTCATCTGGCATGTATGTTCACCTTTTTTTGTTTTCTCAAAGTGAGTAGTTGGCAAATTGTAACTTTGACAGAGAAAAGAATATCTTTTCTAAGTCAACCCGTAAACACGGAAAGCTGGAAATCATCCGAAACGTCGGGAACTTAAATGAGATAACATTCATGATATAATGTTTCATTTAAATGAGTAATAATCGCGGAAACAGAAGAAAATAAGGTACTTGCGCCCAAGATAGCCCGGTTCTTAAGATGGCCTACTTTCATCTTTTTAGTTCAAATTCTTTGGATTCAATATAAAATTGCTGTTTTATCTCTGATACCTTAGTAGGTATGATACTGCAATTTTATTTACCGAACATGAGCGCGAAATTTAAACTCATTCGAACTTTAAAAAATACAAAATAATTGATAGTGGGCCATCTTAAGAACCGGGCCTTAAGAGCACCTTATATTAACTTATATTTTTGCGCATAATTTTCATATCATAGGCCAAGACACGTGACATGACGTGTCCTAACTATCTCGCTGTGCTCATATACGTCATTTGTCCCCCTCCCGTACCGCTACAATACCTCCGGAACAGACTTAGTTAAGCGTTAGACCTATAAATGCCAAGACATCCACTGCTGGACATAGACCTAGCCCAAGACCACCATGACCGGACCGGCGGCGCATCCAGCGGACTCCAGGGACTATCGATGCAATCATCTCATTAGAAATCATATACACGATGTAAATTAATGTGTGATAATCGCGGAAACTGAACATAGTATCAGTTATTTCTTCGACAAAAATAAATGTATCAAGATTTTTTACTTATAATTACCAACATTCTGTCTCGTGAAGATAAAATGTTTGTAAACACCGTAGTTTTAAACACTATAAGATATATAGGTATAACATGGAAAAGTGACGAGCTACGGATCGAAGGTCATTCAGAGCTGGGAGCCCCTTAATTGGATATTTTAATTCTAAGCCCTCAATGTGCATCATCCAAGAGATAGAGTCTCTAACGCTAGCGATTTAGGATAATTATACGGATCCGTTATCGTGTCCTACGCTACGACGATCGCCCCCTTTTTGTGATGGCGTGATTATGTGATAGCTTAGTGTCTTGGTGACCGATTGCTCTCACTTTGCACCTTGTTGATATACCATATGTTCTATTTGCCATTAGAACGAGATATTATAAATAAGTGGGCTATGGAGAGCCGCTTCGCTACGTTAAATGTAAGGGGAGGAATGAATGATAAATTATGGGACCAATTTGGATATACCTACTCATGAACAAAAAAATAATTTTCCAAATCGTCGTGTAAATGACGGAGTTCTGAGGTAACAAATAAAAAAAAAACATACAACCGAATTGAGAACCTCCTTTTTTTGAAGTCGGTTAAAAAAATGAACTATGTCAGATGATGGATGCGAGAAATATTGATATTTTGTGTGTGAATGAGACAAAGCGACAGGGTTGTGACAGCACAAAATGAAGAGATTAATGAATGTTGATGAAGCGGCAGCTGTATGCCAGATGCCAGGACCGTAGCAAGTGGAAGGAGTCTCTGCCTACCCCGTAATGGGAAAAAGGCGTGATTGTATGTATGTATGTATTATATTATATTATTATATTATTTATACAAAAATGATCCAAAAACAATATATTTATCACGATTTAGGAATCGATCTACGTTTGGGCGATTTTACTTTTCGTTAACTACTTGAGTTTGTCTAGTGAATAACCAGGATATGTATATTTATTTATTTATTTATTTAAACTTTATTGCACAATACAAACTGTTACAAATGGCGGACTTAATGCTTTAAGGCATTCTCTACCAGTCAACCATAGGGCCAAACAGAAACTAGTAGTTAGAGCAGGATCATTAATGTTGAGAATACAAAAAAAAAGTAAAGAAAAGAGACACAAATCAACAAGTCAATATGGGGATATATATGTATATATATTTATATACATACACACATATTACATTAAAATACAAATAGATAAATACAATACAATTATAAAATATATATGTACCTTTACACCTGCAAAACATCACACAGATAGTCAATCTTGAGATTTATTGAAGAGATGATTGCGCAACATGCGCTTGAAAGAGAAAATGCTCTGAGCTTGTCTTATAGGGAGAGAAAGATCGTTCCATAAACGAATTGCTTGAACAGAGAAGGATTTGGACATAAAACTGGTGCTGTGAGAAGGAAGAGAAAGTTTGAGACTGCGAGCAGAGCGCAGCCTACATCCAGGACGGGCAGTTACAAATGTAAACATAGATTTAAGATAATCCGGTATGCTTGGATTAAATAAAATGTTGAAAAGGGTACAAATAATTTTTAAGGACCTGCGTTCGCGAATGGGAAGCCATTTTAACTGACGGCGATATTCAGATACGTGGTCATAATTCCGGAGGTTGAAAATAAATCGAATGCAGTTGTTGATTAGCCTAGCATGTGGTCATATATATATAGGAAAAGTCATACATTAATCTTTAAGGCCGTCAAAAGGTGGTATCGCAGCGGTATTATTTTCATACACAATCAAATCCAAACTTATCACTAAAAAACCGCATCCACAATCCAAAACGGACTAATAGTTTTGGTTTTGCACAAACAAATGTTTACTGCGGCGCCCTCTGATAAGATTTCACCGTAACATCTATCTAAGAACATGCACTAATCAAATCTAAACCCATCACTGAAAACAGCATCAAAATCGGACTAGTAGTTTTGGAGATAAATGGACACCCCAAACGCATATACCGTCTCCGTAACGTCGTGGGTAAAAAGTGGGAACATCAATGACCACTGCGTTACTAGCTTTATTGTTATAAAACGTCACGAAACTTATAAATATATAGAAAACTAGACGATGCGCGCAATTTCGTTGGTGGAGGTGGAAAAGCCATAACCCTCTTTTTTAGTACAGCGTAGCCTGATACAAAGTATTTTATAACATAACCATCTGTGAATACCCAGCTACCCGGGTACCAAAAAAAGCTGAAATCCGTTTAGCCGATTTAGCGTGATGAAGCCACCAATACACATACAAATATACAACAAATAAAAAAAAAAACAATTGACTGACCTCCAAATAGTCCGCTAAAATATATATATATATTTTATATTTTTAATGTACAGACTTTTCATTTTTACAAAAGTATACATGATAGTATATATGTTTAATGTACAGAGTTTTTACAACTTTATGTTGGTATAGAAGGACTCGAATCCGTGTTAAAACTAATTATTATAATTGTTTCGTTGTGTATTCATTCAAAAAAATTTAGTCGGGTATAACAAGATGACTACCATAGCTATGCAACTGCCTACGAAGCTGGTATTTTTTTAATTAATGCGCAACGAAACAATGTAATAATCAGTTTTTACACGATAAGCTTTATACATATACCTACATGCGAAAAAAATAGTGTCGCTCTAAAGTACAATGACCCATTTACTTATTTAGAACATGTTCCGAAAGTAATCAAGCAAACTGTCACAGATAAACAGCCGAAACGCGAACCACAGACAAAACAATGAGGTGTTTAACTTGTCATCGCTCCCATACATTCTCATTACGCCTCATAAAACAAAGTTTTGTTCAAAATGAGCAACGAATCGCCCAAAAATAACCTAATAACGCACATACAATGTTTAATGTTAAGTCTCTTCAATATGGTTTAATTTCCTTTGCTTGTAATGTCAGTGCGTTTGGATAAATAATTTTGTGTGATATTTTTTTGCAAGTTTACATACTTTGTGAGATTTCCATGCATTTTGAACTTCATCTTAATTATATAAGGGTGCATTTGCAACTGAATCAGGATCTCGGTTAAGATATTGCTATAGTTAAATGTGGAGGTGTTTATAGTGGACTTAATGTCGAAAGGCATTTTGTTACAGTCAAGTTGAGAAAGTGGTGACATGTTAACGTTTTACTTGGAATTGTATGGCTTGTTAGTAGGCGTGACTCAATCATACAACAATGTGTTGTTTACTAATATCTGTTTGATCCCACGGTATAAATAGTTCAAATTAATGCTATTTATTGGAGTGCCCTTCTGTATTTTCGTTGACGTTACTGACAGTGTTTATTGTTTTAAAAACAAGAATGACCTTCATACTTCGTCTGATATAGATCTCGTTTTTAGGGTTCCGTAGCCTAAGGGTAAACCTGCACCCTATGACTTCGCTGTCCGTCCGTGTGTTACCAGCTGAAACTGACTGTAGTAACAAATATTTACTGACTTACTATAGTAACAAATACTAAAAGCGAGTCCGACTCGCACATGGCTAATTTTTAATTTTCTATCAGGTCAAACACATGTTAAGTTTTTTAAAATAGGCTAGATTCGTTAAATGATGAGATTATTTTGTCTTAAGTTGCTTAAAGATAACAATTTATACATAGCTAATAAGTTTATTTATATACGTATATGTACAACAATAATGGAATTTCCAACGATTTTGTGTTGTACATTTTTTTTTCCTTTTTTGGACATATGGTTTATATTGTTTAGAAGATAGAGGGGATTCATGCAACTTTCGGATTGGTTAATTTTGAAAATATTCGCAAATAATTTTGCGAATATTTTCAAAATTCAAGTGTTTAAAAAAAAAAAAAAAGAGTGTTTTTAAAAAAAATGTCGAAATAATACTTCGATTGCATGTAAAGAGTGCCCCCCCCTCGAAATACATATTTTTGTTATTTAACTACTGCACTAAGTAGCGGCTTATACAAGACACCCATACTCCAAATTTCATCTCATACATCTTGTAGTTTTTGAGTAAAGCCTGTGACATACTGACGGACGGACATGGCGAAATTATAAAGGTTCTGTTTTTGCCATTTTGTCTACGGAACCCTACAAACAGCCTTTTACACAATTGTATAAATCAGAGGTCTAGAATACTTGAATGGAATATAGTAAAACGAGACGATCCGTCTTGAAACTGGACATTTATGGATATAATAAAACGAGACCTACATAAGCACTTTACAATCATTCGTACTTACAGGTAAATTTATTTGTAAAACGCATTACCTTACTCTAATCATCACGGTCCAACATCCGTCTACCCTTTGTATTTCACAAAGAATTTAAGCCTAAAAGCAAGCCCTGGTTTTAGTTTACCAAATTATATCCTTAACGTTGTGTTTATTCCGTGGTAAGATAATAAAAGTAACATTAGTCCGCAAAGAAGAAAGTCTGTTTCAGAACAGCAGCGATGAAAATAAGAGGTTGCTGAAGTAATGGATTTTTGTTTCACATTGTTTACGAGTTAAAAACTGGGCAGATGAGATTAGCATTTGGACGCACGGAGTGGATAGAGCTGACAAACATCCATTGTATATATATCTATACTAAAGTTGTAAAAAAAATGTTCAAAATTCGAACTTCGTAGTGGTCTAGGAGCGGGCCATTCGAATATTGCTGACGGCGTAGTCTAATTCCAATTTTAAGCTTCGAAGTTGGCCCCCTGGTTAATCCTAATTAAAAACTCCGCATACTTACTGTAAAGTCGTGGGAAACTCATCTCAATGTGAGATGTAGCTTCGCTCTGCATTTTTTATCGCTTGTATAACGGGGAGAGCTCCGCAGAATTCGGATTGATTTCTACCGCATCTTTCTGCCGTTGTGCAACGTGACATTATTTCCATCCTCACCACTGAGATGTTTGGCAGTCCACAACGGTGCGTTTTGCCAGAAATTTTCTGCCTCACACGACTGAACTGTGGAATAAATTATCACCGGCAGTATTTATACAGATGCGACCTTTAAGCCAGGGCTTGTAACCCGGTTAATTTTCCGTACCGGTTAGAGCCACACTCTGAGAGCCTAACCGATAATAAAGGTTACGCTCGCAAGCACATCGCTCTAACCGCTTAATATCTCGGAGCACAAAACAGGGAGCGAAATCCAGTTACCGGTTATGCAAGCGGTTCCTCCGTGTGAGCGGAGTCTAGGGTGAATAACCGCTCGGTTATAAAGGATTGGTTTGCTTGTTATGGTTTTAGATTCAATTTTTCAAGTAGTTGACTGTCGCTGCGCCGTTATTGGCGCGACAGGCAGCGGTCATTGATTCCTTTCCCGTATCCGAATACGGAGTAACCGGTTAGAGAGCGCTTCAAAATAAAGCTGCCAAATCAATTCGTCCGAACGTAAACTAAATAAAAAACCGGTATAACCTAAATAAATACCGGTTTATTTGTAACCGGTTACAAACACATCATTTAATACTTAATTTTAATAATTAACTCTGATGATGATGATGATGATGACGATGATGATGATGCTCATGATCGTGATGATGATGATGTAAATGGTGATGATTGCTTTTATTCATTTTAGACATCATGTTTCATAGTAACACTTACTTTCATAGTAAGACCTACACAGTCGGTATCTAAATAGAAATAGTGTTAGTTTAATTTTTCAAAACGTCCGGGTTCGATTCCCGAGCTGAGTTTTTAAAAATGGATGAATGAAGTTTTTCTTATTACTAAAATCGATGACATGGTGCCTAAGAAGAGATTTCCGTATGTCTTATAGTTTCAGACTTTCCCATACTGACCGATCTAAATGTGCTACCCTGTATACCAAATATCAATATTTGAGATAAAAAGGGGATGAAAGTTGTAATGAAAAAGTTGAATATCACCCAAAATTTAGTCCAAATTCTAATTTTCCTTTACCGCCTCAATCCGGTTCGAGCCAAAATATAGACTAAATAAATAAAATAAAAGGTTCAAACGCTGCCAAGCCGCTGTGGTCAGTGTCGACCGTCGAATTTATTCCCAAGGTATTATATTACTAGGAAGCTTCAGCCATTTAGATAAGGATATCGCGTCTATATCCTGTGCTGGCACGGCGCTGCTACAGCCGGCAGCGAAGATTTCACCCCATTGCCTCGGGATACAGTGAAAATATGGACACGTCTTTGTTGTCGAGTGTACTCGAAATGCTGACGGCTGTTGTTCTAGCCTTTCGTGTTTTCGTTGCGCTTAGGCTTGGGATAAAATTTTACTGCAATTATATTTTTTAAACAGATTTCTCTGTGAGGTAAGCACAGTTTAGGTACTCTTTCTAACCTAATATTAAAGATTAGAATTTGCAATTTATTTTCTACTTCAATATGTAAACTTATAATCATACGTCGAATTAAAGTAATGTGATGTTTGTTAATTGATTTTATTTTAAAATGTAGAGAGAATTAATAATATCTACAAATGTTGAATAACACCTTTTTTACCGAGGTAAGTAATTACTTTTTCACTTCTCCTGCTCAAAAAGTAGGCTATATTAGCTTCGCGAAGCGAGACTATAATAGTACATCTAGCCCCTAGGGTTTAAAAGAAAGCCATATAATCCCATAAAATTTTCTATGAAACTGAAAAAAACATTTGCTGCCAGCTACATACTACTTACGAATAATTAAAAACAAACAAACCAACCTGGCCAAATTGGCCAAAATTTCTGATCGAATTGCTCAAACTGTACATTTAATGTTTTATGAATAATACAGTTTTAATGTTAAGTCTTTTTTATTTTCTCACAGTCGAAGTGAAAAGCAGATTGTTTAACATGTGGCTAAAAGCCATTATGACACAGACATATTTGCAATCACTTCGTGTCACAAGGGCTTATTTTAGCCCCTTGTCAAGCAATTTACTATTTATTACACATATAACAACAAAAAAGAAACAACTTATGAAATAAATAAACCTAACTTAACCTATTGGAACTTAATATTTACATAGTAGAAGAAGCCCGTAAATCAGCCGGGGGAAAAAAAAATAATTCTCTTTCTTCAGCGTAGTCGAGTAAAAAGTATCTTATAACTATCTGAGGATGCGCAGCTACCTGTGTACCAAAAATAGTTGAAATCTGTTTAGCCATACAAAATTCAAAAAGAAATCGTTTCAGTGACCTTTAAATAGTCCGAATCAGTTTTGTTTATGTATCTTCAATATAAAAGTATTTAATTTTTTCAACTTTATGTATTTTTTTTGTAGCAATTGTACTCTAATATTCGAGTCCCGAGTTAGCACACGTTTTCCTTATAATTAAGTAACGTGACTTAAACGTACGTCGCACCCGCTTACGGGACAATGGTGTTCGCACCTTTGGGAGGCTTGCGCGGAGCCGAAGCCAACGCGTAGCCCTTTCGACAATTCAATGAAATGTAAGGTAATCCTTACTGTTACATAATACGCCAGCCACAATCGCTTTTAAGAAGTAGAGGTAGGTGCACCAAGGAAAATCTTTTTAGAATTCGAATTGTTCCCGGACGCAGTCGCAAGAAAAAGCCAGTAAATTCATAAATTGTCTTTGCTCACTGAACCATTTTTTTAGTAGTTTTATGACCGACGACAACGACAGCGACGTTCGACAGTCGACCAATTTACAACGGAAGACAACGAGGACGACGTTCGACCGTCGATCGACACAGTAGCTAGTAGTTTACACGTCGCCAGTTTTTAAACCATGTTACTGGTTACATTTTTAATGTAAGGTATTTATCTATGGGGCCAAAATGCCTGTAATCAATTTAATAAATTTGAATAGTAGCGAAGCGGAACGTCATTTTACTGAACCTCGCAAAACAAATCTTTTAACAGCTACCCCAGATAATTATGAAAATATCAAACGTTAAAACCCTAATTCTAGTTGGTAATAAAACGAGTCGAATTCAAAAGTTAGTCGTTACAGCAAATTAATGCATGGAGTTATGGGCCCCGTGGGATCGTGAAAGAGACGTGACGACCCTGTTATAGATCGGGAGGCAACTGCTAGTCCTCTAAGTCATAGCATGTCACTTTGGATCATATTTCAGTTATAGCTTATGTAACATGAAAATTACTGTTATTGAAAAATATAAATTGAGCCTACTTTCCTAATCACTTTAGTACATAAGTAATAAGTTTTGTATAATGTACCTATGGTTTTTTTTTGACACATAAAAACACCTGTTAATAATCTCGCACCAATTGTTTGGTAACTGGTCTTTATACTGGTTTCCTACGGGACAGGCTCCCCAGTGTAGGAATAAGGATTACTTTTGAACGGCACAGAAACACCTCTCGCAAATTCAAAATTATATTCTTTTTATTTAATTAATTACATGAACTTATTATAAACAGAATTTGTGAAGGTAAATGAATAAATGTTTTATGTTTTTATGTTAGTTGATTTGTTGTACTAAAAACTACGTTAATGTCTTAAAAAATCGCATTTAGGTCTTTTTTTTTTCTCTGGTGGGTAGGCAGACAAACAACACATATGGTATTGACTGCTCAGTATTTATTTTCGAAAAAAATCTTATTTTGGTAATAATACATCCAAATTTAACTTACATGCAGTAATTAAGCCCTCACTGCCGCCCTCAGTTATTTTCACTACTCAATTCCACTTATTGAACAAAACAAGTAGTAAGTTCCAAAGGTCACTTTTTTGTGCAAAGCTGAAATATTCAGGATGGATCACTTGCACCAACTTCAGAAGAAAATGGAAGAGCTTAAGGAGATGTTCACATCCCAAATGGCCTCATTTGAAAGCTCTGTCTCAACCGATAGCTCTGATACGCCTTCAGTGGTAAGTGAATACAAGACATTAAAGACCCTCATTTGGAAGGCTGTGGAGAGCCTGCAGCAGCAGATGGGAAACCAGGTCTCGCTCAGGCATCTTGTTGCTTCATGGTGTTGCGGAAGCAGAGAATGAAGATGTTACCAAGAAGGTGACAAATTCTTTCAACCAGACTCCAGGTACAGTCTGTCACTGGCCAATCCTTTATCTCCTGCCAACGGCTTGGTAGGGTCAAGAACTCTAAGCGAAGACCTATTATGATAGAGTTTGGATGCTTGAGAACCCGAGATGCAGTATGGTCAGCGAAGAGGAAATTCAAGGGCTCTGGCAAAACACTTTCAGAATTTCTCACAGCATCACGCCATGAGGTTTTCGTGGAGGCTCGCCGTATCTTCGGGATTCAGGGCAGCTGGACTAGTGATGGCCGGGAGGTGGTCCAGTTTCAAGATGGATCGCGCCGCAAAGTCACGACACTCGCGGAGCTGCGCTCGTTGCCTGCGCCGGCGGCGGCTGCTGTGGCTTGCCCTGTCATCCCTTCCTCAAACTCCGCTAAAGCACCTGTGAACGCTTCTACTGCAAACTCCGCTGAAGTTTCTGGTGTAACAGCGCGGTTTACACCAGAAACTTCAGCGAAGTTTGCAAAGGAGGATCTGTGCCGGCGCAGACGGGGCCGACCGGTCCCGCACTGCGTGCCCGCAATAGTAAGAAGAGTCCCGTTCCGTTTGCATCTCGATAAATGTGTGTTGTTTCCTTTTCTGTGCTTACGATTGTTCCTGTTGTGTTCTGTATAGTATCTCAATTTATTCTCTGGAATACCTTCGTCCTAGTAGCAATAATAATTCATTGTGACCTGTGTGTTTAACAATATGCAGGTCATTTCCTATTTGCTGTCAGTGTCACCGACTGACGTTTTGCGTTTTTTTTCTGCTGGGATGCAGCCGTATTTTTCTGAGTGAAAAATATTTGATATTTTTGTTACTTCGAGTTTTGCGTGTAATTTAGTGATTCTCATTTCATTAATGTGTCCTTTTGTTAATTTCTGTTTTGTCTAATTATGTATATATGTATATATATGTTTATTCTTATTCATTTTATTTATTACAGTATTCACATTTATTAATAATTTCTGACGTTTTTAACGCGAGTCTGGAGAGCGAATTGTTCTCCTTGTCGACTTCCAGCCACTGTGACTCTTTGAGTGATGTTCCGGATATGTCAGACCTGTGTGACCGGCTTAATTTTACTTTCGCCTCATCTCAGAAACAATTCAATATAGTTCACATAAATGCGCAAAGTGTGCCAGCGCACTATCCGGACCTACTGGCATCTTTCAGCTCCTGTAACATCGATGCTATCCTAATTTCTGAGTCATGGCTCAAGCCATCCTTACCCTCCACTCTCTTTCCCCTGCCAGGCTATCGCGTCATACGCAATGACAGGGCCGACTCTAATGATGGCGGATCTGGTACCATCCGTGGAGGAGGTGTTGCCATTTATTTAAAATGTGATCTAGCTTGTGAAGTAGTTGCACAGTCAGGAGATTTGCTCTCCTTTCGAACTCCCCTGAGTATCTGTTTCTCAATGTGTCTTTGCATCACTCTAAGGTTCTTCTTGGTGTTTTCTATAGCCCATCCTGTCATATCAATTATTTTGATACCCTTGAGAAGACGTTGGAGGACCTTAGCCCGCAATTTGACCACCGCATAATCATGGGTGACTTTAACACATGCCTCCTTAAAGGAGATCTTCGTTCCCGTAAACTTCAGTCACTTGCGACCTCCCTAAATATTAGCTTTCTGCCTTTTGGTCCCACTCATTTTCCACACAATGGTCCCCCTTCTCTTTTAGACCTTGCCTTGATCTCTTCTCCTGAGTTAGTATCTTTTCACGGCCAATTTAATGCTGCTGGCTTCTCCTGTCATGACTTGATTTTCGCCTCATTTAAAATTCGTCCCCATAAGCAGAGACATAAAATTATATCACGTCGCAACATTCGTGGCATCGATCTGCAGGCGCTCCACGTTGACATCTGCAATGTTGACTGGCACAGCATCGACCTCCTCGGTAACATTGACCACAAGCTGGAAACTTTCAATTCCATATTGCTTGCGATTTTCGATAAACATGCCCCGTTAAAACCGATGCGTGTTAAACATGTTCCTGCGCCCTGGCTTACATCCGATATAAAGGCTCTCATGGCCAAACGAAATAAAGCTCGCATCAAACTTAGATCACATCCTTCGGAGGAGAACCATCTTCATTATATTTCGCTGCGTAACCGTTGCAACAGAGCTTGCCGCGATGCTAGACGCCGGTACATTCATGAGTCTATCGACGACTGCCCTCCATCCAAGCTCTGGAAATTTTTGAAGTCACTTGGGGTCGGCAAAGTTTCGCATTGTCCTACCGGTCTTCTAGATCTAGACGCCGTCAAGCAGCATTTCAGTACCCCCCAGTTACTCTGAACACTTCTATCAAGAAAAATACTCTAGCCTCCCTTGCCATAACCCCGACTCATCTACATTTGAGCTTGGAAGCATTTCTCCGCAAGAGGTTCTTGCCATTCTCAAAACTATTAAGACGAAGGCTGTCGGTGAAGATAACCTTAGCTTGGACATGCTCATGCTCGTGGCCGACTATATCGTTCCCATAATCTCGGACATTATTAATTTCTCTTTTACCTCGGGAACGTTTCCTTCCATTTGGAAATATGCTCAAATTATACCACTTCCCAAACCTCTCCGCTGGTGTCCCACAGGGGGGTTTACTCTCGCCACTTCTGTTCTCTATTTTTATTGATGGCATTACTAAAACATTAAAGTCCAGCTATCATCTTTACGCAGATGATCTTCAAATCTATGTTGCGGCCAGCATGAATTATCTCCCATCACTGGTTAGTAAAATCAATTGAGACCTGGAATTTATTCTTGGGTAGGCTGCTAATTTTGGTTTAAAAATTAATGCAAAGAAATCGCAGGCAATTGTTATAAAGTCCTCACTTTGTTTCCAAACTGGCTGAAATGGTGATGCCAGATGTTATTTTTGATGGAACAACAATCCCGCTGTCATCTACTGCAAAAAATCTAGGCATTACCATGGACCAGACTCTTTCTTGGTCACCGCACTTATCTGAGGTGAGCAGAAAACTGTTTGCGTCACTGCATTCTTTAAGGCGTTTGTAGAATTTCCTTCCACTGCATACTAAGATTTCTCTCGCCAGCTCTCTTTTACTTCCTCTTCTCGATTATGGTGACATTGCTTTTTTGGACCTCAAGGAAGAGCTACTTCATAAGCTTGAGCGTCTGCAAAATATTTGCATAAGATACATTTTTGGCCTGAGAAAGTTTGATCATGTCTTTGAGTACCGTTCTCAGCTAGAGTGGCTTCCGATTCGTTGTCGTAGGGACGTGCATGTGCTGTCATTTCTGTACAATGTATTATTCAATCCCGCGTCCCCCTCCTATCTCTCTGAAAGATTTACCTATATGACGGCTGGCAGTGGCCACCGGCTGCGCTCAAGTGCCAATCTTTCTCTCGCCTTTCCGCCTAATAAGTCGCGCACATATAGGAGATCTTTCACAGTCCACTCGGTTAAATTATGGAACGCGTTGCCGGTATCCGTTAAGCAGTCACAATCCGTGGCATCATTTAAAGATAACTTTAAAAAGTTATAGCTTTCAGACCCCTGACCTCGTCTTTTAATATTTATCCGTTTGTGTATATTTATTATGTATATAAATATATTTACACACGTATATTTATTTATCTGGATGATATATATGCTATTATATTACTATTTATTATTAAGGGTTTATGTGTATGTGTATGCTACTTAAGCTTTTAAGTTTTAATGTCATTGTGCATATTAACTTGTTGGTTTGTCTATCTGCGATGATGTTTACTCTTCTATTGCATTTGCTCTAAGGTTAACTGGAAGAGATCCCTTAAAGGGATAACTTCGCCTTTGTACAAATGTGTTACTTTATTTTCTTTGTTTTATTGTTTTTATGTACAATAAAATGTTAACAATACAATACAATAAATAATAATACCGTAAACTTGGGCTACATTAGCCCTGGGGGGGGAAAATTGCCCAGCCATCAAAATAGACGTTACTGAAATTAATATATATATATATATTTAAAAGTTACCAAATGGTAACGGATGTCACTTTAGTTTTAAAACGTTTTTTTATGGTTCATTATATAATAACATAGGTTTTTGTGGATGGCCAATGTTATCCCCTAGGGCTAATGTAACACGAATTTACGGTACCTATTGAATTGTTTCATATATACCTTAACCGACTAACTTTCGGTTTTAGAAAGAACAACATTGGTCGTTCATACAAAAATAATGATATCGAATCGTTAATAAATATACAAACATATATTTAATATGCAGTAAATATCAAAATAATGAATTGATTAACAAAATTTCAATTTAATGTAAATAAGTGTTTACTGTTGAGAAGTGTCACGTTGTCAAAAAATGTAATTGTTTAGTAATGTACAATTTTAATCTGCCTACAAATACAGTATATAAACTACTTTAGTGTTATTTACAATTGCTCGCTGTTATTGAACCATCAAATTGCCTGACAACTTCAAGGTTTAAGCAGCCGTCGCTCAGCCCATAAACTTTATTATAAGCAAGCGTGTTTAATGTCAATGCAGAGGTATATATTGAGCTGAAATGGTTTTTATGGCCCAATAGCCTGCCCCGCGGCGTTGCTCGAAAGCTGTCATTATTAATCATTTGAAAGCTTTTAGAAAATTAATGTTTTGCTTTTAAACAGTGATTAAATTGGGATTATGGCTATTAAATATGTTTTGTGTTATGTGTATAATAGCACTTATAGGTTGCTCATAATTAAAAGTATACACAGTTACCTTATATTATACTTACATGTAATTTCATTTACCTCCCTTTCATTTTTTTCGTTGTGTGGTTGTTTTAATTTCTTTTTAGGATTCCGTACCAAAATGGTAAAAAAGAACCCTTATGGTACGACTCTGTCTGTCTGTCTGTCCGACTATTAGAGCGCCATATTTTAAAAACTACTTATGCCATCTATTTGAAATTTGGAATATTTATAAACATGGTCAGCTCGCATGTATTGCAAAGGAAACATTTAAAAAATATTTTTATTTTCAAAAAACTACCAATTTGAGGGTTTGGGGGGCGGGGCAAAAATTTAAATCTAGTCACTAGATAGGGTATCATTAGAAAGGGCTTGATCTGTACATTTTCGATTTTTTTATTGCGCTTCGTTTTATTAAGGAAAAATGTGGAAATAAAAAATACCACCCTCTCCATCCTTTATCTCCGATGTTTACCGAGCGAAAAATCTGGTTTTATTTTAATTGTGTAATTTAATATGAATATTACACGAAAATTATAACCAGATATCTGTCTGTCTTACTTTTTTTAACACGCTTTAATTAGGTCGACCTGAATGTAACTAATTATGTAATGGAATCAAGGTAACTAATTTAACCATCTTCCAAGGATCGTAGCGTCATGAAAATTGGTAGCTGTATATAGTTCTGATGACAATACAATAATATGGTACTGTCGAACTGATCTGATGATGGAGCCGGAAGATATGAACTGGAACTTCATGATGGAACACCGTATAATAGCTGTGTTTGGATTTGTTAGAAAAGTCTTGTAAAGCGTGGTTTTCTAGTGTTTTTATCACCAAAAATCTTCTTTGAATAACCCGGTTTGGTCAAGTTTGCCCCTCACTTGTATGTGACGCCATAGATACCAGAGGCAAACTTAACTCAAGCGGCAAGATAAGTCGGAATAAGTGAAAGTTTGCTCGGAACCCTCGGTGCGCGACTCAGACTCGCACTTGACCGGTTTTTTGTATTCGTTTTGTGTTCATGCCGTCACTGATATGATGATTATTAGTTTTAGTTAGTATTGTCCATTTTTAGCGTCTTTTTATTTATTTTAAACACATTATAATTCTTCACATGCAATGCGCTAAAATTAAGTGATTTTCATTCTTTCTTTCTTCCTCTTATGGAGGTCATGATTGATTATAATATATGTTTTAAAACATAATATAAACATTGTTAGTAGCGCCATATCTCAGACGGAATATCTTTGAGACCACGTCACGACAAAACGGTTTGACGGATTTTAACCATTTTCGGCACAGGAATGGCTGAGCATTTAACATGGATAACAGTGGCGTGCAATGGGTTATTGGCCAAGGTAGGCAGTTTTTCTCAGCCTATATGGAGCCATGGTCGTTCAAGGCTTTAGTGTAGGCAGTTTTTCTCTGCCTATATGGAGCTATGGTCGTTCAGGGCTTCAGGGTAGGCAGTTTCTCTGTGCTTGTATGGAGCCATAGTCATTCAAAGTAAGCAGTGCCTTTGTACCTATATGGGTCGCACGCTACTAATAGATATACACACAGTGCCCGCAAGGAATTGGAAAGATTTTAACCACGCTTTCCTTAGGTCATTAGGAGCAAAAAATGCTCGCTAAAATCATCCTTTTTTGGAAAAAATAATCGTTGTCATGGTAAAATGGATAATTTTCATAGACTAGCGATATTTATTGTTTTTTTATGTATAAATATCGACTGAACTAGCTTTTGTTTTTTTTGCTGAATTTAACTTGGTTATTTTTTTTTCTTACGCCTAATGGCCTCAGGAATGCGTGGTTAAAATCTTTCCATACCTCGCGGGCACCGTGTATATATATACACAGTGCCCGCGATGATGGTGCGGCTGATGGTAACCGATCACCGTCGCCCATAGACACTTGCATCACCGGAGGAGTCACAAGTGCGTTGCCGGCCTTTCAGCTGGGAGTACGCCCTTTTCCTAAAGGTTTGAAGGCAACATCGGTCCGGAAATACTGCCGGAAATTATTTATTCCCGTTCACTGTGGTGCGAGGTACATAGCATGCTTTTTACTCAACTACGCTGAAGCAAAAAGGCTCAGGATAGGGACGTGTGGAAAAAAGAGAGGGAGGTATTTACCCAACAGTGGCACAGCACATGCTGATATAATAATGAATAAATAATAGATAACACAATCTTACACAAATCGACCTACTTTAAAACTAAGCAAAGCTTGTACTGTCCTAGCCAACGATATAAATGATATAATAGTCAAATTAAATACATAGAAAACATCAAAGATCATCACACAAACACTTGCAATGGCTGGGATTCGAACTTGGGACTCTATACTATTCGAACTTGTTGCGCAACGGCCTACGAAGCTGGGACCGCCAGCTTCGTAGGCCGTTGCGCAACCCACTGAGCCAAACGTGTCGTAACAGTATTAATAGGATGTAATGGTATAGTAAGATACGTTGATCCTTACAAATCAATCGAAGCATGGAATACTCATCGCTTCCACCAAACTTTGAAAAGGCTAATCTAAATTGCGTACAGTCGGCAGAAAAATCGCTTATCAGCATTGCGCCGAGCGTCGGTGCGGGTGGGAAATTAGATATTGAATCTGCGATCACATTTTAGGGTACCTTTTACTATCGAAGACGTGAAAGAATTGTTAGGATTCCGTACCTCAAAACCGGAAACGAAACCCTTATGGGATTACTTTGCTGTCCGTCCGTCTGTTCTATCGAGACCCATTTATCAGGAACGCGTCGACTTATCAAGCTGAAATTTATATCAAATACTCAAGCCTGCTGTCTCTTGAAGCTGTAAAAAATCACTCAGTACTTTAAAAAAAAGTGTTTCCATACAATTTGCCGTAACCTATAGGGTACTTAAAATAGTCCTTGAAACTTGAAATTTGATATAAAGGTAGCTCTATAGCACAACGAACTAGAAAAATCTGTAAATGTTTATGTCTGTCTATCTGTCTATCTTAATAACCACTATAAAAATATCCCAAACTGTGTACATTTATTTGTTTGAAAGCAGGGCTCGTCTAACACTGGATTGTCACAGATACGGCCTTTTTTAGCGTAGATATATTATGTATGGAGCCCACAGTGCCCGAGTCCGATTCGCACTAAGCCGGTTTTTTTTTTACAACAAATAAATGTTATTCCTAAGGTATAAGGAGCGATGGAAACAATCGTATACCTACTTGGGAAGCTGGTTTATTATTATTAGTGGTTGGGCATGGAGAGGGTCGGTCGGTCGCGCATTATACATAGAAACTAGGCGACCGAGCTTCGCTCGGCGTGTGACATTTATCTAGATCAACTTACACTTAACAAACTATGTCTATATACCAAATTTAATCCTAATCGTTTGAGCCGTTTCCGAGAAACCAAATATATTTACAAGAATAAAATTGATGAATTGATTACAAGAATCGTCTTTTTTGAAAATATCCTCAATGTTATAAAAATACTAGAAGACGCCCGCAACTTCAATCGCGAAGGTGAAAAAGTCATAACCCCTCCTTTTTTCGACAGCGTAGTCGGATAAAAAGTATTCTATAACCATCTGGAGATACCCAGCTACATATATGTACGCAACCAATAATAATAAGTGTTAAAATCCGTTTAGCCGATGTGACGTGATGAAGCCACAACGAAATAAACACATACAAACGTGACATCCAAATGGTCCGTAACAATAAATATATATTCTTTAAATATCTTCAATGTACAGACATTTCATTTTAACAACTTTGTAAATAATTGTAGATTAATATATAAATACATTAATATGAAAATATAATCATGTAATATATTTTATTTTTATATGTTTACTAGCTTCTGCCCGCGACTTCGTCCGCTTTAAATTCGTTTATTGCGGATAAGGGCTGGAATAAAAAGTAGCCTATGTCTTTCCCCGGGACTCTAACTATCTCCATACCAAATGTCATCCAAATTGGTTCAGCGGCTTAAGCGTGAAGAGGTAACAGACAGACAGACAGACACACTTTCGCATTTATAATATTAGTATGAATATGGATAATAGTAATAGTAAGCCAAAATTTACATACCAAGTTTGGTCTCGGATGTATATCTCGGCAATTTCTCTTTTGTCATATTGAATTTGACCTGGCGATGATGTCTGTAGTCAGCAAAGGAGATGAACCATCTGACCTATTAGTTGGAAGTCCCAGTAGGGACGGAAGATGTTTGTACGCCAGTTATCCCTTTGATAACTGCCTGTTCTCTCAGGGCTCGAGTTTCTTGTGCCTTAGTTTGGCCCTTTGAGAGCGGGGTATGCTGAGGAACGATATTAATATCATTTAAAGATACCTACGAGTTAGTCTCTTTCAGGGTGCAAGTTTGTTGATGACTTGAATTTAGGCCATTAAATTAATTTAAACTTTGATTCTGCTCATAAATCACTATAACATTTTTTCTTTCTATTACTTCGGTTTCATCAAATTAAAAAAAATATCTCTGTCATGTGTGGTCTATCGGAAATGGGTTGCTTGGTTAGAAATTAGTCAGTCGAAAATCGGTCGACGTTGCCTAGAAATTGGTCAAAAGTTGGTCGTAAGTCGATAGAAACGTTTACAACGAATTTAACGGGAGCGATTTCTTTAACGTACTTTACACAAAAAATGGATGCAGAGTAATCGACGACGATTGGAAAGCTATCATCTTGCTATTTAATTGTATCGTCTTTTCTGTTACGTCCGGAGATACTTTTGAATTTATAGTTAAATGTAGAAAATATCTGTGTCCTATCTTAGAGCATTTAACCACTGAAGATGACAAACCGTGTCATTACCGAACAATTTTTCATGCGTTTTTAGCGGGGGGTAACGACAATTGATAGTATGAACCGACCCGCAGTTTCACCGGTACTTTGGCAGAGGGGAATCCGTATAGCTCTCCATTGATTAAATGCTCTATAAATCCTATCATTCATATTATTGTAAATTTAAAAGATACCACATTGCTGGATGTCAAAGACAACGATTTTTTGAATGCTACTTCCTAGTAGTCAAATACTAGGTTTTTATTGATAACCAACAAAGTTTTGTTTTTGCGTCAAAACATTTACGTACGCTGTACGTTCCCATGTCTGCATCGTTTCAATATCACCCCTCACCATACCCGTACATTTTAGTAAGGGCGAATTTGTTAAACTAATATATAAATTAGTTGGATGCCGTCCATTCACGAGTTGGGTAGCGGGTTCGATTCGATTTAATCACTTAACCGTTAATTTGCTTCCATCGGATATTAGTTTGCGGCCATTGCAAATAATTTATTAGGGTTCGAAATGTGGTTTTCGTCGATTGGTATTGAAATTATGTAATCGACATATGGGAGCTGGTAATTTAAAAAAAAAACACCCTAAACCGGCTGAGGACGGGAGGAAACTGTGCCTACCACTGGCACAAATGGGGCTGGAGCCAGTCCCCAGCCTGTGACTGACACCCAAATCAGACCATCGACCACATAGTCACGAGTGCCCCTTAATCTACCTACCTACTTAATACCTTAACACAGGCCATTTAGATGAGTTTTAGGATGAAGGAAGAAGGAAAGAAGGCAGTAGCTACCAACCTGAAAAGGGCAAAATTCTAACCTAGTTTTTTATTTTTTATTTATTCGACTTTTTACTGACCCAATTTCAGTGTGTAAAAAAGCCGTATGGCTAAATTGTTAAAAGCGAATATATATCTTATCAAATGCATCTAGAACATTTTGGGTAAAATAAGGTTCGATAGCTATCGAAGCAAAGGCAGAGAGAAAACACTAGAGGTTCCAGTCCCAGCAGACCCCTCCCTTGGGGTCCCAGAAATTAACAATTTATGAATCGAAAATTTTACTCCTGGGTAGACCATGCAGACAAAGGCGAAGGAAATTACAAGTTATAAATAAATAAAAAATATCTTAACAGTGAAAAAAATGACAATCAGTATCGCCATGCCGGTACGACACACTCTGTCTAAGCTGAGTATTAAAAGATAATCGGATTTCATCGTTCTCGAGCTGTACTTCTTTTCCATTTCCAAATTACCTTTTATTTCGATTCCGGATCAGGCGTCTCTAAATTAAAAATGTCAACGAAAGCCTTTGTTCTAAAAGGCCGAAGTGCCAACCAAATCTTAAACTCTTTGTTTCTGGAGACCAAAAGTGCTAACTAATACTGTTGCTGAATCAGACACAAGCATTGAGCAAATCTAACAAGCAGGTTAGCTGCCGTTTCGACATTAAAAAGTCTCAAAGTGCAGTATTTTCTTAAGCTGCACCAGTAGTGAGTGAACGCAGTAGGGAAGGTCACGTCTTTTGTTGGACTTTTTGCATAAATAATCACGGCCTGTAATAAAATACAATAATAGCTGTTTTAGTGGCAAACAAGCGATCGACTTGATGAGCAATCATTGCCACCGCCGGATATGTGCAACACCAAGAGAAAATCGTGCTTGGTGTTCACTCTTGTAGAGATCATACTTCTTCTTCTTTATAAGAAACAATAATCCCTCTTTCATAAATGACGGGTCAAAAATAGGGCAACCGTCGAACATCGCTGTCGTTGTCATCAGTAGTCATTTGGTCGACGGTCGAACTACGACGAGTTGTCTTCTTCAGGAGACACCTTCAATGGAGTCTGCTTCTGTACTAATTGTATTGATGAATGTGGTCATTTGAGATAGAGCAACCATTCTGGAAGACCGAAAGTACTGAAGATAAAATGAAAGTCACCATTTTTTTATATTATAATACAGGTACGTTTCATTCAACAACATCATGTGACTTTAATGTCCTATAAATATTAAATAGTAGGACTGGTAGCCGAACTAAATATCATTGTCAAACCAAGGTACACCGTCTTTGCTGGATTGGCCACGTCGAGAAACGAGATGACGTGACAAGATGGTCAGTATGTTAATAACCTAGACTATTAGCATTTTTTTTAAGTAATTCTATTACTAAACGTTGATTTAAATTTACAGGATCTTTATTCAAAAGATCGAGTCGAAAAATTACCAACGAAAGGTAATTAAAAAAATCATATTTATACGCGATGTAGCCCCGTTTTGTTGTGTAGTGATAACTCTCTTACTGTTGTCTTCTGAGTTACAGGACCTAATAACAGCAACAAAAAGTTTTTCCGCCTAATGATTAAAGATTCCCCTACTGTCTGAACCCTCGCAATGTCTTCGCGTACGCTCATCCATTAGCTCAGTGCGCTGCAAGCAACTAATTAAAAGCAAATACGATTACTGTCCGTCTGTCCGTACCAAAAATGCACCAGCCACGTTTACACTTCGGATTAATTGGGAATATGTACACAACTGGAGGGTTCCTTGTGCTCAAGCCGTGGATTATAGACCCTTGGGATCCGTAAGTCTCAGGAGTCCAAGCGATGGTCTAATTTTACGATTTTCCTCGAGGAAATACTTATGTTAAGGAATATTCTTACCGATTACTCATTATTTTTTTAACGGCCTACGAGAAACAAGAGGAATTTATAAGGTTTCGTTGACGTGATTCTTGAACCATAGGTGTGAACACGATGCCGATACCATTGTACAAAAAAAATCAAATTAAAATCGGTCCATTCGTTCGTGAGCTATGATGCCACAGACATACACAAACTTTATCACAACTTGATAAACCGGGGCTTAATCGCGTAGAAATATGATTTATTTAAACCTTTCGTTGTATTTATACGTGAGTAAGCCCCGGTTTGTTGTGTTGTAATAATGAGTGAGTGAAGATCGTGTAAGTTTAAATCAATACACAAACGTAGAAAACACAGGTCAGCGTAGCTCAGTTGGTTGTACAACGGCCCACGAAGCTGGCGGTATCGCGTACGAATCCGGGTCAGGGAAAGTGTTTGTGTGATAAGCAGACGAAGTTTTGTTCCTAGATCTTGGTAAGTTTTCTATGTATTTAAGTATACTATGTATATCGTCGCCTGCAGTGGCCAAGGTAGGTAGTATGAGCCATGGTCGTTGAGGGTAGGCAGTGCCTTTGTGCCTGTATGGACCGCACCGCACTCCAGTTGTTGTCTGGTATCCATAACACAAATTTTGCCAAGTATGGGTCTACGTCTATTTTGCGTTAGATTGATTGATTATTTATTTACAACATTCTTCTTTTCATTCGGGTAGAAAATGAACATCTTGTTCAGAGTTATTATTAAAACCTTGCTCAGCTAGCACCTTCAAGTTTAAGGCACGACCATAACCCAATATCGCTCGCTCATTTTATATGAAACCATCAAACTATGCTTTACGTTTACGATGTATGGCTGTCGACTAAAACATCTGAAGCTCGTAACTTAGAAGTTCCAACAAGTTCATGAAACTTCAAGTGTTGAGTCGTGTCTTGAGTCTTTTATGCTTATTATACAGTCAAAAGTTAATACTGTAAGCTTCTACTGTCATATCGAAAATGAACGAAAAATAAATTGTAATGGTCGTGAATTTACCAATCTCTGAAACTTTATGACCTATAGACAATCTGAGGTTACTCCGAAGCTCAAAATACGACGTTGATATAGCACCGGACGGTCTCACTCCTGTATCGTTCATCACGAGATTGAGAGGGACGGCACGATACGAACTTCGAATTAAGAATTTTATCATTCATCAAAAAGGGATACAATTCTGTGGCGAGGCATTCATGTATGGAGAAAAGAAAGTGGTCTTAGACAGAATTTAACAAGGCCTTTTGGAAAAAAAAATGGGCTTAGAAAGAACTTTGCAAAGTCCTTTGGAAGAAAAATTGGGCTTAGAAAGAACTTTGCAAGGCCCTTTGGAAAAAAAATGGGCTTAGAAAGAACTTTACAAGGTCTTTTGGAAAATAAAATAGGGCTTAGAAAGAACTTTGCAAGGTCCTTTGGAAAAAAAATGGGCTTAGAAAGAACTTTGTAAGGCCTTTTGGAAAAAGACAATTGGTCTTAGAAAGAACTTTGCAAGGCCCTTTTGAAAAATAAAATTGAGCTTAGAAAGTACTTTGCAAGGCCCTTTGGAAAAAACAATTGAGCTTAGAAAGAACTTTGCAAGGTTCTTTGGAAAAAAAATGTGCTTAGAAAGAACTTTATAAGGCTTTTTGGAAAAAGACAATTGGTCTTAAAAGGAACTTTGCAAGGCCCTTTGGAAAATAAAATTGGGCTTAGAAAGTACTTTGCAAGGCCATTTGGAAAAAAATGGGCTTAGAAAGAACATGCAAGGCCCTTTGGAAAAAAATGGGCTTAGAAATATCTTTGTAAGGCCCTTTGGAAAAAGACAATTGGTCTTAGAATGAACTTTGCAAGGTTCTTTGGAAAATAAAATTGGGCTTAGAAATTACCTTCTAAGGCCCTTGGAAAAAAAATGGGCTTAGAAATAACTTTGCAAGGCCCTTTGGAAAATAAAATTGAGCTTAGGCAAAATTTACCGCGACACGGTGTTTATAAGATAGCATATCAAACATACCTGCGTAAGTTCATATTTTGCTTATTTCGTTCTATTATATTTTTACTTTTCTAAGTTTTGATAAGTTTTCTTGGAGAACTACGCATTGAGTTGATGTTGATACTTAAAAACATATACCTTAGATAGGCTAGGTAGAAATATTGTAATAGATAAGGTTTATTTAGAAAATATGACTGACATGAAAATATGATTCGTAAACGACACATAGGACACACGGATTTCAACTATTTTTGGTGTACGCGTATCTCCAGATGGTTATAGGATACTTTTTACCCGACTACGATGAAGAAAAAAGAGGGGTTATGACTTTTCTCCTCCGCGAACGAAGTCGCGGGCGCCTTCTAGTGTAGTAATAAAAAACGACTTCTCAAAAATTGAATATTTAAACACGCACTCATTTTACCTCTAACTTAAGTTTGTCTGAGTTTTCATGGGTCGTAAACGAAGGTGTTTAAGCACGTACATAAAACCGTGTACCGTCATGTACATATCGACAGCAAAAAGCGGAAACGTCGTAAACGCCGATGGATTCCGTTAGCGCTTACTACGTTTCCGCTGTTTGCCGTCGATTATAACCTGTGTCGTGAAAAATCTGGCTTTAAGTGACAAATGACTCATGTTTATATGATGTAGAGGCGCATAATCCGTTTTGGATTTGACTCCAAAACTGTCAGGAAACGAGAGAACTTTATTATAAATATAATATTTGTTTCGCGAGTGCACACTACAGTAACATTTTTTATGTTTTAAATTCAATTTACGATAATAGTTTTTGCACTTGAAAACCCCATTGTATGAACGAATATTTTTATGATTATTTCACTAAGTAACTAATTGGCTAACTAGATGGTGCCCGCTAATTCGTTCGCGGAGGACAAAATAATCATAATCCTCTTTTTGCTTTAGTGTAGTCGGGTAAATGTATCCTATAACCATTTGTGGTTGCCTAGTTACGCCGCGGGTAGCACACAAGCCGTATAAGAGCTTATTCGGCCATTATACAGCCAGCTTGAGAGTTATAAGGGCTGAATAAGGTCTAAGGGAGCGTTCAAGTATTACGTAACGAGTTAGGGGGGAGGGGGGAGTCTTGTAAAACGTTACAATGCGTTATAGGGGAGGGAGGGGGGGGGGGGGGGGTTAGAACTACGCGTTACGCAACATTGTTTTTCTTCAGAACGGTCGCGTACACAGATTCTCTCACGCATTTTTAAACTTTTTTTTCTCAAAATTTCAAATGGAACGGCCATTTTAGGTAATAATGGTCACTTGGTGGTTACATAACGTTTTTATGGGGGGGGGGGGGGGGGGGGGTGGCTGTACAGAAAATCGTTACGGCGCGTTACGTAGGGGGGATGGAAGGGTCAAAAATCTCCAAATAATTGCGTTACGTAATACTTGAACGCTCCCTAATACAGCTTGTGATCTTCAATGTACAGACATTTCGTTTTTACAACGTTATATTTAATAGTTTCCCAAACTGCTTAAATTCTCAACTGTTTCATTGCGCTTTGCTTGTTTTTGAAACCGTAACATTTTTAGAACTGAAACAAAACAATTTTTTATTTAATGGGTTCTACACAATTATTAAAAACTAGAAGATGCCCACAACTTCGTACGCGGAGGGGAAAAAGCCATAACCCTCTTTTTTCGAGTCAAAAGTATCCTCTAACCATCTGGAGATACCCGGTTACCCGTGTGCCAAAAATAGTTGAAATCGGTTTAGCTGATTTTGCGTGATGAAGCCACAACGACACATACAAACATACAAAAAATCGATTTTTTTTTTTTTCATTTTAGTGAACTCCAAAAAGTCCGTAACAATCATTTTTTTGAAAATATCTTCAGTGTACACACATTTAAGTTTTACAACATTATAATTGTATAGATGATAATCTGCAAATGTTCATGTTCTTGGAGTTCTCTCCGCGGGACTCGGAAAGTGAAATAGTTACGGAATGTAGGAAAAACATTCATGCGAAAAAAGCCGGCCAAGAGCATGCCGGACTGTTCACTAGTGGTTTTCGGTCCATATAGGCATAAAGGCAGTGCCTACCCTGAACGGCCACGGCTCCATATAGGCACAAATAAACTGCCTACCCTTGAAGCCCAGAAAGACCATGATTCCTATATATAGGCACAAGAAAAATGCGCTACAGATGAAAAAAAAGTATTATATGAAAAAGTACCCTAGCGAAAGAGCGTATACCTTTTCGGCTTTTATGTCCTTCGGGAGTAACTCTATAACGGTACGATCATGATGGAAATTATTTTCATTGGAAGTGTTGATTTAAGTTTTATCTTCGTAATGTTTTTCATATTATTTTAAAATAAGTGTCGAAATATGCGCCACACAATCATATTTCCTAAAAAAATTGTTTTAATACTTATTTTTTTGTTATTTAACTATCAAACTAAGTACAGGCTTAAACAATACACCTATAGTCAAAATTTCATCAGTATACATCTTGCAGTTTTTGAGTGAAATGCCTGTGAGATACGGACGGACATGAGGAAACTATAAGGGTTCCGTTTTTGCAATTTTCACTACGGAACCCTAAAATACCATGAAAATTGCATAAATTTAGGTATAGAATTTGTCGGTTTATAAAGCCTTACTCGACAAACACTCGTAAACTAGATCGGTGTCCACTCCTCTGTTTGTTTCCGCCGTCCATTTTGTGACGATCGGACCGTTTCGGCTTTCAAGGCGCTGGGAACATCCTCTGACCCTCCCATCAACTAATACGCAACGTGGCCCAAGTTACGAGAACTAGCAGGCATTTACGTAAACCGATATCTTTGATCTTAAACTGGTGATTTTTCTGTCTGTTCGACACTTATTACTACTTGCTTTATAAAATCTTTACAAATACTCATAGCTAATTCTGTGTACACTTTGTTTCCGCTATCCGTTTTGTGACAATCGGACCGTTTCAGTTTTCAAGGCGCTGGGGACATCATTTGACAACTCAACTAATTACGCAACACGGTGAATGTTAGGAGAGCTATCAGGCAGTTACGTAATGAATAGAACAGATCATGGAGCGTTTTAGACACCCAGGGCGCCATTTGAAGCCAGAGAATTTAGCCCCAAATATAGGGTGGGCCATAAATTTTTGCAAATAGCAACACTGAATATTTCGGAAACTGTCAGAGTGACCGGAGGGAAATTTACGGGAAACTATAGGTCACTTCGTGCAATTATAATGGAGCGTTTCATGGGAAAACAACGGGCTTTTTGTGTTAAACGGTTTTATAAAACGATGATGAGATAGCCGCGATCCCTCGCAGTAGGCGTCAGTTTATAATAAAATATAGAAAAACATGTATAGTTTAATGTTTATCGATGTTTCTAAAGTGCAAAAAGTTTTGGTCTTTATATTTGGTACAGTTTCTGTACACTCCTTTTCATAACAATAGCTTTTTTCGGTTATTTATAAATAACATGACAAGTTTTACATAGTAAGGGTTTTACTCTAAAAAAGGGTGGATCACTCATGTATGGAGAAAAATAAAAAAAAGGAAGTAACAGCAAAAAAATAGTCTAGATATTTTTTTTTGTACTGGAAGCTTATCTTCTGCCTCCGCATCCATCTTTAAGTTAATATGGAAATGCCCATACTTAATGACGGCTATGATGTTATAATTATAAGATTTCAAAAAACCGTCTTTACTAAAAATCACACTTAAATTTTGGAAAAGTCTGAACGAATTTAATGACACATGTTTTCAGAGTCAGCAACACGCACAGAATGCCCCTGGCATTGCAAGCGTTCATAGGTTGCGGTGACTGCCTAACATCAAGCAGGCGGTACCCTTGTTTGCCACCTTAGTAGTATAAAAAACCCTCAAAAAACGTGAGTAATCGCTAATGTAATTGATGAAGTTAAACCAAAGTAAAAATAACGCTTTTTAAAGCTTATACACAATCATTTTACACGAGCAGCCTGTGGCTTAGGTAAACAAAGCGAGCCTATAGCGCCCTGCGCGTCCAATACAATAATGCATTTAGAATGCTGTTGGGGCTGCCGAGAAGGTGTAGTGCCTCGGGCATGTTTGCCGAAGCCCGTGTAGACGGGTTCCAGGCGATCATAAGAAAAAAGATAGCCTCGCTATTAGGCAGGGTGAGAGCTAGCGACAACAGCATTCTAAAGGCAATAGCGTGTAGATTTGACTGTCCTATTCTATCTTTTTGGGTGGGACAGCTAAAGGGCGTTGGTGAATTTTATATATATAAAAAAAAAATGTATTTTGTTTAGTAGGTAAGTGTTACTAATTTAGTCATAATTCGATTGTTACTAACATGCTATGAATCGCGATCTGAAATAAAGAATTTTTATTTTTTATTATTTATTTTTATAAACCGTAAAACCACCCAACTATAGTCCGAAATCACCCAAGTATGGTCCAAAATAAAACAAATTTACTCACCATTTAGGATGAATGTGGTCATAGGCAAAACCATTTGATTATATTTCGGATTTTATCCAAAGGCTATACTTTATTACTAGGCAAATGTTTAGAGCCTTGTAATCACACCAACAATTGGGCGTAAAAATAAAATAAATTAATAATAACAATAAACCGTTAACATGCGTGGTTTATCTGTAATTAATATGCATACATATGATAGAAATAATTATTAAAAATTAGTCAAGCCAAGGACTAATTGATGTAAAATGCAAAGTATCAAAAACTCGTTTATGCTCTTCCTTGCTTCAACTTTACTTTGTTTCGCTTCTTAATTAAGAACGAAATAATATTTTTATGATAAAAAATATGTTGGATATCGATTCAAAAATCAATACAAAGTCTCAAACCTCGCACGTTTCCTGTGCATGTGTTTCTGGAGATCTTTCTTTCTTCTATGTGTAAATCTCTAGTGCTATTAACGGAATATAACGTTAAAGACAATACTATTAAGAGTTTCTATTGAACAGACTATTGCGATTACGCTAGTAACAGAATATATGTCAGATTACTTAGTACCTGAGCAGATTTAATTAATCTGTTTAGATTCTGAAATATTCTTATTTAATAATGTGATGAAGCTAATTGCGGAGCAATTTTTCTATCAAACAAATGAATTTCCATTGAATTTTTTTACAAATTCGTTTTAATGATAATGGATGAAGCTAACGATACATATGCAAAGAAGCATTTTTAGGATATATTGATAGATAAGTAATGCTCATTTCAATCGGAGTGTATTGAAATCCATTTAAAAACTGCAATAAAACAAATACTACCTTCATAAAATTCTGAAAGAAAGACATGATCAAGCGAATAGGTATCATTACAAACTCTAAGAAATAGAGACGCTTTATATGTTCCAACATGATAAATGGAAGCTAAAAATCTATGCCTCTAAACACCTAATAACTATTGTCATAAGTTTACTATTGCATTAATAGTTCTGAATCTATACTTCTTAAATATTTGCAAAGAGTCTTTTAATAGGTATGGTATATTACCTTTGAAAAGTACAATGTTTATATGTACCTACATCATTGTCCTCTTGCATGTATGGCCTCTTGCATCTATGCAACATAAAAACAGAAATATTATAATATTTTTTTTTGGATAAAATCCTCATATAATTGGTATCAAACTTCACTAAGGTAAGTTTGATTGTTAATTATAATTGTAACGATTTTTTGTCAAAATCCTGAATTATGATTATTTTACATATTATTTTCTTTCTGGACCACAGTTGGGGTGCCTGGACTAAAGTTGGGTGGTTTTACGGAAGCGATTTTCGGTTCAACAACGCAATCGCTCCCTCCTATGACCCAGGCGCCTCCTACACACGAATCCCTCTCACTAATGGTCCGCGGTGAAACGCCGTGTTTACTTTTATTGTCAAAATAAATCTGTCTTAACTGTCGCGATCATCGCCGCTAACTGCCGCGGTAATGGCGGAGTGGGTATCGCGTAAAGTACTGCGAATACTTACTAATTGTACCCGCTGGTGGATTAGGGGGGCGAATTAACCGTTTTGACTTCTATATTGGACTTATTTTGGTCTTAAAACTAAAACTTCGTCTTACTTAGTACATTAACTTAGCCATCCCAAGAGGATCTTGCCCTCCTACATAAGAAAACATCATTCTTCCCTTTTGTGACACAGATACAAGTCAAAGCGCAAAGAAAAATACGATTGTTCTCGCAAGTGGTCACACCAGGACTCGATTACGCGTCGAGCGTGTCAACTCCTCCACCAACGAGCACTGTGCCAATTGCCTCGAATTTATCCTATATATAAATAGTAATAGTCACAATATATAGTAATGTGGAGTTAGTTTTCTCACATTAAAAATACAGAAACAAAAAATTGTGTTTCATAGAAACCATTCTTCCCTATTTTGCACCGCTTTACGCCAGTTGAACCATTTCTGGTTTATGTCTTCGGGCAATTTAGTTTGATTGAAAAATTATGCATGTAAATGATAGTTCTTACTCTATAATAAACTTTAACAATAATGTATAACAAATTGGCGTAACGTATTGCTAATACTCACTAATTGTGCCCCCAGTAGATTAGGAGGGCGATTTATGACTTCTATAGTGGCCTTATTTTGATCTTAAATTTAATTCTTATATCTTATTAGGCAATATTATAACATGTTTGTCTTTCTTAGTACATTGGCTTAGCGATACAAAAAGGATCTTGGCCTCTAATACAAGTGAACGCCATTCTTTCTCACTCTGGGTCACTTTACGCCAGTTGAGTCTTTTCAAATTGTTGCCTTAGATCCTGCATTGGCCTTCTTTCATTATTCGTTGGGCATCCGTCTAAGTGAAACTTCAGTTGAATCAAAATATTCTAGTCAGAATATTTCCGAGTCAATTCTTTTATGCTGATGTTTTGCGTTCCGTCGACGTACTTCATTCGTCCATTTAAAATCGTCCAAACCATGATCCTAAGCCAGCAAAACAATAAAATCGCACAATAGGTTTCAGTTATAACCTATATCAGCAAAAATCCATCACAATCAGTTTGGTTTGCTAAAATAACCATTTTTCAAAACGAATCATAGGCGGTCAGAGAGAACCACTCTGCCATACGATCATTTATGGTAGATAGTGGGGAGACTTTTGTCTCGTACATATATATTGGTATCACCATTTTAGCCATAGGACGTCCACTGCTGGACACAGGCCTCTTCAATAGATTCCCACATGGGCCGCATAGAGGCGACCCGCATCGAGCGAGTCCCTGGAACTCTAACCAGCCCCCCTTTTGCCTAACGCGTTTGACGCTCGATATCAGAATCAAGTGTCATGATTTTGTATGGGCTATGACAGTTGATTTGGATACCAATTTTATTTCGTTAGGCATTAACTCCCCAGCGATGATGGTTGCGTTTGTCCCGCGATAAATAAGGGACATAGCTGCCGTCACGTCACCTTCTGACACGTATGTGAGTGCGAGAGTGGTAGGCGCGTTGTCATATCATTTTTCGCGTGATAAACGCGACCATCATAGGCCCGCAAGTCGTCAAATACGTTGGTATAATCCAATATACAGGGATGTAAATTTCGGAAATGTAAGATTACAAGTCGAATATTGGAAAATTCGCTTAGGAAAGACAGGGTAAGTCTGCCACAGCGGTCGTAATGGACTATGGTGTCGAAAGAACGCGAGAGCTATATCTCCCTCCTAGGTAAAGCTCTCGCGATCTTACTACACCGGTCGATGAACTTGTTCGTTCGTTCAGTTTTCTGTTATGGCCGTCGTATGACCACCAACCCGTGAGATGACCATACTTGGTCGCCTCTACTATTCGCGTAAAAAATCCAAACTAGAATCACAATCATACTCAAAATAAGTTTCCGTCAAAAATTTCATTTTTGTGACAAGCTTTTATCGTTGACTGTACTTTTCCTTGAAGATCCATCAACTACTCACCAAGAGGATTCTAAAGAGCCCAAATTCTGTAGGATTGGATTATTTTATTACAGAGTTCCTATGATCACCTTCCTGCTCCATCATCAGATCAGCATCATTTTCACCAAACTTACATAAGTATCCAAAATTTTAGCTCAATCTGAAACCAGGAAGTAGGTCAAACTTAACTTGCAAGATTCCACCAGAACAAACAGTCACATTTCAAGTTAAATAAAAGCTTGTAAACAAACGAAAAATTAAATGATAAGATTCATGTGACTTCAAAATTTTGCGAGTCCAGAAGTGGCGTGGCGTCCATATAAGCGGATTCCCTCTGGGTTGCCCACGAAAAGGCTTATAACCACCTTTTTTAGGGTTCCGTACCCAAATGGTAAGACGCGCCCTGTTAGTAAGACTTCGCTGTCCGTCTGTCTGTGAGTCTGTTTGTCACCAGGCTGTATCTCATAAACCGTGATAGCTAGGCAGTTGAAACTTTCACAGATGATGTATTTCTGTTGCTGCTATAAGAACAAATACTAAAAAAGTATAATTTTATGTATGTCTGTCTATAATGGTAATAAAATGATCGAGAACCGCGTACATTTTGCTTAAGAGTAGGGCTCTGCTTACACTGGATAATCATAGATACGGCCATTTGTAGCATATATTTTATACGTAACCCTCAGTGCGCGAGTCCCACTCGCACTTGGCCAGATTTTTCTTTAAATATGAGTACATGAATACGCTTCGGCTTTCATTGTAAATTTCCTGAAGCCACGCCTCTGGAGTCCAGTAGCAAGTAAACATTCGTTGCTTTTTAACCGACTTCCAAAAAAAGGAGGAGGTTCTCAATTCGACGGAATGTTTTTTTTTTTTCGTTGTTGCAATCGATATTAATATCGCAACATTAAAGTTTAATTTTACATGGCAATAATTTTGTCAGCCATTTGTTCTCTTCTGACAATACAGAATTGCACCAGGTCAAATTCGCTTTTTATTTATAAACAATAACAACACGACCCGTAGGGCTAATTTGTGCTGTAAACTTTCGTAATTCCTTCGTTTAAAATCCTGAAAAATGTTCGATCCGGAGCGATCACCATAACTGAAGGCACAATGAGTTACAGTAATAAACGAGAGCGGCAAAAATCCAGTGCGGCGACAGAGGCGGTCGTAAACCGAGCGGATTAGGGGGCCGACACAGCCGGAGGGCCAGGGAAACCGCGAATTGATGAAAAGTCAAATGGTTTATTCTTGAAATACAATGATCCAAATTGAAAAAAAAAACTTGCTTTCGATGACTCTAGTTAGCTTAAGTTGTAGCGCGTTTCTTGGGCAAACGCTCAGGATTGCTGTGCAGCGGGGAAATGCCGCCAGGATTTTGGGATCATTCCCGCCAATAAGCGACCTTGGGTAGGTGGGTTACCTAGTTTTTTATGTAGTTATATGCATCTTATCTTGTATTAGGTATTACAAATTTGTATAAAGATCCAAATAATTAACAAAAATTCAAGATGCCGACCGGATTTGAACCAGTGCCTTGTGCCTTACCGGGGCGCACACTAGCTACAGAGCCTAGTCAGCTTCTCTTAAAATTTTGTCACTACTTGTTACAAGAACTTTTGCATTTTTGCATTTTAACCGGCTTTTCATAGTCAGCGCACCTACTGAGCATCTATGAAACTAAATGTCAACCCTAACAGAGCAAACTTTACAGTTGTCACATGTTAGCTACAGATGTCGCTGTAGTGTAAACATCGATTTTTTACGAAAATCTTGATGTTAAAAATCACAACGATCGTGATGGTAAAACGTCAAGATTTTCGTAATATATCAAATGCTTTATTTAAAACTAGAAGGTAGAAGCAACTTCGTACGTGGAGGAAAAAAAATCATAACCTCGTTTTTTTCTTCAGTGTATTGGGGTAAAAAGTATCCTATAAACATCTGTGGAAATCTAGCTAGGCCTTATCACGTCAAAACGGCTCAACGGAATTTAAGCATTTTGGTACAAGGACAGCTGGATATAAACATACGGTTATAGGATACTTTTATTCGGTCTATGTTGAAGCAAAAACAAGGGTTATGATCACGACTCCCTCCTCCGCCAACTCAAGGTGGTTGAGGTTTCAGGTAGGCAAAGCTCAAGAAAAGAGCGTAATATTTATACTTATAAATCTGATTGTAGGCCTCAAGAGCACTTGCTCTTGAGGCCTACAATCAGAATAAAGGTTTGATTTGTGTCTATGGGCGATGGTGATCGTTTACCATCAGGTGATCCGTCTGCTCGTTTGCCCACTGTAACATAGAAAAAAAAACAGTCAAGTGCAAGTCGGACTCGCGCAACAAGGGTTCCGTATAAATCTATACGCTACAAATGGCCGTATCTATGAAAATCCAGTGTTAGCAGAGCCCTGCTCCTAAGCAAAATGTACGCGGTGCTGGAACATGTTCTATTGGTTACTAATATAGACAGATAGACATAAAATTATACTGTTTTTAGTATTTGTTGTTATAGCGGCAATAGAAATACATCATCTGTGAAAGTTTCATAACGGTTCATGAGATACAGCCTGTTGACAGACAGACAGGCAGACAGACGGACAGCGAAGTCTTAGTAATAGGGTCCCGTTTTACCCTTTGGCTACGGAACCCTAAAAAAACTAAGGTGCACCTTTGTATAACTATCAGTAGCGTCGTGGCCATATACGCCGATTCCCACCGGGTTGCCCAAGAAAATACTTAAATCCTCCTTTTTCTTTAAATATGAGTAAAGCTCCGGCTTCCCTTCTCTCCTGAAACCACGCCTCTGATAACTTTATTACTATAATTTATTAGAAGAGCCGCTACCCTTATGGCCCCACCCTAATTCCCTAAACCTTGCAACTAGCGCCTCCTTCCGGCGGGGCCATAGCTCCAACTATAAAACGTCCCTAATAAAACTGCTCCCCTTAGGCGCATGCATACATCACTAATGACATGCGACGTCCATCGACGCCTCTGAAGGAATCTCAAGAGTAAAGTTGAGTGCGAATCGGCAATGGATAGTGGAGACTAAGAGATGTTGTACATCAAGTAATATGAGAAGTCAGGCGGATACCCGTTTTGTAGCTTTTATCTGTCTACTGTTTTGGTAGATTTGTGAAATATTAGCATACATTGTAGGTCTGTCTAGATATTCTAACAATTTTTTTTTCCAACTCTCAAAAAGTACTTAAACGTCTCTGGCAAAGGCATATGGTCTAGGACTATTTAACAGACAAAAATGTATGGCCCAAAACAGAAACCACATAATTTACTTTTACCGGGACACGGTTCTTATAAGATGGCATATCAAACGTACGTATTAAGTAGTTTTAAAAAAACATATTCGGCTTTTTTTTCTTTTACTACTCATATTTTTACTTTTATACGTTTTGATATGGTTTCTTGGAGGACTGCGTATTGAGTTTATACTTAAAAACATATATTTAGGATAGGCTAAGTACAAATATTGTAATATGTAGTTCTTCCTTGCAAAATTTATAAACATACCAGACGATGCCCTCACCTTCGTCAATGGAGGAGAAGAATATCATAACCCCCTTTTTACTTTAGCGTAGTTGGGTAAAGAGTATTCTATAACCATCTGTGGATTACTAGCCGCCGTTTTGACGTGATGAAGCCGCAACAACACAATGTTTGTAAACAATAAAAGAAAACAATTCAGTTACCTACAAACAGTCCGTCCGCATCACTTAGTTTTTGAAAATATCTTTAATATACAGCATGAATCTTGTTAGGAATAAGTTAGAATTGCACGTACTTGTTGTGAGCTACCATAATGTTTGCATGTCGTTTAATTACGATTGAATACTGTTCCTATGATAAAACAAGTATTCTGTAAAAGTATTTTATGCAATCGTTATATAATGTATGCTTTTTCAGTCGAGTACCGCGTTTAGGCCACGAAGCTTGCTGAGTGGCCTAAGTAAGGTACGAGACTTAAAAAGCTAATTATATAACTATTGTATAAGGGGAGATACAATATGATCCAACATTTGTTGCAAGGATTAGGGAAAACTCAGAAAAACCTAATCAGATCATTAAACTTAAGTATAATATTATTGATAAGATCATTATTTTAGAAAAGAAAATAATTAATAAGATAAATCCCAAATAGATTGTCAATAAAAAAGAAAAAAAAATCTAGGATGTGTCTAGAATAAAGTTGTAGATGTCCGAGTATATACAAACAATTAAGATTATAATAATAATAATACCTCAATAGGTATTCGTTATAATAATTATGCATATACCTACATGACTAATCCCACGCGGCTTTATCATTCATGTAGTCTTTTTTTTTTTTTTTTTTTTTTATTAAGGTCTACCAACAGTTAATACATCTATTGAATGTACAAAATATATACAAGAGTTACATAAGGTGATGCTTAACTAATTACAGGTAAACACAACATGTTACATAACGAGTATTAATCGAAGTGCTTACTTAGTGCTTAAAACTAGAAACACAGGCATACAAGTACTATGCTAATAATTGGAAGATAATTGTATTAATTACTAATATCTATTGATTTACGAAACCTAGGCAGCGAATCAAAATGAATATCACAGGAGTGACTGTGCTTATTCAGAAGTCTACATAGCCGAGGAATGGGGGGAATTGGCGCCAAGAACGGTTCTCCGGAATACAGGGGCAAGAAGGTCTATTATTTTGCGAGGGTATCTAAATGGAACTCTAAAACGAATATTGCGTAAAAGTTGCGGACAGTTTATATGGTTGTTCAAGAGTTTGTACAGAAACACAAGATCGAGCGAGTAGTCTTGTGTGCAATAAAAAGCTTTAGAAATTAATTTTCGTTTTACAATATTTATGAATTTACCAACAGACAACTCACTGGTGCGACTCTGTCTGTCTGTCTGTGGGGGAGTAAAAATTAGAAGTCTAGTCACTAGGTCAAGTATGGCTTGATCTGTACAATTTCGAACATTTTTTTATATATATTAAGGAAAATGTAGACAGAATACACCCCCCCCCCCCCCCCCTTCTTCATCTACAAAGTTTACCAATGGAATTTTCTGAAGTTATGTCATTGAATATGAATATTACAAGAAAAATTTTTGAATAACCCGGTCTGATACCTAACCGCCCCCTTATTTGTATGTGACGCCATAGATACCAGAGGCAAACTTAAATCAAGCGGCAAGTTAAGTCGGAACAAGTGAAACTTTTTACGGAACCCTCGGTGCGCAAATCAGACTTGCACTTGACCGATTTTTTATAAAAGTACTAGCTTCTGCCCGCGACCGTCCCCCCGAAAATTCGTTTATCGCGTATAAGGGTATTTTTGGGACTCAAACTATCTCCATACCAAATTTCATCCAAATCGGTTCAGCGGTTTAAGCGTGAAGAGGTAACAGACAGACAGACAGACACACTTTCGCATTTATAATATTAGTATGGAGATGTAACTGCCGTCCGGGAGGGTCTTTACAAAACTGACCCGTAAACTTTTCCATTACACAACCATTTTAGTTGGATGTCATCCCAGTTTTTATAGTTCACCATAGGTGTAAAATGATGGTCGGACGAGTTTATACGTCCCGGATAATTACGCCCTATTGTTTCCAGGCGAAATGTCCCGGGAATGGTTTTTTTACAGCCCTCACACTAGTTTACGACAGTTTCAGGTGGTTATGCAAATGTGGAGGAGCGCGGTGTGGCCATGCGAATGTAAGTGCTGTGGGGTGCGTTTAAGCTTTGTGGTGTTCGAGGATCTTCTTGTGGGGTTATATATATATGTGTAATAGTAGATTATGTACGGCTACATAACGATAAGTATTAGAATTTTATACTTGCCTATGTTTCTGACAAAATCTGTCCTTCTCCTTATCTTTACTATATTATAAACGTGAAAGTATGTATGTACGTTCCACTTTATCTCAAAATCTAATGGACGATTTTTTATGAAACTTTCCACTTATGTACCTTATATATCAGAATAGGACATAGGCTATAATGTATGTCAAATTTCATTCCTTTTAGGAAGGAAAAATGGGATGAAAATTTGTATGTACAGTAAATATTTATTTACGCTAGGAACTTGACATCTTGATAATATGCTTCGCATTTCAATTAGATATTTTAATATTTTAATATCGAGTTTTGGGGATAGACATAAGCTACTCTTTATCCCGGAAAAATACCTTTTATCCGCGACCGCTAATACTAGTATAAAGTTGTAAAATTAAAGTGTATATTGAAGATATTTTCAAAAAAAATAGTGATACGGACAATTTGAAGGCCACACGACTTTTTTTTCGTTTTTTTTGTATGTTTGTATGTGTCGTTGTGGCTTCATCACGCCAAATCGGCTACACGGATTTTAACTAATTTTAGAACACGTATAGTTGGGTATCTCCAGATCGATACAGAATACTTTCTACCTGACTACGCTGAAGAAACAGAGGGGTTATGACTTTTTCTCCCCCGCGAACGAAGACAGTAATAGTAGACGTAGTATAGGGCACCTTCTATTATGTACATATATGTGTCAAGTAATATTTGTGGTCTGTTTCCGCGATCAGTCATTTAAATAAAACAATTTAACAGACTATATCGCGTATATTATCTCATTTAAGTTGCCGACGTCTCGGTATCTTTGCAGCTTCCACATATAACCATCTGTGGATACCCAGCTACCCGTGTACCAAAAATAATTGAAATCCGTTTTAGCCGATTTCGCAAAAATATAAACTTTCGTTTTTGTGACCTCCAAATAGTCCGTTACAATATATATTTTTTAAATATAACAATATTTTTACAATTTTATAAGAGTATAGAATTATAAAAATTCTGGTCAGTTTTTTTATGATAAATTGTGTGTGTTTTTTATGTTGCAAGGTAGATTCAAGGTACAGGAACAGAAATTTGGTATATATACCAGAGGCGTTATGTTAGACAAATTACAAGGAAAGCCGAAGGGTAAGTATTAATTTACTCATGTTTGAAGAAATATGTGGTTATACGCCTTTCTTTGGGCTAACCGAGTGTGGGTTCTTAGAATAGTCTCGCGTTGATGGATGTTCTAAGAACAGTACAGTCCGAAATAAAATGATTTTTTTGACGAAATCTTACTTTTGGGTGTTTTTAGGGTTCCGTACCCGAAAGGTTAAACGGGACCCTATTACTAAGACTCCGCTGTCCATCCGTCTGTCTGTCTGTCCGTTTTTCACCAGGCTGTATCTCATGAATCGTGATAGCTAGACAGTTAAAATTATCACAGATGATGTATTAAGTTTCTGTTGCCGCTATTACGAATGATCGAACACCGCGTACATTTTGCTTAGGAGTAGCGCTTAGCTAACACTGGATATTCATAGATACGGCCGTTTTTTACATATGTTTTGTACGAAACTGTCGGTGCGCTAGTCCGACTCGCACTTCGCCGGTTTTTTTTTTACCGACAGCGTTTGTAGAAATATAGGAATATTTTCGTAGTATGTGTAGGTGCCTACTTCGCCACCCGCTAAAGAAGCATGAACAATTTATTCTTTAACACATTCACGACCGCTAACCCGCTCAGCGGACGCTCTGCTCGTAGCAAGTTTACGCTACATACGGTTTTCCGCATATTATTGGCTACGAGCATAGCGCTACGAAAATGTCGGTTGCAAAAGTGTTAAAGACTTCCCGACATCGTTAATGATTGACACATTCACTACCAGGAACGCGCCTGCCGGGCACTCTGTTCGTAGACGCGTAGTGGATAACATGCGATTCATCGTACAGGAAAGTGCGTAGCACAACGAAAAGCTTGACATCAAGTGTTAAATGTCCTAAAACTTATAGGTTAAGTTTCGTCCAAACCAATGCTTAAAATACGCTTATGGTGTGTTATCGCAGTGACGTGACTTATGCTGCAATATTTATACGCATGATTCCCACACGTTTAATACTGCATATCCGCGGTGATATGCTAATGCGTCACGATTCTATATATTCAGCCGCGTAAACGCACCGTCAGCGTTTTTTGAGCAGCGGTGTGGATATGCGGTAAGATCATGACGCGTAAGTTACGTCACTGCGATAATGCATCGCCAGCGTATTTTAAGGAGCTTAAAGCTCTGAATGACCTTCGATCTCGTAGCTCTTCACTATTCCGTGTTGTATATGTCTCATCATATTAACGGCGATCGTCTTTACCAATATGTTTTAGTCGTGTTATAGCTTAGCGTCACGAGTCACTGAAAACAAGATAAACGCCATCAATCTTTGTTATTTTTACGGCGAAAAATCAGTTTTTACAACTTTTCTTTAAAAATACACGCTTTTTATAGAAAAGGCTTGCTAGCGAGTTAGGTCTTTTCCAATTGAACAATTAGGCTGAGGTTTTGATTCTAGTAAAGGTTTTTTTGAGAAACTAGATACGCAATCTTTATTTTTATAGACCTCTCTGTAAAAATCTACGTTTATATACATAAAAGTACCTATATTCAAATTTCTGAATGCAAGAAAGTTTTGAAGCAAAAAACTGAACTATCCTATAAACCATGTTGCGAAAGGTATTTTGGCCATTTCGGAAACTAGATATAGAGCAAAGCCATGAACAATCGTACATTGTCGCTAGGAGCCCCTTAAGTATTAGTTAGTTAGTTAATCTTTACTTTTCCCTATCCCTATAACCGCAATTTTGCCCCGCTTCACAGAGAAGCCAAACAAAATACAAATGTTCTTTCATATACATTACGTGTAGGTAAAATAATTTACCTCAAACGTAAAATAACATACTGAATTACCGAGACTCAAAGGTAAATCCATATCAATTACGTCTCAAAACGTTTGATCTAAACTCCAAACAATTATTCGTACGAAATACATTTCGACATTTCTAACCAATAATTAAATTGGATACATTTTGTCTCCCGTCGATACAATTCGTGTAAAGAATAGTCCAGTCAATGAGGATTTCGCGTATTGCGGAAACTTTTGATGCTGACTGTACTGATTCGCATTTAGGCAGTCAACATAAGCAGCTGGTTGCACAATAATGGCCTTTGAAGTTGAAGATCAGGGTGGGGATCTTTGAGTGATTCGCACTAATATTTGTTTATGGGTCTCGGATTTCTTTGTACTTGATAACGTTGTACAAAATTGAATTCAGAATACCCAAATATTGGGGCGGACACACACAAATGTGTACGATATTTTTTTAATAATTTATTTAAAAAATCAGAGCGTGACACATTTGGCTATCGACTGGATGAACAAAGGTGGTTAAAGAGTGTAGACCACTTATTGCCCATCTTTGGTAACAAATTAACTAATCTAAAGACTATTTTGTAGACTCAGTCTAATATAAATATGAATGAGTAAAATAGCGTGAACGTCTAGATTTTACCTAGAAATTTATGAGTATGGAGTATGGACAATCCAACACACCAAAAAACACACGTTCGCAATTGGGATATAGGTTTTTAGGTATAATAGATACGCCAGCCAGTTAACTGCATAAACACTAACAAATTCAAAGTCATTGCACACATGCATTTAATCGGGATTGATTTTTTTAAATTACTTTTAAAAGTGAATGGTTACCTTAATTTCAAAAACTGGGAAAATCATTGTCGCATTCAACATCATCTTTGACTGGCTTACTTCACTGTTAGTAATTTCTGCGAAATCCTTTGTGGAGAATATGAAATTATAGCTCGTGTATTGGAAGTTGTATTTTACACGGCAGAGATAAGCCAAGTTCGGTAGTATGAATTACAGAATTACCAAAATAGTCCTGTACGCTAACTTGCTAAGTATTCTTTAGTATATTTTGCACTACACTAGTTCCTCCGAGCTCGCGCAGATCTGCTTCCACGATTTATTTCTCCAACGGTACTTACTTATTCTTAGGGCAACCAATAAATAAATAATAATAATAATAATAATGATCATCATCATCATTATCATCATTTCAACCATATGACGTCCAGTGCTGGACACAGGCCTCCTCAATAGATTTCCATATGGGCCGGATAGAGGCGAACCGTATCCAGCGAGTCCCCGCAACCCTAATCAGGTCGTCCGACCACCTTGCGGGAGGCCTCCCACACTGCGATTGCCGGTACGCGGTCTCTATTCAAAAAACTTTCTGCCCCAACAGCAATCGGTTCTTCAAACTATGTGCTCTGCCCATTACCACTTTAGTTTGCTTCTGTTTGCTATGTCGCTGACTGATTCGTCTACGAATCTCCTCATTTCTGATTCGATCTCGTAGAGAGATCCTGAGCATAACCCTTTCCATAGCTCGCTGAGTGACTCTGAGCTTACATAATAATAATTAATAACACAGGGACAATCTTACACAAATCGATCAAGTCCCTAACTAAGCGAAGCTTGTACAATGGGTACCTGGCGACGATATTAGATAATATTATACAGATAAAACAAGCATGACCCAGGAACAACCATTCGTGCTCATCACGCAAACACTTGCCCTGGCTGGGATTCGATCCCAGGACCGCTAGCTTCGTAGGCCGTTGTACAACCCACTGAGCCAAACGTGTCGCAAAAACCAATAGAGTGTCCCACCGGTCGCCCCCAGTATGATATCTTGACTTGTAGATTATTCCCAATTGGGATGTTGGCGGTACTGAAATAAAAATAAACTTTTGATGCGAAATAACAGTTTCTATGATAGGAATCGTAAATTAAAAAAATTGAGTTCGATACCTTGCGTGTAGCTTGTTTTATGAACCTTTAAAGTTGGGTGGGAAAGTTCACTTTTAAAGTATGAAAATATTAATAACTAATGATACCATGGAATAACCCATGAAAATGGTAACTTTGTTACGAGACCGTTTCGATAAACGGCAAGTTTTAACATAGCTGCAGAACAAAGTTCTTAATTTCCCAATACAAGGTAGGAACTAGTTCACTAGTTCCCAGTATGGAGCGTTATTGGAAAAGTCTTAGAGTGTGATTTTAACATTGTTGCATCTCGGTGAGTGTTTATGATATTAAAGTAGTTTTTTCACAAATGTTTCTATTATTGAGAATTTGTTCTATAACATACCTCAGAAAAAAAATGACAATATTGTCAACATTGAAATAAAACAATTTAACGGATTTTATCGCGTTTATTATCTCATTTTAGTTCCCGACGTTTCAATGAGTAATAATCGCGGAAACAAAAGAAAATATTAAAATTGTCAACATCCCAAGTCTCTGGAAGTGGCCATTGAGAAACAAACCTTTTCTATACTATTATAAAGTTGTAAAAATGAAATGTCTGTACATTAAAGGTTTAAAAAAAACTATTTGTTGGTCACTAAATCGGATTTTTTTAAATACTTTTGTAGGTTCGTATGTGTCGTTGTGGCTTCATCACGCAAAATTGGCTATACGGATTTTATCTATTTTTGGTACATAGATAGCTGGATATTCACAGATGGTTATAGGTTACTGTTTACGCGGCTAAGCTGAAGAAAAAAGCGGGGTTATGATTTTTTTCCTCTGCGAACGAACTTCTAACATTAGTCGGATTCTTAAGTACCAACAAACTTACGAATTCTACATCTCCGAGATATATTTCAGCATCGTTAAAATTTGATCAAAGCCAGACTAATGAGACAACTTAGATTGGTAAAAGAATATTTTATGAAGCAATTCTAAATGAATTAGGTTCTAGCTACAATTCGTTATAATTTATTCTAGATTTCTACATAAAACTTAAAGTCTAGGCTTTTAACTTTTGACAGTTAAAAGCTTCTTGATTTTCACAAATTATTTTAACAAAAAAGAAATCGGATTACACTTTTCATCAAATTACGTGTCATTTTTGACATCAAGTTACGATTAAAATTTATCGTTAAAAAATAACGCTGCTATGAAACTGCATTTAGTTTAAAATAATTATATTAAAATGATGTGACATCCATTTTAAAATATGCAGTTTTAATATCCTCTTCAACGAAAAACTTGGTGACATAATCTCGTGCACTCAAAAATTGCATTCCACATATTACCATGATGTTTGCGATCTGTATGGGTAGTTCTACATCTTTATTATTATAAAATTAAAAAAATAAACAGTCTGTACATTGAAGACATAAAAAAGGCCAAGTGCGAGTCGGACTCACGCACCGAGGGTTCCATGCAAAATATACGCTACTAATGACCGTATCTATGAATTCGATTCGATACTCGATCATTTTACGTTGGTTACTGATATGAACAGACAGTTTTTAGTATTTGTTGTTATAGCGGCAACTGATACACATCATCTGTGAAAATTTCAACTGTCTAGCTATCGAGGTTCATGAGATACGGCCTGGTGACAGGCAGACCGATAGACCGACAGATAAACAGACAGACGGACACCGAAATCTTAGTAATAGATTCCCGTTTTACCCTTTGGGTACGGAACCCTAAAAAAAATTGCAACGTACTATTTGGAGGTCATTAGATATAAAATAATAATTAGTATAAAATACTACTACGGGACAATTTTACACAAATCAAATATTGTGTTTGTACGTGTCGTTGTGGCTTCGTCACGCCAAATCAAATCGCTTAAACGAATTTTAACAATTTTTGGGTATCCACAGACAAATATTAAAAAAAAATATTATGGATCAATTTTTACACAAATCGAACTAGTCCTATGGTAAGCTCAATGAGGCTTGTGTTATGAGTACTAGACGATGATATATTCAATAGATATATTCATTTATATACATAGAAAACTTCGAAGACTCAGAAAAAAATATTATGTTCCCGGGATTTGAACCTACCTTCAGCTTTGCATGCTCCCACTGAAATAAATCGGTCGTCAAAACCATCAGCTTCAGCCACAATCTTCAGCGTATTCAGGTTAAAAGTATCCTATAACAGATGGTTATGATGGCTTTGATGTCAACTGTTTCATAGTTTTCTTTCTTACTTTGTATATATATATATATTTATAGTAGTATGTATGTTTAGTATATGTATATGTATAATATGTATGTTTACTTTTATTTATTTTTGTATTATATTTAATCTTATCTCACCACCTACTCATTTCTAGCAATTTTATGTCATTTCCGCTACCCAAAGGCTGTCTGGAAGAGATCGCTCTTTAGCGATAAGACCGCCTATTGTTTACCTATTTTATGTTAAGGCTCCATTGTACTATTTCTGTTGTTGGTGTGCAAAAAAGAATTGTTGGTGTTGTTGTTGTTGATGTTGTTGTTGTTGTTAACTTTTTACCCGACTATGCTGAAGAAAAAAAGAGGGTTTGTGACTTTTTTCTCACTCGAATTAAGTTGCGGTTGATCGTATTCTGTATAAATTGTCTCCTAATATTTATTCTGTAAAACCACCCAAATCCAAAAGCAAAGTAACGGCAGCCGGAAATAATATATGGAGACGAGTCAAATGAAATTTTACACTACCCTCGCGAGCTACGTTAATCTAAAATGTCTGCAAACTTTAAAAAAAAAACGCAAAACGCTGTAAAGTGGAGATGAGAACTGGATATGCTTTGAATTAACTTTGAAAACGTTCTTGAAGTTTTTTGAGCTGACTGTACTTAAGTATATTGGAAAAAGTGTGGATTTTTTTGCGCTTTTTGTGCTTTTTCTGAGTACCCGTTATCATGTCTGATCGTTATGAAATGTAGCCAGTTTTATACCAATTTAAGTTTGAATTAACTGGACGTTTTCTCGCTCTGTTATAAGATGGCACATCAAGAGATTTTTAATCCATACTAATATTATAAATGTGAAAGTGTGTCTGTCTGTCTGTCTGTCTGTTACCTCTTCACGCTTAAACCGCTGAACCGATTGGAATGAAATTTGGTATGTAGATAGATTGAATCCAGAGGAAGGACATAGGCTACTTTTTATCCCGGAAAAATACCCTTATCCGCAATGAATGAATTTAAAGTGGAAAAATCGTACGTTACGCTGGTATGCAAAAACTACACACACACACACACTACAGATTTGCGTAAAATTCTGCAGTGATATAGCTTAGATATTCGAAAAGGACATAGGCTACAACTTTTGAGGGTATTCATTCATAAAAGGGTATTTTTTTAACAATAAATGGAAAAATATGACCTTTTGTTCATTGTGACATTTAGCGTTTATACCTGCATTGTGACAATTTCATTTCTAAATCATGAATAAACAATTGGTAACCTAGCAACAGTAATACTACCTACACGACTAAGCAAAGAACACACCTTCCGTATATGACATATCATACAAATAAGAGTATATCTTAATATAGCCGGATAATAGCCCATTGTACATTTCGGACTTGCAATCAGTTCTGAATGATAAACATTTTGTTACAAAAATTTGGTTTATAAATAAGATAAATACATAAAACGTGTTCTTTTTAACAATAAATGGAAAATCATCACTTTTTGTGCAAAGCCGAAACTAATGAACTTAGAGACTTCAAATTTTCACAACAGACACAATTTATAACGTAGGCAAGAAACAAGAACGGATTTTCGGAAATTCATCTCCTTACGGGGTTAAATTCGGGTTGAAAGTTTAAATTGAAAATCTGTAATTATTTGAGTAACTGTTAATATATTTCGGGTCTTCTCTTCATTTTAAACTAAGAAAACTAATTTCAGCATTTTCGGAAATTCATCCCTTAACGTTGTTCAATTGGGGTTGCAAGTTTGTATGGAAAATCTGTAATTATTTCAGTAACTGTTATAATATTTCGCTTATAGACTCCTTATAAGAAACTAAGAAAACTTATTTCAGCATTTTTGGAAATTCATCCCTTAACGGGGTTTAATTGGGTTGAAAGTTGGTACGAAAAACCTGTAATAATTTGAGTAACTGTTACAATATTTCACATATAGATTCTTCATTGAAAACTAAGAAAACTAATGTCATCATTCTTGGAAATTCATCCCTGAAAAGGGTGAAATAAGGGGTAACAGTCTGGGGCGAAAGTACAATGGCGCATAAAGGGTGTTGTAAAGTGCTGAATAGAACTTCGAAAGATATTAGAGGGAACGAGGTTATGATGGGTGGAGTCACTATGTTGTTAGCTGGAGACTTTTGTCAGACTCTGCCCGTATTTAAGAAGGGAACTCGAGCTGATGAAGTTAAAACTTGTGTTAAGGCTTCAAATATTTGGCCTATAATCAAAAAAATCGACCTTAAGATAAATATGCGAGTGCACCTCAAGGGCAATATTTGCGCTGGAGAATCCTCCGACCTTCTTCTCCTTCTTCTTAAATTAGGAAATGAAGAATATACCGAAACTGAGGGAAGGATTACAATTCCATCTCGCCTTAGTTCTGCGGGCCGTTGACAACCTCATCTCTCAAATTTACCCAGATGTTCAAAATCTACACAGCAAGTCCATAGAGTGGATGTGTGAATGAGCAATTCTGACACGTAAGAACGACCAGGCTTCCGTTATTAATAACATTTTATTGAAGTCGTTCGAAGGTTCAGAATACGAAAACAAGTCTGTAGACTCGATCTGTAGTGCACACGGATGATGCCATAAACTATCGCGCAGAGTTTTTAAATGCACTTTACCCACCCGGCCTATCTTATCACATACTTATCTTAAAGGTGGGTGCTCGGGTAATGTTGCTGCGAAATGAAAATCAGCCAAAGTTGTGCACTGGAACCAGACTGCATGTGAAAGCCTCACATAAAAACGTTATAGAAGCCATCGTAATTACTGGCTGTGCTCAAGGTGAATCTGTGTACATAACCCGGATACCGTTTATACCCTCGGAATACCCATTCGAATTTAAAAGGCGGCAGCTCCCCCTTAAGTCTCAAGGTTAACCACTGAAAACAGCAGGAATACATCTTAGGGGCGTTATTATTTTTCGTTTCAGTGACCTTTATTTTTTATATCTCAATGTACTTATATATCGGTTTTACAACATTATAATAGTATCCTATAACAAATATTATCTATAAAATCAAAACAAATTAGCTGTAAACAAATGTTGATAAAACCCGTGACGCCGCTTCAAAAATGTCCCGCCGGCGGGACCGGTTATCCGGGTACAACACAGGTACAAAGTCTCGTATACCAAATGCCGAGACACGGCTTTGAGCTACTAATATGAGATTCATTATGGAGTAAGCATTATTAAACTGTGATATAAGATATAATCATTGTTTACGATAAAAAAATATGAAAAGTAACTACATGGAGTCTGTTTCTAGAATCTGTTTATTCACCCTTAGATTACTTTTTGTGGACATCAACATGAAAGGCGCATGTTTTTTATTCAAAAATTAACGTATTAAAATCAATGGGTACTTAACTTTAAAATTAATTATATTTATATATTAAATTAATAATATTTATTAAATAAAAAAGAGCATAATGTATACCTGGGACAAATCGTCCAGCTAGGTAAGTCGAACTTCGAGAAGGAGGTAAATCGTCGAATCCAACTCGGCTGGGCAGCATTCGGGAAGCTGCGTTATATCTTTTCGTCAAAAATACCCCAGTGTTTGAAGACGAAGGTCTTCGAACAGTGCGTGTTGCCAGTGATGACCTACGGAACTGAGACATGGTCGTTCACAATCGGACTCATAAGGCGGCTGACAGTTACGCAACGTGCAATGGAAAAGGCTATGCTCGGAGTTTCTCTTCGTGATAAAATCAGAAATGAGGATATCCGCGGAAGAACCAAAGTAACTGCCATAGCTCACAGGATTGCATCGTTGAAGTGGCAATGGGCGGGCCATGTAGCCCGGAGAACGGATGGCCGTTGGTGCAGTAAAGTCCTGGAGTGGCGACCGCGCATAGGAAAGCGCAGCGTGGGACAGCCTCCGACTAGGTGGACGGATGACCTCGTGAGGGTCGCGGGGAGTCAGTGGATGCGGTCGGCGTAGGATCGCACCCTTTGGCGAGCTATAAGGGAGGCCTATGTTCAGCAGTGGACGTCCGTGGCTGATAGATAGATAGATAACATTAAAAGGAAAGCTTTAATACATATTTCGGGTTACCTGGGTACACACTACACAACACTGGTACAATAGGTACTGTCTCTTACACCAGTAGGTGTTTTTTAAATAAATAAAGCAAATACTGAGACACGGCCCCGAGCTACTAATACTAGATGAATTATTGAGTAAGCATTGGTTATGTTGGAATTTTCAAAGTAGGTACGAAATAGTCACATAATTTTTGAAGCAGGAAGCACCAAGGAATGAAAATTTGTAAGTTATTACCTTCAATGTTTCAGTTGTGTTACATATTGATAGTAAATGTTATGAATATTAATTTGTATTCATCATCAACCTGTTGCAGTCCACTGCTGGACATAGATCTCTCCAAGGGTGCGCCACTGAGCACGAACCTAAGCCACTCTCCTCCAGCCGCCGCCAGCTACGCTACTAATATCGCTTCACCTTGCCTGAGGACGTCCTACGCTTCTTTTGCCGAGACACGGTCTCCACTCGAGAACACGTCTACTCCAACGGTTGTCGGTTCTTCGGCAACTATGACCAGCCCACTGCCATTTCAGTTTGCTAATTCTTTGGTCTATGTCTGTCACTTTGGTTCTGTGATGGATCATCTCATTACTGATACATTCCCTCAAAGAGACACCGAGCATAGCCCTCTCCATAGCTCGCTGAGCAACTTTGAGCTTGTGGACTAGCCGTACCGTAAATACTCTAAGCACCATACGTCAAGACTAGAAAGCACTAGTAGAAGACTTAATTTTGAATTTATATTATGAGTGATATGAATCTGGTATATAAATATGTAAGGAATAAGGAGTCAAAAAATACCTAAATATAACATTTGTAATACGTAACTCATATGATTATGCAAGGTCTCATGTATGTGTGTGATCATGAAGACGTTATATATTAGACCTATTAGATCATTCCGGCTGAATAATCCTCGTAACAGAGTGAAGCTTTTTGCACCCCATTTTTGAAGAATGGTACTAGGAAAACACTCAACAGTCCCCCGTCTAAGCAGACTGCTAAATGAAAACCATAATTCAAGTGACATTCACTTCACGCTTTGGTCAGGTTCCGGGCCAGCACCCAGGACTGATATCATTTTTCTTAAGTAAAATTTACCAGCACTTTCATTTTGTCAAAAATTTCCAATAACCTTTTTTCTCCTGTAATTACTATCGTGATGTAACTACATAAATACTTCTTATCGGTCAATTAACATCTTAAACTTGTTAAATGCATATGGTGGTTGCCTATAATTGGCTGTGCAATAAATCTTTAAGCATTACATAGATGAATCTGTAACAATGTAAGATTGTTACCGCTGTTGGCAGACCTAATAAATAAATAATAATAGATTGTTTGACAAGGAGCTAAAATAAGCCATTATGATACAAAGTGATTATTTGGACTAGCTCACGAAGTGACTCTGCTTTTTATTACGACTGCGAGAAAATAAAAAGACTTAACTTTAAAATTGTATATTTTATACAAAATTAAAAGCAATTCAAAAATTTGAGCAATTCGATCAGAAATGGCCAATCTGATCAGGTTGGTTTGTTTGTTTTTAATTATTCGTGAGTAGTATGTAGCTGCCCGCAAGTTTTTTTTTAGTTTCATAGACATTTGTATGGGTTTCTTGTAAAACCCTAGGGGCTAGATGAACTATTTTAGTTTCGCTTCGCGAAACTAATATGACGTACTTTTTGAGCAGAAGTGACAATATTTTTTTGGTAAATTAGGTACGAAAAATTCGGTAAGCGTGTTTTTGATACACTCATTGGCGTTATACTTGACAGGTTTCATCCTGGATTATGTCGAGATTCGTAGCTCCCGAACACACGTACTAGGTATGTAGGCCCAGACACAGACGCGGTGAGTGACCTAGACGGTACACACCGCTTTCCGCTAAATGCACCCTTCAAGTTGGTGAGGGTGCCAAAGTATGCTAATTCTTAAGCTAAGATTGATGAATACAGTTGTTGTAGAAATTGATGATAATCAACATCAATCAATCGCACCTTTAGAATTATAATGACCAAACCAAAAAAAAATGACAAAAGGGTATTTTTATGACTAAACTAGACGGTGCTCGCAACTTCGTTCGCAGAGGAGAAAAAAACATTATTGCTATTTTTTCTTCAGCGCAGTCGGATAAAAAGTATCCTATTACCATTAGTGGATATCCAGCTACCTGTGTACCAAAAATAGTTGAAATCCATTAAGCCGATTTGCGCAATGAAGCCACGTGGACTCATACAAACAAACAAGTAATATATAAATATATATTTCGATTTAGTAACCTCCAAATAGTTTAAAACCATATTTTTGAAAAGCCACGTTTGTTATATTGTGCGTGAACATTGTGTTAGTGTAAATCAATATTATTTGCCAACGTTTATTCACTTTCTTCTACAATACGATATTTTAGTTAGTTGAGGGGCGTCCAGTTTAAGATTGCTTTTACTCCATGTAGGGATATAGATTGAATTGGATTGTGAAAATAAAATAGGCTTATGTGCTAAAAAAGTATAATTAGTCAGTTATATTATCAGAAAATATTGCACACATATTTTTTCTTTTGTCGATTGAACAAAAAATGATGAAGATATAGCCCGTTAAAGTTCCCCGTGACGTCATGCGCCCCTACTTCCAAATTATGACGCGCTTTATCTTTGCCTTTTTAGGGTTCCGCCATATCTCCAAAACGACTTACGCTATCTATTAGAAGAATATATAAACATGGTCAGCCCACAGGTATTGCACAGGAAATATTTAAAAATATAGCTTTATTTTCTAAAAAAATCGACGAATATAAGGGGGCAGGGGCACTAATAAAAAGATTAGCTACTGAGTCAAATAGTGACCTGCACATTTTCGAACAATTTTTTATCTCCGTAGTTTACCAAACGAAAATTTTGATTCTTTCACATTTGTATAAATAAACATAAATATTACACGAAAATTATAACCATGTCTCTAGCTAGCCAATTTTTTTTAATGCAATTTTCATTCAAAATTTCATGTGTATGCAATGCTGTAGATATCAGGTGCAAACTTAGCTCAACCAGTACAGGGTAATAAAGTTAGGGTAAGTGAAAAGCCCACTAGAAACATTCTGTAAAAAACTAGCCAAGTCTCGATGGAGCTGCTTGTTTATCTCTAAAAATTAATGAAATCTGTACAGAGTCGTGCCAAGTCTAAGGTTCTTTATTGCGATTTTTTTATTACTATAGTTAATGTTGTGTGACTTGGCCGTTGAAGGGTACACAAGGGTACAAAACCAGGTGTTCCATGACACCATTGCACCAATCGTTGACGGTCGGACGTCGGACGGTGGGATTTCACTTCTTTTTGTAGAAACCTGGGCATAGACCTTCGATTTTTGACATCAAATGAAGCGGCCCACCAAGTTGAATATTTTTTGTAAAGGCGGTATTCGGTCTTTAATAGTTTGGTTGGGCTCTTGTGTTTTCTAATCAGGGTCACCAGGTACTCCAGATCTTCGATTATCCTAGTTTTACAGTTTTCCCTTGATGTGGCCATTAAACCCTAACTCTGTACCAAATCTCAGCTCTCTGACTTTATGGGAAGTACTAGTTCTATTCTGATGATCATGAGGTGAGTGAGTGAGTGTCATAAATGCGAAACTTTGCTTTCGCTTAACTTCGGCACTAAATAACCTACAGACTTGAAATTTTGGATTTTAAGTATGTGATTATAGTTTACTGAATGACGAAAATTTCTGCGTTCTGGTCTTATCCAGAGGTTCTCAAATAGGGGCCTCAAAATGCGGCGAAATGGTTCCAGTAAAGGATGGTACCGCCGTGTTTGCTTCGCGCTCGACTTGGCGGGGGTACTGTCGTGCCCCCTGATTTGTACGGGACCCCCGGTGCGCGAGTCCGACTCGCACTTGGCCGGTTATTTTGTTTGATTGTCAAAAGAAAAAATACGTGTCCAATATTTTTTGATAATCTAACTGATAACGGACTTATTAGAATAATATATTTTATACCCAGGAAACTCCCTATTCCTAAAGAATGGCTTTGTTTCTATCATGAAATCGATTTATTTACAGTTGAATCGAGAACCTCGTTGGAAGTTACTTGAAAGCATTTTGGACATTTCTATTTCATAAATAAATCCTAGAAAGTTAGTGTACCAGGGCACGAGGAAAAATAGCACCCACGAGGAAATATGGCGCGGGATAAAGTGTCGCGGCGTGAGATACTACGACGGGTACAGTCGGCTGCAATAAGAGACGGTTAAAGTTCTCAAAATGGTTTACCAAAACTAGAGATGTATATGAATTCTTAAAAATGCCAACTGTAAAAGAGGAAGTTGACTGCATGGCCACATCTTATAGGAAAAGAATCCTGCACCATCAAAACGAACTAGCATCGGCATTGGGTGAATTTCTACTACGGAGACGCCTGAAACGATTACACATATGGGACCTTACAACAGAGAAATAACAATTTAAAATTAAAGTTCTCAATCATATGTATTAAGTCAAAGTCGAATCATTTTATTCAAAATATATTCGTACAGAATACTTTTTGAAGGACAATAACATATTTGGGTTCTAACCATTTTACTCAAGACATTTTTAACTATTTGCAGTCAAGCAATTGGATACCGCGTCTGACCACACGTGTTGGTCCGATAAAAAATCTAATGTATAGTAGTTTTTTTTTTTTTAAAGTTTGCTTTACCGTGGCCTTAAATCTATTTTCGTTCATATTTACAATATGCTCTGATAACTTATTATAATAGCGTGTACAGACTCCCACAAATGACTTTTGAATCTTACTTAGTCTAGCATTTATTTCTACGAGTATTAACTTTGGACAAGTCCTAATTTTTGACTTGAAAAAAAAAAGCGTCATCTCCTATTGACAACATTCCATTATTTTAACCAGTTTTTTTCTGATGAAATCAAATGGAAGGTAAAAATTAAATAATCTCCATTAAGTTTCTGAAATTCCAAATTTATAAATTAAAACAAAATTGCTTTTTTCTAAAATCATACAGTGTGCCTACCATGAGCTGAGTTTACTATCGGCGCTAGCGAGTATCTCGTATCGAGAGTCAGTGCACCTCGTGGTGCGCGCGCGCCAATAGTGCGAAAGAGATAGACCGTTTTCGAGCGCTCGATACTCGCTCGTGCCGAACTTATGGTAGGGCGCACTGATGCACTATTTAAACGTTGACTTACGATATAAATTTTACCACTGTTCTTCTCAAACGTATGCGTTGTTACTGTCATAATTTCGCTTATTGACGTCATTTAGATGATTATATGCTGCCTTTACATTTCCCCGAATATCTTCAAAACTAGTCACTGTACATTCTTTTTTTATTGTCGATTTTCCTATAAATGTTGACAGCAGGGATGATGACAAAATTTTAATAATTAACCCAACATGTAGATCGTTAAAAAATATTGGAGGCGTATGTTTTTCTTTTCTTACGTAATCAAAAAAGAAAGGCGATTTATTGAGACAAAATGTGGCGTGACGTCATTCGAAAATACAAATTGCACCTAGGAGTGACGTCACGAGCCCCCACTCCTAAAGTTTAATGCGATTTATTTGTAGTATTTTTTATTATTTTGAAAAAACGAAAAATATGTGTCCAATATTTTTTTTATTTTCTCACTGGTGGACTAATTCGAATTTTGATTTTCATACCACATTATCATATCTATTATGAACAGTTGATTCAAATATAATCTAATCTAATTGACGAATGCAGCTACAATCACAGTGCTGCCCTGTCAATGATTTCATCATCATCATCATTTCAGCTATAGGACGTCCACTGCTGGACACAGGCCTCCTCAATAGACGTCCTCATGGGCCGTATAGATGCGCCCCGCATTCAGTGAGTCCCCGCAACCCTAACCTGTTCGTTAGACCACCTTGCGGGTGGTCTTCCCACGCTTCGCTTGCCGGTACGCGATCTCCACTTGAGAACCTTTCAGCCCCAACGGCCATCGGTTCTTCTAACTATGACCCTGCCCATTGCCATTTCAGTTTGCTTACCCTAATTGCTATGTAGGTGACCTTGTTTCTGACCTTGAATCTGCTTATTTCTGATTCGATCTCGTTGAGAGATCCCGAGCATGGTAATGATTTCACGATTATACATATACATTAATTCTAACCGCCTTCTATCTATCTATTTATCAGTGCGATCCTGCGCAGACCGCATCCACCAGCTCGACGCGACCCTTACGGGGTCATCCGTCCACCGTTTTACATGTAACCAATTTAAAGAAAGAAAATTCCTCACTTGAATGAATTTAGGTGAATTGTGTGCGCGTTCCCCCTAAAGTCAAATAATGCTGACAGACGAATCAGAAAACAATAAAAAAAAGTTCAGTCCCCCAGAACTATTTAATAGACGTGCAATCGCGTGTTCAAATTCAGTATTTTTCTAGAATTTGACCAAGACAGTTACATCCATTTGCATTTAAAGCAGCACAGCGGGTTATTCATGAAAAGGGTTAAATGAACAAAAGAGAGTATATCATTAAGATATTCTTAAGCAGTTACACCCTTTTGCATCTAAGGCAACAAATCGGCTGTTTATGAAAAAGGCATACCAAGCAAGACTTTCTGAGTCAGTTGCGGTCTTTTGAACATTTAAAGCATTAGTATCCTTGGAAGTGTTAGCAGTGTTACTCATCGGCTGTTAGCCACATTTCAGGTACTTTTCCGAACCCTAATAAATAAAACACAAAGACACAAAGAAGCGGGTGATTCACACTAATTACGAGACAGTTACGTTCCTTGTTATAACAGTATGGTAACTTCAGTTTTCACTATTTTACGTTTACCTACATTACGTTTCGTTATAGATCGTATCGAAAACGGGTCTATAGTGATTGATAGAACATTGAGAGACATCTATCTATACTTTTAATATTATAAATGCGAAAGTGTGTCTGTCTGTCTGTCTGTCTGTTACCTCTTCACGCTTAAACCGCTAAACCGATATGAATGAAATTTGTTATGGAGATAGTTTGAGTCCCGGGGAAGGACATAGGCTACTTTTTATCCCGGAAAAATACCCTTCAATCAATCAATCAAATCATTTATTCGCAGTAATATGGTTACAGGGGTCTTCTTAAATTAAAATTAGAACAAGCATATTACGCCATTTCTGGCGTGCGAATATTTTGCAAACAAGAATACTTGCAAGCATACTTAATAACTAAAGAACTCATTAATAGAGTAAAAGGGTCGGTCCAACAACCATGTATGTAGATTTGTCTTGAATCTATTCAGAGGCAGATTACTCAGGTCTCTGGGCAACTTGTTAAATACTCTGATAGCCATAATATAGGCATTTCTCTTATAAATTTGCAATTTCAGTTTAGGAAGGAATAATTTACCATCATTACATTTTCTTTGTGTTCTGCTACTTACATCAGTTATTTTTTTAAACAAATCTGGATATTGTTTTACAAATATTGCTAGCTGCTTAATATACAGGCACGGCAAGGTAAGCAATTTTAATCTTTTAAAAAGTGGCTTACATGATTCCGTTATATACGCACCACAAATAGATCTTACGCATTTTTTTTGTAGAATGAATACCTTATTTACCCTTATCCGCGATAAACGAATTTAAAGCAGACGAAGTCGCGGGCAGAAGCTACTATTATAAAATTGTGAAAAGGAAATGTCTGTACTTTGAAGATATTTAAACAAAAACGATTGTAAGAGACTATCTTGGAGGTCACTAAATCGAAAAAAAAATTTTGGATTTTTTGTATGGGTGTATGTGTCGTAGCAGCTTCATCACGCTTAATCGGCTAAACGGATTTTGACTATTTTTAACCAACTCCCAAAAAAGGTGCAGGTTCTCGATTTGTCGGAAACTTTCTTTTTTCGGTACACGGTTAGTTGGGTATTTCCAGATAGTTATAGGATACTTTATACCCTACTACGCTGAAGAAAAAAAACTTTTTTTTTCTCCTCCGCGAACGAAGTCCAAAAATCCGGACAAATATTACATTACTAGAAGGCCCGGATTTTCGTTTGTCATAATTGTCAATAGCATTTTTTGGTCCTACTCACTGCGTTTGTGAAAATCATATCAAAATATGAGACTAGTTAGGAACAAAAGTTTCGAATTTTCGCCACTTGACACGTAACATCGCACCATCTCGTAATATTCGCGGTTTGTAAACATTGTAAACACCGCGCATGCGAATTGCCACAAAACAAACCTACCCTAACCTACCGGGTTCTATAGGATGATCTTTTAAAAAAATCATGAAAATTTTACGGTTCAATTTCAGAATTATGATGATGCAGGTCGCCTCTATCCGGCCCATGTGGAAATCTATTGAGGAGGCCTGTCCAGCAGTGGCCGTCCTATAGCTGAAATGATGAATGATATCAGTCAATAATAGGGTACATGCATGAATTTTTTATCGCTTTTCCTATCAAAATATGAAATCAAAATTAAAATCGGCCAAGGAATACGCATGATATAGGCATTTTAAACTACTAATTAGACGGCGATTTGACAGAGAGGTCCGACATGTACTGTTACGTCATCGTCTTCGCCGGCCATATAAACTCCATATTAAATTCTGTTTTGGTAGAAAGGGATAGAATGAAATGTTTGATGGCTTATATCTTGGTTATTTTTACAGTTATTCGAAAAATTATTTTTATCTACTGTTTGTTACATGAATGAGCTTTTAATAAAGCAAAAATAATAAATCATGCATATTTCCTATTATGTAACATCATAATAGGCTTTTTCTATACGAATTGTAAGAGGCTCCATTGAAAATTGATGTCACTTTCATTTTTGTTACTACTACCTGTGGTAGTTTGTTTGTGTTATATATCTTGTACTCCTCGTACGTCCTCGATATAAGAGCACTTAAGAGACTCAAGATGAAAGACTTCATTTAAAATGACATTATACTTCCGAGGTTGCTTGTTAAATATTTAAATTATAGTCTAAAATAAGAATATAAAAAGATTTTTAACAGTTAAGACGATAACATAATAAAAATAAGTTTTTGTTGAAAATATGTAAGTGTAAATAAAAGTTATGAGTAATCATAAAAGGTAAGTAAGTAAAATTATGAGCGAAAGATATTATTTTCTACTCGTGTATAGTCTGTGCGGAAAATGAAGAGTCGTGGCAGGAACGGGAACTTACATTACGTATTTTACATGGCAATCAAACCTAAGACACCTGTCTTATACAAAATAAATAAACTTCTGTCGTTTATAACCATATCATTGTTTTTTATACAAAAGCCGCAAGGTTTATGTATAAAATAATGTCAAAACGTGGCAAAACCATGCATAGTTCAACAAGGGGAATCATATTAAATTAAACCTGAAATAAAAATTAAACTGCTTTTAATTTAGTTCAGTCTCTTCAATTTACTTACAAGTAACCGTTTTTCTACTCAATTTATACATTAAATACAATTAATGTTATTTTGAAATCGGTTCCATAGTGTCAAAACATACTTAAATCGTCAATTTTCAATATTTTACGCATTCTTTGTACGGCACCGACGACAAAATAGGATTGATTATAATCGTATATACTGTATAGATTGAGTAGAAAAAGTATTACTTGTAAGTAAATTGAGGATCCTGAATTAAATAAAAACATTTTATATTTTTTAGTTTATCAGCGGTTTATTTTTTTTGGTAAAAAGTTTTTATTAGTACACAAGTAGCTGGGCATCTGCATATGGTTAAAAGATACTTTTTATCCGACTACGAGGGTTGTAACTTTTTCTCCTCCGCGAACGAAGTTGGGGGTTGGCATCTTCATGTTAATTATACAACCTATTAAAACGTTACTGAATAAGCCGTCCTCGTTTTCTAAATTGCGTATATTAGGGCATTTGTAATTAAAGTTGTACTCCGAGATTTTGTCATGTCCCCTTGCATTTTTTGCGATTACCTCGTGATATGATTTTTTTATCCGTATAAAAGTATGTTTTTTTAATTAAGTGGTTTCCTAACTTGCTAATTATTTAATTAAACGTATAAAAAACATTTTTTCCTTAAATAAATAAGCATTTATTAGTACAGTCATATATATCTTGTGAGCCATCTTTACTAATATAAAGTTGTAAAAATAAAATGTCTGTACATTGAAATATTTTCTAAATTGCGTATTAGGGCATTTCTATTTAATTTTTGTCCTCGTTTTCTAAATTGCGTATTAGTAACAATAACAAGTGAATCATATCCATTGTGGTTTAATTATTATATACGCGGAGCTATAATTATAACCTGCCCTGAAATCGTGATGCGGAAATTTTACTTTGTGTTTAGTTTTCTGACGCATCAGTGTTTTCATAATATATGGTGCAAATAATGGGGGTCAGCGGGTATTCTTTTTGAAGCATTATTTTTAGTACGGTTAAGGAATTTAATTTGTGTACCCTTTCGCACCTTGTCACAATGAAATTGATATGGAATCTCTATCGGCTTTCATATTGACTTTGACTGTGACAAGGTACGAAATCCATACTAATATTATAAATGGGAAAGTCTGTCTGTCTGTCTGTCTGTCTGGTACCGCTTCACGCTAAAACCGCTGAATCGATTTGGACGAAATTAGACAGGCAGTGAAGGAGCGTTTTTTTTGCCGCTTGACAAAAGTACTGAACAGTCTTTTGTCGGGTGGCAACAAGGCGCGCGCCTTCAACGCTTGGGTGATGCCCCTGCTCACTTACTCCTTTGGCATACTAAGGTGGACCCAGATTGAGCAGGACGCCCTGGATAGGAGGGTTCGTATGCTGCTCACTACACATCGCATGCTACACCCACGCTCGTCAGTAATGAGACTGTACATCCCGCGCAAGTGTGGGGGCCGTGGCTTTTTAAATGCCAAGGACCTCCATAACCGCGAGGTGTGCAGTCTCAGGGAGTATTTCCTAAACAATGAGTGTGGGATACATCGCGATGTAGTGGCAGTAGACAAAGGCCTCACCTCTCTATCTTTATCAAACGAGAACTGGCGCAGACCAACGGTGCTTAGCACTGTAGACCGTAAGGACGTATGGAGGAGTAAAGAGCTACACGGGCGGTTCTACAAGGCCCTTACAGGGCCTGATGTAGATCTGCTCGCGTCGGTGAACTGGCTACGTTTCGGCGATCTCTTCGGGAAAACCGAAGGTTTTGCCTGTGCAATTGCGGACGAAGTTATCATGACGAACAACGACCGGAAGTATATCCTGAAAGACGGTACGGTCGACATTTGTCGGACATGCCGCCGTCCCGGAGAGTCACTCAGGCATATAATTTCCGGTTGTTCTCATCTTGCTAACAGCGAGTACTTGCACAGACATAACCAAGTAGCCAGGATTATTCACCAGCAACTTGCTGTTAAATACGGTCTTGTGGGGTCTGAGGTGCCGTACTATAAGTACGCACCGATGCCATTTCTTGAAAATGGTCGTGCTACGCTTTATTGGGATCGATCTATCATCACGGACAGGACTATTGTAGCCAATAAGCCTGATATCGTGCTGGTAGATCGATCTAAGCGCCGGGCAATACTCATCGACATCACCATTCCACATGACGAGAACCTCGTGAAGGCTGAGAAGGACAAACTCAGCAAGTACCTCGACTTGGCTCACGAGGTGACCGCCATGTGGGATGTTGATTCGACGATTATTGTCCCGATAGTGGTTTCGGCAATCGGTCTTATAGCGAAGAGTCTCAACGAACATCTTAAGAGACTCTCGCTAGATGGCTGGATCAAGGGTCAGATACAGAAGGCAGTAATCCTGGACATGGCCCGCATTGTCAGGAGGTTCCTCTCTGTGCAGCCTTAACCACCGGTAGCTTGAGCCCTGCCCCGCTGCCGGCGGCACCCTAGGTTAGGTTTTTTATAATGTGTTTATATTTTGTATTTGCTTTTTGTATTTTACTTTTTATATATATATATATATTGTAAAAAACCTACCCTAAGATTTAAAATAAAAATGATAAAAATGGATAAGGAACCCTACACTGAGCATGGCCCGACATGTTCTTGGCCGGTTTTTTCGCAATGTTTGTTTTTTTGGGTTGATTCTGCAAGTTTAATTTGACGTACTTACCGGTTTCCAATTGAATTTTAGCAAATTTGGCATACTTCGTAAGTACTTTTCGTAGGTACTTTTCGTAAGTTAACTTCGGTGAAAATATTATTGTTACTATTTCTAACACAGGCTACGAATAAAATATAACTACAAAAGTTGAGGCACAAAAGCGTAACAAACAAACAATGTCACCTTTGTATTTCTAATATTAGTAAAGTTAAATGAAATCATAACAACGCTGGCTTAAATTTCCACGAAATAATTAAAACATCAAAGTCAGATCAATCCGCTACCTAGTACACCCATTAAAATCATTTCCTACAGAAATACAGTAATTAATAACGTGTTCATTAACCACTATTTTAATTAATCAACGCGTTATACTTCGCTTAATTTTCTCTCCGAACCCTACATTAATTAAATTATTTTGTTTCCGCTGGAAACTGATTAAACCATTTTATTTGATTTACTTTAAGCCATATTAATGCAATTTTATTAAAGTTAATATTGCAATATTGACTTTAATTTTATTGGATAATGGTCCTACAAAGAACTTAATTACGGCATCCGATTTGAATAAGGATATTAATGCATGTGAAATTGTATAATGCATCATGAAATAAAGAAAAAAAAAACGCAAAAATGTAAATGGCTTTGAAAGACAAAACTTGAGTATTTCTTTTATCTAAAATCATTTTTGTTTCAAAATCTTTCATTTAATTAAACAATATTTTAACAGCAACTAAGTATGTTGTTAAACGCAGTTTTTCACGAAGAAAAAGCCAGAAAACTATTTTTTTATAAACTTGGTACGCCAAATTAAAAAATGACCGCGTATTTCAGTAGCAGTTAGTATGGAGCGTTTTCATAGCTCAGTAGTAATGCCGAACTTTAACTATCATTTCTAAAGTTTACCGTTTTGACGCGATGAGACTGCTAATATATAGGTACAATACAAACAAACCCAATAGGCTTATGTACTAAAAACATATAATTAATCCGTCAGTTACACTATCACACAATATTGGACACGTATTTTCTCTTTTGTGAATTAAACAACAAACACAACAAACATTAAACACTGCTTATTCTTTTGAGAAACAGGGGTAAAGTGAACAAAAATGATTTAATTAAATTTTATGAAACTTTGAACACAATTATAGTTCAGGAAATTATTATGTTTACTTTTCCCTATTGTAAACAATTGACAAAATCTGAAAATGATACAATATATATTTTAAATACATCTTTATATAATTTTTGTACATATAGTAGTAAGTTTAGAATAGTAGACGCTAACAAATATGTTAGTAATCATTATTTTTTGACAAAAGGTAAGTTTTACCTTTCCAATTATTGCAAACGACAAATAGTTTTGTCACTAGCCTATTTAATTGACATTTCTACCAAGAATTTGGTACATAACTCTGCTTCTATTGAGCAGTCCGAATGTTGTTATGTGTAATAATTTAAACTAAGTGATGAGACAATGGAGAAATCCTTTTCTGGCAATGAAAAGTATATCCACCTGGTTCATCAAAATATTCAGTGTATTAGAGGGAAAGATTTGCAGATTGAATTATTTTTAAATGCCTATAATATTGATATCTTATGTAGAACTGAACACTGGGTAACTTGCAATGAGATAATGCCCCAATTCAATAATCACCAGGTGGGTAGTTCGTTCACCAGACTTAGTTCCATACATGGTGGGTCGTTAATTATATTAAATAGTCAATTGAAATTTAAGGAACGTAAGGACATTGTATCCTTGTCTGTTGAACGGACCATAGAATTAAGTGCAGTAGAATTAGAGCAATTTATTGTAGTTTGTGTGTATAGGCCGCCATTAAGTAATTTCGATGTTTTTCAAACTATTATGGCATATGTGCTTTTTAAGATATCGCGTACTCGTAAAAAATTACTTATTTGCGGCGATTTCAAAGTAAATCTTTTGGAAGATTTAACACTAAGTATTAGATTGTTGAATCTATTCAAATCTTTTCGTTTAAGCCACGTATTTATGGAACCTACTAGGGTGACCGATACCAGCGCCACCTGTATTGATAACATTTTCACTGATATTTCTCCTTCTAAACAAAGTATAATCAGTAAATTAGAATCAGATAATTTAGGCCAATTAATGGAATTTGAGATATTAAGGGAAAATATAGTGAAAAAAGAAATTACTTTTGTACCGGTAACCACAGACCGTGTGGAAAGAATGAAGCAACATTTGTTTCAGGCGCTACCCGTTCTGTCTTCTGAAATGAGTCCTAATCGCATGTATGATTGATTCTTTACAACTTTTATGACACATTATAATACAATATTTACTTCCAAATCGGTTGTGGCTGGCGGTGCACCAGTATTTAGCGAATGGGCTACTGCGGACTTACACAAACGTAGACAAGCACTGTATGCCATGTATGAGGAACGGCGGTTTAATACGAGTTATGAATTTAAAGAACATGTAAAGCAATATTCGAAACAATTCAAAATTGATTGTCATATTGCCAAACGTAATTATTTATTCCAGAAAATCAAAAATAGTTCTAATATTATCAAAACCACCTGGAAAGTGATTAATGCGGAGACTGGTAGATCAAGGCGATCTACCAGTCTCCGTTAGTGATCTACAATTAAAAATTAATGGCAAAATTATAGATTCTAGTTTAGATGTAGCAACAGAATTTGTAAATTTCTTCACCGATATACCAGTATCCACAACAAAGTGTTTAAATTCATCACCTTCGTCTGCCGTTTTGTTGTTAAAAGAAAACGTCCCAGAATGTAGTAAGGACTTTTATTTTGAACATGTCAGTCCTTCAGATGTAGTAAAGGCATTTAAATCAATTAATGTCAAAAAAACCAATGACCTAAGGGGGGTCTCAGTCCAAGCTGTCAAATCCCTAATAGAAGTAATAGCGCCTGACTAGGCAGATATATTCATTAACAGTGTAGTGTTGACTGCGGTGAGGTTCCTGATCTGATGAAACATAGCAAAATAACTCCTTTATTTAAATCAGGTAGTACCTCTGACCCCACTAACTTTAGACCAATATCTGTACTACCCACATTTAGTAAAAATTTTGAAAAGCTAATTCTATATCAATTGTTAAAACATTTTAATTTGAATAATTTGATGCATAGTAAGCAATTCGGTTTTACGCGAGGTCGCTCGACATCCAACGCCGGAGTTGAGCTCGTAAAACACAGTTTCGATGCCTGGGAGGAATCGCGAGATGCTTTAGGCATCTTCTGTGATTTATCTAAGGCTTTATAATTATTATTTTAATCTTAATTGTTTTATATACTCTGACATTTAGAATTTTATTCTAGACACATACTAGATTATTTATTTTTTATTGACAATCCGTTTAGGATTTATCTTATTGATTATTTTAATTTTTATAGGATGATTTTATCAATAATATTACACTTAAGTTAAATGATCTGATTAGGTTTTTCTGGGTTTCCCTAATCCTTGCAGCAAATGTTGGATCATATTTTATGCCTCCCAGCAAACATTCACTCTCATGTAAATGACATTTCGAAAGTGCTTGTAACTAGGCCTACTTGAATAAAGAATATTTTGATTTGATTTGATTTGAAAATGATGAAGATATAGCCCGTGAAAGTTTTCCGTGACTTTGTCTATTTTGTTTGATTGACAAAATAAAAGATACCTGTCCAATATTTTTGATAATTTAATGGACGGACTAATTAGAATAATATTTTTTTTATCCAGAAAACTACCCTATTGTTTCTTTAAAATGAAATGATTTAATGAAATGAAATGAAATGATTTATGGAATGAAATGATTTATTTAAATGTATGTGGGAAATCGGGTAACATTTGCATTCATTATTGCGTATTGGTACTATTAGGTACATAGGTATCACGAAACCTTACCTTTTCAGGCGTACATACATTTTTAGTAATTTTTTATGTAATATTATAGTAACGAATACAGACGGCCATAGCCAGAGATTAAAATTTAAATGTCAAAATAAGAGTATAGTGTTCAAATAATAATAATAATAAAATAGTAATTATATGTCAAAGTAGGTCGTTTAAATATTCATTAAGACTATAGTGACATTTGTCTAGCAACCACGCACCAACCATTCTTTTAAATATATTTACACTTTGACATTTAAATTTGTCGGGCAATTTATTGTAAATAGTGATACACATGCTGTATGCGTTTCTGGAGGTTAACGCTAATTTTGCAGCTGACTTGTATGGTACAAACAGCAACACACTTATGTAGGCTACTTATGTGACCATATATTATGTAGGCTTTATGTCAATGCCAATAAAGTCTATCCAGTTAATAGTATAGATGTTCAATGTACAGACATTTTTACAACTTTATATTGATATAGAAAGATTCGAAGCCGGGTTTCCCAGCTTCGTAAGCCATGTATAGCCAACTTTGGTAGTCATATCTTATTTACTAACTATTATGGCTCAGTGAACCAAAATGGTTCTTGGCCTCTGAAACGAGAGAACGCCAGTTGTCCCGATCATGCGCAGTTTTCTGCCAATTATCTGCTTGTAGCTGACACAGATCCGCCTTTGCACTATACCCCCAGCGATACCTGGGCCCACCGGACGGCAACCAGACGATCGTCCCAAGTACTCTTGGCAGCCCGATCTTCATCCATTCTTAGTAGGTGGCCAAACCATCGAAGTCTGTGGGATTTTCTTTCGCCGATGATATTAAGTGCAGCTACTAACTCCTCAATTTCTGCATTCCTTCGAATCCTCCCGGTGCCTTCATCCCTCTCGACAGGTCCCAGGATCTTACGGAAACTTTTTTCTCCACTACCAGGAGCCGACTTTCTTCTTTCAGTGTCAGTATACATAAGGATGGGTCTTATGACAGTCTGAAGGATGAAGGTGAATGGAAAGTGGTTTCGAAGGATCCGAGGTGGACAAATACGCAAAAAAACAGGTTAAAGAACCGTTTTATAGCGGGCAAAGGAAAAGCTACCGCGGAGATATGTGGATCGTTTAAAGGAGCGGACTCGAAGTTAGCATTTTATATCTATGGTGTTGATAAGGGTGCCTGCGACGCGGACATAGCGAGTTATGTTTATAACAAAACATCTGTTAATATTGTGCCTATGAAAATTAATATGAAACAAGAAAAAGACTATTTAGCCTATAAATTTTATATACCTAAATCTAAGTTGACATTGTTTATGGATGAAAACCTATGGCCTAGCGGAGTGTCATTTCGCCAATTTGTACATTTAAATCATAGGCAAGACGATAGGTATAGAAGTATTGTAGGTATATAGAAATATGTTGAAATAATCATGTTAAAATTAATTGTGTTAAATAATTGTGTTAAATTTACATGTTTGTTTGCTAATTTTAAATATTATGGATAATAATTTATTGACAAAATTAATTACGTTTAATTGTAAAAGTCTTAAGCGATCTCGGGACTGTATCAAATCTATGTGTCAAAGCGCAGACATTGTGGCGCTACAGGAAACCTGGTTGACAAGTGAAGAATTACCAATTTTAGGCGAAATTCATTTAGATTTTAATTATACAGGTAAATCAGCTATGGACACTTCAGCCGGTTTGTTGCGGGGGAGGCCGTTTGGCGGTGTAGCTCTGCTTTGGCGTAAGATCCTGTTTGATACGGTGACTGTAATTAACTGTAAAAGTGACAGGATTTGTGCCATCAAAATAGTTGTTTGTGATAGGTCCATTTTAATATTTTGCATTTACATGCCTACAGACTCCCACGATAATCTTGTCGAATTTAGTGATTGTTTAAGTGAGATTGCTGCCATTATTAAACAGGACGATGAAGCCGAATCAGTTTTTATCTTAGGCGACCTAAATGCGCACCCTGGGGAGTTATTCGGTAGGGAGATGTTGCATGTTTGTGAGGATCAGCAATGGTCATGTATTGATATGCAGGTACTGGGAAAGATTAATGACAATTATACTTTTATTAGTGATGCCCACGGCTGTCGGAGGTGGCTTGATCACTGTCTGGTGACCGAAGCCGCGAGCCGATCAGTAGAAAAAATTAATATCAATCATGGTATATTTTGGTCGGACCATTTTCCTTTGGAAGTATTTTGTAATTTAAAATTAATTAGGCCTAAAAGAGAAATCGTTTTCAAAGTGAACAATGAAGTTTTATGGGGCAATAGAAATACGACACAAACAAGTAGGTACAATCAACTATGTCAGATTTCGCTTAGAAGTATTGATTTTCCGACTGAGCTACAAACCTGTTGTAATTGCAATACAATATGTAATGATCTAGGCCATAGGAGAATAATAGACTCTCTGTATAATGAGATTGTTGAAAGCCTTTCTAGAGCTGCAGTTGATACCTATGACTCGGGAAGGATCGGGAGGGGTATGTATGAGACCGGGTGGAATAAAAATGTCAGAGAAGCACACGGGAAGGCTCGTCTTAGTTTTCTAGACTGGGTGGCGCTAGGGAAACCTACGTCCGGTACTGCTTATGAAAGTATGTCAAATAATAGGAAATTGTTTAAAGGTAAATTGAAGTACTGTCAAAATCACAAGGAGCAAACAAAAATGGATTCCCTTGCGACTTTACACAATGAAAAAAAATTCAGTAAATTTTGGAAGCAGACGAACAAACTGAACCCTAGGAGGAGTCTACCTGTGTCTGTGGAGGGGGAGAATGATCCTATGCGCATTGCCAATAACTTTAAAGAGCATTTTAAAATAAAATCTAGACTGACACCTAACCATGACGCGCGGGGGATCGACGCTGACAGCCATCATTCCAATCAGCCGATTATTATTACCGCTAAAGAGGTAGCGTCAGTGCTAAAGCATATGACGCGCGGCAAGTCCCCTGGACATGATGGACTCAGCGTCGAGCACCTGCTTCATGCTGGATCGCACGTGCATAGGTTATTGGCAATGCTGTTTACAGTAGGTATCAGTCATTCGTACCTACCTGATGAGTTTATTAAGACCATAGTTGTGCCTATAATTAAGAATAGAACGGGTGATGTATCAGCGATCAACAACTATAGGCCGATATCTCTGGCGACAATAATGGCTAAGGTATTGGACGGTGTGCTGGAGCGGCGTCTCGGTGACTATGCGCAGTTACATGACGGTCAATTTGGATTCAGGAATGGACTGTCCACTGAGAGCGCGATTTTAGTCCTCAAGCACACCGTAAAATACTACACTGACAGAAAAACACCGGTCTATGCTGCCTTTCTCGATCTCTCTAAAGCATTCGACCTCGTGTCTTATGAAAAACTCTGGGACAAGCTGCGTCAGGGTGGGGTGCCGTCGGATTTGGTTGGTCTTTTTAAATACTGGTACAATAATCAGACTAATCATGTTCGATGGGCGGAGTCACTTTCTGACGGTTATAGAGCGGAATGTGGAGTATGACAGGGAGGTCTGACGTCCCCTTTATTATTTAACATTTATGTCAACCAACTAATTGTTGAACTCAGTAGCATCAGAGCCGGTTGTTCTGTTGGAGGAAAAATGGTAAATAATATTAGCTACGCAGACGACATGGTGCTGCTGGGTCCAACGGTCGGTGCGCTTAACTCTCTATTGAGCATATGTGAAGAGTATGCAGAGTCTCATGGGCTCTGTTATAATGTAAAAAAGAGTGAGATGCTTATATTTAGAGCGGGGCGAAAGAGTCCAGTAACAGTGCCTCCGGTCACTCTATGCGGTGTCGCTCTGAATAGAGTATCTCAATTTAAATACTTGGGACATGTCGTGACGGAGGACCTCCAGGATGACGCGGACATTGAGAGGGAACGCAGGGCACTGGCTGTCAGAACTAATATGTTGATCCGCAGGTTCGCGCGCTGTACAGTGGCGGTCAAACAGACTCTGTTTAGATCCTACTGTCAGTCTTTTTATACATGCAGCCTGTGGATTAATTATACAAAAAAGGCCTACAGTGCCTTGCGTGTCCAGTTCAACAACGGTTTCAGGATGCTATTGGGGCTGCCACGCTTTTGCAGCGCATCTGGAATGTTTGCCAATGCACGTATGGATGACTTCTATGCCATAATGCGCAAACGGGCGGCGTCCATGATGGGCCGCGTGCGAGGCAGCACCAATGGCTTCCTGGAGATCATCGGGAAAAGGATCGACAACACCTTTAACCGTCACTGGGCGTCGCTGCATGTTCCCAAGTATCAATGTTTTAAATAATGTCTCGTGATTGTCTTACCTACGTAGTTATTAGTTTGTACCTATTAACCTTAGTGTTTTAAGTTCATTATTGTTACTAACCAGATATGGACCAATTTTTAGATGTCTGAAATAAATTGATTATTATTATTATTATTATTATATATCTTTTTACACGCGACTCCATTTAGTTTTTTTTAAAATAGCAATTTCGCACATACTAGTACTATTAGTAAGTTATCTTAGTCACCAAACTGTCATCAAACATTGAAATATCCCCTTTAATTACCCATCAAACCTTATCCGCCATCTTATCCCCATAAAGGCCGAATGTCCTTATTAATATACTTAAACCCACTGGCTCCTTGTGGAGCTTGTTTCCATACAGATGTACGGAGCTGGCAATAAGAGTTTGCAGCCAATATCGGTGAAATGAACCTCAATAGCGGCGATCGGCCGGTGATATTATTTTATGTGAATAATTAATGTTAGGGCAGATATCCACTTAGTAACAATTGAGAACATTAAGTTTCTAAGACGCGGTGAATTTTATGTTTTTTCTCGATCGTACACGTGATGTTAACTGTCAATCTCCAAATGGTTTAGTTTACATCGATTTTTTTAAACACTTGTCGTGACATCATAGGGTTTTCAATTATTCTCAAAATTTGTATAAAAATTTGTACATAAGTTCCTGATAAAACAAGCAAAATATGGAACTAAGTCAATATTTTGAGTTCGATACCTTACGTGTAGCTTGTTTTATGAGCATTTAAAGTTGGGTGGGAAAGTCCATTTTTAAGGTATGAAAATATTAATAGCGAATAATACCATTGAATAACCTATAAAACGTAAGGTAACTTTTGTCACGAAACCGTTTTGATAAACGCAAGTTTTAGCATAGCTGCAGAACAAAGTTCTTAATTTCCCCATACAAGGTATTACAATGTGACGTCACAATGTTTTAGGCTTTACCTTGAAGCGTTTTCTGGAAGTCCTAAAATGTGCTTTTTTCATTGTTATATCTCTGGGAGTTTTTATCAGACGGAAATTGTTTTTTCACCAAATTTTATATTAAAAAGACATCGTTTTATAATTTACCATAGAAAAAAGTCGTCAAATACCCTATTGTACAGTTCCCTTGTAAGAATACATTTTTATTTTGTTACCGTTACTGATATATTGGTAGTGATTGGACCCTGACTCAAAAGAAAGAAAATAAGCTCTTAGTAGCGGAAAGGAAAATCTGGCGAAAGATTCTGGTATCAATAAGAGGACCGCAGCTGGAGAAGGAGGAAAAACAGGGAGTTAAAAAGCCTGGTGGCTATAACTAATATTACTGGCGAGATTAAAGCCATACTATTCCGCTAACTGGGTCACCTGGAGAGGATGGGAGACGATCGGGCCATAAAGAGAGCGTATTAGGGGTGACCGACTGGAAGAACGCTACCGCTGGAGAGACGAGGCTGTAAAAAGGTCAGAGATAAATACCCCCAACTTACGGGGAAAGGCGTAAAACAGAGAAGAATGGCGTTCTTTTGTGAGGCCAAGATTTTCTTCGGGTCACTAAGCTAGAGTAGTAAGTAAGTACTGTTAGCAGAGCCCTACTCCTAAGCAAATTTTACGCGGTGTGGGGTCAGTTTATATTGGTTACTGAGACAGATAGATAGACACAAATTATTAAAATTTACCGATTTATTTCGTGAGTTGTGCTATAAGATCTACCTTCATATCAAATTTCAAGTTTCAAGGACAACTGAAATTATCCTGTATGTGGCCTGGACGGCAATTTGTATAGAACTCTTTTAATGACTGTATCTTTGGATTGCGTTGAATTAGAAGCTTGATTTTTTTACACTTTCGAAGGACCGGAGAACGGTATTTGATGTTAATTTCAACTTGATATCTCCACGCGTTTTTGAGAAAAAAAATTGTGGCAGACAGACAGACGGACGGACAGACGGACAACCAAGTGATGCTAAAAGGGTTCCGTTTTGTTACACTACTACATGCAAGAGGGACTTTCGTTAAGTTTTTTAGATACATCTGTGAGTTCTCATCCTTATAACCTGAGAACACAAATTAATACTACCATCTCAATCTAAAAAGGACGTATCTTTAAAACATTTCAAAAGCGCCAAAGTCTTTTTAGAAAATACGGCTAAGGGCCTATTTTGATACTGATGAATTATTGTAATGACTTGACGACGCGTGGGCGTTAAGTTCGTCCGTCTGTCTAATGATATCGTAAATTGACAATTTGCAGCGGTTTGCAATGGTTGTGAAATTAATTCGAGCAATAACAATGTTACCTTATTATTTGTTTTCTCAAAGTACCCTAGTTTGCACAAATTGTAACTTTGACAAAGAAAAATATATCTTTTCTCAATCAACCCGTAAACATGGAAAGCTGAAAAGATTCCACACTTGTGTTGTTGTTGATATATATATATATTATATGTCAACAACACAAGGGTGGAATTTTTTCTTTCTTGTTCATATAACAACGACACGAACAAAACGATTTGCTTCCACATTCCTCGTTAGGACGGCTAAAGAGTGGAACTCTCTTTTAACATATCTTATCCCGGTACAATATAACTTGGATCTCTTCATGATCTCTTCAAGAACTCTCGAGTGAATAGACACTATCTAGGTAAGAATGCTCCATCGTCGGCTTCATTGTTGCTTAATAACATGGGAGATTGATGTCCTATCTTGCCTATATAAAAAACAATGCGCGAGTCTAAAGCGAGGGTGGTAAAAATGTACATACACTGTTTATGTTCACTTATGTTAACTCTAAGATATTGCTTGATACATTCCCTATATATATCTATAAGCCGCTCGTGACACACAGAAAGTTGGTTTTCCTTTCAATTTATATTAAGGTGGTGCAAATTATCCCTTGGAAAGGAATGGCGAATGGAAAAGATTAACTTCACAGAGAAAAACTACGGGCAGACTAATTATATTTTTTAGGACACAGACCTATTGTATCATCATCATCATCATTGTCAGCCCGTAATCATCCACTGCTAAATATGGTCATCCTCATTTGACGCCACCATACCCGGTCCTCAGCACTCTGCGTCCAACTGCTTCCCGCCAGTTTATTCAGGTCGTTGGTCCACGGGAGATCATCCCACAAGGCGAGTCGTTCTAGGTCTCCACTCCAGAACCTAACTTCCCATCGATGATCGGCTCTTCGACAAATATGCCCTGCCCTCTGCCACTCCAGTCTTGCTTATTCTGAGCGCTATGTCGGTGACTTTGGTTTTCAGTCGGATATCCTGGTTTAAGATTGACAATTACGTATTAAACCCCCCTCCCGCTTCCCAGCAAAGGAAATTTGGACTAAGATGACGTAAATTATAAACGCTTAATATTATTCAGAAATATTCTTAGCACAACGGCAATTTGTGAAATTTTCCGAACAAGCTACTCGCAAATTCTATAAAAAGTAAAGACACTTATATTAATTACAAGCGTTTTTAATTCGTGTTGCCCCATTAGAGCACTGCAGCGGGCGGAAACTATCTCTTTTCCAGTCGGATGAAGTTGTTGAGCACGAGACAAATACGCAACGCGGGAGAATGAAGACGGATTAAAAGTAAAGACGAGTCTTTAGTAGGGTTGCCGCTCTGGCTCCTGGCAAAATAAATGCTGATACTATACTATTTCAGTTAATTTTTTTGGCGTCTAAGACAGGTATCATCAGAGGTTACTGGTCTCACGGCATACCATGGTTATGTGGCATTGGTGCTTCAATATGGAATGTTGCTGTGGGGGAACTCGATGCATGTAAATAAGGTGTTCATTCTACAAAAAAGTGTGTCAGAGCCATTTGTGGTACTTATGTAACGGAATCATGTAAGCCCCTATTTGTAAGATTAAACTTACTTACTCTGCCGAGCCTATATATTAAACAACTAGCCATATTTGTAAAACGATATCCAGATTTATTTAATAAAACTAAAAGATGAATGTAGCATAACACAAAGGAAATGTAATTGATGGTAAATAATTCCTTCCTAAACTGAAATTGCAAATTTATGAGAGAAATACCTACATTATGGCCATCAGAGTGTTTAATAAGTTACGCAGAGACCTGTGTGGTCTGCCTTTGAATAAATTCAAGACAGATCTACATGCATGGCTGTTGCACCGTCGCTTTTACTCGATTAATGAGTTGTTTAGTAATTAAGTCTACCTACTTGTACGTATTTTTACAAAATATTCACACGCCAGCAATGGTGTAATATGCAGTTCTCATTTTAATTTTGAAAGATCTCTGTATCCATATCACTGCAAATAAACGATTATGATTTGGTTTTTTTAATGGTTTCCTTTGTGCCACGAAAGTTAGCATATAGTCCGTTACAATATTTGTTTTGAAAATATCTTCAATGTACAGACATTTCATTTTTACAACTTTATAATAGTATAGATGTTAATTTTTTGGTTATTATTTTTTAGTGTGAAAACATTACATCTTTTAAATTACTATATTGATATGAAAGATCCAACTAGAAAGAAAAAAATATTGCGATCCACTGCCAGTCTAAGCCGTCCACTTGTGATTTTCCTAGATCTATGTATCAATATAATAATAAGGTAATTTTGTTTTAATTACATTTATACGCGATTAAGCCCCGTTTTGTTGCATTGTGATAATGAGTGAAGATCGTGTAAGTTTAAATCAATGTAATTTTGTTTTATTCGTTATTCACATGCATAGGTACTGGCCGCAGTCCTTAGGCACGGTCAAGGGCACCAATATTTATATACTACAAAGTTTCATAAATATGAATACAAATCTTATTATTTTTGTAGTAAAGTTTATGTACGCATATTTTGGAACTTTGTGTGAATATCTTTGTCCTTGACTGTACGTGTAAAATCATAGAGAAAGAGGACTAACTATAGCTTGATAAGTTCTTTCGTGACACCCCCACGGTCTGCGGGCGACGGGGGAATGACAGTGGGGGCGAGTAACAAGTGTGCGCGCGGCACAACACGATGACTAGGCATCGGAAATTCAGATGCTTTTATACCTAAACTGCGGCCTCAGCACCTACACTGCGTAGATGTTGACTAGCATGGAGGCGGACTCTATATAATTTTACTAACAAAATTCCCGGGATTTACCGGCATACTGGAAATTAGTATAACATCAATAGGTGCATACGTATTAAGGTATTAAAAAAGTATTTTATTAGTCCCTGTTTACAAAATTGTATTTAATTCACATGTGTTTCATTTAACTAATAGAAATTTAACGTCATAACCTTAATAACTTAAAAACGAGCTTTTCATGACGTTTTGTATAATCCCGGGTTAGGCGGAGGTGAAAAATTTAAATATTATTTTTAAGAAGCCGACTTCCATACTTGATTAGCTTTTGCCGGGATTTTGCTAGTTCCGAATTTCCGATGCCTAACGATGACCCTGCCGTGAGCATAATTCATACCCACCCCTTCGATATTCCCCCGTCGCCCGCAGACCATAGTAGTGTCACGAAAGAGCTTATTAAGCTATAGATAAGCATGTGCGTAGAAATTTTTAGTAATAATAAAAAAGGCCAGTGGCAACCCTGGGTGTAAGGAGACACCGTCCGACGGCGATTATCAAGACGTGTTTGTCGCCCAGCTAACTGCTCGCAGCCAATGCTCTTTTACTACAATACATGTCAAAGACTAAATAATTTTTGTCTAGTAAATAATTTGTACCTATCTTGTATTTCAAAATTTCAAAGAAAAGTTTTATGACGTCATTAATCACACGTACGAAAAAATTATAACCCTTTTTTCTTCTTCAGCGTAGTCGGATAAAAAGTATTCTATAACCATCTGTGGATACCCAGTTATCCGTTAAGGCGTTTTGGAGTGATGAAACCACAAAGACATATACAAACATAAAAAAACAACGATTCCGTGATATTCAAATAGTCCGTATCACTTATTTTCATTTAAGTATATCAAATCAAATCAAATCAAAATATTCTTTATTCAAGTAGGCCTAGTTAAAAGCACTTTCGAAATGTCAGTTACATGAGAGTGAATGTTTGCTGGGAGAAATACAATATGATCCAACATTTGCTGCAAGGATTAGGGAAACCCAGAAAAACCTAATCAGATCATTTAACTTAAGTGTAACATTATTGATAAAATCATAATTTTAAGAATTAAAATCATCAATAAGATAAATCCCAAAAGGATTGTCAATAAAAAATAAATAATCTAGAATGTGTCTAGAATAAAATTCTAAATGTCAGAGTATATAAAACAATTAAGATTAAAATAATAATAATACCTTAGGTATTCGTTAAAATAATTATTCATATACCTACATGACGCTATAATTTACATTAATCCCACGCGGCTTCATCATTCATGTAGTCTTGTGTGCTATAATAAGCTTTAGAAAATAATTTTCGTTTCACAATAATTTTGAATTTACCAATAGACAACTCAGTTATGCTGCTAGGAAGTTTATTATAAAATCTCACACAGTTACCGATGAATGATCTCCTTATTTTATGAAGCCTAGTAGCAGGCACTGCGAGCTTATGCTTATTTCTAATATTAATATTATGTATATCACAGTTCTTCTTAAAGTAGGTAATATTTTTATGTACATACATAATATTCTCATAAATGTATTGACAATGCACTGTCATTATATTAATGTCCTTAAACTTATCTCTAAGCGAGTCTCTATAGTTCATTTTATATATCGCACGAACAGCCCGCTTCTGCAGAACAAATATAGTATATATTTAATCTACAGACGTTTTATTTTTACTACATCTTATAATATATTAAGTTATGCTTGTGAACTAACCTCATTATTTTTAGTTTTCGATCACTTAAGAATCACCAAAAGCGTAAAAGAAAGTGTTAATTTTCTACGCATTTTAAGCGTGATATAATTTATATTGACTATATCAGAATAAATAGTACGGAGAACCTATGGCCGCTGTGGCAGAAAGGTTCTCGAGTGGAGACCGCGTACTGGCAAGCGCAGTGCGGGAAGGCCACCAGAAAGGTGGTCGCACGACCTACTTAAGGTCGCCTGTATCCTGTCCATGTGGAAGTTGATTGAGAAGTTGGTGTGTTGTGATTGCATGCGTTTTTTGTTTGGAAACTGCATGAAAATTGCGCATGTGAGCATAATTTATTGTCACATCTAATCAAGACACTATTTCGCCAAAAATTAAAAGAAGTATAATATATAATCCATGAGTCAAATAAAACGAAATATTTTCATAAGTTAACACAAGATTATTCAGCGAAATGAAATTAGTTATGCAAAAAATTGGTCGCGAACTGATAATCGGCAATGAAATTGCGGCGATAATTTAGAAAACCCTTTCTATCACCGAATTGCAATCGTTCAAGCGATTAAACCTACATCACCTTCAAACCGCATCTATACAATACCAACTAACGATGCACCAAATTGTCCAAAATGGCCTCGCTAAACGCTTAATCAGTATAAAACAGCGAGTAAACATTCATAAACACGGAGTGTGGCAAGTGGACTGTGTAACAGGTCGTCTGGACGGGCGGCGCCGGGGTGAACGGCTAGTGTAGAATAGGCGGGTCAGTACTCCCGTCTGAGCTGAACACACGGCCGGGAAGGATGGCGAGAATTTAAAATTTTACTGTATAATAAATTAACGGGTACCCCTTATCTTGCACAATCTCTATTTGTCCAAAATACATTTCGCAGAACCGTTTTCGCACAATAATTTTTAGCCGAATGATACTATCGCATAATTATATACTTACCACAATTTTTATATCGCATAGTATTCATTTGGCACTATGTTGAATAGCAGAATACTAATATCGCCAACTTTTATTTCACATAATTTTATGTAGCACAATATAAGTTCCGTCGAATTTATTTCGGCATAATTGTACCATAGCATACCCACAGAACCGAATCGCTTCCAGAAAATTAGGTTAGGTTAGATTGAAACTGCGTCCCTCACAGAAACGAAGGTAAGGCAGGTCCGACTTGGCTTAGGTTAGGTACGACGACGAGCGAAGCGAGGAGGAGTGTTAGGTTGAACTGCGACCCTAACGAGTGGGCGAAGCGAGCGAGCCGCGCCGGTCCGACTTGGCTTACGATTCCTAACATTACCAATTTTACCTAAAGGCAGATCCGACTTGGCTTAGGTTAGGTACGACGATGAGCGAAGCGAGGAGGAGTGTTAGGTTGAACTGCGACCCTAACGAGCGAGCGAAGCGAGCGAGCCGCGCCGGTCCGACTTGGCTTACGAACTTGACTGCGTGCCTCACAGAAACGAATCGCTGCCAGAAAACTAGGTTAGGTTACGTTGAAACTGCATTTTATCTCCATTTTACTAGCGTATTATTAACGACAAGACTGCATAATACAGTTAAACGTAAACAACATCTAGTAAATATTGAATAGAAATATTGGGACACATCAATAAAAATATTATTGTGGTACCCACACCCACAACTAAGCATGAGCTCCTACTAAAAATATATGAGCAATTAATGCTTTCTACATCATTACTATAACATAATTACACTCAAGGATGCAAACGGAATATTATGCCATATAAATTTCGGCGACATAATTATTCGACCATAAGAGTATTGTTCTAATCGACATTATGCCAATGTACTATTCTGCCAAAGAAACATGTGCGAAGTGATAGTATGCCAAGAAATTTAGGCAAAAAGCAATTGTGCGAAATGATGATTGTGCCAATGGTTGCTATGCGAAACGAAAATATGCCAATAAATTTTGTGCAATACATTAGTAACCCTAAATAAACACAATTTAAATAAAACAATTTTCACGGATTACATCGCGTATATTATCTTACTAGCTTCTGCCCGCGACTTCGTCCGCATTAAATTCGTTTATCGCGGATAAGGGTATTTTTCCGGGAATAAAAGTAGCCTATGTCCTTCTCCGGGACTCACACTATCTCCATACCAAATTTCATCCCAATCGATTCAGCGGTTTAAGCGTGAAGAGGTAACAGACAGACAGACACACACACTTTCGCATTTATAATATTAATATGGATTTGAATTTGAGACGTTTCGAAAGCTTTTCAGCCTTCGTGGTAACGAGGTCGACCCCGGAACACGAATGAGATAATATAAGCGATATAATCCGTTTAAATTGTTTTCAGAGAGTTATGAGTATAATCTCGGAAACAATAGAAAATATTACATATAATAGAATAAAACAACATTATGAACGCGAAATTTTCATAAAAATGACAAACATTCTTCTAGTTAATATAATATAGTATATTAGTTTTAAATTACAGGGCACCACCGAAAATCAGCGTCACGGCTTGCCGTGGCATAAAGCTGAGTGGTGACCCCTTTCAGCGTCGTCAACGTTTGATTTTCTTATTTGTAATTTCAGTTTATGCTGGCGTTGAATAAACATGTTTTCTTTCCTTCTTTCTTTAAATAAATACAAATCAAGGGAAGTCAATCAATTACAAAATTCGACCTAGTCCCAAACTATGCAAAGGTTTGATTTATACACGATCTTCACTCAATATCACAACAGAACAAAATGGAGCTTAATCGCGTATAAATATGATTTAATTACTTACCTTTCGTTGGTAATTCTTCAACGTTTCGAGACCATGGACGTAACGCGACGTCCGACACTTCGAAGAAGGTAACTTCAACAAAAGGTAATTAAATAAATTATATTTATCTGCGATTCAGCGGTTTTTGTGTTGTGATAAAGTATGCAAAGCTTGTACTATATGGGTTCAGGCTTAGAGAAATTAACCACTGGAGATGCCATACGAATACTTTCCCCTCTGCCAAAGTAATCACAAAATCTCCGGCTGGTTTATACGGTAAATTGCCAGTGGGTGGGTGTTTTTTTATTTATAGGTGATTTTTAAGGGTTCCGTACCTCAATCGGAAAAAACGGAACCCTTATAGGATATCCTTATAGGATAGCAACTCCATAGAGCGGCTGGTTGTGCAGGGAAAAGTGGATGGAACCAGATCATTTGGCGGGTCCCCTATGCGTTGGACTGACCAAATACAATCAGCAGTTCGTCATCGTCGTATGTGAAAATATTCTACTCTCACCACTTAAATGGTTGGCAGTCCACAACTGTGCGTTTTTTCTAGAAATTTCCTGCCTCGCACGACTGAACTGTGGAATAAATTGCCGTCTGCAGTATTTTCGGATCGATGCGAACTTCAAGCCTTCAAAAAAAGAGCGTAATCCCACCTAAAAGGCCGGCAACGCACTTGTGACTCCTCCGGTAATGCAAGTGTCTATGGGCGACGTTGATCGCTTACCATCAAGCGACCCGTTTGCTCGTTTGCCCCCTATGTCACAAAAATAAAGTAGTAAGAAACTGCATATCTGACTGCGCTAGACAATCTGCCAACAGGGAGAGATGGCGGGAGATCGTGCGGAGAGCTGTGTCCGCCTCTACTACCGATGTGGACGCCTCAACGTGACCACGACTCTACTAAGAGCGAAACGACAGAGAAGACGATAGGATCACTTTGTTGTCCGTCTGTCCGTCCGTCTGTCTGTCAAGACCCTTTATCTCAAGAACGCGTAGAGGTATCGAGTTGAAATTAACACCATATACTCAAAGCTCTCTCTTAAAGCTGTAAAAAAATCAAATTCCTACATTTACGTTAAAATAAGATAAGGTCATTTATGCCGAAAAAAACGTATATTTTGACACTCTCAAGGGAATCAAAATGATAGGGTACTTCCCGTTGATATAGAATTATGTTTGGCAAATAATATCGTGACATGCTACAAATAGATACAAGAATCTGAAAACTATACATTTGTAATTATAATAAATAAATAAATATTACGGGACAGTTTTACACAAATCGCTCTAGTCCCTTGATAAGCTCAATAAGGCTTGTGTTATGGGTACTAGACGACGATATTTCATAGATATATTACTTATATACTTAGAAAACATCCAAGACTCAGGAACAAATATTTATGCTCATCACACAAATATTTGCCCTTATCGGGATTTGAACCCAGGACCTCAGCTTCGCAGGCAACGTTACTCCCTCTGAGCCAAACCGGTCGTCAATTCGTCCGTAATTAAATCATAAAAAATATAGTCTCTTTCAAAAGACAGTCACGATCATAGTCATAGTATTTATTCACAAACAATACAGTTATTGTGTTTGAAATACAATCTTAATTCAAAAACTATAGCAACTAAACAATAAAAGCAATGTTAACAACAAGAAGAGTGAATGACGCCATACAATATTATTGCGGGAAAAAGGAAACAAAATTGAATAATTAAAGAAAGAACAAAAAAAGAAAAAAAAAGCTGATCTAAAACATAAGTTATGATCATATATTTCATCTACACTGTAAAAGCAACCTCTTAGCAAGAATCTTTTCAATCCCTATGAAACAACGAGTCGTCCGTAATGATTTTTAGTTCCATAGGCAGCCTGTTGTTCAATTTTACAGCTTGATGACCAGCGGAATGTAACTACTACCTTGAGTCTACGACTCAACGGAAATCTCCTATTTTTAGTGCGCGTCAGAAGGCGTCCATATTGCTCTTCAGAAATCTCATTCTTGAGGAATTTCGTGAGCAGCACTAAAACGTACAAACTGGGTACCGTGAGAATATTTAGTTCTTTAAAATAATGTCTACACGTCACCCATAGAGGTAAACGAAGCATAGTACGAACTGCTCTTTTTTGAATTATAAGCGCTCTATTAATATTACTGGCCATCCTCCCCGTTCGTGTGTTCAGCATCACCTACCTATACAAACTGCCAGACAGACAAATGAATTCGCAAGTTCTTGCAACTTGCGCTTAAGGCCGCGTTACTTGATAGACTCAGTTTCGTGGCGAGATGGCGAGCGTGGGAGCCAAAACATCATTTAGGGAGTTTTGGCACTATTTTTTGGCAAAAAAATGGATTTAAACTTACAAGATTTTAACACATTATCACGACACGAGTAATGTCACTGTGATCGGCCTTTTGGATAACACACTGTACGATATCAAGTAGAAATGATAATATGGTGCGTAATTCTAACTTTTTTCTGGTTTGTCAAAGGGCACAATAGAAAACTCAGCACCATTATTTCAGGCATAGGACGTCCACTGCTGGACACAGGCCTCCTCAATAGATTTATACATGGGCCAGATAGAGGCGGCCCACATCTAGCGAGTCCCCCTTGCCGAGCCACCTTTCCACGCTGCGCATGCCGGTACGCGGTTTCCACTCGAGGACCTTTCTGCCCCAACGGCCATCAGTTCTTCGAACTATGTGCCCACTTCAGTTTGCTTTTGCTTTGCCTGTTTGATATGTCGGTGACCTTGGTTCGTCTACGCTACGAATCTCCTCATTTCTCCATACGATCACCAGCATAACCCGATCCCGAGCATAACCCTCCTCATCATCCTTCTCGGTAGGGTTTTGTTTTTTTGGTTAATAATAACCCGAAGCGGAAGCTGAAGGTCTTGGGTTCAAATCCCGGTAAGGGCAAATATTTATGTGGTGAACATAAATATTTGTTCCTGATTCTTGTATATTTTCTTTGTATATAAGTAAATACATCTTTCGTCTAGGACCCATAAGAAAAGCCTTATTGAGCTTACCATGGGACTAGTTCGATTTGTGTAATATCATATTATCCTGTAATTTTTATTTATTTATTTATAATAAAGAAGATTTCTATATAACTCACATGTCTTATTCAAAATTGTATGTTGAATAAATTCAAAAGAATTAATAAATAGTTAAAACATTTATGTGTTTAAAACATTGTCCTCATTGTGACATCCCACGTCATATCCATACGAAGAGACCAGGAACCGACAAGTGCAGCGTGTAAAGGCCACCCTCGCTGGATCCGAGTCGCCTCTATCCGGCCCATGTGGAAATCTATTGAGGAGGCCTGTGTCCAGCAGTGGACGTCCTATGGCTGAAATGATGATGATGATGATGATCCATACAGGCATATAATGATTGAGGTCATTCAACACGAGTGTCATCGGAATCGCTGATCACTTGGTAATTGATGATTGATAAAAAACCCACGACACATCTACAAAAAAGCTTATAATTTTCAAACTGCTGAACTGATGTTATTGAAACATACTCGTAACTACAATACTCTGGATACTGTCACCTAAACATAGATATACAGATACATAAGTCAAACTGCTAAATTAAAAAACGACAACAGACAGTCAGACAGACAGCGGAGTCTTAGTAATAGGTTCCCGTTTTACCCTTTGGGTACGGAATCCTAAAAACTGTTTCTATTACATGTATTTGTATGGAGTACGCCCACCTTGAAATATTTATTTATGTTATTTATCTACTAAACTAAGTAGCGGCCTATACAAGACACCTACTAGGTTGGTCCCAGAAATAGCCAGCCTAACAATGATATCACAAAATAATTGGCAAAAAACATATTTCTGTATCAATATAATCACAAAATAATTAGCAAAAAACTTATTTATGTCTCAGTATAGACTTTAACGCAATAAACTTTTCCCAGCGATGTTCAATAGGTTTGATACCCTATTATAGTGATCAATATCAAACTCCTCTAAATAGCCATCAACAGCAGACTGTACGTCTTCACTTTTTTCAAATCTTTTACCGCCGAGCCACGTTTACAAGTTAAAAAAACAGATAATAATCCGTGGAAGCAATTTGAACTTCAACTCAATAATTGTGACATAGATACAAGTCAAAATGCAAATAAAAATACGATTGCTCTTGCACGTGGTCACACCAGGACTCGAACCCGGTACCTCTCGATTACGCGACGAGCGTGTCAACCCCTCCAACAGCGAGCACTGTGCCAATCGCCTCGAATTTATTCATCCGCTTTAACCTATGTACCTATTTTATTTTTTTGAAAGGTATTACAAACTTATCATAATACATAGTAATGTGGTGTTAGTTTTCCCACATTAAAAAAACTGAAAACACAAATATTTTGTGTTATATATAAATATTCAACACATTAATTTTAGCAATTGCAATAATGGACGTGTGAACCGGTGCATTGTCCTGATGAAACAACACTTTCTTTTTCGCTAAATGCGGTCGTTTTTTTTAAGAGTTCCGTACCCAAAGGGTAAAATGGGATCCTATTACTCAGACTGCGCTGTCCGTCTTTTTGTCTGTCACCAGGCTGTGAACCGTGGTAGCTAGACAGTTGAAATTATCACAGATGATGTATTTCTGTTACCGCTATAACAATAAATACTAAAAACAGTATAATTTTATGTTTGTCTGTCTATGTCAGTAACGAATATAAAATGATCGAACACCGCGTACATTTTGCTTAAGAGTAGGGCTCTGCTAACACTGGATTTCATAGATGCGAACGTTTGTAGTGTATTTTGTACGGAATCCTCGGTGCGCGAGTCCGACTTGCACTTGGCCGGTTTTTTCTTGCCCAGGAATCCATTTAAAGCCCGATGACCTTCTACAATTTCTTTTGTACATCTGCATGTTATTATCAGTCATAAAGTGCATTTAAATGGCGCATTAAATTTAATACATCTATGTAAACAAAGTTATTCATACAAAAGAGCGTATTATGCGTCGTGAAGATCGTAAACATCATCATTTTAGTACCTTGTCGCGTAGTCTTATACTTTTTTTTGTTTGGTTAAAAATAAATAATTATCAGGAGATAATCTACCACAAATTAAGACAAAGTCATTTACTTTTTTGAAGTCAAAATATATTACACGCTTACAGTTAAATTCTGTATAAGATTTATCTTTGTAAACTCAAAACTAACATATAGGATCTCTTAAAAACTAATCTTTTACAGTCCACTTGGTAAAATTATGGAACACGTTGCCGGTGTCCGTGAAGCAGTCACAATTGACAACATTTCATGTTTTTCGATTTCCCTAAATCGAAAACCATTTGGAGAAAAACGCCTCTAGAATTACTTACTATTTTTGGAAAAAACTACCAAAATAGCTAAAACGGAAACTGACGTCACGCAGCTGATCCAATATTGCCACTAAAAAATAGTCTTCTTCCGGTTATCTGTTTGACATCTTTGGACGCATATCTATTGACAGTTAATTTCACTCGAATATCGTTTTGTACTTTTCGTATGTTTCCTGCCTTTGATTTTGAGCTTTTCAACGACTCGGCAATGCCACGGGTCCGACGGACACCTGCTCTCTCTATAATGACGACTCGTAAGCCCGTTAGGCAATTTCTTTAACAAAGACTCCACTTCAAAACTTTGATTTGACTCATGTACTGCTCGGTTTCTTTAATTTTCTATGACTCGGCTATTAAGACCGGACATGCGAAACGCGGAGATTTTTGTGCGAGCTGACAACACTAATAATTTTCCTCGAAAGGAGACTGTATATTGATGATGGAGTTTATGCAAAGCTCGCATAAGTATAATTTCTTCACTCATGAGAGGTGCCAGAACTTCGCAGTATTCCCGGACGTCTTATGCTGCAAATGCTATGGGCTACGTAGAAATAAAGCGTCCTAATGATATATTTTTTGTTAAATGCCGCATAACGCCGGAGCACATGGTGCCCATCACAATGTACCAAGTACCTATCTGCACAAATAGATAGAAGAGAATAGGGGATATACGAGTGTTGTTCATACAAGTTTTCTTAAAACAATATCTCATGCATGGCATTTTCTACATACTTAATTATTGTATTAATCACACCACTGCGTATTGTTTTCAAGTTTTGACGTTTTTATCTTGACGCCGTGACAACTGCCGTCATTTTAAAACTATTTGAGTGCACTAAAATGACAACGTTCGCATTACATTTTGTTCTTATTTCGAACGTTTTTTTAAGTGTGTGAAACAGAGCTGTGAAGTCATTTTGCTGCTAGTTAGACGTTTGTTACATACGCCCTTTTCCATCAAACTAATAATATTCATGGATTTTTGCAATAAAAAATTACATTTCCGCATATTTAAAAAAATACGTGTATGTTAAATTTTGCCTTCTTTCGAGTTCGACAATAAAAAGAATCATTCAAAAATATGAAATATTGTCAATTCGTGGCAACATTTAAAGAAAACTCAAAAAGACACATACAAACATTTTTTTTTTTTGATTTAGTAACGTAACCTTTAAATAGTTCGTTACAATATATTTTTTTATATCTTCAACGTACAGATAATTCAATTTTAAAACTTTACAATAGTAAGGTCAGTCGAGATAAGAGAACACCGGGGTAAGAGAAACGATGCAAATGTGATACTGAAAACTGACACATGTGTCAATGGAATTAGTGTTGGGCAAATTGCATGGATTCTCTTTCCCCCGAAACAAGTTTTCTTTCCCTTACCCCACCTGACCTTACAGATATTAAGTATAAGTATGCAAAAATGGATAGTAAAACATAAAATAAAGAAATAAAAACATAATCGCCGAAAAAATTAATAACACTGACAAAAATATGCTCTTACCGGGAATCGAACCCAATATCGCCAGCTCCTTAAACAAGTCACTAACAACTAAGCTAATTGCATTGTCAAATGTTAACACTATATCTCGTCAATGACATTAAAGCGACGAGGTGCTAAAATTGGCAGATGTTTATAACAAAATGACAGCGTTCAAGTCCTTCGTACGAAGAGCCAGACATACGTGGGCGTCTTCCGTGTATGACTTGACGATATTATTATTATGCCTTTATGTTTGTAATAAAACGCATTTATGATTATGTTCTTGAGTGTTTGTTGTAAAATCTTTTATAAAATACGCTGTACAGTAACCTACAACAACCGTAGGCGCGTAATATGTCTGTCTGTCTATAATTTTCTATCTCTCTATAATTTTCTACCTATCATCATCACGGGAGACCCAAGACTGGGTCAAGTGGAAGAATAATAGATGAATGTTGTTTTTTGTGTCCTTATCTAACTTTTTTCACTTTCGAGGTGTGAATTAGTGTGCAAGTGAGACGCTTTAGGCACCCCCCCGTCTGACGAAAATTGAGGGGTTTTTGGAGGGAGCTTGAGGTGAGTATTTTTTTGTCTGTGTATCTGTATTCCTGTCGGACTGAGTTTGGTTTAGTGTTCTGAAGGGTCTTTATCAAAAGTGTAACTATGGTTCAAGAAAATCACAATGCTGTTTAGTTCAATATTTAACCATTTGACCGCCACAGGTGGCCAACACGTTATAGAAAAATCATGCCACAGACGTCAGTGCCGGCGCATGCCGTCCAAATTTCATTGTTGGAAGATTCCAATTATAATATCAAGAGCTCGTTCTGCAATGACTAGTTTATTTTTGAAGGTTAATTTATTTTAATTGCTTTGGCGTCTGGGAAACGTCGTATTACCTCGCTGCTTGGCGGTCAAAAGGTTAAGAGCCTAGAGTTTCCCACGCAAAGGCCCTCTCATTCATTCACGTTTCCTGGTCTTCGGTAATCTCCTACCAGTTCTTCTGGAAGGAATCCAGCTCGTCCCGCCATCTTCGTCGAGGTTCGGCGTGGGATCCTATTTTTGATGGTCGCTGGAATCAGTGGCTGCGGTAAAAGTTGCTGGAGTACATTGGATACGGGCGGCGCTAGACTAGTTATGTTGGCGTCCTTTGGGGAGGCTTTTGTCCAGCAGCAGATGTCTTTTGGCTGATGATGATAAAATCCATACTAATCCATATCCATATACTAATATTATAAATGTAAAAGTGTGCCTGTCTGTCTGTCTGTCTGTCTGTTACCTCTCCACGCTCAAACCACTCAACCAATTGGAATGAAATTTGCTATTGAGATAGTTTGAGTCCAGGGGAAGGACATAGGCTACTTTATAATCTGAAAAAATACCCTTATCCGCGATAAATTAATTCAAGGCGGACGAAGTCGCGGGCTGAAGCTAGTAGTAAATAAATAAAAATCAAGGAAAATCTTGCACAAATCGTCTGCACCTTAGCGAAGCTTGTACTATGGCTACCAGGCGACAATATAATTAGTATATAGATAAATTTTAATACCTAAAATACATAGAAAATATCCAAGACCCAGGAACAAACATTCGTGCTCATCACACAAACACTTTCCCTGCCGGGATTCGAACCCGGGACCGCCAGCTTCGTAGGTCGTTGTACAACCAACTGAGCCAAACATGTCGTTGAATGATGTTGATAAATAAATACATCTCGTCGCAATGTTTATATATGTATGTTAAAACTTGAATAGTCCATTATGATATTATTTAGGTTGAGACTTACTAGAATAGCTCAATTTTTTGTCGTATGCTTATGTACAAACACTTGGCCTGGCCGGGGTGCGAACCCGGGACCTCTAATGAAATAATAACCTTTATTCTGTAATAATATTTTCTTCCGTTTCCGCGATTATTACTCATTGAAATAAAACAATTTAACGGATTATATCGCGTATATTATCTCATTTTAGTTCCCGACGTTTCGGAAGCTTTCCATGGTCACGGGAGGACTGAGAAAAGATGTATTTTCCTCTGTCAAAGTTACAATTTGTGCAAACTACCCATTTTTTGAAAAAACACAATTAAAGGTGTACATACATGCCAGATTGGCCTAAGCTGTAAAGACAGTTACACATGTGCTTTATTCTGTAAGTAAGCCGCAAAAGCATTTTTATAAATCTGAGTCTACGGCATTTCCCAAGAGGAGACCACTGTTGAGATGAAAGTCGAAACCAACTCAACAGTCAGTATTTTGTTCTAAATAACTCGTATCTATTACAATACTACTTAGCCTATCCTAAACATTATGTTTTAGATCTAAACTCAATGCATAGTTCTCCAAGAAACTATGTCTAAACTTACCTATAAAGGTAAAACATATAATAGAAGACACCAAAAAAGAACCTAGTTTTGTAGGCCATTGAGCAGCCAACATATCCAAACGTATTTAGGTTTTAAAACAACCTAACTGTAGCTGCCGCCGTATAATCGCTACATCAGTATCTCGGCTAAGTACTAAAACACCTAAATTATATGCAGCTAACTGTACAATAAAAAACACATTTCACGAATATATGACCAAATCTTGATCTTGAACGGTTTCAATGCCAAAATGGCGACTTTTATAGCGAAGAGTTAAACTGTGTTTATAAATCGGGTTTTCGACAGCACACATACTAATAACAGTATGCAAATTCTAAATTTAATGGTGTATTTTATTCGTAGACTAGAAGAAGCCCGCAACTTAGTTCGCAGAGGCGAAAAGGTCATAAACCCTTCAGCGTATTCGAGTAAAAAGTATTCTGTAACCATCTTTAGACACCCGGCTATGCGTGTACCAAAAATAGTTAAAATCCGTTAAGCCGATTTGGCGTGATGAAGCCACAACGAGAAAACCAAAACAAATATTTTTCGATTCGCCTCCAAATAGGGCGTTACAATAGTTTTTGAGAAATTATCTTCATTGAACAGACATTTTATTTTTACAACTTTATAAGAGTATAGATGTAAGACAATGAAATGAACAGACGATCAAACCCAGGAACAGACAAACAAAAATAACCTAAAAGACTGTGACACTTCCTCGTAGTCTACTAAATATATAATTCTAGTGTTATACACGAAAACTGCAACGATTAGACCAAGGCGTATCTTAAAGGAAATCCTATTTGCTTACACCGTTTCGGTTCTAGAGGACGGGGCGCTGCAGTCAACCTTGACTTGCGTTAATTCCGGAACGCGTGCGCATGTTTGTATCACTCGTAAAACAAATGACGACTACGACATGACGGAAGCGCAGGCGCCTGCATTTCATTATACGTACGTAGGTAAACACAGGCATATTAGATAGTTAGAAATAATGATCATGAATAATCATTGAAATGAACAGTATTGTTACGTCAGTGCGACAAAGTCCTAAATTGATCATCTACATTTGCTGTTGACTGTACATCTAGAATACTGCTTCCTTAAATCATAGCTTAAACCAGTGATCAGTGCTGATGGTGCAATGCCGCGGGATTCTAAGAAGAAACCTTAATAGGAGGACATCCAATCAAATCAAATCATTTATTTGTGAACAATAGGTATACACACAATGTAATTATGCTAGATGGTAGGTACATGTGATAGTCCAGTTATGTTCCGCCTCAAGGCATACAAAAATCTTATAACCTACATACTTATTGCACTAAATTCAAGTTATCACTTAAGTATTCGTTGACTGAATTGACATGATTTTAGTCCTACAGGACTACAATCTTGTTCGAAATTCTAATTCAATTGAGTGTTATAGATTTATAAAAAGCCTTTTTAATCCTAATAATAGTCTCTATCTCAACGAAACGATTGCGCAGGATCGGGTAAAGTGGCGTGCTCTAGTGTCGGGGGCCAAGACTCATTTTGGGTCACTGCGCTGAGCCAGCGCAGTAAGTTAGATCAACAAAACAATTTCAGTATTTCACGGCCCGCCCAGGATGTGAGGTCTGGTCTTCCCGTACACTCAAACTCCCTTTGCCTTGAAATAAAACAATTTAACGGATTATATCGCGTATATTATCTCATTTTAGTTCCCGACATTCTTAGATGTGCTAGTAATTAGAGGTCCTAACAATGACATAGGTCATACTGTATATAGGAAACCTACGCATACAGATAGGTATTTGAATGGCAAATCTCACCACCATCCCTGTAAACTTGCTACAGTGGGTAAATTTTTGTTTCAGAGACCCAGGGGTATCTGCGACGATCAACATCTGATTGCTGAGTTGCAGAATGTCAAACGTGCGCTTTGAGCCAACGAGCTCCAGATACCACGTTCCAAGCAGAATCCCAGTATGAAGAAACCAACAGTCGAGCGTAAACCTGCGTATTACCATATGTAAAAGGGGTCACAGACAGGATCGGAAACATTGGTCAAACGAAACGCAGTGTATCAACCCGGGTGAAGGAGCAAATAGCAGATGTCAAGCACCGTCGTTGTAATAGGTCTGCAGTCTGTGAATATGTCATTGACAAATCAAACCACTCAATTAAGTTTGATAAACCTTCTATCCTTGCCAAAGAAAAAAGATATTTTCCCAGAATGCTACGCGAGGCTATTGAGCTTAAAAAGCATCCTAATTTCAATAGAGAAGATGGATTGTCACTACCACCAGCTTGGGATCCTGTAATACATCTCATCAAGGAACAAGCGAGACACAGGACTGCAAAACCTTAATTTCCGAAGGGTGTAAAATATCTTATCTGTTTAAAAAGTGGTTCATAGTCTCTGTTTTTAAAATATTATAAGTAGTAATGAGGTAACCTGGGAGTTTTTCTTTGCAGCGTTTCTTTTCTCCTCAATACGCCTCATTTGTGAAATGCTGCTTGGTAAATTATTAAAATAAAATAATTAAGCCCTTCTGGCACATGTGTAACTGTCTTTTTAGCTTCTATCTGGCATGTATATAAACCTTTATTTGTTTTTTTTTCAAAAATGGGTACTTTGCACAAATTGTAACTTTGACAGAGGAAAATACATCTTTTCTCAGTCCACCTGTGACCATGGAAAGCTGGAAAGCTTCCGAAACGTCAGGAACTAAAATGAAATAATATACGCGATATAATCCGTTAAATTGTTTTATTTTAATGAGTAATAATCTCTTTTCCTTGTCACCGCTCTGGTACCATGTCCAACTCCTTCACCGTTCAGACACTAAGTCTCTGGAACGCCCTTCCCCTCAGCATACGATAAGCTCAGAGTAAATTTTCCTTCAAGTGTAAGTTGCGGAAGCATCGTTTGGAAAATCTTCAAGATTAAGTATTCGTAGTAGTTTAGGGCAATAGTTCAAATCAGTCAAGTCGTTTTAACGTGATGAAGCCACAACAACACATACAAACATATCGAAAAAAGAAATCCATTAAGTGACCTCCAAATAGTCCGTCTCAATTAAGTTGTAAAAATGAACAGTCTGTACATTGAAGATATTAAAAAAAAATGTAACGGACTATTTGGAGGTCAATAAATCAAACAATATTTTTTTTGGATTTTTTGTATGTGTGTACGTGTCGTTGCGGCTTGATCACGCCAAATCGGCTAAACGGATTTCAACTATTTTTGGTACTCAAAGTAGATCTGAAATGAAATGAAATGAAATGAAAATGAAATGAAATGAAATATTTATTAATAACAATTGTTACAAGTCGTGGATTCACAAAAATATAAATAGTCATAATAAGTAATTGTATGTAACAATTTTCTGCAATAGTTATAGGATACTTTTTACCCAAGGAAGAAACAACAGGGGTTATGACTTCTTCTATTTCGTGAAAAAAATTCTGAAAATGAGATACTATTGTATAAAAATCAGAATTAGGTATCTTGAATCATTAACCTTAAACTGTCACACAACTCATGTTAACTCTTTGCTCTTTTGTTGAAACAGAGGAAATATGACCACGACCTTCTCAATGTATATTATGTTCGCTTTGTACGTATGTTTTCGACCAATATTAAATCTTGGCACACTGACAATAATAATGATGTTTTACTTGCTGCTATTATAATTGAGAAAGTGCGATGACACGTTTGGCTTAGATGCTTGCACAACGGCATACAAAGCTGGCGGTCTCGGGTTCGAATCCCGGTTAGGCCAAGTGTTTGTGTGATGAGCACAAATGTTTGTTCCTGGTTCTTGAATATTTTGTATTTAATTATTATAATTTATCTATATATTATATATATCGTTGCCTACCTATAGTGCAAGCTTTGCTTAGTTTGGTACTAGGTTGATTTATGTAAGATTGTCCCCCAAATATATCATATTATAATATTATGCCATATTATGTTAAAATGTTTTCAAAATTACAAACATAAATTACTTTTTCCCGGTAACGCCTGCAATGCCGCGGGTAAACTAGTAAAGAATAAATGTATCAATCAAAACATTTTTTCCATCTATGTGGCGTGGTCGTACAATCCAATTATGAATCCGGATAATGGATATGGATATCCACAAGCAAAATCCAATCCTAAATCCGGATTATATTTGTGGATATCTAACAGAATCCAATGAAAAAAAGTCGTGCTTTGTTAGTATTATATAGTTTTACGGCACGCTACGTTAGGAGTGAATGTTATCAAAAAAGCAGCATTATAAGATGCCCTAAGAGTAAATATAGAAAGTTGTTTTGTAGATAATCATTTAACCGGCGGTAAGATATAGCCGACTTTTTTTGTACATTTTTTACTAAAATTACCGGTGGCAGGGCGCCCAGAAGGCACTGGCAGCATTGCGACTCTGAATGATAATGCTGATTCTCAAATGTAAGAATGTGCCAGCCCTCTCCGTTGTACAACACACTGAGCCAAACGTGTCGTTTAGAAGTATGGTTATGAATATGGTTTAGAAGATAGAGGATTTTCCGATCGAATGTTTCCGAAAATATTTACTTTGATAAAAAAATGCGTAGAAACCTTAAAGTGTTTCTAAAAGAACTGTCGTTTGTTTCACACGTTGATGTTTACTGAAAACAATTATTTCAGCTTCGGTTACATGTATGGAGTTCCCCCCTAGAAATCTTTAATTTTGGTACTACTACCAAATTAAGTAGCGGCATATACAAGACACCTATACTCCTAACATCAATATACTTCTTGTAGTTTTTGAGTAAAATGCCTGTGACATACGGGCGGACATGATGAAACTATAAAGGTTCTGCTTTTGCCATTTTAGCTATGGAACCCTAAAAACGTAGGTAAATAGTAAGTTCCGTTATAAAAGCTTTTAAACTATGAATTTTTAACCAAAAATTGTTTTAATCTTTATGGTGAGCCGTTCAACCTAACATGTGATTTTTTAAAAACTCAGTTCCGCTAAAAGCAAAACATGTATGTTATTTTTTGTACACAGCATGAAACATATAAATTTGCGAGCGAAATAGACGGTAAACAAACATTGCTACGGCACCAAGGTAAAGTGTTGTAACCACAGTTTTTGAGATATTTAGTAGGTTGAGGTTTTTATTTTAATTTTAGTTATATTTTTTAAATTGGAAGTACATCTTTTAGTATCTTTTAATTAGACGTTGTCAACGCAATTAAATGTATTTATTTTCAAAATCTGTGGTGCATAAAAATACTGCATAGATGACAAACACATAATCTATTTTAAATAAAACATTTTAAACGCATTATATCGCATATATTAATCTCATTTGAGTTCCCGACGTTTCGGAAGCTTTTCAGCTTTCGTGTCACGGGTCATATATATACTTACGTGATATATCATACAACACAGTTCATGGTTTACCGCCAATCCTCCTCTATTCCTTTCCCCGCTACCTCTCTCTGTCCCCCAGTCCGTTCCGTTACACTGTAACATTCCTTCCTACAAAGATATACTCAGTCATTTTGAAACAAAAATCGAGCAAAAACGAGGCCAAACAAATTTTAGGAAGAAAAAAACCAAGAGCATGTGGGTCTACATTCAATGTCTGCTCCGTAAGAGTAAGATTTTCGGGGAGGATGTCCAGAAGATAATATATTGTCATTGTCACTGTCAAGTGAATTTCATAGCTCCTTCACAATTGATATATTACTCGAACAAATTAAAAAAATACGCAGCATCATCGCTCAAGTATGGGACAAACTGTCTATCTTACTTGGGTGCATTACGATTTCATTCAATTCATTCGTTCAACGTTACTAAGAAACTATGCGAGAGAGTTATCCGTAGACTAGCATGGTGAAATGAAAATGAAGGTAACCATATTGTTTATAGGGCGTTAGCCACTCTCGTGTTTGATTGATTGTTGGTGACATTGGCCCTAAGATAAGTAATATTGTATATTTATAGTTTTTGATGTAGCTCAATTTTGATGTCAGTATTAACATTAAATCACAGAAACATTTTTTTTTCTCCTACCTCACTTTACCTCACGGTCGTCGATTGCATCAATTTTATTAATAAAAAATATGCAGTCTGGATGCATGGCAAATATTTTGCGTCAGCTTTTACCGTGAAATATTTTTATTTAAACTGTCCAATATGGCGGAATTGATTTAAAACTATAGTAACGTAACAATATAGGTTATTTAACTTCTTTATTTACACGAGCTTTATGTACAAATTTTACCCAAAACTTTGTTGGCATTACTTTGAATAAAGGGGTATTTCACCAAAATGTGAACGTGACACCATTATTTTGATACTCCTAGCAATGAGACGGTGTTTGGTATTATTGTTGAAAAGGAGTTAAACATTGGAACGTTAACATTATGTATAGAATCCAAATGGTCTTTGTGGAAATCTGCAGTTTTTAAAACTTAAATGAATATCCACCAGTTTTGACAAGAAGGGAAAAGCACGTGGTGGTCACAATAGGGACTTAATGGATATGGGCCTCTGCTGTTTCACTGTTTTGACCCCTTCGGCCGCCTACGAAACCAATACTACATACAAAAAAGAATAAAGAATGAAGTACTCAATTTATTTGATACAAACACGTCACTTGATAATATAATAATTCATGGACACATGTCATAGTCATAGACATGTCACATAACGTAGTCGTATGTGCCGAGTTTTCACGATGGAGAAGATTATTCACTACATCTGTAACCAGTCAGGAGTGGACAATATTTTTTCTTGCCACGAGACTCAATGACACTTTTGACAAGATGATACCCGGGCAACTAAAATGAAGAGCCAGGATCTATAGTTAGATTAGAACCCAATGTTGAGCGCCCAGTCACATACGAGTATCTTTTCCTTCTCGTTTTCTGAATATAATACAATAATTATTTGTTGCAATCAACAAAACAGAGAGTTGCAAACCATACAAGAAAAAAAAACACATTCAAGGAGAGGCAAATAACAGGCGGTCGATCACTTCCAGACAATCTTTGGGTAGATAATCCCTTTGTTAACCATAGTACACCTGATAGAACCATTAGTGGTGCCGTGGTAAGTTTTACCTGTCCTCAGTACCGCCAACCGGCTGCCAGTAGTGCCAGTGGTGCCACGGTTAGTTTCACCTAGCCTTCGTACCGCCAACCGGCTGCCAGTGGTGCCACGGTTATTTTTACATATCCTCAGTACAGCCAACCGGCTGCCAGTGGTGCCACGGTTAGTTCCACGTAGCCTCAGTACCGCCAACCGGCTGCCAGTGGTGCCACGGTTATTTTTACCTATCCTCAGTACAGCCAACCGGCTGCCAGTGGTGCCACAATTAGTTTCACCTAGCCTCAGTACCGCCAACCGGCTGCCAGTGGTGCCACGGTTGTTTTTACCTATCCTTAGTACAGCCAACCGGCTGCCAGTGGTGCCACGATTAGTTTTACTTCGCCTCAGTACCGCCAACCGGCTGCCAGTAGTGTCACGGTTAGGTTTACCTATCCACAGTACAACTAACCGGCTGCCAGTGGTGCCATGGATAGTTTTACCTATACTCAGTACAGCCAACCGGCTGCCAGTGGTGCCACGATTAGTTTTACCTATCCTCAGTACCAAGTATTTTCTAAATCATTTTCTTTTACCTCTATTAATGAAAATTACTTACCAATTTATTTGCCAAAACAACTCTTTTGAAGTCCAGAATACCTATCCAATTCTTTATAAAAAGTCTCCAGTTCAATATCAAAGGAACCTTATATCTTATAATAGTAGAGTATTGCCTATTTATTTCAATCGCTTAAAGGATGTTGATAAATAAAACATTTTCTCGCTGGGAAAACGATAGCGGGGTGTTTTCAGCTTGTTATGTTTTGTAAGATGTTTAGATACTGTTACATGTTACAGTAGCGTAGGCTGATAGAACAAATACAGATAGACAATAAATATAGATTTATCTGCGGGCCTATGATGGTTGCGTTTGTCATGCGATAAATAAGTGACATAGCTGCCGTCACCTTCTGACACGTATGTGAGTGCGAGAGTGACCGACGCGTTATCATATCATTTATCGCGTGATAAATGCGACCATCATAGGCCCGCTGGACCTATTTTTACGAGCTTTTTATTAAATAAATAAGTAATAACTATGTAAACGCACGGAAAATTTTACCCTCTTCCCAATTTCCGATTGAGCCAAAATTTAGTTTGTATATTTATGTAAGTTCGGTGACAATACAATAATATGGGGGTTGGGTCTGAAGGCCTTACTTGCATTTAGCTTTGGCATTCAAAACGTTTCAGTAGTGCACTGACCAAGTATGCAAAAGGACTTGCTTATCTAATGCCATGATGAGATAATTCTCTAAGTTTCAGGAAGACTTACTTAGCAAAACGTCTAGGCCGTGATATGCACAAGTAGGCAACATCTCAATTGTATACCAATGAAGATGACTGACTGTTTAATGACTTACGACATTAAGTTGTTATACAGCCAAGTTATTGAATCTACTACGTCTTATAGCGACGAGGGCGTTTTACAGACCAAGACAATTTGTTACCCGGACAAATATACAACTAAGTTGCTGTGCTTGCCAAGGCTAAATGCAAGAAAAGCCTTCAGGACCCAACCCTAATATGGATACAGTCGAGCTTATCTGATATTGGAGCAGAAAGATGGTCACACGAGCTCTGTAACAAAATAGCGCGATTCTACTAAATTTGGGCTCATTAAAATCGTCTCAATTAGTTGATCGGTTCAAAGAAAAGTACAGTTGGCAATATTCAAATTCAAATAACGTTTATTGTGAACCATCTATCCATAGTAGGTATCGGTTTTAGTGATACATCAAAAAACACGCTTGCAAAGTTGAATAATGTATAAAAAATATTATTTTTTAAAAGTAAAACTATATACTGTAGATGTCGTTTTAACATATCGGAGAACGGCTTTTTGTATGGAGATTGACAGTCATCTTGTTTTTATGGTGTTGGAATTTTATAAAGTTACTACAAGTACTTCATTATCAACTCATCAACATAAAACAGTGACTCAGTAATTTATTGAAATTATAATCAGATTATTCACTTCATAATAGGTGAAGCAGTTCATGGTTGCATCCTTGACTCGTTTGTACAGCTGTATGAAGAAACACAGTAAGTATATAACGGATTCATATGTAGTTATGACGTTTTGAAAAGTATGATATCGGCTTGTTATTAATTCATATAGAACAATGATAATTGATATCTAAATGTAGGTGCCCTATTTTTGGATTTAAATCAGCATTATTGGTTATTCAATTATAATGAACGTCGGAAATAGACAAGTTGCGTAATGTCTGAATAATTAAAGTCGTTTGGTGAGTCCTTAGAGCATTTTAACTCATGGAGATGACAATGTCATAACCGAACAATTATTTCATGCATTTTAAGCGGGGTGAGGTAAACACGTACAGCACACTACTTAAATATACCTATCTCTACAAACGCACACACTTAAAAGAAATCGCCTACAAACTAAAAACACCCACACACTGACAATTTATTATATAAACTAACCGGTTTTCCCGATTACTTTGGCTGAGGGGAATGTATTCGTATGGCATCTCCATTGCTTTAACCTTTTTAGGGTTCCATAGCCAAAATGGCAAAAACGGAACCCGTATATATAGTTTCGTCATGTCGGTCCGTCCGTATTTCACAGGCATTTCGCTCATAAACTATGAGACGTAGACTGATGAAATAAAGAATATAGATGTTTTGTATAAGCCGCTACTTAGTATGATAGTTAATAAAACAATATATAAGTATATATATCTAATATATATTTGTAACCGAAAAATATATTTTTTTCAGCAAATATCAATATGGTGGCACATCATTCGACAAATCTTCTAAAAACACTTTGATGTTTCTGATTTTTTTTTTTATTTTGTGAATATTTTCGGAAATAATCGCTCCGAAAGTAGCAAAAATTGTGTCCCCCCTCTATTTTCTAAAGGGTATGTTCAATAAATATGAAAAAAAATTACAAATATAAAAATTAAGAAATACTTCCAACAAAAAATATTTTCAAGATGATAAGACATACTGTTTTTAAGTTATGGCCAAAAAACTGCGCTTCTCAGCAAAAGGACGTAAGTGCCGGGGATATACGCTCTTTTGTTATTGTTTTCTTTTTCAGATCGTATTTTTTTCATCTGTTGTGCATTTTTTTGTATAAACGGCTGCGGAACCCTACATTGAGCATGGTCCGACATGCTCTTGGTCGGTTTTATTGTATAAGTTATAGTTAAATGCTCTAAGAGTGAGTTAAATAATGTATTTGTCAATTTGTCATAAAGTTTAGTTGCAATATGAGTAGGCAGATCACAATAAATCACAAATCGAACTAGTCCTATGATAAGCTCAATGAAGCTTCTGTTATGAGTACTGGACGATGGTATATTTATTAGATCATATTTATTTAGAAACACGGAAAAGATCCAAGGCTCAGGCACAAATATTATGCTCAACACGCAACATTACGTTTTCAATTACAAAAAAAAAAGAACTGTTATTTTTGTTGACCGGCTTAAATATGAATATTAAGTATACAAGGACTCTGTCTCCGCATTCAGGACATTATTATTTACTCTGAAAAATACCTAATTAAAATACAAAAATGTCGGTCGGCAGACAATGACAGCGAGACGGATGGCAGCCCACTTCTGTCAAACGCATCGCGTCACTTCTCGAAACTGCATTGTCATATTCTGAATATTGCATTACGGTTGCAGTGGAAACACAAGGGTCGACGTTTTGGACGTGCGCGCTGCGAGGAAATCTGTACAGACGCAGTGGCGTGCGGTCGATCTATATCGTATATATCGTAACACCGAGGTTGCTCCGGGAGGCCTTTGGAGACACTTGGAGGCGCTTGTGGCCGGAGCAAGGCTGGCTATATTCCTAGGCAGTAAAGTTCCCACGCACATAATAGCCCAGCTTTCACGGGCTAAGCGTGGAGAACGGAGCCCATAAACATAACCTCCTATGGCTCCATATAGGTACAGAAAAACTGCCTACTTTGGCCAAAAACCCTGTGTACGCCACTGTGTAGGCGTGGAATATAAAATATTGCATTACGATTGCAATTAAAACACACGCATCGATGATTGAACAATAAAGTAAGAGGTTGTATGACTATGAATAAAACCTACCTACTCAGTACCTACCTACGTCATGTTAGAACTAATTAATAATCTCATTCAATTTATTATTTTAGTATGGCATGATCCATGATTATAAAAGTAGCTTTTACACATCACAATATGTTGTTATGAATAATTTTTTCATTTTCATTTTTCATTTTCAATATATGCCTTAGTGTATGTAAGGTAGAGGCCCTAGATTAACGATTAAAAAATAAGATCTAATGCGGTATTTTTAATTAGATCAATCATATTATATTTAATAATGAACGAATCGCGAGACTATTGTTCCGGCAATACTGCGCGCCACCGCGCGCGCGTGCTAATCAAAACGTTTAGGCGTTTAAAACCATCATACTAACAAGCAAACTTGCTATGTCACTTGCTTACCGATCTCTTAACTGTACACACTGTACTTATAATTAAATATGTAAACGTTATTTTGAGTTTCATTGAAACTGCATTATGTTCGCTGAAACATAAATTGGTGGCCCAGAAAAACTAAAACTACGAAATAATAGACAAAATCAAGCGAAATATACAAAGATTCGAGTTCCATGACTTCAACGGCCGGTGCCAAGTACATTCGCGGCAGCTAAATATGGTTGAAGAATGGATATGAGGAGCAACTGAAGAGAAGGTTTTCATTATCTGGACATTCAAAAATCACGGCGAGGCTCAGTGAGGCATCAAAAGTTTCACACTTCGAGTGCAGTCTACAAAAAAGATAAGTGCCTTGGATTCCTTTGTTTCCTAAATCACACGTATTATTCCCAATCTTTCATCATAATTACATCATAACAAGGTAGATTGTTATTAAATTAAGCTTCTATTTGATAGTACAAAGTGGAAATATACATTAAAATTGTAATTTATTACGCAAAGATATTTCATCATCTCGTTAGTCTACCAGCATACCTACACAGAAAAAATAATAATTGAAATATACTTTGGTTTATCGTTATATTAGCAGAAAATTAGTAATAGTTTTATGTAAAATGTATTTTATGGTCATAATTAAGTGTTAACTGATATTATTAACGTTGCACAGAGACTAATACTGTGATATTTACGTCGTTTTTTCGAGATTAAAACCGCCCTGAATTTTAGTTAGTTAACTGTACATTGTTTTTACCCAACGACTATTTCCAAGTGTTGTTTCCGCTGTTCTCACGTATTTGGCCGACTATTCCAGCATCTGGGGGCGGGACGCAGCGCGCCAGTTGAGTGAACGCGAAGTACTTCATCAGCTGGGCCAGCGCAACCGGTTTCCCGAGTCGGCAAGTGCAGTTCGTGAGGAGCGTGAGATAAGCACTTTATTTAACTAATTACCATAAGCTATTTAAACAAGGCGTACATTAATATTTTGTCACAATGCAAAATCCTGCGGAGATTACGCCTGGTACTTCTAAAGATCGGTTAAAAAATTTATTTACCATGCGTAGTTCTACTAAAGGTCAAATTACCAAGTTTAAGAACTACTTAAGTACAATTACAAACAAAACACAATTAACCAACATTGAATTAGCTGAATTAAATTTGAAACTTGGTAAATTGGAAGGTTTAGCAGTGAAATTCGATGGTTTGCAAAATGAGATCGAAGTTTTAAGTTCTAGTAATTTATCAAACGAAATTGATGAGCGAGAAATAATTGAGCATGACATTATAGTGAGCATCGCGACAGCAAAAACTTTAATTGAAAAACACAAGTTAATTGAGTCTGACATACAAAGGCGCGGGTCTATTTTAGAAGCTCAATCTTTTCTCGACCAAAATGAATTGGGGTTCAAGTTACCTCAAATTCAAATATCTAAATTTGATGGTTCTTTTTTTCGCTGGTTAGAGTTTCGCGACACTTTTGAAAATTTAATTCACAATAATAATCGCATCAAGCCCATTCATAAATTTCACTATCTGCTTTCTTACCTTGAGGGCGACGCCGCCAGAATTGTGTCAAATATTGAGGTGTCATCAGCCAACTACGCCGAGGCCTGGGGGCTGCTCGGTGAGCGGTACAACAACAAAAGGTTGCTCATCAATCATCACATAAGTGCACTTTTCAATATAAATGCGCTCACTCGAGAATCTGAAAGGGCTCTGCGGTTCTTGGTTGACCACATAACAAAAAATTTGCGTGCATTGGCTAGTTTAGGCCAGCCCACAGATAAATGGGATATGTTGCTCATTTATATGTTAACCTCTAAATTAGATAGTCAGACACTAACAAAATGGGAGGAGTTTAGGAGTACCCTTGACGATGTACCAACTCTGGATCAATTCCACAAATTTTTAATCAATCGCGCAGATGTTCTTGAAGCCTTAAGTAGAAATAAAAATGAAAATTATTCAAAACACACGTCGTCCGCATCTCGGCCAGCACCATCGCAACAAAATAATAATAATATTTTTTATAATCATGATAGAATAAATAATAATAATTACAATAAAAATTATAAATATAATAACAAGAATTTTAAGCATGAGAGAATTTCTAGCACGAAATCCTTTGCATGTGTCAATCAAAATATGGTGTGTCAATGCGCTATTTGCGATCAAAATCACAAAATTTACGATTGCCCGTCATTCAAGGCCAAATCCATTCCTGAAAGAATGGCTGATGTAAAGAAATACAAATTATGTTACAATTGTCTAAAGCAAGGGCACCCCACAAGCGATTGTCGCATGGGGCCATGTCGTGAGTGCAAACAGAAGCACAACAGCCTTCTGCACGAACAATCAGCAGTCAGCAACGCCGGGGTTGTAGACCAGCCTCAGACGTTGGTTAACTACTCCAGTCAAAGCAGTCAGGTTATTTTGTCCACTGCGTTGATTGAAATTGCTAATCCAATCACAAAAGATAAACTAAAGGTTCGCGCCCTCCTTGACAGCGGCAGCCAGTCCACATTCATTACAAAATCATTAAAACATAAATTATCTCTAAAGTCTACCCAGATTGACACTCTAAAGGTCATCGGTATTGGCAACAACTGCACCAACAAAATTGAGGAAAGTTGCATTGCCCAAATTAATTCTCTAAATAGCCAGTTTCACGTCGTTTCGTCATGTTTAGTACTAAATGAACTTACAAGTGAGATCCCTAAAGCTCCTATAGACGTTCAAACGCTAAAGTTACCAAAAAATATACAATTGGCCGATCCTGACTTCCACCAACCTGCTCCTATTGATGTACTCATAGGTGCTGGTTTGTTTTGGGATATAATAGGCAACGAACAGCAATCCCTTGACCCAAACAATCCTAAATTGCAAAATTCTAAATTCGGTTGGCTGGTATCAGGTCCTATGGTTAGAAGCACTTCAAATCAAAATCAAACAATACATTGTAAACATGCAATTATAACAAAAGATACACATAATGACATAGATAAATTACTTACAAAATTCTGGGAATTTGAAGAGCTTCCGACCAAAACTAATTATAACAAAAGTGAAGCAGCATGCGAAAAACATTTTAAAGAAAATACTCAGCGCCTACCTTCAGGCCAGTTTTGTGTAAAATTACCATTGCGTGACTCTCCCGACAAATTAGGAGACACTTACCACTTAGCTAAAAAACGCTTCTTAAGCCTAGAACGAAAATTCAAGCGAAATCCTACTCTCAAATCTGAATACTCTAAATTTATTCAAGAATATGCTCATCTTGGTCATTTATCTGAACCAGCCATAAGCAAACCAAGTCCATGTTACTTCTTATGCCATCACGCGGTGTTAAGAGAAAATAGTGAATCCACTAAACTCCGTGTAGTTTTTGATGGCTCCGCTCCCTCCGCCACTGGAATTTCGTTAAATGACATAATGATGGTGGGTCCAAACGTACAAGACTCTCTTTTCGCTATACTAATAAGAGCAAGACAACATAAATATCTTCTCGCTGGCGACATCGAGAAGATGTACAGAATGGTACAAGTCATCGATGAAGATCGTGACTTGCAGCTTATCCTATGGAGAGAAGATGAGTCTCAACCCATCAGAACCCTACGTTTGAATACTCTTACTTACGGGACCGCAAGTGCGAGCTATCTAAGTACGCGTTGCTTGTCACAGGTGGGAGAGGAGCAGGAGGATGAATTAATTAAAAACGTAATCCAAAAAGATTTTTACGTTGACGATTTAATAACGGGAGCTAACAGTGAACAGGAGCTACGTTATATACAAACATCAGTGTCAAAGGCCCTAAGTGCCGGAGGCTTTAACCTACGAAAATTCAAAAGCAACTTACCGTCATTGTTCCATGATTCCAGCATAAATACGAAAGAGAAACTTACCATAAGCGAGTCGTCAAGTACTCTCGGTTTGGGATGGGATCCTTCCAGTGATAGCTTGAATTTTCCTGTAAAAGATCAAAATCCATGCAATGAAATTACTAAAAGGCATATAATGTCAAACTCATTCAAAATTTTTGACCCATTGGGGCTTCTAAGCCCTTGTGTCATTAAACCTAAAATTCTATTACAAAAATTGTGGAAACAGAAATTGAATTGGGATGAACCCGTTCCAATTGATATAGAACAAGAATGGATAAAATATGTAGAAAACTTACCTTATCTCAAAAGCTTGCAGATTCGCAGACCAGTCCTTTGTGACTCACCTAAAATTATAGAAATACATTCTTTCAGCGACGCTTCGATTACAGCGTATGGTGCTTGCGTATATGTCAAATCGGTTGACTCCAACGGCGCGGTATCCGTAAATTTATTATGTGCAAAGTCTAAAGTCTCGCCAATAAAAGCTACAACAATTCCGCGACTTGAACTCAGCGCCGCCTTGCTTTCAGCAAGGCTCTGTAAAACTGTTGTAGATGCACTTAGGTACAAACCCGATCGCATCACTTACTGGTGCGACTCAACGATAGTTTTAGCCTGGCTAAATGGCAACCATTCTAACTTAAAAACGTTCGTAGCAAACCGTGTGAGTGAGATCCTCGAAACAACCACATCATCATCGTGGCGCTATGTTCCCACATCAGTCAATCCGGCTGATTTGATTTCCAGAGGAGTTGATGCCGCTCAGTTAGTGAAACTAAAGTGGTGGTGGACGGGTCCTGCGTTCCTAACTAAAGATGAGTCTGAATGGCCAACAATTAACATAAAACATAATAAAGTAGAAATACCTGAAATAAAATCAAATGTAACATCAATTAATAAAAATGAACCTGTAATAAACTTTAAAAACTATTCTAAACTAAATAGATTAATTCGATCTTTAGCTTATGTTAAAAGGTTTATATACAATGCTCGAAATCCTAAAACTAAAATAAGCGGAAAATTAACAATAAATGAACTAAACAATTCATTTCGTGCGCTTTGCGTTTTAGCTCAAGTTCAATCGTTTCCAGATGAATACGATACGCTTGCACAAGATAAATCGTTGAGTTCAAAATGTAAAATCTTACCTTTGTCACCATTCATTAAGGAAGGCTTGATCAGAGTTGGTGGTCGAATTAGTGCTGCAGAATGCGCCTATGAAAAGAAGCACCCCATTCTTTTACATTCTTCGCATCATTTAACTAAACTTTTTTTCGAACGGGAACACATAAAAACTCTGCATGCAGGCCCACAACTATTGTTGGCATCAGTCAAAGAAACAATATGGCCTATAAAGGGAAGGCACCTTGCCAGACGCACTGTAAATAAGTGTATACGTTGTAAACGCGCACGTGGCCAAACACTTTGTCCGAAAATGGGTAACCTCCCTCCACAGCGGATAAACCCTGATTATCCTTTTTATTCTGTCGGGCTGGACTTCGCTGGTCATTTCAACATTCTAAATAGAAAAGGTCGAGGCAGTAGGCTGATTAAATGTTACTTATGTCTATTCGTCTGTTTGCGTTACAAATGTCTGCATCTTGAAGCAGTCAGTGATTTATCGACAGATGCTTTTATTATGACTCTCAATAGATTTATTGCGCGAAGAGGCAGACCGGCCGAGGTCTTTTGCGATAACGGACGCAATTTTGTAGGAGCTGCAAATGAAATAAGTAAATTTCTAAAATCAAACACCGAACCTCTATCTGATTTTGCAGACCAAGAAAACTTTAAATTTGTATTCACGCCAGCTTACGCTCCTCACTTCGGCGGCATTTGGGAAGCCGGGGTTTCACATAAAACGAGTCATGGGAAACAACCATATAACTTTTGAAGAAATTTCTACTTTGTTCTCTCAAGTAGAAGCAATACTCAACAGTCGACCTTTGTGTCCCTTGTCTTCGTCACCCGACGATCTCCTATCCTTATCTCCAGGGCACTTCCTGATTGGAAGGCCGTTAACTGCGTTACCAACGCATACTCTGGTGGACTGTAATGAAGGAAGACTGAACAGATACGAGCGTCTCGAAAAGATCAGACAACACTTCTGGAAACGTTGGCAAAATGAATACGTATCAGAACTGCAGCAACGAAGCAAATGGAGAACCAATACCGGCAAACTGAAAGTGGGTGACCTGGTCATCATTAAAGAAGATTACGTACCTCCACTAAAATGGACTCTTGGACGTGTCTCTCGCCTATTCCCGGGTCCAGATGGGATTTCAAGAGTAGCCGACGTCAATACTGTCAGAGGATGTGTGCGGCGACCACTTGTACGACTCTGCCCTTTAACGACGGATGAAGATTGAAAGATCTTGTCATCTTTCAACGAGGCGGGAATATGTTCCGGCAATACTGCGCGCCACCGCGCGCGCGTGCTAATCAAAACGTTTAGGCGTTTAAAACCATCATACTAACAAGCAAACTTGCTATGTCACTTGCTTACCGATCTCTTAACTGTACACACTGTACTTATAATTAAATATGTAAACGTTATTTTGAGTTTCATTGAAACTGCATTATGTTCGCTGAAACAACTATAAAGTGTTCTATAAGTTTGTTCATATTTATTAAGCTGTAGAGCTTAGTAAAACTGAGGGCGATATCGATTTATTCTAATATTGTCTGGTAATTATTAAATTTTTTAAATTCCATCAACGCGTGCGTCCGATTAAACCACCCGTGTGTTACTTTGCCCTTAATTAGCCTTGGTTATTTCATCTGACTTTGTGACGTTATTTGAGGCGTTAGAACAAAGGATTTGTTTCTTTCCCTTACGCGCTATACGTATACGTTCAATTATAGGTGGATATCACATGTACATTTACCATTAAAAAAATATGAGAACGAAAACGTATGAAAGTACAGATAAATGAAGAGTCGCACTCGCAAACAAATGGTCCTCGTACCCTATATTTTTATTCATATCAACTGTATACACGCTTTTAGAAGCTTATTTTTATTACGTTCCAAAAATATCACAATTCAAATGATTACTTACGCAAAAACGCCGGAAATCATATATTTCTGGTATTTTCCTGTTGAATTTTTTTTTCATACGGAATCCTTAATAATAAAATGGTTATGGTTTGAATACACTCAACAACAGAAAAAAAACGACACGAAAAGACACAAAAATTGCCACGAGCGGGTACGTCCAACTTAACCACCCGTGTGTCACTCTGCCCTTAATTAGGCTTGGTTATTTCATCTCACTTTGTCGCGTTATTCGCGGAAGGTGTACTTAAAACAAAGGATCTCTCTTTCCCTTACAAGTAGAACGTAACGAAAGCATAATTTAAATTTACGACTTATTGTTGCCAAGAATTTATTTTAGAATTTCGCCTTATAGTATTAGAGATATAACTGGGCTAACATGTTAGCAACCTTAAGAAACACTAGAAAATGCCTGCAACTTTGTTTACGGAAGAGAAAAAGACATAACCCCTCTTTTTTTCACCAGGGTAGCCGTGTAAAAAGTATCCTATAGCCATCTGTGGATACACAGTCGTGTGCCAAAAATAGTTTAAAATCGTTTAGCCGATTCATTAACGTTATGAAGCCACAATGATATATACAGGTACAAAAAATCCAAAAAAATATTTTTCAATTCAGTGACTCAAATAATCCGTTACATGCATTATTTGAAAATATGTTCAATGTACAGACATTTCATTTTTACAACTTTTAACAGTATAGAAGAACCTGGGCGATCGAGCTGTGCTCGGTGTTTTTTAGAAGATGAGACTTTTATGGGTCGTTCTCGCGAGTCGTTCAATTCACCAATCCAAGCCGGAAATTGGTACATTTTTTTTCTTTTTGTTAATTATCATATATGAGAAGAAAGGTATTTAAAACTAATGATAGGAGTATTTTACGGCGTAAGCATAAGTCTGTTACTAAGCAGAGATTGTTAAGAAAAATGGTGTCTAATTTCATTTCGCTCCCGTTCCAAACTACCAACTGATAAATGGACCGATGTGTGGAAGCATCTTCTAAAAAGAAAGCCCCCTACTTTATTAATATGAGCTGATAGGGAACTAATAAGGATCATATTTATAATTTTAATCAGTTCTATAACTATCCGATCATAGAAAGAATCCAGATTGGGATTTTGTCCAACGAAAACAATCATTCCCTTCTACGATTACGGAAATTAAAATTTTAACCAAGTCTGTTAATGTATCGCGGCTGTTAGCTTGTCCTTGCTCTTCCCCTGCCCATTCAGTGTGCCGTCACAGCTACAAGCGGCAAGACGTGCGTAGTGCAAATAAAAATTCGCTATTTACTTCGACGGAAAGCACTTTGTCATCATTTTGTCTTCATAACCTCTCTGCGTTGTGTGCAGTGCAGTAAGTAGTATATTTTTCGTTTAATACCTAGTTAATTTGCTTTATGGGAGGCCTTTCCTTGATATAAATATTTAATTTCAATAACACCTGGTATTTAAATAAGTCAAGATAAACCGTCAATATTTCATTTCTTTCCATGTCATTTCTTTCCGTTCCTTCCATTTTTTTACTGCATGGAAATGATCATCTTTAGAAGGAAATGATGTATGTATAAAAATAATTGCATAGGCCTTAAAACACGAGTGTGGTCTTATGAAATGAGCCGAAGGCGAGTCTCATAATAAGATTACACGAGTGCTTGAAGGCCTAATTATGTACAGTCTGCAGCAGAGAAACGTGACCCCTCTGCCATATAATGTTAGTATGGCAGGGGTTACTTTTCTCTGCAGCTGACTGTACAATTGCATTCGCTACTTTATCTACATCCACATATAATCTTCTTTCATGTGTTTGTACCTAGAGATAACCGGGCCCTCCGAATATTTACTGTAAAGTTATACGTGATCTCATGACAACATCATAATTATATGATATTGTTATACATACATTAGAATCTTCAATTTAGTAAAAGCTAGTGTCGCGTCCTTTGCTTTTGGAACATATTAAAGAAGATTTACTATGTGTACATAAAATATCAAACAATACTTTTGAAGTGAATACTTCTTTGTTTGCAAACGCTTATAGGCTTACAGTTCCGCATTTAGTAAGTGTTGCTTTAAGAAGCCTTAGCTGTTTCAATTGCCAAAACAGCTATCTACCTTGTGATCATGAACAGCATCTTGGAGTGCTGAGGGTTAGTATGGATGAAGTTACAACTTTTCGACCTAAATTAGATATTGATATGCATTTTGAGGATCATATAGATACTCCTACAACTTATAACAATATTGATGACAGCATGGTTTTGAACGAATTCGACGGCGCCGCGTTTTTAGAGGAGACAGTTCCTTCAGAATTAGTATCTGATGAAAAGGAAAAATCTAATTGCAAGTTCAAGGTACTATCGAATGTCTCATTTGACTACACGCAATTTAAAAAGTCCCACCGGAATGTGACGCAAGGATTCGACGTCAGCAACAAGAATTTCAAAAATGTATCTGTACTAAATTAAGCAATATAGATGAATCTGACCAAGTAATGGCAATAGAACTGAGTGAACCAAAATAACAGTCTTCTGTTTGCAAGGACAATAGCTTTGATCAAGTTGATAATGACGATTCAGACTTTTCAAAGGCCTACTGTAAACATAAATATGATACACCCACATGGAGATTGAAGAAAACAAAGAAAACTCAAATATTGCTACGAAATACAATAATACCGATTGGGTTATAGTAATCTATATGATAAAAAATAAGACCCACTACTTTAAAGGAAAATTAAAGCACAAAGATGAGGTGTCACAGGAGTGTACTCCATGTGACCTTTTTGAAGAAATCTCGTGGTAAAACGCAAAAGTTTGGATGGCCAACTATTTCTGATGATGATCTAGTCACTGATTCTCGAATTATACAATGCCTCCCGGAGCCAGATGAGACTAGAAGAGGTCAATACGTGTTCAAAAATTTACCAAAACTTTATTTTATGTAGTTAATAGATTAGGAAATTGAGTCCACTTCAGTATTCCTTCCTCTTATGGTGATTATGATCTCGAAGTTAGAAATTGTTTCAATTATTTTATTTTTTTGATGTGGTTAAAGTGTCCATAAGTACATTTGTAACTTCTATCTTATATGAACAGTTTACTTATGTACCAAAAGCGTAATTGAAACCAAATATTCAGATTTATAATATTTTCTTCTGTTTCCGCGATTATTACTCATTGAAATAAATAAAATTAATGGATTATATCGCGTATATTATCTCAGTTTAGTTCCCGACGCTTCGAAAGCTTTCCATATTTCCACGGTCACGGGTGGACTGATCAGTCCACCCGTGACCATTTTATTGTTTAGTTTATTTTAAATATTTTTTATTTTGAAAGTGCATTTCTTTCAATGTTTCTTCTGATAGCATATATGGTTTGTTGAATGATTGATATGATTAAGTTAAGTACATGATTAAGTTTGACGTTGATTAACATTGTCCATGTCCAGTAGTACACATAGCATATATATTATTATTATTCAAAGTTCCACCGATTGAGTTCCACGATTAAAAGTTCCCACAAGTCCAGTGGTTTACATATGTATACTTCAGCATGTGAAGTTTATAAGTTGATTACATAATTACAAACATTTTATTTTGTTTCTTTGATTATTTCCTAAACTTGATTTTTAGTAAAAAAAACTGATTATTGCTACTCCAATAGTATGTTTTATTTCAATAAGTCCACTTCATACTGCTTAGTTAATATTCCTCGTTTAATAGTTTAGTTCACTTCTGCGTCAAAATAGCAGAATCATCCTTGGAAGCATCATTTCTTTCCAAACGCATTCAATTTCTACCCTGCCCTATTTCACTCCGAATGCTGCCAAATATCACTACCTTCCATACGTACTCATTACCATCCGGTCATATTTCATTACCATCCGAGGCTTCGATACCTTCCGCTAATTATCTTATTCACTTGAGCGCTTTCCGCATCTGTAGTTGCATGTCTTATGTCTCATATCTTATGTCAGTATAAATAGAGTTCAAACCAAAACCACGAGCACGTGAGTGGATACAAAGTATAGCTCCACATGGATGCCTTTTCTAATACATTACTCCTAGTGAGTCAATGAACCAGTTCATCATCATCATCTCCCTGCCCTTATCCCACTTACGTAGGATCAGCGCAACATGTTTTCTTCTTCCATTCATCTTATTCGTCATTTCAGCGCTTACTCCTTTCTTTCTCATGTCCTCTCTCACACACTCCATCCATCTTTGTTTTGGCCTACCGATCTCTCTTCGTCCTTGGACACTCATCTCTAACATTCTTCTACCAATATGACCCTCATCCCTCCTCGTGACATGCCCATACCACGCTAACCTACTGCTGCTCATTTTGTCCGTCATGGGTGCTACTTTCAAACTTCCCCTTATATACTCATTCCTAATCCGATCTTTCCTCGTCACTCCACACATCCATCTCAACATTCTCATCTCGGCTGCGTGCACTCTTCTTTCATCCGTCACTTTCGTTACCCAACATTCTGATCTATACATTACGTATGATCACTTTATAGATTATGATCACTTTATAGATTTTCCCTTAAATACTCCAAAAGCGACAAAATTTCAAATTTCTAAAAAATGTTCAAAATTTAACGACTCGCGAGAACAAGCCTTATCAATAAACTTGTAAGGAACAATTTAGTCTACATACCAAATTTCTTCCAAATCGTTAGGGCCGTTTCTGAGAAACCAATTGCTCCTTTACAGTTCTATCTATCTATCTACCTTTTATTTTTTTTTATTTTTTTTATTTTATTTATTTGGCACACTAAACAGATAACATTCAAAATAACATATAACAATACATAGAACAGGCTTTGTAGAAAAATGCCATCCAAAACAAGTATGCACAACATGATTAAAACAATACAGTAACATCGTAGAATACCCTAAATTAAAAAATAACTATTATCAACATGGCCAAACTGTTAAATATAACATAATAATTATTTTCTGAGCATCTCAGAACAGAATTAATTTGCATTATTGTTACGAGTAATAATTAACAATATTAATAATATTAACAGCTGTTTAACGCGAAAGCACTTTTACAATCTGCCTCCTGAATACCAGAAATCGTGGATTGAAAATGTCAATATTCTTGTCTTTTGCCACGGACGTCCACTGCTGAACATAGGCGTCTCCTAAAGTTCGCCACAGACTCATCCTGCGCAGACGGCATCCACTGACTCCCCGCAACCATTACGAGGTCATCTGTCCCCCTAGTCGGGGGCCGTCCTACGCCTCAGTTATAAATAGGATATTCAATAAATAAAAAGTCATTAACTTCTTTAAAATCATATAATAAAAAGTTTTCTAACTTCGCTGGGCTTCAAGAACTGCGTGAATCGGAAGCGTTCGTAGAAATTTTCTTAAATAAGCTCTTTGAAACACTTTTACTCACTCACTATTTTTCCTTTTTTTATAATTCTTTCCCCAGTCTAGTTACTTAGGGAGACTATATTTCCCACATAAAAACCGGCCAAGAGCGTGTCGTACTATGCTCAGTGTAGGGTTCCGCAGCCGTTCATTAAAAAAAATGCACTACAGAGGAACAAAATACGATATGAGAGCAAGTACTATCAAAATAATGTATCTCCCGGCACTTACGTCCTTTAGCTGATCAGCGCAGTTTTTTGGCAATAACTCAAAAACGGCTCCACCTATTTTATTCAATGAAAAGTTAGAGGGGGGGGTGCTGGCTTCATCAAAAAACAAGATTCTTAAACCCCTATTATTTTTAAAAGACGTATTCAAAAATATCCCACACACTAGTGTGTTGGAATGAAAAAAAAAGATTCTTTAGATCTACGGGACGTACCCGAAAAAAGTTTATGTTTAGTTTTTATTTTACCGTTTTGTCGCTGTGATACATACTCATACATACAACCCTCAATACACGCCTGCTCAGTGTTATATAACACGTACTGGTCCGATCACTATCCTATATGTATAGAGTGTAATTTTAATATTTTGAAACCAAAAATACCTGTTGATAATAAGTGTATAAATAAGGTTGTTTAGGGAGAGCGTGATATATGTCAGACTGAGAAGTATCATAACATCTATCATGAAAAATTACGAGAATTTGATTTCCCTGTACAATTTACTGAGTGCAGCGATACTCTGCGTTGCGATAAAAGTCATAGAACAATATTAGACGCAATGTACGAAGGTATTATTTGTACAGTCTAAAGCTGCGGAGTGTTGCTATATCGTAAAGGTAAATTGTAAACGTAAATATGTCACTGGGTGCAATAAGTACGTGCGCGGCGCTCACGAGAAGGCTCGACTTTGTTTTTGGAACTGGTTAGTACATGGTAAACCAGACTTTGGCCCCGTATACAGAGAGATGTGTGAGTCCAGGCGTTTATTTAAATCAAAATTAAGATGGTGTCAGAATAACCAACAGCAAATAAAAATGGACATCATAGCTGAACAACACGCAAATAAAAAGTTCGGACAATTTTGGAAATATTCGAACAGATTAAATCCAAAGCCAAGCCTCCCCGTGAGCGTGGCGGGAGTGTGCAATCCCGCCGGAATAGCCAATGTTTTCCGCTCTCATTTCAGTGTCAAATCTCCACTAGGGCCAACGGCGCGGCAAGTGCAGTCATAAAGGGAATGGTGCGAGGCAAGTCGCCGGGCCATGACAGCCTCAGCATCGAGCACCTGCAGCACGCTGGAGTACATCTACTTAGAGTGCTGTCCATGTTTTTTACTTTGTGTCTAGGGCACTCATACTTACCTAAAAACTTGATGCGTACTATTGTGATCCCTATAATTAAAAATAAGACCGGTGACTCATCTGATGTGAATAACTATAGACCTATTTCTCTAGCCACGGTCATTGCCAAGGTGCTTGATAGTCTCCTTGGTAAGCACTTGGATAAGCACATTAAACTCCACGACGCGCAGTTTGGCTTTAGACCGAATCTTTCTTGCGAAAGTGCTGTCCTGTGTCTCAAGGAGACTGTGAAGTACTACACCAATAGAAACACGCCAGTGTACGCTGTTTTTCTTGACCTGTCAAAAGCCTTCGATCTTGTTGCCTATGACGTACTCTGGGGGAAACTAAAGACTGAAACAAGTGTACCTACAGAAGTAACATCCTTGTTTATGCACTGGTATAATAATCAGAGCAACTGTGTAAGATGGGCACGCTCTTTATCGGATGAGTATGGGTTGGAACGCGGGGTGAGGCAGGGGGGGCTGACGTCTCCCACGCTCTTCAATCTGTACGTCGACGCGCTGATCAAGGAGCTCAGCAGCACCGGTATCGGCTGCCATATAAACGGAGTCTGTGTAAATAACATAAGTTACGCAGACGACATGGTGCTGCTGAGCCCCTCGAGCTGCGCACTGAAGAAACTGCTCAGTATTTGCGAGTCCTATGTGGTGGCCAATGGACTCAAGTACAAAGCTCAAAAGAGCGAGTTTATGATGTTCAAACCAGATAACATCCGTTATACTGTAGCTCCAGAGTTGATGCTTACTGGTGTAAAATTAAAAAGAGTGGAAAAGTTTAAGTATTTGGGTCACTGGGTCACCGCGGATCAAAAAGATAATGTTGACATTGAGAGGGAGCGCAGGGCGCTGGCTGTCCGATGCAATATGTTGGTCCGTAGGTTTGCGAAATGTACTGACGCAGTAAAAGTCACAATGTTTAAAGCATACTGCCAGTCATTGTATACATGCAGCCTATGGGTTAACTATACGCAGAAGGCATACAGCGACCTGCAAGTTCAATATAACAGCGCGTATAGAGCGTTGTTGCGGCTGCCACGCTATTGCAGCGCATCCGCGATGTTCGCGAAGACGAACACGGCGGGTTTCGCCGCCATCATGCGCGCGCGCTGCGCCTCCATGCTGCAGCGCGTGCGTGGCAGCCGCAATGCGCTCCTGCGCGCTGTTGTTATTGAATGCTGGGACTCGCCAGTGCTGGAGAGATGGATCGGGCTCCACGCCCTCAAATAATATATTGGCCTTTTGTTTTTTTTTTTTTTTGGTTTGTATATAAATGTTTTACTGTCTATTGCTAACACTTATTCTAAGTACAAACTTTACTAACAAAATATGGATCCTTGGTCTGAAATAAAAATATTATTATTATAACAAATTTGAGCTTTTTAGTACTAATGATCACGGGGCTAAGCCGCGGAGGGGCAGATTGACGGACCGACGAACATGGCGTAATGATAAGGGTTCCTAGTTGACTCCTCCTCCTTGTGTCGTGTTCCTCATTGCTGAGGGTCGTGACCTCGACGAATTATTTTGTGGACGATCGCTTTCCATTTGTTGCGATCTTCTGCGATATGTAATGCCTCGTGAACTTTTTTCTTGGTGTTGTCGAGGATCTGGTCTCTCCAGCGCGTAGGACTTCTTCCTCTTGGTCGCCTTCCCTGCCCTTTCCCTGTCATAAGGAGCACTTCCAGGGTGTCGTTTTTCTTCCTGGCTATGTGACCGAAGAATTCGAGTATCCTACGTAGACAGATTGTCGACAGCCTAACGGTGACTCCCGCTTCTTGGAGGATTGACGCATTTGTGCGGTGGGCTGTCCAAGGGACTCGTAACATTGTCCTCCAGCACCACATCTCAAATGCGTCAATGCAAGATCAGTCTGCCTTTTTGAGTGTCTAGGTTTCCGCACCGTAGGTGAATATCGAGAACACCAGGGTTCTCACCAGACCAATCTTGGTTTTTAGTGAGATTGATCTATCTGTCCAGATCCTGCCTAGTCGAGTCATCGCGCTTTTTGCCATGCCAATCCGCTTCCGTTGACTGCGGAACCCTAAAAACACTTTCATTTTATTTGGACTCGCATAATATGAATGGTTCTATACCATTGTCCGTATTTTCCGGTTTTTGCGGCCACCGTGACACACATTATTTTAAATTTCAAGTGTAGTAGTCACTATTTTAACTGTGTTACAGTAAAAAAAAAGTGCTTTATGACAAAGAGACATTCGGACGGACTAACTAACACCGGAGGCTAAGGAATAACGCCGGTACCCTTTGGTTACGGAACCCTAAAAAGGTCCATAACTTGACAGCCCAAGTACATAACACTTTAATCAAAGTTTAATATCAGTAATATATAAAGTAGATACATATATATGACTTCATTGGCACGACGCCAATTTTTCTTCAAATTTCCAGCCATAAGAACCTTTTAAATACGGAATATTAATTAACTACATTTCCTGGGAAATTTTCCATTGCGAACATGTTGAAATTTTCCTAGAATATCGTTTTCAAAAGGAAATATTCCAGGAAAATAACTATTAATAGAATGTGAAACGTAATATTATTTTGATTAAGCGCGATTTACGAATAAACAGAGTCCAAAAAAAATGGCCAAGTACGAGTCAGACCCGCGCACCGAGGGTTCCGTAAAAAAAAATACGCCTCCAAAGGCCGTATCTATGAAAAATCTAGTGTTAGCTGACTGAACCCTACTCCTAAGCAAAATGTACGCGGTATCCGATCATTTTAAATTGGTTACTGACATAGACAGACAGACATAAAATAATACTGTTCTTAGTATTTTTTGATATTGCAGCTACAGAAATACATCATCTGTGAAAGTTTCAACTGTATAACTAGCTATCAGGGTTCATGAGATACAGTCTGGTGACAGACGGATAGAGAGATAGATAGACAGACGGACAGACAGCCAGCATTTTTTTTGTCAGCCCTTTTAGGACTGTATTCCGGATTTGGTTTGACGATTTCCTAGGTGTTTACTACTAATATTTTGACGACCGGTTTGGCTCAGTGGGAGTAACGTTGCCTGCGAAGCTGAGGTCCTGGGTTCAAATCCCGGTAAGGGCAAATATTTGTGTGATGAGCATAAATATTTGTTCCTGAGTCTTGGATGTTTTCTATGTATATAAGTAATATATCTATTAAATATATCGTCGTCTAGTACCCATAACACAAGCCTTATTGAGCTTACCATGGGACTAGTTCGATTTGTGTAAAATTGTCCCGTAATATTTATTATTTATTTATTTAATATACCTACTATCTATACAATTATAAAGTTGTAGAAATGAAATGTCTGTACATTGAAGATATTAAAAAAAAAGTGATGCGGACTATTTGAAGGTTACTGAATCGAAAAATATTTTTTTGGAATTTTTGTATATGTGTATGTGTGGTTATGGCTTCATCACGCCAAAACGGCTAAACGGATTTCAATTATTTTTGGTGCACGGGTAGCTGGGCATCCATAGATGGTTATAGGATACGTCTTACCCGACTAAAATACCGAAGTAAAAAGAGGGTTATCACTTTTTTCTTTTCCACGAATGAAGTTGCGGGCTCTTATTTTATCTTCTAACAATTGACACCTCGAAATGTTTTTAAAAAACCTGTATGATAATTACTGATTGTTTTTTTCTGTTTCGGTTACATGTATGGAGTGCCCCCCCCTAGAAATATATATTTTTTGTTATTTAAATATCAAATTAAGTAGCGGCTTATACAAGACATCTATACTTCAAATTTCATCAATATACATTGTGTAGTTTTTGAGTAAACGGCCTGTGACATACAGACGGACGGACGGACATGACGAAATTATAAGGTTTTCGTTTCTGCCATTTTGGCTACGGAACCCTAAATAATATAGTAACGGGTGTATAATCAGTCACTTCAACTCTCATTCCGATACGTATGTGGGGACATAATTTTATCGTTTGATATTAAGTTTTATTTGTATACACATTTTTAGTTTTATATTACCTTGCATGAAATATATACAAATATATAATAAATAAACGGCCGCGGTTTCGCGGTGGCGCGCGCGCAGCAGTCCGGGATGCGTCCTAGCATTCGGGACTCTTCGCTTAACATCGGCAAAGTCCGTCAACGATCGCGCGCCATCGGAAATCTAAGTCAGTCTGCATTTAATCGTTCTCGACGCCGGACGCTGCGCTCGCGCCGTCCGAGCTAACGGTACCAAATTACGCGACCAACTTTTCGGTTTGCGCAGAGCGCCGAGTTATATATTAATGTTAATATTTGCTATCTCTATGTGCTTTCTATCTTCTGTACTTTCGTTGACTTTCTTCTGAACTTACTGTGCTGTGCTACAATCTGTTTTCTTCCGTTCTTTTGGCTGTGACTCTTGTGTGATCATATCTTTTCTTGTGTTAGTGACAATAGAGTAATTAATGTGGAACTAGCTAGTTTTATTTAGACTCCCAAAGGCTAGTAACCCACATAGTGGTGACCCCTGTTGAAGCGGACAATGGTGTAACAGACATTTTTCAAATTTTAAATTTTATTTTAACGGTCGTAAAGTAAATGTTTTTTAACGGACAGTGCATGTTTTTTATCTTTTAACGGACATTTTAGAGTTTTATATTTTAATGGACGATTATTAAAAATTTGTGCACATACGTTTTATCGGATGTTTATTGAATTTAGACTTTTAACGAACAGTTCATTTAAAATTTCTGAATAACTGTGTTAACGGACGGTTGTAAAATTTTGCAATAATGGAACAAAGCAATTTACCTATCACTCTGGGCGTTCCTATTCAAAATTATGGTGCCAGTGATTCAGCAGTGAATCATATTAGTGTTAAAGTACCTCCGTTCTGGCCGGACAAGCCGACTTTATGGTTCGCACAGTTAGACGGCCAGTTTAATTTGTCGAAGATCACAAGCGACAGTACAAAATTTTATCATGCCATATCAGTATTGGATTACAAGTATGCTGCTGAGGTGGAGGATATTATAACACAGCCACCAGAGACTGATAAATACGGAACGCTTAAGAGAGAGCTTATAGCACGGTTGTCAAGTTCTAAACAGGAGCGATTGAAGCAGTTGACGATGAAAGAGGAGCTTGGTGATAGAAAACCGAGCCAGTTTTTACGACATATCCGGAGTTTAGCGGGAGCCGATTACCCGGATGAATTTATCAGGCACTTATGGTCGAGCCGATTGCCTACAATGTTGCAAAGTATAGTGGCGTTTCAGGACAATCTGCCTCTTGAAGTTGTAGCACAAATGGCGGATAAGGTGCATGAGGTTACGCCACCAGTTCCTGCTTACCAAGTAGCCGCAGCATCTTCATCGAGTGTTCCTACTTCAATGTTTGACCAGTTGAACCGGAAGATTGACGCGTTGACGCAAAGGCTTGACGCGATGTCCACCTCCCGGGGCCGACAGGATAAGCCCAGGTCGAGGTCCCGCGGCAAGCAGCGTAACCGGTCGAGGAGTCGTTCGCGGGCTATCAAGCCTAGCGGTGACGGCCAGCGTCTGTGCTGGTACCACTTCAAGTTTGCAGATAAGGCAGATAAGTGTATTTCCCCTTGTGCGTATTCAAAAAACTAGTTGATCGGTCGCTTGTAGCGGCCAGTGAAAGTGCATCAGTGTCTAACCGTTTATTTGTTACGGATGTCAAGTCAAAGATACAATTTCTTGTGGACACTGGGTCGGACTTGTGCGTTTACCCGGTCAGTTTTTTGCGTGCGCAACGGCGTCATAAAACTACTTATGAACTTTATGCCGCAAATAATACTGCTATAAGTACCTATGGCTGGCTTAGCTTATCGTTAGATTTTAATTTACGCCGTATGTTTTCTTGGCGCTTTGTTGTAGCTGATGTTAGCAAACCTATAATAGGAGTAGATTTTCTCTCATTTTATAATTTGCTAGTGGATGTGCATAACGCTCGCTTAATTGATAATGTAACATCGCTTTCATCAGCTGCCCTAGTTGCTGCAGTTTGTGCTTGCCCGCAGATTAAAGTTATTTGTAGTGATTCACCATATTACAGTTTGTTGGAGGAATACCCTGACATTATAAGACCTGCAGGGAATCCGGTTGAACGAAAATGTAAACACCAGACACAGCACTTTATTAAGACGACACCCGGGCCGCCTGTGTTTTCAAGGCCACGGCGTTTAGCGCCAGATCGCCTTAAAATAGCGTAGCGGGAATTTGAGGATATGGTGCGTACTGGCATCGCGCGACGTTCGGAGAGCCCTTGGTCGTCCCCGCTGCACTTGGTACCGAAAAAGGACAATAGGTGGCGTCCGTGTGGCGATTATCGTGCTCTTAATGCACGCACCATTCCGGATAGGTACCCGGTGCGGCATATTGCGGATTTTTCGCACAACCTTTTTGGTTGCAAGGTGTTTAGCAAGTTAGACTTAGTGCGTGCTTATCACCAAATTCCCGTGGCGCCAGAGGACGTGCCGAAGACAGCAATCACGACACCCTTTGGTCTTTTTGAGCACCCTTTCATGAATTTTGGCTTGCGCAATTCAGCGCAAACGTTTCAGCGGTTTATGGACGAGGTCCTTAGGGGTCTTGATTTCTGTTTTCCCTTCATCGATGACGTTTTAATAGCCTCTGCAAGCGACTCTGAACATAAAGCACATTTACGCGCTGTGTTGGAGCGTTTTAATGACCACGGCATCTTGCTTAACGCCAGTAAATGTGTTTTTGCTGTACCTCAAATTGAGTTTTTAGGTTACTTGGTCTCCTCAGAGGGTACAAAGCCTATAGGCGATAAGGTAAAGGCTATTCAGAATTTTTCAAAGCCAAAAACAATTAGAGACCTGAGGCGTTTCCTAGGTGCGCTAAATTTTTATAGGCGGTTCATAACTGGTGCTGCTAAAATACAGGCTTCTCTCCATGCACTACTAAGTGGTCCAAAGGTGAAGAGCAACAGCCCAGTAGTCTGGACTCTAGCTTTAGAAGAAGCTTTCGATGCTTGTAAAGCAAGTATTGCAAATGCCGCTCTGTTAGCTCACCCAGACGCTTCTGCCCCTTTAGCGATTGTGACGGATGCCTCAGACTTCGCGATAGGTTCAGTGATTCAGCAAGAAGTCAAGGGACATTGGCAACCTCTAGGTTTTTTCTCACGGAAGTTGACACCTGCTCAGAGAAAGTACAGCGCCTATGACCGTGAACTCTTGGCTATTTACGAGTCAGTGAAGTATTTTCGACATATGATTGAATTAAAACCATTTTTCATACTCACTGATCACAAACCCATTGTTTCAGCGTTTAAAAAGTCGCTCGATTCGTGCTCCCCGCGGCAATTTAGATATTTGGATTTTATATCGCAATTTTCAACTGATATCCGTTATATATCCGGCGAGGAGAATGTAGTCGCGGATTCTCTATCGAGGATTGACGCTATCACTGACGGAATCAACTTACACGCGTTAGCGTCGTCACAAGCTACGGACACAGAGTTACAAAATTTAATCAAAACCGGTTCTTCTCTGTTATTACAGAAAGTTAGCTTTGGCTCAGTTAAATTATTCTGTGATGTGTCCGGGCCGATCGAACGTCCCTTTATTACCTCTGAGTTCCGAAAATCGATTTTTAATTCCCTCCATGGACTTAGCCACCCTAGCGCTAGAAATACTATTAGATTGGTGACTGAGCGTTACGTGTGGCCAGGGATTAGAAAAGACTGTAGGGAGTGGGCACGTACGTGTATTCCGTGTCAAAGGTCCAAGGTTTCACGCCACGTACATGCACCAGTTCATAATTTTAAGCCACCTACTGGTAGATTTGCACATGTCCATATTGATTTAATTGGCCCTTTGCCGGTGTCAAATGGATACAGGTATTGTCTCACGGCTGTAGATAGGTTTACGCGTTGGCCTGAGGCAGTACCGTTATATGACATTACAGCAGAAAGTGTTGCAAAAGCTTTCATATCCATGTGGCTTGCTCGTTTTGGTTGCCCTCAAAATGTCACCACGGACCGTGGAAGGCAATTTGATTCTAATTTGTTTCGTCAAATTGCGGCGATGACTGGATCACGCCACTTACAGACTACTGCGTATCATCCGGCAGCAAATGGACTGGTGGAACGGTTCCACCGTCAGCTCAAGGCTGCCATAATGTGCCACGCAGACGAATGCTGGACTGAAACCCTTCCACTAGTACTTTTAGGTATACGTAGTGCATGGAAGGAGGATTTGTCTGCTTCGACCGCCGAGTTAGTTTACGGCGAGCCCTTAAGACTGCCCAGTGACTTATTACAACCGACTGCTGACAAACTAGTCGATTACACTGATTTTTTGTCACGATTGCGTCAGCATATGCGGAAACTGCAACCAGAACCTGTTGCATGTCATGGCTCTGCTAAGGTTTTTATTTATAAAGATTTAGCGACAGCCTCACACGTATTTGTACGGCAAGATTTGGTGCGTAGGTCACTTCAACCGCCTTACGCAGGTCCCTACCGTATAGTGGACAGGTCTGAAAAATATTTTAAAATTGATGTCGCCGGAAGAGAAGTTTCGATCTCAATTGATAGGTTGAAACCGGCTTATGTGCTGTCGGAGGCGCCTGGTACTATTAAAACGTCATTGACCGTTCCATCTAAAACTGTTGATCCTAGCGAGTCTAAAGTATCGCGCTCTGGTCGTCAGGTACGTTTTCCTGATTATTATCGACCCTAAAGGTCTCCAGGGGGGCTGATGTGGGGACATAATTTTATCGTTTGATATTAAGTTTTATTTGTATACACATTTTTAGTTTTATATTACCTTGCATGAAATATATACAAATATATAATAAATAAACGGCCGCGGTTTCGCGGTGGCGCGCGCGCAGCAGTCCGGGATGCGTCATAGCATTCGGGACTCTTCGCTTAACATCGGCAAAGTCCGTCAACGATCGCGCGCCATCGGAAATCTAAGTCAGTCTGCATTTAATCGTTCTCGACGCCGGACGCTGCGCTCGCGCCGTCCGAGCTAACGGTACCAAATTACGCGACCAACTTTTCGGTTTGCGCAGAGCGCCGAGTTATATATTAATGTTAATATTTGCTATCTCTATGTGCTTTCTATCTTCTGTACTTTCGTTGACTTTCTTCTGAACTTACTGTGCTGTGCTACAATCTGTTTTCTTCCGTTCTTTTGGCTGTGACTCTTGTGTGATCATATCTTTTCTTGTGTTAGTGACAATAGAGTAATTAATGTGGAACTAGCTAGTTTTATTTAGACTCCCAAAGGCTAGTAACCCACACGTATAATAGGTACGGATGACAATATACATCAGATGGACTGAAAAAAAATCCTTCCATCCAATTAAAAATCCGGCAGAAAAAAACATTAAAAAACAAACGCGAAAACATTGTTAAAATACACATGATTACCAAAATCCTTGAAACACAATTTTATATTTAAACATAATTGACGTATTTAATTCTGTACAAATCCCTTTGTCAATGTCGGCATGACACGCGCGCCCACTTAAACTTATCAAAGTCGATGTCAAAAAATTGTTAACACTTAATCAATTTCATACTAATTTCGTTTATTGCAGCGACAGCATTGAAGCGAAAATATCAAAGGCAATTCGAGGACTCCGGTGAGATCTTGCCAATTAGTGTGGAAATGTTTTGACCGAAATTGGAACTGAGTTTTTAGAATTTTTTTTTGGTATTCGTTACGGCTATTGGTGGGCAGAAATTTGAGATACCTGTGGCAGCTCGAAAGATGAGAAGGCTTTCGAGTTTTGAATTAATTTGCTATTTGTTGAACGTGTAACCGTTCTGGTCAATTTTAGGGTTCCGTACCTCTAAAGAAAAAAACGGAACCCTTAATAGGATCACTTTGCTGTCTGTCAAGACCTTTTTTCTCGGCAACGCTTAGGGGTATCGAATTAACATTAACCTTTTGAGCGCCAAAGACGGCAAATCACGTCAACGGAAAATTGTGCCTCAATGCCACGTCATTTGCCGCTATACGGTAATATATTGTTGGCGTGTGGCACACGGTTTCCAGTCAACACGCTGGGCGCTCAATAGGTTAAATACTCATGCCTGGCGCTCCATTGAAGCTGTATAAATTAAGCTTCTAAGGCAACGCAATCCAAAAATACAGTAATCAAAATATGTGTTTTTATACAAATTGCCTTAAATAGAAAACTTTTAGGGTACTCTTTGGCGACATGTTTGGCTCAGTAGGTTGCACAAAGGCCTACGAAGCTGGCGGTCCCGAGTTTGAATCCCGGCCAGGGCAAGTGTTTGTGTGATGAGCACGAATGTTTGTTCCTGGGTCTTGGATATTTTCTATTTATCTAAGTATTATATATGTAATGTACTAGAAAGCGCTCGCAACTTCGTTCGCGGAGGAGAAAAAGTCATAACCCTTAATTTTTTCTATAGCGTAGTCGGGTAAAAAGTATCCTATAACCATCTGGAGATACCCAGCTACCCGTGTATCAAAAATTGTTGAAATCCGTTTAGCTGACTTTGCGTGATGAAGCCACAACGACACATACAAACATACATAAAATCCAAAAAAAATATTTTTCGTTTTAATGACCTCGAAATAGTCCATAACAATCTTTTTTTTTTTAATGTCTTCAATGTACAGACATTTCATTTTTACAACTTTATAATAGTATAGATATCGTCGCCTAGTAGCCATAGTACAAGCTTTGCTTAGTTTGGGACTAGGTCAATCTGTATAAGATTGTCCCTTATAAAAAAAAACTTCTAGCTGTCCTAGAGCTTGAAATTTGGTTCGAAGGTAACTCTGATAGTACGCCCCGCGAAATAAACCTGAAAATCATTTTTTGTCGGTCTGTCTTTAACATAACCTATATAAAATAACCTCACACCGCGTACGTTTTGCTTAGAACTAGGACTCTGCTACTGCTACTACTACTGGATTTTCATAGCCACAGTTTTAAGTACATATTTTGCACGGAACCCTCGGTGCGCGAGTCCAACTCACACTTGTCCTTTCATACTGTTGTATTTTCAGTGAAGCTCACTTCTTTTTCTACTTGATTTAAAACTAGAACACTTTTATTTAAAACTACAAGACAACATCGTTCGGAAGAGAAAAAAGTCCTACTTTTTACTTCAGCGTAGTCGGGTAAAAAGCATCCTATAAACATCTGGAAATGCCCAGCTACCCGTGTACCAAAAATAGTTGAAATCCATTTTGCCGATTTGGCGTGATGAAGCCACACCGACGCATACAATTAATAGGGTAAATTTTTTTATCGCTTTTCTTAACAAAATGTCAAAATACCGTAGAAAAGATTTTGAAAAGCGAAATTAAAATTAAAATCGGCTAAGTAATACGCGGAAGACGAAAGTTTTCAATCAGTGCCTATTACCGGTGATGACCTACGGAGCCGAGACGTGGTCTCTGACTATGGGTCTCTTGAGGAAGCTCAGAGTCACTCAGCGAGCATGGAAAGGGCTATGCTCGGTATTTCTCTTCGAGATCGAATCAGGAATGAGGAGATCCGTAGACGAACCAAGGTCACCGACATAGCAAACAGGGTAAGCAGCGTGGGGTGACCACCCGCAAGGCGGTCCGATGACCTAGTTAGGGTTGCAGGGGCTCGCTGGATGCGGGTCGCCTCTATCCGGCCCATGTGGAAATCTATTGAGGAGACCTGTGTCCAGCAGTGGACGTCCTACGGCTGAAATGATGATGATGATGAAGTAATACGCATGATATCATTTTAAACTTGTTATTTGACAGCGATTTGACAAAGAGGTCCAACATGAATTGTTACGTCATAGTGCACTCCGGCCATATAAACTCCATATCAAATTCTGTTTTATTTATTATGAGACACACCAACAAAATATCGGCTTATGTAATACAATAAAAAAATACAAACAAAATTGCCTGTGCCTCAATTACAGGCTTGCCACAGCATATACAAAACGGCTAGGTTTAAAAAATATTTTGCTAGAAAGAGATAGAATGAAATGTTTGATGGCTTATATCTTGGTTATTTGTATAATTATTCAACTTTTTTGTCTACTGTTTGTTACATGAATGAACTTTTAATAAAACAAAAATAAAAAATGATACGTATGCGTATTCCCTAAAACGTGCTACGTTCATATGTAAACGAGATGTCAGCCAGAAATACAAGTTAGCAATGTATCTGTCGTGAGAAATGTCCATTTTGCATACAGGCCAAAGGCTCAGGCGCCCATGCGGGTACACATCAAAGGAAAACAGGCTCCGATTGCCGCAGGGGACGGCGTTTTTTGTTTGTCCCATCTGTAAGTGGAAACATGAAACAGGTGCAGCAACGTCCTATGATCACTGCTTGTCCCATAGCAGGACGCCGCAGGCCGCACGATACATTACATACGCAAATTACCATAAAATAACATGTTTTGTTTTTCTTTTCATTCGCAAAACAAAATAGATATTGACGGGAATTTATATAAGTCTGACTTTATGAGTTTAAGGTACTTTCTATCCACATACCAGCTGGTTTGATTTTGTTTTGTTACTTATATAATGAAATAAACGCTAGTATGAAATTTACGTATAGACTTTTATTTTCGTAACAGTAACGGTAGTAACGTGTCAATAAATTATATGAGTGTTTTAATTACTAATAAACGTAGGTTATAAATAAATAAAATAAAATAAAAAGTCCATTTATTCCAAAACTAACTTAACTAAAGGTACATAGAATAACATAGTTGTTATTTGTATTTAACCAGTTTTGGACCCCTCTCGGGTAACGCCTCCTCCAGTTCATGCCATCTCGTTCTGTCCTGGGCTATTTCGGGCCAGTTCTTTGCGATTCTTTGGATGTCGTCTGTCGATCGAGCGTTTGGTCTGCCAGGTCTTCTCTCTCCTTTTGACCCGTTCCATATTGTGATGAGTTTTGTCCATGTTTCTTTATGCATTCTGGCCACATGTCCGACCCATTTCCATTTAGCTTTTAATGCGTATTCTAAAGCTTCAATACATTTCGTTTTTTGACGTATGTTATCATGCCGTATTTTCTCGATCAATCTTATATTTAATATATTCCTTTGTGACAAGTAACAATTTTGTGTTCAGCCTTATATTTAAATTTCCAAGTCTGGCAACCATATGTAAGTGTAACACGAGTACACACACGTACACACGAGTCGATTACTTTTTTCTATAGTTTCATTAGGAGTTCATTTTTTTAGGATTTCTTTCATTCCCCAGAACTTATTGCAAGTCTTTTTAACTCTCCGATCTATTTCATCAATTTTTTTGAAAACTGCAGGAGCAGGGTGAATCTTGAGAGAACTGGTAGATAAATACAAATAAAAAGAGGGGTCAGACAAGGAGACCCACTATCCCCGACTCCATTTATAACAGTCTTACAACACGTATTGAGATACCTGGACTGGTCAGGGAGAGGGATTAATATAGAGAACAGAAAACTACACATCTCTGCTTTGCAGACGATATTATAATTATTTCGGAAGAATGTGATAATATACAAAATATGCTGAACTCTCTAAATGCCGCTAGTAAAAATATTGGCTTAGTGATAAATCTACAAAAAACAAAAATTATGACCAACGTCGCAACGGTACATATATGCATAGAGAATGAAAAATTTGAACAAGTACAAGAGTTTGTGTATCTTAGTAAACAACTTTCATTCAAGAAAACAGACGTAGGTTATTTAAAATTTAAAAAGATATAAATTATAACCAAGACGCGCTCGAGAAGCTAGTATAGTTTATAATAACTATACTAGCAAGCGGGGAGCTGGCAAGCGCAGCGTGCGAGGCCACCCGCAATGTAGTCGGACGACCTGGTTAGGGTTGCGGGGACTCGGTGGATGCGGGTCGCCTCTATCCGGCCCATGTGGAATTCTATTGAGGCCTGTGTCCAACAGTGGACGTCCTATGGCTGAAATGATGATGACGACTGAGGACATCTTATAGACTCAAAACCTGTCTGGGACTCGATGTAACATAGTAACGCTCAAAACCCTGGACGTTTACCTATTTTTAATAAATGGATAACGAGTTTGAAACAACTAGGGTCTTTTTAATTTGGAATTTACCTCGTTTTAGGGTTCCGTACCTCAATCGAAAAAACGGAACCCTTATTAGATCACTTTGTGGTCCGTCTGTCCGTCCGTCTGTCTGTCAAGAACGCGTGGAGGAATCGAGCTGAAATTAACACCATTTACTTAAGGCTACGGTGCCTTGAAGCTGTGAGCAGTGGTGTTGAAGCGGTGCCTTCAAAGTTCTACATTAACGTAAAAAAAGATACGGTCATTTATGCCGCAAAAAACGTATATTTCGACACTCAAGGGAATCAAAATGATAGGGTACTTCCCGTTGACATAGAACTATTAAATATGGCAAGTAATATGTGACATACTACAAATACACACACAAATCTGAAAATAATACATTTGTAATTAAATCATAAAAAATATAGTCTTTTTCCATACACATATTTGGACAGCTCGGTTGCGTTAAGTTGGCACCTCATTAGTATGCAATGCCATATATATCAGGTGTAAACTCAACTCAACCGGAACCGGGTAATATAATAAAGTTAGGGGAAGTGAAAATTTGTACGGATCCCTCGGTGCGCGAGTCTCACTCGTACTTGGCGTTATTAGACACTTAAAAGTTTATCGAACTTAGAACGAATAACAATATTATTTTATAAGAAAATTCCGAGCAATAAAAAATAAAAATAAATCTTTTCCACCGAAAATAGGTCAGAGATCCATAAATTCACACGCAGCGATGTGGTGGGCCTATGCACTGAAAATAATGATGAATGGTGTCATACAAATTCCCGACGACTTTCATTGGGCCGCTGATGCGTTGGAAATGCTTTGTTTTGGCAGAATAAAATCATTTATTAAATCTGCGTGAGTTATGGCAAGTTTTGTGATTGATTTAAAGTGTTTTTGTGTTTAAAAAGCGATGTCTGGTAAAGAGTGATTATATATTTGATCGTGGAATGATGGTACCTAGATTTCTATCTATCTATCTATTAGCTTCGGTGGTCAACTGCTGAACATAGGCCTCCTCTATAGATCGCCACAAGGTGCGATCCTGTGCAGACCGAGTCCACCGACTCCCGACGACCCTTACAAAGTACACCTAGTCAGGGGCCGTCCCACGCTATGCTTTCCTATGCTTGGTCGCCACTTTAGGACTTTACTAGCTGCCACAACGGCCATACGTTCTCCGGGCTACATGGCCCGCCCATTGCCACTTCAACAATGCAATCCTGTGAGCTACGTCGGTTTCTTTGCTTTTCGTGCACAAAGGGACTCATAAGGCGGCTATACTCGGGATTTTTGATTACATAGAAGAGGCTATACTCGGGATTTCTCTTCGTGATCGAATCAGAAATAAGGATATCCGCAGAAGAACCAAAGTAACCGACATAGCTCACAGGTAACTAGATTTACTTGTTATAATTTATGATACAGGCTTTTCAATCTCTATCAGTTTCTTGTCGCAAATTTTGTAACATTTAAACAGAAGGAGCGTAAAGATTTGGTATATCTAACGACACAGTGTGCTTGTGATACAATTTTAATTGGTTTATTAAAATGTTGCGAGTATTGTGGCTTAATCTATGATATTATAAAGTTTTAAAAATGAAATGTCTGTACATTGAAGATATTTTAAGAAAGTGATACGGACTATTTGAAGTTCAGTGAATAGAATACTATTTTTATTGATTTTCTGTATGTTTGTATGTGTTGTTGTGGCTTCATCACGCCAAATTGGCTAAACAGATTTCAACTAGTAGGTAGCTGGGTATCCACAAATGGTTTTAGGATACTTTTTCTTCAGTGTAATCGAGTAAAAAGTATCCTATTACTATCTGTTGATAACCAGCTACCCGTGTACCAAAAATAATTGATATCCATTTAGTCGTTTTGGCGTGATGAAGCCAAAAACATTAAAAAAAAAACATTTTTTTTGTTCATTGAAATAAAACAATTTAGTTCCCGACGTTTTTTTTGTGGCTTCGTTTACCTTCAAACAGTCCATATCACTTTTTTTCAATAAATTCAATATAAAGACATTAATTTTAACAACTTTATAATAGCGTAGAAGTAAAATATGATGAAAAAAAAACTACTTTGCAGTAGGATACGACAAAGCAAAAGAGAGGATATTTTCAACCTAAGTTTCAGCAGGTATATGTTTAAGCATAGGTAGTTCCTTGATTAAAAAACATGGAAACGACGGAATAGGTACATGCTTTACAAAAGTAGAAAAAAAAACGAGTAACGGTGCCTGCGAAGCTGAGGTCCTGGGTTCAAATCCCGGTAAGGGCAAGTATTTGTGTGATGAGCATAAATATTTGTTCCTGAGTCTTGGATGTATTCTTGGATGTATTCCTGAGTCTTGGATGTAATATATCTATTATATATATCGTCGTCTAGTACCCATAACACAAGCCTTATTGAGCTTACCATGGGACTAGTTCGATTTATGTAAAATTGTCCCGTAATATTTATCTATTTATTTTGCACACGAAGCAATGAAATGTCACCTATTATCATTTAACTAAACTGCAAAAGACAAATGTACATATGTTGACATTTCAATTACTGTTTTAAATTAATATCAAATCTACACTAACCGCTAACCTTTAGGAATAAAAACTAGACGATAACTATCACGAAATCCGTTACTATATAACGCTAGACCATTTTTATTTTCATGGACTATAAACCCAAGCACAAAAAATAATAGTCGCTCAAAACTAAACAGTCGCTTAACAACAATTTCCCAAAACAATAAAGGCTATAAACAGCTCGTAAATTCAATCACTTAATGCAAAAATTGATTTATCGCCGGCGGTTGAATAAAATCGCGGCACGGATCGGCGTAATGCCAAAAATCTCCGGTCGTACAAAAAATAACGCCATTTGTAATTTTAATGGGCAAAAATAATAAGCTACGGTCATATATCAGGGGATAAAGTAGAAAATTACAGAAGATCCGCTGGGAAATAATAATCATCACAACCGCTAAACGGATTTTAACTACAGTTGAATTTTTCTAGCAACAACTTTTTGACAGCCGTCATCCCAGTACAATCACAATTGCGCGAAGGCGTAAATGTACTGGAATGACAGCTGTTCAAAAGTCGGTGCTACAAAAATTCAAAATTTCCTTGCGTGATCGAATCAGAAATGAGGAGATCCGCAGAAGAACCAAGGTTGTCGACATAGCTCAATGAGTTGCTAAACTTAAGTGGCAGTGGGCGGGGCACATTATTGCTCGTAGAACCGATAGCCGCTGGAGCAGAAAGGTTCTTGAGTGGCGATGCGGTCGCATAGGATGACGCAGCGTAGGGAGGCCTCCAACAAGATGGACGGATGATCAGGTGAAGATCGCGGGAAACCGTTGGATGTGGGCGGCGCGCGACCGGTCGTTGTAGAGATCCTTGGGGAAGGCCTTTGTCCAGCAGTGGACGTCCCTGGGCTGATATGGTAATGATGATGACAAAAATTCAACTGTATTTTTGGTACGCGGGTAGCTGAGCATCCACTGATGTTTATTTGATATTTCTTAAGCTTAAGAAAAAACAAAAACGCGAACGAAGTTGTGTGTACCTTCTAGTATACAAATATTACTAAAAAGATAGCATCGCAGCCAATCGCTAATAAATATACTCTATCTATATAAATAATATTGGCTACTGAATATTCCTTAGTGTTAGTCGCATGAATACAGAATTCAAAATGTTCAAAAGAAATCAAAATAACTACCCCTAAACCCTGATTCTGACCTACTGTAGTTGTTTTTGTTATGGCGGTCATCTACTGCATTTGTATTCCCACATGTAGCAGCATTTCGCAGCCGTAACTTTTGTAGATTTCCCTTCCCACGTACACGACGGTATTTTGGTATAATTTGGATAATAATGAAATAATCTTTATTCTATAAGTAGGTCGCAAGGGCACCTTTACAAGTCTGACTCTTCCGCATTTCCCAAGAGGAGGCCACTGTTGAGAAGAAAACCAAAACAAACTCAACAGTCAGACATTTTTTCTAAATGATTCTTACCTATGACAATATTAATACTTAGCCTTTCTTAAATATATATTTCTAAGTATAAACTCAATGCTCAGTTCTCCAAGAAAACAATAGCTAATTCTGCAAGTCGGCCACAAGGGCAAATATTACAAATCTGAATCTAAGTTTACAGGCATTTCACAAAAGGAGACGGCTATATATGCAAAAGGAAGTATTTTTTTCGTTCCAAATCATAATCACTTGTCAGAATGACGCGAAAATGCGTGGTAAAATTTTTAAGAAATTTCTAACCGGCAACTTGTATATGTAATGCGGTCAAAAGGTTAATACAAAACTTAACTACAAATTCGATTAACGAATAAACAATGGCCCCCGAATTCAGTTCAAAGCGGTCAGTCCAAAAAACACAATCTAAATCGAATGCAGCCCAGGGAGAATCAATCAGGCTGCCACCAGCGCCGCCGGGCTAAAAAGAAAAGATTTATGCTCCTACTTCATGTTTACACTTAAATTCACATGCATATACTTTTAGGAAACTGGTGTTAAAATAAAAACTCTTTACAAGTACAATTATTATTATGAAAACTATCTACAATTTTAAAATCAAATCGAAATCACTGACATTCGTCCTAGTGTAACAACAGTATTGTCATTGTCACTGTCAAGTGAATTCAATACTTACTTCACAATTGATGTATTACTCGAATAAATTTAAAAAATACGCAGCACCATTCCTCAAGTATGGGACAAATTGTCTATCTTACTTGGGTGCATTACGATTTCATTCAATTCATTCGTTCAACGTTACTTAGTAACTATGCGAGAGATTGTTATCCGTAGACTAGCGTGGTGAAATGGAAATGAAGTTAACCATTGAGTAAATAGTTAGATTTAGTTTATACTGGGTTAGCCACTCTCGTGTAAATTGATTGTTGGTGAAATCGGCCCTTAATTGAATAATTAGTCCGTCATGTACATTCATAAAAAATAGAGAACATTATTTTTTTCTTTGTTTTACATACTTGAAAAATAAAGACGATACATTGAGCCAAAATATCGCGTGACACCACTCGTGAGTGCAAATTTTACTTAAGAGTGACGTCACGGGCACCACTCCCTAACTTTAATGCGATTTATCTGAGTATTTTTTTTATTACTTTTAAATAACAAAAAATGCGTGTCCAATATTTTTTAATTATCTAGCTGACTAACTAATTAGAATTTTGATTTTCATAACCAGTCATCATGCATATTCACTTGACAGTTACAGTCTCAATACTAATCTACAACTGACAGCGTACTTAGCCGAAATCGGCGGTAGACACGCGTTAGATATACAATTTCACGCTAATATACAGATTATATGCTTAGGTTAATCACAAAATGAGTTCATTACCTTTCGTTGGTAACTCTTCGACGTTTTGGACGTCGCGTTACGTCCATGGTCTCGATGAAACATAACGCGACGTCCGAAACGTCGAAAATTTTTCCAACGAAGGGTAATCTGTACTATTATAAAGTTATAAAAATGAAATGTCTGTACATTGAAGATATATTAAAACAATATATTGTTACGGACTATTTGGAGGTCACCAAGTCGATTTTTTTTATTTTTTTTATTTTTTGTATGTTTGAATCTGTCGTTGCGGCTTCATCACGCCAAATCGGCTAAACAGATTTCAACTATTTTTGGTACACGGGTAGTTGGGTATCTCCAGGTGGTTACTGGATACTTTTATCCGACTACGCTGTCATAAAAAAGAGGTGATATGACTTTTTCTCCTCCGCGAACGAAGTTGCGGGCGTCTTCTAGCTAAACACATATTTATACGCGATTAAGCCTCATTTGTTGTGTTGATAATGAGCGAAAATCGTGTTAATTTAAATCAATGTTTTGATTTTTTTGTATGTTTTGTTGTCGCTTCATCACCCCAAAACGGGTTGACGGATTTCAACATTTTTTGGTACTCGGGTAGCTTGGCATTCACAGATTGTTATAGGATATTTTTTACCCAACTACGCTGAAGCAAAAATGGGGGGTTATAACTTTTTTCCTCTGCGAACGAAGTTGCGAGCACTTTCTATTCTTTATTATAACATGATAGTGACGATAAGAAATGAGCTGGTATTTGTTTCCTTGCGTTTATTCAGCTTTCAAAAAACATTGCAAGCACTACGCTTTTCACCACTAGACCCAAGGTAAATAGAATTTTCCGATACAATCCAAAATTTTGATAGAAAAATTCCGCAGAGTTACGACCTCTTAGTTTAACTGTGTACCCAACAACGTACGAGTTAATGTAAACATGCAAACTTTTATGGAAATTAGTCGAACAGTTGAAGCGGAAGAAAAACGTACAAGCTTTCGTTCTAAGTACTCTTTGTATTCAAATTAATGTATTGCGCTTTCAACTCTCTTTTTACATACCACATCTACAGTTACACAGACTCGCAAACAAGTATACTAAAGACCAACTCGCTGATTTTTTTGTGACATTTGCAATGACTTCGATCTTAATTGTTGGTAAATGATGACGTAGCCGATAAAACTTCAAACATAATTATAGCACTTAAATGTCGAGTAAATGCATTTATGTGACTTTTACTCGTCTAATTGATCGTGTTATGGTATTCATGACTCATATTATTACATTAATAGTGTGACATATTGCCTTCTCACAACTTTTATGGAATCTTTTGGCTTCCCTTATGATAAACTTGCGATTACAGCACTTAAAATCAAGTAATTTGTGCCCAAATCCAGTCGAGTAAACGTTTCTAGAGCTTTTAGTCGACTATTTGACGAATACTTTTATCAGCTTTAGGCGAAAATGGAAACGAACCCGCGACTTTCATATGACTTAATTTTGCTAGTCGGGTGTAGATTTTTTTTGCCCTAGGGGCTAAAATTATCACTTAAATCGCGCTTTAAAAAGATATAACGTAATTATTTTTCGAGCGTAAAAGGTAGAAGCGTTCATAACTGTTTTTCCTGGCGATAAAATTACCTAAAACTTGTTTACTTTTTACTTTAACTTCGCTGGCGGAGGAGAAAAAGTAAAAAAAAGCTCTTTTTTTTTAAGCGTAGTGAGGTAAATAGTATCCTTGTACTACAAATAGTTGAAATCCGTTTAGCCGATTTGGCGTGATGAAGACACAACGACACATACAATAAATTAAAAAAAATAAAGTTTCGTTTCAGTGACCTCCAAATAGTCCGCTACAATATACTTACTACTTTTTGAAAATATCTTCAATGTACAGACATTTAATTTTTACAACTTTACAAGTATTTATTAACATTCTCAACATGTCGAACGCATCGTAGCGTTTGTGATTGCTGAATAAACTTAAAACAAAATTAATAAAAAAATAAATTAATACGCGAAAAAATCAGTTCACAATGAATTAATTCAAATAATTAGTGATCGCGGAAGCCACAGAGAATATTAAGTGCATTTGTTTTAAATACATTTTCAATAACAGAGGCTTTACTAGCGCTAATTACAGACACACATCGAGCCATTAGCAGGATCCTCGTATTATGTACCTGCCGCCATATACAGTAATACTCAGTGTATAGACGTGGCCAAAAGTGCTTATGAAATAATGAAATAATGATCTTTATTCTGTAAGTAGGCCGCAAGGGCACTTTTACAAGTCAGACTCTACGGCGTTTCCCAAGAGGAGACCACTGAGGAGAAGAAAGCCGAAACAAACTCAACAGCCAGTTATTTTTTTTAATAAATATATCTTATCTTTTACAATATTTGTACTTAGCCTATCCTAAATACGAGATGTATTAAGTATAAATAAACTCAATGCGTACTTCTCCAAGAACACATATCAAAACTTATAAAAGTAAGAAGATAATAGAAAAGCTTTATGTTGTGAAATAAGTTTCTGCCAAAATCAATATTGAGACAAGCTTTTACTGCCGACTGTAATTTACTTTGAACACCTGTCAACTACTGAATGACGCTGTTTTTAGGAGCCCAAACAGGATAGCGTTAGTTACAGATTTCACTGGTATCATAATAATGCATTGTCACCGAACTTACTATATGTGTATGCCAAATTTTGGTTCAATTGAAAACTAGAAAGTGGGTCTAATTTAACTTGCAAGATTCGACTCGTACAAACATACATACATTTCAAGTTTAATAAAAGCTTGTAAAAAGTAGTACATTTTGAAATTAACTTCATTTTTTTCCCATTTTAAATTTTAGGGGTTCTAGAGATGTTTTTTTTTTATTTTTGCCCTGAGGGCTAAAATTATCACTTGCACACTAGAACCAGAAATATGTTTATTTTTTCCTGACGGTTAAATTAATAGGTTTTCCGTCTCGACAAAACAGTTGAAATAGTTGTGATCTTCCATAAAATTTTACTTCCCATAATTTATGATTATGACATACGGTTCCATATTCCACTTGCTCTGTATTGGGAAACAACAATAAGTAAGTCATTACGTTTAATAATTGTGAGGAACTCGAAGGTGCCCGACCGCAACCCACAACTTCGTTCACAAAAAAGCAACCCTCTTTTTTTACATCTGCGTAGTCGGGTAAAATGTATCCTTTTACCATCTGTAGATGGCCAGCTACCCATATATCAAAAGTAATTGAAATCTGTTAAACCGTTTACGCATTATGAACCCAAAACAACGACACATACAAGCATACAAAAATCCAGTGATCTTTAAATAATCCGTTTTTTTAATGTCTTCAGTGTATAGACATTTCATTCTAAAATTTTTTTTTAGTTTGTTAATAGTATAACAATGTAATGTAGTTTTTTATTTCAGTATTACAACTTGTATATGAGAGTTACTGTTTATTGACCACGTCGGTACTTAAACGAATACACATCAAAATTATAAGCTGCTAACTAAGCTTATTTGGTGGTACGAATATTAGACCAACTGATTCAACGTTGTATACATATTTTATTACGAATATGTACGTTAATGATGTACTTCCACTAATTTAAGGGTTATTAGTTATACTATTCGAGTATTTTTCTTTGAAAATGTTCGGACATGTCATCCGCAACGAAAATTCGATGGAGCGTTTAGTAGCGTCAGGGAGAGTAGAAGGTCAATGTTCTTGCGACCGATCTTCTTCAAGGTGGACGGATCTCATAAAGTCCACGACGAAATGTCCCCTAACGGAGTGTGTTCGGAGTGCCACAAACCGAGAGACATGGAGAGCATCGCAAAAGCTGCAATGCATATAGAAAAGGACAACTCATAACCACGACCACTCTGACAAGAGTGTACGACTAAGAAGTAGATTTTTTCTTGGACATCTTTTTGTAAAAATAACTGTATATTTTAACATATTAACGACCGCGAGCCCGCTTGACGGGCACTCTGCTTGAAGCAAGTTTTCACTACATACGCTTTTCCCATGTTATTGCCTACGAACGTAGTGCTACGAAAATGTCGGTTGCGAAAGTGTTAATGTGATTTTCAAATTTATATTTGAAACTAGATGGTGACCGCAACTTCGTCAGTGGAGGAGAAAAAAAAACATAACCTTCTTTTATTCTTCAGCGCAAACGAGTAAAAAGTATCTTATAACTACCTGTGGATGCCCAGCTACCCGTGTACCATAATTAGTTGAAATCCGTTACTTCGTTCTAGTGTGATGAAGCTACATCGACACATAGAAGCATACAAAAAAATCAAAATATAATAATTTCGTATTACTTATTTTGTTGAAAATATCTTCAATGTAGAGACATTTCATATATACAACTTCATAATATTATGGAAATTGAATTGCTTTTTTCTGTACTGGGGCATTTTAAAAAAAGTGTAACCGTGTGATGTTTTGGGCTCATTTTACTTAGAGTCAAGAGCACAAACGATTTCACGAATTAAAAAAATACTCAAAAGTGTGTACGAAAAACTCACGTCACAAAATTGTCAAATTTTGAGACGTTTACACAAAATGTTCCGAAAAGTGTCACAAAACTCACATAATTGAAATATTTTGAATTACCAAAATCCATAATCAGAGATAACAAGTCGAGAGTACTTGCTTTAATGCAAATGTTCAGTTAAAACAGAAACATTAAAATTGAGAAATTCTTTATAAAATAATAATGGTTTCATTTACAATAGCATAGTTCTGCTAAAATGGCGGTTTTCTTTATGATACTAGCAAAAACGTTGATAATATCATTATTCGCCCGTACCATGTATCAAACACATTATGAAATTTATATTTCCGAAAAGAAACATGAAAGCTCCAGAGTAACTCATAAAACTATCCACTTATTACTAGAAATAAAGTAATATTTTTGTAAAACATGCAATTTTCGCGTAGCAGTCACTATAAAGGTGTAGCTACACGATAGCCGTTGTTGGGGCTTCTATCAGCGGACAATGTTGCGGGCATCTTCTATTATATTCTTAATATTACAAGATACCAAGTTTGTTTGCGGTCATCTTGGCATGACCAGCTATTCCTCTATCGATGTAGGTACACGTTTTAGATATTTTATCATAACTGCTAAAGAGAGTAAGCAAATCAGTAGGCCAAGCAAATGGGTGTAAAAAGAGGCACCAAACACTCTTATATTAGTAATTTTTTTGCAATATGTTGTTGACAGTTTGTTTGTTTGGAATAAATTATTATCATTGCTTTATATAATACACACGTTCTAATGCTTTCTACATTGTAGTTTCAAGTATCACCAGAGCGTTCTCAAAGTGGCGCAGTTGGTAGGATCCGAACTTAGCCAAAGAGCATTTGATCTGGCGTTCAATAGAATATCTGCTCGACTTGCCTACCATTTTGCTCACTGGCGTTTATCTAATATGACTTTGGGGCGTGTCGAATACAAAGTCCAGCCATCGTGTAGACGGGCTATTATACCAAGCGGTGGCGTGCACGTCAGTTCCTTAAATAAAATATTAGCACATAAACTGCACTTTGCAGTTCATGTTTAGGGTTCCATTCTATAACAGGGGAACTAAAAGTGACCCGTTTAGATTTTATTGTGTTTGGAAAAAACACCGTGTTTCAGTTTTTAACTTCCCTTCCGTATTTGTTTTGAAAAACTCGTCCATACCTTAAAGTTTACCCTCTCACTTGTTAAATTTATGTTCCACTATACACAAAGATACAATTATCGGACTTAATGCCTTAAGGCATTTTCTGTGTAAACGAGTCAAACATAGGGTCAAACGAAAGCGTAAAGTTTCAATTTTCTAGAATCAAGGTTTTGGGCAGGGAAGCTTAACAGTTAGGTGAATAGGTCTAGACGGTCAATTTAACCAGAAATGTGGGAAGAGTTTTAAGTAAGTAAGAGCTCACTAAGAAAGTAATATTAAAAACCGGCCAAGTGCATGTCGGACCTTGCTCAGTGTAGGGTTCCCCAGCCGTTCATAAAAAAATGCACCACAGAATGATAAAAATACGATATGAAAAAGTACACTAGCAAACGAGCGTATTTCCACAGGACTTACGTCCTTTTGCTGAAAAGCCGAGTTTTTTGGCAATAACTTAAAAACGGTATATACGATCAAGTTGAAAATATTTGTAGTTGAAAATATTTGTTAAGTTTTATCCTTGTAATTTCTTTCATACAGTTTGGACATACCGTTTAGAAAATAAAGAGGAGAGGGGGGGGACACAATTTACGCTACTTTTGAAGCGATTATCTCGAAAAATATCCATCCAATCAAACATTTTTGTAGGAACCTCAAAATGATTTTAAAAATGCTGTCTAAATATGTGAAAATAACACAGTAATATTAGCTGAAAAAAAAAAAACAGTTTCGGTTACATGTATGAAGTGCCCCCTTAGATTTTTTTATTTAACCATCAAACTAAGTAGCGTACACAAGCCACCTATTCTTCAAATTTCATCAGTATACATGTAGTGTAGTTTTTGAGTAAAATGCCTGCGACATACAGACGGACGGACGGACGGACGTGACGAAACTACAAGGGTTCCGTTTTTTCCATTTTCGCTACGGAACCCTAAAAAACGAATGGGGTTTTAAACGTAGGGATGGGAGTTTGTATGAAAATTCCAACTGACACTGCTAGTTACAACTTGGTGTCTATGCACATTCCGTTTTTATTCACGCCGTCGACTCGTGTTCCTAAAACGCGGTATGCTTAGACCCCACGTAGTACTTAACTGGTACCCTTAGGTACTTGAAGTAATGAAACAATTAAATAATGAACTTTAGTCTTCATGTAGGCGGAAGGACACTTACAAGTCGGAGTCTACCGGCATTTCTCCAGAGGAGATCACCGTTCAGAAGAAAGCCAAAAGAAACTCAAGTCAGTATTTTTTTCTATATAATTCTTAACTGTATATCATGATATCTTAATACTAATACATACTATACGCAGACGAAGTCGCGTGCAAAAGCTAGACTAGAGACTATGTGGAGGTCACTAAATCGAAAAAAAAAATTGTATGTTCGTATGTGTTGTTGTGGCTTCATCATGCCAAATCGGCTTAACGGATTTTTGGTACATTGGAAGCTGGGTATCTCCAGATGGTTACAGAATACTTTTTACCCGACTACGCTATAGAAATAGAGGGGTTGTGACTTTTTCTTCTCCGCGAACGAAGTTACAGGCACCTTCTAGTAATATTAACGTGAAAGTTTGTGCCGATATACATACGTATGTACGCGCCTCTTACGTTTTATGATTTTAAAAACTACTCAACGGAATTTAACGAAACTTTCTAGTGATGTTGTTTAGACATCGATATAACATCTATACTATTATAAAGTTAAAAAAAAATGTCTGTAGGTATATTGCAGATATTTGCAAAAAAAAAGACAATCAACGGACTATTTGGAGGTCACAAAATCGAAACTTTTTTTTTATTTTTTTTTTGTTTGTATTTATGTGTCGTTGTGGTTTTATCACGCCAAATCGGCTAAACGGATTTGAACTATTTTTAATACATGGATAGTTGAATATCCACAGATTGTAATAAGATACTTTTTACCCGACTACGTTGAATTAAAAACTAGGAGTAATGACTTTTTCTCTTCTAGTCTAGTTTAAGTACCTAATAATGGAATGTCATCCAATCGGTTCTCACGTTTCAAAGATCATTATGATCGACGTATAGAAATAATTGACTACGTTACTTAAAAGTATTTTAATATCTAACCAAACTTACGCGATAATTAATAATATTTTTAGGGTTCCGTACCTCAAAAGGAAAAACGGAACCCTTATCGAATCACTTCGCTGTCCGTTTGTTTGTCAGTCAAGACCCTTTTTCTCAGAAACGCGTGGAGGTATCAAGTTAAAATTAACATCATATACTTGTCTGTAAAGGTGTAAAAAAGTTCCAAGTCAACGCAATCTAATTATACAGTCATTAAATAATATAAATTATTTAAAAATATTAATACAATTTAGTGTTTTAAATCTTGCATGCCTACGTGTAGGCTGAATACATGAAACGAAAAATATTGTAAGACCTATATGCAATCTGTATTCCTAGGAAATAAATGTTTTGAATCTTTGAATCTTTAAAAAATCAATTTCCATACAAATTGCCGACCATAGAAAACCTATAGGGCACTTCCAGTTGTCCAAGAATCTTCAAATTCGGTATGAAGGTAGCTCTTATAAGGCAATGAAAGAATTAAATCTGGAAATCGTATTTTTTTGTAATGTACGTGATATATATCAACAACAAATATATCACGTATATTTTGCTAAAGAGTAGGGCTCTTCTAATTGTATTTGATGGAATCCATTGTCCATAAAACCCAAAAATAAAACGTCGGACGAACGAATTCGCGCTTCATTACTGCACAAGTCTAGCTAGATCATAATCCTATTTTAAAACGCTAGCTAATCTAGTTATTCCCAATAGAATCCGCCATTTTAAAAAGTAGTTGGATAAAAGACGTGATTCCATTCTGGAGCGCTCAAATGATCTGGCAACATTCAGGGGGTAAAATGGGGTAAAATGTCAAACAATAGAGTTTTATATAGGGTAATTAAAGTTAATGGAGAGGAAATTAAAGTACTATCAGGCAGGGTTTCTTTTCGCCGGCTCGCTTCTTTAGTGTCATAATTATTGTTTTGTCCTTTTTTTTCTGTTTCAAACGGTGTCTGGGAAATGAGTTGTTTTCGCCTAATTTTGCTTTGAGCGTTTATTTCGGCAATTAATTCGGGGAACGTGAATAAATTTACTTTTATGTGGATATTTTACCTTTTTGTAGATACTTTGCTGCTTTTAAGAAGGCTTTTATACTTAATGCTCTTATAACAGTTGTATAAGGAGATGTTTTAAATTATTTCTTGCGACTTAATTCGCTCGTGCGCGAAGTTTTTTTGGCGAACTGAGATAAACTAAGGTGTGAATCTTAGTTTTTCTCACTATACTTACTACTGTACTGTAGTTTTTGTACTGAGAAAAACTATGATTTAAATCTCAATTTTTCTCAGTACCTACGCCAAAAAAGCTTCCTTTACTATTATAAAGTTGTAAGAATGAAATGCCTGTATGTACATTGAAGATATTTAAAAAAATATATTGAAACGGAATATTTTGACGTCACTGAATCGAAATATATATATTTTTTAATGTTTTGTATGTTTGTTCGTTGTGGTTCATCACGCCAAATCGGCCGAAACGGATTTCAACTATTTTTGGTACACTATATAATGGTATAGCTGGGTGCTGGGTATCTCCAGATGGTTTTAGGATACTTTTTACGCGACTATGCTTAAGAAATAAAGAGGGGTTACGACTTTTTCTCCTTCGCGAACGAAGTAACAGGCACCATCTTGTAATGAAATAAAATTTAATTATACGGTAATAATACATTGATCCTTAATTGTATATCAATTTAAGGCAGTGGTAATTTTACAAGCCATTTTGTATTTTAATTTATTTACTAGAAGGTCTGCTTTGTTCGCTGAAGAGAAAAAGTCATAACCCTTTTTTTTACTTCACTTCATTGGGGTAAGAAGTATCCGAAACCATCTGTAGATGCCCAGCTACCCGTGTACTTAAAGGGTAAGGTAGGGCTTCGTTCACGGAAGAGAAAAGTCATTATCCACATTTTTACTTCAGCTCAGTCGGGTAAAAAGTATCCTATAACTATCTCTGGATGCCCAGCTATCCGTGTACCAAAAATAGATGGAACCCGTTTAGCCGTTTTGACGTGATTGAGCCACAACGACGACACACACACAAGCAAAAAAAAAAAACTATTCTGTGACCTCCAAATAGTCCGTCACAAAAGTTTCTTTTTTGTTTGAAAAATCTTCAGTAATACAAACATTTCATTTTTACAATTTTATGATATACTAGAAGGCGCCCGCGTCTTCATTCGCGAAAGAGAAAGTCATAACCCTCTTTTTTCGATAGCCTAGTATCCTATAACCATCTGTGGATTTCATTTTTACAACTTAATCCATACTTATATTATAAATGCGAAAGTGTGTCTGTCTGTCTGTCTGTCTGTTGCCTCTTAACTCTTAAACCGCTTGATCGATTTGGATGAAATTTGGTATGGAGATAGTTTGAGTCCCGGGAAATGACATAGGCTACTTTTTATCCCGGAAAAAACCCTTATCCGCGATAATCGAATTTAAGGCGGACGAAGTCGCGGGCAGAAGCTAGTAATAATATAGATTGGAGATTTAAATGGGATTTTTTTTCGATGTCACTGAAGATATTTTGCTATTGATGCATAGTTCTGTCAGTCAATGTATTGTACCAACTTTAGGTACTTGTCCCACTGCCGGCGATAAGCGATGAGCTATCGGCGATTTTCTCGCCCAAGACACGAACAAAAGATAATCGCTCCCGTGTAAATAAAAGAGAGAGGTAGATCGCCGGCAGTGTGAACAGCCAGCGATGAACTATAAATATATGTCTGACGTTTCTTGGGCGAGAAAATCGCCGATAGCTCATCGCTTACTCGCTGGCGGTGGGGCAAGTGTCTTATCGTGACAGGTAGTATTTGAGAGCTGGTGTGAAGGCCGAACACTGCTCTCAACGTACTGAAATGCTAATGAAGGCAGGCCTTGAGCGTATCGCTTCAATGCATCATTTGTACTTATTAGTCAATATACTTACACGTCTCATTTATGTTACTTGTGTCTGTGAGCTGTAAACCTGACGAGTTTACACTTCCATATCTCTGCCATTTTGAAAAAATATCTAAAATTTGAATCCAAAAAAAACCCAACTATATAATAAGCAACTGTTAGATGTATATTGATGAAATTTGCAGTATAATGTGCTTTGTATAAGCTGCTATTTAATTTGGTAGTTAAATAATAAAACTAAATATTTCTAGGTAGGTACTTAGGTCTAACTAAATATACACTCGATAGTCCATACATGTAACAGAAGCTGAGACTTTTCAGCAAATATCCATGTACGGCAAATATTTCGATTGTTCTTTAAAAAACGCTTTGAGGATTCTGAAAAACTTTTTTGATTTAGTCACCATCTATATTCTAACCAGTATGTTAAAAAAATACAAAAATAACGCTTAATCAATACTTTACACGAAAATTATTTATGTTCAACATGCATGATCATATAATATCGTTCTTGAGTCATTGCCGAAAAACTGCGCTTCTTAGCAAAAGGACATAAGCGCCACGAAGATACGCTCTTATGCTGGGTGCACTTTTTCACATAGTATTTTTTTCATCCGTAGTGCAGTTCTTTGTAGCAACGGCTACGGAACCTTACACTGAGCATGATCTGACATTCTCTTGGCCGCGTTTTCATAAACATAATGAAAATTGGTATCTGCACGGACGGTTGGGAGAGATGCCATGAGCGCCGAGATGAGACCTAAATTTCGTCACGACATTAATGTTGGAGCATCGAAACATGATGATGACTGGCTGGAAAACCTCAAGCAGAAAAGTCTTCATCGTGCCCTACCACCTCCTGCGGACTTACGTTTTGTGTGTGATTGATGTGGCAAGAAATGCCATGCTGCTATAAGACGCTATAGCCATCACCGGCGATGCGGAAACCTTTAAACCCACAAGTGCCGAAACAAACATCTACAACAGATCCTGCGGCCAATGGTGATGATGAACAGCTCAAGTTACTGGTGGTTAAAGCTGCACAGAGAAACTTCCTGACAATGCAGGCCGTGTCCAGGATTTCTGACTTCATTAGCATTTTAGCAAGAGACAATAATAACAGAGTTACTTAGAAAAATGCTAACATTCTGACGAGAAAATGTACCTATATAGGCTGGAAATGAATGTTTGTTTTATCTTTATATCGGTTAAAATCGTCGTTTTGAAGAGTAACTCAGGAGATGTACCGATGGCAACGATAGTGTAATGTATGGGGTACTTTTAAGTTATCATTTTATTAATATTATGAAGGTACTTGTTTTTTTCTGTCATGCATTAAAGTAACGAAATAAACGGTCGTATTTAACTCATCAATCATCATCATTTCAGACATACGACGTCCACAGCTGGACACAGGCTTCCTCAATAGATCTCCACATGGGCCGGAGAGGCGACCCGCATCCAGCGAGTCCTCGCAACCCTAACCACGTTCTCCGACCACCTTGCGGGTGTCCTTCCCACGCTGCGCATGCCAGTACGCGGTCTCCACTTGAGAACCCTTCTGCTCTAACGGCTAACGGCTGTTTTACTGCAGCTTCTGAATCCTGTATCTGTCCACGACCTTTCGTAAACCAGGAACCATGTTTAACAGCATTTTTCTGTGTTTGCTTTTTGTATTTCATGTTGCTAAGTGAAAATGGCATTTGGAAAACTCGGCCCATTTGATTTAATCAAACCACGGTCAATGTAATGATGGATAGGATTGGGATCATTACATTGACCGTTTGAAACAATCTTTTATTGCGACTAATGTGAAAGACGAGGTGAAATTGGCAACTTGTACAGAACAAAGTTTACATGGTAAATAAATACCTTTTTATATTATGGACAATCAAATCAAACACACAAACAAATCGACCTAGTCCCAAACTAAGCAAAGCTTGTTCGAGGCGACGATACATAATACATAGATAAATAATAATACTTAAATACATAGAAAATATCCCAGACCCAGGAACAAACATTCGTATTCATCACACAAACACTTGCCCTGACCGGGATTCGAACCCGGGACCGCTAGCTTTGTAGGCCGTTGTGGAACCGCTGAGCCAAACATGTCGTCAAAGTGTGTGTCTTTGACTAGAGTAGAACTTAGTGGCAAAACCGAAATTTCTTCCACATTTTTATCTATTTTGTGCCAAGACTTACTTCGGGTCACTGAGTCATCGGAATAAGTATAGATTATGTATGTGTGTGTTACTATAATGAGTTATCTTTGACTTGGGGTGAAGGGCGAACAACGCTCTCTGCCTGCACTGAAAATGCTAATGAAATAGCCTTGGGCATTTTGCTTTATTTAAAGCTGGAAATTTGTGTTAACATCAAAACCTTGTTTTTTTTTGCGTAAACGAGTAAAAGTATCTTGTAACTTGATGCCTAGCTATCCGTGTATCGAAAATAATTGAAATCCCTTAAGCCGTTTTGTCGTGATAATCACCATGACACATACTGTACCGTTCGCACATCTTAACTGATCTTATTTTTAGTATTTGATAATAATCTGGATAGAAACACTGATGTTAATTAATAAATGTATTGTAACCAAGGTATATGTATGAGCACTAGTTGGGAACACGTATCAACGTAGACTTATTCATAATTTCATAAGTAGCGTAATCGCGGATACAGCAATTATATTATAAAGTCATTATATTTTTAATACTAATGTGCGATGCTTGCAATGTACACATACAAACATACTAAACATATTTTTGATTCAATTACCTTGTAATAATCTTTATCACTTATTAACAATAATTATCTTCAATAAACACACATTTAGTTTTTACAACTTTATAATGATAAACACGTTTAACTTGCTCTCAATAATAGAGTTTAATTAATCTGTAAAGTTTTCTCGAGCAGAAATACAATACAACAATTCTTTATTGCACACCAACAACAGAAACAGTACAATAGAGCTTTAACATAAAAATGGTAGACAATAGGCGGTCTTATCGCTAAAGAGCGATCTCTTCCAGACAACCTTTGGTTATCGGAAACGACACAGAACATCTAGAAATGATTAGGTAGTGAGATAAGATTATAAATAATACATTTAAGTCTACTGTTTTTTTACGAAAATGTTGATGTTTTACTATCACGATCTCGAATTTCTTCACTAAAAAGATTTGAACCACTGCTACAAGGCATTGGTTCAAATCCAGACGGTGACTTGAAATTTTCAGCCTTGCTGCGGTGTACGCTCTGCCAACTGAGCTATCTCAGTCAGCTTGTTTTAAAATTCTGTCACTATTTGTTACAAGATATTTGCATTTTGCATTTTACCTGTTTGTGGGCCTTTGCGCTTGCGTCTGCACTCTTGCCACTGAATAGATTACATGCACGATTTTTTTTATCGCTAGTCTTAATAAAAAATCAAAATACCGTAAAAACGATTTCAAAAAGTGGAACTGTTACGTCATAGTACACTCCGGCCATATAAAAACTCTATATTAAAATCTGTTTTGCTAGCAAGAGATAGAATTAAATGTGTGACGGCTTATATCTTGGTTATTTTTATAGTAATTCAGAAAAATATTTTTCTCTACTATTTGTTACATGAATGAGCTTTTAATAAAGCAAAAACAAAAATGCATGCATATTTCCTATTCGATTACTGGCAGTGGCGTGCGGTACATATAGGCACAAAGGCACTGCTAACCCTGAACGACCATGGCTCCATACAGGCACAGATAAACTGCCTACTAAAGCCCTGAATAACCATAGCTACATCTTCCTGAGTCCTCTTGTCCTTTTAAAAGGACGAAATTAAATCGAGTTTTGAACTCTCTTATAATTCGAGAAGGTTCGAAATTCAAAACTGCATAAATCACTCTCAGCGTCAGGAGGATATAGACACAAAAAAACTGCCTAACTTGGCCAAAAATCACGCCACTGATAACGTTAAAAACGAATCTAACTATACATCGGCTACTTGGTAACAGACAATCTGAATGACGTCAGAAATGTCAAGATGAAGTTAATTTGACTTTTAAATATTGGAATTTTCTTTACATACGCCACCGAGACTGTTGATGTGAAAACTGAATCGCCGCGACCACTTAGCATAAAGGCTACTCACCCTTAAGACTGTACTACACTCATGCCACGAAAGCTATTTACGAGTGCTGAGAACGCACATATGCGTTTCCATACTATTATAAAGTTGTAAAAATGACATGTGTACAACATTGAAGATATTTTCGAAAAAAATAAGTGATACGGGCTATTTGAATGTTAGTATGTTAGTTTTTGGTGATTAACAGATGGCTCTAGGATACTTTTATCCGACTACGCTAAAAAAAGGGGTCATGACTTTTAGTAGAAAATTATTGCAACTTTTAGATCGATTAATTCCAAAAGTATTCACAAATATTGTTTTTTGAAAAACTTCTTGGTGATTTTAAAAGAATTGTCGAAATATATGCCATACATTCATTTTTCCTGATATATATTTTTTTCATTTTCAATTACATGTATGGAGTGCCCCGCCCTGCCTAATTTTTTTTTATGTAACTATTAAAGTAGTGGCTTATACAAGACACCTATTCTTTCATCAATATACATCTTGTAACGTAGTTTTAAATATCAACGATGCCGTTATTGAAAAATATTTACTTTAACCACTCACTTGCTTTTCGATTTTAAAAATGGTAGCCTATATTGCTCTGTCTTTTTGTGCAAATTTCCGCGAGATGCAGTGTTCTGTTGAAAAATTCATAACTTGGTTTCTACTGAATCATTTGCTATGTTTTTTTTTACACAAAAAAGCCAATGAAATAAAAAATCTGATAATGTTACTTATTTAATGGATTACTATATTGAAAATAATTATGAAAATGGGTAAAACTGACACACTGATAAAGTTGACGAATTCAAGCAGAAATGTATTTTTAGGAAAAAAACTTAAGCAATAACATCCTTTTTGTTGAGGTGCAAAAAAAAGGAGATTAGTTGTTCTTTCATTTGATGCCAAATATTGTATAACTGTTCAAATAAAATTGTATAGTAAACATCATTTAATTTTTAGATATCTGACGCAAGACGGGGCGATTTTTTTTCTTTGATTCGTGATTTATTTGTGGCTAATTTAAAAACTCAAGAACCAAAATATAGTTCTAATTAGAACAAGCAACTAGTAATCATAAATTAAAATGGATATTTTTGCAATAATCACGTTAATTACGGTTCTATGAGTCTAAATAACAAAAACTATGTACGGACTACCAAAGTTTTGGTTTTCAGCCGAACTAAAAACCCTTAAAACCACAATATCACACGACACAAACACATTATAAATCACAGTCTGTACCTAGGAAACCACAATTACACAAAGAAAACCATTAATACAATAGAATCACACTGATTTTAAGGTAAATAAACAAAGCCGTTACGCAAAAAACTAATAACGTGCCATGTTACCGGGGCAACTGCCGGACATGGCGCCCCGTTAGGGTCGAACACAACGGGCGCTGCCAGGTCCATGCAGTGTTTTAGAAATTGAGCATACGTTATTTTAAGTGTTACGGTCTATAAATCGTTTAATGTAAACAACTTAATATTTGCGTATGTTTTACCTACTTTTTTCATTTAGTCTATGTTCGAGTCTTTACCTATTATTAGGAACAAATCACAAAATGTACCAAACGCGATCGCAGCGCTTCTGGTGTGCTCCCATGCCTTACAACGTCAAAGCGAGTAATTGGCTAAATTGCTTTTGGTAGCTACAGCTACCACCACCCGTACCCGTACTTACATGGACCGTTACTTGTTTTATTCGCTAATCCTGTGTAAATAAGTCAGAGATGTTAATGATTTAATGTTTATTTATAAAACTTAATACCTAAACTGTTTTAATCACTACATAATTACGAGAATTATTCTTTATTCTTCAAAATGTTGGCCATTTCAATCGCAAGTCAACGAAAAAATCTCTCTCTTAACTACTTTGAAGTGATATTGTAATTCATAATTATTCATTGGGACTAAAATATAGCTATAATCTGATAGTTGGAAAAACACGGAATCGTTTGATGTATAACTTTAATAGTAAAATATAAATTTGAATACTGACGGCATTTTTAAAACACTGTGCACTTCTTCACTTTTTCACAACGTTGAGAACGACAGCTATTGAAAAATATGTTTGGTCTATCATGTTGGCTGCCAATTTTTTTCTGCGTTGCCATTTTATTTGGGTATGTTTTGGACATAGTTAATACCGCTCCGAAACTGCCCTTCACATATTAAAAATCAAAAATTGTATAAAGGTCATCTGGTAGCTCTGGCTACCGGAAGCAATTTTTAGGTTATCAAAGTTGGTATTTCTATGTATTTAAGTATTATTATTATTGTTGATTTGTGGGCCTTCTGTATGCCGCCTCGATCAGATTTGATCTATTGTGGCAGCCCTTTATTAGAGTTCACTACTGAGGCCCGTTGAGTCTAGGAATTCCCAGATTCTTCGGGTAGTGAAGAGTTGTATCTCTTCCCGGGCCGCGACATTAGTAAAGTATTTTAATTCATCTATATTATGTATATCGTCCCCTAGTACCCATAGTATAAGCTTAATTTGCGTAATTTGGGACTAAGATTACATAAAAAAGCTCGTAACTGCTATAAATGGACTAAAACACTTGAGCAATACTCGGCTTTTGCGACGGGAGTAGCCGCTAATATAATCTAATCGGTGACTTCTCCTGGATAAGTTTTGCGGAAGCAAAAGGCAAAAATTCTATCGAAAAGTGGCCTACATTGAAATACCTTACAATTTGGTATTGACAATAGGACACATGCATGATTTTTTTATCGCTTTTCTTAAATAAATATGAAAATACCGTAAAAACAATTTAAAAATGTGAAATTAAAATTAAAATCTGCCAAGAAATACGCATAATATAGGCATTTTAAACTAGTAATTAGACAGAGAGGTCCGATATGCACTCTTACGTCACAGTGCACTCCGGCCATATAAACTCCATATTAAATTCTGTTTTGCAAAAAAGAGATAGAATGAAATGTTTGATGGCTTATATCTTGGTTATTTTTATAGCTATTCGAAAAAATATTTTTGTCTACTGTTTGTTACATGAATGAGCTTTTAATAAAGCAAAAATTAAAATTCATGCATATTCCCTATTATTATCTGGTGCATATTATAGAACGACCTCTCAATAATAGAAACATTGGTGCAAAAACTACTTCAATCATTTTTTTTTTGTAATATAAATTCTATAAATCTTCAATCCTATAAAAATTCACCGAGATACAACAATATTAAAATCACATTTTTGGACATTCACAAAAAACGCTCCATACTAAAACTTAGAAACGTGTGACGTCACACGTTCGTATCTTGTATGGGGAATTTAAGAGCTTTGTTCTCTAGTTATATTAAAACTTACGTTTATCGAAACGGTTTCATAACAAAAGTTACTAAACATTTCATGTGTTATTCAATGGTATTATTACAATAAAACTAATACATTATGTTATAAATTAATAAGTGGATAAATTATTAGTAAATTAAATTTAAAACTAAAATAAATGTAAAAAGTTGTGCCCCCGCGGCATGGTGCCGAAGATGCTGGCAGCATTTCCACGCTGTATAGCAATACTAATACGTTGTGCAAGGAAGCTGCCAGCTCTTCGGTCACCAGTGGATTCGGACACTCTTTTTTGGAGATCTTTAAATAGTTTGTGGGCGCTGGGACCCCACGGACCTAAGGTCTCGACCCCGAAAAGAGTAAAATTATACTCGGGGCCGAGATCCCTGTACTTATTTTTTTAAGTTTTTCGGCCGCGTCTGCTGCCGCCCCTGCTCTGTATTTTGGAATTTGGTAAAATTGTATTATTAGTTATTAATATTTTCATTCTTAAAAAAGAACTTTCTCAAACTTTACAGGCTCATAAAACAATCTATACGTTAGATATCTAACTCTTTTTTTAATTTCTATTTTTAGAAATAGAAATCAGATTTTATTTTATATTTGAGTACAGTCAACGTCCCATTTGCAAATGTAATATTTTGTAATAATCCACATTAAGTATAATTTCCCGGTGTGTCTGGTTGCGGCCTAAGGCGACTGGCCGCGGCCCAGTCAGGGCCGTACACGCAGTGTGTTGCACTCGCATCGTGGTATAAATTATAAGCGGAGGCGGGAACTGAAGTGGTAGCGGAAGCGGGTGCGAAACAAAAGGCAGCGTTATCAATTGGAACGTTGTTTTAATGGGGGCAGTATGTTTCACATATACAGCACACGGAGACCCAGGTGTGGCTAAATACCAGGCACCACACCTCGGAACTCCAAGGTCACTCCCAGAAGTCGTCCTCAACATGAAGGATTTGCAGTGGCGTGCCGTCAATAGGCACAAAGGCACTGCCTACCCTGAATGATAGTGTCTACATGCTAGCAGAGAGAAACCGCCTACTCTAAAGCCCTGAACCATCATAGCTCCATATAGGCAGAAAAAACTGTCTACTATGAAACGCTGAATGACTTTAGCTCCAGTAGGTACAGCAAAACTGTATACTTTGGCCAAAACACCTGTGCACCCCACTGCTAGGTTTCCTGGTAGATATGGGTAGGCAAGAACAATGCAACACATCACTCAAAATAGGCGCATGATATATCGAGAGTGTGAGTTGCAGAAAACTGTCCCACGTTTACCTATGTACACACGGAGATAAATCCGGAGGCGGGTGAGTAGCCACTTACATAGTTCGCAATCTACAAGTGTGCGTTTTGCTGGAAATTTCCTAACTCGGACGACTGAACTGTAGAATAAGTTATCACCGGCAGTATTTCCAGACTGATACGACTTTCAAACCTTCAAGAAATTAGTATATTCTCACCTGAAAGGTCGGCAACGCACTTGTGACTCCTCTGGTGTTGCAGTTATCTATGGGCGAAGGTGATCGCTTACCATCAGGTGATCCGTCTGCTCGTTTGCCCCTATAGCATTAAAAACATTTTTAGCACAATATACGTTCCAAATTAGAAAAATGACAAGTTTATGATCAATTATTTATACTACTTCTTAAAAGAGGTGCATTACTTAACTCTTTTGCCCATAGATCATATCTCATAGGCATATTTTGAGATAGCTAGTACCTGGTGGCGGCCTATGAATGGCCTAGTTCCCAGTCAAGGCCGCGTACTCAGCATACTGCACTCTTGTGTGGTCAAAGATACAAGCGGAAACTTAACAGTAGCAGGTTGATCAAAAGATAGGGGCTAATAAGTAGCTAAGTCGTGCAGAAAGTATGTAAGTAAAGAAAACTACTGGTTCAGATGAAAAACAAAATTAGATGAATAGAAAAAAAACTTGAATTTCAGTCAAAAATATAAATCGATATAAAAAGTATAGGCTAGAGCGGATCATCTGCACATAATTTTAATAAACGGCACAAAATTTTAATAAATGTCAATCTTAGCTAGCTTTTTGAGTGGCCGTCGCAAAGTGCCAGTAGTTTGAACATCAACCTCTCAAACAATCCCATCTCTAATGGATGCAGTGCACTGATTCAGTCTCTGCGCCACGTCTCTCGTAGATTTGAATCATAGACGATGACCACACATATTGTACCTAAAATAGCTTAATTACAAACAGAATCAAACGGAGACGTAATCTTAAGTGGCAGTATAGAAGCTTTTCAGAGTTTCTGCGACAGACATTCACTTGCAGTTTCCCAAAACGGCATCTGTAATTAGGGTTGCCGTGGCTTCCGGATAAAGCCAGTGACAGTCAGGCTTGTAAGTTGCGTGTCCGGCCAAATCAGACGGTGTACGGCCTGTCCGGCTTTTGTTAAGCTTTTTAAATTTGACCAATATATATAAAATTTAAGAAGGTTTATGGTCAGTGATGAAAAGGTCTTGTTTTACTTTAAAAATAAAAGTCGTGTTATACTAAGACTAAAAAATTAAGGGTGCCTGGCTTTTTTACCCAAATGTCCGGCTAAACTGGCTGGTCGGTTTCGAGACCTGGCAACTCTATTTGTAATGCTACAAACAGCAAAAATTGTACCAAACAGTGACCTTGGCAGCCCGCTTTAAGCCCATGACTCGTACCACTCGCGGCAACGTTATAATTTTGGACAACAACTGAAGGTGAGAGTGCTGTTCGTATTTATAAACGCTGTGACTGACTTTTGCACAGCGTATATAAACAGTGGGTACACTAGTTATTACTTCATCTAAAATAAGAGTTAACGTGCATTATTATGTATCTATCACTTTCTCAATGTTATTTTACTATCTGTGCAGATTGCCTATGATTATTTAAGAGGTTTTCAAACTAATGATGCGTTACGAATTTTTTTTACGGACTTCAATAAAAAATACTAAATTTACTCACATGTTATTACAAAAGTATAGAACTACGTGCATAAGTAAAAACTGGAAATCTTTTGGCTTTTGCTTTTACTTTATGATAGTTCAAAATGCTTTTGCTGAAATACCGTAAAAAAATAATAACTTTATCATGTTATTTCGTTGATTCCATGAGAAAAGATTTTAAAATGGCCTCATCAGAATAAGTTTCATTACCTCGCCATTTTTTGCGCTGTGTTCTTTTGTAAATAGAACTAGCTTAGAATTAGTATTCTATATTGGTCGCGTAGGTTTTGCTTGCTTCCTGGATGTTTACTTGTTTGGGTGACTGTTTTGATGACCCCAATTATTATAAACATCTTGTTTGTGTTTAATGCATTGGAATATATTTTATTTTATGTCTCATCCACCAGTTACTTTTTGAATGTCATTATAGATCTGAATATGATCACGTCTCTTCATTCCGCTTTCGGCTTGACTGGTTTCTGATCCGTCAGCAACGTCACATTTGAATGTTTTGCGTTCATTTCAATTCTTAACGATCCGCAATCTCCAGAATATCTCAAGACTTTCTTCTGCTTCATAGAATCCATTCGTAACCGTCTTTTTCACTCTTCCAGCAAGCTTGCTCTTTGTATCCTACTTCACCGTACTGGCTTCATGAACAATTCTTTCTCCTTTCTGGTTGCCTGCTTTTGGAACGGTATTACTCTCTTAGTCAAACAGGCCCCGAATAAGTTATCATTTTTTACTGGTTGAACAGGAGTGTCTGTCTATCTGCTTAATACGTTTTATTGCGGTTTTTTAATCTCTACTTTTATGTGTTGCTAGAAGACTCCCGCAACTTCGTTCGCGGAGAAGAAAAAGTCCCCTCTTTTTTTCTTAAGCATAGTCGGGTAAAAAGTATCCTATATCCATCTTGATATATCCAGCTACCCGTGTACGAAAAAATAGTTGAAATCAGTTTAGCCGATTTAGCGTGATGAAGCCACACCGACACCTACAAACATACAAACATTTCATTTCTACAACTTTATAATAGTATATATGTATAGTTAAGTATAAGTCCAAGCACCGCCTACACCTTGTCTACATCGCCTTAAGGTTGACTGGAAGAGAATGCTTTGTGGCATTAAGGCCACCGTTTTTATGATAAAGATTAAATAAATAAATAAATATGGTTCAATATCTTCGCATTGAATAACAGCAAGCAAACAGAAAATACTCGTAAAAGGCTCAATAAATCATCGAAGAATTACAAATAATCTCATTACAATGATTCAGAGAAGTCAGATAACCATAAATATTAGGTACAATGACGTCACTGGTGATTTACTAAACTTGCTCAAGTTGTCGCCGTTATTGAGTTGTTTATTAAATTTCAGTTATTCAAAACGACAAGCTTGAGTTGGCAAAATAGGAACATGGACAAACTGAACATTAATTAACAAAAGTTGGATTTCGATGTCGTAGACATTTAAATTACCCTCTCAAGTTAATAATATGACGAATATTGTAAAAAGTGCAGGGTTTATGAACGGTCTCAGGCTTGAAAGACACCGCAGCTGCGTCCAGTTTATGTTCCATCAATGCCAACGACAATAGGCAACCCTAGCTAGGTAACGTATTAGGATAGCGGCAGTAAATATTGTATGAGTGCAAGGTTTACGAACGTTGCAGGGTCGCAGGACAAAAATGCCGATGACAATAGGCAGCCCCAGTAAGGCCACTGTGTTAGGGTAGCTGCAGTGAATGATTAAAAAGTGCAACATTTACGGTCTCAAGCTCGTGGACATCGCAGCCGCATCCAAATTATGATCCATCAATGCCCATGTCAATAGGCAGCCCTAGCTAGCAGAGGCGTGGCATCAGGAAAATTACAAGTGAAGCCGAAGCGTATTCATTTACTCATATTTAAAGAAAAAGGTGGGTATAAGCCTTTCCTTGGGCAACTCAGTGGGAATCGGCTTATATGGATGCCACGCCACTGTTAGCTGGACTAGTGTTAGAATAGCTGTAGTAAATGTTGTAAAAAGTGGGGGGCTTACGAACGGTCTCAAGCTCGCAGGACACCGCAGCCGCGTTCAGTTTATGATCCATAAATGCTGATGTCAATAGGCAGCCCTAGCTAGACTAATGTTAGGATAGCTGCAATAAATATTGTAAAAAGTGCTAAATTTACAAACGTTTTAGGCTCGCAAGACGATAATGCCGACGACAATATAGGCAGCCCCAGTAAGGCCTCTGTGTTAGGGTAGTTGCAGTGCATGATTAAAAAGCGCAAGATTTACGGTCTCAGGCTCACAGGACACCGCAGCTGCGTCCAGTTTATGTTCCATCAATGCCGGCGACAATAGGCAGCCTAAGCTCGCCTAGTTTTAGGATAGCTACAGTTAATGTTGTAAAAAAGTGCAAAGTTTACGAACGGTGTAAGCTCGCAAGACATCGCGTCTAGTTTATGCTCTATCAATTCCGACGATAATTCGATACGCGGCCCCAGCTAAACCTCCGTGTTAGGATTGCTTCTACTGTGACTGGTGTAAAAGTGCAAGATTTACGAAGTCTACGCTACAGACTAGCAGAACACCTCAACAGCTACGAGGATAATACCGCCTCCAAAGCTGGTAGGATAATATAATAGTAGGTACGCTTAACTAGAATACCGAGTTAGGATCGCCTGCTTACCTAATCTTGTAGTTTGAGTACCTACACGGTTTAGTTTTCATTTTGTGTTTAGGACTTAAATCTGGCAGTTTTGTGTGCAAAAATAAAACAGAGACAGGTAGTTGGTAAATTTGGGATATTACATTATTACCGACTGGTCAAGAAATAAAGATAGTTTTTAATGCAAGCTGGCTCACACATACATGAGGCCCACATTAATAATAATAATATATGTATACTTGCATTTTTTCGTTATTTGTGATTTAATATGCAATGGAGTCGATTTTCATAATAACTTATTAAAAAGTCATTATTGGTACATTCTTGTTTTTTTTACTATTAAGATAGGTGTGTAAAAAGTGATAATAATGATATGCTTTAAATCCTTGTATCCTAATATAATCCCAATAATATTATAAGCGTGTAATTTTGTTCCGATATGTGTTCGTTCCTCTTAATTTTAAAAACTACTGAAGGAATCTCAACGAAACTTTCCAGTATGGTTGTTTAATCATCAGAATAATACATATACAACGGAAAATAGCTAGTAATAAAAATAAATAAACTTTAATAAAAAAGGATTGATATTGAATTTAATTTATGGACCTCACACTAATCTTCTCCTCCAATATTGTTATAAAGCTAGCAATCCTATTACTCGTCTCTGCGAAGGCGGCCGCAAGTGTTGCCGTCGTAAAAATTATAGGGCTTTGAATTTGAGCGCCGCGGAAAATCGATAGCTGGCAACACCGGAGTTATGGCAGCGCCGAGTTATGAAGGAAATATTGTTGCATTCAAATTCAGGCATGATAAAATGTATCTAAAATTTAAAAGGATATTTTTCCTACTACTTTAACTATTTTTGGTACACGAGTAGCTGCGTATCACCAGATGGTTATAGGATACTTTTTACCCGACTACGCTGAAGAACAAAAGAGGTTATGACTTTTTCACCTCCGCGAATTAAGTTGCGGGCACCTTCCGGTATATTATACCATAGTCCAAAAACTTTTAAATCCGATTGTATTCCAGTGAGCAGAAACATTTCCATTGTCTCATATATCCATCTAGTTCCCTAGGGCCGTTTACGAGTCCTCTCAAAGACTAGCTTCTCTCAGGGGCAGGCGAGTTAGCTAGCAGAAGTCGCCAAGATATAAGTTGAACTGGATACCTACTAACTTGGAAAACTTTGATAACACTGGAAATATTGTCAGCTTTACCAGCTTTGAATAAATTTATGCATTTACATTTACGTGTGTCGCAAGTGGGAGACAAAATCAACCAAACGAAATGGATTATTAATTATTCTAAAATCACTTAAAAACAAGTGCAAATAGGACTCGCGCACCGAGGGTTCCGTACAAAATATACGCTACAAACGGCCGTATCTATGAAGGTTCAGTGTTAGTAGCCCTACTCCTAAGTAAAATGTACGCGGTGTTCAATCATTTTATATTTGTTACTGATATAGACAGACATAAAATTATATTGTTTTAAGTATTTGTTGTTATAGTAGCAATATAGATACACCATCTGTGAAAATTTCAACTGTCTAGTTATAACGGTTCATGAGATACAGATTCAAATTCAAAAGATTTATTTTTGCTAGGAATACAGATTGCATATAGGTCTTACAATATTTTTCGTTTCATGTATTCAGCCTACACGTAAGCATGCAAATATTTATCACACTAAATTATATTAATATTCAATTTCCAATCTAAATAATCAACAATAATAGTATAATGTCAATAATCAATAAAAATAGTATAATTAAAATAATCAATAATAATAGTATAATTAAAATAATCAATAATAATAGTATATTGAAATAAAACAATTTAACGGATTATATCGCGTATATTATCTCATTTTAGTTCCCGACGTTTCGGAAGCTTTCCAGCTTTCCATGGTCACGGGAAGACCAAAATGAGATAATATACGCGATATAATCCGTTAAATTGTTTTATTTCAATGAGTAATAATCGCGGAAACCGAAGAAAATATTAAATAATAGTATAATTAAAATAATCAATAATAATAGTATAGTTCAAAAATCAATAATAATAGTATAATTAAAATAATTACCTGGTGTTACAGCCTGGTGATATACGGACCGACAGACAGATAGACGGACAGCGGAGTCTTAGTAATAAGGTCCTGTTTACCGTACCCAAAGGTACGGAACCCTAAAAACCGGAAATATATCTACTATTAAACGTTTAGCTAAATTGGTAGCACAACGGCTTATGAAGCTGGTGGTCGCGAATTCGATTCCTCGTCAGGGCAACTGTTTGTGTAATGAGTATAAATGTTTTTTCCGGGGTTTTGGAAGTTGTCTGTTGATCTTGGTATTATATTTATCTATATAACTAATAATAAAAACTGACGAACACCAGCATCTCTGAGTGTTCTCAAAATGCTGCCAACAGAATGAAGTGGAGACAAATTGCAAGGCGGCTACCCAAGTCGAGAGCATCGAGGACGAAGATCTGCCGCGAAGGACTACATGATCATCAAGATCACGACCAAGATCCGACAAGAGTGAGACGACTAGAAAGAAGATATAAGTATATCGTCGCCTGGTTGCAATGCACCATGGGTTGCAAGATATGGAGGTTGAGAAACTCGTGAGATCTACAGCTCATAGAGCCACTAGCGGTACAGTCAACAGCAAAATAAACTGATGAAATAGGGTCCCAATATAATATCTATACTATTATAAAGTTGTAAAAATGAAATGTCTGTACATTGAAGATATTTTCAAAAAAATGATTGTTATGGACTATTTGGAGGTCACTAAAACAAAAAATATTTTTTTTGGATTTTATGTATGTTTGTATGTGTCGCTGTGGCTTCATCACGCAAAATCGGCTAAACAGATTTCAACTATTTTTGGTACATGGGTAGCTGGGTGTCTCCAGATGGTTATAGGATACTTTTTACCCGACTACGCTGAAGAAAAAACGAAGGGTTATGACTTTGTCTCCTCCGCGAACGAAGTTGCGGGCTCCTTCTAGTATACAATAAATTAAGTCAAATGATAATGACTATTGTATTTTATTAAAAGTAAATGAACCCGTAACGTGTCATAAGTAAGTGATCTCCATTATTTCGATCTTTGAAAACTAAATTTATCATTGTTAAGTGTTTCAAATTAAAGAGATTGTCTATAAAATACTGGTTTTTAGGACACCTCGGAGTGTATGTTAGATGTTCGGTTAATTTCTGTTATATCCGTCAGGCAAACATGCGAAGTGACTATAACTATCTCGTGTCCACCAAGGTATGTAATAAGTTCTTATTACACCAGCTTGATTTTTGGAAATATAAAATAAAATCTTTTTTGCTTTCATTTCAGCGATTTAAAATTTTGTTGTTTTTTTTAGTCATTGTTGAGTATTATTCTTTATTGAAGTTTCTAGTAAACACAAAATTATGAAATCGTGTATTAGAATTTCAATTTGAAACATATATTTGACACTTCATTTCTGTGTCTCGATGTTGTTATGATCATTTTCTTTAGACGAATTAAAACTTCAGTTAAAACTGACACTGGTATAATATGTAATATCTAGGGTGTCATGCTAGGAGATGTTGAGAAATGTTGGTTTTGATCACTTACTTTTGACGTTGACTATACATGGATAACTAGGCCACCACAGTCGATTAAAAAAATGAAACTGATTAGGGTCTATTCACACGGACCACAACCATATCACCACGCAGCGGCAAAAAGTGGTCAAGCTGTGGTTACGTATGAATAGTTCCGCGGCAGTTTCTTGCAGTTGCTTTGATATGGTCGGACCAACCACGGGGTTGTGCTTGACGGTGAAATGTGGTTCGTCTGAATAAACCGAAACGGACGCAAAGGAATTTTCTACCGCGCACACTCCGAATTTGGAATGACCTCCCTGCCGTGGTTTTCCCTGAAGGTTACAGCATAGGGTTCTTCAAGAGGGGAGTGAATAGGTTCTTAAAGGGTCAGCAACACGCACGTTATGCCCCTGGCTTTGCAAGGGGTCGTAGGCTGCGGTGACTGCTTAACATCAGGCAGGCCATACGCTTGTTAGCCACCTAAAAATGCATTCAAACTATCGCCTAACCACTTGGTTTTCGTTTTTGTGGTTCGTGTGTGGTTGTGGTACGGTATGAATAGGCTCTATAGTCAGGTAGGCTCATAGAAAAAAACCATAGCCGGTCTCTGATAAAAATGTATAAGCCCATTAGTTTGTTTTGCACGTTTAGCGCCGTCGCGCATACTAACTGCTAATAAAATCGCAAATGTACGTCTGTGTTGGCACCCGGCCAAACTATTGATGCTTCCAGATATTGACAACACTTCATAACTTATAGAAGCTTTATTGGATACGGTGTGTTTTATATGGGTAGTATTTAACGGGATATCAGAAAAAATCTAAACCTATCACAGTATGTCATGACAAATACTATGTTAGAGGTAAGAATATTGAAGAAAATTTAGAAAGCATTGTATTTTCTTCAATTTATAACTGCAAAAAATTCGGGTCAATAAAAATCCTACAATAGTGCGGCGTTGCAAAGTATTTTAGTCCTGTCATGATCTTTATTTAAATTTACATCTTAACCGCAAAAATAACAATTAAAAAAAGTTTTCAAACCCGTCAAAACCCATGAAGAATTAAAATGTTGACAAAGCGAGATATTGAGTTAATCGCAATTTTTCGATGTTGATATTTTTATAGTATGATCACGGATATTGCACAGTTAAAAATTCCGAAGAATAGTATATTATGTAAATAAAACTAGTGTCAAATTATTTAAAAAACCTATTCCTGATAGGTATTAAAATTTGGGTGATTTTTGCTCTTGAATTTATAATGAAAAGCCAATTTATAGTGACGATCCTTATATTCCGATATTCAGGTACACAGAAGATGCATTGTGTCTTCTGTCAGAGCTTTCGAGTTGTCTGACACTTGTCTGCCCTATTTGATGGCATCATATCCAGAATATCATTTAAGAAAGGAAGTCTAGGCTTAGCCTGGCTTCGTCCTTCCAACTGTTATCCATACTAATATTATAAATGCGAAAGTGATTCTGTTTGTCTGTCCGTTGCCTCTTCACGCTTAAACCGCTGAACCAATTTTGATGAAATTTGGTAATTTAAGGCGGATGAAGTCGTGGGCTAAGCTAAGAAGCTAGTAGCTTAATAATTCTTCAAGCTAAAAAAAGTAATTTTCTGTCAAAAATGTATTTTTAGCGACAAGTTTTTATTGCCAACTGTGTTTTCTTTTCAACATCCGTAAACGACTACTCATCAAAATAATTCTAAAGAGCCCAAATCCAGTTGGATTGCGTTATTATATTACAGAGTTCCTTACAGTACAGTACAGACCATCTTCCAACACCACCATCAGATCAGCTTCATATAATATTGCTATGTTACGTATGGCGAATTTTAGTTCATACTGAAACCAGGAAGTGGGTCTAATTTGCAACATTTGACCGACACAAACATAATAATGGGCAAGTAAAAAAATGCTTGTAAAAAAAAACGAAACAAGAAACTCAAAATATTCTGTTTTTTTTCCGTTTTTAGAACATTAATTTTCCTAATAGTTTGTTGGAAGACTATGAACGGAGATAAAACGATTTAAGTTAGACAAAGTTTCTAAAAATATAAAATTGCATTTTTATTTCTTACCATCATTTCTATCTAAGTCACGTTGACCAACGTTTTGAAAAACCTATGTACCTATGTATTTCTAGTACAAACTGGTAGCAAATTTAAATACACTGTATTTACTTTCATTCTAAATTAATTTGTATATTTTTGGGAAGGTTCTCGAGAGACAAGTGGCGATCACGAACCGAATGGTTTAGCTACTTTCCTAGCTAACTATCATTAACGGCGTTATTTCGAGATGCAACTAAGCTTTATCAATTGTACGTAATGTCATTCGGCATATATTATGCCGCATCAAAATTTCCTAGTCTTTGGTATTGCTCAGACGCATGCAAACCACAGGCTTCCCTCCGCGCATGTCGACGGCCACCAAGGCTGGCGCGGCGCGGTCTGCGCTCCCTGTCACCTGCCATATTGGTTATTAGTTTGGCTAATTGTAATCATAACTTTCTTGACAAGGTATCTTTTTTAACTTGCACGCTTTCACACATTAGTTTTGATAACACAACAAAACGGGGCTAAAACATGTATAAATAATGATTTTTAAATTACTTTGCGTTAGTAATTCTTCAGCGTTTCGAACTTTGCGTTACGTCCATAGTCTTGAAGGAACGAAGGTTTTCGTACAATGGTCAGATGTTCACAAATAAGCATATTGCTTAAGCCTGGTAAACAGTTACTGCATCCTAAGCTTGTTCCAGAAGCACCACGATAGGAGTACGAACTCATATATAAATATATCTCCTGGGGTGCTCGGGAGGCGGGGGGGCCAAGTTTTAAAAAACCTTCAAACCACCCCTAGTTTAGCCTGGTTAGGTTCGTTAGGACTTTGCCTCAGAGCGGGACGATCACATTTCTCACCAAAAAAATATTCTGAAAAGGTCATAAGTTTAAGGGTAGGTTAGGTTAATATATGTTTTAACGTATGTTAAGTAATTAGTAACAGGTTTACATTCAAGTAATGTAATTGGCTATTCCCATCAGGTTTTTTTTTATTGTACTTACTTTTATATAGGCATTTGACACCATTAGCTACTCCATTTTACTGAATAAGTTAGCTGATATCGGCATCACTGGTAAAGCCCATAAAATGTTTTGTTCATATCTACCAAATTGGCTACAAATTGTTAAGATTGGAAGTTACCAGAGCACATCACAGCCTTTAACCGGTGGGATTCCTCAAGGTTCCATACTGGGACCGCTATTGTTTCTTATCTACGTTAATTTCATTAGTGAGCTTACATTGCACGGTGAACTATCGCTATATGCTGATGACACCTGCATTTTTTACTTTGGCCATTCTATTGATACCATCCTAGTACAAGCTCAGAAAGACTTAGACTGCATGCATAGATGGTTTTAGGGTAATCTTCCCACGGTGAACACGTCTAAAACTTCTTATATAATTTTTAAAGCAAAAAACAAAAAAATTGATACAAATATTACTCTAAACATTAATAACGAGAACTTATAACAATCATCCGAAGAAAAGTATCTTGGCTTAATACTAGACAGCGGCCTCACGTGGAAACCTCATGTCAATAAGATTCAGTCCAAATTATCATCTGTCTTGGGATCGTTACGCGGCATGATAAGATGTCTTCCACGTCAGGTTCGCTATAGCATTTATAACTCTCTTGTGAAGTCACACTTAGACCATATGATCGAAATATAGGGACATGCTGCAAAACCTCATATTAAAGATCTTCAAGTTATGCAAAATAAAATCATAAAAGTACTTTTTTCTTATGATTTCCTTACACCTACAAAAAAAAAAAAAATACAGATATCAAGATCATGAGCCTGAATCAGTTATATAATTTCAATACATGCATATTAATTAGAAAAAATCTAACTACACAGATACATTGTGAAACCACAATGCTTACCAATAGGCAAAAAGGAAAACAAAGACTTCGCAATGCTGACAATATTTTTGTGCCTTTCTTCCGCACGAAGAACTATGGCACAAAAACCATAAGGATTGAAAGAGTTCGGATCTATAATAATCTACCTAGAAAAATGACGCAAACAGATTGTTACAATATTTTTAAACATAAACTTAAAATGCATATTCGTGATAACACCCCAATAACTTTAATTTGAATGCGGCCCTGGCGTTCACTGTTTATCTGTTATGAGCGGTGCATCATAGTGTGCGTTCTATATTATCCATAGATTCTACCCCACGCCACAAAATGTATTATTGTAATAACACAAGTTACGCAATGTTAACTTGATCTTGTTTCAACTTCTTTGTATCTAATCTAATCTAATTATTCTAGCACTTAAGTAGTACCTACATTAAATACGAAAACAGACACTAGATTTAATTAACAGACGCTCACGCGCGAAAATAGATAATTATAACATTTAATTAAGCCGTGTACTCGTAATTCTCATTTAAGTGAAATGTACATTTCTTTATGAGATAATAAAATTTCTTTAACCATATATAACAAAAAATTGTTCGTTCGATCAATTGCCGTTTTATATTTTATGTTTTTTAGTACATTAAATATTAGTAACATCACAATTATGCATATTAATCATTCGGCAATTGAATCTTAGCCACAACAAACGATAGGACAAATAATATTTAGGACAAACGATGCTAGGACGAACAATTTCGGCAAATCAAAAACAAAGCTTATGCCATACATTATTCGGACAAAATTAGTTATGCAAATAACAAATAGGACCAACAACTGTATGCCATCCAATATTGACCTACCCCCCTACTGCGTAACGCATTTGACGCTCGCAATCAGAATCAAGTGTCATGATTTTGTATGGGCTATGACAGTTGATTCGCATACAAAGTGTCAAAATTTCGTTAGGCAATATCCCCCCGGTTGGAGTTTGTACGAGGAATCAATAATTTAAACATCACAGAAACGCGGGTGGAGCCGTGATTAAATGCTTATACTATGTAAAGAGCTTACTCAAAAGCTAAAGCCATCAAATCGTTTAACTTTCGATCCTACACAGGTCAATAAATTTATATTACACTTCACAATACCCTAAATTACTCGCTGCAGACCCCTCATCAAAGATTCCCAAAATTATGTATCTTTAATATCAGAAAACCATATCTGCCACTTGCGTCTCTTTTAGATAAGCCTTTATAATACTGAGCGTGTGTTCAAGATCCTAAGTGCAATAAAGGCGTAACTGAGGGTGATGCTTTTACAACATGAGTCTTTGTTTCATTGAGGAGGAACTGATTATGCACGGTATCCAGAATGGGCATCAGTTCAATTATCTAGACTGTATAATTTACATGGGTCTGGCTGGGTCACGGTTGATGTCGCTTTTTGTCCAAATGAGCCTTTTTCACCTTTTTTACTGCATCGCCTGCATTGTTCACTAAGGTTAAGGTGTGTTTACTTTGAACATCACATATAATGGTTTTCCAAATTTTAAGTGCGGAAATTTAAGGGATTTGGTTTGCGCTTCTTTCACACATTAGTAGAGCAATGACTCAACGTAATTAGGGTTCCGTTCCTAAAGGTAAAAAAGAAAACCTTATGGTGTAACTCTGTCTGTCTGTCTGTCCGACTGTTAAAGCGTCATATCTTAGGAACTACTTATGCTATTTATTTGAAATTTTGAATAGTTATAAAGATGACTAGCCCAAGTATATTGCAAATAAAAAATAGTTTAAAAGATTTTTATTTTTTATAAAATGACCAATATGAGGGGGGGCAAAGTTCAAAGTCTACTAAGTGGGATATATAGGACATATTATAAATCTTGATTTGTACATCCCTAAATATTCTCAATTTATACAAATAAACATTAATATTACACGAAAGTTATTACTATGTCTCTAACTAGCTACTTATTATTTATTTTCGAAAAACCAATTTGAACAACCGGATGGATGGTGTTAATTTTGCACCTTATTTGTATGCAACGCTATATGTAGATATCAGGTGCAAACTTACCTTAACCGGAATCGGGTAATAATGTTAGGGTAAGCGAATGTTTATACGGAACCCTCGGTGTGTCAGGCAGTCTCACACTTGGCCAGTTTCTTTTCGTATGAAGACAGAATACATGTATACTAATTATACAACGTGAAGTTTTAATGGTTGGTTTACCGCAGCGAGAGATTTTGAACATGATACTGAACAACTTTCCCCAAGGAACATAGGTCAAAATATGAAAAAAATATTTCGACTTCCCATAGTTGGCTTGATCAGCTGTTTATATGGAAGACGATTTTTTTTTTACATATTTCGACCTATGTTCACTGGGGAAAGATGTTCAGTATCATGTCCAAACCATCTCGCTGGGGCAAAACTACCACTAAATTTTCACATTGTATAAGCATTTCAATTCACAGACATCCACTGCTGAACAGGTCTTACCGAAACAGCTGCATGCCGTCTGCAATGTCTGCATCCATCTCCTGATCAAGTCGTCGGTCCATAAACTGTCATAGGCCGGTCCACGCTGCGTCTTCCGATTAAATAAATTTATCTACACACATGAAAAAAAAAAGTTCTTTGACCTGGGACTGCTGAATTTTCATAAAGGTTTCATTTGCGATGGAGTTCAAGTAAGTGTCGGTCACTGAATCGAAAATTATGTTTTTTGTATTTTGGTATTTTTGTTGTGGCTTCATTACGCCAAAAGGGCCTTCTTAATAATACCAAAAATCCAAATTATTATTTTTTTCCAATTAGTTACCTCCAAATCCGTCCATTACTTTTTTTATATCTTCGAAGTACAGACATTTGATTTCTACGATTTTATAATCGTATAAATGTATTTACCCAAGCCGTTAACTATTGTATTGTCCACATGAGAGACTCTTAAATCTGTACGAACTTTTCGAAACACTAGTAAGCACACAGCCTAACTAACTGAAGATTCCCAAAAATCTGCACGCGCCGTCGCGTATTCAGAGAGCATAACGGGCGATTTTTTACTGATACCGGTACTGCGATTACTGGTTCCAAGGGTACAAGGGTCACTGGGCCTTGAAGGTGGCGAAAAATATACACCGACTCTTCCCTCAGGTCTAAAGGGCACCTGATGGAAAGAAAAAGGGAAATCTATATCGGAATCCTTAACGTCATTTGACCTAATGTTATCGTTTGTCATAACGCATTTTTTTACGAAACTGTACACTTTTCAGGATTGTTATAAAACAAACCTAACGTAACCTTAATGTATATGATGTATATATGTATTAAAAAAACCTGAAAATTCACGGCTTCTGAAAAAAAAAATGCGTTGTGACAAACGATACATTAGGACAATCGGTATTAGGGGTTCCCAAGGAGACCCAAGAAAAAAACCGGCCAAGTGCGAGTCGAAGGGTTCCTTATAAAGTATTTATATGCTAAAAACGGTCTTATCTACAAGAATCTAGTGTTAGCAAAGCCCGTCATAAGCAAAGCAACGTGTACGCGGTGTGGGGTCTTTTTATATTGGTTACTGATATAGACAGACAGACATACAAAATTAAGATAATAGTCCGGTGTCTACCTTGATTTTTTCATACTTTTCGGGTGGACACCGGACCGTCAACATCTCCTGCATCTCCTGATGATGCCACGTGTCGAGGATTATACTGTCTAGTGGTGGTTTGTTATATTTGCATGCGTATTTTTTGTGGTACATGCAAGAAAATATACGTATGTGATCACCATTTATTGTAATATCTAACCATGATATTTCATTTATTTCGAGTAAACTTGTACGAAACATTACGTTCACATGCAAATTAAGAGTCAAGTCACGTCAAGTTTTCCCGCGATTCTCAAGTTAACTTCTGTTACAATGTACCAAATTGTATCAAGCCAAAGCCCATACAAACGAATCTCGATAACATTTAATTAGCCATTTAATGACCAATTAGGTTTTTACAGCGGCATTTGTGTCGGGGCAGTAAAATTAAACCAGAGCTCGTTACAAGTGGTAACGTGTGAGGGAGAAGAGGGCTGACAGCTTAGACCAGTCAACGAGGTACTCGTCGACCGATATAATGGGTGATTTTGGTGCCATGAGCGGGACCGACAGAGGAGACATGGGGAGAATCACACTGAGCAACTTTTACTATGCGGCCAACCATGAAATCGTAAAAAAACCGACCAAGTGCGAGTCGGACTCGCGCACCGAGGGTTCCGTAGAAATTTTCACTTACCCTAATTTTATTACCCGGTACCGGTCGAGTTATGTTTGCACCTGATATCTATAGCATTGCATGCAAATCAGGTGCAAACTTAACGCAACCAGGTTGCTCAAATAGGTATTTTGCGAATGAAAAAAAAATTGGCTAGTTAGAGACATGGCTATAATTTTCGTTTAATATTTATGTTTATTAATACAAATTGTGAAAATTTCAAAATTTTCGATTGGTAAACTTCGGAGATAAAGGGGGGGGGGGGGGGTTCCATATTTTCCGTAATAAAACAAAAACTAATTACAATAAAATAAAAAAATCAAAAATGTGCAATTTAAGCCCTTTCATATGATACCCCATTTGACCCATATTATTTAGAAAATAAAAATATTACCTATGCAATACATGTGAGCTGAAATTTCAAATAGCATAAGTAGTTTTTGAGATATGGCGCTTTAATAGTTGAACAGACAGATAGACAGACAGAGTTGCACCATAAGGGTTGTAACTTTTTGGTACGGAACCCTAAAAATCAGCAAATTAAGAGTAAATTGATAGCTAATTATCGGAAATGTATGGAAAAGCTGTCTCTATCACTCCTGTCACTCCCGCTCATGACCCTAAAATCACCCAGTATATCGGTCGACCTTAAATTTTTTTTTAATGACTGACTGCTGAGTTTGTTTTGACTTTCTTCTCGACAGTGGTCCTCTTGGGAAATGCCGGAAAGTCAGACTTGTAAATTTGCCTACTTATACTACTTAAAATCAATATTTAATTATGTCATTTCATAATGAGTCTAGCTGATCCCGCTATCGCCGATGAGGTCTGCCGCGCCTCCGTTTAGAAATATGCATCTCCAATCTGTGGCGATCTTGGACCACAGCTCACTTGGCATATGGCAAAAACTGTATGTAAGTTTAATAATAAATTATATATTCTTCTTTGATTAGGCTAGTCAGTGTTGAATGCAAAACGATGGCTTTATTGACTGGAAAGTCGTTAATTTGGAGGTGAGATTTGATTAGATAAGCGATAAGCGTGGATGAGTAAAAAACACTTTGCAGTTAAGTAAAAGAATAATTGAAATTCCGCTAACAAGTACTTATTACGCCGTCATAAATATGTGTACAGTCAGCGTCAAATACTCTGTAGGATCCATAGTCCCAAAAATATCGAGACACATCCTTATTTTTATAGGCATAAAGATGTGTGACGATATATTTGGCTTTTTGGATGCTACAGACTGTACATTAGTTCCTATTTGTTTATTCTTGAGAAATTCCTATATCCTAGATTGATTCCTAGTTACATTTAGTACTAGAAGGCGTCCACAATTTCGAAAGAAAAAAAAAATCATCTTTTTTTCTTAAGTGTAAATAAAAGTAGTCTATAACCATTTGTGAATGAACCTACCCGGTGTATCAAAAAAAGTAGAAATCTTTTAAGCCGTTGTGACGTAATGAAACCACAACGACACATATAAATATAGAGAAAAAAAACAAAAAATATATATTCATAATATTTTCTTCTGTTTCCGCGATTATTACTCATTGAAATAAAACAATTTAACGGATTATATCGCGTATATTATCTCATTTTAGTATCTTATCTGTTTAAAAGTAGTTTAATAGTCTCTGTTTTTAAATATTATAATTAGTAATGAGGTAGCCTGGGAGTTTTTCTTTGCAGCGTTTCTTTTCTCCTCAGTACGCCTCATTTGTGAAATGCTGCTTGGTAAATTATTAGAATAAAATAATTAAGCCCTTCTGGCACATGTGTAACTGTCTTTACAGCTTAGGCCCATCTGGCATGTATGTACACCTTTATTTGTGTTTTTTCAAAAAATGGGTAGTTTGCCCAAATTGTAACTTTGACAGAGGAAAATACATCTTTTCTCAGTCCTCCCGTGACCATGGAAAGCTGGAAAGCTTCCGAAACGTCGGGAACTAAAATGAGATAATATACGCGATATAATCCGTTAAATTGTTTTATTTCAATATATATTCAATTACCTTCAAATAGGCCGTATCACTTTTTTTTGTAAAAATCTTCACCGTACAGATATTACATTTTTACAACTTTATAATAATAATAGAAGGTGCCCCCAACTTCGTTCGCAGCGGAGAAATAGTCATAACCCTTCTTTTTTCTTCAGTGTTCTAGAAATACTCAGCTACCCGTGTACAAACAATTGTTGGAATCTGTTTAGCCGATTTGGCGTGATGAACCCACAACGAACATATAAACAAACAATAAATAAACTTTTTAACAAAAAAATAAAACAGACTCCAAAAAAAAAAACTAAAAAGTAAAATAATAACGCCATAATTCAGTTTCTTCAATTTACTTACAAGTAACCGTTTGTATACTCAATCTATACAGTATCTACAATTAATTTTATTTTGGCGTCGGTGCCATATAAAGAATGTGTAAAATATTGAAAATTGACGATTTTAGTAAGTTGTGACACGATGGCACCGACTCCAAAATAACATTAATTGTAGATACTGTATAGATTGAGTATACAAACGGTTACTTGTAAGTAAATTGAAGAAACTGAATTATGGCGTTATTATTTTCCTTTTTAGTTTTTTTTTGGAGTCGGTTTTAGTTTTTTGTTAAGAAGTTTATTTATTTTACACTTTTTAGTTACTCGTTACTTAAAAGTGTATCTCGTGACGATTCGAACAAGCCCAAACACATCCAGGATACATTATTTTATTACATTATAGATCTGGTGCCTACCTTCCGGCTCCATCATCAAATCAATTCGATGGTGCCATTCTCATCAGGAACATTTAAGTTTGTGACTATGAATTTGCTTAGCTAAATTAATCAAGATATCTTATCGCCACCCGTAAATCATTTGTCATTGAGGAGTTCCGATGGCATTCTGTGGTCTTCTTCATCAGTTCCACTTCACTAATTTACACTTTCTGAATGATAAATTGTAATACTTTCGCCTAAGCAATCGGAACTGTAATATATAATTAATAAAATAGTATCGTGAATATCTCTTATAGGTAAATAATCGAACTGTTATGTAAATATCGTAAATACATCTTTTAGGTAAGTAATAATTTAGCGTCCGTACATAATATTTGATTCACGTGTACAATACTATCGATAAATAAACAAAAGTAGTCGGTAGGATACTGTATTTACTTTAGTGTAGGTACATAACATTTCGCGTATAAATCATTATTGTTAAATATTGGAACATTATATAAATATAACATAGGTGACATAGGTATTATTGTAAAGGAGATGCTTTCTATAATTAACCCAGAAGCATAAATAATGATTGTAAGTAAATAAAACATAATTAGGTACGCGCTAAATTGTAATACTTTTGTCTAAGCACCAGAACTGTTATGTAGATATTGTACTGTTATTATGTAATAAATATCGATTAAGAAGTTGATTATAAAATAAGTCTTCTGTACTCAGAATGCTTGTCAGGACAATTCCAGTAACACCAAACACGACTCGGTTACGTTGTTTGGTTACCGTGTTCTGTAGGGTACTTTCCGGTTCCAGCATCAGACCAGTTTTATGGTACCTTATTCAATAGCAACATGTACATTTGTTTTCTCCTAGTAATTTAACTATCCGAATCGGCACATCTAATCGCTACCTTCGAAACACTGGTCGTTTAGAAGTAAAGTTCTAGTGGCCACCTGTGGTGTTCATCATCAGTTTCCTTACACCAAATCCTATTTACTGAATGTAAATTCTTGACTCGCCGTACATGTCCCTATAACATTTGAAGAGTTTCCTCGATTTCTCCAAGATTACATCATCAGATCCCGACTAAGCGCCAACGGGACCAACTCGGAGTTATACCCTATTGATTAAAAAAAAAATGAAAATCGGTTCACGGTTCTCGGAGATATCGAGTAACATATATACAAAAAAAAAATAGTTCGAATTGAGAACCTCCTGAAGTTTTTTGAAGTCGGTTAAAAAATGAAAAGTAAACATATTTTCGATATTGTGACCTGTGAATGGGTCAAAAGTTAAGAGCTTGTATGAGTCTAGGTAATGTTGCTATTACATCGGATTAAGTATAGAAGAGGGAACATTCTTCTGAGTTTTATCAGAAAATTAAGCCCTGGAATCCAAATTTCACCAGAAAGACGCGAACCTAAATCTGACAATGACCTAAATAGTCCCGTTACAATCTTTTTTTTTTTAAATCTCCAATGTACAGACATTACATTTTCAATAGTATAAGTAATTCATTTTAATATAATTACAGGTTCAAAGGATAAAAATAAGCCCAGGTAAAAGCAAACTGGCGGGCCGTTGTACGTAGAGAAATAGAATTTCCGCGACAAAAGAAATTTAATTACTTGTACCTTTCAAGAGTCTTTATTAAATCGTAGAAAGAGTTTTTATACAGCTTTGAGCAAAATAAAGACGGCAATTTACGGCAGTGACGGGATATTGCTGGAAATTGAGTTATGTTCAAATTTATTTATTCAAAAATTCTTCTGGTCAATTCTGACCATTTTAGAGGTTCTGTAGTGGGCGCCTCAACTCCGAAGTAGCTGTCAGGACTTTGAGTCCGCCGGGTTTTTATGTTTGTTGCTTTTTATGAACGTTCACCGATTACGCGAAAAAGGCGCAATCGATCTTCAATTTTATTATTTTTGCTTGAAAGGAGGTATCTACAAATTATAGGCCTAACGCATAATAAGTCTTTTTAAGAGTATGGGAGCGGTACGGGGTGTGTTTAAGGAACGTCAAACGACGCATATAGTAGGACCACAAATATAAGTTACAACGATGTACCTGCGCAGAAAGCATTTTTTGAGAACAGATTAATTAATTATAAGGCAGCGTGGCGCGGGTAAAATCTTCAACGCCCATTGGCCAAAATTTTGACGCCAGCGCCTGCCATTTTGTCTGGCGCCGCGTCAGTCGCCATGAGCGAAAGCAAGAGTTCACCTGTCATTGCATATGTACCGTACGTATAGTGCAACAAGGTCTTTATTGAAATGTACACACATACGGTTTCATTCGGTACTTGTTAGCACTCTTCGGCGTGGCCGAACATTGCCGATGTAACTTATATTCGTGGTACTACTATAACTGCAGTCGGGCGTCAGGCTTGTATAGCGAGACAGTTCGGACAAGTCATGTCATGTCACTTGCCATCTCTCCCGTACCGCTCCCATAACTCAAGAATAGACTCAGTTAAGCGTTAGATCTGTAGTCCCATATGATTATCGTGAAGTTCTGGTAATGAAATCCATTTTTTTTTTTACATAGGAGGCCAACGAGCAGATGGGTAGCCTGATGGTAAGCGGTCACCGTCCCCCATAGAAACTTGCATCAACGGAGGAGTCACAAGTGTCTTGAAGGCTTGAAGGCCGCATCAGTCCCGAAATACTGCAGACGGCAATTTATTTCACAGTTCTGTCGTGATTTTCCACTTGTGATTTTGGTGGTAGTTTACGAGTCACCACCTAAAGTCAGTTACCTTTATTTTTAATAGAGGGTAGATGAACACGTTCTGAGGTAAGGTTCAGTTTGGGAGACTGGGTAAAGTTGTCTCAAGATAGGTCGTCACAGCGGCCATAACGGAGTATGAACCCGTATTGAAAAATCGCGAGAGCTATATCTCCCTCATGGATAGAGCTCTCGCGATCTTTCGACACAGGTCGACGAACATATTCATTCGTTTTCTGTTATGGTCTTCGTGTGACAACCAACGACTAACATACCCGGTCTCCCCTACATTTCAAAGAATCACAGATGCCAGAGGTCAAAGCGGTAGCGAAATCGAAGGCGTGACCTCTGGTCAAATGGTTGACACGTTAGACGGTAATCAAAGATAACTGGTTCGATTCCTGGTGTGGAAAAGGAGTGAGCGCTTTTGTTTGTCTTACTATATAATAATACACAATATTCAATTTAAATGCGTACATTATCTTGCAGTAATGCCAGATAAGACTAAATTCTCTCAAAAATCGTATACTGAGTCGTGGCATATATTTAGATTGTGTTGTAAAGATTTTTCTTCGCGTGGCACCTAGAATTATTATTTTACTGAAAGATGCCCACTATTTCATCAGCGGAGTAGAAAAATTTCATAACCCTCAGAAGTATCCTTTAACCATCTGTGGATACCCAGCTACCCGTCTACCAAAAACAGTTAAAAACAACGACACACAAACATACAAAAATCCAAAACATAAACGATTCGATTCAGTGACCTTTAAATAGTCCGTTTCACTTTTTTTAGTTTTTTTCATATATGTTCAATGTGCAGTGCGACCAAACAGAGTAGAAATTAAATGAGGGCGGGCGCCACTGTCTACGTAACAGTCACATTTTGACGCAAAATGCTTTTTAATGCACTTGCTCATAAAGTGGCTCTTATTACACCGTTTTTATGGCTGTAATCCAGTCCATTACACACGCGTGTTTCCTACATTACATAATCGCACTAGTGCCTTTTCATTACATTTTTTTACACGTCCGCAAATAGTTTTTATGTACCAGAAACATTATAGGTTATTTTAATAAATATAAAGTGTTACTAATAAAAAAACAATTAATATCAATAAATTAAAAAGTCTTCTATGCAAAATAAATATATTTTTTTATTAAATTTATCTATTTATTCAGTTTATAATATCGCACCCGCTTACGGGACAATGGTATCCCGGACCTTCGACAATTTAATGAAATATAAGGTGTACACCGCGCGGGTGCTGTTCCTGCCCGTATCATGGGACGCGGACAGAGACAGCACTCGCTAGATGCAAGAACTATTGGAGAGTGATGAGATCTAAATATTCTGGGTTATGAGATTGAAATGATGGACTAAATACTGGGCTATTGCTTGAGACAATCGGACGTCTACCAGGAAAAAGTGTCCCATGGCTAAAGGCACTGGTAGACGATGACTTGCCCACCACTAGATGGGCCCCCGTAAATAGCGACACATATAGTGGCCTGAGGGCAACATCGGTGCGGAGGGCTAAGGGTGGAGAGGTGTCACTTGACTTTCTACCGAAGCCAACTCGCCACTTACGTTCCACATCCACCCTCGAGCCGCAGCTCTAGCGACTCCACTCTGACCGGCCGGTTAAGCAAGCCAGAAGTGGGGGTCCTGACCCAACACCTTCCGTCAGGTCTCCCAGGAGCACTCAGGTACGTGGGGTCGCTACTCCCCAACAGCTCGCCACAAGCTGCCCTGCGTTGACTGACTGCCCCGGTGAACCAGCGGGCGGTGGGGTCCTCACATCCCTACGCTTTATTATATCTATTATTAATGTTTGGCTAATTGGCCAATTAGCCTTTGACTTTGTAAATAATTTCAAGCAACGATATTTAAAATATAATAATTATATAGGTAGGTACGAAAATTTGAAGTACTGATGACGGATTTGAAAACTTACGGACTACAGGATTGTTTACCCAAGTATAAACTAGACGAAGTTTTAAGTAAGGTACGAATCATTTTTGCTTTTTCCCTCGCAAGTGTGTTGAAAAGCGTCGTATGAAACTCGTGTGCATTGGTGATTACACTCTCGGCTTTACACAGACCTCGTCTACGACTCGGACTGCAAGATATCGCCTCGAGTGTAATTACTAACATACCACATTCGTATCATAATGTACTATTAAACATGTCAACAATTTAGGTTGGATTTTTTTTAGTTCCGTTTTATTTAAGTTCTACTATTTTTGGTCGCACTGTACACACAGATATTATATTTTTACAATCCATAATAGTATAGGTAATAGTAGATGATAATGTTCATAACTAATGCATAATGCTTTCACAGCATATTAATATAATAACATTGTATCTGCATAGTCAATATTGCAATATCCAATATTCCATTAGCTTGTATTTGATTAAGTTATGAGCAGATATTTGCGAAATCGCTGTAAATCGCATCGACATGTTTATTCATGTTTGTTATACAATTGATGTTCAGTTTGGTCAGACTAGGAAATGAATACCGGGATTCCGGAATCTCGAAATACCGGAATCCCGGCTGGTTTTTTTCGGTATTGAACAGGACCATTAACGAAATACCGGGATTCCGAGATTACATTTTCTATCCGTTCTAATCTATACTATTATAAAGTTTTAAAATTGAAATAATAATAATAATAATAAATAAATAAATATTATAGATCAATTTTACACAAACTGAACTAGTCCCATGGTAAGTTCAATAAGGCTTGTGTTATGGGTACTAGACGACAATATATTTAATAGATATATTACTTACATACATAGAAAACATCCAAGACTCAGGAGCAAATATTTATTGCTCATCACACAAATATTTGCCCTTACCGGGATTTGAACCCAGGACCTCAGCTTCGCAGGCAACTTAACTCCCACTGAGCCAAAACGGTCGTCAATTTGAAATGTCTGTACATTGAAGATATTTTCAAAAAAAAATGCAACGGACTATTTGTACACTGAAGCGTGTGTTATGTGTTAGTGGCTTCATCACGCCAAAACGGCTAAACGGATTTCAAATATTTTTAGCACATGGGTAGCTGGGTATCCACGGATGATTATAGGATATTTACCCGACGAAGCTGAAGAAAAAAGAGGTTATGACTTTTTCTCCTCAGCGAACGAAGTTAAGGGCACCTTCTAATATAGGTACGCAATATAATACTTTTAAGTTATGTTGTTTTAATGAATTATAGGTATTCTTGGATATTATTACTTGCATCCTCATTTCTTTTGTATGTAATTCCATTATTCAAATACCAAGACATTTTAATTACTCAAACCCAAATCCAACATGACTGACAACTAACAACCGGCCAAGTCTGAGTCGGACGCGCGCATTAAGAATTCCGTACGTTAAGCGTGCAGAGGTAACCCTCTTCACGCTTAAACCGCTGAACTGATTTGGATGAAATTTGGTATGGAGATACCTAGTTTGAGTCCCGGGGAAGGACATATACTACTTTTTATCCCGGAAAAATACCCTTATCCGCGATAAACGAATTTAAGGCGGACGAAGTATTTAATTCATTGCAAGCTTAAAGACATACTTATGCAAATTTAGTAACCAAGCAATATTATGATACTATCTAGCTGATCAGATGGTGGTCGCTGGTCATATAGAACCTCTGTTGTAAAATAACATCATCTTAGTTTGGGCTCTTTAGACTCGTATCAATGAGAAGTTGACGAGTGTTCAAAGAAAAATACAGTGAGCAAATCAAGCTTGTCTTAACAATGACATTTTTTTTATTTAAATAAAACAATTTAACGGATTATATCGCGTATATTATCTTATTCGAGTTCCCGTCGTTTCGGAAGCTTTTCAGCTTTCCATCGTCACGGGTGGGCCATGGAGAGCTGAAAAGCGATATAATCCGTTAAATTGTTTTATTTAAATAAAAAAAATGTCCTATAATTGCGGAAACAAAAGAAAATAATACTTTTGACGGAAATTGATTTTAAACTTTATTTTATTACGAAAACTTCGATCGCCGAGGGGTGATTATTTGAGCGTTTTAACCGTCTCATTAGTCTGCCTCCAATATTAGCGAATTCCATATGAGTTGCGGCGCCATTTTCGATTGTATTGTAGAAGTCGAGGCGTTTTACAACTTTTATCACAATTAAGTTGATTGCTTTTATGAATTGGTTAATATTGCGAACAGACTAATGAGGCGGTTAAAACGCTCGAATAATCACCCCGAGGAGAGAAAGTTTTTTTTTTACATACATACAGAGGTCCGTAAGCAAGAACAGATGACAAAATTCGTTGACTACTGGTATGGACGATTAACTCAGTTGGTTAGAGCGTGCTGCCCCGGTCTGGCTCAAGGCACTGGTTCAAGTCCAGTATCGTCAAATATTTTATTTTTATATTTTTTTCATTTGTTTCTGATCTTTGTTTATCATAGCTTAAATCTGTTAAGCCGATTTGGCGTGATGAAGCTACAACGACACAGACAAACATACAAAAAAATATAAATTTTGATTTAGTGACCTCGAAATAGATCGTAACAATTTTTTTTAGTATCTTCAATGTAGAGACATTTAATTCTTACAATTTTATAACAGTTTGTAAGATTGGTCGCTATTAGCAAGTATAGTAATACACATTTTGTGAAGATGTCTTTCTCTGTTACGGTTAATGAGTCGGCAACCTGTATATGGCGACAGATAGATATTTTGATAGCGGAGGCTAAGCGATAGGGTTTCTTTCGCATTTGCGTACGAAACCCTGAAAAACGAAATAAAGCAAAAAGCAAAAAGTGTAGGTAATATTCGCGGAACCCACTCCGCCGGCGGTCACCGGAAACCCTTTGGCATTAACAAATTTGGACCAAGACAGAAATTAGCATGTTGATTACATGCAGGTTTAAATTAAGCTGACTGTACCTTGTTAGGATGCGTCATTTTATTGTTCTTTGTACATTAATCTCATTGAATTCAGAACATTAAGTTTCACAGAATTTTTATTTTTCTTACATTTCTATAGAGTTAGACCAAAGTAAAAACATATTCATATCAGTTAACTGTGCAAAAGGGTACATGCATGCAATTTTTATCACTTTTCTTAACTAAATATCAAAATACCGTAAAAACGATTTCAAAATGTGAAATTAAAATTTAAATCGGCCAAGAAATACGCAAGATATAGGCATTTCAAACTACTAATTAGACGGAGAAGTCCGACGTGCACTGTTACGTCATAGTGCACTCCGGCCATATAAACTTCATATTAAATTCTGTTTTGCTTGAAAGAGATAGAATGAAATGTTTGATGGCTTATATCTTGGTTATCTTTATAGTTATTTGAAAAAAAAAATGTCTACTGTTCGTTACATGAATGAGCTTTTAATAAAGCAAAAATTAAAATTCACGAATATACCCTAATGTCAATTCCCAAATACAAGTCGACAAAAATAAGATTTTTGTAGATTCTGAGTTGAAAAAAGGAATGTTCCCAAGGCTAAATTTAATTTCATTTTACACCAGCTGTTGCACGGAATTCGTCCGCGAGAAGAAGGTGAAGGTGAGAAAAAGTCATAACCTGTCTTTTTTCTTCAATGTAGTTGGGTAAAAAGTATTATATAACGATTTGTGGATACTTAGCTACTCGTGTGCCAAAAATAGTTGAAATCTTAAATCAGTTGGCGTGATGAAGCCACAACCACACATACACACATACAAAAATTCCAAAAAAACTATCTTTCCATTTAGTGACCTCTAAATAGTCCGTTACACAATTTTTTTTGATACAATATTGATACAAAGATCTAAGTAGAAAAGAAAAATTAATTGCGATCCACTGCAGTCTAAGCCGGAATCGAACCAGCGTCTCTGTTATACCGGAACAGCGTCCTATCCGTTAGACCATCAGACCGCTTAAAAATTAATTGCGATCCACTGCAGTCTAAGCCGGAATCGAACCAGCGTCTCTGTTATACCGGAACAGCGTCCTATCCGTTAGACCATCAGACCGCTTGTGATTCACAACGAATTAATCCTCTACCTTCGGTAACGATACGTTACTCACGACCTTATGTACCATTTATTTTTGAAAGGTTTACTACCTTATAGCGGTTTAAGCGGTCTGATGGTCTAACGGATAGGACGCTGTTCCGGTATAACAGAGACGCTGGTTCGATTCCGGCTTAGACTGCAGTGGATCGCAATTAATTTTTCTTTTCTACTTAGATCTTTGTATCAATATTGTATCAAAAAATATGTGATGTTTTCACATTAAAAATATAAACAAACACAATTTTTTTTGTAATGTTACGTTTCACAAAGTTACAAAAAAGAAGCAAAAATCGATGCCGGAAATGGTTTTACCTCGTGTAAGAAAAAAAAGTGACGAAATTCTAGTATTCACAAATTATGTCAAGCCTTTTGCCACGTCAATTTACCATGAAAAATTTAAAAAAGGCAGCAAAAAAAAGTAAACTTACTTTTTAAACACGTGTCAATAGTGTTTTTTTATAACGCAATTTGTATCTACACTGCACGAAAACCAATATGGCTGTCGACGCGTTTTTAACTACGTCTAAACTTAAATCTGTCCCTCAACTTTAAACGAAATTTATTTACAGAAATTATGCCCAAATCATCTTTTAACCATTTGCTATAAATCCCATTGTATTTAACGCACTCTTAAAAAATGTTTTGGGCCCAGTTCATTCAAAAATCAAAGTTATGAATTTCTGTTTAGGAAGTGGTGTAGTGAGGACACATGCAATTTGTATGGGAGAAAAAATACGCTTACTGTATCAGAATATGAATAACACTATAAAAAATGTATCTTGAATATAGATATAACTTTAAAAAAAGCTACAGGATATTTTAATCCTATGAAATGTACACTTTTCTTGCAATTAATCCTTATATTAAACATCTCACAAATACTCGAAATAAACAGAAAGCGCAATATCTGTAAAGTTTTACATTTTATGAGTGCCAAAAGTTGTAAACATGATCTGATAATTAAGTTTCTTGCTAGTTTCGGGTCTCCGCTGTGTGTTTGACCTTAATAACCTTAATAAAACTTTAACTAGCTAAGGGTTCGTTGGGACATTTACAAATGAAGAATACTAATATATGTTGACCGTTTAAGGCCGACACCGCTTGCGTGACGTGTGCGTACGCAGCAATGTTTGATATCTTATGAGGATTCGTACTGTACAATACGCACGCCACGCACACGTGCGCGCACGCCACGCGCATGTCTACGTGAACGTATCCAGTGTGGCTCGGCCTTTAAAGGCCCCCACAAGGTGGGCTAAAGACCTGGTGAAGTTCGCTTGGGTCTGCTGGGTGCTGGAGTCACGGGACCGTTCATGGTGGCGCTCTTTTGGCTCTCGAAAGGCCTCTGCCTATGTCCATCAGTGAACATCTTTTGGCTGATGGTGATGTCATCATGATGGAATGTATGAACAAATTTCTGTCAAATTTACATTTTTCAAAGTTGGTAGTATGAAATGTGACTTTGCAAATATGTATTTCTGAGTCAACCTGTCAGTACGGGAGATGTTAAACTTCCGATAAGTCAGAAATTCGAATGCTAATATGCAAAATAATGCGTTTAATTTTTTTTTTCAATGAGTGATAATCCCGGAAAAGGGTACTACATAAGTATTAAATGTTTGATCCAATTTGCCAGAGGACCTAGGCAACCCCTACACAAAGGTATAGCAGCACCCTGTATATTTCAATCCACAGGGTGTATTGTTAATTTCACAGTCGCTCGGCCATATTCGGTCGGCGCAGTGGCGTATCATTCTCAAAATTCGCATTTAGCCCTCAGACCAAGAAAAAAAGATAGACTTGACATTACGAACAATCTAGTGAGGCCACAAAAAACCATGCCAAAGCCAACTTCACGCGTTACAAATACAAACAAACAATGTGTGTGAAGTTGTGCCATTTGTCAAAACCATGCCAAAAACGGCTTCACTAGTTTGTAACGTCATGCTTATCCTTTTTTCTTTGTCTGAGATTTCGTCCCTTATATAAGTAATTTATACCTACCTAGTTTATTATTTAAACTTAGACCTAGTGGGTGACTTCACGAACGCTATTTTTATATTAATTTTGGGTAAGATTGTCCCTGATATTTATTTATTATAATTGTGTTTACTTCAACCTCGCCTCCTGCTAAAAGTGCATGCCTGCTGAATGAAATGAATGCAATGATATCTTCATTAATGATACTGTTTCTCATTTCCAGTGGTTCTAAGTAGCAGCGACGAGTCCATCAGTGCTGGGTTCGACGCTGATACACATTTTGCGAATACAATACTGGGATGTCATTTCGAACGCTTTCAGTTCGTGCTAATATAACTAGACACGTAAAATAGTGGTACATGTTCCAGATCACAGGTCAAAATATACTGGTCTGTCAGGCAGTTTGTCAAAACTGACTTAAGAAACGAAGCCAAGAGCGAGACCTGTGAAACCGAATAGTTTAATACGTGTCTAGGGATCATGTTTGAGTAGCGATGAGTCCGCCAGCGCTGCGTTCAATGCTGTCACAGATTTTGAGAATACGATGCTGGCTATTAATTACCTTTGGGCGTTCGCCGCCGGTGACAGCTATCGGTTTTACACACAAACAGAAAGGGGATTGGTCTAGCGGGGGATTATATATATTTAGTACTGGCTATTTCCCATGAATTTGTCCGCGTATGATTCGAATTTTGCAAATAATGTGAAAAATAATTTGAACATATTATAAATAACGTAGGTGTATTATTTTATTTCAGTTCCTGATTTATACGTTTTTTCTTCATCTACTCCGTAAATACGAAAGCTGTTAAGCTTCCAAAAAGCTAGAAATAGATATCATTGTTTAAATCATGGATATGACGTTTGTTCACGACAATCGGCTGTATACATTTTTATTGTGGTCTGTAAATATTAGCAGGAAAAGTTATAAAGAAGTCGTAACGTTGCCATCACGACTTCTTTATAATTTTCTTACTAAACCTTAATCCATAATAGACCAAAGTAAAAATACAGTCGATTGTTGTGAACAAATATCATATCGAGGTTTTAAGAAAATATCTAAAACACGATACGACAAACAGATAAACTATTTGTAGGACCTACAAATAGTTTAGTGTTCATATAAAATATACTATTGCATAAAAATATAAAATGTTTACCTCTAGGAAACCTAATGCATAAAACATAGAAAAACGAAATTCATGGTTCAAATAATAAAAAATACAAAGCTTAATAATACTGAAGATTTGCATAATTACAAGTAAATCCTTCATCACTATGCTAACACACGCCATTTTTTCCTAATTCCAACTCAATCGTAAAACAAAAACCAACTCGTAAAGTAACACCGAAAGGCAAAGCGAGTTAACCCGCAAATCATAAATTCTGAGTAGCCCGTCGTTAGCCGCGATGCTTATCGCTCGCTTCACGGGTGTGTAGCGCGATAATTTCTTTAATATTACGCTTTTAGGGTAAAGTGACGTAAGTATAATTTAAAATGCTTTTATGAAACGTGGGCTGCGCTGGGACAATAGCTACCCTCTAATAAAATAAAAAGCGATAGAAAATTCAGACAGTGTGGTTGTATGTTGCCATTTTTATTTAATGTTTTTTATTTTTATTTATATCAGTTGATGCACTGTTGAGTCTGCAAACGATATAGAATTTCGGTTCTTGTTCGCACGTTATTTTATTTAAAAAGGCGTTCAGTTAATATTTTTTAAAAATGTCAATAGCAAAAGCATCTGTTGTTAAATGTATATAATAAATTATCTGCATTTCGTATCTATCTACCTATCAGCCACGGACGTAGGCCTCCCCTATACTTCGCCACAGGGTGCGATCCTGCACAAACCGCATGCCTTACAAGGTCATCCGTCTATCTAGTCGGATTCCGTCCCACGCTGCACTTTTCTATACGTGGTCGCCCCTCCAGGACTTTACTACCCAAACGGCCATCCGTTCTCCGGACTACATTGCCCGCTCATTGCCACCAATTGCCAATCTGCATTTAATAGGTATTGTTGTATATCATCGACTAAGTAAATATGCCTTACGATTATCATTTAATCCACACTATTCTTACAATTCAGGTGTCATTTACATTGCATTTTCTTTTGTTTGAGATGCGCTAAACAAGAGGATGCCCTTATTTAAAAAGTCATAATAAAGCTTATTTTGCAAGATTTCCAATCATGCTAAAAATACATCATCATCATCATTTCAGTCATAGCACGTCTAATGCTGGACACAGGCCTCCTTGATAGATGTCCACATCGGCTGGATAGAGGCGACCCGTATCCAGCGATTCCCCGCAACCCTAACCAGGTTGTCCGACTACCTTGCGGGTCACCTGCGCTGCGCTTCCTGGTACGTGATCTCCACTTTCTGCCCCAACGGCCATCGGTTCTTCTTACTATGTGCCCTGCCCATTGCCACTTCAGTTTGCTTACCCTACAATTTTGTAACATACATACAGAATTTTTACTCTTGCTCTGATTCGCAAATGAATTTTTTTATAAATCACACTTACCCCACTCTTGCCCTCGTACCAACAAGCAGATCACATATCTAGAACCCGACACTTGTCTCGTAATGCGAAATTAATTATGGTGCTTAAAAACACCATGACTAACCCTTGTGAGGAGTCATTACTGACGCTCAAGCGATTTTGACTCTTGCTGTTTATGTTTATACTAAATATGCACTAGGGATAAAAATAACACCATCGAATGCAGACCAAACACATCTTTATCCTTATTAGGGTTCTATAACCAAAATGGTAAAAACGGAACCCTTATATAGTTTCGTCATGTCCGTCCGTTTGTCACAGGCATTACCTACTCAAAAACTACAAGCTGTATATTGATGAAATTTTGAGTATAGGTCTTGTGTAAGACGCTACTTAGTTTGAAAGTTAAATAACAAAAAAATATATTTCTAGGGGGGACACTCCATACATGTAACCGAAACTGAAAAAAAAAGGTTTTATCAAATATCAATTATTAGTAGTACAAATTTTCAAAAACCTTTGAGGGTTCTTAAAAATTTTTTTGACTGTGAGTATATTTTTGGGAATAATCGCTTCGAAAGTAGCAAAAATTGTGTCCCCCCTCCCTCTATTTTCTAAACGGTATGTCCAAAAACTATGGAATAAATCACAAAAACAAAGCTTAGTAAATACCTTTAACGAAAATTGTTTTTAACATGATCGGATACCGATTTTGAGTTATAACTGCTCTTCTCAGCAAAAGGACGTAAGTGCCGTGGAGATATGCTCTTTTGCCAATATACTTTTTCATATCGTATTTTTTTCATCTGTAGTGTGCATTTTTTCGTATGAACGTCTGCGGACCCTACACTGAGCATGGTCCGACATGGTCTTGGCTGGTTTTTTGTTTGTTTGTAAACACTTTATTCTACATAAAAACAACGACGGTAAAGTAAAAAATGTGTACAAAGGCGAACTTATCCCTAAGAGTCGATTTTAGCAATATTTAATTTACACGAGAGTAGCTACCCCAGTATAACTTTACTCTATTTACTCGATGGTTAAGTTCAATTTCATTTCACTACGCTAGTCTAAGGATAATTTACTCTCGCATAGCTACTAGGAAACGTTGAACGAATGGATTGAATAGAATCGAAATGCACCCAAGTAAGACAGACAACTTGTCCCATGCTTGAGCAATGGTACTGCATATTTTTTAAATTTGTTCAGGTAATATAAATTGGGCAAAAAATATGGAATTCACTTGACAGTGACAATGAGAAAAGTAATCTAGGTCTAACAGTTTACACAGCCAAAATTAACATTATAAGATTTTACTCTAGGGTAGAGATTTTATCCTTATGTTTAATATTGGTGAAACGTGAAATGAGTTTACTCAAGAGTAATAATGATTTATTATTGGAAAACTCATACTATGGATCAATTACGGTAGCCGGAAAGTGGTTAAAATTTTCTTTGTAACATCTGTAAACATACAATACAAATATAAAGTTAAATAAAAGCTTGTAAAAACTGAAACAACGTGGAATGAATAGCAGATATTGTTACGATAATTATAAAAGGGCTTACATTTTTAATTCCTAATTGAGTCTAGTATGCCAATAAATTCCAATAAATCAAAACTACACTTTGCCAATATATTACTACGAGTGTGAAGCTAATACAGACTGGCGTTTTTCTTGCGTGCCATGTACAATCAGCATTAGATAGATAGTGACACCCAAAGTTGCCAAATAGTTTGGTTCACAATCTTATGCCAAGTTTGTACAATGGGGAATGTTCGGAAGAAGTTTTTTTTTAATTTGGTGCCACCGTCACGTTTCTATCATCGCACCTCCCGTCTCAGAAACAAAGTACATCCCCACTATCTGGATGCTTGGCATCCCAAATATAAACGGGTAACACACTTATTTTACCACGTACTTGCAAGTTGTGGAATAACCATCCCCCTGAGGTGTTTCCAGAGCACTATAACATTCTTTAAGAAGCGAGTTAACAGGGCTCTCAAAGGTTGGCAAAATATGGGCGATTCCTCCGGTGTTGCACATATCCATGGGCGACGATGACTACTTTCCATCAGGTGGCTGTCTGCCCGCTTGCCAATCATTACATAAAAAAGTGAACTGCTTGGCAACTTTGGGTCTCACGAACTATCTGTTGCTGACTGTACAGTAGTTAGTTTACAAACTTATGGGCTAACTAGCGGCCGCCCGCGACTTCGTCTGCCTTAGATTCGTTTATCGTGGATATTTTTCCGAGATAAAAAGTAGCTTATGTCTTTCCCTAAAACTTGACATTTTACTCATTTAAATGTGAAGCATATAAGCAAGATTTCAAGTGTAAAAAAATATTTACAGTCCATACAAATTTTCATCCCCTTTTCCGTCCCTAAAAGTGATGAAATTTGACGTACATCCTTGCCTTTGTCCTATTCTGATACATAAAGTACATAACTGGAAAGTTTCATAAAAAATCGTTCAATCGATTTTGAGATTAAGTGGAACGTACCGTACATACATACTTTCACGTTTATAATATAGTAAGGATTATGTTTCCCAAAGCATAGGAAAGCGTAGGACGGCCTTCGACTAGATGGAGGGATGACCACGTGAGGATTGCAGGGAGTCGGTGGATGCGATCTGCGCAGGATGATAGGAGCTATAGGGGAGGCATATGTTCAGCATTAGACGTCCATGGCTCATAAAACATCTATCTATCTAGGAAGATAGATAGATATTTCCTAAAAGCTTCGTTTTCCATCTGTTCATTTTGAAAGCGAAGTTTTTTCTAAAACTTTAAACTTTAAAAACTTTCCTTAGAAAAAAAATAACATGTTGTCGGTTTCGGAGAAAATTATGAGGTGTGATGTGAAATAGTTAAGGAATAATATGCGCAAGTGAGCACATTTTAATTATTATTAAATTGTGCTGATATGTGCATATCTTCATTCAGTCTCTACAAAAAAAAACGCATGCAAATACAACAAACCACCACCAGACAATATAATCCTCAACACGTGTTACAACAATTTATTGTCACATCTGACCAAAGCACTATTTCGCGAAAAACCAAAGAAACTATAATCCATTAATCTAATATGGAATTCCTCAAAGTAACGCCTTAATCTAGATTTTTTTAACGACCTTGCTCCTCTTATTTTTGACGTCGTTTAAAAAACCGCCCGTCTGCAACGGTTCGTACAAAGTAATGCTAAAGCTATGTTCCCACATGCATTTCCTCATACACGCCTTATACATCCAGTCACGGTCGCCGCGCCGTCTGTGGAGCTATTGCCTTATACGGTCCATGATGTATGGGAGAAAAATGTATGATTGGCACATTCCGCATATACCTAGCCAAAATGGACAAAGAAATCGTGGATTAGGTTAAGATTTATGTCTAGTTTAAAATGGGAAATACATATGAATAATTCCTTTTTTTAATTGACAGTTAAACACTTGTTACAATTACACGTATGATAGCATAAGTTGATTTGTGCTTAAATAAGTATATCGAGTTTTTATAATGACTGACTATACTCGTATAGGGTGACATGTAAGACGTGATCAAATACTTTCCAAATCGGTATGTAATTTATAGCCATTGTAGTAACAATAACATTAATAATATATTTCAAAACCTTTTTTTCGAGACGCAATCATTCAATTCGTCATGTACTTAACTATAATATATTAAAATAAGGACCAGTTTTAAGTCCTAATTATATTTACCTAGTAGAAGGTGCAATTTCGTCAGCGGAAGAGAAATTTTTTATAACCGTTTAGTTTTCTTGAGCGTAAAGTATAACCATCTGTCCGCCCAGCTACCCATGTACCAAAAATATGTAAAATCTATAATTAGCTACAATATAGCGTGATGAAGTCATAGCCACACATACACAAATACGAAAAACAAAACTATTAAGTAACCTCCAAATAGTTGAAATTAATAAAGTTGACCAACGGATCAACCCGTGAACATGGAAAGCTGAAAAGCTTCCGAAACGTCGGGAAATCAAATGAGAAAATATACGCGATATAATCCGTTACAATATTTTTTTGAAAATATCTTCTATGTACAGACCTTAATTCCAGGTCACAAGCAAGGTGGTAAATTGTACTAGGTATCTTAAAAACTACTTTTAGCAGTGTCAATCCTGTCCTAAACCATATTCGCGTTTTAAAACAGGTCAAGCTTATCTTACTACGCAGCAATTGCTCAGTTATCAGCACTGACAGGCCAGTGGACCGCGTCATGCAACGTGTGGCCGACATTTGTGGACGGCGTTATTCGGAAAGGACAATTTTTGTTACTTACTTTGGTTTGCAATACAAATACTTAATTTTACGCAATTCTCAATTATTATCGATATAAACGAGGCTTAATATCCTTTTTTAGCTCTGTTTTGTTGTATTATTTATTAAATGTCATATTGTATAAAAAATATATAATTGTCGACTTCCATTTTTATCCTTAGTTTCATAGTGGCGTGCCCGCTCAGTGCCAGAAAGAAGAAGTGTAAAAGCCAGAAATTACAAAAAGCTCCTTACACACAATTAAACAACTGAACATCTTCCAAAAAGAGTTTAATAGGGATGAATTTGACCGCCTATAAATACGGATCTCTGGTTTATTAATTCAGCACAATAAGATGCTCTATGGATTTCTCAAACATCACGCCAGATTTCAACATCTTTGATATACAAAGGCGCAGTTCATTAAAAAAACCTTCCATCATAATCATTATGCTACACGAGAACTAAATTTATATAAATTCACCCTGAAAACCCTTAAATTATTCAAATTACCATATAATTACACCCTCTCGCATTACACCATCCACTGGCTCGACACGCACGCCTTATCAGTTTCACTTTTAATTACTATAAAACTAATTAATTATTAAAATAGTGCAATTTCGTTTAGTAGTGAACACGGGTTTTGTCAGAACGCGTTTTAGGGATTGTTTGATTATGGAAATTAGGACAAGCGTAATTTTTGATATAAAATGACATATATGTTATATTAAAACTAATTGAGTTACATCTGTTTTTGCGAAGGTTATTAGTAATGTTGAATGTTTTTGTTTGTTTTCGGTTTGGTTTATGTCAGTTTCCAATTAAACAAAGAACTTTAGCCATTTTAGAATAGAGACGTTTAAACTTGACTAGATTCAATAGTCATTTCTGTTTTATTTTGTTTTTGAATAGGGCGCAAACAAGCAGACAGATCGTCTGATGGTAAGCGATCACCGTCGCCCATAGACATCTGCAACACCCGAGGAGTCACAAGTGCATTGCCGGCCTTTCGGGTGGGAGTACGCTCTTTTCTTGAAGGTTTGAATGTCGCGGTCCAAAACTACTGCCGGCGAAAATTTGTTTCACATCTCAGTCGTGTGAGCCGGGAGATTTCTGGCAAGACGCACAGTTGTGGACTGCCAACTTTCTAAGTGGTGAGGATGGCAATATTGTCGCGTAGGACGATGTCGGAAAGATTCGGCCGGGATCAATCTGAACAATTCCTCATAGCACTCCCCGTTCCCCGTTATACAAGCGATAGAAAACGCAGAGCGAGGCTACATCTCTACGCCATGTAATTAAATTATTATTTGAGAATGAGGAGAACGCCTCTGATCAGTAATAGGATTGGTATTCTAAGCTCTTAAATGCATGACGTAAATAAACTAAGATTATTGCCCAAAGTTGACCGATGGACTGAAGAAACTGGCGAAAAGTGGTTGAATGTGGAGAGTTGAGGATCGGGTATGACGTAGGTAAGGGCTGACGGTGATGATAAGTGCCCAAAGTACGCTGTACCAGCCAGTTCTACGCTGCCAGCATCCATCGGACTCCCGCATGATTGAGATTTTTTATTTTTTTATGGTATGTTATAAGAACGACCTCTCAATAATAGAAACATTCGTGAAACAAAATTTCAATCTCATAAAAAATTACCGAGATTCAACAATATTAAAATCCCATTTTTGGTCTTTCTCAAAAAACGCTCTATACTAAAGCCTATAGGAACGAGTGACGTCACACGATTTTTAGATTATTGGCCTTCAAATAGTCTGTTTCAATATTTTTTACTTTATGGTGGTATAGACTAGAAGGTGCCCTCGTTCGCGGAGGAGAAAAAGTCATAACCGCCCTCTTATCTTCACTGTAGTCGGGAATAAAGTATCCTATAACCATCTGTGGATACCCAGCCGTATGTACCAAAAATATTTGCAACCCGTTTAGCCATTTTAGCGTGACAAACCCCATAAAAACATATTTAAAATACTTTACAATATTTTTAATTTCAGTGAACTCCAATTGTCCGTTACAATATTATTTTTGAAAATATCTTCAATGTACAGATATTTCATTTTTACAACTTTATAATGGTATAGAAGGTTAAAGCCGCTGGCGTTTCAACCGCCAGTGCTTTTGTGTTAAGAAATATTTTCAGATATGATGAATAATGAATAAAATTTTAATGAAACCTGTAAGTTAAGCTAACGTTTTAACTGCATCCCTTAAATGACGGTACATTTGTGATGGCATCTGTGAAAATTTCGTAATACAAAAGCACTGGCGGTTGAAACGCCCGCGGCTTTACCCAGATATAGTCGTGCAGTCCTCAGAACACAAGCATTATTGAGCTTACCACTGGATTTAGTTCGCTTTGTGTAAAAAAAGCTGCTGTCATTTATTTTATTTATTAATTTATTACACGAATTAAACGACGTATTTATTTTCAAAATGTTTATCGTCCGCACTTTTCGCTTATATCTCCAACGATATAATTCCCGACGTTATCTTGGTAGCTTCACCGTCAAAACAATATTTATGATTCTCATATCACCACACAAGTGCTGACATGTTTTATTTTCACTACGCATTACCTATTGCCACTAATAAACATATAGTTAAGTCATATAAACACTATATATCATCGCAAAAATAAACCTTAACTTATAGAGCTTTTGGTTGCATTTACAAACATAACAACCGTACAATGATGACTTTCTAAATAGAACAGCGTCTGTACTCTAATACTATCAATCCTAGAGAAATAAAGAGCTTGCGATATTCGAGCAATTTTACGATTTCTGTCACTATTGAAGCATATATAGGTTTAATTTAGAATAGATATGCAGTTTCACTTATTTGATTATTGATTCGAACTCGTTTACGCATGTAAATTATTTAGTTAGGTACACAAACGCAGCTGGCATAGGTCATCAGTTGTAGTAGGAACTTTAATTGCATGTTGTAACCATAAATTATTCGTTATCTGCAATTATAGTACTAAATAGGTGGTATGTGTCATGATGTGTGTCATGAAAGGGTCATATATTGACTAAAATTACCGGGTTGTAGATAAAATAAATAAATCTCAGAACATAATTTTGAACAGGTCGATTTAGTCTTATGATAATCTCGAGACCTTATAGAAAAAACGACATGGACAAAATGGTGTAATAGTTAAAAAATTTAATAAAATCACTTAAAAAAAAATTTTTGAGGGAAATTTTCACTGATCTCCATGTCAGCATAATGGTTTAAAAATAAGGTTAGAATTTTTAGTACTCCTTCCTTTACATCCTGTAAACACTTATAACACTAGTATGGATATATAACCATCATCGTTAGCAGGAAAAGAAGCTCTTAGTGGCAGAAAAGAAGATATACATGAAGTTTCTTGGACCCGCAAAAACAGATGGTGCATAGAGAGTCTGAAGGAACGTCGAAATTGAAGAACTGGTCTCTTATCCCAATGTGATCGGCAACAACAAATATTTAGACTTTGCTGACTCGGCCACGTAAAGAGAATGGAAGAGGATCAGACAGCCAAAAGAGTTTACCTGGGACATCCTAGTAGACGACGTCTAGTCGGGCGAACCAGGTATCGCTGGATCGATGAAGCTCGGAAAGACGTGTGTCAGCTTCAAGGAACCGATTTTGAGATCCACTTTGGGTCACTGAGTCAGCGTAGTAAGCAGTAGTAGTTAGTAAGTATCATCACACAGGTTGGGCCCAGGTTTATCCTATTGCTTAAGATACCCTGTGAATTTCATCAAGTTACCTATTATAGATAGTTGCTCCACCTAGCCTGACGTACTACGTTGGGCGATCAGATCTCCTCACTCAGGAACTACAATTAATATTATAGGAAACACCAACGGTATATCGACAAATATACTCATCATACAATTATTGTAATTGGAGGAAAACGAGTTGCCTTTTTTGGCTGATTTCATCATTTTACTAAACAGATTTAGGGATTTGATCAGATGATTGATTTTTTTCTAGGCAAATGATAAAATGTATTAGCTGCTTCAACATCGTGCGGGATTTGGTCATAAAATTCTCGCAAGCTAGTGTTAAGATGGAGTCATTGTGATTGATGGATTTGATTGAGTAGATATTTATGCTTTAAGAGGAACAAAAGTGAGTTCGAAATAGTAATCCTAGGTTGTTAGTGAATGCTTAAATTGATGTGTTGATCACAATAATGAAATAAAGAAATAATGTTCTTTATTCTGTAAGTAGGCCACAAGGGCACTTTTACAAGTCTGACTCTACGGCGTTTCCCAAGAGGAGTCCACTGAAGAGAAGAAGGCCGAAACAAACTCAACAGTATTTTGTTCGAAATAACTCTTATATCTATATACCTTATATCAATAATGTTGATGATGATAGTAATGAAGATGATGAAAATGTTGACGATGATGATGATAATATTTTCTTCTGTTTCCGCGATTATTACTCATTGAAATAAAACACCCGTGACCATGGAAAACTGAAAAGCTTCCGAAACGTCGGGAACTAAAATGAGATAATATACGCGATTTAATCCTTTAAATTGATTTATTTCGATGATGATGATGTTTTCAACAACAATAAAGATAATTCAGACGAATCAACGATATTAACAAATACGCAGTTTTAAACACAAATCCCGGAGTCTTTTAGCAGGCTAATGTTAGGCTATAATCAATCAATCATCAAGATAACCCTACAACCTTGCACGAGTGTTAGTGATAACAGCTTACGCCAATCAGGGGTCAAGAGACAGTTGTAACCTACGCTGCGTATGTCTATCGTACAAGAGAATAATATGTTATTTTAATACTCGTAATTAGTGATTGCTTGTAATTAAAAGTGTTTACATCTGTTGACATCTGTTGAGTTGTCCACGTGTTTTTTTAACCCTCAATAACCTTAGAAATGACGACTGTACCTCTTCTATAACGGGGAGTCATGGCGGTTATCCTGGAAAAACAAACACAGCCGTTTGATAACTGAAACATAACAATCTCCCCAATATTTTTGCCTTTGACCGACACCGAATAAGTAGGAGTACGAACTCGTCAATGCCTTGCTATCGGACCTAGAATACTGATTTATGCAAGCTTTTATTTATTTAATAAAACAATTTAAGCGGACTATATAGCGTAAATATATGATCTCATTTGAGTTACCAACGTTTCGAAAGCTTTGCAGCTTCCGTGTTCACGGGGTCAACTGAGAAATGAGCTTTGAATTAACTTGTCGTGTTAGTTTGGGTTAGATCTTGAAGGCTAAATTAGAATAATTGCTGGCGTTCGATTCGGCTTAAATTTGGTATACTTGCGTATCTTCGGTGACAAAACAATATGGTATACTTGAGTTGATCTGATAATGAAGCCGTAAAGGTGGTCATATTAAGAACTTTGTAATAAAATAACGCAATCATCCAACCCTGGGTTCTGTAGAATCGTTTCGGTGAGTAATTGATGGATGTTTCAAGAAAATAACAGGTAAAAAAAGGTTGTCACAAAAATGCTTTTTTTCTCTCAGAAAGTTATTAAGTAGATGTTCATATTATGATGTAGACTAAGAGTATATACATTAGGCAGAAATACCTATGGGCAGGAAAAATCCTACTTTATAATAATAGGCGTAGGCTTTATAAAGCTACATGATGACGGGGTATGAAAATCAAAATCAGGGGGCACGGCAGTGCCCCCGCCAAGTCGAGCGCGAAGCAAACACTGCCGTACCATACTTTACTGGAACCATTTCGCCCCATTTTCATGCCCCTATTTGAAAACTTCTGGATAAGACCAGAACGCAGAAATTTTCGTTATCCAGTAAGCTATAATAACATACTTAAAATCTAAAATTTCAAGTCTGTAGGTCATTTAGTTCCGAAGTTAAGTGAAAGCAAAGTTTCGCATTTATGACACTCACTCACTCACTCATGATCATCAGAATAGAACTAGTACTTCCCATAAACTCAGAGAGCTGAAATTTGGTACAGAGCTAGGGTTTAATGGCTACATAAAGGGAAAACTATAAAACTAGTATAATCGAAGATCTGGAGTACCTGGTGACTCTGATTAGAAAATACAAGAGCCCAACCAAACTATTAGAGATCGACATATCGCCTTTACAAAAAATATTCAACACGTGGTGGGCCGCTTCATTTGATGTCAAAAATTAAAGGTCTATGCCCACGTTTCTACAAAGAGAAGTGAAATCCCACCAAAAACATTCTGTAAAAAACTAGCCAAGTCTCGACTTTGTCTAGATTTCATTACTTATTAGCATACCTCGCAACAGAGGTAGCAAAACCGTAGCATATGACAGTTCTATGTTAGGGATGGCAATTATGATGAATCATTTACTTACTTTATTGTGCGTATGATTAATCAGTATAATTTAATGATAACCTGACTGACCGTCTATAGATATAACCTTGTTAAATTTCGATCAAAAAAATTGATTAATATGTCAATTTCATCAATGTTACATGCGTTTTAATGTGTCTGTCATGTTGTTTGTGAAATCATTTATTTCTTGTATTTCATTCAAATATAAATATGGAATCTTTCCTGCTTGAGAATATTGGCGTACTGGAAAAAAACGTTTTTTTTTTTTTTGTATTGTAAATTGTATGTACAGTGAATATAAAATCAAAGAAATACAACGTGGTCAAACATTTAGCTAGTAGAAACAACCAAGCAAGGAAAGAAGGTTTCTCTTCAAATTTAGATTTTCTTTTAAAAGATAAACTTTAAAACCAAAGGTAAAAGATAACAAAATTTACTGTAGGTCCATTACATTTTACAAAAAGAAACACAACATTGTTCTTTATTTGGCTACAGATAAACAAAACAAAACCAGTTTCAAAACTAAATCAGTTTAACAAGGACCTAACAGCTTTCTTTTCAACCAATTTCAGGTGATTGTCATTATTCAAAATAAGAACGGTGGTTTGAATCAAACTGTAAACATATTTATGTAGCAAGATATGTAAGTAGAAAAATTTACGGTTGGGCGTATATTTTTAAGTGTTGCTTTCATCGTAAATATATCTATGGCACAATGGTAGGAAATATTATTCTGTAAACATGTAATGTGAATATATATTTGTCACAATGATTCAATGAAAGGAAAGTTTTCTTCTGTTTCCGCGATTATTACTCATTGAAATAAAACAATTTAACGGATTATATCGCGTATATTATCTCATTTTAGTTCCCGACGTTTCGGAAGCTTTCCAGCTTTCCATGGTCACGGGAGGACTGAGAAAAGATGTATTTTCCTCTGTCAAAGTTACAATTTTGTGCAAACTACCCATTTTTTGAAAAAACACAAATAAAGGTGTACATACATGCCAGATGGGCCTAAGCTGTAAAGACAGTTACACATGTGCCAGAAGGGCTTAATTATTTTATTCTAATAATTTACCAAGCAGCATTTCACAAATGAGGCGTACTGAGGAGAAAAGAAACGCTGCAAAGAAAAACTCCCAGGCTACCTCATTACTAATTATAATATTTAAAAACAGAGACTATTAAACTACTTTAAACAAAAATGAGATAATATACGCGATATAATCCGTTAAATTGTTTTATTTCAGAAAGGAAAGTTGTAAACATGACTATGGAGTATTCAGTCAAAAGATGTAGTTTTACAGAATGTTTTTGGTGGGATTCTAATACTCCGTCAGTTAGATAATAAAAGATTATGGACAAGTATTTTTCGCTTTTTTTAAATAATAAAAAACACTCAGATAAATCGCATTAAAGTTTACGAGTGGGGCGCGTGACGTCACTTCTAAGTACAATTTGTACCTAGGAGTGACGTCACGCGAAATATTGATTCAATGTATCGCCTGTATTTTTAGATTACGTAAAAAAAGAATAAATACGTAGGTATCCAATATTTGCTAAAACTTACTCATCATCCCTATTATTAAAATTAAGTCATTATCCCTATTGTAACCAAGAAATGTAGTTAATACGAAATTTAATGTTGTATGTTTTGTTTACACATATCTTGAATGAATTCCACAATTTTATGTATTAAGGTACCCAACTCTCTATTCGTGACAATGAGGAGCCCCGCAACTATGACATATCCGCAAAAAAATGGTGAAATCAAATATATGCTCGCTTTACGAAGCTAAAGTATAAATTTATAAACGGCGATATATTAAATGAACTTAGATAACTTTGACTTAGGTACGAAACTAGAAACATTGTTTATAAATAAGTACAAATCTTAAAATTACTTACAAACCGTTTAACTTTATGTATTAGACAGAAATAGTGTTAGAAATAACTCCTCAACGCTTCCTAACTGACACGACGTAAGTATGCTTTGGTTTGAACAAGCTTAGGCTCTTTTGGAATGGTAATTCATCATGCGTATGAGTGTTTTATGATCTTCATGACACAGGCTAATAGAAGCCAGTGGCAATGACTATTTATGTAGACAACTTTGCATATTAGCTACTTGAATGCTTTTCTAGAAATTGTTAAAGGAATTTTGTCAGATTTGAAACGCAATTTGTTCGCTATGCCTATAACTTGCTTTAAGTCCGTCGTTCAGGCTATGATTGGAAAACAGCGGAAAACATTATGAATTAAGGGAGAGACCTCTACCAGATAGTTCGAAAGTTATACTACTATTGCTACTTAACTCGTTCAGTGACAGTACTTCCACAGGAGCTCCATATACTTGGCTTAACAACGCATAATTGACAGTACGAGTACTGTTAGCGAAAGTGTTAAATCTACACACACTCAGACAAAATGTGTCCTCGAAAGATTTTCAGGTGACACGCCCGAATAATGAGATGGCAAAAACGGAACCCTTTTAGCTTTGTCGTGTCCGTCCTATACGTATCAAGCTAAGTAGCGTATACAAGATATCTATAATCCAAACATCAATATGTATCTTTTAATTTTTGAGTAAAATGCCTGTGACATACGGACGGACGGTCATGACGAAACTATTAGGGTTCCGTTTTTGCCACTTTGGCTACAGAACCCAAAAAAAAAACATTTTTACTTATCTTTATAAGATATCTTGTATACAAATCGATAAGCGATAAGACCGCCTGTTAGATTTAAGTTTCTGACGTTATTTTATTTTGGTGTGCAATAAAGAGTACTTATTATTATTATTATACACTTATTTATTTTGAATCTTAGGATAGGTTTTCTACAATATATATATATATAAAGTAAAATACGAAAAGCAAATACAAAATATAAACACATTATAAAAAACCTAACCTAGGGTGCCGCCGGCAGCGGGGCAGGGCTCAAGCTACCGGTGGTTAGTGCTGCACAGAGAGGAACCTCCTGACAATGCGGGCCGTGTCCAGGATTACTGCCTTCTGTATCTGACCCTTGATCCAGCCATCTAGCGAGAGTCTCTTAAGATGTTCGTCGAGACTCTTCGCTATAAGACCGTTTACCAAAACGACTATCGGCACAATGATCGTCGAATCAACATCCCACATGGCAGTCACCTCGTGAGCCAAGTCAAGGTACTTGCTGAGTTTGTCCTTCTCGGCCTTCACGAGGTTCTCGTCATGTGGGATGGTAATGTCGACGAGCATTGCCCGGCGCTTAGATCGATCTACCAGCACGATATCAGGCTTATTGGCTACAATAGTCCTGTCCGTGATGATAAATCGATCCCAATGCAGCGTGGTACGACCATTTTCGAGAACTGGCATCGGTGCATACTTATAGTATGGCACCTCAGTCCCCACAAGACCGTATTTAACAGCAAGTTGCTGGTGAATAATCCTGGCTACATGGTTATGTCTGTGCAAGTACTCGCCGTTAGCAAGATGAGAACAACCGGAGATGATATGCCTGAGTGACTCTCTGGGACGGCGGCATGCCCGACAAATGTCGACCGTACCGTCCTTCAGGATATACCTCCGGTAGTTATTCGTCATGATAACTCGGCAGCAATTGCACAGGCAAAACCTTCAGTTTCCCCGAAGAGATCGCCGAAACGTAGCCAGTTCACCGACGCGAGCAGATCTACATCGGGCCCTGGAAGGGCCTTGTAGAACCGCCCGTGTAGCTCCTTACTCTTCCATACGTCTTTGCGGTCTACGGTGCTACGCTGCTAACGCTAAATTAATACCTTTTGACAAATACGCTACAAAACAAGCGATTTCAACAGATTAACGATCTATTAAACTCACCATTAAAAAGCTCGTAAATGATTCGAAATTGAAAACGTCAACAAGACGGTTAATAGAAAATCTGGAAGGGACGGCCTAAGCCTAGTTAGTATGATTAATTGAGCCTATTGTGCTAAACAGGAGAAAATCGAGCATTTCTTGTTGTCGACTTAGAGCATCTAACGGGAGCCTTCGGCCACGGTCCTTATTAATAATAATAATCCTTATTTCAGACCTCCAGGGTCCATATAGAAATAGTTACAAATTATTCTTAAATACTTACAATTATGTTAGTATATAATATACATATGGTACTGCGTCGCAGGTTAATATTTATTATTGGGAAATGAGATTAATTATTACATTTATTAATTTTTTCTTTGTTGACGTAAATACTTATACCGTTGTACTGTTATTTTCTCGTGTAATAAATCTAATCTAATCATCAACTGATGAATTCAATAGAACGAATTATTTTACAGAAGCCTTAAAATTATAATGATTTTTAAAACGTCATCGCGTACCAGCCGTAAAACTAGATTTTTGTTTTGTTTCAGCGTAGTCGGTAAAAGGTATTCTATAACTATCTGTGCATGCGCAGCTACCCGTGTACCAAAATCAGTTGAAAAACGTTTAGCCGTTTTGGCGTGATGAAACCCCAACGTCACATACAAAAAATACAAAACTTGGGACCTCGGGGCAGGAATTAGGGACCTTTAAATAGTTTGCATCACTTATTTGTATGAAAATATTTTAAGTGCACAGACATTTCATTATTAAAACTTTATAATACTAAAACTGTTGTTACCCTTTGTACTTAGGTTAAAAATATATAACAATTTCTAAAATACTTAATTTATGTATAATACTTTCTTCTGTTTCCGCGATTATTACTCATCGAAATAAAACAATTTAACGGTTTATGTCGCGTATATTATCTTATTTTAGTTCCCGACGTTTCGGTAGCTTTTAAGCTTTCCATGGTGACGGGTGGAAATGAGATAATATACGCGATATAATCCGTTAAATTGTTTTATTTTAATACTTAATATGTAATAATAAATTTTCAATTTGGGTCCAGGCAAACTATTTATCTACGTGTTCATTAGGTATTCTTGCCAAAATGAGTGAAGAAGGAAACACCAGCGAAAACTGCGCACTTGAACTGATCTCCATTAACTAATTCAAAAGCTTTCTGCGTCGTATAACCATTAATCCATTCCAAGTTCTTTCTGGCTCGGTGCGCGGCCGACTGTACGCGAGGAACGACTTCTTAGAAATATAAGTTATTAAGTTTAACCTGTATAACGCGCGCATCTTATTGATTACTGATATAGACAGACACACATAAAATTAAACTGTTTTGTTCCGTAGTCCACTAGGAACCCTTATAGTTTCGCCATGTCCGTCAGTCCGTCTGTCTATCTGTCGGCGGCTTCGCTCCATGATCATTTAGTACTAGAAAACTGAAATGTGATATTAGTATGTGTATGTATCATGCCGACAAAACAGTAAAATAAAAACAATTTAACGGATTATATCGCGTATATTATCTTATTTGAGTTCTCGTCGTTTCGGAAGCTTTTCAGCTTTCCATGGAATAGCTTCCGAAACGTCGGGAGCTAAAATGAGATAAAATACGCGATATTATCCGTGAAATTGTTTTATTTCAATGAGTAATAATCGCGGAAACAGAAGAAAATATTAAGTAAAAGTACCTCTCGTACACCTAAAGCCGGGGTGAATTGTTTTTTTTTCATTTCAATACTAGTATGTGTCGTTGAATAGGTCTTTTATTTATGGAAAAATTCATGATAATCCTTATAAGTTCTTTCAATGAAAACTATATTGAATAAAATCGGTCGAGACATTTTTGAGTTATTGCCGAAAAACTGCACTTCTCAGCTAGACGGGAGTCTCAGCAGGACGTACTTAAGTGCTGTCGAGATACGCTCTTTTGCTTATCACACATTTTTTCATATAGTATATTGTTCATCTGTAGTGCATTTTTTTTATATGAAACGCTGCGGAACCCTACTCTGAGCGTGGTCCGACATGGTCTTGGGCGGTTTATAGTATTAGCTGTTATAGCGATAACAGAAATACATCATCTATGAAAATGTCAAATGTCTAGCTATCACGTTTCATGAGATACAGCCTGGTGACAGACAGACAGACAGACATGTCTGTAAAGGGTATGGAAACCCTAAACAATATTAATATTTCTCGCAAATAGTTATACTTGCCAACTGGATGCCGTATAGTCACTTCATTTGTAAATATTATCTGTCACGATTCACAAATTATTTATGGTTATATAGCAACAGATTTAATAAATAAAACATCTTTGTTGGCAGCTGTTAATAATCCGCTGACACTGGCGCCACAAGCAATGCCCATAAAATAAATCAAACGGGTTTATGACCTAACTATTGCACCATTAAAATATGGTGAAACGCTTAGTCGGTACGATTATCGTGAAAAAATGTCATTTTTCACACAACACTGTAAAAAATAATGTATACACTTCGACAGATTGTTTTGGAGATATCATGCGGAAATTATTGTGGTTATCTAATTTATAGGCAGGGTAAGAGGGATGTTTAATAGGTCCCCTTTACTGGAGCAATTTGTGTTCGTAAAAGCTATTAAAGGTAGTTTTCTCAAGGGGCGATGAAATAATAGGGTACCTATGATGAAAAAATAACGATTTTCACCCATGTTTTTCAATGGGTGTAAATACTATAAATCGAAAACCACGGAACGAGCTGCTACTAAATACTTACTTACATTTTACATAACGGTCAGATTCAGATAGTAGATTTTAGATAAATAGATTAGATAGTTCCTTTGCTTTACCGGAAAATACTGTCTTGGTTAGATGTGACAATAAATTGTGCTCACATGCACATGTTCTAGCAGTTTCCACAAAAAAATACGCAAGGGGCTAGATACCAGTGGCGTTGCTTCCGTATAAGCCGGTTGCCCAAGGAAAGGCTTACCACCACCTTTTGCTTTAAATATAAGTAAACGAATAAGTATGCTTCGGCTTCTCTTCAATTTACCTTACGCAACGCCTCTGCTAAATAAGGAACAAAAACCATGAAAAATAGAACAGTTTCGCTTGGAACAACTTTCAAGTACCAACAGTTGCATTCACAAGCGCGATTCGCAGATCTATTACAAACGATTTAACTTTTATATCACTGCAATTGGCATCGTCTCAAGTCGTTTGGGCTAATAAGTCACTGTAAACATGATAATGGCCCATAAGTGCCGGTTAGATCAACAGGCGAGTAAAAACTGTGATAGAGTGTATGGTAAGAGAAGAGAATTCGACGAAGCACTGCGGTATCTCCAATTTAGCAATATCACGGCCATAACGATCGACGTATCCTGTAATTTACAAGATCTTACTTAGGTAGAAAAAGCCGGTTTAAATGCAAAATGAAAAGATATTGTAACAAATAGTGACAAAACTTGAAGGCAAGCTGACTGGACTCTGTATTCTCTGAAGTCTATGCCTTCTTGTCCCGTAAGGGACGAACATAACTGTTATGCAGCTAAATTAAAAACTCGTTTATAAATGGCTGACAGCTTACCATAAAGAATCTACGTAATTTGGGCGGATAATTTTCCAAATAATGTTTTCTTTATTTGTTTTCCACCAACTCGGTTATGGCAGCGGTTGAAAAGTGAAACTATGACAAAGACAAAACATAATATATTTCTCTCTGTCACTCTTATTATACCATGTCGTTCGGTAGTGGTATTATTATTTGGTTGTCAAGTCTATAGGATTCTAGGTCTGAGGTTCTATGTCATCCCGCGCGAAACTGACAGCTGACAGCTACAGGGTTGCGTTCCAATTTACACACGATCTAAACAATACCGATTGAAAATTTACATCAGAAGAAGAAAGGATGATTAAGTAGCATTTCTATAATATTTTGTGATTGGTTCTTGACTTTACTTCATACTATTTTGCGAGTTTAGCGCCATTCTAGATGAATTTGGAACCATTATTTACTGCCTCCGTCAATTTTTATTGCTAACGGAAATGAGGTATTGTCTGTGCATTATTGCGTATGTAAGTCCGAAACATACGGAACTGAAAACACTAGAAACTTCATTTTCGGAAAATCGTCAAATTACAACAAAGCCATGTTCACAGAATCACTGGAAATCTGATTAAAGTGCGTAAACTGAAGCCGATATTCGAATTACAGAGAACAAACTGAAATGAATACCGTACTTGTTTCAAAGGATGTCCATTGTAGTGCTAGTGATGGCTTCATTTCGAATTATTCAATCGATATTTTTTATATAAAATATTATACAATTTACACCAGCCTATATACATCCCACCGCTGAGCAAAGGTCTCCTCTTGGGGATGAGCGTTGGTCATGAATTCTTTTTATGCGACTATGCTAAAAAAAGAGGGTTAAACTTTTTTCTCCCCAGTAATTTCTAAGAAATATAAACTTTTAGTACTACATATGGAGCACGGAGAAGAAAAAAGCCATTATCCTCTTTTTCGCTTTAGCGTCGTCGGGTATCCTGTACCCATCGTCGAATGTCCAGGTATAGGTACTTGTTAAACAATTTCGGCCATATTTTTTTCCTGTTACATTATGATACTGTAGTAATACATACTCATTAGCATTCAAATAAAATACAGTGATAGGTTTAAATCAGTTCTCAGTTCACAAGCAGACGGCTAAAGTGCATTTGTATACTTATCGTGGCGCTGGTTATTTTTATATTTTACTTTTAAATTTAGTTGCGTTTATTTTGGAATGCAACAAGTCAACGCGAAGAATTATTTCTGGATACTATAATATTTCTAAAACGTCCCTCTATTATTTCAAAACCTATTTGATCTCAAGTTTAATTTCAATCCTTCTATATTATTGTGAGTCTGCAACGAGCTTCGTAGGACCTGAACCATGCGGGGGGTTCTCACAGGGGACCATAGTTACGGCCATTAAGGACCATGCCAAAAACCAACATCAACAAGAGTGGAAGAAAGTGGCGGGCCTGAGGCATGCAAAGCTATTCATAGGAAGAGTAGAATCGGGCTGGTCCAAGAAACTGTGGAACTACAGCAAAAGACAACCCAGAATTACAATGGGGGTGTTCACAGGCCATTTCGGAGTCAAAGTACTCCTGGCGAAACTGGGACTGTCTGACAATACAGATTGTAGAATGTGTGGTGAGGAGACAGAAACAATGGAGCATTTATTATGCGAATGTCATGCCTTTGCCAGACAGAGAATGAAGGAATTTGGCATTGGTTACCCACAGCTAAAGGAATTCCAGACGCTGCCATTGGCATCTATCATCCGGTTTATGGAGATGGCAGAACAAACCATTGAGTAGCAAGAAGGGGTAATTACACAAAAGATCCCACTGGGTCGAAGTGTATCCTGATATCAAGATAAGATAAGATATTGTGAGTCTTGTGTTCATTAAAAACTAGAAGGTGCCGGCAACGTCGTTCGCGGAGGAAGAAAAAGCCATTACCCTCTTTTTGCTTCACCGTAGTCGGGTAAAAAGTATCCTATAACATTCTGTGGATAAACGCAATCATCATTGTCTTCATATCTCAGCAATAGAACACAAACAGTTGTTGTAAATGGAACCCAATCCAGTGGAGCTGCAGTTAAGCTATAGTAGAAAATCTTTCTGATATAGTACTATTTGCTGATGATACATCATTAATTTTCAAAGTTGACCGGAAAGCAACAGACTATGCCGAAATTAATAGTGTACTAGTTAAAGTACTTGACTGGTTTAATATTAATAATCTGGTATTGAATGCTAAGAAAACGAAATGTGTTAGATTTGCTTTACCGAATGTTAGAGCAGTGGATTCTGCTATATCGCTCAATGGTGAATGTTTAGAAATGGTGGATAGGGCATTATTCTTAGGTTTAACACTGGACAAAAACTTGCAATGGAGTCCCCATTTAGCAGTACTTGCAAGTAAATTAAGTTCAGCAGCTTACGCTATTAGAAAAAATAGACAATTGACCAATGTTGATACTGCTCGCTTAGTATATCATAGTTATTTTCATAGTATCATGTCGTACGGTATTCTGGTTTGGGGCAAAGCAGCTAACATACAGACTATATTTGTGTTACAAAAAAGAGCGATTCGTTCTATATATAACTTGAACTCCCGTGACTCCTTAAGAGAACTTTTTAAAGACATCAACATATTAACCGTAGTGTCCCAATATATTTATGAGAATATTATTTATGTTATTAAGAACCTAGAGTATTTTACTAGGAATTCAGATATCCACAATTTTAATACTAGAAATAAAAACAAAATCGCTATTAGAAAGTTCCGCGTTCGTAAAGTAGCCAAATCATTCGTAGGCCAATGTATACATTTTTATAATAAGCTACCAGATGATGCTTTGAAATTATCGTTTCCAGCTCTCAAAAAGTACTTAAAAGAGTCCCTAATGGCAAAGGCTTATTATAGGGTAGAGGACTATTTAACAGACAAAAATGCATGGCCCAAAACAGAAACCAAATAATTTACTTTTACCGGGACACGGTTCTTATAAGGTGGCATATCAAACGTATGTAAGTTGTTTTAAATAAAAATCACTATTTTGCTTTTTTATATTCTAGATTTTTTTTTACTTTTATAAGTTTTGATATGTTTTCTTGAAGAACTACGCATTGAGTTTACACTCAAAACATATATTTAGGTTAGGCTAAGCACGAATATTGTAATAGATATAAGAGTTATTTCGAAAAAATGACTGACTGTTGAGTTTGTTTCGGCTTTCTTCTCTTCAGTGGTCTCCTCTTGGGAAACGCCGTAAAGTCAGACTTGTAAAAGTGCCCTTATGGCCTACTTACAGAATAAAGATCATTATTTCATTATTTCATTATAGAAATGCGTCTTTTGACAATAACATAAAAACGCGTCATTTTACAACTAATTCTGCTCTCTTTTTTATACTAAATACTACCAAATTTCAGAAAGGAAGGGTAAGAGTAGTTAGTTACAATGTGTTCGGATTTTAAGATATTATTAAAAGACGCATCTGTCGCACAGTGGCAATTGCCCTGGTTGACCTTACATAGGTTTTTACCTATTAATTACAAGTGAATTTAATATAAAGCTAAAAACTATTCAAACCTTAAAATTCTTCAAATATACCTTTATGCAATTAGTAGTAATAGGGTAACGTTAATGTTTGGAAACATCGATATCAAGCAACCTTTTCCCCGCACTATCCCTTTGATTGGACTTCATCATAGTCAAAGCGCAGTTTAATTCAAATTCCTACCTTTTCAGCCATTTTACACCGGACTTTCCAGGAATGGCCAAAGGCCCTCGGGTGTATTGTTTTAAACTTCACATTATTAAAATTTTGAAGCGAATGGTGTTTAAATTATATATTATTTCCTTTCCAAGTATTTTAAGTAAAATGTGAGCGAGTGAGTAATTTGATGCGATATTAAATTATTTGAGAGAGTAAGGTAAATGTCCCAATTCTTGGCAGCTTAATTCGAATAAACAAAACTGTATGTGACACACAGTTTGTATCCATGAAAATATAATGATAGCAGAGTCCTACTCCTAAGCAAAATGTACGCGGTTAGATCTTATAGATAGATTTTGTATTGGTTACTGACATAGACAGATAGACATAAAATTATACTGGTTTAGTATTTGATGTAAAAGCATAAATACAACATCAGTGAAAATTTCAATGTCTAGCTATCACAGTTCATGATATATAGCCTGGTGACAGAAGGACAGACAGACAGCGGAGTCTCAGTAATAGGGTTCCGCGTTTTATTCTTTGGGTACGGAACCCTAAAAATGTATCAATTGTTTTTCTTCGAAATGAACCACGCACGAGATGAACCGCGGTATACATTTTATCATCATCCTGCGTCCATCCCTTTCTTACATTCCCATCATTTCCAAACATAGCTTCAACTAATTTATACTGTGGCTTAATCGCTACCGTCTACATTGTAGTCTTTTTGATCTCAACCTGTCGCCGCCCATAAAGTAACATTGTCTCGAATAGTTTCACATAATTAGCATATTTAGATTAATAATTAAGGAGTTACCGAACTCGTCTAATTTTTTATTGCCTATTACGTCATAGTATAAATTAGCGTGGACATTATGGGAGCGATTTCAGCGTCATCTTATTAGTACAAAGATATGGGTTACGTACTAGAAGTGAATTAGTTACAACTAGGGACTACTAGCGCGGGGCGACTTATTTTCCGAAGTCAAAGTTTCATTTAAATTTCACTTTATTCACAGAAGTTGCCTTAATTTTCAGATGCGTTTCTTAGCTGACAGTTACCATCGTAATTCCTATTCATACTTTTTTTGAAATATCCTTACTGGAAATTTAAACTTTGACAGCTCATTGCTTGTCTTTAGACCAGACAAAATAATTATGAAATGGACTAAAATTCTTCATTTCAGGTCATTACCAGGGCAGGGCATTTTCATGGCATTTTGTGCGAGTACTCACTTATTGACTTTTAATGTACATAATTATCGTGACCTTTCATTGGTAGTTATAGACATTAGGTCACTATGCCAATCATTAGCCACGTTGTAATTTTCTTCAACAAAATATTGGAAATGCCTCAAAATAAGAAAAGTATTGACTATTTAGCCATAAGAATGCCTGTTATTTACCTCTACATTTAATATTGTTTAAAGTTTGTGTTCTTTATCGTATTTTATCGATACCTTATTATCGGCAGTCCATAAATGAGAACTCACTAATTACAGATGATAGTACCACGAGGCTTTAGTCATTACCGACGCATATGAGGTTTTAGTTGCAATTAAGCCTCAACATTTGAAGGCCCATCATACAAATATTTGCCCTTACTGTGAATCGAAACCAGGACTTTCAGCTTCGCAGGCAAGGTTATTCCCGCAGAGCTAACTAAGAAACTTTAGTGACGAAACATAGGTAAGTATCGGTTTGCTCCTTCACAATATTTGTTTGTTTTGCTATGCCTACGCCACTTCCAGTGTACATAATTTCAGGGTTGTCACAATCCGAGCAGATCAAAGGACGCGCTCATAGGAATCCACTAATTAGTGTATGGCATCTGGGGCACAAACGGACCGACAACGAGAATGCTATAACTATACACATAAAGTATCAAAGCTTTATAACCTTTGTTTCGCTGATTTTCGGTGATAAAATCACGTGTCGGTGTTTCTTTGATTTGGTTTTCTTTTAAAGGAATAACTTGAATTTTAACGGGTTTCTTTAATGATTTATTTTTAGTTAAGGTAGTAAGCGTTTCGTAGAAATTTGTGTTATCGTAATAACTTATGACATAAAAATTATACTTTTTTAAACTAGTTTTTATTCACGTGTATTATCCTTGGTAACAATTAAATTTTATGTAGTTTTGGTGTCCCTTAGATGCAATTATCTACAATAAAAAAGTCTCTTTTTACAAAACAAAACCGACTGAAGAAATATGTAAAAAAATATTATTCTATTTTGAACCTTCCGGTGCATTCGAAACTAAATTCGAAATACCCCAGTAGTTAATACGACCTAATATCTAAACGACCTATTCTTAGAATGAATGAATCCCGAATCGACTTACGATCAAAAAAAGATATACACTTTGCTCGAAACAACTCAATTTCGAATGAAATGTATGTATGTAATCACTTTATTGCACATAAATTAATACAAAAAAAAATGTATTTACAAAACACAGATATGTACAAAGGCGAACTTATTACTGTGAGGCATCTCTTCCAGTTAACCTTTAATGGAATAAATCTCATAAAAACTAATTCACAAAATGAACCAATCCCAAAATACCCTAAATTTTTATATCAAAATACTTAATTCTCTTCATGTCCTGTTTTTAAAAAAACACGACTACCTTAAATATTTGCATGACTTACTTAAGTCTAGATGTATGATTCCAAATGTTAGATTTTAAGATCATTATTTTCACTATGTCTATTGCAAATAAATATTTAATTTAATTTAATTTCATTTCAAAGTATAGTATTATAAAAAAGAGCTATCTTGCTTCGCTCACTCGGCTCGCGCGCTGTAGGGTCGCAGTTCTTCCTAAAATTCCTCCTCGCTTCGCTCGTCGTCGTACTTAACGAATACCTGCCTTAAGGAAGAATAGGTAGGTTATTATAATAGTAGTACGTATTCCACATTATACGAGTACTAAATTATACCCACTGAGCGTAATATCGAACACAGTAATATCAATAGATATATACGTTGTTACTGTAAGATTAATAATTGTTATATTACAAGGTAATTATACCTGATGATAGTTAAATCATAACAAAATATACGAATTTAAATAAAACAATTTAACGTATTATATCGCGTATATTATCTAATTTTAGTGCCCGACGTTTCAGAAGCTTTTCAGCTTTCCATGATCACGGGTGGAATAATCGCGGAAACAGAAGAAAATATTCGAATATTTCACGGTCTGCGTCCCCAAAAATAACCCCTGCTTAGCCAACCGCGCGTGCGTACTAGGGCACTGTGTATCTCACAGCTTCACCGCGCTTTGCAACTCATTAGTAATATATTGGACCAGGACAAAACTCTTGATCTCATCTCATCCTCTGAGCCTAGATTTTTAGCCACTGCCAGACATCTTGAGACTATTGTGGCTTCGAGCAAAATAATTGATTATTTCTTTCTAGTCGTCTCACTCTTATAAAAGTGGTCGTGGTCTCGATGATGATGTAATCGTACACAGCAGATCTGCGTCCTCCGTCCTCTCGACAATAATTCCGAATTAATTATTATTATTAAACTGAAATTTTGATACTTTAATTTATTTATGTTCTTAAATGTCATTTTTCGTGTTTTTTTACTATCAGTGACATATACGAAACTAATAAACAATATTGTTATGCTTAAAGTGCACTGTATATCTCTTAATCATAATATTGACCAATACGACGTTTACCCCCGCCCCTAAACGACTCACGTAACTTATGGCTACCCTCCAAGCTTCTCAACATTTCGTTCATGAGTGTCTTACTCACAAATACGACATAATTACTTTATTTATTTATTTATTTATTTATTTATTTATTTATTATTTACAAATGTTTACATGACTTAACAGAATCATCCAAAGCGCCATGAAACTTAAACTTAGAAAATTACATGAATACAAATTTTCACACGAAGTATTACAAATTACTTTACACACACTCTTACATTACACTAGTAGGCCTAGCATCCATCATTTCGCAGAGTCTGAGGCATTCACTTCTCACAGCCGTCCATCGCCACGCAAACAGATCACACTCCGGTGCGGATGCCAGGAGGGCATTCATCAGAGCGAGAGCACGAAGGAGCGGAGAGTTCTTGTGCGCCGCGGTGCGCGCCACTGGCACCGCCAACAGATCGCGTCGGCGCGGTCTGAGGGCTATCCTGGGGACGTCTGGTACGTGCAGACGCACAAGTTGCGTCACCAGATCCGGACAGTCCGAGTCACCACGCAGGGTCCGACACGCGAACGTCAGCAAGCCTAGGTTACGTCTCACCTCCAAAGAGTTGTAACTTAAGGTCCCAAGGAGATACTTAGTTGGGTAGAGAAACGGGTAGTACCCGTACATTTTCTTAAATAAAAACCTTAGAAATGCCTTTTGAATTTTTTCTAGAAGCAAAGCGTAAGTCGATTCATGAGGATGCCAAATGATGGACGCTGTCTCAAGCTTGCTTCTTACTAAGGCATTATAGACGACCTTGATGGCAACGGGATCGTTAAAGTGACGAAGGTTACGGATAACGAAGCCCAGTCTTCGATAGCAGCCGGCAGCAAGCGATGAAATATGCTCATGAAAAGTTAGCCGCGTATCAAAGACCACACCCAGATCCCTAGCGGAGAGCACACGGTTTATGGGCTCGGACCCAAGCAAATATTGAGCCTGTATCGGCAAATGAGCTCGGCTAAAGGTGCAGACGCAACACTTAGCCAAGTTGAAGAGCAACTTGTTTTCCACACTCCACCGAAAAACCGAGTCGATGTCCCTTTGCAGCGACTCACAGTCACTAATCTGCTCCACTCCATACACCAACTTCAGGTCATCTGCATATAACAGACACTGAGCCGACTGAAGAACTGACTTGAGGTCGTTTACCATGATCCCAAACAAGAAAGGCCCTAATATGGAGCCCTGACTTACACCAGACCGGGTATGATAAGGGGCCGAGAGAAAGCATCCATGTTGGACGTACTGCTGTCGATCACGTAGGTAACTAGCGAAGAATGACAACAATGCGGGAGAGAAACCAAACCGATCCAGTTTCGCCAGTAGCACATCGTTATCCACGCGATCGAAAGCCTTTCCGAAATCGAAATAAAGAACATCGACTTGGATGCCTCTATTCAGGTGCTCAGATATGCTATCAGCCAAGATTAATAAATTGGTGTCAACAGAGCGAAACCGTCTGAATCCATGTTGCGCGTCACATAAAAATGGTTTTACCTGTGAGCATAGAGTTTGGTGGAGTATGGACTCAAAGAGCTTAGCCAGAGTGGAAAGGACAGCAATGGGCCTGTAGTTTTCCACGATAGTCACTTCATTTCCCTTTGGGATAGGTCTCACCCTCGAGACTTTCCAGCGGAGAGGGTATGATCCAGCACTAAGCGCCAAGTTATAGATATAGTGTAAAGGAACTTTTAGAAACTCCACACATCCCTTTACTACATACGCTGGCAGGTTGTCGGGCCCAACAGCGCTATTGGATTTCAGACGCTTTATCCCAGATACAACCTCTTCCATTGATATTGCAGCTATATGAATGTAGTTGGCATTGCGTTTTAAATCCTCTATTCCTTGTATGTTAGGATCGAGAAGCGGAGTGTCAGGTAAAAATACCCCAGAGAAATAACTCGCAAACGCCTCAGATACCTCGGCTCCGCCAAACTGCTTTCCATCTAGCTTCACAGTGCTGACAAACCCCCCCTTTGACTTCAGACTGCTTAAATGCTGCCAAAAAGCCCTAGGATTGTCCTTAACCTTCTTCTGGATTTGGGCAATGTAGTCGTCGTAAGCAGAGGCTATTCGTCCTTTCACCTCGGACCTCATTTTCGCGAACTTGTTGTAAGAATTTTTGTCATTGGTGCGTTTCCACTCTCGATGCAAGTCACTCTTTAGCCTCAAGTCACTAATGAGGTCCGCGGTGAACCAAACGGGATAACTTCTACTTGGCTTCTTCGGACGACTTCGCTTGGGTAAACAAGTGTCAAAAATCTCATACAATATTTTGTAAAGCATATTTACAGCACTGTCGACATCGCCAGCACTGAGAGCTTCCTGCCAGCTAACCTCCGAAACTAATTTGTACATGAGCTCGTAATTACCTTTGGTGAAATTCCAGTCCCGCTCCATGTCTACATTGCTAGGAGCTAACCGTTCAGCCGGCGGACGGCGCGTCAGACACTCAGTTGGAATCGAAATGTCCAGAGGGGGGTGATATAAATCGGATCTAGGAACCAGCCCTCCTCCCGGCATTTCCACTACTAAGGTATCCCGGATGCGCTCCGACACCAGCACGACATCCAACTTGCCACCATGTGCATTCATCACCTCATTCGTCTCTTTCAAATCACATAGAGCTAAAAAATAACAATAGTAGGATAAAACATTTTGGGACGTATATGCCGGGTTCAAATTTAAGTCACCGACTACCAGCACTACACACATTAATGTCTCAACCACTGACTCTACTTTCTGGAACCATTTCAGATAAGTTTCGTCCGTTGCATTAGGAGGAATGTACACTACGCACAAATAACAGGTAACTTGGTTGACAACGCATAAAGCCCATAAATCTTCACCTGTTGGAGTTTCGAAGTCTCGACAACGCTGGAGCAGAACTCCTGGTCGCGCAGCGAGGAGCACGCCCCCGCCACGCGCGCCCGTGGCGCGGTCCCGGCGCAGCAAGCTCCACCCGCCGCACGTGAGCTCAGCGTCATTGACGGCATTAGTGAGGAACGACTCAGTTACTGCAATGACATCGCAATCCATAAATAAGAGGTTTTGCCTAAAGTAACTAAGTTTCGTGTTCAGTCCCCTTACATTTTGGTACACTACGTCTATCGTCGACCCTACTTTCTGCCTGACGATCGGAGGTACCTGGGTCCGTGAGGTGGCTGTCGCGTGGTTTCCGAAAAAACCACGCTTTCACACGTGCGTTCTCAGGCCAAACCTCCGCCGAAAGGCATCTATCGTACAATTCTCGCGGGACTCCTATTTTGTACGATTTATAAGCCCCCTTAGGCTTGAGCTCCTGAACCGCGCAAATTTTTCCAGGACACATTGATTTTAAATAATCACGTATATCGTCTGCACCCGAAATCATCAATTACGTCGCATTTAAACAGTTTCTGTGTAAGCAAACAAGATAAGTGTTACAAACTACATGTTAGTACCCCAAGTAACACACAAACTGTATTAGAGCTTATTTAGCACTTATAATGCTCAAACTGGCTGTGTAAGCGGTCTTACACAGCTTGTGTGTTACCTCGGACAGAGGCTTCATCAGGAGTGTAACGAAGAGTTTCCCGCAATATAATTTGTATGAAACCATACAATTTAACTTACTAATTTAAATGACTTCCTCTATGAACAATGCCGCAGCTATCTGAAGTACATTTGCGTATGATAATGAGACCGGGTGGTCTAAGTTATGACGTCATAGCGTTTTAAACTGTAACTTCACCTAACCTTTAACGTTGATAAAATATCAATCTGAAAAAATCAAGCATATCAAAGACAATTAATAAAAAAAAATACTGTAAAAATCATTTTCATTCGGTTGTTCTTATCCCATTTACTTATAGGGTCGGCGCAGCATGTTTTTTCTTTCTTTCATAACCTCTCTATAACCCGTCCTCTCGTGACTTATATCCGTCCTGTTCATGTCATATCTCATGCAATCCATCCACCTTTTGCTTGGTCTACCCCTTCTCTTACATCCCTCCACATGCATATTTTCACCCCTTATACATAGCATATCTTCTTCCCTTCTTGTCACATGAGTATCATCCCTAAACAGAGTCGATTCGAGTTGCATCAGATTGGTGCCGTGTGCTCTGTGCGCTTGTTGTGTTGCGCTTGGTCAGCACAAGGTCAATTCTTTGACATTTGGAGACACTTTACACGTCCAAAACATTATGCGTTGACCATGGAGACCTTTAACATCTCCTAATTTAAAGTTTTGAACACGGAGACTCTCTACTGCTCCATTAAACTTAATATCCTTAAGTTTATATATTTATAAATATATAGTGATATGTATATGTGTATTCTTCTTTACTACATTTGACGCCGAGATACCCTTTACGTCTCTGTAAGTATGTTAAGTCATAATCTAATGGATCCGGAGACAATGTACATCTCCCTGTGAAGTGTGCCCAGGTATTTGTCCGTTGCATTAATAATTACTATGCACTATAATGTCATCATCTAGATTTTGAATGTTTTCTGTGTTTATTGTAAAATCAGACATGTAAAAATGGCCTTTGGGCCTACTTGCAGAACAAAAGTTTTAACTTTGAATTTGCACTCTGCGTAATTTAGGTATTAACAAGCGGATTATTATCCGCTTACTCTTATAACGTGCACCAAAACAACCAACATAATTCATGTATCTGCTAAAATACTCAAGCTATCAATTGGCTTTACATATAAATCGTTTGAACAAGTTCCAACTGACATATTGCGTCGTTGGCAGTTGACGACGATAAGAAAAAATGCCCTCATATGCTTTTCATGCCGCGACCTCAGATCATTAAACCACTGGAAATGGCAGTTTAGGTTCAACAACGAGAACAAAGAGAACATAATTTATGAATGTTGACTAAGTGAGAATATGGATGAAGTGGGAATATGGACGAAGTAGGATAAGGACGAATTGGGAATTTTGATAAAATGGGAATGTGAACAAAGTGAACCTAATCGGAAATGGCAAGGCGTTTCACTACCCAACAATTTTTCCATGCGTCACAGAAGATGGATTATTTTTTTCAATGGTACAGTCAGCATCAAATCGTCTGTAACAGCCAAAGCGCCAAATATCGTCACGCATCTTTGTGCCTATAGTAATAAAGATTTGTCGTGATATATTTGGCACTTTGGATGTACAGACTATTTGATGCTGATTTTACCAATCGATCCGGTTTCTTATAATTAAGAAATATATATATATACTATATACATACATATAGTTATAGGTATAGCCTTTGAGAATTAAGCAGTAGAAACGTTTAAATCGAAATCCAATATCAGGCATAACAGCTAGTCGTTAAAACTGCCCATACAAATTGAGTGACACTTGTGACGTCACTCATGTCACAAGTATATGGAAGAGTGAGGAGAACACGAGCATCCTAAAAAATCACAAGATAGCGTTACATTTTCTTTTATGCGGGAAAAAAACTGTAATTTTGCGTCACAATATGTATAAAGATAAAAAATCCCTATTTCACCTTTTTAGGTTCAATTTGATATATCTACGTTGTTTAATATGCTAATTATGAAAAATAAACGACAAACGGACAGATTATTATATAAAATGACATGAGATTTGTCATATGCTTTACCAGAAGGGATAAAGGTAAAAGATAAAGCTAATTACATATTTATTCTATGAGAATTTTTAAAAATCCCCTTTGCATTGTCATAGCCTAAGTAAATTCCTTTAACAACATCAATTTATAAAGAAATTAAATTACCCGTAGATATACCAGAGTTCTACGACATTTCACAATACAAGAACAGAGCATTAAGAAGAAAACCTTTACATATAAATGACAATACATCCGGTGGATGAATCAATAATGCTATGTTGACTTCAATACTCCGTTGTCAGATTCACGTCAGATTCAATAAAAATATGTCCAAGCTTAACCTACGTATTTAAACTAAATTATCCAGGGAAAGCGTCCTTATACCATTTCCAGTGATATATTGCTCTCGGCAACACTTTGAGAAAAAAACAATGTTCATTATGTTATACGCCATTGGTGTTATGTTTCAGCTATAAAGATATATATATAGATCGAGGATTTTGGAAGCTTTTCGGGTGTACAACAGATGTTCAGACTTGGTAACAATAAAAAGTGAAGGTCATTACAAAATCACAAAGCGTTATTGTGATGTTTTTTAACCCCAAAGCGTCAGACGTAGGGTTTATATTTTTGAGAGTATAATAATAATAATAAATAAATATTATGTGACAATTTTACACAAACTAGTCCCGTGGTAAGCTCAATAAGGCTTGTGTTACGGTTAGCTACTAGACAACGATATATTTAACAGATATAGTTACGAATATATATACAAAACATCCAAGGCTCCATACCAGGATTCGAACCGAGGAACTTCAGCTTCGCAGGCAACGTTACTCCTGCTGAGCTGTTATATAGCCAGCAGATAAAACGATGGAAATGGAACTAGCTTGAAGCTCCGAAGGGACCCAGAACACATTCCAAGGCAAGCTCTAGACTGGAATCCCCAAAGAAAGAGCCAACGTGGCCACCCTAAGCAGACCTGGTGGTGGATGATTACTACAGAACCGCAGGCGATGACTTGGAGTGAAGCAAAAGCGCGAAGCTCCAGACCATTCAAGATGGCTATGTACTGTGGACGCCCTCTACCCTATCCTAGGGGCATAGGACCTTAAGTCAAACTCATGTATAGGTAGTTATCAGTGGCATGGCGTTCATATAAGGGCATTTATATTAATATAGGCATTTAACTTTTACAACTTTATACAGGGTGGGCCATAAATCTTTGCAAATGGCAACACTGAATTTTTCGGAAATTGCCAGAGTGAGCGGCGGAAAATGGGCAAGAAACTATAGGTCACTTCGTGCAATTTTATTTATAATGGAGCGTTTCACGAGGAAACCACGGGCGTTTTGTGTTTAACAGTTTTATATAATGATGATGAGATAGCCGTGATCCCTTTGTCGTGATTTTAATCGATGTTTCAAAAGTGCAAAATTGTATAGATTACCCGACTCACTTGGTCCTAAAGTGCCAAATATACCGGCGGCCTTCCTCCGTTGTACAGCCAGAAAAAATTGTTGGACTGGTCCCGATCGGGTTACCTGGGTAACCCGATCGGGGTATGACCCATACTTTTCACTAATTTCCGAACACCAATTAATTTTTCCCATTTGTCTGAAAAATGAACGAGTCTTTTGTGAAAATGTCTGACACTAACTGGCTTATAAGGGTGGTATAATATTTGTAATAGCCGACGACAGCTAAGCAAGCGGGAACTGCAACGGGCGCGTTAAATATTCAAATGAGCTCTGCCTTCGTTGATAGGGCTGCCGCTGGAATCATCCCGTGAAATATTGACAGGAATATCCTGCGCTACTGCAGTACCTATGGTTCCGTCTGCGTGGCCAACGCTTATCCGCATTATATAACTGCATTTTATTTTGTTTTTTGTAGCCTGAATGACTTTCCGGCTCATAATCTATTTACATTATAAATCCCATTAAGAGTTATTTAAAAAAAAAACGTAACAGACTATTTGGAGAAGGAAATATTTTATTCTTATTTTTGTATGTTTGTATGTGTCGTTGTGGCTTCATCACGCCAAATCAGCTAAACAAATTTCTACTATTTTTGTACACGGGTAGCTGGGTGTCTCCAGATGGTTATAGGATACTTTTTACCCGACTAAACTGAAGGAAAAGAGGAGTTACGACTTATTATCCTCCGCGAACAAAGTTGTGGCTATCTTGTATAATTAGAATAAGACTGGTGATAGATAACTAATGTTACCAAAAGCAAGTCGGTGGTTATTGAGAACTTTACAGAAGGTGTATTACGTTAAATTTATTTCCATCAACATGAGCCGAGCATTTGTCATACGCTAATCATTAACAAATACAATACACTTTTTGTTTCACAAATATCATGATAATAATCACAATTTTTGCAATTTATTTGAAAGTAACTTCATAGTTCTGCACTAGGCGGCGCTAACGGCTAAAGAGTCGGATGCACCATACAGAGATCCATAAGCAAGAACAGATGACAAAATTCGTCGACTACTAGTGTGGACGATTAGCTCAGATGGTAGAGCGTGCTGCCCCGGTCTGGCTCAAGGCACTGGTTCAAGTCCAGTATCGTCGAAAAATTTTTTCATTTGTTTCTGATATTTGTTTATAATAATACAATACAGTTAATTTGACCTGTATTATAATGGCTCTGATTTTTGGTAAAAAAAAGGGTTATCATTTTTTGTCCTCTGCTGATGAAGTTGCACCTTCTAGTGTACAAATAATAACGCTCTGTTGTTCTCTGACATTAAGATCTAAACCAACCTAGTCACTTCTTATCATCATTACATAACTTAAGAGCTTTATGCTCATGTCGGTGGAGTAACCACCATTCTCTCTGTCTTCGGCACAACACTTGCCTTCTTAATGGTCTGTTTATTTTTTGTGCCGTCTTGTATAAACCCCTTATTTTGGTCTATCCCCCTGAACTACCACTTCTATAGAAAGGTGCCATAGTCACACACACGTAGTCCGTAGTATCAAAATCCAAAATCGCATTGTGTGAATGGATCTTCCACAAAAGTTTTTAATCTTTCCTTTTTACACCTTACCAAATCATCAGATCGTATTCTCAAGTGGCGACTGCGTGCAGAACGATGCAGCGTAGGAAGGCCTCCCAACATGATGGACCAACGATTTGGTTAATATCACAGGAAACCGATGGATGAGAGTGGGTCACAACGGGTCATTGTGGACATAGGGTTTTTGCGCAATGTAGGCAGTTTTTATAGTAGATTGTTAACCAAGTGTTGAAAGTGACCCATTGCACCTGAGATATTTCGGGCGCTCGCTCTCACGAGGGTGAAATGGGTAATTTCACCCGAGTTACACATCCTACTTTTCATTTCGACTGGGAAGAAAATAAAAAATCATCATCATTATCATCATCATCATCACCACCAGCACCATCACTATCACCACCATCAACTCTGTGGCTAATCGTAACAATAAAATACTTTCCACCCCAGGGATGGAAAATCTCTTTTCCACCCGGCTAAATACCCATGAAAATTAAACTTTACGAACAGGAGAGATGAAAAATGTTTTGATCACATGTGTAGGCAGTTTTTTCTATGGTTATATGGAGCCATGATCGTTCAGGGTAGGCAGTGCCTTTGTGCCTGTATCGACCCCAGGCCACTAGTTGTGGATATCCTTGGGGACGGCCATTGTCTAGCAGCGGACTGATATCATGATGATGATGATGACCAGATCATACCTTTACTTGTATTTGATAGACATTATAGACAACTTACACTGGCACGGAATTTTCCTTCGTATGACAAAATAATCGACCGACTGTGATTCAGAGTCACGCAAGAACACCTTTGAATATACAAAACCAGCATAAATATAGTATAACTAAACCTCAATGCCTCACTACCTTAATACAGTGTAGTAATACCAAAATTCAGATTTATAGGACATTAGGAATACCGTAGTCTAGTTCTGTAGACAGACCCCTTTTAAGGGGTTGGGAGCATGAAAGTAACGTCTTTCTTAATTTTTTTGTTCTTTGTATGTAAAATTTAAGCTCCATGCCAAATTTCAGCTTTCTAGGATATCGGAAAATACACTAAAGGTTTTGATGAGCGAGTGAGTGGTCAAATCGTCTTATTAAAGGTATCAATAAAATCTAAAGTATACAAGTTCGATCAATGAAACTTATTATATTTCATATGTTCTTTAACTGCATCTGATCCTGAAAATTTGGGCTCTCTGATGTTATCCGGTGCGAACCTACGAGGATTTGAAAATGAAACAAAACGGTTTTGAGAAAAGGCAGTGTCTCGCCGTCTTTTCTGTTCCTCTTGGCGGGGGCAAGACTTGTGATATTAGTACTAGATGTAGATTTGTTCTAGAACCTATCTAACTACAAATAAACCCAGCCTCGCCATCCCTACACCATGCACAGAAAGCTGTAAATCCGCACCCCACTCACTAATAGGCCATAATAAAGGTAATGCGACTTAAATTGCGAGTCTGCCTTCCGCGTATACGCCCGTATCTTTGTACATACGCTTTTGTTTGGCAGAATTAATTACGTTTGAGTGCATAGCGTTTGGGGGTGGAAAAATGGGTGCACCTTTGTGTATCGGTGGTGCATTTATTTTGATGTCTGGCGTGCTGTTACATAAATGCACTTTTAAAAAAAAGTACATGTTATTTTTAACTACAAATCTGGTTACGTTTGCCTCATATATTTCACTTTTTTCAGGGTTCTGTACCAAACAGGTAAAAAAGGAACCCTTATGATTCGCCTATTCTCTACCGTATTTTATGTTAAGGCTCTATTGTACTGTTTCTGTTGTGAAGTAAAGAATTGTTGTATTGTATTGTATTGTATTGTATTGTATGTCTGTCAGTTTGTCCGTCTGATTGTTACATTGTATCAGGAACTACTTATAGGTATTTATTTATCATCCCACTTATATCATTTGCTCGTATTCGATCACCGTGGCGTGGCATGACCGCGTATTGCGCTGCTTGGACGCTCATTGTCGGCGCGGCGATCACGCTGCGCTTGTCCGATCTAGATGTGAGATACATAGTCGGGAAGAGAGAGAGCTGGTTTCCGATTGAGTAAAAAATTGTCATGCTTAAGTAGGTTCGGTGAGAATGCAATATTATGATACCAACAAGGTGATCTGATGATGGAGCCGGAAGGTGGTCATATGAACTCTGTAATAAAAAAACGCAATCTTACAAAGTATGGAATTTTTTAAATCGTCTCGACGAGTAACTGACAAATGTTTAAAGAAAAGTTGTTACACACAGGAAGAAAACTTGGCACGACTTTTCAGTATTGAAATAGAATTTATATGCATGAAACAAATGAACGCTACGCTACTTTATAAATGTAAAAAAACAGGCAAAGTCTCTTCCAGCATATTTTTTCACGGAACAATATAACTTGGATCTCTTCAAGACGAGAGTGAATATACACTATTACCTAGGTAAGCAACTTCCATCGTCGCTTACCAACAGGTGTGATTGAAGTCAAATGCTTGCCTATCTTAAATAAAAAAAATGACAATAGGGTAGTTTACTGGGTTAGAACAAAATTATTCTAATCAATGCGTCAGTTAGGTACTCAAAAAATATTGGAAACGTATTTTTCTTTTGTCAATCAAACAAAAAAAAAAACGAAGATAAAGCGCGTCAAAGTTATGGAGTAGGGAGGTATGAAGTCACGCTTGTGTAATGGGGAATGGATGAAAATTTTCAAAAATCTTGAAATTTTGTTTATATTTCAAGATTTCAAGATTTTTGAAAATGTTCATCGATTCCCCAGTGACAAAAGAAAAAATACGTGTCCAACATTTTCTGATAATCATAATTTTTTATTTTTTATTATTTTCTACTAACTGATTAATTATTTTTTTAGGACACAAGCTTATTACGAGAGAAAAGATGTAACTCGATAGGTCAGTAAACACCTATCCATATTAAATCTTGTCTTTAAGTACAGATTTTTTTTTTTATGGCATATAGGGCAAACGAGCAGACGGGTCGCCTGATGGTAAGCGATCACCGTCGCCCATAGACACCTGCATCACCAGAGTAGTCACAAGTGCGTCGCCGGCCTTTCAGGTGGGAGTACGCTCTTTTCTTGAAGGTTTGAAAATCGCATCGGTCCGGAAATACTGCATGCGGCAATTTATTCCACAGTTCATTACAACAAAATTCAGGTTTCATTCATTTTAGAACCACACAATAAATATTGAAATATTGAGCCAAGCAATGCATCTTAACTATTTGAGTTCCACGAGTTTCCTCCAACAAAGAAGTGATAACCAAAGAGTATCGGTATCCTTGTAACAAATTCTGCAAGGACCAGCTTTGTGTATTTACTGCTTGCACACAATGCCGCGAGTCGAGGCGATTTCGAGATACATTGACGTTATTCTGAAATTCTTGCAATGGTCACGTTTTCAAAAACGGCAATGTACCTCGTCTTTGTCACCACTCACACCAATGTCTAGTGCTGGTTTAACAAAGAGCCATTTGCTTTCACCTTGACATTGCTATATTGCTATATTACAAAAGGACGTATGTTTAAAAGGGCCGTATGGCGGTTACACCCGTTTTATACAATAAGGGTTGTATGCAGTAGGGTGTCCCTAATTTTATACATCTATATATATTATTATAAAACTGTAAATTGATGATATTTTCGAACAAATAAGTGATTACTACTACTATGTGAAGTTTACTGAATCGGAAAACATTTATTTTGTATGTACTTATATTGTGTAGTTGTGGCTTCATGTCGCCAAAAAGGCTTAACGGATTTCAACTATATTTGGTACACGGGTAGCTGTTCACCTACATATGGTTATAGGATACTTTTTACCCGACTGCGCTCAAGAAAAAAAGAGATTTACTATGTTAAACTATTTTAGGGTTCCGTAGCCAAAATGGAAAAATCGGAACCCTTATATATTATAATATAGTCCGTTCGTCTGTCCGTCTTTCCGTCCGTATGTCACAGGCATTTTACTCAAAAACTACAAGAAACATTGATGAAATTTGGAGTATAATTAGGTGTCTTGTGTGAACCACAAGTTAGTTTAATAGTTAATTAATAAAATAAATAAATTTTCGGAAATAGTCGGTACTAAAGAAGCATAATTTTTTCCCTCCCCCTCTATTTTCTCAACTGTTTGACAAAAAAATATAAAAGAAACTTAATGAATACTTCATATCAACGAGAATTTTGTTCAACGTAATCGAATATACCGTTTTTAAGTAAATGCCAAAAAACTGCACGTCTCAACAAAAGGAAGTAAGTGGCGTGGAGATACGCTCTATCGCACTTTTTCATATAGCATTTTTTTCATCGTAGTGTGCATTTTTTATACGCACTGCTGCGGAACCCAACACTGAGCATGGTCCGACATGCTCTTGGCCGGTGTTTTGATACAAGGAAAGCTAAACATTCAAGGAATTAATAGCATATAAGTTGCAGGCACCTTGTTTTTAACCGACTCCCAAAAGAGGAGATTTCAATTCGGTTGTATTTTTTTTATAAATAGTTTTTGTGAAAAAGGGACACCCTACAATACACATACAGCCCTTGCATTGACCTTGCACGTTAGATAGCGTTTCGTTGTCTAGCAGAATAAGGTTGTATTTACAGTTCAACCCTTGAATCATTTGACGTTTTTAAACCAGCGTAGTTGTAAAAAGTTAGCTAATACTTACAGTTGCCCGACTTGTTACAGATAGCTATTTTATTAATTTTATATCAACATAGAAGACTCCCGCAACCTCGTTTGCGGAGGATAAAATGTTTAAACGCCTAATTTTTCTTTAAAGTAGTTGGGTAAAAAGTATCCTATAACCATCTGTCGGTTCCCAGCTTCACGTGTACCAAAAAAAGTTTAAATCCGTTTAGTCCTCATTCGCATTTTATTTTTACAACTTTATAATAGTATAGATTACTTAGAAGGTGGGCGCAATCGTAACGCTGTTTTTTTTTTCAGCGTAAGACAGATAAAAAGTATCCTATAACCATCTGTAAGTTCCCAGCTACACGTGTACCAAAAAAAGTTTAAATCCGTTTAGTCCTCATTCGCATTTTATTTTTACAACTTTATAATAGAATAGATTACTTAGAAGGTGGGCGCAATCGTAACGCTGTTTTTTTTTTCAGCGTAAGACAGATAAAAAGTCTCCTATAACCATCTGTAAGTTCCCAGCTACACGTGTACCAAAAAAAGTTTAAATCCGTTTAGTCCTCATTCGCATTTTATTTTTACAACTTTATAATAGTATAGATTACTTAGAAGGTGGGCGCAATCGTAACGCTGTTTTTTTTTTCAGCGTAAGACAGATAAAAAGTCTCCTATAACCATCTGTAAGTTCCCAGCTACACGTGTACCAAAAAAGTTTAAATCCGTTTAGTCCTCATTCGCATTTTATTTTTACAACTTCATAATAGTATATATTACTTAGAAGGTGGGCGCAATCGTAACGCTGTTTTTTTTTTCAGCGTAAGACAGATAAAAAGTCTCCTATAACCATCTGTAAGTTCCCAGCTACACGTGTACCAAAAAAAGTTTAAATCCGTTTAGTCCTCATTCGCATTTTATTTTTACAACTTTATAATATAATAGATTACTTAGAAGGTGGGCGCAATCGTAACGCTGTTTTTTTTTTCAGCGTAAGTCAGATAAAAAGTCTCCTATAACCATCTGTCGATGATGTAGGTACTTACAGACAATTCATTTTACAACTTTATTATATATAGTATAGGATTCTGCAGCCTTCTTCTCATCGGATTTCTTGTTCTGATGTTAATGATTTAATTATTTTTATACAGAATTTATTATTAAACACAAATTACTCAATTTTATTTATAAAGGTATACATTGCAAATTTTTCAAATGTACCAACTACGGAATTTAAAACATGAGGCGTTCTCTAGGTGACTGGTCACCTGAGTTAGTAAATTGTCAAAAAGATCATATAAAGTGAAGAACTATAATTACCTAATATCTCTAGGTGATGTAAGTAAAACTGAATAATAAACGTATAGGTAAAAATATGAAGCCGCTATCTACTTTTGAAATCATATGCCGGTATACAATTAAATTCAATTAGCAAACGGTTATATAATAATTATCTACAGTAATAGTACCTAATGTATTCTTGTAAGTGATGCAACTAAAAAATTGAGTTAAAAGAATGAACCTCAAATGAGGATAGCAGTTGTTTTTTATGTTTCAAAACTAAAACATAAAAAACAATTGCTGTAGTAACTCTGATTATATGCATAAATTAAATTTGCTTTTGTCTGTTTTCGTTGGAAAATAAATAATTGATTTAATGATTGAGGAGGTTCTCGCCATATATTTAAGAGCCAAGTTCTTGTCGATGGTGCAATTGTTCTGTCTATTCTCAGCTTTCTGAAATAAGAGCCAAACGAATCAAGAAAAATCATGTGGTAACGTAAAAAATACATAATATTAAATATTCAGAACACGAACCGAAAAGTGTCGACCGATGTAATTTATACCCTCACGCTACGCCATTCAAATAAATAAACTCCCAATACAAATAAATATTTTCCCAATCTTGTCTTCAAATAACAGAAACTAAATTTTATAAATAGTTTGTACACGAAATTAGTAAGAAGCTTGAAATATAGTGCTTCTTGATGTATGTTTCCTTTCTTTGATAGATTAAAGTGTATCTTTGGCGGAATTCCATATTAGATGTGGAAAGTGCATGAAAATATGCTTACGTGAGCACAATTTACTGTCTCATCTCACCAAGATTGCATGGTTGAAGTGGCAGCAGGCAGCCATGTAGCCCGGGGAAAGGATGGCTGTTGAGGCAAAGTCCTAGAGTGGCGATTAGGGCATAGAAAAACGCAGCGTGGGACTGCCCTCGACTAGGTGGACGGATGACCTAGTGAGGGTCGCGGAGAGTCGTTGGATGCGGTCTGTACATGATCGCTCCCTGTGGAGAGCTATAAGGGAGGCCTGTGTTTAACAGTGGACATCTGTGGCTGATAGATGGTTCTCACCAAGACACTATTTCGCGGAATAACAAAGGGATTATAATCCATTGATTTCTTCTCTTTCCGTTTTTTTCTTGTCCGCTTTAATGATCATGAACCAACTCCTAGTTTCTGTTTGGTTAGTTTACTGGTAGAGAATGCCTTAAGGCATTGAGTCCGCCACTTGTATCTTGTATAGTGCATCAAAGTTTCAATAAATAATGCATTGCTTGGCTTGACACTAGCACGATTTACTTATCAGGTTCAGATTATTCCCTCACATAAATTTACCGATTGAGGTAAAATATGAACTAAAATGATAAAAAATCCCAACACTATTGCTCTTTTCACAAGCTAAGTGCATTACATCGTATTAGCACATAATTATTTCTACTCAGTAAACTGGCAATTTTAATAGTCGACTGCGTCTGGAACAATCAGGAGGCGACTATCTGATGACACGGGCTAGTGGTCGTCTCGGATAGGTGACTTGGTATTACATTAGCTATACTATTATAAAGTAAAAATGAAATGTCTGTACATTGAAGATAATTTAAAAAAAGATATATGGATTACGAGCGTCACTGAGTCGACAAATTTTTAATTTTAATTTTTTTATGTTTGTATGTGTCCTTGTGGCTTCATCATCATGTTTTGCCGTTTGGCTTAGTGGTTTGTAAAACGGCCTGCGAAGCTGGTGGTCCTTGGTTCGAATACTGGCCGGGGCAAGTGTTTGTGTGATGAGCACGAATGTTTGTTCCTGAGTCTTGGATATTTTCTATGTATTTAAGTAATATAATTATCGTCGTCGTGGTTACTAACTCATAGTACAAGCTTTACTTAGCTTGGGACTAAGTCGATTGGTGTAAGATTTTTCCTGAGTTATTTATTTATCAAGCCAAAACAACTTAACAGATTTCAACAATTTTTGGTACACAGCTAGCTGGGCATCCTAAAGAAAAAAAAGAGGATTATTATTTTCACGTCCGCTGACGAAGTTTCTTCTTCTAGTATTGTATATATATATATATATATATATATATATATATATATATATATATATTAATGAGATGCGTAATTAAATATTGTAGTGCTTCTCACACAAGGGGCGGGTAATATAGCCCATAGGCTTTTTGTTGAGGATGCGTTCTGCGAGCAGTGACCAGACCACGTACCGGAAGATGCAGGGTAGACAGCTCTTTTCATAAAAAGGACAGATGTTCTGGTGAAGGCTGTTACGTTGCTGCACTGCCCTATGTTCAGCAGTGGAAGTTTGTGCGGAATCAATATGCAATATTTATTTATTTTACTCCTTACAATAATAAACCTACTTGATCTTATCAATTTAGACACGAAGTAGATCGATAGTAATCGAAGAACAGTTATTTCAAGCTTTATAGAGGCAAAATAGCATTCGAATGCAAATAAAACGTTTTATTGCACTGCAGTGCACTCTTTCAACTCAGACTTGAACTAAAGTGCCAGTTAAATGGCACCGATAAATGATTGAACTTCAGCCTGATTAAACTTAAAAAAAATGCATATCCCCCCCATCTTGAGCAAGAAAATAATAAAAAAATTGCCGGTCCAGGTCACTGGCCTTTAGAGACAATCCTGAGTTGTCTGTAGTCTGTACTAACAATCTAACACGGCATTTGCCAAAGAGACTGCCTGGTATAACTTCAACATTTTTTTGGCCATGGCTATAAGATTTTTTTGGAGAACGTGACTTTGAACTAGGTATGTGTGACCAGGCCTCATTACCAATAATTGGATTCAGTGGGGGAGCGCAAACCTGCAAAAGAAAATTCCTCCCGTGGCCACGTTGATTTGGGATTCAGTGCGCAAGGCACAAGAACTGCAGACGTGGGTTGAACCAGTTCAACCTGATTTAGGACAAGGGAAATAGAGAGACGATCGGACGTAGAGGAGATTAAGAAACTACGGGCTGGAGGTTATGTGACCATGGAAAATAAAAAAATCCTTCTGTTCAGCGGTTAGAACACAATTTTAATGCGTTAATGTATTTATTACACATATAATTAGCACAGGATGGCTCAAATGGAGTTTCAAGGCTTATTTGGGACGCGGAGGTGCCGATAAAAGTAAAAGGTACCGTGTATAAATGCGCGGTAAGACCTGCTTTGGTTTATGGCTCGCAGTGCTGCGTGGCGAATAGAAGATTCATGTAATGAAATGAAAATGCTTCGATATGGGGTTGTTAACAAACTTGATATAGTATGGATACCTAATACGCTGCATTGAAGATCACATGACTAGAAAAGTGTTAGCCATGAATGAGGGAAAGAGAGGGCGAGTACGCCTGCCAACAACCTGGATGAGAAACATCGCAAATGACATGACGACGCTAGGCATGATACCTGAATTAACACAGAATTGCCAAGAATGGCGGTAGAGTATGGGCTGAGGGCTGATTCTATATAAGGAAAAAGCAAAGAAATTGGCTATATTTATTAAGCTTCGGAAGCTTTTCAGCTTTCCATAGTCGCGGGGTGACTGAGAAAAGATATATAAAATAAAATGAATACTAGAAAATTTATACTACATCTAAAATTAATTAATGAAACTCAGGCATTCATTTCAACTAAATATCAAATGCAACCAACTAAGACAACAGTAGTGGAAATAAAAGACATAACCCCTTATTTCCATAATCTCATTTCCACTATACTACCCTTAACGAGTGCAAACTTAACCATTCTACGATTATTTCAAGCCATTCCCGGCTATAACCGGATCATCCAACGTTTTTAGGTAATTATCATTCACTACTAACTACTTACCGAACCGCACCAGCCAGAACTGATAACAGTTAATCTCAAGACTCAGAGTACATCAGAATTCTGTCCACGAAACTAACAGTTTACACCGAAAAGAGCATATGTCATAAGAAAAGTCTCACCGCTTAAGACTATTACAGTTGCGCGCTTGGAATATATCGCCAACTTACTCCGTCGTTCTAAGGAGGCGCCACTTCTGAACGTAACTTGAAAAGTTAGTATGTGGCCATGCTAGTTCCAAATTTGTCCACCTGAAACTCTAACTTGGCAGCTCTGTACATTAGTAGTGTCCATTGAGTTCGTCGAGTTGACATCTTGAGACCGCTTCGAAAACTTGGCGAAACTGATTTCCGAAAGTTTCCGAAAGTTGACGAACTTTACCGAATTATTCTCCAAGCAGTTCTTGGTCGTGCCATCGATTTGGAACTTTAAATTTCGGATATAAGAGCGTTTTCTTTGGTTTGATTTTATGGAGAATCCATTGGGTAAATTGGTGCTTCATTTTCAGCACTGGATATGTTAGTTTTAGTTTTGTTTTATATTTCTTTGGAAATCAAATAGTGTTGAAACGGTAATTTCAAATTTAAACTCTCACGACCAGTAAGGGGTAGACAGAGTTTATAACTCTTTAGTTAAGTAATAAAATCTGTTATTTATGAGTCTCGAAGGTAGTATCTTACTTGTATTTACTGTTTTAATTATATTCAGACTAATAAATATAAATTATGGTCGTAGCAATAAATATATTATTTGACTCTGTGATTTAAATTATTTATTATAACTAGGTCAGTTACCGTTGCAAACTAACTGTACCCTTTTCAATATATTTACTAACGAAAAGTAAGTATTTTGATATCATTAGCTACCGCAAAAACGGAAAACAGAGATAAACTATGTAAAACAAATTACCTAGTGGGTTGATTATGTTGCTGTATAATGTCTGAGTGATATATATATCTAACATTAAAACAGATCTACCCCACTGGCTACCTCCTTACCAGCCATTGGATTCAGGAGGGGAGGTCGAGGGGGCGAAGGGGGGGAGCGCGAACTCACAAACGGGAATGCTATTGCAGCTATTTAGACAAGACGCACGACGCGATGCGAAAAGCACAAGAACAGCAGTGGTAGGTTGAATCGGCTGCTTGCCCCCGCCGGCGGTGTTAACTTTAAGTTTCAATTGAAGAAACCATTCTTAGAATAGCTGCCGTTATCTCGTCATACGGATCATCATTATCATCATTTATCCGGACGTCCACTGCTGGAGACAGGCCTCCTCAATAGATTTCCACATGGGCCGGATAGAGGCGACCCGCATCCAGTGAGTCCCCGTAACCCCAACCAGGTCACTACTACCTTGCGGGCAGCTTGCCGCGCTGCGCTTGCCTGTACACAGTGTCCACCCGAGAACCTTTCTGCTCCAACGGCCATCGGTTCTTCGAATTATGTGCTCTACCCATTGCCACTTCAGTTTGCATAAACCTACTGTTAGTCATCCGGGTAAGTGAGTAATATTATACCTCGTTTGTGTCTTAATATCAGGCTCGGTAGCACCGAAGTATCCCTAAAATGTACGGAACCCGGCTCATCAAGCCGCGGATACGATGTTATCTTCTTATTTATTATCTGTGCACACGCGCTGACGGTTCTAGCGAAAAAATGGGAAATATTACAGGCTTTGATGTGTTAAGAAACAGAAGGTATAACATGCGAAACATATGTTTCATTATATCAACACCCAAAAGGTATCTTTTGTTTAACTTCGTTCGCGGAGTAGGAAAAAGTGATAAGCCTCTTTTTTCAGCGTGGTCGAGTATCCTATAAGCATCTGTGGATGTTCAGTTACCCTTGTATTGAAAATAGTTAAAATTTGACCAACCATTTCGGGGAGATGATGGCACATACACATACATACAAAAAATTTTTTTTCACTTCTCCGGCTCCAAAAGTACGTCATATTAGCTTCGCGAAGCGAGAATAAAATAGTACATTTAGCTCCTAGGGTTTAAATGAAACCCATATAATCCCAGACAAATTTCTATGACACTGAAAAAAAAACTTGTGGCCAGCTACATACTCCTTACGAATGATTAAAAACAAACCTTTCAGATTCAAACCTGATCAGATTGGCCAAACTTTCTGATAGAATTCTTTTTTATTTTCTCGCAGTCGAAGTGAAAAGCAGAGTGTTTAACACGTGGCTAAAAGCCATTATGACACTCAGACAAATTTGTCCTCGCTCACTTCGTGAGCTCGTCCAAATAATCACTTCGTGTCATAATGGCTTATTTTAGCCCCTTGTCAAACAATCTACTATTATTCGGTGACTTGCATCCGCTTCACTTATTTTTATGAAAATATCATCAAAGTAGAAAAATTCATTGTGTGTGTGTATGTCGCAGGGAAATAGCCAAAACAGAGATTTGATCAAATCTCTAAGGGATATGACCAAATCAGGCAGGATGTTAAAATGGCGAATCATTTTTATCATTAGTCTAGATAAAGTCAGTCATTTGATTAATCAAATCACTGGCGTGTTTCAGGGATTTATCAAATCACTAAACAAATCTGGTGAAATGACAAAACAAGTGGCCTTTTTTGGCTGATTTCGTCATTTCACTAAACTCATTCAGGGATTTAATCAAATGACTGACTTTTTCTCGACAAATGATAAAATTGATTCGCCATTTTAACATCCTGCGTGATTTGGTCATATCCCTTAGAGATTTGATCAAATCTTTGTTTTGGCTAGGCTGGCTAGGTTTAATTTTTTTTTATTTTGTGAATATTTTCGATTATAAACCTTATGTCCAAAAATTATGAAAAACATTACAAATATAAAAATGAATAGTAAAAAAGAGGGCATTTTAAAAATAAGTAAGTGACAGAGATACGCTCTTTTGCTAATGCAGTTTTTATATTGATTTTTTTATCTGTAGTCCATTGTTTTGTATTAACGGCTGCGGAACCTTACACTGAGCATGGTCCGACATGCTCTTGGCCGGTCATTTACATTGGTGTTAAAACAGAATGACACGAACAAGCACAATAAAAATTGTCAAACAGCCCAGAATTAGCTCCACGTTAACACAATAAACGATAAAATAAATAATTGGATTCCACGTTACGAGCGCCAATAATCCTAGTTGCTGGTGCAGTGGATACATCTGAAATTGTCTTAAGAGAGCAAAGACAGTCTCCGGTAGAGTAACTATTAACTACTAGGGACGTGTCCATGCGTCTTAATAGTTTATCGATAGCTAGAAGGCGCCCGCAACTTCGTTCACGGAGGAGAAAAAGTCATCCCTCTTTTTTTTCTTTAGCGCAGTTGGGTGAAAAGTATCCTATAACAATCGGAGGATACTCAGCTACCTATGTATGTACCAAAAATCATTGAAATCCGTTTGGCCGATTTAGCGCAATGAAGCCACAATGACGAATCCAAAAAATATATTTACAAATACAGTAGAACCCGCTTAAGGGGAACCCGCTTAATTCTGAGGGGACATAGCAAAAAAGTATTAAACGGGAAATCGTATTAAACGTGAAAGTGTTTAGTATCGCGTTATGAACATTAGTACGTTACAATTGTTTTTTTATTAATCTTGAATGTACAGACATTTCATTTTTACAACTTAATAATACTCGTAATATGAATATAATTTTCTTGATACATATTTAAAATTTATTTGTACTCGTCATTATTTAATAACAGAAAACTTTTTGTAAAGATTTTATCTAAATCGTGTATTCAATAATACAGCTTGATATAGACAGATAAAGTAATAAAGGTGCAAAACAGCTGACTGACAGAAACTTAACTCCTTTCTTGCTGCGCTAGATCCGCCTAGTTTAAAGGCGACTATCGCTACGTTCGCCGATATCTTCATCGAACGTGACGCATCTAGGTATAACAGAGCGTGGCACAAGCTCGAGCTCAACGCGTTTCTCGCTGCGCCGGATCCGCCTAGTTTAAAGGTGACTAACGCTACGTACGCCGATATCTCCATCGAACGTGATGCATCCACGAATGACAGAGCGCGGCACAAGCTCAACGCGTTTCTCGCTGCACTGGATCTGTCTACTTTAAAGGCGACTAACGCTACGTTCGCCGATATCTTCATCGAACGTGACGCATCCACGTATAACAGAGCGCAGCACAACCTCAACTCGTTTCTCGCTGCGTCGGATCCGCCTAGTTTAAAGGCGACTATCGCTACGTTCGCCGATATCTTCATCGAACGTGACGCATCTAGGTATAACAGAGCGTGGCACAAGCTCGAGCTCAACGCGTTTCTCACTGCGCTGGATCTGCCTACTTTAAGGGCGACTAACGCTACGTTCGCCGATATCTTCATCGAACGTGACGCATCCACGTATAACATAGCGCGGCAAAAGCTCAACTCGTTGCTCGATGCGTCGGATCCGCCTAGTTTAAAGGTAACTATCTCTACGTTCGCCAATATTTTTATCGAACGTGACGCATCTACGTATAATAGAGCGCGGCACAAGCTCAATGCGTTTCTCGCTGCACCGGATCCACCTAATTTAAAGGCGACCGACGCTACGTTTGCGGATATCTATAGCCCGGCACAAACTTAAAGCGTTTCTCGCTGCACCGGATCCGCCTAATTTCTCTCTCTCTCTGGGGTCTATCCCTCATGTCTGAGGATCGTGCTCAAGGTTGCACCTGGAGCGGATGATCTGCCTCTACCGGTTTCTGTCCAACGCGTCTATCACAACCGTGTAGAATCTGGAGGACGACGAGTATTTCCGTTGATCGGTCCATCTTGTCCGCCTAGTTTACAGGCAACCAATGCTACGTTTGCTGATATCTTTATCCGACGTGTCACATCACTAGACACGTATTACAGAGCGCGGCACAACTTAACGCGTTTCGCGCTGCACCCGCTCCGATACCCTTTATTGCATCTACGGCGGCTGCGTTTCGGGAGTTCCCACTAGGAGTCCTTTTGACAGCAAAGTTTTGGTACGATGGTATATTTAGAGCAAAGATACTCGAAGTTGCTCCGCGGAGCCCTGGGGCTTTCCAAAGCTTCTGAGGGGGCTCCGCGGTCATATACGTTGAGTCGGTGCCAGCAACTCCGTTTGCGGAGGAAAACATAACCTCTCTTTTTAGACAGGGTACTCGGGTAAATAGTATCTTAACCATCCGTGGATACCCAGCTACCCGTGCACCAAAAATAGTTGAAATCTGTTTAGCCGATTTGATGATTATGAAGCCACAAAGACACATACAACACATAATATTTTTTAGGTTCAGTGATCTCCAAATAGTTTCTTAAAATATATTTTCGGTTATTTAGTTTTATGCAAATGTATATATGTAAAGTAAAACTACTTAATCTATACATATAATAAAGTTGAAGAGGGTCAAGAGTCTGTACATAGAAAATATTAAAAAAAAAATTGACCGGGGATACTTAAAATCGATAACAGAACACGTTTCAACAGTTTTTAGAATTTTTGTCTGTTTGTCTGTTTATTTGTGCGCGCATAACGTGAAAACGGCTGAACAGATTTTCATGCAAACTTTACTAATCTGTCGAGAAAATCTCTGGTCAGGTTAAAGGCTATAAAATTTAACCCCTAAGAGGGGGTAGCCACTACACTTGATCGAGTTAAGTTTGCACCTGAATCGTATGGCGCTACTTAGGAAGAAGGTGCAAACTTTTCTCAAATATGTGCTACACGAGCTTACGACTCGACTACTATTGAGTACGAGCCAAGTATCCAGTACTTTTCTAAACTAACAGGTGGCGCTAAAATTAATATCTATTTGACAAATTGACTCTAATTTTAGAAGAGGGGGTACGGATATTAACCAGTTTAATTGAATAATTGATTTAATAATACAACAAAATACGAGATAAGTGGCTCGGTGGTATCGACAAGGAGGCTCACGTGTGCAAGAATTGGCCCAGGACCTGCTTCAGGTTGGAGAAGGACTTCTGGAGGAAACCAACGGCCTGGTTCGATTACCAGAGACGTTGTGCAGGATCGTTCCGTCCGTTGAAGACCACATTCGGAGCGTATAAGGAGTCCTGAGCCAGGTGACGTGACGTGAGAGCTCTTCGGTTTGTGGGAGAGCCATACTCACGCCGAAAATTGAACAGGCAGCGGCAATTAATGCGCGGATATTGGCGAAAATCGAAGGTGAACAGGCAGTATATAATTCCACTAGCTGTTGGCCGCGATTTCGTCCACACAGAGATGAAATTTGAAGCCTTTTAGAAGGCAACCTCGTCGGCGGAGGAAAAAAACATAACCCTCTATTTTTTTCAGCATAATCGAATAAAAAGTGTCCTATAATTATGGCCGTTTTGGCGTGATGAAGCTACATCGACACATATATAGTAGCGAGGGATGCACTACCACGAAGATAAAAATAGAAATGCGTATGTACAACTTATATATTTACAACTGTAATTACAATATATACAAACATGGAATGAAATTAGTAGCACGACCGTTTAGTATGTAGCTGTGACAGAGTTGTTATTTTTCTCTCGTTGTCATGGTGCGTGAGCTGTGCTCTGCCGCGCCGCGACGGCGGAGGTCAAACATGCATGCGTAACAAACAGGTCACCACATGTTCCCCCTGGCCAGACCGTGACTACGGTTGATATCTTGCGGGGAATGTGACTAACCTGCCACTTCTCGTCCGTGTCTCTGCAGCAGGTGTTAGTCGTTTGCTCTCTGGGACATCGCGCATAACATATGCTGGTTTCAGCCTATCGATGGACACGTTATTCATTTTTCCTTTAATTTCTACTGTATAGAATTTTGCTTGTCGTTTGACTACCTTGAAAGGTCCTTCGTAAGGCGGTTCTAGTGAGCTTCGGATGCGATCAACACGTAGAAAAACATGCGAACAAGTCTGCAATCCGCGTGGGATGTAGAATGGAGAAGAGGAAACGTGCCAAGATGCGGGCCTTGGTGTAAGTTTGGCCATGTGAGAACGCAATCGTGTAGCATATTCGGTGACGTTTGCCGTAGTGTAGTCAGTTTGAGGTGACATAAACTGGCCGGGCAGACGGAGTGTTTCTCCATAAACGAGTTCAGCCGGGGTTGTCTGTAGATCTTCCTTTACTGCGCTTCTAACGCCAAGTAGGATCAGTGGCAGAGCTTCCGTCCACGACGATGATGAGGAATGACACATGATAGCAGCCTTAAGTTGCCGATGTAGTCTCTCTATCATCCCGTTAGCAGCTGGATGATACGCCATGGTACGGAGGTGACGTGCACCAACCATAGCTGATAGAGCCTTGAAGAGCTGGCTTTCGAATTGGCGGCCACGGTCAGTAGTTATCCTCAGCGGACAACCAAATCTGGCGAATCAGCCAGATACCAGTGCAGAAGCGCAGGACTCAGCAGTGATGTCTTTGAGTGGAAACACCTCAGGCCATCGCGTAAATCTATCGATGACTGTGAGGCAGAATCTGTAATCAGAGGAAGGGGTTAGGGGTCCTACGAGGTCGAGATGAATATGAGCAAACCTCGAGGATGGAGTGGTGAAAGTGGAAAGTGGTGAAATGGTATGGCGAGTGACTTTGCTTTGTTGGCAATTTAAGCACTGCTTGGCCCACTCTCTACAATCCCTGCGAATCCCTGGCCATACAAATCGTTCAGTGGCCAGTCGCACAGTAGCTGAGCTTCCCGGATGATGAACTTGGTGTAGCTGATCGAAGACTTGTTTGCGGAACTCCGGAGTGATATATGGGCGAAGTTGCCGCGTAGAAGTGTCGCAGAAAACTGGTATGTTACTATCAAGTGTAGGCATCTTTTTCAGTTCGAGCGATGAGCCGTTTTCTCTGGGTCATGTTCCTGAGATTGTGCAAGAGCCTGGTAGTCAATTGGATTGGTAATTTTTTCGACTCGAGATAGAGCATCAGCGACAACATTAAGAGTTCCAGGTAAGTACTGTAGATCCGTCGTGAACTGAGAGATAAAGTCTAGGTATCTAAATTGCCTAGGTGAACATTTATCTCTGTTTGTAGAAAAAGCGAAAGTGAGTGGCTTGTGGTCGGTGAATACTGTGAAGACTCTAGCTTCTACCATATGATGGAAGTACTTAATGGCCTCGTACACTGCTAGAAGTTCTCGATCGTACGGGCTGTACTTTCGTTGTGCTGCAGAAAGTTTGTGCGAGTAGAATGCCAAAGGTTGCCATGTATCGCCACTGAGCTGTTGAATAACTGCGCCAATCGAGGAGTCAGAAGCGTCAGTGAAAATAGCTAGTGGTAAAGATGAGTCTGGATGAGCCAAAAGTGTTGCTTTAGACAGCGATAACTTGCAGTTTTCAAAAGATTGAAGCAATTCTGGAGTCATGTTTACTGGATGTGATCCTTTGATCTTTGGGCCTGCCAGAACAGAGTGAAGTGGTGCTTGGAGTTTTGCAGCATTCGGTACAAATCGGCGGTAAAAATTAAGCATACCCAGGAAACGTCTAAGCTCCTTCATCGTTCTCGGGACTGGGTAATCCGTAATGGCTTGAACTTTTGCCTCCAATGGTTTGGTGCCTAAAGCTGTCACGTGGTATCCAAGAAAGGTGACTTCAGATTTACCAAATGAGCATTTTGAAATGTTGATCCATATACCGTACTGCATCATACGCTCGAACAACTGGCGAAGGTGGCTTTTGTGTTCCTCCAAAGATGATGAAAATACCAGAATGTCGTCCAAATATCCATAGCAGAAGTCTAGACCCAGCAGAACCTCGTCAATAAACCTCTGGAACGTCTGAGCTGCATTCCGGAGTCCAAACGTCATATAAGGATGCTCGAATAATCCAAAAGGTGTGATGATTGCGGTCTTGGGTATATCCTCAGGGTTGACGGCTATTTGATTATACGCTTTCACTAAGTCAATAGTTGAAAATATGGTGCAACCTGACAGCTGGTACGAGAAATCATGAATATGACGGATGGGATACTTGTCCGGAATGGTTCTGGCGTTGAGAGCTCTGTAATCTCCACATGGTCTCCAGGAATCGTCCTTTTTCTTTACTAGGTGAAGTGCGCTGGCCCATGGGCTCTCGGATCTTCGCGCTATACCAGATGCCAGCATATCCTCGAACACTTTCTTTGCAGCCTGCATGCGCACCGGATCCAGGCGGCGAGGCTTGCAGGATACTGGTTGTCCAGGCGTAGTCCTGATAAAATGCAAGGTGTTGTGTTTAGATGGTGAATGTCTACCTGGTGGTCTGGTTATAGCAGGGTACTCTCGTAAAATGTCATGAAATTCAGATTCACCCGTAACTGATTTGCCAGAAGCTATATACTCGACAGATGTGTAGTTGACAGCGGCTACAGATAACGTAGTAGTATTATCTAATAGCCGTTGATTTTTGCAGTCCACAAGTAAATTGTAATAAGCGAGAAAATCTACTCCTATGATGGGCTTTGTGACATCTGCTATAGTGAAACTCCATTTAAAAACTCTTCTTAGTCCTAGGTTGACAGTTATCTCGATGGGTCCATAAGTATGAATGACAGTGTTATTGGCAGCAACGAGATCATACTTGGAACGAGAACAGGACGTCTTGATAGCCGACCGGGGAAAAACACATAAATCTGAACCTGTGTCAACTAGGTACCGTATTTTCGTAGTCCGATCCGTTATGAATAGACAGCCTGAAGTAGAGGGGCAGTCGTTGGCCGCTAGTTCCGACCGCCCTGGGAGTTTTCCGCATTGAAGCTGCAGGGCTGAATGCACTTCCGAGCTTTGTGTCCGAAACTGAAGTGGTAGAAACAATGCGGGTGGTTCGGCGGCGGTTGCGGTGGACGCGAGCGATTATTCCTCCTTGAGTTTGACTTGGATCGCGAGCGCGAGTGTGATCGGCTTCTTCTATTATAACGGCTTGTAAGCAGAGCAACTTGCCTTGTAAGCTCATTTATTTGCTGCGTTACGTAGTCGGAAGGCGGAGCGGGTGCGTATGCAGCAGGCGGTAAAGATGCGTGGACAGGCGGTGCAGGTAAGTAATTGACAGCAGTTCCAGAAGTTGATGCTACCTGCATGGCGCGAGGGGCGGGCGTAGCAAGCTCGTAAACTTTGTCCGCCAGATCCGCGAGTCTGTCCAGCGGCTGGTCTATCTGCGAAGCTACAATAGTCTGGACATTAGAAGGTAAGCGGTCGGTCCATAAAGTTTTTATTAGATCGGATGTCGCAGCTGCACCAGCTAGGTTCTGCAGATGACGTAAAAACTGCGACGGCCTGCGGTCGCCGAGTTCCTCGTGGACTAACATTTGCCGTGTCCGCTGCTCTTGAGACGCTGAGAGACGTTTAATCAATTTCGATTTAATTTTAGCATACTTATCGGCAGCCGGAGGGTTAATTATTACGTCTTTGATTTCTAAAGCGTATCGAGCTTCGAGCTGGCTTGCTACATAGTGAAATTTAGTACTGTCACATTTTATACCTGAGAGCGTGAATTGCGCTTAAATTTGTGCAAACCATAGCGCAGGTTCGTCGGCGTTAAATGGCGGCACACGAATCCCGACTCTGTATACCTGCCCTTTTGTCTCCGTAGCAGCGGCGTCAGCATCAGCAAAATTTTCTTCCGGTTCGTCCGTCATGACGTTTGTTCAGATTTTCCGTTAGATGTTCAAAGTCGCGGATCACCAGTATGGTAGCGAGAGATGCACTACCACGAAGATAAAAATAGAAATGCGTATATACAACTTATATATTTACAACTGTAATTACAATATATACAAACATGGAATTAAATTAGTAGCACGACCGTTTAGTATGTAGCTGTGACAGAGTTGTTATTTTTCTCTCGTTGTCATGGTGCGTGAGCTGTGCTCTGCCGCGCCGCGACGGCGGAGGTCAAACATGCATGCGTAACAAACAGGTCACCACACATACATACAAACATACAAAAAATAAAATTGAATTAGTGACCTTCAAATACTCCATATGACTTAATTTTTAGTTTTTCTATATTATAGTAGTAGATTATCTATATATGTTTAATGTACATAGACATTTCATTTTAAAGCTTAATCTATCTGTATTCTATATTATATCTATCTATCTATGTATACATATAATAAAGCTGAAGAGGCTCGAAAGTCTATAGGTACATGGAAGATATTTGAAAGAAAGTTGGCCGGGGATACTTAGAATCGATAACAGAACACGTTCCAACAGTTTTTAGAACTTTTGTCTGTTTATCTGTTTGTCTCTTTATTCGTATGCGCATCACGTAAAAACGGCTGAACAGATTTTGGTGCAAAGTTTACTCATCTGTTGACAAAATTCCCGGCCAGGTTATAGGCTATAAAAATTCATCCCTTAAAAGGGGGGGTAGCCACTACATTTGATTGAGTTAAGTTTGCTCCTGAATTTTATCGCGCTACTTAGGACGGAGGTGCAAACTTTTCTCAAATATGTGCTACACGAGCCTACGACTACTAATTAACTCTAAGTTTAGAAGAGGGGGTACGGATATCAACAAATTTAATTTAATAATACAACAAAATACGAGATAAGTGGCTCAGTGGTATCAACAAGGAGGAGGCTCTCATGTGCAAGAATTTGCCCAGGTACTGCTTTAGGTTGGAGAAGGACTTCTGGAGGAAACCAACGGCCTGATTCGATAACCAGAGATGTTATGCAAGATCGTTCTGTCCGTTGAAGACCAAAGTTGGAGCGTATACGGAGACCTGAGCCAGGTGACGCGACGTGAGAACTCTTCAGTTTGTGACAGAGCCGTTAATGCGCGGATATTGGCGGAAATGGAAGGTGAACAGGCAGTATATAATATCTATATTATAGTAGTAGATTATTCCATTAACACTGTTTTCGATGAACGCTTCGTCACAACATACTTGATGGAGTTCCTAAACTCATTGAGCGCTTCAGGACTCCCAGCACACACATTAACCCTGAAAGTTGGAGTTCCGACCGTGCTTCTTCGGAATTTGTCACCTCCAAAGTTATGCAACGGAACCAGGCTAAAAGTAGTGCAGCTGCAGCGAAACCTCATTGAGGCGCAAATCCTGATGGGGTGCGGCGCCAGAGAAGCCGTGTTCATCCCCCGCACCACCATCATTCCGAGCAACTTCCCGCTCCGCTTCAAGCGCCTACAGTTCCCCGTGAGCATCTGCTTCGCCATGACCATCAACAAGTCGCAGGGGCAGACGCTGCGCGCCGCCGGCGTGGACCTGCGCACGGGCTACTTCTCGCACGGGCAGCTACGTGGCGTGCTCGCGCGTCACCAGCTGCACGAAGCTGAGCGTGCTGATGCCCGCCGGGAAGACTCACAATGTGGTGTACAAAAAAAAAATGTAAAATGTCAATGTTATGTACTTAAATATACTTTACATACCTTCTTTTGGAGTATGTAACTGTAGATATAATTATATGTTTATATGTAGTTGTGCATACATAAACATAACTGTAAATAAAATGTAAATACTTGGCCTCAATATCTATATTCACCTTTTATCTAATCTTACTTCTAAATAATATTAGACCTAAATTCGAAAGGTTGTTAGGAAGTATGGATGTGTATACTTCTTACCTTTTCATGTTTAGACTGATTGATTGAAGGACTGATTTGAGTGATATTTGCCATGGACTTGATTTAGATAGTACTACAGTCAAGGACGTAAACATAGAAAAGTGGTACTGTATCGTCCGATATACACCTCTAAGTATTACAGCTTATATACTCTATGTCTTTTAAAACACGTAAAAAAAATTAATAAGTGCAAAAAACTATTGATTTTGCAGTGTAGTTTTATTTAGTGGTATTTGTGTAACATTTTATCTGGACTTTACTTCAAGTTTCGGCTCCAGGGGAGAAGGGTGAATTAGCCGCTTACTGACACAGACCGAATTCCACGCGGGCGGAGCCGCGGGCACAGCTAGTTAGTCAATAATGTAAACATATTATGTTAAGATGTAGTTATCCTTAAATATTATAAAATTTGATATATTTGTCTCTAGCGATTATTTTGCACTCAATTTTATTAGTCTTTCTGTGCACACATTGTTTAGAATTATAGTTCAGATCTTAATTTACAGATTTTTATGTACATTTTTATGTGACTTTAATTCGTTGTATGATCCTAATAAGTAAAATAAATTAAAATAGTCTGTTACAATTTTTTTTGAAAATATGTTCAATATACAGATTTTATTTAGACAACTTTACAATAGGCATGACGACAGGATGAGACAATCAAATTTCTAATTAATCCGTCAGTTAAATAATAAAAAAAATATAGGACACGTATTTTTTTGCTTTATCTAAATAATAAAAAAAATATTCAGATAAATCGCATTAAAATTTAGAAGTGGGGGCTCGTGACGTCACTCCTAAGTACAAATTGTACTTTTGTATTGTACCTAGGAGTGACGTCTTTAGTTCTTGATTGCTTATAAAAAATCATCTCCAACATTTTTTACTAATCTGTATGACGGACTTATTATTGAAATTAAGTCATTATCCCTATAGTTTAGATAATGTAAAAATAATTCTACTAAATATGTCAACCCGTTGTTGTTGTTTCAATTAACGCGCTTCAGTGATAATTAAGTCTCAAAATCAGAAAAAAGTTTTCACCGGTGTTAAGTAAAAGACATAAAATTAATAATCCTTTGATCATTAAAGCGTCATATTTTTCAAACCCTTATCCTTAAAGCTTAAATTTAATTAATTACTCATTACATCCCTGAGCCATTGACATGCAGCTTATGGACTACGTGCTCATAACTTTAATACTTGTAATCTCTGTGTGTGTGTGTGTGTGTTTGTGTATGTGTGTGGATAAGGGTATTTTTCCAGGATAAAAAGTAGCGTATGTCCTTTCCCGGGACTCAAACTATCGAATATAAATATGGTTCAGCGGTTCAAGCGTGAAGAGGTTACAGACAGACAAACCAACACACTTTCGCATTTATAATATTAGTAAGAATGTTATCAAACCTGCCTTTAAAATCTTGATAATGTTTAATGCATATAAGCCCAAGTTAAAGTACAACTTCAGCTTTAAAGCATATTCTTACTCATCATATTTATAACAAACCGTTCAGGGGTGTCATTCTTAAATTTCGCACTATGCCGCCTTTACTTCATCCCTAATATAATTAGACACGTAAAGTATTGGTACATGTTTCAAATCACAGGTGAAATTGTATTGGTCCGTCAAGCAGGTTGTCAAAACTGACTTAAGAAAACGAAGACAAGGACATTAACCCTATGAAAACGAATAGTTTATACGTGTCTAAGCGATCATATAATAGTAGCCACGAGCTGTCAATGCAGCGTTCGACGCTGACGCACATTTTTTGAATGGAATAGCTTTAACTGAAATACGATTGAAACTGAGTTTTCTAATTATAATTGTGCGTTTCGATAGAAATTTCCTGCCTCGCACGACTGAACTGTGGAATAAATTGTCACCGCTAGTACTTCCTTAATGGTCGAAAAAGCACTTGTGACTCCTCTAGTGTTGCAGGTGTCTATGGGCGACGGTGATCAGTTACCATCAGGCGACCCGTCTGCTCTTTTTCCCCCTATAAAAGAAATTAAAAAAATTAATAATTGCGTCTCCATCAATTTCGTTAGTCAATGTTCTTGAACTACAAGGGATTTGCTGGGGGTAAAGGGGTGAAATCCTATTCGAAAGTTACCCCAGGGAGTTTTAATTAGATCTCTTTTTAATCTTCATACAAAAATATAGTTATTATTTATAACGAGCATTTACAAGTGCGAGGGGATGTGGGGTCATAATCATATTTCATGATCGTTATTATTGTACTAGAAGGCCCGTAACTGCGTTAGCGGAGAAGAAAAAATCATAACCCTCTTTTTTTTCTTTACAGAAGTCGAACATTAAATACATTATAACCAAGACCCAGGGACAAACATCTGAAATCCAAACACTTGCGTTGGCCGTGATTTGAACCCGGGACGGCCAGCTTCGTAGGCCATTGTGCAACCAAACGGAGCTAAACTTATCGTCAAAGAAAATGCAGCAGAAAACTGACAGCGATCAAAACGTCTGTAAAACTACCCAAACCTTATTTTTAAGACCAAATAAAAATATACGTATGGACAAGTGGATATAGGCAAATCAATGTACTAATAAATTTATAGCCTTTTATTTTTCAGCCAGCTAAAGCCGAGCAGTAAAACAACTGACCATCACCGGGCGCCATTTTTTGCGAGTCGAAGCTTCATATGCTCGAGTTATTCCACTCGTTTATATGGTAATGCGGATTTTAGTTTCGTATATTGGAGTGCCTTGATTTTGGTCAGTTTAAGTATATTGAGCAGAAGCTTCGTAGCTTTGTCTTACAAATGTAGTGAATAATGTTTTTCCATTGTATTTGTCTGATATATTTGTATTTATCTTCATTTCTGAACCTTCCCCCCGTGCCCTTCGTAAACTAATGGAGACAACAAGATATTTTTTTTCCGACAACATAATATGATGGCAAAATATTATTCACTACATCTGTATTTAATTTATTGATACTTTGCGATCTACTTTTTTAATATGTTAGCTTTTTATGAACGTTAGTAACTAAGTTTTTTCAAAGCAAGCAGAATAATAAAGATGGATTGAATTCTGTTCCCCATAATATATTTTTTCGTAATAATGTATGCAATATAAGTACTTTATTAATTAAGACACTTTCATATAACTATTCATTGATAAAAAATGTATAAAACCTAACACAACTTTTATTTTCCAGTCGGCTTCAGCCTGAGCAGTAAAACACAACTGACCATCGCCGGGCGCCATTTTTGAAAGTCGAAGCTTTGTATGCTGGATTTATTTCACTCGTAAACATGGTAATGCGGATTTTAGGTTCCTATGTTAGTGTGTCGTGAGCTTGGTCAGTTTAATGGAAAAGCTTGATTAAGAACATTCAACAGAAATTTCGTAACTTACAGTAAAATTTTATTTAATCTGAAAATCAAAAATTGTAAAATTATTTCATACGCTGACGACACTGCCCTACTTTTTTCTGCAAAATCATCAGATGAAGTTTATGTTGACGCGCAACGAGGTTTTAATGAGGTTAACAACTGGCTTCGGCATCATTTGCTAACATTGAATTCAGAGAAAACACATTTCATAAAATTTTCCATGCGAAAATCAAATTCGTCTGCGACTGACCTCCCGCTGTATGCACACAACTGCAAGAATCCCTCAGATGATCAATGTCAATGTCCATGTATAGCTATGACGAACAAGTTAAAATACCTAGGAATTTTAATCGACGGGTCTCTCTCTTTTAGATACCATATAGAAGCCTTATGCAGCAGAGTCCGTAAATTAATATTTATTTTCAAAAAACTACGTTTAGTCGCGGATTGTCAGTTAATCAAAAGAGTGTACTTTGCACTATGTCAATCGGTGATAAGTTACTGCATAACTACCTGGGGTGGCACAGCCAAAACGACAATGCTGAACCTAGAAAGAGCTCAAAGAGCAATTCTCAAGGTCTCTACTTTCCGTCCTTTTCTTTTTCCCACAAACCTCTTATATAAATCGTGTGAAATTCTGACAGTTCGCCAACTATTTATATTGAACACAGTCCTAAAACAGCATACCAAACTTCCTTACTACTCTGATCATACTAACAAGAGACGTAAAGATACTATTTGCCCTATTATGTATAGTAGACATCCATTCTCCTCAAGATTTTTTTTATTTTTAGGCCCATTACTATACAACAGACTTAATGCGAGGTTTGACTTGTTCCCGCTTACTTACCTGACCTGTAAGAAAACACTTAATGTCGCCCTACAAAACATGTCTTACGATGATACAGAGAAGTTATTAACTGTATTAAAGTGATTTTTTTAATTTTATACATTTGATTCCATAGGTTTTAGTTTTTGGTTTATATACTTTTTTAATTTAAGCTCGCATAGATATTGTATAGTTTCTTAATTTATTCTAATAATTAATAAGGATTATGTATACTGTATAATTTCTTAATTTATTCTAATAATTAATAAGGATTATGTTGTACAACTTTGCATATGAATTAATAATTAATTGTTTGACCTTTTTTTTGCCTGAAACACAGGATAATCCTAGTTCAGGCGCGTAAGAATGTTATCTAATTATAAGTATGTTTAGCCCGTAGTCATTACAGCTGTAATATGTTTTCAATAAATTTTATTATTATTATTATTATTATTATTATTTAATGGTACTTTAGTGCAAGCAGTTGTAAGAAGATTTACCCTTCAATTACAAAATTTGTAAATATTTTTCCACAAAAATTCATGTCAATGTAGTCAAGCCAAGACCATATGACTCGCACTTTATTTTAAATTAAATAATAATAATAGAAGATTTCTTCTAAGACAAAAAAATATTTAAAAAAAAACTTAAATCCCATATATGTATTAGACATTTGAATGACGTTATGTTTGAATGGTAGTTTTCATTAATATATACCTGGGACAAACAATCCACTTGGGAATATCCAACTTCGAGAAAAAGATCATTAGTCGAATCCAACTCTGATGGGCAGCGTTCTAAAAGCTGACTAAGTCCCAGATACCGCAGTTCCTTAAAACAAAGGTTTTTAAGCAATTTGTGTTATACGGCGCTGAGACGTGGTCACTTACCATGGGCCTAAAAAGGCTCAAAGTCTATCAAATGGTGTATTGAAGCAAGCTAAGCTCCATATCTCCTTACGTGATCGAATTAGAAATAAGGAGACACGCAGAAGAACTAAGGTTGTCGACATAGCTCGAAGAGTTGCTAGACTTAAGTGACAATGGGCGGGGGCACATTATTCGTAGAACCGATGGCCGATTGGGCAGAAAGGTTATCCAGTGGCAACTGCGTATAGAACTACCCAGCGTGGCAAAACCCCTGCAACATGATGGACCGATAATCTGCTCAAGATCGCCGGAAACCGATAGATGAGGACGGCGCACGATCGGTCTTTGTGGAGAACCTTAAGGGAGACCTTTGTCCAGCAGTGGTCGTCTACAGGCCGATATGATGATGATGAATACATTAATTGAAATATTCAGTGACAAAAATAAACTAATAACCTTTTATTTTCTAGCCGGCAATAGCCTGAGCAGTAAAAAACAACTGACCATCGTCGGGCGCCATTTTTGCGAGTCGAAGCTTCGTATGCTGGAATTATTCCACTCGTTTATATGGTAATGCGGATTTCAGGTTCCTATGTTGGGGTGCCGTGATTTTGGTTAGTTTAGCGGAAAAGCTTGGTTTGAGAAAAAACTAAGTTCTTGGCTTGCCAGTCGGTTGTTACAATGATCAAGTTTATTTCACGTGTTTCATTTAAAATTAAATGATCCTTGCAACTTGTTGTATTCGTATTTATAGTAGATTTAATGTCACCAGATTTAATATATTTTTATTTATTTTAAGAAAAGGCATAGTAACAAAAGATCGTAAAAGTAAACAATGTTTCAGAAATATATGTTATTTCACTGAAAAGCGGAAAAGGACTAATAAACATGTGTTTGTAAAATTGCATGCATTAACTAAATTAGTTTTTATTACATATTTACACAATTTACTGTGTGTCTGGTTGCCTTGCTAACATCACTAAGAAAAACACTGATTCTGATTTTGTAAGGAAGTGTAAGTTAAGTAGCAAAGTTAAATGAAGTAGAAACTTAATCAAAAATCGAATACACATGTATTCTAACACGAGAAATGCTTTCCCGAAACACCCAAAACGAAAAATCCAACACACATTACATACGCTTACTACCACACTTATACCATTAGGGATAAAGTTGTACAAAAATGAAATCTCTGTACATTGAAGATTTCTTTAAAGGTCATGAAATGGACAAATATTTTTATTTCTTGTATATTTATACGTATGAGTTGTAGTGGCTTCATCACACCAAAACAGCTGAACAGTACCAAGTTGGAAGTTAGGAGGAACTTGGCGCTAGTTACCTATGTATTTAAGGTGTTACAGGGTAGACTGCACAACCCTACGGTGTTACGAGTCACTGAAGATGGCGGTGCCGTGCGATTGCCACTTTAGTTTGCTTACCCTGTTTGCTATGTCGGTGACCTTGGTTCGTCTACGAATCTCCTCATGTCTGATTCGATCTCATAGAGAGATCCCGAGCAAAGCGGGTGAGTACCACATCCTTGGCAAGTAGTTAAGTCATTTCGTTTGCCAAATTGTAATTAATTTCCGTTGTGACACGAAAGATTTTCATACAATTTGTATGCGATTTGACCCTCATAATTTAGCCCTTTCCATAGCTCGCTTTGCCGTACGGTGGTAAAAACGTATCATGCTCGCTCACCCATATCAATAAAGACGAAACGTTTAATATTATCTAAGCCACTAAACCCTTGAACTTAAACTAAATTGCGTTTAATTCAAACATAAACCCTGCCGCTGCCGAGGTATTCAAATTGAGCCACTAAACGCCATTATGCAGCGGATAACAACAAATTTCGTGACTCAAACCATCCTTACTTAACTAGAGTCCAGCTTTGCACGAAAATAGACGTCATTATGTGCTGAACCATGGCGGGTTAAGCTTAAGGTTTCTGATAATTTAATTCTTAATGTCAGATTTTCGTTTCACTTATCAGCTGCTTTAAATAATTGATGAAATCCATTCTGATATTAAAGATGGTAATGACTATCCATACTATAATATTATAAAGTGTCAGTCTGTCTGTCTGTCTCTTACCTCTTCTCGCTTAAACCGCTGAACCGATTTGGATTAAATTTGGTATGGAGATAGTTTGAGTCCCGGGGAAGGACATAGGCTACTTTATATCCCGGAAATACTGCCTTATCTGCGATAAACGAATTTAAGGCGGACGAAGTTGCGGGCAGAAGCTAGTCTATGAATGTTGACTTTACATTTTGGATGGAAGATTTTGTCAACTGTTGGTACTTTATCTATACTATTAAGTTGTAAAAATTAAACGTCTTTAAAAATATTGGAAGGGACTACGTGGAGGTCACTGAATCGAAATACATTTTGTTTTTATTTTTTGTATTTTTGTATATGTCGTTGTGGCTTAATCACGCCAAATCGGCTAAACAAATTTTAACATTTTTTGTACACGGGTAGCTGGGCCCAGATGGTTATAGCATACTTTTTACTCGACTACACTGTCGAAAATAAGAGAGGTTATGACTTTTTCTCCTTCTCGAACGAAGTTGCGGGCGCCTTCTAGTTATAAATCTATACTATTATTAATTAGTATAAATGTGCACTTTTTACCTCTACGTTGTGGTGCGTATAACACCGCTTTTTAGGGTTAAAGAATCAGTGAACCAAAAAGAACAAATGAAATCGAAATGATAAATGTGTTAACTGCCTCTGACTCAAATATGGAATTGAAACATATACCGCGCCGTATGAGCAATTAAGCGTAATTTCCATATCTGCTCGACATAGCGTCGGTAAACGTGCGACAGGGACAGCCTAGATTATGTCACGCGTCCGCTGATATGCGTGCATATCATGCGAAGCGGTGCACATTCCAATATATCGTAAGAAGCAGTAAAGACATATAATACTATTAAAAAGTTGTATGAATTTTATTGTCTGTAAATTGAATGATGGTCACTGAATCGAGTTTTTGTTTATTATTGTAAGTTTAATAAAATAGTATGTTAAATAATCATGCCAAATCCGCTTACCGGATTTCAACTGACGATACGTTTGGCTCAGTGGGTTGCACAACGGCCTACGAAGCTGGCGGTCCCGGGTTCGAATCCCGGCCAGGGCAAGTGATTGTGTGATGAGCACGAATGTTTGTTCCTGGGTCTTGGATGTTTTCTATGTATTTAAGTATTATAATTTATCGATATATTATATATATCGTCGCTTAGTACCCATAATACATGCTTTGCTTAGTTTGGTACTAGGTTGATTTGTGTAAAATTGTCCCTGAGTATTTATTTATTTATTTTTATTTATGCGAGTAGCTGGGTAGAACAGATGGTTATAGGATACTTTTTACCTAACAGCACTGACGAAAAAAATGAAGGGTTATGGTTTTTTCTCTTCCGTGAACGAAGTTGCGGGCATCTTCTATTTTAAAATAAAGACGCGAACTTCTCGGGAAATAAATTGACGAAGGTAGGTAAAACGACGTATTTGATAATCAGCGCCTAATAGTTCATAGCGTAATTTTTTAAAGCTATGAAAAAAGTTACCTACATAGGTACCTGTTGCTGGCGATTAATTTTCTTACTTCTTATTACAATAAACCTCATACATTGATATATCGCCAGATGACAACCAAAACTCACTAAAATATCTGTCACTGCTCTACTAAACCTCGTACCTCAATTTTGAATCGATACTGAGATTTGTTTTAAGTAGGTATTGGTTAGTTAGTGAGATTGGTTATCACGGGACGATATGAAACATGGAGTTGCTATACTGTTACTTCCACACACTACGTGCAGGTGCACGAAACAATTTGCGTATGCTAATGCGGCGATGACCCGGCTGTTCCGTATTGATTTACGGGACGTATCGCACGCCACATAGCGACTGTAATCCCTAATGGGGCTGCTTTACTCACAGTAATTCTGACTGGAACAAATTACCTACTAAGAGGAACTGGTTCCTCATTGTATTGCATAATTATAGCAGCCGTAATTTACGGGAATAGCACGCCACATAGCGATTGTAATCCCTAATGCCTGCTATACTTACAGTAATTCTGTCTGGAACAAATCACCTACTACGAGGCATTGGTTCCTCATTGAATTACATAATTATAGCAGCCGTAATTTACGGAAATAGCACGCCACATAGCAACGGTAATCCTAAATGAGGTTGCAATACTTACAGTAATTCTGTCTGAACAAATTACCTACTAAGAGGCACTGCGTTCCTCATTGAGTCACATAATTATAGCAACCGTAATTTACTACACATAGGGACTGTAATCCTTAATGGGGCTGCTATACTCACAGTAATTCTGTCTGGAACAATTTTCCTACTAAAAGACACTTATTTCTTGAATTATACAAATATACCAACTCTTAATTTTAAATTAAAAATACGTATCGCATGTCACATAGCGATAGTAATCCTAAGTTGGGCAGATACTACTAAGCTTACAATTATTTTTATTGGAACATATTGGCTAAGAAGCACTTATTCCTTATTAAATTATAAATCTCTTCTAAGTTGTTCTGTCATGACTATCATTAACTGCCTATTATTCAGTCCGACGTTTCAGTCATCTAGACCTCCTAAAAGAGACAACAACCTCCTTAGTTCCTTCATCCAACTTACTGAGATCTTCCTCTCGCGCCTTCTACATATATTGGTTGTAATTTCTAGTGGAACAACCACTATTAATAATAGCTAATTCAGTTTGGAACAAATTACTTATTATTTTTAGACTGTAGTTTAATATAGTATTAATCCCGTTAATTAATAAATTTTTCATTTTCACGGATAGTTTCATATCACAAGGCAAAAGCTATTTTAAAATGCCGAAGAAAAACTGAAACTGCCTGGCAACATCAAAAATTCCGAACAGCTTAAGTTATGTTAAGAAAATCCATCAAATTATAAAGTCGAAAGAAATGGTGGACTTAAAATCTGGTAGTATGTTATCAATTTCAAGCAAACTTCGGACGGACTCGCCAGTTTATGCTAATAGGGAATTTTCCGTTTTTACAAAAGGCCGTAAATTACTAGAGTGTTGGTGTCGTTTGGGATCTTTGGTCGCGGAACGCGGAAAAGCGGAGAAACTTCAACTTAACCCTGCTTAAGTAAAACAAAGTGCATTTGACTTCACTTTGGAGTTGGGGGTTAAAAAGAAGTAGCTAATTATATTTTAAATTTTGAATATTGATTGGAATGGTCTCTAAATTTATGGTCTTGTTGAGACTTCTTAAACATTGGAAAAGGATTTCTTGTGCTTGATTTCATCATGCTCTGTTAGTTTTAATAGTAGATTACGGTTGTAAATGACGACTACTTAAGTGGCAATGGGCAGGGCACATTGCTCTAGAACCGACGGGTCCAATGAGTTTTTGAGTGGCGACCGCGCAGTGAAAGCCGCAGCGTGGGTAGACCCCCATAAGGTGGACTGATGACCAATAAAGCTCGCTGGAGTCCACTGGATTCGCGCCGCCCTACCGGTCTTGGTGGCGCTCTTTGAAGAGCCTATGTCAAGCAGTGGACGTCTTTATGGCGAATAAAAAAATTAAAATAAAATTAAAATAAAGCCTCTTTATTTTTAAACAACTTAATGCTCCATAGGATGTTAGTAAATAAAAAGGGAATACTTCATAATCTATGTTAGTAGTTACCAATAATTATAATGCTATTATAATAACAAGCATAGCCAGCTGGTTCACCGAAACGCACGCGCAGTGGCATGCAGCTCGTTGAACCTGCCTAGTACGGCGCTGTTCTGCTTGCCCGCCACTACCTGCAGGAGACTAATGATGATCAACGATATAGCGAAGTGAACAAAAAAGGAAAACTGAGTCCAGCATCATAATATAAGGAATACAAGAAGGTGCCCGCAACTTCGAAGAAAAGAGATAAAACTCATAAACCTATTTTTCACTTCAGCATAGTCGGATAAAATGTATGCTATAAACATCTGTGGATAGTGTTTAGCCGTTTTGGTGTGATAAAGCCACAACGACAAACACAAAAAATATATATTTCCATTCAGTGACTTTCAAATAGCGGACTGTTTCACTTATTTTTTGGAAAATATATTCAACGAACAGACATTTTTTTTACCACTGTATAATCGTACCTATAGATGTAGCCAGGAAGAGAGAGATTATTGGCTCCATATTTGAAAAGTAATCTAAAAGATAAAACGAACTTGTGATATGCAAGCAGAGAGCAAATTTAACATTTAATATGTAGTTTTAAATATAAATGAAAATCTCAAATGAAATAGTATCGGGCTTTTAATAAATTCGCCCCCTTTGAATGAACTTCAAACTCTCAAAAAGTTGAAATTTTTTAATACATTAACGATTAGCCAAGTTTCTTTCTAAAGCCATATTAAATAAAGGACTAAGTGGCTTAAAGGTATAAAGAGAGTTAGAGCCTTTTTCTATTACAAACTCAGATTTCTTAGGCGAGGTTTGATTTGCATTTAGATCGTCTCGGTGTGGATTTAGCCCTTTCCGTCAGGCTCTTGCAAAAAGTAAAACAGTTTCTTTATTTCTTAACTTTAGAATAACTAAGAGACGATTAAAAACACTTATTGTCCGTGAAGATGCCGAACATACTACACTATTTGACACTTTTTATGGTATGTTATAAAAAGACGTCTTAATAATAGAAATATTGGTGAGACAACTACTCCAATATCATAGAAACTCCCACATTTTTTGACTTTCCCAAAAAACGCTTCATACTAAAGCCTACAAGCATGTGACGTCACACGCTTGTATCTTGTATAGGGAAAATAAAAACTTTGTTCTGCAGCTATGTTAAAACTTGCGTTTATAGTAAAAATTACACAACATTTCATGGGTAATTGAATAGTATCATAGTTATTAATATTCTCATAATTTAAAAATGGACTTTCTCACCCAACTTTAAAGACTTATAAAACAAGATATGTACTGTGAGGTGGCTCGTGTATAGCCACCTTTTTCATATCCTGGCCGTTTATTTTAAATAATAGATTCGAATGACAAATTCGAATAAAGAATGTCTTCTATTTTTGTAATGTCATAATGTTAAAAATATTTATTACTGATTTGGCTCTCAAAGAATAAATACGTAAATAGTTACTCTTGTTTTACTACCAACTGCTACACTTCCACAGTACACGTAAGGTATCAAACTCAAAATTTAACGTGGTTCTTTTTTCATTTATTTGTTTCGCTTGTTTTATCAGGATCTTATTTTTTTTTGTGTCATATGCCCTATTGGCGATCACGGCAACACGAGTTACAGCTCTCACGATCTTTTGACACTGGTTCATAGTCCATTAAAAATACAAAATGGTTTATTTGACAAAAAACAGCTCATTCTTATTACTTTCCGTCAGAGACCAAAAATTGGGCTGAAGTCAGCGAGTGCGGTTAACAATGATAATGAATAATAAAATAAAATAACAAATACAAAATTGAGGATTTTTTTTTTTAATTTTTTTTCTATGACAGACAAGTGCCCATTTATTTTTATTTAGTTTTTATTTATTAGGCACACTAAACCGACAACATTCATTTATGTATAACATTAGCAAGATACAGGCATTCTGACAAAAACGTTATCCAAAGCAAATATGCACAGCATGATTAAAGAGAGCTCCCGAAAAATATCCTAAAACTAAAACTTTAACATTATGGTGGGTTTGTGTGCGCGTGTGTGTATATTGTGTGTATGCTTTAGGTCGCCCGCATTTAAGGAGCCTCGTAGCGAGGATTCACTTAATCAATGATCACTTAATGATGTCTTCAATTTCAGAGGACAATATGGATAAGTAATGTTTCAATTTTTTTTTAACTTTAGGATCTGATAGAAGTTTGATATTGCAATTATGGCCGCTGTGACAACCGAATCTTGAGACGACCTTACCCAGTCTCCCCTATAGCCGAAAAGCCCTGTATTTTCACAAAGGCTGATAATAAAGTATATCTAAAAGTTTATTTTCGCACAATCTTCGATATTCCACTTTCCGCGGTCAAACTTTAAATTATCCGAACAATGGCGGCGGCAATAAAAATGAATGTTTCGCACAATGGATCGCACGGAACCCGGTCGGACAGGAACTCGCTCGTATATCGCGGGATTCTATTCGGCTCCGGATTCGGCGACAAAGCAGGATTTCACAATTTAGCCGAAAGAAATGTGTAGTACAAATATGTAATAAAATTTTCCGTAAAAGATAGAAGGTACTGGCTCGTGTTTTATGGAGCTACAGATTCTGAAATAATTTTGATTTTTCAGGTAAGCCGAAAAAATATTCTTTATAAATATTTTTTTCATAAAAAATCTAGGTGGAGCCCCGGTGGGAGAGGAACTCACTCGTACTTCGCCGGATTGCTAGTGTATACTATAATGGAGCAATTCACAATTTAGCCGAAAAACTAAGGTATAAAAAATATTTACCAAAATAACTAGACGGGAGCTAGGAATTCAACAAAAATTTTAATTTTTAATTTAGTGTACAATGATAATAATGTTATCTGTATACTTTGGATACACTCTTATCGGACAGAGGCCATGGGTTCGCCGATAATAAAAGATTTTCGGATAAAGTCGATTTTTTTGTCCTTAAAATTAAATATTTCGCTTACAGAAAGTAAGTAATCGCAGGACTATTTCGGATTTGATGGATACAACAAAAAAGTAGTTTTTCCTATTTATCTGAACTGATTTTTTGTGTAGAAAAAAAACACGAAATACCCACGGTTCGTAGGTAATATTTATAATAGGTATTTCATTATAGGTAAGGAATCGATACTTAGATCATGTATCTCATTCGCGTCTTATATCAATCAGATTCTTAAACATAACGCAAATTAAGTCTTGCTATATGACAATAGGTATTGTGTCTAAAAAACAGTAAACTTTCGTCTATATTTTCAGAAAAAAAAAATTCGGCCAAAAATGTTGGTACATCACTACAAGTTACTAGTGTTGTAGCTTCCGCGGTAGTTTTTACCGTTTATTGTTATGGTAAATCTCGTGTCTCGCTCGTAAGTGCCCATTGAGCAACTCGAAGGCAGTTCACTAAACAGATATGGATATTTCAAAGATTCAGAATATCATTTTTCTCGTCTCGTCTTTCATATTGCTCAACAAATGCAATATCGTTCTGAACTCCATAAAGTTATATTGTGGATTCATTGTTTAAAACAATATTTTCAAAATTAATGACAATAACTAGACGCCAGAATTTACCTACACTTTGCGGGATGTAATTATGAGTGGTTATAACGTTTTATTATGTTTATGTGCAAAAAAGTCTGCAATTACTATCCATTCTTAAACCCGACCAATTTTCTCCTGGATTGTCTGTCTGGGCTTCAACTCTCTTCAGGTAAGGCGCAACCACAAGCTTCTAGTGATGCGTTGTAGTATTCTACGCAGTGATACTGATTGCCCTGAACTAGTAGCGCAAATAGTGAAGCTCGCTATTCCGTGTATGTTGAATAAGACCCTTAGACCTCGAGAGTACAATCTCCTTGCCGTGCCTGTAACGCGGACTTCGCACAGAAATTCGCCTACCATTCGACCACTTTTTTTTATGACATAGGAGGCAAACGAGAAGACTGGTCGCCTGATGGTAAGCGATCACCGTCCCCCATAGACACTTGCATCACCGGAAGAGTCACAAGTGCGTTGCCGGCCTTTCAGGTAGGAGTACGCTCTTTTCTTGAACTTCAAGTCGCATCGGTCCGGAAATACTGCAGGCGGCAATTTATTCCACAGTTCAGTCGTGTGAGGCAGGAAATTTCTAGAAAACGCTCAGTTGTGGACTGCCAACCATCTAAGTGGTGAGGGTGGAAATGTTATCGTGTAGGACGATGGCGGAAAGATGCAGCTGGGATCAACTCGAACAATTTCTCGGAGCACTCCCCGTTGTACAAGCGATAGGATATACAGAGCGAGGCTACATCTCTACGCAGAGCCAAGGAGTCAAGCAACCGACGATACGAGTCGCTCTCCGTTGAATGCGGTCTATAGGGTAAAGCTGGTACTGAGGAGCCCCAGCCCACAGATGAGAATAGTATTCCATATGTGGGCGGACCTGCGCTTTGTAAAGCTGTAAGAGGTGGGCCGGAGTGAAATATTGTCTCGATCTGTTGAGCACGCCGAGCTTCTTAGAGTCTAATTTGGCTTTACCCTCTAGATGGCCGCAGAACTGGACTTCACTTAAACTTCTGAACTCGTTTTTCTGTCATGGGCACCTGAAAGTGATTTTTTTGCGAGTCGATGGGCAAATGTATGTCACGCATGTCTGAGATACTGCGAAGCGATGGATGGTAGTAGTGTTCATAGCATATAAATACTTCTTTTTTTTTCACTGAATTATTATGTATTATTCTTATTAATTACTTTTATGTATCACAATTATGCAGCGCTTTGGTTTTTTACGGTAAAGCTGTATATATTTTGTTTGAAATAATAAATAAATAAATAACCATCAAAAATATTTGCCCACATGAGTGATACTGGATACACACTCTCGGGGTCAGTTCTAAGTCCAACGGACCTATTGTTATCCACTTTTGAGTTATCAACGTATTTGAAATTTCTGCATTGGAGAATTGTCAGTAATAAATAATCTGATCTTATTACATAGTACACATAATTTCACTCTTTATCTATATATATAAAAGGCAAAGTCTTGATTGACTGACTCACTTAAATCAACGCCCAGCCCGAACCGTTGGACCTAGAGACCTGAATTTGTTATAATTAACTAAAATAAATATTTATTTTTAGTGGTCATAACCACTCTTAATTAACTCCTCCCGCGCAGTTTAGGAAAAAAAGCACTACCTATTCCGACCTTTGACAATAACAAACACTTTAGAAACGCAGTCAGCATTTTCTGACAAATTTTTAGATGTGCTTAATACGTTACAATAGGGGATGACGATTAAATTGTAATAATTATATCGTCGTATAGATTAATAAAAAATATTGGAGATATATTTTTCTTTTCATACGGAATCGTAAAATAATAGCGATACATTGAGTCAAAATATCGCATGACGTCACTCCTAGGTACAGTTTGTACCTAGTCAAACCTCAGGAATGCGTGTTTAAAAAAAATCGGATTCCTCGTGAGCAACGTTTATAATAAACGAGAAGTAATATTCGAAAACCGATAGTCAAAGTAGGTACAAGGATCTTAGTATAGTTATAGTATAATATGGTATATAGTAATTAATACAAGCATATTAATTGTTTTTCACTTCTCCTGCTCATAAAGTACGTCATATCAGCTTCGTGAAGCCAGACTAGAATAGTACATTTAGCCCCTAGGGTTTAAAAGAAAGCCATATAATCCCATTTACATGTCTATGACATAATCTAATAATTAAAAACAAATAAAGCAACTGGATCAGATTGGCCAAACTTTCTGATAAAATTGCTCAAATTGGACTTTTAGTATTTCATGAAATAAACAATTTTAATGTTAAGTCTTTTTTATGTTCTCGCAGTCGGAGTGAAAAGCAGAGTGTTTAGCACGTGGCTAAAAGCCATTATGACACTCACACATATTTGTCCTCGCTCACTTCGTGAGCTCGTCCAAATAATCACTTCGTGTCACAATGGCTTGTTTTAGCCCCTTGTCAAACAGTCTAGTATTATATACTCTGACATTTAGACTTTTATTCTAGACACATTCTAGATTTATTTTTCTTTTTTATTGACAATCCTTTTGGGATTTATCTAATTCATTATTGTAATTTTAAAAATGATGATTTTATCTATAATATTATATTTGAGTTAAATGATCTGATTAGGTTTTTCTGGGTTTTCCCTAATCCTTGCAACAAATGTTGGATCATACTGTATGTCTCCCAGCAAAGACTTCTCTCGATGGAACTGACAATTCGAAAGTGCTTGTATCTAGGCCTACTTGAATAAAGGATATTTTGATTTGATTTGATTTGATATGATTGTGCAATTCTTAGGAAATGTCTAATGGAGGATATTTCAGGTTAAAACGATGATGTCACCAGAACTAAGATGAGCCTCACCACCTTGCAATTACAATTATCCAATAAATACTTAACAAGTGTACCTTTTATAATTAACTCTTGTTTATTAAGGCTGCGTCCACATTCGCCAAGCTAATTTGTATTTTATTATCGCCCGACACGCCATTAAATGCACTTTAGTTATGCTATCCTTTGTTCGATTTAACAGTCTCAGATGCATTAGTGGACTTGTAGCAATCAAGTATTATTAATGAGCTTTTGTTAACTTAAAAACGTGTCGTGGCCCAGGGAGAACGACACGTTTAAAGGCGAAAAAACGCGCGTTCGCGGTCACTACTGTAAACATTAGTATAAGAAAATTTAATGTACATACTAAATTATTATGTATTATTAATTTTATAGACACTGTTGCATTCTGTGGTTATGTTTGTAATTGACATGTACCTAATGTGAATTATTATGATACAAGACAAGTTTATACTATAGTTAAACTCTGATTTTTCGAATCTCTTAGTATTTCTATATGAAAGTTCTTTGACTTTTTGAATATCATTTTGTTACCTACCTTTGTTACCTAATTAGTGATCTAATTAGGTAACAACAGAAACTTTGTGACTATTTTAGAATAGTTGTTTTCTATAAGAAAGGGATTATCGTCAGTCTTATTTATATTATTACAATAATACGTTAAGTTTTTTAAGTACTCTAGAAATCAAAATGACTTTTCAGGCTTTGTCTTATGTCAAATAACCTAGCTATAAACGCCACCTAAACTGTTAATAGGACAGTTTATTTCAACAACTTTGCAAATTAATAAAACAAACTGGACTTTTATTTAACAATCACAAACAAAAGTACATGTAAATTACTTGTCGATTGTTTTTGTTAAGAAAAACGTTAGTTTATGATATTTTTAACCAGCTGTTCTCTCTGGTCTCGACAAGTAGTTTTTAATTAACCGCCGGAAACTCGCTGCGTACTCGTACGATTGTTTCCGAACAAAGATGTCGGGATATACGTGGCTAATTTATATGAGGTGCTCTTCAATTCGACTTTTAACTCGATTATAACTCGATCTGCAGTAAAGATAAAAGTTTTTTAAGTACCTGCATCTGCCACCAGTTTTAACATGACTGACGGCTCAAGCGAATATTTGGCATACAAGATTTGACGGACATTAATCTTATTTGTTTTAGCGCTTTTGTAAAGGCGATGCTGGTTATGCTACATCGCGATTACAAAAAGCTTATGTGAGATGGTCATGTCGCGCGGGCGTGGCGTGACGTATTAAACGTACTTTAATGCGCGATATGATCTCCAATCACGTTAGAAACTGATTGTGAAACGGAAGATAGAGAGTAAAAGAGTTCGAGGCTAGCGGCTGAACATAACGTGGGACCTCCCACATTATGTTCAGATTCTCTCCTGAGAAGATGTGCTGTCGATTTGACCTCTTGGATACTGTTAGGGTCCTACTGGGACGTGAATGATAGTAGACTGTATTTATAAATAGGCTGGTTTATTTGGCGTCGTACAAAAATCCTGGGGAAACATTTCTTAGTAAGAATCGGAGAGTCGTCCGTTGCTGGTGAAGGTGTTGATGCCGAGTGTCGACGCCGTGTCGACGCCGCGTCGCCGCGAGGTCGCCGCGCCGTCCACACCGATGACGTCGCGCTGCCTCGTCCCCCGCTCGTCTCCTCGTGGGTAAATCAGCTGTTGCTTAACAGATACGATGCATATGTTGGCTAAAAGAGCTATTGAAGACAAGGCTTTTGAATCCGCTTTTCGTGTTTCCAGAGCGCTATAATATGGGATTCATTCAAGAAGCGAGTTAACAGGGTACTCAAAGGTTGGTAGCGCATGGGTGACTCCTCAGCTATTGCACATAACTATGAGCCTACCCGTATGCCACTTCTATACTATTATCAAGTTGTAAGAATGAGATGTCTGTACTGTTGAAGATATTTTCCAGAAAAAGTGTTTGATACGGACTATTTGGAGGTCACTTAAAGGAAAAAAAGTATTTTTTATTTTTTTGTATGTTTGTACGTGTCATTGTCGCTTCATCACGCTAAATCGGCTAAACGGATTTCAACTATTTTTGGTACACGGGTAGCTGGGTATCTCCAGATGGTTAATAGGATAATTTTTAGCCGACTACGCTAACTAAAAAAAGAGGTGTTATGACTTTTACTCCTCCGCGAACAAAGTAGTGGGCGCCTCCTAGTATTACATCAAAAAGATACAAAACACATAATACGTTAATTGATTTACTAGATGGTGTCCGCAGCTTCGTCAGCTGAGAAAGAAAAAAAAGCTTTTTCTTGATTGTAGTCAGATAAAAAGTATACTATAACCATCTGTGGATAGCCAGCTACCCGTGAACCAAAACTTGTTGAAATCCATTTAGCCGTGTTGGCGTGATGAAGCCACAACGACACATGCAATTATACGAGAAAATCTAAAATAAATATTTTACTAATCAGTTACCGTTAATTAGTCTGCATCACTTTTTTTATATCTCCAATGTACAGACATTTCATTTTTAAAGCTTTATAATAGTATAGAAATACAGACAATGATTCAATTGAGAAAATGGCAAACTGTTTTTTTCCACTCATTGTTGAGTGGTTTAAAAGGCTATAGAATAGACACTTACACCTAGTTTTTCTTTTTACTGCCCACAAACAATGCACAATCCTGTCGTAAACGCTTTTAACACTCAGACTGCTAATTCTAGAGTCACAGTAAAGAATGGGTTAAGTATGAAGAAAATTGTATGTACTTGATACCTTATTCGATTGTAGTTGCTATTCGTCACGTCTCACAATCACTTTAGATTCTAACATTGTTATAGACTGATTTATGTATTACACTTACTTTGGTTTGATTCATACATGGACAAATAAGAAAACACCAAAAAGGAAAGCAAAACTGCATAATTCAGTTTCTTTAATTTACTTATAAGCAACCATTTTTCTATTCAATCTATAAATTATATACAATTAATCATATTTTGGCGTCGGTTCTTCCGTGTTCAACCCGCGAAAACGGAAATCAGAAAAGCTTCCAAAACGTCGGGAATTCAAATAAGATACCTAATATACGGGACATAATCCGTTAAAATAAATCATTTAAACATCGTTCATGTCAAGTTTTAAGGCGCCATCTTATTTTAACACTGGATCCAAAGTATAGCAATATACAGTCCAATGGTTTTAATTTTCTATGGCTTAAAAAGGGCTCTATATCGGAATCCCTAACGTCTTTTGTCCTAATGTATCGTTTGTCCTAATGTATAATTTGCAATAACGCATTTTTTTCAGAAACCGTAAACTTTTCAGGATTGTTATAAAACAAACCTAACCCACCCTAACCTAATCTATACGACGATCTTTTAAAAAATCCTGAAAAAAATACGGTTTCTGAAAAAAATGCGTTATGGCAAATGATACATTAGGACAAACGATACATTAGGACAAATGACGTTAGGGATACTGAATGAGACCCCTTAAAAAGGTTTTACATAAACAGTATCGAGTAGTCTGTAAAATCAAGTGCCAAAAATTTCGCAAAATTAGAAGGAAAAAAAGTCATAACCATCTCTTTTTCTTCAGCGTAGTTGAGCAAAAAGTATTCTATAACTATGTAAATGCCTAGCTACCAGTGTGCTAAAAATAGGTAGTTGAAATCCCGTTTTTCAAACCCACAGCTCAGAAGAGACTGGTGAAGCGCTGTTCGTATGTCATCTCGACTGTTAAAATCACGTATGTATTATCAAACGTACGTATGTTGTTTTTTAAACCATATTTTGCTTTTTTCCATTTATCCTATTTTTAATTTAATAAATTTAGACATGTTTATTGAAGAACTTGAGTTTATACTTAAAAACATAGGTATATTAAAAATAGGATCATTATTTATCTCTCCCATAATTTCTATTTTTAATTCTGCTCCTGGTTTTCTAATCAATTTGATGTCAACTGTATCATAGTTTTCTTTCTTACTTTGTATATATATATATATTTATAGTAGTATGTATGTTTAGTATATGTATATGTAAAATATGTATGTTTTTATTTATTTTTGTATGATATGTAATCTTATCTCACCGCCTACTCATTTCTAGCTATTTTATGTCATTTCCGCTACCCAAAGGTTGTCTGGAAGAGATCGCTCTTTAGCGATAAGACCACCTATTGTTTACCTATTTTATGTTAAGGCTCTATTGTACTGTTTCAGTTGTTGGTGTGCAATAAAGAATTGTTGTTGTCATTGTTGTTGCTAGCTAGAAACATTGTAATATATAAGTTTTTTAGAAAAAAATTACTGACTGTCGAGTTTGTTTCGGCTTTCTTCTCAACAGTGGTCTCCTCTTGCAAAATGCCGTAGATTCAGACTTGTAAAAGAGCCCTTGCAGCCTACGTACAGAATATAGATCATTATTTCATTTCCCTTACGACAATTGACATTTCGAAAATCGGATAGCTGGTGTTAAGTCGATTTAATAGGTTACAAAATGTAGTGATGATACCCATTTGCCGTTATTCCGCTAAAAGCAGATCATATTGAAATTAAATCAGAGCAAAGTCACGGCCGCCGTCTAGCTAGCTGTATAAGGCAAGTAGTTAGACCCATACTGTGATGACGTAGCGTTATTTTCCAGTGAGTCCAGTGATGTTAAAACGCTTCAAAAATGTATATGTTGTTCTTTTCCAGACGATAAAAACGGTTTTATGAAAGCAGCAGATGATGAAGTCTAAGGGCCTGGCTACGACATTGCGCGAATTACGGCGCAGGACGCGTTTTATCTGTTCATTGCGCGGTCGAGACGCGCAACGCACTATGGTTAGTTGGCATCACACGCAATGAATTAGAAAAACCGCTGCCGTTGCCGCCGCCGCTCAAGGTCGTGGCCGGGCCGTCACAGCGTTTATTCATGTAAAGGTGCGTCCACATTTGTATCATTCGCCCGTATCAGATCATCGTCTCGTGGCATGATCACGTGTCACGATCACGCGTTTGGACGTTGCACCGATCTGATCGCTCGAAATCCATTTTCAAACACTCGGATTGGACAAGCGCGGCATGATCGCGACGGTGCGACGTCCACAGTAGCGATCATGACACGCGATCATGCTACGCGGTCATGATACGCCGCGATCCATCTCGAGTCGGTTTTTGCCCGATCATCTTCTGTCTCTTACATTGCAGCTACGCGTGAAAGAGATGGCCGAGAGGCGTGGCTTGAGTCGCTGGCGCAGGTGTGTTACGGCGAATTTCCAAAGTACTGCCATTTTTAGTTGCTACGCGCGCGGTGCCGCCGATGCATGGGCGCTGCTGTCCACGCTGGTGCTCGGCACTCGCGGCTTATCAGCTGTCGTGATAATGATCTTTGTTGTTGATCTGTCTTGTTTCTGCACGGGTGTCAACCAATTTGATGTGCGATCGCAGAGTGCAACAGTTTTACACGGAACACAACGCTACTACAGAAGAACGATCACGCGAAAAATGATGATCGGCGAAATGCCAAAATGATCGGAGCGGTGATCAGATACGGTGATACGCTACGGCTTAGTGTGGACGCGTTTCTTCACGTGGTGGCGCAAATGAAACGGAATGCCGACAGTGAGCGTCCAAGCAGCTCGATACGCAGTCATGCCACGGCACGATGATCGGATACGAGCAAATGATACAAGTGTGGACTCACCTTAAAGTGGCCGTGGCCGCGCTGTTCTTCTCTTTGCACAGTTCAGTATTAGGGGTTCCGTAAGCCCTAAAATGGTGTCTCGTTACGTACAGGGTGTGCCGATTGAATAATCGATGTGTTTTTTAAGCGTGGGTATATCGTTTTTGCTACCGGGTGACATTGTAACTGTTGTACAGTATCCAAGTGTAAAGTAAGGCTGGAGCCACAGCAGATGTGGCTCGCTTAGTGGATAGATCTGTTGACTTTTTGAGCTGACTGTGGACACTACCCATTTGGCACGGAAGCTTTTTTTTTATTCAACAACTTTAACTCCATTACAACTCGAGTTGTAATGAATTACGAAATATGTAGCAAATTGGGATGTTGACAATTTTTTATGTGGTATGTTATAGAAATACCTCTCAATAACAGAAGCACTGGTGGAAAAAAAACTACTTCAGTTCCGTAAAAACTCACGGAGATACAATGTTAAAATCACTATTTGGACTTTCCCAAAAAACGTTCTATACTAAAGCCCTTCTCCTATGTGGAGAAATTAAGAATGTTGTTCTGCGGCTATGTTAAAAAAAAAAAAAAATTGCGTCTGCGTTTACCAAAACGGTTTTATAACAAAAGTTACTATACACTTCATTGGGTTATTCAATGTATAATGGTACTATTAGTTATTACTATTTCCATACTTTAAAAATGGACTTTCCCACCTCAAGGCACATAAAACAAGCTACACGTAAGGTATCGGACTCAATTTTTTTTAGGATTTCTATGAAAAAGACTTTGCCGTCCATTTCGCATCAAAATTTTATTTTTATTTGAGTACAGTCAACATCCCAATTACGATCTATTTGAACAGGCAGTTCTTCTGTGCCTATGCAGAGCCATGGTCATTCAGGGTAGGCAGTTCTTCTGTCCTTATATAGAGCCATGGTCATTCAGGGTGAGCAGTTCCTCTGTGCCTATATGGAGCCATGGTCAATCAGGGTAGGCAGTTCTTCTGTGTCTATATGGAGCCACAGTCATTCAGGGTAGGCAGATCTTCTGTGCCTTTATGGAGCCATGGTCATTCAGGGTAGGCAGTTTCTCTGTGCCTATATGGAGCCATGGCCATTCAGGGTAGGCAGTTCCTCTGTGCCTATATGGAGTCATGGTCATTCAGGGTAGGCAGTTCCTCTGTGCCTATACGGAGCCATGGTCATTCAGGGTAGGCAGTGCTTTTGTGCCTATATAGACCGCACGTTACTGATTATCTATCCGATGTATTTAAAGAAGAATGGAACAGACTGTGAAAGGAGATTACAATACGTGATAGACAACAGTGCGCCTACCATGAGTTCGGCACAAGCGAGTATTGAGCGCTCGATGGCAGTCTATCTCTTTCGCACTATTTGCGTGTGCGAGAGAGATGCACTGACTCTCGATACGAGATACTCGCTAGCGCCAATCGTAAACTCAAGTGGTGGGCACACAGTTGGTCTTAACATTCACGTCACTGTAGATTCGAATATGCAATAAATTCGTTATAGTGGACGTTACGATTTAGAAATATAGCATTCAATAAAATAAGATACATTTCATTGACGCAATTTTCAAGCTTATTATTTCAATTAAATAATTTCTACATCTACGGCCGTCAATTCTCTTAAACCGGCGGTGCATGCTAGTGAACCGGCGGCCGTCGCGCGTCAAATTAGTGTCATCGCCGATCGTGCTGCGCCGGCACTCACAGTGTAGCTATTTTATCAGTAGTTCCAAATCTCAGCCCACTGCTGGGGAGCACCATTGACAACATAATTGAACATTGTTTTTTTACGGAAGTCTTAATGTTTTACCACCACGATCTTCGTGATTTTTAAAGTGAATTTCATCACTAAGAATCTATGTTATTGAAATACAAAGATTCAAATAAAAAAAGCCGCTTAAAAATACAAAGGTCTTGTAACAAGTAGTGACAAAACTTGAAGACAAGCTGACTGGGCTCTGTAACTCAATTGGCAGACCGTGTGCCCCCGCAAGGCACAAGACACTGGTTCAAATCCTGTCAGTCTTGAATTTTATTTTTTCTTTATTTGGATCTTCGTATTTCAAGAACATAATTAAATTTTTATTACCCCCTAATTTTATCGAACTGTCTAATAATGTGGTCCCGTCCCTCGCGCAGGTAGTCGCCTGTGCAATAGAAAGCCTTTTTCTCTTCCGCAATGTCGTACTAATATAGGCAAGCATGCACCTCTGTATAGAATGTTCGCATCACATAGTAGTGTTCAATTTAATTTAGATATTTTTGCGTGTTCTTTAGCCTCCGTTAAAGTAAAGCTCAAACAAGCTAACAATTTAAATTTACTTTCCTAGTTTATTAATTTCATTTAAATTTATTTGATTTATATAGTTTTTAGAGTTAAATTTTAAAACTGAACTGTTCTCTGTACTTGCATGTTGTGTCTACTGTTTTAGGGTGTGCAATAATGTCCAAGCAGTGATTTTCAATATTGTTATTTAGTACTTTGTAACATCCAATTTGTAGACCTTAAATAAAAAAATAATATGACACTGACGGACGCGTCAACCGTTAATATTTTAATATAAAATCACTTTTTACGTCTATTTACGCTTTAAATCCTCCGTCTTTTTGATAAATATATTTTAAAAGCAACACAAATGATGACGTACAGTGTAAGTACACAATGTACGAAACAAGAAGACGCAAAAGTCGGATTGGTTATGACGGCGACAAAATAGTCTAAGAAATGTTAACGAGGCAACGCGCGAGAGCGGCATCGACACCAGACACAAACGCACGCCCACCACCCCCGCCTGCATCGTCCAGCTCCTCGGCATCGTCGTCGGGAGACGAGTTTGCCACTGCTCCCGACACCAACAGTCAGTCGAGTGACGACGAGCGCGGGCCGCCGCCCCCGCCGCCACGACCACCAGCGCGACGAGGGCGCCCACCGCTGCCGGCACGCGGGCCTGCGGGGCATCCTGCTCCGCCCACGGCTCCCGCTACCGGTGGTGTAGTGCGTCGCATGCGATGCACTCAAGCAATGAACGAGCACTGCATGCGCGCATACTACGGAGCTACAGAGGGGGGAACCCACCTGTCTGCGTACCGAGACAGGATGCTCCTTCTGTTCCAGACCCTCGAACCGGCCATCGCCGTATCTGCACAGCGGCTATCGGATCAAGTGCGCGCTATCCAACGGCGTAAGTTGCTGGACGACGCGATGCTTGATCAACTGCGCCTGGAAGTACTGGCTGCTCGCGCGGCCTCCACGTCGTCTCGGAATCCACCTGCTACGTCGCCAGTTTCGGCGCCAGCACTCGACCTGGTGCCGGGGGCGCCGCGGGTCGATCCCGGCTCTGACGAGGAGCACTGCGCGAGTAGCGTAAGTACCCAGGCCAATGAGCAATTGAGGAGGACTCTGGAAGAGACGATTGAGCGGTATCGATTCGCGCCTGACTCTAGGCCGCGATTACCACGCTTGCCCACAAATAGACGTAACTTAGCGCTAGTGGGAGCCCTGAACGCTTTGCTAGACCCGTATCTGCGGGCTAGCGAAGATCTAGCTGATACCCACTCGATCATGTACTGTGGGGCCATCGCGGCGTGCCGCGTTGCTCGTGTCAAGTTCCCGGACGCTGACCGAGCACCGCGGACTGCCGGTGGTGTCCCCGCCTGGCAAGTACGGATCGAGCGGCGTATCAGCACGTTCAGGACTCTCATTGCTTCAGAGGGGGTAACAACCGCCCTCGTGTCATGCGCTACGTAGCACAGGCCTTTGCGGGGACTGCTGTCAGACCCCGTGATTACATGGCCTGTGTTACGGAGCGCATCGACTTCCTGAAGCAGAAAGTATATGCGTGGGCAAGCCGTATCCGCCGCTACAGAGAACGTGTGGATCGATTCCAGCAGAATCGCCTCTTCCAGAGCGATCAAAGGAAGGTATACCGAAAGTGGGAGGGAACCGACCAACGTGTGACCGACGGGCGGCTGCCGGATCCTACTGCCATGAATAATTTCTGGCGTAGTATCTGGTCGGTGCCAGTCGAGCACACCGAGGGCGAGTGGATGAATGTTGTCGAACGTGAGTGTGAGCCTATCGAAACCATGGGGGCTGTTACTATCAGCCCCGATGACGTGAGCTGTGCGGCTCGTACGACCCAGAACTGGAAAAGTCCTGGGCCGGACGGGTTGCACAACTTCTGGGTCAAGTGGTTTCGATGTTCACACGAACGACTGGCAACACAATTCCAACAAGCCCTCGAGCTTGGTTCCCTGCCATCTTTCCTAACAACTGGTGTTACCTTCCTACTCTATAAGTCCGGTAGTACCACGGAAGCGAAAAACTATCGACCCATCACGTGCTTGCCTACGCTGTACAAGCTCCTTACATCTATTTTGAGAGCAAAAATTAACACGCACATTGTTGCGAACAACGTTTTGGCCTTCTCTCAAAATGGATGTAGGGTTGGGTCCCGTGGTACTAAGGAGCTCCTCCTCATTGACACGACTATTTGTCAACAAGTTCGGCGGAACAGGGGGACTCTTTCGGCCGCTTGGATTGACTACAAGAAGGCCTATGATTCGGTGCCTCATTCATGGCTTGGGAGGGTCTTGGAGCTGTATAAAATCGATACAGTTTTAAGATCCTTTATAGGCTCATGTATGAGGCAGTGGACCACAGTCCTTCGTCAACCAGGTGGCCGAGATGGCCCCCCTGATCCGCAGGACTTTATAAGGATTAAGAGGGGTATTTTCCAGGGCGACAGTTTGAGTCCGTTGTGGTTCTGCCTAGCCCTAAATCCACTCAGCACTCTGCTGAAGGATTCAGGATTAGGTTGCCGGCTTCGCAGAGGGGGTGAGATCATTTCTCATCTGCTGTACATGGACGATCTCAAGCTGTTTGCACCAAAACGACCAGAACTGGTGGAGCTACTCAAAGTCACAGAAACATTCAGTAGTGCCATCAAAATGGAGTTTGGTGTAGACAAGTGTGCGATCATGCATGTACAGCGGGGGAAAGTCGTAAATTCAACGAATTTACAGCTTTCCGAGACAATGTCTCTCAAATCTCTCTCCGAAGTTGAAACCTACAAGTATCTCGGTATGTCACAGTCATTGAGTATTGCGGACGGAGACATTAAACAGGCAGTGAGGGAGCGTTTTTTTTGCCGCTTGACAAAAGTACTGAACAGTCTTTTGTCGGGTGGCAACAGGGCGCGCGCCTTCAACGCTTGGGTGATGCCCCTGCTCACTTACTCCTTTGGCATACTAAGGTGGACCCAGACTGAGCTGGACGCCATGGATAGGAGGGTCCGTATGCTGCTCACTACTCATCGCATGCTACACCCACGCTCGTCAGTAATGAGACTGTACATCCTGCGCAAGTGTGGGGGCCGTGGCTTTTTAAATGCCAAGGACCTCCATAACCGCGAGGTGTGCAGTCTCAGGGAGTATTTCCTAAACAATGAGTGTGGGATACATCGCGATGTAGTGGCAGTAGACAAAGGCCTCACCTCTCTATCCTTGGCAAACGAGAACTGGCGCAGACCAACGGTGCTTAGCACTGTAGACCGCAAGGACGTATGGAGGAGTAAAGAGCTACACGGGCGGTTCTACAAGGCCCTTACAGGGCCTGATGTAGATCTGCTCGCGTCGGTGAACTGGCTACGTTTCGGCGATCTCTTCGGGGAAACCGAAGGTTTTGCCTGTGCAATTACGGACGAAGTTATCATGACGAACAACTACCGGAAATATATCCTGAAAGACGGTACGGTCGACATTTGTCGGGCATGCCGCCGTCCCGGAGAGTCACTCAGACATATAATTTCCGGTTGTTCTCATCTTGCTAACAGCGAGTACTTGCACAGACATAACCAAGTAGCCAGGATTATTCACCAGCAACTTGCTGTTAAATACGGTCTTGAGGTGCCGTACTATAAGTACGCACCCATGCCAGTTCTTGAAAATGGTCGTGCCACGCTTTATTGGGATCGATCTATCATCACGGACAGGACTATTGTAGCCAATAAGCCTGATATCGTGCTGGTAGATCGATCTAAGCGCCGGGCAATACTCATCGACATCACCATTCCACATGACGAGAACCTCGTGAAGGCTGAGAAGGACAAACTCAGCAAGAACCTCGACTTGGCTCACGAGGTGACCGCCATGTGGGATGTTGATTCGACGATAATTGTCCCGATAGTGGTTTCGGCAAACGGTCTTATAGCGAAGAGTCTCAACGAACATCTTAAGAGACTCTCGCTAGATGGCTGGGTCAAGGGTCAGATACAGAAGGCAGTAATCCTGGACACGGCCCGCATTGTCAGGAGATTCCTCTCTGTGCAGCCCTAACCACCGGTAGCTTGAGCCCTGCCCCGCTGCCGGCGGCACCCTAGGTTAGGTTTTTTATAATGTGTTTATATTTTGTATTTGCATTTTGTATTTTACTTTTTATATATATATATTGTAAAAAACCTACCCTAAGATTTTAAATAAATAAGTGAATAATAATAATATTTTCAGAATTACGTGCAACGTATTTTGTATTTGTGTATTAGTTTCAGTTTTAGCCACTGATTTTGATAAAACAAAAATACAACATTATATAGGGTGTTTGGTAACAGGATGCAAAGCCAAAAGTAGATGATAGTTTAGGCCATTTAAAACATTTTAAGCCATACATGTCTTAGATAAATGTTATATTTTTGTTTTTATATATGAGTTCTAAGATTTTTTCAGAGAAAACTCCTAGTATTGTCGATAAAAAGGAATAACATTTGTCTAACATATGTCTAGCTTAAAATGTTATAAATGGCCTAAAATATCACCTACTTTCAACTTTGCACCCTGTTACCAAACATCCTGTATAAGGGCCTAAGCGCAATTCGAGGAGGAATAAATTTAAAAAGTAAAAATACTCTACATCTGTGGTTTCATCGTGACAAGTGCCATAAGTAGAGATGGTGAAAAATTATTCAGTTTAGTCTGTCAGTCAGATTATCAAAAAATATTGGGCTCGTATTTTTTCTTTATTCAATCGAACAAAAAAAGACAAAGATAAAGCGCATCAAAGTTTTAAAGTGGGGGCGCATGGCCTTATGCCGTGCGAAAAACAGGCGCACGGCGTGACGTCACAGGGAACTTCAACGGGCTATATCATCATAATTTTTTTGTTCCATTGACAAAAGATAAAATATATGTCCAATATTTTTGGATAATGTAAATGACAGACTAATTATATTTTTTTAATACAGAAGCATTTTCAATTTCAACAACGACTTCTAAAAAATCACTTTTACTTCGTGACCCACGATTATCCCTGACTAGCCACATTAAAGTAACATACTGTAATGTTATCAGATGAAACTTTTTTTTATAGGAGGCAAACGAGCAAACGGATCACCTGATGGTTAACGATCACCGTCGCCCATAGACACCTGCAACACCATGGGAGTCACAAGTTCGTTGCCGGCCTTTCAGGTGGGAGTACGCGCTTTTCTTGAAGGTTTGAAGATCGCATACGTCTGAAAATACTTCCAGCATACACATATAATAGCAGAAACATCATATATCCATGTTCTCAATCGCTTGTAGTACGAATACCAACGTAGAAAAACTATACTTGTTTCTAATGTGAACGACTGTTAAAATAATTAGTCTGACACCGAGCTGCGTTCAGATAGTGGAATAATGACGTGAAGATATATTTTATACGATGTGAAATATCGTTTGGAGTAGACAAAATAATAAAACTTAGTTTTATCTCAATAAAAATACCTAAAGATTCAATGAAAACCACCCACATATTATGGAACTGAACGAAACTGTTGGAGACTGGATATTTGTTATTGGCAACTGTGGAAAAGTCCCAGTTACTTCGGCTTTTGTGGCGGCTATATACAAAACTTATAATAAGCGTGACATTTTGTGCCGATGTATATACGTTCCTCTTAATTTTAATAACCAGCCCTAAGAGACAGTAGCAGTACAGCCCAGTGACTTCTACGAAATACCTATAATAATTGATATACTAAGATATGTTTTACAATATTAATACAAAGATCTAAGTAGAAAGAAAAATTTACAGCGATCCACTGCAGTCAGTGTTATACCGGAACAGCGTTCTGAAACCATAAGACCACCAGAATGTTTATGATTCACAACGAATTAATCCTCTACCTTCGGTAAAGAATACGTTACTCACGATCTACTTATGAACCATTAATTTTTGAAAGGTTTAGTACCTTATAGAACGTGCGGCTACGCAGCATTATTCAAGCTGAACCGCTGTTTAAGTAGTGTCAAGCTTACGAGATAGATGGCGCTGTATCACTACAATGTGTTTTAGTTTAAATTTTTTTGTGAAAATATCACACAATATTTTGCAATATCACACAATGCTTTACAATATTGTTATACAGAGATGCAGTCTAAGCCGGAACCGAATCAGCGTCTCTGTTGTACCGGAAGAGCGTCAAAGATTTTTCTTTCTACTTAGATCTTTGTATCAATATTGAAAATAAAAATATTGTGTCATATTTTCAAATTAAAAAATATATACAAAGCACACTATAAGATATACTTACGAAAATGTGTCAGGTAACTTCTCTTAGATAGGTACAGGTAATTAGATGGAAAAAACCTAGTTTTGCATAAATGTTTCCAAGTAAATACTAGTATCTAACGTTTCTAAGTACTTGAACGATCCACGCAGACAGTATGACGCCTTGAATAATTCTAGACACGTGTACTAAAACGCTCAATTCACGAATAACTCATGTTCTAAACAATCCAAGTGTACTTACGTCGATATAGTTTCGCGACTATAGTGGATCGGTAGATAAGGGATAGGTCATACGATTGTACACTATCATACGTTTATAATTGTAATCCAAAGTACAGTAATTATAATTTATTAAGATTATCTTAGGTCAAAGGGTAGGTTTAATGTAAGGTACGCTGCGATTGCGCAAGAAATGTTTTCAATTTAGCAATTAGGTTGACATCAATGCAATTAATATTTTTTTCTATTTCCGCAATTATCATACATTTAAATAAAACAATTTAACGGATTATATCGCGTATATTATTGCGCGCATTTGAGTCACCTCCAAATAGTCAGTTACAATCTTTTTATATATCTTCAATGTACAGACATTTAATTTAACAACTTTATAATGGTATAGATAATATTTGTTCGAAAAACCTTTGACACAATAATACAATTCATTCACGGGATTTTAGAAAAGGTTTTCCAAAGGGCCTAATTTAGATTAGGTTAGTACATTTGATAGCGATTCTGAATAAAGATTTAGAAAAATCATTTCGTAAGCGTAGTCGGATAAAAAATATTATATAACCATCTGTTATGACCAGGCTACCCGTGTACCAAAAATAGTTGAAATCCGTTTAGCTTTTTGGCGCGATGCAGCCACAACGCGACATACGAAAAATCCAAAAACTATATTTTTTATTGACCTTCAAGTAATACGTATCGTATATCTTTATTGAAGATATTTTCAAAAAATTGATTATTACGGACTCTAAAACGAAAAATATTTCTTTTGGATTTTATGTATGTTTGTATGTGTCGGTGTGGCTTCATCAGGCAAAATCGGATTAACGGATTTCAACTGTTTTTGGCACACGGGTAGCTGGGTATCTGCAGATAGTTATAGAATACTTTTTACCCCACTACGCTGAAGAAAAAATGAAGGGTTATGACTTTTTCTCCTCCGCGAACGAAGTTGCGGGCGCCTTCTTGTATTTTATATATCTTCAATGTACGGACATTTCAATTTTACAAAATAGATAGAATATTAACTTCAAGAATAAGTTCCATGACTGAACAACAGATGTCGCTAGTTGTCGCAATTCAGCATTATTAAATAATGTTGTGTATGTACTACGATCGTAGGTCGTTTATGTTGTTGTTTTTAAATACTGTTGAATACGTAGTAACAAATGTGTTTTCCAGTGTGGTAAATAAAGAAATGAACTCGAAACCAAATGTTTATTCATTGAGATTTTTGCCATATACTTGCTAGCTGTACGGAAAACCTACTACGGGCGAATTTTTGTACAAATTTTATATATCGATATATAAAATATTATACACTGATTTATGTTTTCTTCCATGACTTTTGATTTTATTACTGTATTGTGTTGTTACAAATATTATACTTTGCCGTTTTTTTCCTTTTTTATAATTATTTTAATTAAAACAACAACGTAAACAAAATCGGAAAATTTATTGTTAATCGAAGATAATGAGAATATCCTTGTATTCTTTCTTTTCTTATTTTTCTTTTCTTTTCTTATTCTTGTATTGTGAGGTTTTGTTGAAAAATAGGGTATTTTAAGAACAATATGCGCGTAAAATTAAAGGCCGCTACTTTCAAAATAAGTTACCGACTTATGCAAGTAACTAATCAGAATATTAAATATTTTTTCTGTTTCTTAGAAATTCAACGTCAAAAATCAGTTACTTACGCTTCAATCGGATTGTTATTGTTTATTTCAATAAAACAATCTAACGGATTATACCGCCTATATTATCTAATTTGAGTTCCAGACTTTTCGGAAGCTTTTCAGCTTTCCATGGTCACGGGTGGACCAAGGCAATATAATCCGTTAAATTGTTTTATTTAAATGAGTAATAATCGCGGAAACAGAAGAAAATATTTTGTTATTGTTTGTTTGGGCAATTAATGAATCTTCTACTGCAACAATTTTGATACACGGGTATTTTGGCCATCCGCTAATGGTTACAGGATACTTTTTTCTCTACTACACTGAAGACAAAAATGAGCTATGATTTTTTTTCTCCTCGACTGTCAAAGGTGCGGCCACATTTATAGAACTGACGAACGCTTTAGCTCAGCGGGAGTAATATTTCCGGCGAAGCTGAAGGTCCTTGGGTTCAAATCCCAGTAAGGGCAAATATTTGTGTGATGAGCATAAACATTTGTTCCTCAGTCTTGAATGTTTTTTTTATGTATATAGATAAATATGTCGTCGTCTACTACTCATAACACAAGCCTTATTGAGCTCACCATGGTAGTTCAATATGTGTTAAAATTGTCCCGTAATATTTATTTATTTATAGAAACATTATATACTTAATTATAATTATTGGTTTCAGCTCTTCGTCGCTTCATTACCCAATCAAAGTCAGCTGTATAAACGTAAATAATCATGACGATAAATTTAATCTATGCCACTGGAGTGAAACGTGGTAAATCGACTTTCCTTATAAAACGTGTATCTGATAAACCACATACACACATATATACAAACACAAAGAACTAATTCGCAAGCCACCGTAGAACCGTATCATAATAACTAGACTTAGGTAACACACGAGTTTCAGTGATGTTGGCGTGTTATTACATGGTTGTATCGTGGGACGCGATTTAATTTAACTGTCTGTATTCAACATATTAGTGAGTGTGTGTGCGTGCGTGGCTGCACGTCTAGCTGTCTGTCATCACGTAGCTACTGACTATCAAGTTATCAAATCAATAATCCATAAAGATGTATCTCCAATTGCACATATCTTCGAAATTGAACCATATTGTGAACATCATAACTTGGAATATTATTGTTATCAAAGCGAGCCAAACCAAAATAGCGAGTTATTAAACTAAAGTTTAAAATAAATGTGTAAAATATGATTTGAAAGGAAATCTACAAATTATATATGGCTTTTGATAACTTAAAACCTCTTTTTTACTTAAAACGATTTTTTTTAGATTTAGCAATATTAAACTTGATAGCTCATTGATAAAGCATTAAACGTGCAGTAATGGAGTTTGTAATATCTAGTTGTAAAGTATACTGCGCACTGACAGATTTTGCAATTTTATTGATGTATTTTTTATGCTATAGGGGGCAAGCGAGCAGACGGATCGTATGACGGTAATCGATCGCCGTTGCCCATAGAGACACCTGCAATACTAGAGGAGTCACAAGCGCGTTGTCAGCCTTTCAGGTGGGAGTACGCTCTTTTCTTGAAGGTTTGAAGGTCGCATTGGCATACTGCCGGTGATAATTTATTCCACAGCTAAGCCGTGCGAAGAAGAGATGAGGCGTGCGAGGTGTTTAAGTCCAACTTCCCTCGTGGTGGAGTAAAGTCAGAACTTTTTTTGCTTTAACCTAAGAGCTACGCTCTTATTGGTGGAGTCCGCCATTGCTCTCTGTCTCCGGCCTGCCGTACACTTTCTCCTTTACTTGTGTCAAGTAGGTACGCCTGGGTCTACCTCTTCTTTTCTGCCCTCCAACCTTTACTTCGATAATGTTTTTAAAGAACCCTTCACATTGTACGAGTATCAAGCGCCCTACCATCTTCCCTCTTCTGGTTTCAATGGTTTTTAACAGGCATCTTTTCTGTAACAATTTTGATAGGTTCTTCTTCATTATATTTTTTCTCTCTCCAGGTAATCTTTTCCATTCACCTCCTGCAGTTTTAACATAATCGGGTAAAAATTGGCCTAGAACAATGTTTAGATGGCCTACTACACATATATCTAAAATGTTTCAATTCTGTTAAACCTTGTTTGCTTGAAGGACAGAATGATATCTCGACATACAAGTATCTTCATGGTATTTACATCATTTTGTTGAGAAGCGCAGTTTTTCGGCATTAACTTATAAATATTTTTTGCTGAAAGGTTTTGTTACAAATTTTACCTTTGTATTTTTCTCATATTTTTTGTACATATGGTTTAAAAATGCTCAGAAGCGTTCATTATCATTATTTCAGCCATAGGACGTCCACTGCTGGACACAGGCCTCCTTAATAGATTTACACATGGGCCGGATAGAAGCCACCAGCATTCAGCGAGTCCCCGCAACCCTAACCAGGTCATCCGACCACCTTGCGGATGGCCTTACCCACTGTGCTTGCCGATACGCGGTCTTCACTAACATGTTCACTCACCTTTCTGCCCCAATGGCCATCGGTTCTTCGAACTATGTGCCCTGCCCAAAACCACTTCAGTTTGCTTACCCTGTTTGCTATGTCGGTGACCTTGTCGGTGATCTCCTCATTTCTGATTTCAGAAACCTTATATAGTGTTTTTAAAAGAACCGTCGAAATGTCTTCTTCAGCTTCTATGGCATGTATGGAGGACATACGGACGGACATGACGAAACTATAGTTCCGTTTTTGGCATTTTTGCTACGGAACCCTAAAGAGGATAACGTAAGTTCATATATTGCCCTTTTCGCCTCGACTTCCCTATACCACGTGACGTGCCAGTGTTATATATATTATGATGATCTGATGTCTGTCATCGCCAGTTGTGCAATGTATAAGGTTCTTAACCGACCTCTTACCTTCAATTACAAGATAATGTATCGCCCATTTATATACAAGGAAAAAAAGATACTTGAAAAAATAACAATAGATTGGCAACTCGTCTGCCAGCTGATCTGGTTAATACAGGTAATTACCATAATCAAGACGGTAATAATGGTAATATCGGTAATAAATATCCATACAATGTGTATCAATAGCTATTGATATATTTATGTTATTAGTAAGTAATAACTTATTACATAAGACATTTGTAACAATGAATGAAAAAACAAGACGTGAAACAAACAATTGTTTACATCACAATAGTATTATTTTTTGTATATGACACAGTCGTTCGATAAATGTAATAAATATTTTCTTTTTTATGATTTCGTACAAAAACAACCGCGTATTAAACCTATAATATTTGTACAAGTCTTATTGACTGAAAATAATTGATAGATTCAGGCATTCAGGCGTTACTTGGCGGAATTCCATATTTGATTAATGAATAATAGTAAAAGTCATAACTTATTTTTGTCAATTATAGTTGCTTTGCTAGTCCGCGAAATAGTGTCTTGATCAGATGCTTAGATGTGACAATAAATTGCGCTCGCATGTGCATATTTTCGTGCAGTTTCCACATAAATAAAAAACTGGCCAAGAGCGAGTCCAACTCGCGCACCAAGGGTTCCATACAAACATTCACTTACCATAACATTATTATATCACCCGGTTTCGGTTGAGTTAAGTTTGCACCTGATGTCTACAGCATTGCATACAAATGAGATGCAAAATTAACGCAGCCGGGCTGTCCAAAGAAGTCTTTTGAAACAGACTATTTTTTATGGTTTCATAATAAATATACAGTTTTCAGATTCTGGTATATTTTTGTAGTATATCACAATATTACTTGCCAAATTTCATAGTTCAATGTCAACAGGAAGTATCCTATTATTTTGATTCCCTTGAGAGTGTCGAAATATACGTTTTTTGCGGCATAAACGGCCGTATCTTTTTTTACGTTAATGTAGAAGTTTGATTTATTTACAGCTTCAAGGGACCGTAGACTTGAGCATATGGTGTTAATTTTAACTCGATATCTCCACGCGTTCTTGAGATAAAGGGTCTTGACAGGCGGACAACAAAGTGACCCTATAAGGGTTCCGTTTTTTCCGATTGAAGTACGGAACCCTAAGAATGAGGATTATACTGTTTGATGGTGGTCTGTTGTAATTGCATGCATTTTTTTTTGGAAAGTGCATGAAAATATGCGCATGTGAGCACAATTTATTGTCACATCTAACCAAGACACTATTTCGCGGAATTAGCAAAGGAATGTTCAATACGCACTTATTCTTTCTGTGCTTCAAATTTTAAATTCGTATGGAATCACGCACTATATGAACTTTTATACAAAGTATTCTTAATACTGACCTAGGATCGAGATGGCATATAAAAGTCAATTGGTATTTAAAAATTGATAAAAACGTTATTTAATGGCAGGATTTGTTAATTAATAACGTAGTTTCTTTTACCGCTGGTTTACCCCCTATTATTGGTCGGTTATTGGTTATATATGTATATATAGTGTAGGAAAAAACCAACCAATAATAGGGGGTAAACCAGCGGCAAAAGAAACCACATTATTAATGAACATATTACAACCTGCCATTAAAAAACATTTTATGAATTTTTAAATACCAAAATTCAAGTGCTGGTCCTTCTGCAGATCTTTTCATTGCTGATTCGATCACGCAAAGAGACTACTAGCCTAGCTCACTCCATTGCTTTTTGCTTTTTGAGTAACTTTGAGCCATCTTATGACGCCCATTGTGAGTGTCTTAGTGTCGTTGAGAACATGTCTTAATGCCGTATGTTATCTCTGGCAACACGCACTGTTTAAAAACCTTCGCCTTAAGATACTGCGAATTAAAACGTTACAGTTTATCCTACCTTAAAACACCCTATCAATAAAAGTTTGCAAGTCAAATCGCCGTAGCTTCTTTTATTAGTAAAATCACCAATAAAAATTTCCATCGTATTGCCCGTGTATTCAGCAAATTGGTCATTTAAAAAGGACAAACATAGAACCTTTAAACAGCGGCGCGGTAACCCTTCGCTCGCGTGCGGCCCTCGCGTGCCCAGTGCTAGGTCTAATTAATATTTATTAATTTAATTACTCTGCTTTAGGGGTAGGTGTGACAAAGTTACAATGGGATTTGTATGGGATATGTTTGGTGCAATAGGCTATTTGACAACTTTTTCAGTGGTATGTTACAGAATAACGTCTTTAATATTGGTGAAACAAATACTTCAATCTCATAATAGTACATTATGATACAAGTGTGGTACGTTCATATGACACACGAGTTTCATACGACGTTTTTCAACACACTTGCGAGGAATAAAGCATAAAAACAATTGTACAATATAATTGCATGGACATGGCAAAGACAATAATCGCTTGGCTTGACCAAATTTTAAGTAAGGTACCTTACTTAAAATTTGGTCTAGGTTATACGTGCGTAGCCAATCCTGTAGTCGTAAGTTTTACATTAATCAACAGTACCTCAAATTTACGTACCTACATGATGATTATATTTTAAATATCATTACTAGAAACTATTTACACAATAAACATTTAAAAAAATCATAGTTCAATATGAAATATTAGTAAATATTAAATAATGTCAAATCAAACCAAAATGGCGCGCTGCGACCGGTGCATTTGTCTATTCGCGCACGAGCGTTTAGACAAAGGCTAATTGGCCAATCACCCAAACTTTAATAATAAAATGAACTGAATAATGATATCAATCAAACTGTTATTTGGTTTAGAATACTTTATAATTTATTGAAATTATTAATTGCTTTTTATAAATACCAGTTAAGATTTATTAAAATAACCTAAAATGTTTCTTGTACCTAAAACCTATTTGCTGAAGTTTAAAAAAAAACTGTAATGTAAAGGCACTAGTGCGATTATGTAATGTAAAAACACGCGTGTGGAATGAACTGGATTACAGCCATAAAACGGTGTAATAAGAGCCACTTTACGAGCAAGTGTGTTGAAAATATTGATACGCACTTTCCTCTGCATAGGGGGAACTCATCACGGGGCTACGCGTCTACGAGCAGAGCGCCCGCTACGCGGGTTCCTGATAATGTGTTAATAGTTATCGTTAACAAATACATCCCTCTGTTAAACATCATTATTATTAGTAGAATAGTAAATAATAATTTGAAAAGAATAATTTATTTGCTTAAACATGGTAGCTAGGTATAGGTTCATGATACCTATTATAATTGTTCGTTTCACATGTTAAGCCGATTATGGCATGCAAATTTAATTTTCACAATAATTGATTATATTACACTATATTTCGTATGAGCAATTATTATTGATTACTAGAAGGTGCCAACTTTGCCCGCGGAGGAGAAAAAAAAAACATAAACCTCTTTTTCTTCAGCGTAGTCAAGTGAAAGTTTCATGTAACCCTTTGGAGATACCTAGCTACCCGTGTACCAAACATAGTTGAAATCCGTTAAGCCGATTTGGCATGATGAAGCCGCAACGACATATACAAACGTACAAAAAATCCAAAAAATATATATTTCCATTCAGTGACCAAATAGTCCGTTACAAGCATTTTTTTGAAAAAAATGAAAATATATTCAATGTACATTTAATTGTTACAACTTTATAGCATAGCTATTACAACATATATAGATTTGCTTATATCTGTTAAATTGTTCCAATAAAAGACCAATTTTTAAAAAAATTTAGAAGTGGATCCTTTTGTTTACCATAATTATTAAAAGTCATCGAAAATATTGGTCGAGAAAGTTGACTCTTTGCCTCCGAGGAAATCCGCTATGGGCGCTCTGTTAGTAAGTTTTCGCTACATACGCATTAACCCATGTTATCGGATACGCGTACTGCACAACGCAAATATCAGTCGTGAATGTGTTAAGACGGAACCTTTTGTAACAACTGCTCACGCTTGACCAGGGGATTGCTGCAACGTACTCGTATGTACGGAAATTTCCTACTTGACACGGTCGCTTTAAACGTAATACCACTACAATGAACTGTTGAAAAGGTGCCGAAAGGAAGTCATTTAAATAGACTTAGAAGTCGTTTACTTGTGTGACAGTAATGCGACACGCAAGTGACAAAAAAATTTGGTTGTCTGTAAAGTCGGTTTACGGTAAATTCGGTTTACGCTATCGTCTGTAAACCGACTTTACAGACATTTTTATTTTATATAACGAGGAAGAGAAGCCGGACGTTTAGGTGCCTCTCTATCTCTGTTCCTCTCTCTCGCTTGCACGCTTGGCTCAGGCAGAACGTGACAGCGGAACGTGACAATGAGTCAGCTAGTTATCACGTCAAAAAGATTACATTCACGAACGGTTTAGCTCAGGGTCCTAGGTTTAAATCCTGGTAAGGATAAATACTTGTCTAATGAGCAATAAACACTCGTTCCTGAGTGTTGGATGCTTTCTATATATATATATATATTAAAAATGAAATGTCGTATATTGAAGATATTTTTAAAAAATATATTGAACCGGACTATTTGGAGGTCATTAAATCGAAATTTATTTTGATGTTTGGTTTGTTTGTATATGTCATAGTGGCTTCATTGCGCCAAAACGGCTGAACGTGTATCAACAATTGTTGGAACACGGATAGCTGGTCATCCACAGATGGTTATAATATACTTTTAACCAAACTACGATGAAGAAAAAAAGAGGGGTTATGACTTTCTCCTCCGCAAACGAAATTGCTTCTAGTATTACTATAAAATATGACTTCAAATCGATTTAACAAAATCTTGTCTACTACCAACCAACTGCTAAATCTTCCATTTGTCCCACTACTGGGGGTCACAACTTGCACTCAGAAGACAAGACTGGAAGGAACTGCACCGACAAGAGTCATACCCTTAAATAATGAATGAATGGGCCATAGGCCACTCCTTCTATTCCCCACTCGACCCTATTGACTGAGTGTTTCAGCCATTCATTGCGAAAGTGAAATCATCCCGCCATTTTGGTGATACATTGAAAAAAGAGCCTGCTTCAAGTCAGTAACCTTATGCAGAAAATTTCGAAATACCTGTTGATTTATGAGGCTTGTGCAAATTTTCGCATAACGGATCTGTGTGCACGAAGTAACACTTCAAATTACTGACGCAAATATTTGGAATTGGAAGAGTTCCGCAAGAATTTAGCAAAAATGGTTTATTTTCCGGTTAATATATTTATTCACTAGCTTCTGCCCGCGACTTCGTCCGCCTTAAATTTGTTTATCACGGATAAGGGTGTTTACCGGGTTAAAAAGTAGCCTATGTCCTTCCTCGAGACTCAAACTATCTCCGTAGAAAATTTCATCCAAATCGGTTCAGCGGTTTATGGGTGACAGACAGACAGACAGACAGACAGACAGACAGACAAACAGACAGACAGAAAGACAGACAGACATACCGACATACCGACACACTTTCGCATTTATAATATTAGTATGGATTAGCGATTACGTGGAGGAGAAAAAGTTATTACTTGAGCGTATTGCGGAGAGAAAAAAATCATTACCCTCTCTTTCTATACCGTAGTCGAGTGAAAATATCCTGTAACCATTTGTGGATACCCAGCTATGAGTGTACCATACATAGTTGAAATTTAATATTTTGTTATGTTTCCGTGATTATCACTTATTTAAATAAAACAATTTAAACGGATTATATCGCGTAGATTACGTATCGACAGTCGAGCCGTGAACACGAAAGCTGAAAATGTTCCTTTCGGTAGCTTATTGCGTTTAAATTGTTTTATTGAAATCTGTTAAGCCGTTTTGGCGTGATGATGCCTACAATGAAAAATACAATGAAACCTACAAAAATACCAAAAAAATCCTTTCTTTATTTATTTAATGACCCTCATAAAGTCTATAACACTTAATATTTTCTTCTGTTTCCGCGATTATTACTCATTGAAATAAAACAATTTAACGGATTATATCGCGTATATTATCTCATTTTAGTTCCCGACGTTTCGGAAGCTTTCCAGCTCTCCATGGTCACGGGTGGACTGAGTCCAGATATAATCCGTTAAATTGTTTTATTTCTATAACACTTATTTATTTGAAAATATCTTCAATGTACAGAAAATTCATTTTTACAACTTCATAATAGTTTTGCATGCTACTGACATTTAATGCAGTTTAGGACTAGTTCGACTTATGTATGATTATCCTAGCTGTTGATTATTTTTAATGCAAAGTTAAGCAATTGCCGATGTTGTTTATTAGAGTTTCCCTTCTTCAATCCAAACTACGGATTTGGGCAAGACATAAATGGCATTGACCTATGAACCAACCAGCCTACTGTCACAAAGTTTTGTTTAAAAGTCATACCTCATTATAATGTGCCTAATACAGACATCACTCGTCAAATGTCACCTTCCTTCATAAACCCTTGAACTATTATGCTATTTATACCAAGGTAGGCAGTTAAAATGTTTTTGAGCGCCAAGCACCGAAGTAATACGACATAAGAATATAACTAAAGAATATACAAATTTTAAAAACCCCCGTACACAAACAAAACAACAAAATTTGGAGTTCCTAGCTTCAATATTGGCTGAGATCCGGTCACTTGTTCTACTAAAAGCTGAATATCTCGGAGACGAGTGCTCCGATTTTCATCAAACAAAACTAAGAACACTTGGGATAAAATTATGTATTACATAAAAAAAACCGCACTCCAATCGGTGTATCCGTATGGGCGCTACGATGCCACAGACAGTTACACAAATACACAGTCACAGACACGTTAAACTTATAACACCCCTCTTTTTTGTCGGGGGTTAAAAATTAACATTCAAAAATAAAATAGTAATTGCAGAATGAGTTAATGATATTTTATTCGAAGTTTTTGAACCATGAGAGCGGCATATGCCAGTGCTGGCGTCAGTGACACGAATTCTCAATGACGTGATTTGCCGTCCCTGGCGGTCAAAAGGTTAGTCACGTGGGTAGGCAGTTTCTCCATGCCTATTTGGACCCATAGTCGTTCAGGGTAGGCAGTGCCTTTGTGCCTATATGGACGGCATGCTACTGGAAGTAAGGCGAGTAGGTAAAAGGTTCTTAAATTTGGTTGTTTCAGTCAGTTTTTCTTAGTTCTAGTCTACCAAACAAAGATTTTTATTATATTATAGTCTGACTGTCTGTTACCTCTTAAACCACTGAACCGATTTGGATGAAATTTGGTATGGAGATAGTTTGAGTCCCGGGGAAGGACATAGGCTACTTTTTTATCCCGGAAAAATATCCTTACCCGCGATAAACGAATTTAAGGCGAACGAAGTCGCGGACAGAAGCTAGTTACTAATATTGCACAACAGTTACTCAAATTATTCAATAAATTTAAACACTATCTTTTCAGCGAAACTAGAAATAAGCTTGGAGTTTTAGATTAACTCTTTACCCATATAAGCCGTATGTCCTTCCCCTGGACTCAAACTATCTCCATGACAAATTTCATTCCAATCGGATTAGCGGTTTACGCGTGAACAGACAGACATTATTGTTATTGTATATGAGTCAGTGAGTAGCATGGGCTTTCATATCAGAACAGTGCACTGTTTGTAAAAAAATATTAGTAAATTGTGTGGAAAACTGAACATTTTGAGTTTGAAAATCTCTATATAAGAAGTGACTGAGTGATGAAAGATATAAATACTCCCGTGCGAAGCAGGGGCCGAAAGTTGGTGATGAATAACAATTCGCGGAATATTTAAGCTATTAATCTAACATGGCGTTCCTCAGATTCATGAAATGCATGATTTTCTCTACCATTCGGGCGAAACCACAGGATTATATAGTTTCTTACATATTTCACACAATAGTTTGCAAAATCAGATTACACGGGAACCCAAATTTAAATTAGAACGAGCGCACTTACGTATTGCACAAACACGCCTTAAAACAAACAGTGAGAGACAATACACTTTGACAGGTAATTAATCTCACCTACTCCTTAAATCACAAAATCAATATTTAAGCAGCGGTTTGGGTGCAACCACCTGTATAGATGCACTTTTCCGACCACAGTCTAAATAAAATATACCCAATCAAATTTTGCATACCGCAAAATCTAAGCGGTTGTTAGTTAGGATTTATTTTATCTGTGGCTGCTTATAAGGAGTTCACTGAGTCGTATACCCTTTTAAGATTTTATAGTGCTGACTATAAAAAGGAGCGTTTTATTGAAAATTCTCGTCTTTATTTAGATATCTACATATGCAATATTGAATGACAAGTTGCATATTTAAATGATTGCTAACATAGTTATGTGAACGTTGAGTGAATCTTGTTGACGCATAAATTTCATCAATTTCATAGTTTAAGAAGGTCCCTAATTTTGTTCGCATAGGAGGAAAAGTCATAACCGCCTTTGTCCTTACCCTAAGTAGTCCGGTACAAGGTATCATATTTAACCGTCCTTCGATATCTTAGCTACCTCTGTAGCAAAAAAAAATGGTGACCAGTCATTATGACGTCATTGGCTGCAAGGATATATGTAAAGAAAAGAACTATATTAGGGATATTGTAATTTTTTTCTGTGGTATGTCATAGGCGGCTTTCAATAATAGAAAAAAAATTGTGAAAAACTACAAAACAATACATAAAAACTCACCGAAATACAAAAATGTTAAAATTACATTTCTGGACTTTTCCAATAAACCACATTAAAGCCTAGAAACGTGTGACGTCACACGTTCCTACCCTGTATGGGTAAATAAAGAATATTGTTCTGAAACTCTGATTAAACTTGCTTTTATATATGATACACATTTATATATGATACAAACTGCAGCTATGTTACCATTTGTGCTTATCGAAACGGTTACAAATAACATTTCATGGGTTATTCAATGGTGTTATTACTTATTAATATTATAAACTTTAAAAATGACCTTTATCTTCCAACTATAAGGCTCATGAAACAAGCTACACGCAAGGCATTGAACTCAATTGTTTTTTGTATTTCCATCATAGAAATTACCATTTTGCATGAAATGTTTATTTTTATTTGAGTACAGTCAACATCCAATTATATATTAGCATATATTGTTGTTTTCTTTTAATGTGAATTTGCCGCATTATGTAGTTCGTTTTTTATACCATAAGACAAAAATAAACCTTGTCTTGTGTCCTTTTATTGAAAAACACTTTCGAAAAATAAGTCACAGCAAATATGTAACAATTATATAGCAAGGATGGTAATTTACATTATTATGGTTTCATAAGTAATAGTTGCTATATTTTAAAAGCGTTTTTCAATAAAAATACACATCAAGATTGTTTAACCTTTTTCTAATGCTAAAAAAACACGAACTTATTGATAATATTTTCTTCTGTTTCCGCGATTATTACTCATTGAAATAAAACAATTTAACGGATTATATCGCGTATATTATCTCATTTTAGTTCCCGACGTTTCGGAAGCTTTCCAGCTTTCCATGGTCACGGGAGGTCCTCCATATAATCCGTTAAATTGTTTTATTTCAATGAACTTATTGATCGAACCAACTTAACAGTGACAGCTCAATAGAGGACACTTGACAGGTGTGACATTATAGGATGAGATACAAAAAGAGGTTAGAATTACTGTGAGAGATAAACGTTTCCAAAAAACTAAACCTGAAATAAGGGCTTCACATGTTATTTCTTTTGTATTTACAGGTAAGTGAATAATTTGTTTACCTTAAGGATAATGTAATAGTCGATTTTTTACAAAAATCTTGATGTTTCAAAGTGAAGTTCAAGGCCATTTGCAAGCTACTAGTTTGCAAGATACAGTCGGAGGCTAGAAACTTTTTCATTATATAGATTATTGTATTTATAAGAATATAATGTAATTGGTTTAATGTTTTAGGAACACGTATTGAATAAAACTTGTTCTTACAAAGAAACGCTTTCGTCTTTATTTCATTGATTTAAGTAAAAGAAGCATTTTTATATACCTACATAAACACGGACATGCATACATTTAAAAAAGAAAAAAACAGAGCATATTTTTTTATTCTTTCAAATAACCTATAAATATTAACCTATTAATAAATAAATATTAAGTACCGGACAATTTTACAAAATATCGAAATAGTCTCATAGTACCTAAGCTAGGGGGTCACAAATTACGTAACGCAAAATTCTTAAATGTTTTACCCCCCCTCCCCACCCTCATATAACAGGACCGTCACGCTTAGCTGGACCCCCTCCACCCCTTCAATTCCGTTACGTAACATGTGCTTTGTAAAACCTTTACAATAATATTCAGAAAAGAAAGATAGGTATATATACTTTTTAATCAAGTATCTGCATTTTTTAATAAAACATTAAAGTGCGGTTTCAAAGTATCAAGAAATGTAATCATTATAATCGGTATATGTGTTTCCAGCGATCACATCTTCTGTGGCTATTTTGAACGGTATTATTTTTGGTCCAAATTCTAAGTGGTCTATTCAAGTGGACGAATTTCTATTTGTACCTAATGACAGTAAATATATAAAATAGTGCGTGACGTAACGCAAACCTTGACACCCCCCTCCCCCAACGTAACAGGACCGTAACGCTTGGCCGGACTCCCCTCCCTCCAATTTGCTTTACGTATTTTGTGGACGACCCCATAAGGCTTGTATTATAAGTACTAGATGACGATATATTTAATGAATATATTTACTTATATACATAGAAAAGATTCAAGGCTCAGGAACAAATATTTATGCTCATCACACAAATATTTGTCCTTACCATATGGTACTTAAATTAAAATATCTTCAATATCCAAATATTTCATTTAATACCTCAAGCGGTATCCGACTACGGTGAATCAAGAAGAATAATATTTTTATTATTATCCTGAGAGGATATCCTGAAAAACTGAAAAAAAAACGTAGTGCTTTTAATCCAGGTCCTATAAACTAAGAAAGGAAGGAAATATAAACTACAATTAAAGGACATTTTCCAGAACCGGACTAACTAGACTTCTTCCGACAAACAATAGATAATTGCTTCCACGAGTATGCTGCGATTGTACATCGTAAAAATGCACAATATTAATTTCCCATCTAATTGGGACGTTGAAAATTTTTTAATACACTTTTTGTAAAGTATGTTTTATAAAAACCCCTCAATAATAGAAACTTGGTGAAAAACTTCTTCAATCTCATAAAAAGTCACCAAGATACGATACTATTAAAATTTCTTTTTTGGACTTTCCCAAAAAGCACTCCATCACAATCACCCTCGAAACGCGTGACGTCAAACATTTCTTCCTTATTTGGGTAAATTAAGAACTTTGTTCTGCAGCTATGTTACCATTTGTGCTTATCGAAACGGTTACAAATAACATTTCATGGGTTATTCAATGGTATTATTAGTTATTAATATTTACATACTCTAAAAATAAGCTACATAAAACATGCTACACGTAAGGTATCGAACTTAACCCGAAACCGTTAGGTTTGTTTTATATAAATTCTGAAAATATTACGGTTTCCAAAATAACATAGCATTATGAAAAAAAACGAGGTATTTGAGAAACAAAAAGTTTGAGCAACATAATTCGTCATAAGTAATCTGTTTTTAGGGTTCTGTAGCAAAAATAACAAAAGGGTCATACAGATTTTTTAGTAATGATTTAGCGTTATGCGTCTTCCCTGTGGACACCTTAAAGTTAACGGCTTTAAATACTAATTTTTTTTCGGACCCTATAGGTGATATACAAATGGGTGAATACTCTAGATCTATGCAATAAAATATCAGTTATATGTAACCAAGCCCTTTACTATTGCGTTGTCCACAGGAAAGACGGCTAAATTCTAGAATCTGTATGATCCAAAAATGGAACCCTTATATTCATCATGTCCGTCCGTCCGTCCGCATTTTACTATAAAACTACACGATGAATATGGATGAAATTTGGAATATAGGTGTGTTGTATCCTGGCGCTACTTAGCTTCATAGAAAAAAATAGTAACAGAAGCTGATTTTTTTTTCAGCAAGCATCAACGTGTAGCAAATACATCAAAAGTTCTTCTAAAATCACTTTTAGGTTTCTAAAAATCTTTCATTAAGTGCATATTTTCGGAGATAATTGTTCCGAAATTTGTATAAATTGTTCTTTAATTTCTATCTTTGAAACCATAAGTCTAAAAAATATGAATAACATTACAAAGGCGCTTAGGCCGATACACACCGGATGCGTGCGTAGCACGTGCGCGTGTGCGTGACGTGCGCGTGTTCGTGGCGTGCGCGTTGTATCGTATGAAATTTCATATATAGTAGATGACACACCGCTTGCGTGGCTTGCACGTGCGCAGCGGTGTATCATCTCTTATGGGTATTCGTACTTTACAACGCGCACGCCACGCACACGCATCTGGTGTGGCTTGGCCTTTAATTTATTATAGGCTAAGGACTGAATGAAAATTATTTTCAACTCGATCGAATTTACCGTTTCTCAGTTATTGATGAAAACCTCCGCGTCTCGATACAAGGTCGTAAGTCTCATGAAGATCCGTTCTTTCGTTGGTGCACTTTTTCACATAGTATTTTTTTGTTCTGTACTGCATTTGCATATTTTTGTAATAACTGCTGCGTAACTTTACACAGAGCATAGTCCGGCATACTCTTAGCAGGATTTTATTCCAATACGGGCAGCTGAAAAAATAAGGGATTCATGTGATTATTTCCAATATACTGCTCATGGTTAATATCCTTCCATATCCATAACAATCGATGGGGTTTCCAACCTACATTGTTAGAGGACAGAGATTAATAACACTAATTATCCCGATGTGAGATACAAAATGATTCAGGTTATTGGAAACGTGGAAATTATGAACAATTAAAGAACTTTCCATCGTCATTTCATTTTTCCTATGGCGCCATTATTTTACGTTAATAATATTACCAGTATTTTTCCTCTGCGAAGAACCGATGGCAGTTGGGGTAGAAAGGCAAGCGCAGCGTGGGAAGGCCACCCGCAAGGTGGTCGGACGACCTGCGGGGTTATTGCCTAACGAAATTTTGACACTTGCTATCGGAATCAACTGTCATAGCCCATACAAAATCATGACACTTGATTCTGATTGCGAGCGTCAATCGCGTTAGGCAATACGGGGGCTGGTTAGGGTTGCGGAGACTCGTTGGATGCGGTTTGCCTCTATCCGGCCCATGTAGAAATCTATTGAGGAGGCCTGTGTCCAACAGTGGACGTCATATGGCTGAAATGATGATGATTTTGATTTTTCCGCAGCACAGACGCTATTGTCATCTATTCTATTATAAAGTTGTAAAGAAGATCAACGCAACTTCATTCGTGGAGGTGAAAAATCATAACCTCTATTTTTTTTCTTCTGCGTAGTCGGGTAAAATCGCAGCTCAAATGTACCAAAAAAAGTTAAAATCCGTGTAGCCGATTTGGCGTGATGAAGCCGTAACGTCACACAAAAAATCCACACATTACCTTTATTTTTCGCTTCATTTACATCCAAATAGTACATTACAATAGATTTTTTGTAATATCTTCAATGTACATTTATTTCAAAAACATATCTTTATTATTATAAAGTTTTAAAAGTCCCAAAGGTTGTCTGGAAGAGATCGCTCTTTAGCTATAAGACCGCCTATTGTTTACCTATTTTATGTTAAGGCTCTATTTTACTGTTTCTGTTGTTGGTGTGCAATAAAGAATTGGTGTTGTTGTTGTTGTTGTTGTTGTTGTTGTTGTTGTTGTTGATGTTGTTGTTGATGTTGTTGTTGATGTTGTTGTTGTTGTTGTTGTTGTTGTTGTTGGTGTTGTTGTAAAAATGAAATGTCTGTACTTTCAAAAAAACTAATGTAAGGGACTATTTGGAGGTCACTGAAGCAACACAAATATTTATTTGGATTTTTTGTATGTTTATTCGTTTGTATATGTAATTGCGGCTCAATCACGCAAAAGCGGCTAAAAAGGATTCAACTATTTTTGGTACTCGGGTAGCTGGGTATTTCGAGATGGTCATAGGATACTTTTTACCCGACTACGCTGAAGAAAAAAGGAGGGGTTATGACTTTATATAATAAATTTCTTTTTTACGCTACGCTTAACATTAAAAAAAAAATCAAGCTTCTGTATAATTAATAGTGTCAACTACTAGTACATTTACTTCATTGCATATTACATTAAGAAATAATAAAATATATGTATATGATATTTATTAATTACAGAAAAATTACGTCTACTTATATTATTAAAGAAAAAATATAAATAAATAATAATGTCAACAATAGGTATAAGCTGTCAACCATTGGGTCGTTTATTATTAGGGTTCCCTACCCAAAGGGCACCAACGGAACTTACTTACTTAGACTGTTTATCTAGAGGCCCGTCTGTTTCTTTGTCTGTCTCAGGCTTCTAACTTTTGTATCGCAATGAAACCGAAGACACTTGATTTTTTTACAGAATTTTTATATTGTATAACTGTGCCCGAGATAACAACAAATAATAAAAAATAAATTAAAAGACATTATACAAGAAAAGAGTTTTTTGGGCGCTTTTTGTACATTTACAATTTTTACAAAATGTGTATTACTTAGGTATATTGGTAATATACATTTATTTTAATATTTTAATCGTACTCGAAGAACGTACTTTTTTCGTTGTTTTTTGCGTACGTTGGTAAGGAACCCTTAGTGCGCGACTCCGATCCGCACTTGACCATTTTTTTGCCGCGCCGTATGCAGCAATGACTGCATCATGACATTCATGACGCGTCACTTAGACACGCGGAAGACCTTGTCCACAACACATGAGGAAACAATGAAAGGTCATTTACTGCGTGCGGTTCGACGCCGGGCAAACACCTAGTTTGAGTTTATTTTAATTCGCAAGGTGAAGGTAACATCCAAATGATTTATAGCAACGAAAATGTTCCAGTTCTAAGGTGGACAGAAAGTCACAAATAAGTTGGTAATAAATAAATAAAATAAAATAAAATGGTTTTATTTCAGACAGCGTCCATATTCATGTTAGTATATATTGTACTTATGAAAAACTATGTTAGTAGGCAACAGATAATTACTTCATTTAGGTATCTGCCTCCTGGGACACCATGCACATGTGTGTGTACTCGTGCCCAGTGTCTCTGAATGGGGCAGTCTGGCTTCTTGCTAATGACCTTCAGGATAGTATTGGTACTCCCGTTCACTCTGCGCGTGAGTGACGCAACTCGGCGTCTGACTACGGTACTGAACCCGTCCGTGCGCGCATGCGCAATTATCGCAGAGCGCTGCAGTAGCATGGGAGCCCCAGCAACACCCTGAAGGAATTATTATGGAAGGAAGAACAAGGCCAAAAATCAGTTATATAGACAGTTAGATAAAGTTTTTGTTAGTGGAATATGACCTTATTATATTTTTTTGTTGAAATAGTTAACATGAATGACAAGAGAGTCATCATATAATTGTGGAAATGCGCTTTAAAAATATGTGGGTCGCAGTTTGTAAGTTATTGGTTAATTTAGTTGCAATCACTTGTCCATTAATGGTCAAAACTTACGTATGTAACGATATAATTATTTACTCTTCCAATATTTCATATTATATAGCATTAAAGGCAGTTTCATGTAACAGAATAAATAGTAATTTGTAATAGTATGGAAAAGGTTCTAAAGGACTTTGTTTTTCCTATAATTATAAACATCTTGAGATACAATTTTAAAGTTTATTTTATTTAATACCGGCTGTCTACCCCGGATTCTCACGGGTAAATTAAGGAAGAGGATGACGCCGACCTCTACTACTATTATATCTTTTGTCTCACTCACTCATTACTGATACCAAAATTTTCACTTTTCCTTGCAATTTTAGTATATTTTGCCCAGACACTTAAAAATAACAAAATGGAATTTGCCAAATAGGCCAGCCGTTTTAAACTGATGCGTGAACATACTTTTTACTTCAATAGATTTTTATATTTATATAAAAAGAAGATTAAAGCTTATTCGCTGTTATTTACCTCTGGTTATTCAAATGTTACTATCATGTTCTGTATTTCTATGTATCTATGGTGTGCATTAAAGAGTATTTATGTTCTTAGAGACACATTTAAAAAAAATCTACACCCAGTAATACACTGATGATTGAAGAATATCTTTTTGAAAGAAAACCAATATTTGCCGAGGACCGTTTTGGAAGGAGGACTGCTAATTGTGAAATTGCCGTTTGCGAATGGCGAAATAAGTATGTTAGTGGCAAGGTAGTGTCAAAAACACATGGCACAAATGAAAAAAAATTAAAAACCTTTGACAAGTTTGAAGTTTACTTCTAAGTGTCGATTTCCCCAGCATTTAATTTACACAATAGTATAATTTTACTCTAACGATTTACTCGATGCTTAAATAAAATGTAGTTTTACCACGCTAGTCTACGGATAAAGTAGTCTCGCATAGTTTCTCTGTAACGTTGAACGAATGATTGGAATGAAATCGTTATGCACCCAAGTAAGATTGACAGTTTTTTCCATGCTTGAAAAAGGGAGCTGCGTATTTTGTTTCGGTAATTTCTCTTGAGAAATAAGTAAGAAATTGAGTTGAAAGTGACAATGCCAATACTAATCTTCGACGAACAGTCTACTCAGCCAAAGTAGCAATTTAATACTTAGGTTAAATATTGGTGAAATGTAAAATGAGTTAACTCACGACTAATAAATTATTTATCATTGGAATAAGTCTTTTATGATACTAAATTGCTGAAATCGTCCCTAATAATGTTACCGTTCCGGTTGAAAAATTCTTATAAATTTAAAATGTTATTCTCAATGGTTCATACCAAGGAACATTAATACAAGAGGACTGACAATCACTATACAAAACGCGGTTCCCCGATGTTTACAACACTATCTGTCTATAGAGCTAAGCATCAGTGTCGTGGCATCCATATACGCCGATTCCCACCGGGTTGCCCAAGGAAAGACTTATAAACACCTTTTTCTTTAAATATGAGTAAACGCTTCGAATTCCCTAGTAGTTTTCCTGACGCCACGCCTCTGCTAAAAATTGAGTTTATACTTAGAAAGTTATATTTTATTGGAATATATTTGAGATAGGTTAAGTAACTACTATTATTGTAATGGTTAAGAATTAATTAGAAAAATTGCTGGCTGTCGAGTTTGTTTCGGCTTTCTTCTCAACAGTGGTCTCCTCTTGGGAAATGCCGTAGAGTCTAGACTTGTAAAAATGCCAGGCCTGCTTACAGAATAAAGATCTGAGATATTACATTATCATTTATGATTAAAAAAAATATATAATTGTTCAACTTTCAAGCATCAATAACTCTTTTTTTACTTCAGTGTAGTCGAGTAAAAAATATTCTAAATCTGTGGATTCCCAGCTACCCCGTGTACTAAAAGCAGTAGACATCCATCCAACGGTTTAGCCGTGATGACGGCACAAAGATGCATACATAAAAACGCACAAAAATCCGTTTTTTTTTATTAAGTGACTTCCAAATAGCCCTCTACACACATTTTTATAAAAATATCGTCAGTGAATACATATTTCAATTTTGCAACTTTATATTAGTAGTAGATTTCAAATGGCACGTCATGCTTCAGTTAATATTTCCATCGTACTAAAAAGCGAGCAAAACTGGTGCAAAAAGCAAGCAAAACTGCAGTATAGCGCTAGCACGCGCCGAGTGCCATGACCTGGCTCAATGCGATGCCCACGCGCAGTTTGCTTTGAATGTGTGCGTCGGAGAGTGCGCGGTGCATACCACTAGAAGAAACATAAAAAAGTCAAGGATTACATTGATAATGTTAAGAGCGTTTATATCTGCTGAACTGGCAACGTCGCATATTTTATCATTTTGCTTCATTATTTTGTGGTATTTGAATTAAACTTCACGATATGTTCAATACATACCCTGCACCTTTAGAATTTATGATGCGCTTTATTCACCTAATCATCGATTTTGGCTTTATTTTCTTACAAAACAAGATGTAGACATGAATTTATTTTTAGAGCTTTAGTTGCGGCAATAACATAAAATTTTGCATTGTGCCAGCGTAACTACCGAAAACGTAATGAATGTATTGAAAACATGTCCAAGTTACATTCATATTTCTCAAAATAATCAAGAAAAACCTAGAAATATGCGACGTTGCCAGTTAAGCGGGTATAAATCCTCTTAATATCGATTAACATTCATTACATAACATAACGGAAATATTTCCAGAAAAACTGTTGTAACGGACTATTTGGAGGTCACTTAATCGAAATATTTTATTTTTATTTTTTGTGTGTCGTTTTGGAACAAAAATTTTTGGGCCACTGGTAGCTGTGTACCGACGGGTGGTAATAGGATATTTTTTACCCGAATACACTTAAAAAAAGACGAGGTGTGAGTTTTCTCCTCCGCGAACGAAGTTGCGAGCATCTTCTAGTAAAGTTATAAAAATGAAAAGTATGTACATTGAAGATATTTCCAAAAAAGTAAGTGATACGTCGGTCACCGAATCTAAGTATATTTTTTTTAAATAATAAAAGTATTTAATCTAAATATATTTTTGGTTTTTTTTTTCTTTGTGTTGCTGTGGCTGCATAACGCCAAAATATCTAAACAGATTTTAATTATTTTGGTACACGGGTAGCTGGTCATCCACAAATGGATATAGAATACTTTTAATACGATTAGGCTGAAGGAAAAAAGAGAATTGTATTTTCTGTCCTCCTCTGACGAAATTACGGGCACCTTCTTGATTTATATGCTCAACAATATTAATGCTTAACACATTATAGATAAGGTCTACAAATAATTATTCGATTCAGTGTCCTTCGAATAGTCTGTATCTCTTATTTATTTGAAAATATCTTGAATGTACACACATTTAATTTTTACAACTTTATAATAGAAGGCGCCCGCAACTTTATTCGTTTGCGGAGGAGAAAATGTCATTACCCTCTTTTTCCTGAGCTTAGTCGGTTAAAAAAGTATCCTCTAACCATCTGGTGATACCCAGCTACCCATGTACCAAAAATAGTTGAAATACGTTTAGCCGATTTTGCGTGATAAAGCCGTAACGTTACATACAAACATCCAAAAAAAATTTTCGCATCAGTGACCTCCAAATAGTCCCTTAAAATAGTTTTTTTTTTTTAATATGTTCAATGTACAGACATTTCGTTTTTACAACTTTATAATAGTATAGAAAATTCCATCTAGATAATATATTAATTTCCTCGTTACGACAGCAGTGTGCACCGACTATCATCATGATACGCGCACACAGACACCTTGTTAGTGTGCGTAGATGGTTTGTTTACATCAACAGACATGCAAATTTTGCGCGTTTTCGACATATTGATACTTTCAAATGTTTATTGAAATTTTGAGTTTAAGTTTGAGATGTTTTATGAATACTAGTACCGAGAATGTACAACTGAGTTTCGACGGAAGGGAATATTGTAGGTTCCTATTTTTCTATATTTTACCTGGCAAACATGCAGCGTTTTTCAATTTAAAACAGGTGAAAATAACACGCGTTTAGTACTTTGATATTAATCGTATCATTTTTTTTAAAGTAAATGTCTGGACAACCCTAATTTACGATAATTTAATACTTACGTCAAACAGGATCCATTTCAATCACGATGAAAGGTTACTAGGGCAGTAAAATAGGTGATAAAAGATAACATACACTGATCACAGGCTAATCAATAAATTAAGCAATCAAATTTAAATGATCAAATATATTCCATAAATATAAAATTAATGGCATGCACGTGTTGCGTTTAAGATTACACCAAACACACATACACAGCAACACACACATAGATTGGCATTAATACGTATCGTAAATTCGCGAACAACGCTACAAATTTAACTTGTATAAGTGGCGAAATTTGGAACTAAAATACTTCATACTATATTTCCAAGAACGCGCAGCAGTAGCGCCGCGGCCGACCGTACGAGTAACTCGGTCCGCTCTAGCGCATGTGATCGTGCCAGATTGGGACGTTTCCTTGGATTTTGTTAGGTGGTCACTGTCATAAGGTTAAAAGCGTTTAATGATCGTGTTCAAGGATTATTTGAACTGTGATCTGAATAAGAAATAGCTTCAATAGGTACTAATTCGTTTTATAAATACTATTGATTCTTCACAACAATTTTATTACACGTGAGATGTAATCTTCCATATCACTACACGGTTATACATTTGCTAAGCGCAAGTAGCGAATATAGGCAATTACCTCGAAATAATCACTACTCTTTTCACCACAATAGCTCGGAAAAGTTCCATTTACAGTACCAAATCTGCGTGGAAAAATCCGCTTTATCCGCTAGCGTGGAAAAGTAATTTGAAGTTCAAATTTATATTTTTAACACGCTTTATTAGGCCGACCTGTATGTAACTATGTAATGGAATCTAAGGTAACTAATTTAACCACCTTCCAAGGATCGTAGCGTCATAAAATTGGCAGCTGTATGTAGTTCTGATGACAATACAATAATATGGTACTGTCGAACTGATTTGATAATGGAGCCGGAAGATATGAACTGGAACATCATGATGGAACATTTTACCATAGCTGTGTTTGGTTTGGATTTGTTAGAAAAGTGTTGTAAAGCGTGTTTTTTTAGTGTTTTTTAAACTATTAATTTATTTTATTTTTATTTCTCTGTTTTATCATGAGCGTGTTTCGTAGGTTTTATTATCACTAGGTTTAAATGAAAAATTATCGATTTGTTCTAATTTCATAGTTTTTCCTACATCTCACATTATCCTCGCTGTAGTTAGGCGAAAAGTTGTGTTTCGCATGGCTGCAAAATTATTTGGTTTCTCGTGCCTTGGAAGACTCGTTACGCTCAGGAATCTTTATTTGAACCAGCTTCGCTCGTGGTTCAATTCAAGCACTTGCGCCAAATAACAACTTTGCAGCGTTCTATAATAATTATTATTGCACACCTTGAGGTGTAACGCTGCAAAGAGACACAGAAATACAGAACATAACAGTAACATTCGAATAATCAGAGGTCATCGCCGTCTTAACGCTAAATAAAATAAAAAAAAAACTGTTTATTACCAAAAACATAACTTATGTTAGACAATAACTCACAATTATATATTTTAAAATACTCTTACACTAAAGGTGCGTCCACACGTGTATCATTTGCTCGTATTCGATCACTGTCGCGTGGCATCGCTGCGTATCGCACTGCTTGGACGCTCACTGTCGGCGCGGCGATCACGCCGCGCTTGTCCAATCTAAGTGTGTGATACGTGTAGCAACATGGATTTCGAGCGATAGGATCGGCGCAACGTCCAAACGCGTGATCGTGACATGCGATCATGCCACGTGACGAAGATCTGATCGGGCGAATGATACAAATGTGGACGCACCTTCACAGAAGTTTTTGGTAATGGATACTAGTCTCAGCGCATGCCAGGCTCTTTATTTTTTAACCGACTCCCAAAAAAGGAGAAGGTTCTTAATTTTTCTGGACCTTTTTTGTTTTATTTTATTTATTTGGAACATCAGAAGCATTACAAGACATGAATAACAGAGCTTCGACTTCGAATTAATATAAACTTAAAACAAAACCAATAACAGATGTCCATATATATACAGTTAGTGGTGCCAGAATATCGGTGTAGCTATGGAATCCAGGTTATCATTTAAAAGTAAAGTTGGGGTTCGCCAATCGCCATACTTAAGTAAAACACGTGAAAACAAAAAATCTGCTCACTTCGTGTGTGCGTGTATTTATGTGTGTGTGTGTGTGTGTGTGTGAAAAATACAACGACGTACTCCAAATTTACCCACCTTGCTTAATAAACAATCGAATACGGTTTTTCAAGACTGTTTTGTAACAGTTTTCCTGAAAACCTTCGGTATGCGGAGTGTTTTAGGCGTGTTTGCACCAAAATTTTTACCTAGAGTTAAGATTTAACCTAGAGTTAAAATTTAACCTAGAGTTAATCGGACAGTTCTGGTCTGAATCGTACAGGAATTAAAATGTAACTTGGAGCTAAATTCGTTATTTCTGGACTGCGAAAGTGGCCCTAAGAGACAATAAGTCTATAAGTATGCATAATGATATTAATGATGATCTATTTTCAAACCAAACTACTTCAAGCAACACTGAATATTTCGGAAACTGTCAGAGTGAGTGGCAGGAAATTGGCGGGAACTATAGGTCACTTTGTGCAATTTTATTTATACCCCATAGTGTTTCATAGGCAAACGGGCTTTTTGTGTTAAATTGTTTTATAAAAAGATGATGAAATAGCCGCGATCCCTCGCAGCATGTGTCAGCGAGTTTACCAAAGTTTGCGTAGTCAGGTGCAGGAGTGCCAACGACGAGACGGAGAACATCTGAATTATGTATTTTTTTTAAATAAATTGCAATTATCTGTTACTCGGTTAAATGAATAAAATATATAAAAACAGGTACCTGTAGTTTATTTTCAAACATTTTTGGCCCACCCTATATTTAGGATCGAACTAAAGGCAGTCACGTGCGTAATTTAAGAATGACGCCCCAGGAGTAGTATAGTATAGTATAGTAGTTATGGTAGTTAAGTACTTTCACTACTACAAATACAGGGTGATCAATCCAAATGGGTGAGTATGGAGAAGTCAGAAACTATGAGAGATGGCGAAATCTGTTCTTAGGACCCATAGCGTCGATTTTAGATTTAATAATAATGGCATTATTTTTTTTAACTCATTTATAACCGAGAATCGAACCTGGTCAAAATCTCTGTAAACAATGTTATAAATTCTGCAAATCTTTTCGTTGTTATTGTTCATGGTGCGAATCACAAGTCACAAGGAAAGCATTTTAAATGGAATCTTATTTAAATAGTTGAATAAAAAACTCAATATAAGACAATTATTTTATTTAAGTAAATGTTCAAAATGTAGCCATTTTCGTGGATGCAAAGACTAATTCTCTCTAGAGTTAAAAAATTTACCGCCATTATTATAAAATTTAAAATCGACGCCATGGTTCCTAAGGACAGATTTCGCTATCTCTCATAGTTTCTGAGTTCTCCCTACTGATCCATTTGGATTGATCACCCTGTATAGTCATATTTCACTATCAAATGTCACGCGATTAATAAAATAAGAAAATAGTCCTCATTTTCCTGTATATTTTTCTAGACTGGTTGCGGCTACCGAGAAAATTGATAATGCTGATAAAATGTCGCATGACGTTATTGATTTTCCCACACCATAATTATTGGGAAATAAATTATACAACAACCAGTTTACTTGCACGGTGTATAAAGATTATGTAAGTATGCAATCTACCAATTAGATTATGGAGTGCAGAGGCAAGAAGCATAATCTCATATTAAGGAACACTTGCAAAAGCTTAAAGCATTTAACTAATGGAGATGACAGTTCCAAACAAAATTTTCATGCATTTTTAGCGGGGGGTGAGGTTAACACGTACAGCCCTCTACGGAAGTATGCCTATTTCTACTAATGCACACAATTAAACGAAATCACATACAAACGAAAAATCACCCAGACGCTAAATTTACCTTATAAACTAACCGGAGATTTCTCGATTAATTTTCTTAATGGCAAAAACTAGGTTTTAAATTGATGTACGGTAATAATATAAAAAAATACTGAAATTTCATTTTATTTTCATAATACTTTGCAACAGAACTTATTAGCCAACTATATAAGAGTAAATTTAAATTCAAATAGTTTATTGTCAAAGTAGTAGTCATTCTGAATCTGAATCTACCGGGATTTTACAAAAGGAGACCGCTATATATTCAAAGGTAAGTATTTTTTACGTAAATTATACTTAAATCTTTTACAAATGTGTTATAACTAATTTTTATACGTAGAATGGATGTGCAAATTCTCCAAATCAGGTACAGTAGTAATATAAAATATAAGCTAATATTTTTGTCAGATATGTAAATAAAAGGTCTCGAGGCGTCACGATATATAATAAAATAAAATATAATAAATTAATTGAATTCTACCGAGATTTATATGGAATTACTAGATAGGAGCCTACGTTTCCATGTTGTAACACGAACATATTTAAAGCAGTAAATACCGGCGGCCACACAAAACCGCAGCTCGTCAATATAAACAATACTATCGCATTTCATTATCGCTCAGCCAGCGAAACATCAGTTTTATTGAATACCGAAATGGGTCTAATTGAATTATTTTATCTGTACATTGTGTGGCAACCGTTGTGGTTGAGTCACGCGTAGAATAGACAACGCAGAGGGACCTCATCATCATCTGCCTGCCCTTATCCCACTTATGTAGGGTCGGCACAACATGTTTTCTTCTTCCATTCATCTCTATTATTCGTCATTTCAGCGCTTACTTCTTTCTTTATCATGTCCTCTCTCACACAGTCAATCCATCGCTTTTTTGGCCTACCGATCGCTCTTTGACCTTCGACATTCATCCCTAAAATTCTTTTACCAAGAGGGACCTACCCGTATGTTATGTAGGTACCAGTGGCGTGGCGTCCATATAAGCCGATTCCCATCGGGTTGCCCAAGGAAAGGCTTATAAGGGCTCGTTCAGAAAACATTTGACCGTTTATGGGGTCACAAAAATATCACAAATGATCACGATGGGGGAGGGGGGCCGGAGAAGGCATCACGTGTAATTTTTTTACACAGCAGGAAAGTCAAAAAATAGCGGAATTACTCAATAACTAACTTCATCATACTTAGTCCCTAAAATACACGTGATCTTCTATGAAGGGGAGGTACTCGTAGTAGTTTAATCACCAAATATCACCAAGGGGGAGGGGTGGGTCAAAAGTAGGCTAAATACGATCACATGATTTCTGGACGAGCCCTATCTACCTTTTTCTTTAAATATGAGTCAATGACTACGCACCGGCTTCCTTTGTAATTTTCCTGACGTCACGCCTCTGTACCGTAAAACCTCCCAACAATCGTCTAAGCACCACTACAGTCCAGAAAGAAAATAATCTACACTATTATAAATTTGTAAAAATGATGTATCTACATCGAATTATTAAAAAAAATATTTAACGGACTATTTGGAGGTCATTGAATCGTTTTTTTTTAATTTTGGTATTTTGTATGTCTCGTTGTGGCTTCACAACGCCAAATCGGCTAAACAGATTTCAAAATTTTTTGGTACACGGGTAGGTGGGTATCCACAGATGGTTAAAGGATATACTTTTTAACAGAAAAAAGCTGACATTTTCTCATTACTCCATACCCCCGATGGAGTAATGAGCAAAAAGCAAAGCTAAAGAGCAAATAGTAGAACTAAAAGCAAAAGGTAGGGCTAAAAGCAATACATAGGTCTAATACGCGAAGTGAATGGTTTTAAAGAGTGTCGCTTCTGTTTTCCTGATCCTTACCGCCGGAGGCCCTTTGATCAGGCCGCCGGTATCTCTACTACGAACCAACCGCAGTGCTATAAACTAACGTAGTATGTGCCCGTTTATATTGTCTTATATTGCAACTAAAGTTTATTTCCTGGCAAAATAGGTGTTAGTTCCAAAAGTGTGGCCTTTTCAGACAAGAACCTCTGTAGTGGAAGACCACTTAGTGTCCTCCATTACTTCATCTTGTAGCCGTAGTAGTTTAAATAACACAGAACGGAAAGTCATATTAGCTTACTTTTGGTCATTACTGTATACCACTGACGGAATAATGAGCAAAAGGCAAAGCGAAAGAGCAAATAGTAGAACTAAAAGCAAAAAGCTGGGCCAGAAGCAAAATATACGACTAAAAGCAAAAGGCAGTGCTATAATCCATACGTAGTATCTTCGTCAGGGGGTATGGAGACGATTAGTATAATATTAAGCGCAAATGGCAAAGCTAAAAAGCAAATAGTACTAAAAACAAAAGGCTGGGCTAAAACGTTTGGGCTAAAAACTAAAGGCAGGGCTAAAAACAAAGGGCAGGGCTAAAAGCAATACTTAGAGCTAATGCGTGAATTAAATGGTTTAAAAGTGTGTCGCTTCTGTTTACCTAATCTTTACCGCCGGAGGCCCTTTGATCAGCCCGCCTGTATCTCTACTGCGAACCGACCGCAGTGATAACTGCAACCTAATGCACTATGTGCCCGATAATGCTGTTTTATATTCCAATTGTGAGTATTTCATTTGAATCCAGTGGGTAAATGGAATGTTTGCGGTCGAATTTAATTAATTTACACAGATATGCGTGAGCACTTACACGAATATTTGATAGAAATGGAAAATATTAAAATGAATAAAAATATAGATTAAATAATAAATCGACACTAAGTTCTAGATGACTATGTATACCTAGGACAAGCAGCCCACTTGGGAATATCCAACTTTAAGAAAGACGTCACTCGGCGAATCCAAAATAGGATGGGCAGCTTTCGGGAAGCTACGTAATATATTCTCGTCCCAAATACCGCAGTGTCTTAAGACGAACGTTTTAAGCTTACCAGTGTGTGTTGTCCGTGATGATATACGACAATGAGACGTGGTCAGTGGTACCTCACAATGGGCCTCATAAGAAGGTTCAAAGTCACTTAATGTGCAATGGGAGGAGCTATGCTCGGAGTCTCCTTGTGTGGTCTAATCAGAAACGAGGAGATCCGCAGAAGAACCAAGGCCATTGACATAGCTCAAAGAGATTCTATACTTAAACGGCAGTGGGCGCGGCATAAATAAATAATATAAATAAATACTACACGGCAATTTTACAGAAATCAAACTAGCCCCATGGTGAGCTCAATAAGGCTTGTGTTACAAGACAACGATAGATTTACTTATATACATAGAAAACATCCAAGACTCAGGAACAAATATTTATACTCATCACGCAAATATTTGCCCTTACTGGGATTGGAACCCAGAACCTTCAGCTTCGATAACTTCGGCTTCTTGCCTGCGGGCAACGTTACTCCCATTGAGCGAAACCGGTCGGCGTAAGTACTGCTCGTAGAACCGATGGCCGCTGGGTCAAAAAGGTTCTCGAGTGGTAACCGTATACAGGACGACGCAGGGTGCAAAAGCCCTCCCAACAAGAACAAGATAGACCGATGATCTGGTGAAGATCGTGGGATACCGTTGGATGAGATGAGGGCGGCGCACGACTGGTCGTTATGGAGATCCTCGATTGGACCTTCGTTCAACAGTAGACGTCCTGGGGCCGATATGATGATGATGATGAATAAATCGAGTTTCTGATTCGAGAAATACACGAAAAGTCGAACGAGAAATACACGAAGCGTTCTAATAGAGTTTGATTGCATTATTAACCATTTCGCTGGTAGTTTATTGTCATCATCTTCATCAAAAAGATGTCAACAACTGCTGGACGTAGGCAACCCCAAAATAATGGCACCACGGCTGGTTCTACACCGCTCGCATCCATTGGACTCCAGCGACTTGCTGGAAGAAGATAGGTGGACAGGCGATCTACAAGATGGAAGGACGATCTTGTTAGGATTGCGGAAATCAATGAAAATATTGACCGTCGTATCAGGATGTCAACAAGTTTATCATCGGAGCTATGAAATAATTCTGACACCAAAATTCTATTGCCTACTAGGCGATGCCTGCAACTTCGTTCGCAAATTTTTTTTTCCGACGGCGTAGTCCGGTAAAAGTATACTATAACCATCAGCTGCCCATGTACCAAAGTTTATCTCAAGCACAAATTGTAATTTTGACAGAGAAAATACATCTTTTCTCAGTCCACCCGTGACCATGGAAAGCTGAAAAGCTTCCGAAACGTCGGGAACTAAAATGAGATAATATAGGCAATATAATCCGTTAAATTGTTTTATTTCAATGAGTAATAATCGAGGAAACAGAAGAAAATATTATAGTTTATCTGTTTAGCCGATTTGGCGTGATGAAAACCACAACGACACGTGCAAACATACAAAAAACATCGGTTCAGTGCCCTCTGGTCTCCAAGACTAGTAAATATTATTTGTTCTTAAAAATTGATATACCTTCCCAACAAGAGCTTATCTCATTAGTATATCCTAATCATTAGTACTAAGTTTATGTAGATAATAAATTAGGTAGGTATAAATTAGTTTTAAGTTACAGGGCACCACCGAAAACAGCGTCACGGCTTGCCGTGGCATAAAGCTGAGTGGTGACTACTTTCAGCGTCGTCAATTGTTTTTGTTATTTGTATTTGTTTGTTTATACTGGCGTTGAATAAATATGTTTTCTTTCTTTCTAATACCTAACTTACCTGCCATCATATGTAAACACGCCTAAGCTCATAAATTTTAATCAAAACTCATGACGCACGCTAAGACGCGGGGTCATTGACCCCAGTGAACCACTGCTTAGCAATAATAGTTGTAATTAGAGCTGCACCAGTTGCAAGTGTCATCGCGAGAGTAACGCGACACTTGTGTCTGCACAGCGGGTCCTCATTACTGCATACTTGGGCAAAAAATATTTAATAGAAGGTGAAAGTATTTATCTGACTCTTTTGCTAAAAACTTGATACGCTAGTATTTTGAAATTTTGTCTGCACACTTTGCTATTGCACACTAATTGATGAGCATTAATTTAAGTAACAACATAACAATCAAATCGATAATATTTAAAATTTAATATAATCAGTGACAACTGCAATTCTTCGTTATAACTAACAAACACATAACAATGTTACAATTTTCGATTACAAACAAAATTATTAAAAATACCTACTAGCTTCTGCCCGTGACTTAAATTCGTTTATTGCGGCTAAGGGTATTTTTTCGGGATAAAAAGTAGCCTACGTCCTTCCCCGGGACTCAAACTATCTCCATACCAAATTTCATCCAAATCGGTGCAGCGGTTTAAGCGTGAAGAGGTAACAGACAGACAGACAGACAGACACACTTTCGCATTTATAATATTAGTATGGAAGTATGGATTATGTTGTTTGCACTAGTAACACAGAATTTATCCCTACTTATACACGCTCCATAGTCTTACCGTAGGCCACTGCAATGACGTTCTTTCTTCAGCTATTTTCGGATGTCTCGTACGTACGTGTACGTAGAATTGAAACTTACAAAGTATTTATAAGCGGTAAAGCATCTTTTGGATTCTATTTGAAATCATAAAAACGCCAATTATTTATAACAAGGTGTCTGCAACTTCGTTCGCGTAAAATCAAAAAAGTCATAACCCTCTTTTTACTTCAGTGTAATCATGTAAAATATAACCTATAACCATCTGTAGATACCCAGCTACCCGTATACTAAAAAAACTTAAAATCAGTTTAGCCGTTTTGGCGCGATGAAGCCACAAGCAAGAAGCCACATACAAACGAAAAAAAACCAGATTCATCTGCAAATAGATCGAATCATTTTGTTTTATATTGTTGATGTTTAGACATTTCATTTTTACGACTTTATAACAGTAAGAAAATACATATTTCTGCTGTAATTTTACCAAGTACAAAGGCAGTTTTTTTAAAGCCTACGTAGTGTCACGCTACAAGGCAAACGCCTACCTCCTATACTTCCAGTTATATCTAAAAAAATACGAATTAAAAACATTTTTTTTCCTTATAACAACACAACACAACGGGATGTCGGATTTCGGACGTCGCGTTACGTCCATGGTCTCTAAGGAAACCTTGGACATGGAAACCATTGAGTTTCCTTCGAGACCATGGACGTAACGCGACGTCCGAAACGTCGAAGAATTACCAACGAAAGGTAATTATATAAATCATATTTAATTTATAATGAGTGAAGATCGTGTAAGTTTAAATATTTTTTTTTGTATCAATCAACATTAAACAATTTTGTCCACTTGGTTCTAAGGTTGAAGCACCACTGTGCGCACACTTGGTGCCTGTCTTGCCGTAATCTGCGGTATTCAACCTGCAGGTATTTTCTGACGTCTCATGTGACAGTAGGAATGGGACTTGGGAGAACTTGGCAATTTCGAATTAAACTTCAGCCGTTTTGAAAGATTAAAATTTGTACTTTTGTAACTTCTTGATTAAAATACGCCTTTGTGGGTATGTGAAATAATATTTTTACAATACACATGCAAAAGAGTTTGAGTTTGTCGAGGACTAAACAGCCTCATGTTCTCATTTCAGCATTACATGCCTAGATCAAACGACTAAGTATTAAAAACAATAACAGTAACGTTTAATGTAGTTTATACGTAGTGTAGTGTACACGTTTGGCTGAGTGGGTTGCACAACGGCCTACGATGCTGGCGGTCCCGGGTTCGAATCCTGGCCAAGGCAAGTGTTTCTGTGATGAGCACGAATGTTTGTTCCTGAGTCTTGGATGTTTTCTTTGTATTTAAGTATTATAATTATCGTCGTCGTTGTTACTAACTCATAGTACAAGCTTTGCTTAGCTTGGGAAGTGTGTTTGTCTAAGTGGATTTGTGTAAGATTTTTCCTGTGTTATTTATTTATCAAGCCAAAACAACTTAACAGATTTCAACAATTTTTGGTACACAGCTAGCTGGGCATCCTAAATAAAAAAAAGAGGATTATTATTTTCACGTCCGCTGACGAAGTTTTTTTTTTCTAGTATTGTATATATATATAATACTATTCGTATATATTAATGAGATGTTCCTGGGTCTTGGATGTTTTTGTATGTCTTTAAGTACCTAATATAATAAAATTTATCTATATATTATGTATATCGTGGCCTAGTTCCTTGGTCTTCGCCATCTCTTACATCCATCTGATTGCAACTTATTTATTTATTTGTTCCATAAATTAACACATTACAGTCAAGCAACACGTATATAATAAAATGCGTCTTAAAGATAGGCTGGTGTAAGTACACACATATATTTATAAAGGAAATTATGTTTATTTTGTCGATAATAATTTTATTTTATTTATTTATTTCAATACATATATGCACATTCACACAGAGACGCACATAAATGAGTGGGTACACAGCGCATATGCACAGCACGCTGTCTTACTCATGTCCAGTTCTGGATCCAACCGGAAGATCAGTGTCATGGCACTCATGAGTGCTCTGACGTAATGCTGAGTGGACTCCATAGGTATCCTCGTAACAGAGTGAAGCTTTTTGCACCCCCATTTCGTAGAACGGTACTAGGAAAACTCTCACCAGTCCCCCGTCTAAATCGACTGCTAAATGAAAACTATAATTCAAGTGACATTCATTTCGACCCTTTGGTCAGGTTCCGGACCAGCACCCAGGACTGATATTATTTTTCTTAAGTAAAATTTACCAGCACTTTCTTATTGTCAAAAATTTCCAATAAACTTTTTTCTCCTGTAATTACTATCGTCATTTAACTATATAAGTACTTCTTATCCGTCAATTAACATCTTAAACTTGTTATCTGCATGTGGTGTTTGCCTATAATTGGCTGTGCAATAAATCTTTAAGCATTACATAGATGAATCTGCAGCAATGTAAGATTGTAACCGCTGTTGGCAGACCTAATAAATAAATAAATAAATAAATAAAATATAAGTGTTTATAGCTCCTAGGTTTAGCTTTGAGTCTAGGTTAAGTCTATACATGTCAGTTTTCAAATGTACTTTTATTGTTGTTTACAAAATAAATGTATCTTTTTCTTCTTCCGTCCACATCCATACCTATCCTTTTTGTTACGTGACTCTCATCCCCCCGTATAACATGACCTAGCATCAATATCTGCCATAACAAAGCGGACGAAAATATCTGACACCTCGTTACCACCCTAGAAATAGAGTTGTGTCAGATATTTATGCGCGCTTTGTTGTGGCAGATATTAATGCTGGTGACTCTCCATACCACCGTAGGCGAGCCTTCCTCTTATATACTCATAACGAATTCCCTAAAGCAATTCCTTATGCATCAATACTATTTGCCGATGACACGTCAGTTGTGATTCCCTGTAAAAATGACCTGACATACGAACAAGACCAAGCCTTACATAAAACCATTAAATGGCTAGAAAATAAAAAAATTACAATTAATATTAGTAAGACTAAGCATATCCAATTCTTGACGTCTAGAGGTAAACCTATAGATTTAGATTTGAAATACAAAGGCGAGTCCGTTGGCAAAAATAATAGTGCTAAGTTCTTAGGTATAACTTTAGATGAACATTGGAATTTTAAACATCATGTGGAAAACGTTTGTAGCAAATTGAATAAATTTGTTTTCCGGTTGAGAAAGCTACGTGAAACTGTATCGCAGGAAGCTGCCCTCGTAGCGTATCATGGTTACGTCATGTCAGTTCTTCGCTATGGCCTTGTTTTATGGGGAAATTCTACAGCGATGCCAAAAGCATTCATCAAACAAAAAAAGTGTATTAGAGCCATATACTCTCTGAAACCTTTGGACTCATGTAAACCAGAGTTCCAGAACAACAAGCTTCTGACATAACCAGCACTATATATATACGAAACAGCTATATTTGTTCATAGTAACCAACATTACTTTAAAAAAAACTGTGGCGTAATAACATACAATAACCGTATGTCTAGGCAAGGTTACTTACTAAATGTACCTAAAGTGCGTCTAAAATAAACAGCTGGTAGTCCTTACTTTATGTGTATTAAAATATACAATAAACTTCCGAGAGATATAAAAAACCTTACCTTGAGTCTGTTCAAGAAAAAATTGTATGCATTGCTATGCAAATTTAACTTTTACTCAACAAAAGAGTTTTTAAACACGTCATTTAGTAATAAGTAACGCTTTGTCCATGGATGCTATTTATACTTTTAGAATATGTAAACACCGACTTCTTTAGTTTGTTGATCTAGAGAAACATCAAAAAAATTTAGATACAAAAGTTTGCATGCTGAATAAGTAGAATATTGAGAACTGCGCTTAAAGTAAATATTGTAACACCTTATGTAACTCATATTCCGCAAACTAATAAATATTTCATTTAATTTCATTTCCTTATCCGATCCATTCTCATCACACCACACATCCATCTCAACATTATCATCTCCCTATCTCCTTTCATCCGTCACTTTTCCGATCCATACACGACGACAGGTCTTAGAGCCGCCATACACGGACTGCTCGAGCAGTTACCCAGTGATATACACGGCTGATTGATGAAATTTCACCGTGCTGCCAACCGCCCAAAGCAGTTGAAGCTTGAGCGGTTTGTATATTGCGAATGTCAATTTTGTATTGAAACTGCAGATCACCAAACAACGACCGCTTGAAGCTGTTGGCACTGACTTGCTCTAAGCAGCCCGTCTATGGAGGCCCTTACAATTGGCTTGTGTCCTAAAAAAATAAAATTACTCCGACACTTAAATTATCAGAAAATATTGGACACGTATTTTTTTCTTTTGTTTATAAAATAAAAAATGATGAAGATACAATATAGCCCTTTAAATTTCCTCGTGACGTCGCGTCGTGCGACTGTTTTTCGCACGGCGGGATGTCATGCGTCCCCACTCCCAAATTTTGACGCGCTATATCTTTGTCTTTTTTGTTTGATTGAGAAAATAAAAAAATACGCGTGCAATATTTTTTGATAATCTATCTGACGGTCTAATTACAGTATTTTTTTTACTTAGAAACTACTCTATAGCCTCACAATCATATTCGTTGCTTTAATAATTCTTCTACGCATTAATTCCATAATGTTTCCACAAATGTTATAGATGCCAGATGTGTAAACAAAACGTATGTTATGATTTATAATTCAAAATAAATTATAATATAAAGGCAGAGTTGAAACCGCAGTCCTGGTTGCTTCCGTTATCATAACTTATTATAAAATAATGTTTATATTGTTATGCTTATATTTTTTAATTCAACATATAATGGCTTGACTATTGTACCTACTTCCCGGTTTATACCTAACTGCGTATGTATGTTTATTTCTTTGACAAGCCCTGCACCCTAGACAGCCTTTTTAGGGTTCCGTACTCATAGGGTAAAACGGGACCCTATTACTAAGACTCCGCCGTCCATCCGTCTGTCACCAGGCTGTATCTCATGAACCGTGATAGTTACACTTACACAGTTGAAATTTTCACAAATGATGTATTTTTGTTGCCACTATAACCACAAATACTAAAACAGTATAATTTTATGTCTGTCTGTCTATGTCCGTAGACGATATAAAATGATCGGGCCCCGCGTACATTTTGCTTAGGAGTAGGGCTCTGACAACACTGAATTTTCATAGATACGGCTGTTTGTAGCGTATATTTTGAACGGAACCCTCGGTGTGCGAATCCGACTCAACAACATGCGTAAATACCTATTTATCTAATAGTAATTTATATCCTTATCTACATTATTATAATCTTATAAAAATGAAATTCAATAGTAGATTGTTTGACAAGGGGCTAAAATAAGCCATTGTGACACAAAGTGATTATTTGGACGAGCTCACGACGTCAGCGAGGACAAATATGTCTTAGCGTCATATTGGCTTTTAGCCACGTGTTAAACACTCTGCTTTTCACTTCAACTGCGAGAAAATAAAAAAGATAACATTAAAATTGCATATTTCATGAAAAATTAAAAGTACAGTTTGAGCAATTGGATCAGAAAATTTGGCCAATCTGATCAGGTTAGTTTGTTTGTTTTTAATTATTCGTAAGTAGTATGTAGCTGGTAGCAAGTTTTTTTTCAGTTTCATAGAAATTTGTATGGGATTATATATTATAGCTTACTTTTAAACCCTTGGGGCTAGATATATTTTAGTCTCGCTTCGCGAAGCTAACATGACGAACTTTTTGAGCAGGAGAAGTGTAAAAGATATTTAAAAGAAAACTGTAACAGACGATTAAGGTCACTGAATAGAAAAAAAATGTTTTACTTTTTGTGAGTGTTGAGGCTAAACGGATTTCAACTATTTTTGGTCCACGGGTAGCTGGCACATATGCTTATCGAATTTTTACTCGACTACGCTGATGAAAAAAATTGGGTTATGTTTTTTTTTCTCCTCCGCTGACAAACGCGGGCACCTTTTAGTACACTTATAGATATAAATACCAACAAAGTCAATGTCATCGGAATCCATAGGCAAGTAACATTTGCCATTTATCTTGGTTCGTCTGCGGTTTGCGACCACAAACTGGAGCAAACGAAGCTTAATAATGTACTTTTCAGAAGTATAATATATCCTTTATAACAGGGTGATTTGCAAAAAAAAAGTAGTTTTATCAGAACATTGATTTTTTTTAAATAAAACAATTTAACGGATTATTTCGCGTATATTATCTCATTTTAGTTCCCGACGTTTCGAAAGCTGGAAAGCTTCCGAAACGTCGGGAACTAAAATGAGATACGCGATATAATCCGTTAAATTGTTTTATTTCAATGAGTAATAATCGCGGAAACAGAAGAAAATATTATTGATTTTTTTACTGACTCCCAAAATAGGTGATTCTCAATTCGGTTGTATTTCTTTTAACTCCTCAAATATTGTAGACTTTTATTGTATTTGGTTATTGTATTATTAAATGTATTTTTAAGGAACATTATAAGCATTTGAATTTAGAAAGTGTAAATTGATGAAGTGGAACTGATGAAGACCACAGAAGGTCACTGGAACTCCTCAACGATAAGTGATTTACGGGTAGCGACGAGATACATCTCGATTATAATAGCTAAGCTTCTTAGTCGCAAATTGAAATTGTCCTGATGAATTGATTTCATGATGGAGCCGGAAGGTAGGCACCAGATCTCTGTAATAAAATAATGTATACTAGCCGTGTTTGGGCTTGTTCGAGTCGACACGATATAATATATACTTTTAGGTAACGGTTAACTAAAATATGTGATATAACTTAACTTTTAAACCAAACATAGAACCGACGCCAAAACGAAAACACAAAAAGTTAAATTATAACTCTATACACTAGTAGAAGGCGGGCGCTGCGGCGGGCGGGAACTTCGTTCGTGGAGGAAAAAAAGTCATAACACCTCTTTTTTTAGACAGCGTAGTCGGGTCAAAAGTATCTTATAACCATCTGTGCATACTAAGCTACCCGTGTACCAAAAATAGTTGAAATCTGTTTTGTCAATTGGGCGTAATGAAGCCACAACGAAGCATACAAAAATCCAAAAAAAAAAATTTTTTCATTTCAATGAATTCCAAATAGTCCATTTTTTTTAATGTCTTCAATGTATAGACATTTCATTTTTACAACTTTATAATGGTATAGATATACAATTAATATTATTTTGGAGTCAACTTACTTAATCGTCATTTTTCAAAATCCTTAAGACTCCAAAATAAGATTTATTGTATAAAGGTGTGTTGGAGTAAGACAGAAAGTATGGTAAAGACTAAAACTTTACCGAAAATTATCTTAAAGGCGTTGAGATAAAGTTCACCTCCCGTACTTCCCCTACTTCCGTCTTACCCCAACGCATCTGTATAGATTTCACGTTCGTTGCAGTGCAGAACGAGTCCGTCAGCACTGCGTTCGACACTGACGCATATTTTGGGAATAATGTTGTTTTATGTCATCATATCATAATAAATCCCACTTGCCAGGTAAGGTAACATGTGTACAAACCTAATTTAGAAAATTTCCAGTTTTTAGCATCACCAGCAAAAACTAATAACTTCGCTAGCTCAAAATTGCAGAGTCAAACTATAATAATAACTTTTATTGCATGAATTGATATATTGTATTATTTTATAGCGTTCCTGGTAGGTCAGTGGCCGCCAACTAAACCACAATTGCAGTATTATAAGTTAATTGCAAAAGATATGAAGTGCATGCGAGTGCATTTTGTGAGTCATTGCCGCTAAGCGGTTTGTGTACCTAGATAAATTAACAGCTGTATTACATGAATAGTACTTCATTACTTTAATTCAATATATAATTGTCTGTATAAAATATATAAATAAATAATAATAAATAAATAACACTGCTAGGACAATCTTCTACAAATCGACCTAGTTCCAAACTAAGCAAAACTTGTACTATGGGTACTAGGCGACGATATACACAATATATAGATAAATTATAATACTTAAATACATAGAAAACATACATGACCAAGGAATAAACATTTGTGCTCATCACACAAACACTTGCCCTGGCCGGGATTCGAATCCGGGACCGCCAGCTTCGTAGGCCGTGCAACCCACTGAACCAAACATAACAACATTTACTTTTTGTTTTTACAAATATCATGATAATAATCACAATTTTTGCAATTTATTAGTGGATCACTCCCTAACGGCTAAAGAGTCGGATGCACCATACAGAGATCCATAAGCAAGAACAAATGACAAAATTCGTCGGCTGCTGGTGTGGACGATTAGCTCAGATGGTAGAGCGTGCTGCCCCGGTCTGGCTCAAGGCACTGTGGTCGAAATTTTTTTTAATTTGTTTCTGATCTTTGTTTATAATAACAACATTTATTTTAATATTTATTATACAAAAATATATTCAACATATATACCTACAACATCATATATGGAACGTCGCGATCAAAAGCGAGCTAAATGCACTTCACATGTACCTACTAATCACAACAAATACTCGTAGTTAAAAACTAAACTAAATTCTGATCTTATATAATTTTTTTGGTCCTAATGACCTCAGGTATACGCTGGTAAAATTATATGGGTTCCTTACGAGACATCCTGTATAATGATGAGATCCGCAAAAGATCCAAGGTCATCGACTTAGCTCAAAGAGTTGCTAGACTTAAGTAGCAGTGGGCGGGACACATTGCTCGTAGAAATGATGCCCAGTAGGGCAGAAAGGTTCTCGAGTAGCGATCGCGTACAGGACGACGCAGCGTGAGAAAGCCCCCCAACAAGAACATGATGGACCGATGATCTGGTGAAGATCGAGGGAAACCGTTGGATGAGGGCGGCGCACGACCGGTCGTTGTGGAGATCCTTGGGAAATCCTTGTCTGGCAACGATGTCCTTGGGCTCATATGATGATGATGATGAGCAGAGATTGGAATTGGTAGACCCAGACTATTTACTAAACAGGCTAAACTTTGTGAGAGGACTTAATTAACTATTAAAACCACTAAACATAATGGATTATTTTTATTGATTGGAGTGAATTTATGTAAGTATTAACTTAGGTGACATTATCCATACTATTATAAAGTTGTAAAAATGAAATGTCTGTACATTGAAGATATTTTAGAAACAATGATTGTTACGGACTGTTTGGAGGTCACTAAAATGAAAAATATATTTTTTAGATTTTATGTATGCATGTATGTGTCGTTGTGGCTTCATCACGCAAAATCGGCTAAACAGATTTCCACAATTTTTGGTACACGGGTAGCTGCGTATCTCGATCTGGAGAGTCGGGTAAAAGTTTTTACCCGACTACGCTGAACAAAAAACGACGGGTTATGATATGACTTTTTCTCCTCCGCGAACGAAGTTGCGGGCATCTTCTAGTTAATGAATAAGAATTGTCTAATGCACACAATTTAAATACGTTGACAACTCTCAACTGGACATGCGATAGATCCGTCGGAGGTATGACTGACGCCGGGAGTAAATTATTTAGTCCCCGCATTCAATAAAAAAAAAAATATTTTTGGTGGTTCCCTTAATTATGTCCTCCGTGAAGTTTAGGTCAATAGGCACATTAGACAGTACCTTTTTCAACCTCTGATGATGAGTATAATTCAAAAACCACTAAATTTAATATAGATAGTGTGTCTCGTGGGCTGTTGAGGTTTTTCCTATGCTGATAAAAAAAGTACTTCATAATTTGAAATAGCTGCACAGATTTTCTTGGCCCATATCTATAGGTACTATTATAAAATTGTAACAATGAAATGTATGTACATTAAATATATTAAAAAAAGTGATACGGACTGTTTGAAGGCCACTAAATTGTTTTTTTTGTGTACCTATGTTTTTATGTGTCGTTGTGGTTTCATCACGACAAAACCGTTAATCGGATTTCAACAATTTTTAGTACATGCATTGCTGGGCATCTACACTTGGTTAATATAGGATACTTTTTACTCGACTACGCTGAAAAACAGAGGGTTATGATTTTTTTTCTCTGCTGACGAGGTTGAGGGCATCTTTTAGTTAAAATTATATCTGCATCTAAGCAAGTAATCATGGTGGTTATTAATGAAGATACCTTTACCCTTTTTTTCAATTTGCACCTCAATCAAGAACTGCATTGTTTAATTAATAATCGTCCTTAAAATAGTAAACGACCCAATCGTGGACAGTTTAATTCCATTGATTGACGCCTTGTTTTTCCTGTATTGGTATGAAACTAAAGTTGAAAGTGCTATTTAATGAGGCTATGTTATTATGGCCCGGTACTGGGACAATAAACTGTAAAAAATGTATTTTTTCTTACCGAAAAATTTTCAAAATACCTAGTATTTTCCAAAGAAAAGACGACAACGAATATTTTACAGCACATTAATAGTTTTGTTTGGATGAAACCCAAAAATATGTTAGGTATTTCAGTATTTTCAGTATTTACCTGTATGACAATATTGGAAAGATTTCAGCGCAAGAGGAAAATGGTTTCCAGGAAAATAATCATGATACGTAGTATCATGACACGGAAATCATGTAGTTATGTACTTACGACGTAACATGCCTTTGTTGGACCATGAAATTTATAGACTGAGATACAACCATGGAATAGTTCACCTGATCTAGTAACAGAATAAGACCGATATCCCATGAAAGAGGATAAAAATGTGTCAGAGAAAACCATTAGAATAGGATGAATCTATACTTATAATCAAGAACTATTAAAACAAGAGGACTGACACTTGCCATACTTTGGATCATGTTCCGATCGCCAGGAGATATTCTGGCAAAAACTAGACGGCGCTTTCAAAATAAACATTTAACTATGTTATAATTTACTGAAGAAACATAATATAGTAAAAATTAGTTCGCAAATAGCTAATAATAAATAAATCGTAACATTTAATAACTGTGTCACGCTTGCAAAGTTGAATAATTGTAACAAAATAATTCTTATACATAGATGGCGTTGTACATATCGGGGAACGGCTTTTTGTATGGAGATGGTCAGTCGTCTTGTTTTAATGGTGCTTGCTTATAATTAATTAATAAATAAAAAACCTTTACACTAATCGCGTATTTACTTTTACATGAAAATATTTGTTTCGGAATCGGGATTTATTGTGAGCTTACCATTATGAAGAAAGAATTCATTACCATAAAAAAAGTATGAAAGAGTGTGACCCGTCAGGTTAACCTGCCCTTTCTCTAGTTTAAAAAGTCCCATCTACTGTTTTAGACATTTTTCTTCGTCAATCCTATGCTGACACTAACTAGATCAGTGGCGTGCACTGAGTTCTTGGATAAGATAATTTTTATGTACTTATATGGAGCCACGGTCGTTCAGGGCTACAAGGTACGCAGTTTTTCTGTGCATGTATGGAGCCATGGTCGTTCAGGGCTTCATGGTAGGCAGTTTCTCTGTGCCTATATCGAGCCATGGTCGTTCAGGGCTTCAAGGTAGGCAGTTTTTCTGTGCCTGCATGGAGCCATGGTCGTTTAGAGCTTCAAGTTAGGCAGGCAGTTTCTCCGTGCCTGAATGGAGCCATGGTCGTTCAGGGTTGGCAGTGTCTTTGTGCCTATGTTGACCGCCCGCCACTGCATTATCTCAAGTAGGGTTATTAATGGTTGGATCTCGACCTATAATGTAAATAACACCATGTAACTTAAAGATGATTTGCATAGTTGAATACTAAGTTTTTCCTCGCATATTAAGACCTTTTGAAAACTTCGTGACATTGGGTATATATCATTCGGTTCTACAAAAATGTTAGCCTATTGGCTTTCTAGCTAGAGGTTTAGGTGTCGAATCCCGATGAAGACAATATTTTTGTGTAAGGAGTATAAATATTTATACCTGATTCTTGGACCTTTTTGAAAACTTATGTATGATAATTAATTATTTGTTTATTTATTTACATGGAGATCTAACAGCTTAAACTATGTTAGTAGTTACTTAAATAGTAACAGAGAGCCAATTACAGGATCTTACTTATAAGTATAGCACCATATTAATATTTAACATTAAGTTAAGCAATACGCACAAACGTTACGTTACATACTTATGCACTAATACCATAAACAAAGCATAGTTAACGTAAGGATAGGTCAATGGTAACAAACAGTAACTGGTTGAACTACCGTAGACATATTTTATTGATGAGAATAAAACTACCTGCAGGAGTTTTCTATACTATTTTAAACTTGTGAAATGTCTGTACATTGAAGATAAATTAAAAAATATATATTGTAACGGACTATGTTGAAGGTCACGAAATGGAAAAATATTATTTTTGGATTTTTTCTATGTTTGTATATGTCGTTGTGGCTTCATCACGCCAAATCGTGGCCAAACACGTTATCAATATTGTTATTTTGTACGTTGTAACATCGAATTTGAAGACCTTAAATTAAAAAACAATCGGCTTAACGGATTTCAACTATTTTTGGTACACGGGTAGCTGGGTATCTACAGATGGTTATAGAATATGACCTACCCGTGTACCAAAAATAGTCGAAATCTGTTTAGCCGTTTTGACGAGATGAAGCCACAACGACATATACAAAAATACATTGAAAATAAAAATCGATTATTATAGTTAGTTTTTTTGATAATGTCTTATATATACCGAGATTTCATTTTACAACTTGATATTGTAATATTGCCGCCTGGTATGGCAAGCATTGCTTATAGTTATTAGTTATTAGATAGTTTGGGACTTTGTCTATTTCACAGGTAGATGATGTAAAGGATGATTTTCGGAATAAAATTTATCATATGTCTTTTCTAGGGTCTCCCAATATCTACATACTACATTTCATATTTTTTTAGACAGAAAGACAGCAGAGTCTTAGTAATAGGCTCCCGTTTTACGCTTTGGGCACGGAACCCTAGAAATCACGTACAAACAAAAAAAATTCCCACACACTGTCAATTTATGGTATAAACCAACTGCTGTGCTCTTTTTGAAATAAAACAATTTAACGGATTATATCGCGTATATTATCTCATTTTATCAACCCGGGTGAAGGAGCACATAGCAGATGTCAAGCACAGTCGGTGTAATAGGTCTGCAGTCTGTGAATATGTCATTGACAAACCAAATCACTCAATTAAGTTTGATAAACCTTCTATCCTTGCCAAAGAAAGAATATATTTTCCCAGAATGCTACACGAGGCTATTGAGATTAAAAAGCATCCTAACTTCAATAGAGAAGATGGATTGTCGCTACCACCAGCTTGGGATCCTGTAATACATCTCATCAAGGAACAAGCGAGACACGGGACTGCAAAACCTTGATTTCTGAACGGTTTAAAATATCTTATCGGTTTAAAAAGTAGTTTAATAGTCTCTGTTTTTAAAATATTATAATTATTAATGAAGTAGCCTGGGAGTTTTTCTTTGCAGCGTTTCTTTTCTGCTCAGTACGCCTCATTTGTGGAATGCTGCTTGGTAAATTAATAAAATAAAATAATTAAGCCCTTCTGGCTCATGTGTAACTATCTTTACAGCTTAGGCCCATCTGGCATGTATGTACCTTTATTTGTTTTTCAAAAATGGGTAGTTTGCACAAATTGTAATTTTGACAGAGGACAATACATCTTTTCTCAGTCCACCCGTGACCATGGAAAGCTGGAAATCTTCCGAAACGTCGGGGACTAAAATGAGATAATATACGCGATATAATCCGTTAAATTGTTTTATTTCAATGAGTAATAATCGCGGAAACAGAAGAAAATATTATGCTGTGCTCTTACAAAAAGCGGACTTAAAGCCAAAGGGCACTCTCTAATCATACTGTTGTGGAACTGAAAAGGAAATAAAAACATAAAAATTCCACCACAAATCCGCAGTAAGTAATCATTTCCTAACATCATAACTGTATCATTTTCCTGCTTCCACAATTCTAAAAAATCTTCGCTTACTCATCCTATATTGTAACCGTTTGACCCTGGTTCGTAGAATGTTAAGTGTTGACAGATTTAACACGAAAATTTAAATTTCTGTAGAATATCTATAATATTATAATATTGTAAAAATGAAATGTCTGTACATTGAAGATATTTTTAAGGTTCCGTACCAAAAAGTTTGTACCTTTTTGGTACCCGGAAGGAGGGTGCGACTCAGTCTGTCTGTCTATCTGTCTGTCCGTCTGTCTGTCTGTCTGTCCGACTATTAAAGCGCCATATCTCAAAAACTACTTATGCTAACTATTTTAAATTTGGAATATTTATAAACATGGTCAGCCCACATGTATTGCACAGGAAATATTTTAAAATATATTTTTATTTTTAAGAAAACGAAGAAAATGAGGGGGGGGGGGGGTAAAAATTAAAAGTTTGGCTGCTGGGTCAAATGGAATATCGTATGATTACGATTATTTTTTTGATTTGATTATTATTATTATTTTTTTGATTAGTTTTTGTTTCATTAAGGATAATGTGCAAAAAAACAATAACAATAAACATAAATATTACACGAAAATTATAGCCGTGTCTCTAACAAGCTAATTTTTTTTTAATTTGCAAAAACCTATATGATCAACCCGGTTGCGTTAAGTTTGCACCTGATCTGTATGCATTGCTATAGATATCAGGTGCAAAATTAATTCAACTGGTACCGGGTAATAAAGTTCGGGTAAGTAAACATTTGTACGGAACCCTCGGTGCGCGAGTCCGACTTGCACATTTTTTAAGTTTGCTTATGTCGTTGTGGTTTCATCGCGCCAAATCTGGTTACATCCACAGATGGTTATATAACGTTGTTATTCATCTTTTATTCTTCTGCGTAGTCGGGTAAAAAGTATCCTATAATCATAATCATAACTTTATTGATAATTGCTAATTACAAGTCAATATAACCACTTGTGGATACCCAGCTACCCGTGTACCAAAAATAGCTGAAATCTGTTTACCCCAATTGGCGTGGTGAAGCCGGAAGGACTCATTACAAACAAACATACAAAAAAATTTTTTTCGATTCAGTGACCTCCAAAAAGTTCGTAACAATCATATTTTCAAAAATATTTTCAATGCCCAGACATTTTTCTTTTACAATTCTGTAATAGCGATGTTACTCTCACAACCAAGACCCTATACTTTAAAATCCATCAAGCCGTTAAGGCTGTAGAGCGTACTAAAGAAATATACATAAATACATAACCCTCCTTTGAGACGGTCGGCTAAAACTTGAATAATCTTCTCGCATCGTTTAGTGCGTAACCGCTTTTACCTAACACAAAGATAGATATTTAAAATTCAAACTGGCCTTATGACCGCATACTGTTAAGGGTTGTAGTGGAATCCGAGGCAACATTCTTGCATGATAGAGGCACGCATGGAAGTCGCGAGGCATCCAAACCCACGAACACAAAAAGGCAACTTTTAGTAGAAAGCCTTCGGCACTTAGGACATTATGTGCATGAAGAGTGCCCATTGCACGAAAAAGGGCATTTAGTAGTTGGGAATGACAGGCATTTATGACCCTTTGTGTTTGGATTGAGGCGTTTCTGTATAATGACACGAGGAACTCATTACAGCGCTTGTTTCTGAACGCGGATTCGTGTTTAGCATTTTACAAGTATGCGTCTATTAGCTGGTGCTTTTTAAAATGTGGGACATTTCCAACTGTATGACATGTTGACGTCTGTTTACTGAGGGTACGTTTCCACTGAAACTGTATGAAATGGAACAACGGGCTGCTGTTGGAACCTACACGAGCGACTTTGAATCTGCAAAATGTGATTGGTGTTGATCAGTGATCGCTTCAGTGGAAACGCCCCGTAAAGTACGTCCTCATTTGTATCATTTGCCCGATCAGATCTTCGGTGCGTGGCATGATCGCATGTCACGATCACGCGTTTGGACGTTGCGCCGATCCGATCGCTCGAAATCCATGTTGCTACGCGTATCACACACTTAGATCGGACAAGCGCGGCGTGTTCGCCGCGCTGACGGTGAGCTTCCGAGCAGCGTGATACGCAGTCATGCCACGCGACGGTGATTGGATACGAGCAAAGGATACAAGTGTGGATGCACCTTAAGGCTCCGCTGGGAAACTCTTGATCTTGAATTTTTGGAAGGATATGAGCTCCTATGGCCGTTTAACAAATAAAACTAAATAAGCATTATAAAACTAAAATAAAGATTAAAGCGAGCGAGCATGCAAAGAAGACGAGACTGATGCACCGGATTTCTCTTTGACACAAGATTTGATCCTTATACCAATACTTAGAATCTACTAAATACGTGTCCTTACTTCCTTCTATATTATAAACTTGAAAGTATGAAATAATGATCTTTATTCTGTAAGTAGGCCACAAGGGCACTTTTACAAGTCTGACTCTACGGCGTTTCCCAAGAGGTGACCACTGAAGAGAAGAAAGCCGAAACAAACTCAACAGTCAGTCATTTTTTCGAAATAACTCTTATATCTATTACAATATTCGTGCTTAGCCTAACCTAAATATATGTTTTGAGTATAAACTCAATGCGTAGTTCTTCAAGGAAACATATCAAAACTTATATAAGTAAAAAAAAAAAACTAGAATATAAAAAAGCTAAATAGTGATTTTTATTTAAAACAACTTACATACGTTTGATATGCCACCTTATAAGAACCGTGTCCCGGTAAAAGTAAATTATTTGGTTCCTGTTTTGGGCCATGCATTTTTGTCTGTTAAATAGTCCTCTACCCTATAATAAGCCTTTGCCATTAGGGACTCTTTTAAGTACTTTTTGAGAGCTGGAAACGATAATTTCAAAGCATCATCTGGTAGCTTATTATAAAAATGTATAAATTGGCCTACGAATGATTTGGCTACTTTACGAACGCGGAACTTTCTAATAGCGATTTTGTTTTTATTACTAGTATTAAAATTGTGGATATCTGAATTCCTAGTAAAAGACTCTAGGTTCTTAATAACATAAATAATATTCTCATAAATATATTGGGACGCTACGGTTAATATGTTGATGTCTTTAAAAAGTTCTCTTAAGGAGTCACGGGAGTTCAAGTTATATATAGAACGAATCGCTCTTTTTTGTAACACAAATATAGTCTGTATGTCAGCTGCTTTGCCCCAAACCAGAATACCGTATGACATGCTACTATGAAAATAACTATGATATACTAAGCGAGCAGTATCAACATTGCTCAATTGTCTAATTTTTCTAATAGCGTAAGCCGCTGAACTTAATTTACCTGCAAGTACTGCTAAATGGGGACTCCATTGCAAGTTCTTGTCCAGTGTTATACCTAAGAATAATGCCCTATCCACCATTTCTAAACATTCACATTGAGCGATATAGCAGAATCCACTGCTCTAAGATTCGGTAAAGCAAATCTAACACATTTCGTTTTCTTAGCATTCAATACCAGATTATTAATATTAAACCAGTCAAGTACTTTAACTAGTACACTATTAATTTCGGAATAGTCTGTTGCTTTCTGGTCAACTTTGAAAATTAATGATGTATCATCAGCAAATAGTACTATATCAGAAAGATTTTCTACTATAGATGGTAAGTCATTTATATAAACTTAAAATAGAAATGGCCCTAAGATAGAGCCCTGTGGCACTCCTAGCTTAACTGCAGCTCCACTGGATTGGGTTCCATTTACAACAACTGTTTGTGTAAACTGTATGTATGTACGTTCCCCTAAATCTCAAAAACGAATGAATGAATTTTTATGAAACTTTCCAGCTATGTACCTTATATATCAGAGTAGGACATAGTTTATAATGTATGACAAATTTCATCCCTTTTAGTGACGAAAAAGGGGATGAAAATATGTATGGACAGTGAATATTTTTTTACGCTAGGAACTTGAAACCTTGGTAATATGCTTCACATTTAAATTGGTAAAATATACTCTGACATTTAGAATTTTAAACTAGACACATTCTAGATTTTTTTTCTTTTTTATTGACAATCCTTTTGGGATTTATCTTATTAATTATTTTAATTTTTAAAATGATGATTTTATCAATAATAAGTAAGTATTATACTTAAGTTAAATGATCTGATTAAGTTTTTCTGGGTTTCCCTAATCCTTGCAACAAATGTTGGATCATATTGTATGTTTCCCAGCAAAGACTTATCTCATTGTAACTGACAATTCGAAAGTGCTAGTATCTAAGCCTACTTGAATAAAGGATATTTTGATTTGATTTGATTTGATTTGATATCGAGTTCTAGGGAAAGACATAAGCTACTTTTTATTATGGTTATGGTTTAAGACATTTATTCTCATAAGAACATATAATACATTCACTTAAAATGAGAACTTAAATTTAAGTTGCTTACAAAATATTTACCAGTTCGGTTCCCGCGTCCCAAACGCCGCACGCTGCGCACTTGTTATCAACTTATCATTTACTTTACGATTCATCTACTTACTTAATGCGCAAGCTAGCGATCGCGCGACGCGCGGAACGACCGCACTTTATCCCGGAAAAATACCTTTTATCCGCGATTTAACGAATCTAAGGCGGACGAAGTCGCGGGCGGCCGCTAGTTTGTATGTAAATAGTGATACTAATATAACAATTGATCGATTTACAAATAAAAAAAACAGATTTTTAGGGTTCTGTACCCAAAGGGTAAAACTGGACCCTATTACTAAGACTCCGCTGTCTGTCTGTCCGTCTGTCACCAGGCTGTGTCTCATGAACCGTGATGGCTAGATAGTTGAAATTTTCACAGATGATGTATTTCTGTGGCCATTATGACAACAAATACTAAAAACAGTATAATTTTATGTCTGTCTATCCATGTCAGTAACCAATATAAAATGATCGAACACTGCGTACATTTTGCTTAGGAGTAGGGCTCTGCTAACACTGGATTTTCATAGATACGGCCGTTCGTAGCGTATATTTTGAGGGAAACCCTCAGTGCAGGAGTCCGACTCGCACTTGGCTGGCTTTTTCATACAAATAAAAAAATGTTCCATTACTTCAAGAGACATAATTCCGCAAATACACAAATACATACGTCAAACAAACACCCCACTTTTATTGACGGGCTTTAAAAAAGCAATAATTCTTTGCCTATTTTACTAATATAAAAAGGGTTTAAACATACCAATCTACATTTAAACACATCAGTAAACCCAAGCAGAATTAAAGGCACTTAAACCTTCAATTAACCATAGCATAAGAAGCCGATGTTTTACGATCCCAAAACATGATAATAAAAGGAAAACCTGGCCAATAACTCAGGCCGCAAAATGTTATGGACAATAAAACTGACTTCAAAAGAACCGCGGAAGTTTTACCAAAACGCCTGTTTAGGGTTGCGTAAGGTGCTCATCATCAATACACGAATGCACGAGAAAGGCGACCATCAGAGAAGAATGGCGTTGTGTTATGAGGCTTGCAACACCTGAAATGATGACCACGACCACTCTGCCAAGAGTGAAAAAAAGAAGAAGAGAAGAAGGTGCTAACGAAAGGTACCAACGGAACCCTATAGCGCTTCCGTTGACTGTCTATGTGTCCGTCTGTCTGGCACAGGCTCTAACTCTTAAGGGGCTCCCTCCCAGCGAAAATGTACGTTTTTCCCGATTTTTGTTGTGAATTTAGTCCCAGGAATGGTGATGTAACTTTCGAAATCTATACCATATCTATACTATTATAAAGTTGTCAAAATGAAATGTTTGTACATTGTAGATATTTAAAAAAGAATTATTGTTGTGGATTATTTGGAGGTAACTGAAATGAAATGAAATGATTTATTTAAATGTATTTGGGAAATCGGGTAACATTCGCATTCATTATTGCGTATTGGTACTATTAGGTACATAGGTATCACGAAACCCTACCTTTTCAGGCGTACATACTTTTCTAGTAAATTTTTATGTAATATTATAGTAACGAATACAGACGGCCATAGCCAGGGAATAAAATTTAAATGTCAAAATAAGAGTATAATGTTCAAATAATAATAATAAAATAGTAATTACATCATTGAAATAAAACAATTTAACGGATTATATCGCGTATATTATCTCATTTTAGTTCCCGACGTTTCGGAAGCTTTCCAGCTTTCCATGGTCACGGGAGGACTGATAGTAATTATAAGTCAAAGTAGGTCATTTAAATATTCATTAAGACTATAGTGACATTTGTCTAGCAACCACGCACCAACCATTCTTTTAAATATATTTACACTTTGACATTTAAATTTGTCGGGCAATTTATTGTAAATAGATATACATGCTGTATTCGTTTCTGGAGGTTAACGCTAATTTTGCAGCTGGCTTATACAGTTTGTGCATGTATTGTGGTCTAACTTTACGCCAGCGAAGCTGCTGTAACTCCGTAAACTGATTTTTATATTTGTGTACAAATACAGACTAAACGAAAAATATTTTATTTTTTTGTATGTTTGTATGTGTCGTTGTGGCTTCATCACGCAAAATCGGCTCTACAGAATTCCATAGTTTTTGGTACACGGGTGGCTGGGTAGCAGATGGTTATAGGATACTTTTTACCCAACTACGCTGAAGAAAAATGAGGGGTTATGACTTTTTCTCTTCCGCGAACGAAGTTACGGGCAGTCTTCTTCTTCTCTGTATTATAAAGTTGTAAAAATAAAATGTTTGTATTTGTCGTTGTGGCTTCATCACGCTAAATCAGTTGAACGGATTTCAATTATTTTTGGTACACGGGTAGCTGGGTATCTTCAGATGGTTATAGGATACTTTTTACCCCACTATGCTAAGGAAAAAAGAGGGGTTATGACTTTTTCACCTCTGCGAACGAAGTTGCGGGCGCCTTCTAGTATGTTCGTTCAATTTCTATTTAACACTTTCTTGCATTCGGAAATTTGAATATATTTTATGTATGTCCGTCGTATGGCTAAAATGATGGTGATGATGACGAGTGAGACAAAAGATAAGTAGGAAGAGCTTCAAAACTTATCTCATTACAGTCTATACTATTATGTATTAACAATGAAATGTCTGTACATTAAAGGTATTTCCAAAATAATGATATTAACGGACGATTTGAAGGACACTAAATTAAAAAATATTTTTTTTTGATTTTTTTGTTTGTTTGTTTGTGTAGTTGAGGCTTCATCTTGCCAAAACGGCTATACGAATATCAACAGTTTTTGACGCACGGGTAACTGGCTAACCCCAAATGGTTATAGGATACATTTTACCCGACTACGATGTCGATAAAAGACGGATTATATATTCAAATATATGTCATAATTGGCCTAGCAGAAACGAGACGCTTAGCAAACAAAATCGAAGAACATGAATCCTTTATTTTGTGTCATACTGGTCACACACCTGGACAATATGGAGTAGGTTTCATAATAAAAACCCATCTGAAAAGTAATATAGAAAGTTACCAGGGCCTTTCTGAGAGAGTAGCAAGGTTTCAGGTTTAGTAAATTTGGAATTGGCCGTCTATCCATCATACAAATTTATGCCCCTACAACAACAGATAGCGACTCCGAAATGGACAGCTTCTACACGACAGTAAACAAGGCAATAGAATTGGCATATAAAGACTACATACTGATGGGTGACTTAAATCCGAAAATTGAGGAGCGTCTAATCATGAAAACACATGGATATGGAGTTAGAAACGAGAGAGGTCAAAAATAAATCGATTTCGCTACTGAAAACAGGCTGTCAATTATGAATACCTTTTTCAAGAAAAAACAAAAAAATAAATGGACTTGGCAATCAACGGATGGGACATATAAAAACGAAATTGATTTTGTACTATCAAACAGATCTCTTTTTTTCCAAAACGTAGAAGTATTAAATATTAACTACCCTTCGTACCATAGGCCAGTAAGAGCTACAATAACATATGATACAAAAACAAATAAAAATAGGACACGATATACCAACCCTCAAGGTACCACACTGAAAAGCGAAGATGAAATATTGAAGTTCCAAGAATACCTAAACTCCCACATAATGAAGGATCAAATGTCCACACAGAACATTTCTTCAGACTTATTACCACAAGTCTACACGAGAAACACCAAACTCTGAGAAAAAACACAAAATACTGTCAGAACGCACACTAAAACTTTTGACGAGAAGACAGGAACTGCAAAAAAGGGGAAACAAAACTAGAGCTATAAGATACGAAATCACGGCCCTTTACAAGCTTGTTAGTAAATATATTAAAAAGGACTACAGCCACTATAGATATAACACTATAGAAAAACACCAGAGCCGCACTGGAAGTACGAAAAAGGCATATAAAGAGCTAAAGCCTGACAAAGCTTGGATCGACGGCCTAAAACGAGGTGATACAACCATAAACAACCACAGTGACGTCATAAGTATAGCCACCGAGTTCTACAAGGATTTATACAGCGCAAAGGAGCCAGAATACACATGCACCGAAATCCAAGATATCACCCCGAGAAGCAGCAAAGGAAATAGAGCAAAAATTGAAGTAAACGAAGTCATCAGGGAACTGAAGAAACTAAAATCAGAGAAAAGCCCAGGTTCGGATAACATAACAAACGAAGCTCTAAAAATAGCTGCCCCCATACTAGCCGCACCCCTTACGAATCTGTTCAATTCCATCCTTGAGACTGGAAAGACGCCCGCCCAATAGTCCGAATCGAACATCATTTTGCTATACAAAAAAGGTGACCCAAAAGATGAAGCATGAAGCAACTACAGACCGATAAGCTTACTGCCTTGTACATATAAGCTATTTTCCACAATCCTTAACAAAAAAATAAGCTCTACGCTTGAAAACAGACAACCCATAGAACAGGCAGGATTTAGGAAAGGATTTTCGACGATTGACCATATCCACATGGTAGAACTTCTCATCGAGAAGTACCAGGAGAGAAATAGGCCGCTCTACTTGGCATATATATTCTTAGCATTCGACTCAGTGTCACATAACTATATCTGGGAAACTCTTTCGACACAGAATGTAGAACAAAAATATATTCAAGTAATAAAAAGTATATATAACAACAGCGTAAGTAGAGTAAAACTGGAAACAGCTGGTCCCTGGTTTCCCGTAAACAGAGAGTTAAGACAGGGCGACCCCCTGTCACCTTTACTGTTTATAGCCGTATTAGAGTCAATAATAAGCAAGCTTGACTGGAATAAATGTGGAGTTAAAATAAAAAAGAGACACTTAAGCCACCTACGCTTTGCCGATGATTTAGTGCTGATATCAGAGAACAGTACTGAACTGCAAGACATGGTAGAGTCATTAAATACCGCTAGTAAGCTCGCTGGTTTGGAAATGAACCTCTCCAAAACAATGATAATGACAAACAGCACCAAAGTACAAATATATGTCGACGACCAATCTCTCAAATATACCGAGCAGTGCATATACCTCGGAAAACAAATTAACTTCGACAGATCAAGCAACTACCAAGAGACCGAACGCAGGGCACAGTTAACATGGAATAAGTACTGGAGCTTAAAGGAAATATTTAAGAGCAACATGCCGACCAGACTCAAGACCAAGGTCATGAACTCTTTCCTTATACCATGTTTAACCTACGCTTGCCAGACGTGGAAGTTTAATCAAAACGTAAGACATAGAATTACGACTTGCCAACGCGGAATGGAACGCAGTATGTTAAATATTAAGAAAATACATAAAATACGGCATTCAAAAATACGCAATACCACCAAAGCAGCAGACGGTCTAACACAAGCTCTTGCATTAAATTGGAAGTGGACTGGACATGTAGCACGGCTTCAAGACCAGCGATGGACCAATTGCGTGACTTCATGGAATGGACCTTTGGTAAAAGAAAGAAAGGGAGACCTCGGAACAGATGGGAAGACGAGATCAAACGCATAGCGGGTCCCAACTGGATGCAATCTGCAAAATTCAGAGAAGATTGGCACACTTTGGAGGAGGCCTTTGCATGCAGAGGGGTCCTTGCAGAATGATTATTATAGATAAAAGTTATTATATAAGTAAATTTCTAAAAAAACAAAATATTTAAGTAATAATAATATAAATAGCTACCTACTAACACTAGATTTAATATAAATACTAACGTAAGCATTTTTGAAATTATGGTACCTAATTCTCTAAGAAATAAAGGCTTTCTATTTTATTTATTTTATTATACATTCAAAAAACGTGTATAACGAGGTTTTTACGCACTCTACGGAACCCTTCGTAGGCGAGTGCGAGTGCACTTGGCTGGTTTATTATTTCCAGATTTTAGTGTTTAATGTTAGGTTTGGACATGTGCTTAACCCGCAGCCTGATGTAAAGTGACCCATTATATTCTCGTTATGTTTTACATATATGTCGATTCTGTTTTTTTGCCAGTTCAAAAATATGGTCACTTCGTTATTAAGTTCCGAGTTTCAGGCTAATGTATGTATAATGTCATAGTTCGAAACCTCGAATGGCAAAATAAAAAATGCATCTGAAGTTTAATTTTACAATTGTTTGTTTGGGAGACAGGTTTTGCAACGACACAGGTACGAGATTAATTTTGGAAAATTACAATTTCTACATTTTCTTATATCTCGTATTAAGTAAGTCTTAAATTATATGTGAGTCCCCCTAGGTATCGGATGCCATGCCAGAAACATTTAATAATGGAGGATATTTACTTATTTATTTATTCAAACTTTATTGCACAAAACAAAAATAAGTAGTTACAAATGTCGGACTTCATGCCAAATGGCATTCTCTACCAGTCAACCATAGGGCCAAACAGCTGCACCATTTGCATGCATCTGAAAATGGTGCAGTGGGAAATATCATTCAGTACTGAGAGCGTTAGATTAGAACTGTGAAGGTATTAATCCTTCACGATGGATATAGGAAGTAGTACATATTTAAATTAGGAACGTCAGCTGTCTCATAACAATTGTATGTCATTAGGTTGAATACAATATTCTGCATATGTTTAGCGGCCTTCAGTCTTACCCCGAGACGGCGGGATATGTGAGGTGGCTCATGTATAGACACCTATTTTTATATCCTGGACGTTATTTTAAATAATAGATTCGAATGACCAATCCGAATAAGAAATGTCTTCTGTTTTTGTCTTAATGTTAAAATATTCATAACTGATTTGGCTCTCGAAGAATAAACACGTAACTAGTTACTGTTGTTTTTACTATCAATTGCTACACTCCCACAGAACACACAAGCAAATAATATATGTCTCATATTCATAATTTTAAGCTTTATAATTTGTGCGCCTGTTTTTCTATTTATTCCTAATTTCCGTGACATTTGACACTAAAAAAAAAAACAAATAAAATAAACGAAAAAACTTGTTTCCACTAACGCATATCGAGTGCAATGGTCGCAACAATCATTTTTTGATTACTGCACCATCGCTTATTAAATATATCACAAAAGTTGTAAAGGCATTCAAAAACGTAAATAAATTAAGAAAAGGAACTCATATTTTAAGATACACCGCATCATTCAATAAATGCAAAAAGAAAATCGATTACTAAATTAAAAATGACACGATGACCTAACCAAACAGTCAAAGACCCGCCTAACAGTACATTTCAAAACACACAATAAAAATACTTACAAATATGGTCGGACTCCTTTTTAAAATGCAGCCGTAATTATATCCTGAGTCATCATTTTCGCAAATGATACATATTGGATGACAGGAGCTACATGACGACTGACACGGATCCAACGCAATTAGTGTCAAATAACCTCTTTTGACAGGCTGTTAAGAGGATTGTGGAAGCGTTTCTGATTGCAGTTTTTTATTATGTCAATGCAGTTTTTTACATGTGCCTAACTAGCATGCAATGCGCTTGACGACTGTACAGATGAATCATACACAGATATAAAAAAAGTCTTGGCTGAGCAGACAAAACCTGCGAACCAGGTAGTAGTTTAGAGGCAAGTACCTGTATGTATAAATCAAATCAAATCAAATTAAATCAAATCAAAATATTCTTTATTCAAGTAGGCCTAGTTACAAGCACTTTCGAAATGTCAGTTACATGAGAGTGAATGTTTGCTGGGAGAAATACAATATGATCCAACATTTGCTGCAAGGATTAGGGAAACCCAGAAAAACCTAATCAGATCATTTAACTTAAGTGTAAAATTATTGATAAAATCATCATTTTAAAAATTAAAATAATCAATAAGATAAATCCCAAAAGGATTGTCAATAAAAAATAAATAATCTAGAATGTGTCTAGAATAAAATTCTAAATGTCAGAGTATATAAAACAATTAAGATTAAAATAATAATAATACCTTAGGTATTCGTTAAAATAATTATTCATATACCTACATGACGCTATAATTTACATTAATCCCACGCGGCTTCATCATTCATGTAGTCTACTATATATACTTATGTATTATTTTTATATATATTACGTACTATGTATAGTTTGTATAGAGTAAATAAATTGGGTGTCTCACTCTTGTAATTATTAATTTGTACAAGTTTGATACCGATATCTCACACAAATAATTTCTCTGTTTAGTATTAAGTCTGCCTATTGTACTTACTCGTAATCATATTTATTGCGATCATGTTCATTACAATTGATGGTACGATACACATTTTACGTACGTACATAATACCTTGTTAGAGCATTGCAATTTCTTATACCTATACTAAAAATATACATTATCATTCCTCTAAATTACAGAATTCAATAAAATGTTATTATTAAAAAAAATAAGCAATAGATAATGAATTGACAAAATGTATTTAAATTTTCATTGAATACATATATGTCACAGAGTTTATCGTAAATTATCATTTAAATATTCCTGAACGGTATAATAACATTTCGAAATCCGTAGTTGTTTCAAAATTTTAATAATTTTATGTCAGAATTTTCATTTTTTATTTGATTTGGTAATTTGTTATATATTTTTATGGCCATGACGTAAGTGCTATTTGAGTGTATTTTTAATGTTGATGCCGGAGATAGATACTAGAAGTTTGTTTCTGTCGTAATCTGTGAGTTGTGGGAACTTTCTTGTATTGTGCAATAAAGTTTAAATAAATAAATAACCAGGTAATTTTCGGGAGAAAGCGGGTTTATGTGGCACCAAGATTTACCCTTGCAGAAAAGTTTTTAAGTTGCGACCGCGTATAGGACGGCGCAGCGTCGGAAGGATATTCACCAGTGTGGACTACCATCTGCTCAGGATCACAAGAAACCGTAGGATGAGAGCGGTATATAACCGGTCACTATTGAAATCCATGGTTCAAAGTGACCTAATGGTTAAATAATGAACACCCATACAGTTAAACCAGCATATACATAGTGCTTTTATTATATTTCCCCTAATTTTCACAGGTGTATCCGTCAATACGAACAACTTTTCCTTTGGGAAGGTATTTCGGTGACGGAAAAAAAACTTCCATTGCATTTTTAGACCTAGTCAGCGGCCTGTTAATTTTTAGACCTACTCATTTCCAAAATATCGTCTTCTGCCAAGCGTTCCCATGCGGCGAAGCCCTTGTACTGTTATTAGGACCAGCCTTAACTGAATCGATATCAGGGATTGTAACGTCCTGATCATCATCAGGGACATCGAATGGTGCTGACTCGACCACATCCAAAAAGGACATGTCGTAACTACACCTTTTTTACTTAATCAACGCGTCTTCTTATGTATGGACCGGCGTGCTTAACAATAATTATTATGTAGTAATTTGTGTCAGTAGTAACAACCAAAATGTAAGCAATGGCAGATTTTATTTTTGTTTCCAAAATTTGTTCCCAAAGGAAAAGTTGATAGTTTTGACATTCATAAAACGGCGATTATTTGAGCGTTTGTTAATAATGGGTAGTATAAACAAATTGTTTTAACGTGATAACGTCTTATGAATCGATGAACGCCGGCTGCACGCACTAAAAAGCATGACTCATTGTCACGTTCCGCTGTCACGTTCCGCCTGAGCCGAGCGTGCAAGCGAGAGCGCGGAACAAGCGATCTCTATCGCTTGTTCCGCGCTCAGGCCGATTGTGCCTCTCTAGGCACAATCGGCCTAAGCGTTCGGCTTGTGAATTCATGAAAGTATGCAATTTTTCATCAATGTTTTCTTATGACGTTATCACGTAAAATTATCGTCCGTAAACCAACTTTAAAGACAACCAATTATTTAACGTGATTTTTAGATTTTTAGACGGTTAAGACGCGAAAATAATCACCCAAAATACTTTTAAGTTAGGTAACTGAATCCATGATCTCATTTGTCTAATTCCCTTGTTACAGTAAGTAACAGATGGTCAAAATGACGGTCGCTCTAAGGTAGTTACCATTAAATTTTAGTGTTTAATGGTATACTGGCAGGCATACCTGAAGAAACATACTAGTCTTAAAGATAACAACCAACCTTATTTATTTTAAAAAAGTTTCCGTAACGATAACAATCAAAACCTTTGCATTTGTGGCATTTTCTAACTTGAAATTTGTACCGGAAACAATTAAGTCGAGAATAAAAAACATATTTTTGCTCAAACGCTGGAACTGCATAATTGCGAATTTGGTTCACTGTTTTTTACAACAGATTAGATTATCGGGCACAATCTGGCCTGTCTTAACCCTGGCGCTTCGACCTGAAGTCTGCTTAAAATAATTATTTTTTTGATTTATGAGCGCCGTAGGGTAAAGACCTAAAAATCCCTGTAGACGGATTATGCTCGGAATTTCTTTGCGAGACTGAGTTCGACGTGTACTCGTGATTTACGGACTGTATAGGCTATATACCAACATTTTACTGTGGTATGTCATAGCATGACGTCTCAATAATAGAAATATTGGTGAAAAAACTACTTCAATCTCATAGATTTCCGCGAGATAAGAATTAGAATTATTTTGAAAAAACGACTTACTCTTGAGTTTGTTTCAGCTTTCTTCTCAACAGTGGTCTCCTGACTCTGACTTTACAGCGCTACACTTGTAAAAGTGCCCTTGTGGCCTTCCCACAGAATACCAAAACACCAAAAGCCATCACCAAGAATACCAAAAGGAGACCACTGTTGAGAAGAAAGCCGAAACAAACTCAACAATCAGTATTTTTTTCTAAATAGTCTTATATCTATTAGAATATTTGTACTTAGTCTATCCTTAATAAAACATATTAAGTATAAAAATAATTTTAAGGAGTCGGGGAATATGTTTAAAAAATATGTGTAATAAATTAAAATGCTTCTCAGAATGTTTACACCAGCAATGTTTTCTGCATACATAATATAGTGAGCAAGTAACCTTTTTTATTTTCTGAGCATAAAATAAAACAATTTGATTTGTCCATCACTATGGAACCTTGTCGCAACCAACCTAGAGCTTATTTAGAAGAAAAATCTCGAGACTTCACCGCCGTGTCATTGCGATAAGGTTCCATACATCCTTAATATAGGATGGTATAATAAATTAGATTGTACGTGAGGCGATGCGTGCGCAGGGGATTTATTTAGCGTTAAAATTATAAAAGTACCTTTGTTAAAGCTTTAATTGCGCTATCAAGTATGTTCCAGTAATTTACATTGAGACAAATTAAAGGGTTTTTTTGTTTCGTGATTATAACGACGAAATAATTCAAGCTTCGTATAGGTACGCCTTAAAGTCTTATAAATCTGTGTTTAAATATAGTTAACCTCGTAAGTTCTCGCGCTCAAATTATAGCTTGACAAGTTCGTTCGTGACACTTCCATGGTCTGGGGGTGCCAGGGAGGGGGGGAGGGGAGACAGCGGGGGTGGGTATGAAAGTGTGGTCACGATGAGCCTGCCGCGCGCACACGTCTTACTCGCTCCCGCTGTCTTTCCCCCCGTCGCCTGCAGACCATGGGGGTGTCAAGAAATGACTTGTCAAGCTACAATGATACTACTTCAGACCATACTTTAAAGGCATAGCAAGAATACGTACCAAATGTTTACCTGAGTACTAATGTTTCACCTCCTATGTTTATGGGTAGTTTCTCTTAAACGGCAGCCTTGGTTTTACAAACTAAATTAGCAAAAGTTTCGTCGTCAGAAACACTAATATAATGAAAATGTATTAAATTAATGAAATAATGTAAAAAAATAATCTGTACTATTATAAAGTTGTAAAAATGAAATGTCTGTACATAGAAGATATTTTCAAAAAAATGATTTTTATGGACTATTGGAGGTCATTAAAACCAAAATATTTTTTTTGGATTTTATGTATGTTTGTATGTGTCGTTGTGGCTTCATCACGCAAAATCGACTAACCCGACTATACTAAATAAAAAAAGAGGGGTTATGACTTTTTCTCCTCCGCGAACGAAGTCGCGGGCGCCTTCTAGTAATATATATTACAATGAATGATGTTAATAATTATAATGTAAATTGATTGAGTTAATTATATATTGTAGTTCATATTAATTTTAATATTGCACGCCTATGAGAGGCAGGATATGGGGGACAATAAAATTGTTTTTTATAAGATAACCATGAATTATTTTTATACTTTGGTGTCTTCATACATAACGCGAAGTCAATCAATTGTTTTCTTATGGCTGATCCAAATTTTCTTTAATGATTTCGGTGTTGGCCCCAAAGCAGATGTTGGTCATAATCGTGAATCGCTTAGAAAGTAAAGTCATTCACAACTTAAAATTATCCCCGTGTACCAATATATCTTTGACTTGGAGAAATTCTTATATTTTTTAGAAAAAAAAACTTGGTTATAAGAATAAATGTCTGTGACAGTGACCATTTTTAAATCGCAATATTGTTGCGATAAATTCTTTTATTTTGGTCATGAATAAGTGAAACTAATTCCATGTGACATCTCGGAATCACTTAAATTTTGCAGAAGATTTTACGATCTATAATAAAATGGCGTCGTTACTGGTCAAGATCAAATCAGCTTAAGAAAAGTACGGATCCGTAGGACGTATTATTACGATTAGTGAAAACCGCAACACTTTTATTAAATTTTATAAATTTTTAATTCATTTCAGTGGTCGTTTTCGTGATGTGTGCAATGAAAAGTTAATTTTTACCAATCAGAGTGATTAGAGTGACTTAAAATTCCAAGTAGTATAAATAAATCTAGTAGGTACGGTAAAAATTAAAGAAGTAAAAAAATATAATTTACTACTTAACAGTCAATTAGAATTACTAGCAAAGAGACAAACTGAATATATCTGACTTTAGTTTCATATAAACTACTAGAAGTTTCTTACTTCGTTCTATAACCATCTGTGGATACCCAGCTACCCGTGTTACAAAAATAGTTGAAATCTATCCAGCCTTTTAGGCGTAATGATGGCACAACGACACGTACATACAATATTATTTTCGATTCATTGATCTTCAGATATCCCGTTTCACTTTTATGAAAAGTCATATATCGACATTTCATTTTTACAACTTTAATATTGATGGTGGAATGTTGTGAGGGTTTTTCATATATTTACAATTTGCAAAGCCTTACCAAGAAGATGAAATGGAGTAATAAGCTTTTGGACAACAGACCAATGCTGACAATGGGTTAATATCATCAGTGTCATCATTAGCCGAAAGTTAATCGGCTACTGGACATATAGTGCGACTTAAAAGAGTAGAAGTTAAATAAAATGGAACTAAAAAAGAAATCATACTATATTGTTGCCATGTTTAAAAATTTTGCTTTAAAAATGTGACAGTTACTTAGAAAGTGGCGCTCTCAATTAATTTCTACTCTTATTGGTCTCACTGTAGACCAAAATCATGAGTCCACCTTATGTTTTTTCTAGTATATGGTCGAACTCACGTCGTGGACATATTACAAGCCTCAATGCCTGATACCCTGTGAGATTATAGATGCTAGGCTTACAACTGTAAAATTTTACAATACGAGTACAATACAATACAATACAATACAAATACTCTTTATTGGACAACTCAGATATATACAAAAATACAGTAGGTACCTAAATGACAATAACATTAAAATAAGCTCTTTTAACTTTAGAGATTTAATATTTTCTTCTGTTTCCGCGATTACTAATCATTAAAATGAAACAATTTAACGAATTATATGGCGTATTATGAAGCTCATATGAGTTTCTGACGTTTCGGACGCTTTTCAGCTTTCCATGTTCACGGGTTTACTGAGAAAAGATACATTTTTCTCTGTCAAAGTTACACTTCGTGCAAACTACTCACTTTGAGAAAACAAATAAAGATGTACATACATGCTAGATGGGCGTAACCTGTAAAGACAGTTACAAATGTGCCAGAAGGGCTTAATTATTTTATTTTAATATTTTACCAAGCAGCATTTCACAAATGACGCGTACTGAGGAGAAAAGAAACGCTGCAAAGAAAAACTCCCAGGCTACCTCATTACTAATTACAATATTTTTAAAAAGTTTTGAGATTTGTGATTAATAAATGTAATTAAACCGTTTAAGTGACTTGCATTAGTTCCATAGCGCATTGAATTTTTTTTAAAAATTATGTCAACACAATTGTATACAAATAAATAAATAAGAAAGGCTGAAAAGAGGGAAATGTTACAGTATCGGTATTAACAATATATGACAAACAGTATTGCTCCAATCCGCCGTTTTTTAAACTTTCTTTAAAAAGGCTATGTCATGTCAAAACATAGAATATTTATACATTTTACGCGGAATACTAAAACTCCGTTTGTAAACTCCACATTGTCTTAAAATGTTGAATTTAATGTATTTTTTATGCACTTGGCGCGAGTCGCGTAACTTGCAGCGTTGATATCGGTGCCTCGTAAACGTCCATAGTTTTGTTTACAAGCCGAGGAAAAACAAGGGATTAACATACATTCGTTAATTTCAATGAAACGCTGAAAATAAAGGGATATGCTTCTACTTGGCTTCGCCCGCTACGTATCTGCGTAGGTCCGCAATAAGCTGACGGACATGATTTGTATTTCTGTGTCACGAAAATCTCACAACTTCTCATAAGTATATCACCAAAATTTTGTCACGCGACAAGTCTGGCCTGTCTATCTGTCAGCCACGGAGGGCCACTGCTGAACAAAGTTTTTTTTTGTAGAGTGGAATGTTGCTGGAGCCTTAATTACCTTCATTAATATAGCTAGCCACAGAGTGCAATCCTGCGCAGACAACACCGACTATCCCGGGAACCTGAGGTCGCAAGTAAGGCAATAAATAGCCTATAGAATAAAATAAAATAGAATAGAATAGAATAGAATAGAACAGAATAGAAGAGAATAGAACAGAATAGAACAGAATAGAACAGAATAGAACAGAATAGAACAGAATAGAACAGAATAGAACAGAATAGAACAGAATAGAACAGAATAGAACAGAATACAACAGAACACAACAGAATAGAACAGAATAGAACAGAATAGAACAGAATAGAACAGAATAGAATAGAATATATTTATTTGTCAAACATGTAAGTACAGAGTTGGTGTTACATTTTGCTTGTTCTCTATGTTTTGCCAGTAGGCGTACAAATGTATGGGTTCTTAGACCCTAAACATACAATTTAATAACATCTCTCTTTCTATTTAGTATAGTGTGAGATGGGTGACGCTATTTCACGCAACGAGGAAATTCGCCGCTAGTTAAGTATACAAAAGGCTAGCCCAAGTATATTGCAAATATAAAAATAAATCTAAAAAGTTTCATCATCATCATCATCATTTCAGCCATAGGACGTCCACTGCTGGACACAGGCCTCCTCAATAGATTTCCACATGGGCCGGCGGATAGAGGCGTCCCGCATCCAGCGGGTCGCCTCTATCCGGCCTAAAAGAGTTTAGTTTCTATATAAAATTACCAATATGAGGGGGGATTTTACCCCACTAAACCCGATTACTAGTCAAGTTGTACTCACAATCGCATATTTTCATGCAGTCTCCACATAAAAAAATTGATCGTAGAGAGACAAAACACGTGTAGAAAAGTATACGTGTACGCCACCAAGCAGTAGCTTGGTGGCGGTTTGTTATATTTGCATGCGTATTTATTGTTGAAACTGCAAGAAAATGTGCGCATGTGAACACAATTTATTGCCACAACTACGAGTAACCAAGAGACTATTTCGTGGAATAGCAAAGGAATTATATTGCATTAATCTAATATGAGAGTCCGCAAAGTAACACCTGAATCTATTATTCAATATATCTCTTATACTTGAAACACTCGAAAACTATTACCCTGTTCTTAACGCATGATTTTGAACATTATACTGAACCACGTTGCCCAAGGAACACGGGTCGAAATATGAAAAAAAAAAACGACTCCCCATAGTAGACTATTATATGTAATCTTATCTCACCACCTACTCATTTCTAGCTATTTATGTCATTTCCGCTACCCAAAGGTTGTCTGGAAGAGATCGCTCTTTAGCGATAAGACCGCCTATTGTTTACCATCCATTGTACTGTTTCTGTTGTTGGTGTGCAATAAAGAATTGTTGTTGGTGTTGTTGTAAACTTGATCGGCTCATGCATCAGCATCTTGATCAGAAAGTCGATTTTGTTTTCATATTTCGACCTATGTTCCTTGGGGAAAGTTGTTCAGTATCATGTTCAAAATCATCTCGCTGCAGGAAAACAACCACTAAAATTTCACATCCATACAAAAAATATAAATGCGAAAGTGTGTCTGTCTGTTTGTCTGTCTGTCTGTTACCTCTTCACGCTTAAACCGCTGAATCGATTTGGATGAAATTTGGTATGGATGGAGATAGTTTGAGACCCAGGGAAGGACATAGGCTACTTTTTATCCCGGAAAAAACCCTTATCCGCGATAAACGAATTTAAGGCGGACGAGGTCGCGGGCAGAAGCTAGTTGTGTAAATAAAAACAACTTAAGTATTTAATTCGATCCTAACATAGAAAGAATGATAAAATTACAACTTAATTTATCGGTAGAAGCACAAATTGCCAATCTATTCATATACTATGAATAATACACAGGGCGCAAAATACATTTACTTGCATTAAATGTGTAATGATTGTTCACGTCGAATGCACGATGCATTAGCCGGTCGTCGACCCCGCGGCTAGGTTATTCACGGCACTAAAATTTGTAAAATCACCAGTAGGTATTTACTGGGGTATTTACAGTTGGAAAACTGAGTTCGGATGAGTAATTGTTAGTTTTGTGAAATATTTGAAGGTCGGATGACTAAACAAATGACTATCATTATTTTTATTGACGTTTTCACTTTTAGTTTCATAATTAAATGAAGTTTTATTTGTCTCGGATATTATATACCTAACTAGTTTTAAAAATGATTCAGTAACCTTTAGTATACTATTATGAAATAGTCCGTACCCCTTTTTTTAATTATCTTTTATGTACAGACAATTCATTTGTACGACTTTATAATAGTATAGATGACAAAATGTGAAGCAATGGACAACATTTGCCCTTAAAATATTGCGGCAATGGTTATCATTACGTGGTTTCAATTATTTGTAAACAAACCTTTTTAGTCAAAACACAAGTAAAACGAGCACAGACAGATGATATTTACGATCGTTCACACGTGGCTTTTGCGCTGAAACGAAAATGTTTTATAGTCTTTAGTTATTTTATTTGTTTAGAGTGAGGGTGCTGGGTTGGGTGAGCTGTGTAAATATTGAGGTGGTCGAAGGAAAGATTGACAGAGATAAATATATAATATTTTCTTCTGTTTCCGCGATTATTACTCATTGAAATAAAACAATTTAACGGATTATATCATGGTCCTCCCGTGACCATGGAAAGCTGGAAAGCTTCCGAAACGTCGGGAACTAAAATGAGATAATATACGCGATATAATCCGTTAAATTGTTTTATTTCAAAGAGATAAATATACTAAAATCATACAGAGATATATATACATTTTGAAAATTAAAGAATTACAGAAATTCTATATCACATAACCCAAGTGAGGTTAAAAGTAAAATTCTACGAAGTGTAGAAAACTAAGACGAACAATCTATATATATATATATATTTTTTTATTCTACTAAGGTGGCAAACAAGCGTACGGCCTGCCTGATTTGTCCATAGTGGCCAAAAGGCGTTAAATCGGTGGCGCCACTGTAGCAAGTGCGAAAAATAAATTACCATAATATTGCCAAAAAATCCACAACGCTGCAAGGAAAATCATTTTGAACGCAATTGAATATTTACATCAGTTGAAGATCCAAGGATTGAGAGCATTTTGATAAAAATGTTTTGTAATTGGTTGTTGATTTCATACTATCGTGCTACACTAACGCCTTTCTGGACCAATTTGGAACTATTATTTACTGCTTTCCACTGGACACTTTATATTATTTTCCTATATGAGGTTGTTCCCCTCTTTATACTTCATGTAAGATTCGGCCGAATTTCACCTTTCCATACAAACGGAATTTCGTTCTTATTTTAAAACTACGTGTTGGATTATAACGAAACTTTGCATATACAATGACATGAGGTATATCTAGGCCTGAAACTAGTTTATATGCCTGCAGTTCATAAAACAAACGAAATATAACAAAACCAGCAAATACAATAAATTCGCTGTATTTTTTTTACTATGGTATCTGAAGCTACATAAACTAATTTCAGGCCTGCATATACCTTAACTTATTCTATGTACAAAGTTTCAGAGCAAACTAGCTAGTCGTTTGAAAATGAGAGCGTAACTACGTTTGTATGGAGAGCCAAGCTTACTTGGGACTATTAATATTATGCATTTTAATTTTATAAATATTTTATCGAGGAGTTGTCGAGGCAGTTGAGTTGTTTTATTGATAGTAGTCAGAAACTATTTACATATTTAACTTGATGTCAATTAATAATATAAATTATAATAAACTGGCTTCTGCCTGCGACTTCGTCCGCCTTAAATACGTTTATCGCGGATAAGGGTATTTTTCCGGGATAGAAAGTAGCCTATGTTCTCAGGTCTCAAACTGTCTCCATACCAAATTTCATCCAAATCGGTTCAGCGGTTTAAGCGTGAAGAGGTAACAGACAGACAAACAGACACAGTTTCGCATTTATAATATTAGTATGGATTTAATTTTAATAATCTTTCCCTCTCATCTGAGCGACGTAATTTAATTTTAATTATTTTATTTTAAAGAGTAATATTAATCGAAAAGGTAATGTTATTTATGAAACGAGAAAAAAAATTGTCTGAGTGAAGTACAAGGATTTTTTATTGATTTAGTTAACTAGAATAAATACAAATAATAATACCCCAAGAGTACGAGGAGTATGTCAAAATACTGTATACTGACGTTTTGTTTTGAGTTGACAACTGTCAAAATTTACTGCTTGAGATAAATAATTATAAATTTAAACAAGTGCCAACCAAAATTCACCACTCTAAATAAAGCTCCTTGACGCGTCTTAATAAAGTGTAAAAAAAGTCGCGTAATGTCATACAAACTCCTGTGTACCTAAATAACAATCGGCAGTGAAAATTTTGACAACAATAATTACAAAAAGACGAAATTGGGTAGAAACAGTTCGTCGATTACGCCTCTTTCCTTCGACGCAGAAGAAGGAATATCATTACAGATTGGCTTTGCGATGTTAGTCCATTGGTTTGTCTAGAGAATGAAACAGTAATAAGTTAGAACTTAGTATCATGTCACAGACACTTTAAAACAGACTTGGCTCAAAACTGCTAAAATCTCTAGATGTGATGGTTCATCTACAAATTAAAAGAAATTATATTACAAATTCAATTCAAAAAGGGTGGAATCAGAGAAAACCGGTCTTAAAATGAATATTGGAAAAACGAAAATAATGACCAACATTCCCGAAGTCTCAAACTACCAGCTTCCAGTTAAGACAGTGACTGAATATATATGTTTGGGAGATTACACTGTGCTTCGAAAACCAGGTAGCGGAAGTGGAATATCGGATAGCGCAAGCGTGGGCTGCATTCGGTGCCAATAAACAAATATTGTGTGGCAGAATACCCCTACATCTTAAAGTCAAAGTCTTTGAACAGTGTGTCATGCCTGTGCTCACCTATGGTACGGCAACTATGACTCTCACACAGAAGTCCGCAGAGAAGATCCGAGCCGCGCAAAGGGGCATGGAAAGAGTGATGCTCGGGTGATCTCGAGCATCGCTCTCTCCATCCAATCGTCACGTTTACGTCCGTAGGGTGGTCCCTACGAGACGAAATAAGACCAAAGCTAGAGACGTCATGGCCGTCATAGCGCATATGAAGTGGACATGAGCGGGGCACATTGCGAGACTGGATAAGAGTCGCTGGACAAGAAGAGTCCTTGAATGGAGGCCTAGAGCGGACACCCGAGGGCGCGGTAGACCACCACAGCGCTTGGTGGATAACATCTAACGACACGGATGTCAAGACTAGATGAGTCGGAAACAGGATCGATAGAAGTGTAAGCTGAGGGAAGAGGCCTACAGCCTAGATTGGATAACCAAAAGGCCACCATGACGATGATGATATTACAAATTAAAAAACGTTCGGTGTCCTTTATCGCATTATATCCATACTAATATTATAAATGTGAAAGTGTGTCTGTCTGTCTGTCTGTCTGTCTGTCTGTTACCTCTTCACGCTTAAACCGCTGAACCGATTCGAATAAATTTGGTATGGAGATAGCTTGAGTCCAGGGGAAGGACATAGGCTACTTTTTATCCCGGAAAAATATCCTTATCCGCGATAAATGAATATAAAGCGGACAAATCGTACGTTACGCTAATAAGCAAAAACTACATAACTGATTTACGCAAAACTCTGCAGTAATATAGCTTAGATATCAGAATAGGACATTGGCTACAACTTTTGAGGGTATTCATTTATAAAAGGGGTTTTTTTAACAATAAATGGTAAAACATGACCTTCTGTTCACAGCGATTGTGACATTTTAATTCCTAAATAATGAATTAACAATTGGTAACCTAGCAACAGTAATACTACCTACACGATTAAGCAAAGAACTCTCCTTCCGTATATGACGTATCATAGAAATAAGAGTCTATCTTAATATAGCCGGACAATAGCCCGTTGTACATTTTGGACTTGCGATCATCTCAGAATGATAAACATTTTGTTGCAAAAGTAGGGTTTATAAATAAGATAAAAGATAAATACATAAAACGGGTTCTTTGTAACAATAGATGTAAAATTATCACTTTTTGTTAACTGTGACTTTTTTATTCCGAAGAAATAATTGATTTGAAATCAATATGACACGTTAGTACCTGTTTGCGTAACTGGATGGCGTTATTTGTAAACACTTTTTCGTTCTTTACGTTTAATAATTTAGGTAATTTTTGCATCATAAAAATCATCATCTTTCACGGATGAAAGAAATTCAAGAAATATTAATCATTTTTTGAAATGTCATGTAAATTTATACAGTATCGCGACCGCATAGGAAGAATGAATACAGATGATCATCGCTAGATGGAGTAACTGTACCTACATTCCAACAGTATTTAGAATTTTTGTCTGTTTGTCTGTTTATTTGTACGCGCATCGCCTGAAAACGGCTGAACAGATTTTGATGCAAACCCTACTAATCTGTCGAGAAAAACCCCGGCCAGGTTATACATTATAAAAATTCAATTTCTATAAGGGGGGTAGCAACTACACTCGATTGAGTTAAGTTTGCACCTAAATCTTATCACGCTACTTAAGAAGGCGGTGCAAACTTCTTTGAAATGTGTACTACAAGTAATACGACTATCGAGTACCCTGCTAAACTAACAGATGGCTCTAAAATTATAAACGTTTTGACATAAATAAGCAATTGAAGTTTGTACCAAATTAACTCTAAGTTAAGAAGAGGGGGTACGGATATCAATACATTTAATTGAATAATTGATTTAATAATTACAACAAAATTAAACGACAATAAATTAATTGCCACACATTGCACAGTGCCATCTTCCGGCCAAGTGCAAGTCAGACTCGCGCACCGAGGGCTCCCTACAAAATATACGCTACAAACGGCCGTATCTATGAAATCCAGTGTTAGCAGACCCCAAATCCTAAGCAAAATGTATGCGCTGTTCGATCATTTTATACTGGTTACTGATATAGACAGAAAGACATAAAATTATACTGTTTTTACAATTTTTTGTTACAAAGGCAGAAATACATCATCTGTGAAGATTTAAACTCTCTAGCTATAACGCTTATCAGAGGACAGACAGACAGACAGACAGACGGATAGACAGACGGATAGCAAAGTCTTAGTAATAGGGTCCCGTTTACCCTTTGGGTACGGAACCCTAAATATGATTTTACATAGTCATGTAGTGGTAAAATCATGACACATATCAACAGCGTATAATTGCAAAATTATCTTTTATCTATATATATAAAAGTCTTGCGTTACTGACCTATTGACAGACAATTCACAGCCTTAACCGCTAAAAATATAACCATAAAAGGAATGTATATTTTTTTATATTACGTGGACGTGCACTAAGATAAGACTTTTCGAAATTCAACCCTTAAGGGGGTGAAATAGGGGTTGAACCGTTGTATGGAAATCGTTCATTTGGAAAGTTATAGACTTGAATCTTTGTATAAAGGTTTCTTACTAAAAACCAAAACAAATGATTAAGGATTTATATAAAAATTCATCCCCTAAGGGGGATAAAAAAGAGTTGAAAGTTCGTATGGGAAACATGTCGTTTTTAAAGTTAGACGCTTAAAACTTTGGTCCCAACTTCCTTATGTACAGTGAAAAACATTGACAAGGGCATTTTTTTAAATACATCCCGTAACGGGGTTAAATTGGGGTTGAAAGTTTGTATGGAAAACCAGTAATTATTTGAGTAATTGTTGTAATATTTCGGATATAGACTTCATTTAAAACTAAGAAAACTAATTTCAGCATTTTGGGAAATTCACCTTCTGAAAGATGTGAAATAAGGGGCAATAGTCTGGGACAAAAGTATAATAGCGCATAAAGGGTGTTTTGAAGCGCTGTATAGAACTTTCAATGACATTAAAGGGAACGATGGTATGATAGGTGGAGTCACTATGTTGTTAGCTGGAGACTTTCGTTAGATTCTGCCCGTATTTCCGAGGGGAACTCGAGCTGATGAAGTTAAAACTCGCATTATGGCTTCAAATATTTGGCCTTTAATCAAAAAACTACACTTTAAGATTAATAGGTATGCGAAGGCACCTCAAGGGCGATATTTGCGCTAGAGAATTCTCCGACCTTCTTCTGAAAATAGGAAATGGAGAATATTCCGAAACTGAGGGAAGGATTGCAATTCCATCGGATCTCGCCTTAGTTATGCGGGCCGTTGACGACCTTATCTCTCAAATTCACCCAGATGCTCAAAATCTACATAGCAAGTCCACGGAGTGGTTGTGTGAACGAGCGATTCTGACACCTAAGAATGACCAGGCTTCCGTTATTAATAACATTTTTTTGAAGTCGTTCGAAGGTTCAGAATACGAATACAAGTCTGTACACTAGATCTGTAGTGAACACGGATGATGCCATAAACTATCGCGTAGAGTTTTTAAATGCACTTAACCCACCCGGCCTACCTTCTCACATACTTATCTTAAAAGTGGGTGCTCGAGTAATGTTGCTACGAAATCTCCATCAGCCGATGATGTAGTATGTAGAGGCGCACTTAGGATGTTTTTTTGAAATTCGAGATATACGCGGACGAAGTCGCGGGCAAAAGCTAGTAGCAATATATTTCTCTCAAACTTGCAATGAAAATGTAGTAATTACTTTAACACAGGCTTCAAAGTATCACGTTTCTGGCGGAACAACTTGAGAGGACTATAAAGGAATTTCTTACAAAATTGATTGGCCGGGAAGTATTTTATTTTTAGTTTTAATGTAAACATGGCGTCTGTGTTCATGAACAGGCTAAACAGCTGAATTATATTTTTAATTTTTTTTCTACTTGCTAAATGGTTATCAAACGAAAAATATCCGTGTTAATGCCTATTACACGAACTGATATTAAGAACACAAATCTATATGATTCATATGTTGATGAAAAAATTTAAAATATTGTCTAGATACACATGTTATCAGAGACTTTAGACAATATTTAAAATCCTCTGCATTTATTTTATTTATTAATTAAATTAAGATTATTATTATCAGGTTGTGTATAACGGCCCTAATAGGGTCTGCTCGAAAACTACACACGCGAAATTTGGACGACTTCCAAAAAAAAAAAATTATGAAGGGATAGGTGAAAATTAAAAAAAAAACTTTTGGCGTTAAGTTTAAGGTTTATTTATATCATAGGATTCAAGTGACAATGGCTGGTGACATATTAAGGAAATCGGTTAGGCAGTGGATCAGAGAACAGACGAAAATAAAAAACCGGCCAAGAGCACGTCAACGATCGCCTTCGAACGTCACCTATATTCCAAATTTCATCAATATAGATCTTGTAGTTTTATAGTAAAATGCCTGTGACACGGACGGACGGACGGATATGACGGAACTATAAGAATTCCGTTTCTGCCAATTTGGTTACGGGACCCTACAAAGCGATAGAAGACCAATTTAACTTGGACGCTCACTGTCGGCGCGGCGATCACGCCGCGCTTGTCCGATCTAAGTGTGTAGCAACATGGATTTCGAGCGATCGGCTCGGCGCAACGTCCAAACGCGTGATCGTGACACGCGATCATGCCACGGGACGAAGATCTGATCGGGCAAATGATACAAATGTGGACGCACCTTTAGGAAGCATCGTCAGGAATCACTGAGTATCGCAAAGCCATGGTAGAATCCGTTCGCTGTATATTCGTCCAATGTAAAATTTTGACTCGAACACATATCTGTCTCACTTTCATCAAAGAAGTTTCTCGGAAACAGAATGCGCAAAAGAAGAGGGACCTACCTCCAATTTCATCCCACTTCAACTTTAAGCCAGATTACCATAGCTTTTAGATGACTTTTCGTTGTCATTGTGTTTATGTATTTAACTGTCAAATGTGCAATGTGACAAAAAGATGCGCACGCGTGCCAAATTCCGTTTAGCACGCGATTTATTTAGACCCGGCCACGGTCCGCTCCTGTCGTAAATTTTCGGGCGAAATCGGAATTTATTTTGAAGCGAACTGTCACCTAAATTTGGATATGCTGAGATTCCCTTAGACGTTAATTCATGAATTGTTTGAAGACCTCTCGCGGATTAGTGAAACCTTTCTACTTCTATACCTACGATTGTAAAATTATAAATTCCGGGGATAATGAAACCAAAAAAAATCTTAATAGTACAATCTACAAAGGGGGTCAAATAGTGTGGCCTTATCACGTCAAATATTATAAATGTCGTAGTATGTTTATTGGCTTATCCTGCTGCATTCACGCGATAACAACAGGGAATATGCTTGAATTTTTCTTTTTCCTTTTTTAAAGTTCATTAATTCAATCAATCAATCAATTAGTTTATTGCAAGAACATAGTTACATAAGATGATAATGTTAAATACAGTGCTACTTATGTTCTACCAGAAAAGGCATGCAATTTGACAATATTTAATTAGTTAGATACTGAAAGGAATAATTAATTTGATTTTTATTATGAATAACAATAATAATTAACGTCAATGAATAATCATGTATACACTTCAATAAAAATAAATCAGAAATCAAAATTCAAAATTCACAGTTCAAAAATAAAAATTCAAAAATCAAAATTAAACAACAAAATTACAAATCGGAATACAAAATTCAGAGTTAATAATTCATAGTTCAAAAATTAAAGTCAAATTCATGTAAGAAACAGTAGACAAAAATATTTTTTCGAATAAGTATAAAAATAATCAAGATAATATTATAAGCCATTGAACATTTCATTCTTTCTCCTTCTAGCAAAACATAATTTAATATAGAGTGTATATGGCCGGAGTGCACTATGAGTAATTTTCGAATCTCTCTGTCAAATTGCTGTCTAATTAGTAGTTTAAAATGCCTATATCATCCGTATTGGCTGATTTTAATTTCACTTTTTGAAACGGTCTGTACATTATTTTAATATTTTGTTAAGAAAAGCGATAAGAAACATTCATGTATGTACCCTATTAAACGGATTGACGTGTTATTTTGCTATAAGAGTCTGGAGAGTGACGTAAGTCTATATTCCACAAAAAAAAACGTATTCCACAAAGTAAATAAATAAGTCAGATTAGACTAATCAGCTAATACCTACGTGCCTAATTTAATTTTAATTTTATTTTATTATTATATGAGTTTCTTTGGACTTGAATTAAACTATATTCTTATATATTATATATAAAGGACTGCCAATACAAATATTTTTAATAAACGAAAACTCTATTACATAAACAGGCCGCAAGCGCACTTACAAGGTGCGTCCACATTTGTATCATTTGCTCGTATCAGATCATCGTCGCGTAGCATGATCGCGTGTCACGATCACGCGTTTGGACGTTGCGCCGATCCGATCACTCGAAATCCATTTGCTACGCGTATCACACACTTGTATCGGAAGAGTGCGGCATTATCGGCGCGCCGACAGTAAGCGTCCAAGCAGCGCGATACGCAGTCATGCTACGGGCACGGTGATCGGATACGAGCAAATGATACAAGTGTGAACGCACCTTTACAAGTCTCAGTCTACAGGTATATCCTAAGAGGAGACCACTGTTGAGAAGAAAGCAGAAATAAACTCAACAGATATTTTTTCTAAACAAGTCTTAATTATTATACATATTAGTGCCTAACCTACCTTAAATAGAGGTATCGTTAACTCTAAACTACACTCTAAGGTTATATATGGAAGAAATCGCTTTGTTTTTTTCTATTTCTAAGACTGTTCTAACGTAAGTTGCTTAGTTTTAATCCGATGTAAATAATATTGTAGTATAAAAGCAAAACACATAACTTTATTTTGTCTGACACACTTAGGTAAACTAAAATGTCACTCATTATCCCTGCAGACACGTAAATTGATCGATAGCTCACGCAGGAAGTTGCGCAGACGCCGACGAAAAAAAGAAGCGCACTTATTAACATTTACGATGTAAACGGTTTAAGTGAAACGACCTCGGACGGACAGACAGACGGACAGACTGGGTAGCTGACCGGGTCAGGGAGAAATGTTTTAATATTATGTCATTGTTTTGACAGAAGTTTGTGGAAGGTATCGAGAGATGGCGCTGTTTGTTAGTTACTTGGCAACTCTAAAGTTTCCTCCCTTTTTAGGGTTCCGTATCCAAAATGGCAAAAACGGAACCCTTATAGATTCGTCATGTCTGTCTGTCTGTCTGTCTGTGTGTCTGTCCGTCCGTTTGTCACAGGCATTTTACTCACAAACTATAAGATGTACATTGATGAAATTTGAAGCATATGTGTCGTGTGTTAACCGCTACTTAGTTTGATAGTTAAATAAAAAAATATATATTTCTAGGGGGGGCATTCCATGTAACCGTAACTGGAAAAAAAAACAGAAAATATCAAGGTGTGGCACATATTTCGACAGTACTTTTAAAAACACAATGAGGTTTCTAAAAAAAAATTTGGTTTAGTGAATATTTTCCGACATATTCGCTACGAAAGTAGCAAAAATTGTGTCCCCCCCATCTATTTTCTGAACGGTAAGTTCAAAACATAGGAAAAAAAATACAAATATAAAGCTTAATAAATACTTCCAACGAAAATTGTTTTCAACATGATCGGACATACCGGTTTTAAGTTATTGCCAAAAAACTGTGCTTCTCAGCAAAAGGACGTAAGTGCCGGGGAGATACGCTCTTTTTTAGTGTTTTTTTTTCATATCGTATTTTTTTCATCGGTAGTGCATTTTTTGTATAAACGGCTGCGGAACCGTTCATAGGCGAGTCCAACTCGCACTTGGCCGCTTTTTATAGTAAGTATGTTTAGTATATTATCATTGCATTGTAGAACATTTGTGAAATTCATGGAACTGCTGTGTATATGACCGAATAGTGCTTTTGACTGAGTCAGCACTTTATGCTTTTTTGTAATTTCGGCTTGTGACATCAAGAATGCCGTTTTAGATTAGAAAACTACAGATAAATAAGTGTAACATTTGTACATTCGGTCTTGCTATGCCGTTACAATATCAGGTTTGAAGTACACTCGAAAGCACAAATTTCGAGTCGGGTAAAAACCGTAATATTTCTTAAAATGCTGCATGGTTGTTAAGTTTTTTTAATTCTGTCTTAATCTATATTTAATTCAACATTTAAACTCCAAAAATAACAGTTCAAAAATAACGATTTCAGCTTTAAATTGAACTCTTAAAAATCCATGGAAAAAATATGTTAACGGAGTAAGATATTGTGAAAAAGTTTCATTTTTGGATATTGATATTCTTATGATAGGATCGCAAAAATTGTTAATACTGTTGGGTATTGCAAAGGATAGTATTTCATGTAAATAAAACTAGTGGCAAATAATAAAAAAAACCTTTAGCTGGTATTTAAATTAGTGACTGTGAATTTGCTCTTGAGTGTACTTATTCATTATTATTAACTTATTAAGTTTGCCAACAGGTACAATTCTATTTAATTGGTATACATTTAAACAATAGTAACGTAACATTTTAGAGTATTTACCCAATTAAAGACGGACACAATTAATTAATTTGTACTTATTTAAGTACTAGCTGTTGCCCGCGACTTCATCCGCGTAGAGATGCAATTTATAGGTTACAAAGTTTCACGCCCTTTATCGTCCCTAAAAAGGATGAAATTTGACGTACATTAAAGCCTGTCCTATTCTGATATATAAGGTACATAACTGGAAAGTTTCATAAAAAATCGTCTAGTAGTTTTTGAGATTAAGTGGAACGAACATACATACTTTCACGTTTATAATATAGTAAGGATAAGGATGAGGAAGTAAGGAAGGATTTAAGGTAAGGATGCACAAACATACTATTAGTGTAGATAAAACAGGTGTAATTTATTGGCATAAAGCTGAAATTACTTTGAGCAAATAAAAGAAAAGGTTAAAGTCATGTCTTACTAAGAAGGTAAGGAGAAAGCCCAAGAAAGAAATAGCTGGCGATTGCTACACCGAAAAGAGCGTAGCTCTTAAATTGAAGAAGAAGAAGACGCTGACAAGCATTGGAATGTTTCCCTTACCTACCTCAACATTTACATGATTCCCAGTTTTCTAGCTATAAAACAATTTTTCACCACTTTCCCGACAGTCGTGTAAATCGCAATCACAGCATATTAATTAAACGAACTATCCGGAGCGACCGGGACGTTAAGCAATAACAGCGAGAACGTGAAAGAGATTAATATGAGCCGCAGTGAATAGGAATTCCTTTGAAACGCGTTGAAGGATGGCGTTGCTGTCAAAGCTATACGATATTAGCTAAATTTTCATTTTCATTCATTTTCAAAACAGGTTAAAAGGTGGCGCTGTTATCAATGTATGGAACAGCAGCTTTTTTTTTCATAGGGCGGATTTCCGAGTAGCACTTATGCTGTTATCGGTTTTGTATGTTGTGGAGGTGGACTTGCCGCAACAAGCCCCGGCTCCACGTGTGCGTGTTGCCACGCCCTCGGGGGCGCTCGAACAACGATATGTACCTAGCTACTTGCTACTACCTAGCTACTGAGTCTTGTCGGTAGGAAGTACCCTAGCTAGGGACTCTGGGATTATTTTTGGGGCTTTTTGGGAGGCTTGGGATATTGTGTAGGGAAACCTTGTATTAAGACCGCGGTGGACGGCCCCGCCAGCGGGGTCGACGGTGTCCGTGTAGAGTGTACTGTGGTCCGTCTCTGTCAGCAAAGTCGATTCCTCTATTTATGTAGTAGTTAGCGTCATGGTTGGTATTACCATCATCCGAATCCGACGCGGAGGAGTCCCCAGGGTACCATCTTTTGATGGTTGCCATGATGACATCATCCGGGTCAGATAGTATATGACAAGGTCTTCTGACTTGCCTTCTAATGGCAAGTCTGAGGTTGTCATAGTCAGTGATGGTTTGTAGTAATTGAGCTTGGTCACCTAAAAGTGCATTGAGGCGACCATCCTCATTGTCCGGTATAACTTGAAAGTCAGCTTTCACCGGAATAGGAGCAGGGATGTACTCCACTGCTCTCCTAATAAAATAATTCGGGTGAGAGCTGGCTTTCTCAAAGTGAATGGATGTAATTTTTTTCATGTGAGTATGGATGGCGCACCATGGTGTAGGGAGAGGTTAGAGAGGTAGTACGGTACACCCGTACCACGTCTCAAGAATCTGTTTTGGATTACCTGAAGGGGTTTAAAGGCCTTCTTCACCCACGTGGGCGAAAGCAGGACCGGCGTAAGTCAGGGTTGGTCTTACACAGGTTATGTACAGGAACTGCAGCATGACGCAAAAATCGAGTTCAAAAAAGAGAACGAAAGATGTCGCTGTTATCAATGAGTTTGCGTAGCTTTATCAAGTACGAATCTAAGAGACATAAAATCTCAGTTATTTTAGACGTTACTTGGTTCTTATTTCAATTGTCTTTTTTTCTCTTTTCCTCAATTACCTGAGAGCAGACATTTAATAACTATACAGGCCTTTCCCGAATACTGTTATAATTATTAATTACCTAGCTTTATTTTGACTTGATCTGCCTTTCCCGACAGTCTTATAAATCGCATTTACATTGTATTAATTAAACAAAGCATCCGGAGTGAACGAACGTTAAGCAAGCAGCGAGAACGTAAAAGATAATAAGAGCCAAAGTCAATAGGAATTCGTGTGAAACCTGTTGTAGGACCGCGATGCTAACAAAACTAGGCGATTTTTTTAAAAAAAGGCCGACAGATGTCGCTGATATCAATAAGTCTGTGTGCCTTATGTAATGCAGTTTGGTCTGACTAATCATAGCTATTGCTTTCGCAATATTTAGCCTCTGGCAGCACCGTTAATGCAATACAGTTTTATAGTTAGAGTGAAAAATGTCTTCATTAATGTAATTTTCTCTTAAAAGTAGACCTTTTATAGCATAGAGTGTGCAACAGGCCAGCGAATCGTGGAGCGATGCGTGTGACAGTTGAGTGTGTGCCAACAATGTTAGCGCGCGTTAGCGAGCTGCGCTCGGCGAGTTTACAGTGAGTTCACGGTGAGTTCACAATGAGTTCAGAGAGATATAACACTTTACGTGGTTCGTACATTAAGCATTATTTACGCTTTAGTGTTCTAAAGTTTCACCGCCGATTCCATGGACGATGGTGATCAAGATATATTGGCACGATTTACGACTTGAAAAATGTTTTGAGTTTATAATAAATAGTAACAAAACTTTTTATCTAATGAGAACTATGGATATTTAAAATTTGGGATCCATAAGGTGCAGTCAGCAGAAAATCTTTATTAGTAAATAAAATAAAATGTTTGTACAATTGTGAAAGAAAAGTAACAAAGTCACTGACTCGAAAAAAAATTGTATTGTATGTGTCTTTGCGGACTTATCACTCAAAAACGGTTGAACGGATTTCAATAATTTTTGATGGTTACAGAATACTTTTTACCCGCAATGAAGCGCAAAAAGAGGGTTATAACTATTTACCCCCGCACAAACGAATTTGTGCACCTTCAATCTATATACTATAATAAAGTTGGAATAATTAAATGAATATTAAAATTAAAAATTTTATACGTTATATACCTTTCAATACAAATAGGCACAGGGGTCAAGGCGGATGGATAAATTCGATGCGTACGTCACAGTGCTCGCTAGTGAAAGGGAAACACACCGGACGCGTAATCAGGAAGTACCGGGTTCGAGTCCTGTGACCACGTGCGAGAGCAATGGTATTTTTCTTTGCGCTTTGATTTGTATCTATATCACAATTAAAAACTTTATTCAACAGAAACAAGACATAAATTATACATGACTTTGGGTCCTGAGCTAGGACTAATGGCTAGGAGAAATGTCTGCACATTAAAGATATTTTCGAAAAACTAAGTGATACGGACTATTTGAAGCTCACTGTCCCTTGATTCTTTTTTGTTTGTGTCTACAATTGTGGCTTTTTCACCCCAAAAACGGGTAAACGGAATTCAACTATTTTTGGTACACGGGTCATCCATAGAAAGTTATAGGATACATTTTATCCTACTACGCTGAAACAACGACAACAACAATTCTTTATTGCACACCAACAACAGAAACAGTACAATAGAGCCTTAACATAAAATACGGTAGACAATAGGCGGTCTTATCGCTAAAGAGCGATCCCTTTGGGTAGCGGAAATGACATAAAATTGCTAGAAATGAGTAGGTGGTGAGAAAAGATTACACATAATACATAAATAAATAAAACAAACATAGATATACATATACTAAACATACATACTACTATATATATACAAAGTAAGAAAGAAAACTATGATACAGTTGACATCAAAGTGATTAGAAAACCAGTAGCAGAATTAAAAATAGAAATTATGCGAGAGATAAATAATGATCCTTTAACTTATTTTTAAAAATAGGCAATTTCTTCGCTCGCCTTAAATCGAGTGGAAAAGAGTTCCACGACACAGTAGCCCGGAATGTAAAAGAATTTGTATAAAACTTTGAGTTTGATGATGGAACAGCTAGAAGAAAGTTTTGAGCGGACCTTGCTGATAGAAGATAACTAAAACTTTCTTTGAGATAGCGGGAAGTCGCAAGATGAAAGAGTGTATTATAGAGTAGAGAAAGAATGTAAGTGTTACGACGAAGAGGGAGAGGGAGCCACTTGAGTTGTGAACGAAAACTAGACACATGATCATACTGGCGTAACCCAAATATAAACCATATATATAATACACATGTTTTGAATTCGCTCAAGTTTGTTAAGAAACAATAAGAAGGATATCATTTTCTCCTCCTCGCACAAAGTGGCCCTTTTACTCCCTCTCATACAAAAGATCATAAAAAAGGGTTAAAATCGCTGCATTTCCATTTGGCGAGCAGTTCTAATAAAAAAAGAAGGAAATGTATTATTTTTATCAAGCAGAAAGGTTGATAGCGATACAATTTACGATTTTCAATAGGAATCGGAAATAAAATGGCGTGCGAGGAAACAGCAGTCCTCGTGTCGTTGCCATGAGGCAAAGAAAGTATTGGAATACTAGAAGGTGGTACTTCGTCAGCTGAGGAGCAAAAAAATCATAACCCTTTTTTTCTCCGGCGTATTCGAGTAAAAATTATTCTTTAACCATCTGGGGATAGGTACCCAGCTACCCATGTACTAAAAATATTTGAAATCCGTTAAGCCATTTTGGTCTGTTATAGCCACAACGACACATACAAAAAAATAAACATATAAAAAGATATATGTACCTACTACACTATTAAAATATATAGTATTTGGATTTTTTTGTGTATTTTTGTATGTTTGTTTGTGTTGTTGTGGCTTCATCACACCAAATCGGGTAAACAGAGTTCAACTGTTTTTGTTACACAGATAGTTGGATATTTACAGATGATTATTAAATATATAGGATATTTTTTACCCGACTACGCCGTCGAAAATAAGAGGGGTTTTTACTTTTTCATCTCCGTGAACGAAGTTGCGGACATCTTCTAGCTATCCTTACTTCCTTATCCTTCCTTATATTATAAACTTGATGGTATGTATGTACGTTCCACTTAATCTCAAAAACTACTGGACGAATTTTTATGGAACTTTCCAGTTATGTACCTTATATATCAGAATAGGACATATAATTTCTGGCAAATTTCATCCCTTATAGGGACGAAAAAGGGGGTGAAACTTTGTAAGCTATAAATTGCATCTATACGCGGACGAAGTCACGGGAAACAGCTAGTATATAAAAGAGATCGCTTCTTAGCGATAAGACCGCCTGTTGTTTACTATTTCTCATACTGTTTTAGGTTAAAGTATCTTATGTTATAATCTTTTGATGGTATTGTATTGATTACTTCTTTGGAATCTCCGCCGGCATCTTTACTCCGTTACGGAACTATTGGACACGCCACCCTAGTGTCAGTCTGCCGCCTGCGTTCCGGGCGGTCCAAGGTTCGAGGTTTGCATGACTGCGGTTCGATGGTGAAAGAATGCGGTTACACGAAGGGAATAAATGGGGATGTTTTGTGGGGGAAGAGGGCTGATATTTTTTTTTGCATGATTAATTGCTAAACTATTTGTTTGAAGTAAGTATAAATAAAAAGTATATATATAAATGATACTCTTGCATCCTCAGATCTAGATCTTAAAATTTTAAGATTTTCTTAGAGCTTAATTAAGTATAAATTATATTATGTATTTATATTATTATAAATGTGTAAAAATAAAGGTGTAATACCGAGTTACCAACCAATACTGAGGTGGGCGCTACATGGACATTCGACCTGATCTTCGTCTTGTCCATGTTCATCTTAAGGCCCACCTGTTGGGATACTCTGTTGAGATCTTCGAGCATCATACCGAGATCCTCCAGTGCCATGACCACGATATCGTCGGCGAACCGAAGGTGTGTGATGTACTCGCCATTAATGCTGATGCCGAATCCTTGCCATTCCAAGAGCTTGAAGGCGTCTTCCATTACGTTGGTGAAGAGCTTCGGAGATATTACATCTCCTTGTCTCACATCTCTCTGCTTTAATTTGGTCAAAGTTGTCGACGAATACATCAAGGACAAACAATCCAGTTAGGCAGGTCCAACTTCGAGAAAGAGATCAATCGTCGGATCCAACTCCGATGCGTTTTTTTTGGGAAACTGCGAAGTGTCTTCTCGTCCAGCATAAGCTTGAAGACGAAAGTCTTCAACCAGTGCGTATTACTGGTGATGACCTACGGAGCTGAGACGTGGTCTCTGACTATGGGCCTCTTAAGGAAGCTCAGTGTCACTCAGCGAGCGATGGAAAGGGCTATGCTCGGGATTTCTCTACGGGATCGAATCAGGAATGACGAGATCCGAAGACGAACCAAGGTCACCGACCTCTATCCGGCCCATGTGGAAATATATTGAGGAGGCCTGTGTCCAGCAGTGAACGTCCTATGGCTGAAATAATGATGATGAAATGTGTAAAAATTAAATCTGTGATAAACTGTGGTACGAACTATTTTTGGGTCACTGACAATCTTTTATTATTATTTAAATTTTTTGTATGTTTGTATGTGTCATTGTGGCTTCGTCACGCCAAAACGGCTTAACGGATTTAAATTATTTTTGGTATACAAGTAGCTGGGCATCTGCAGATGGTTATAGGATACTTTTTACTCGACAAGTCTGATGGAAAAAAGGGGGTTGTGATTTTTGTTATTTAACTATAAGTACTAAACAAAATAGCGGCTTATATCAGGCAACTATACTCTTTACATATTATAGTTGTTGAGTAAAATGCCCGTGATGATGATGCGGGCGGACGGACCGACGGACATGACAAAAGTATCAGAGTTCCATTTTTGCCATTTTGGCTACGGAACTTCTTCATCTGCGATTACAATATAATGTGTCATTGCAAGTATTGAAACCTTTGAAATTTGCTAAATAATCAAAAGTTCTTAACCAATTTTGTCCACAACAACTAAAACGAACACACAAGCACCATCGTTTCTCGGAACGACAACCTGTGTTTACGACTGCACAGTGGGTCGACCCTCTTTTGTGCAGGCAAAAAAATTCGCAATCATTTGTCCATCAAGCACAATGGGCACCGTTACGGTCATAATGCAGGATGTTAAATAATTACACATTTTCGTTTAACGGTATTTGTCGTGTTTTGTATCAATTTAAATTGTATTTGTATGTTTGTTTACGTCGCTTTTGTTGGTATGAAATGGCACATCTGAGTGTGATTGTGTATAGCTGTTTAGTTTTTGCACAAATAAGAGAGCAAAACGGACTGTTTGTACGTATACTGGATCCAAAATACGAGTATAATTGGGTGAAAATCAAAACAGTTTACTTAAGACAATATATTTTTACTATCCAATATTTTGATTCTTTGGGCTGATCGAACTCATAATCGATTATATATTCGTACCTCAGACAGAAAAAAATATTTCCCAAGTAGAAGGTGCAAATAAACTTCGTCCGCGGAAGAGAAAAAGTCATAACCCCCCTTTTTCAACAGTGCTGTCGGGTAAAAAGTATCCTATAACCATTTCGGGATGATCTGTGGCGTGATGAAGCCAAAACGCCACCAAAAAATTTTTTTTTCATTTCAGTGACCTCAAAATAGTCCATTACTATGTATTCTTCAAAAATATCTTCAATGTACATATATTTCATTTTACAACTTTATAATAGTATAGATAAAGACAACTAACCTTAATCCCAAGGAACACCCATATAAATTAAATTAAGGGGTGCTTAAAATTTCCCGGAAATTATCTACATGTTTTAAAATTTCCATTTTGGCTCACTAAGGCTCGCGGACGGTGCCAAAATGCGTCGCTGGGCCAATAAACACAAAACATTACTGCGTTTCGGACACTTTGGATGTTTGGTATTTTTTTTATTACTGCATTTTCTTTTTTGGAGGATATTTGGAATTATTAGTCGAGGACGTACATTTGGATCGTAGTCTTCCATACTATCATAGAGTTGTAAAAATTAAGCGGTTCTACGTTGAAGATTTTAAAAAAAGTCATACGTGTTAAGACCACAGAAACGAAATATATTTTACTTTTTGTATTTTTGTATGTTTCAAAAGTAGCGGATGTGAAGAAGATATTATAATGTGGTACCCAAAAGATGGGAAAAGGGGATGACAAAAAAAGAGATGGGAAGATGAGATTATGAAAATTGCTGGCACAAAGTGGAGGAGGAAAGCCACAAACAGAAAGCTACGGCAAGCGCTAGGGGAGGCCTATCCCAACGGGCAAGCTGATACCAAAGATACCGATGTCGCTGAATGGATATTATAAAATAAAATAAAATAAAAATATTAAAAATATAATTTAAAATAATATTTTCTTCTGTTTCCGCGATTATTACTCATTGAAATAAAACAATTTAACGGATTATATCGCGTATATTATCTCATTTTAGTTCCCGACGTTTCGGAAGCTTTCCAGCTTTCCATGGTCACGGGAGGACTGAGAAAAGATGTATTTTCCTCTGTCAAAGTTACAATTTTGTGCAAACTACCCATTTTTTGAAAAAACACAAATAAAGGTGTACATACATGCCAGATGGGCCTAAGCCGTAAAGACAGTTACACATGTGCCAGAAGGGCTTAATTATTTTATTCTAATAATTTACCAAGCAGCATTTCACAAATGAGGCGTACTGAGGAGAAAAGAAACGCTGCAAAGAAAAACTCCCAGGCTACCTCATTACTAATTATAATATTTAAAAACAGAGACTATTAAACTACTTTAAACAGATAAGATATTTTACACCGTTCGGAAATTAAGGTTTTGCAGTACTGTGTCTCGCTTGTTCCTTGATGAGATGTATTACAGGATCCCAAGCAGGTGGTAGTGACAATCCATCTTCTCTATTGAAATTAGGATGCTTTTTAATCTCAATAGCCTCGCGTAGCATCCTGGGAAAATATCTTTTTTCTTTGGCAAGGATAGAAGGTTTATCAAACTTAATTGAGTGGTTTGGTTTGTCAATGACATGTTCACAGACTGCAGACCTATTACCTCCTTAGACCGACCTCATTTGTGAAATGCTGCTTGGTAAATTATTAGAATAAAATAATTAAGCCCTTCTGGCACATGTGTAACTGTCTTTACGGCTTAGGCCCATCTGGCATGTATGTACACCTTTATTTGTGTTTTTTCAAAAAATGGGTAGTTTGCACAAAATTGTAACTTTGACAGAGGAAAATACATCTTTTCTCAGTCCTCCCGTGACCATGGAAAGCTGGAAAGCTTCCGAAACGTCGGGAACTAAAATGAGATAATATACGCGATATAATCCGTTAAATTGTTTTATAATTTAAAATGTTACGTTATCTCTGACAGCAAAAATACTCACCCCATATGATCACGAGATAGCGTACTTGTCGGAAGCTAAGGATGCCTGGCAATCAGCCTGCCCAGGCAAGGATCTACCAATAAAGAGGGACATCCAGTAAATCTGGGATGAACCTATCTGCCGTCAGGCCCATGAATGGCTGCGGAACTCATCTGCGTCTAGCCTAGAAAATACTCGTTTCCTTGCATCATCAAAAAAATAATCAGGCTTCTGGCTGTATGCCTACCCATCAGATCACTGTGCAACACTCCTGGACAACAACTCCCTAAGATTGGCTGTTGGTCTCCGCCTAGGCTCAGAACTAGTAGTCCCTCACCGTTGTCCCTGCGGTGCTGATGTGGATCGCTTAGGCTACCACGGCCTCTCTTGCAGAAGGAACGCAGGCCGTTTGTCTCGCCACGCCTGCCTCAACGACGTGATCCGCCGGGCCCTTGCCAGCGTCAACGTGCCAGGTGTATTAGAACCACCCGGCCTCGCACGTGACGATGGCAAGAGACCCGACGGGATGACTCTAATACCATGGCAGTTAGGACGGCCCCTTTTCTGGGATGCCACTTGGGTGGACACCATCTAGCCACCACGTGGTTGAGAGCTGGCGGGGCGGCAACGTCCGCCGAGGCCGCAAAGCACCGCAAATATATGATTGTTTGTCAGCAATCATATATTTGCGGCGTTTGCAGTTGAGACCCTTGGGCCATGGAGTTCCGATGCCCATAAACTTTTTGGACATATAAAAAAAAAGTAGTCGAAAGTACAGGAGACCATAAAGCCGGCTTATTCCTCGGCCAAAGGATCAGCATTGCCATCCAGCGGGGAAATGTAGCCGGCCTTATGGGCACACTACCACATGGCAGCGACCTGGGAGACGCCATAGGTTAGTTAAGTTAGTTTAATTTTTGTTATATATAATTGTAATATTTCATATCTATTAAATATAATGTTTATGTTCATTTAAATGTTACATAAATTAAAGTTATAATTTAATAGTAAATAAACAAATAAATGAAGTAAAGTAAATATGAAGTATGTAAAATATGTATATCTATTTAAAGCGATAGATAAAAAATAAAATTAATAACAAATAAACAAAGAAATGTAATAAAAGTAAAACATTAAGCATGTTAAATATCAAATAGTAAGTTTACAATCATCATCTCTTGTCGTTCCCTCATGACTGAGGATCGTGGTCATCATCGGATATTTTATCCTGGGAGTGGATGATTTGCCTCCATCTGGTTCTGTCCATTGCGTCCCTTACGACTGAGCAAAACTTTGTGGAAGATGAGGACTTTAGTTGATCAGTCCATCCGGTTGGAGAACGGCCTCTAGCTCGTTTGCCATTCATATTTCCAACTTCTCCAGACTTTCATCACCTCTACGCACTATGTGGCCGAAATACGAAAGTATTCTTTGATGGCATATTGTGGATAAACGGGTTTTGATTTTTAATTGCGAGAGGATTGATTTGTTGGTGCGTTTGGTGGTCCAGGGTATCCTCATTATGCGTCTCCAGCACCACATCTCGAAAGCATCTATCCTCTGCCTCTCTCGAGCCCGTATTGTCCACGTCTCAACTCCATATAGAAAATGAGGAATACCAAAGCGCGTATCAACCGCGTTTTGGTGTTAATGGATATTCCCCGTTTCTTCCATATTTACAATAATAAGTTTACAATAATTAGCTATGATTTAAGAATTGCATGTAAAAAGAAACTATGAAGTATCAGAAATAAAGGCTATTTGAATTTGAATTTGAATGTGTCTTTGTGGGTATTTAATACGGAATCCTTATAGTTTCGTCATGTCCGTTCGTCGGCCCGTCCGTATATCACAGGCATTTTCCTCAAAAATTAATAGGTGCCTTATATAAACCTCGACGTAATTTGGTAGTTAAATAGCAAAAAATTTTTATTTTTTTATTTAGCAAAAATGAACGTGTAATACATGTTTCAACATTTCTTCTAGAAACACTTGAAGATCTTGAAAAACTTTTGTGATAAAGTGAATATCTTCGGAAACAATCGGTTTGAAAGTTGCATAAATTGTTTCAAAAAATATAAATAAAATTACAAAGGTAACGCTTAATATTATACTTTCAACGAAAATTATTTTCAACATGATATAATAGGACTGTCTGTTTTGTTATTGCTGTAAATCTGGACTTCTCAACATAAGGACGTACGTGCCATGAAGATAGGCTCTTTAGCTGGTGAACTTTTTGACATCGTATTTCTTCCATATGTAATACTTTTTTTGTAGTAACGGCTGCGGAACCTTACACTGAGCATGGTCCGACATGCGCTTAGCCGGTTTTTTAAGCATGTAGGTATTATGTTTCTGTTTAGAAACACTGGTCTTTCACATGTTCTTACTGCTTTATCTAGGTGTATTGTTTTGTAAGATTTGCAAATATCCATATCCATACTAATATTATAAATGCGAAAGTGTGTCTGTCTGTCTGACTGTCTGTCTGACTGTCTGTCTGTCTGTCTGTTACCCCTTCACGCTTAAACCGCTGAACCGATTTGGATGAAATTTGGTATGGAGATAGTTTGAGTCCTGGGAAAGGACATAGGTTACTTTTTATCCCGGAAAAGTACCCTTATCCGCGATAAAAGAATTTAAGGCGGACGAAGTCGCGGGCAGAAGCTAGTATATATATATATAATACACTATTATACTTTGAAATTTAAATAAGAGACTTATCAATTTTTTTATTATCATATCGTTTGTGTGTAATTTGTTTAATAGTATATGTTCCGTATCATAACAGGTTTTAGGCATTAACCCATTCGACGAAGAGTTATCAAAATGTTATACGATACGCACTTGTTGAATTGAAGTCTTGATCCTTGGGCTCGGAGTAAGTTTGACATAAGGGCCACATTAACTAAATCACTTGATCCTAATACCGTGTTTTTGTACAATTGAACCTGATTGCTTTACGCTTGCATACTGCGCAGTAGCACAGCGCTAGTATCACACAGCGCAGTGACTTACTTGAAAAAAATGATGTCAGTCCTCACGCTTCTGGGCCTGGCCACGTGGTCACGCCCTGCCGTTTTGACCTGACGCACGGACGGTGCTGTGCTGCGTAAATTCACGAAGAAGCAATGTTTGTATGATTACGATTAGCACTACCCCTTGCGTTAGCTTGGAAGGACACGTAAACATATTCGGGAATAATCGCTCCGAGAGTTGCGTGAATTGTGTCCTTTCGCCCCCCCCCCCCCCTTATCATTTAAACTATTTGTAAAAAAATATGAAAAAAAAAGTACAAGGATAACGCTTCATATTACTCCGTATTCGTATTTTCAACATGCTCAGATATGCCGTTTTTGAGTTATTGCCGAAAAATTGCACTTTTCAACAAAAGGACGGAAGATATACGCTATTGAATATATCTCTGTGTATTTAATATGGGAAAATTAACTCCACATTGAAATAAACACAAAGATGGCTTGACATACATATAAATATACTATACACATTACTATCTATTTTGTTATAGGCAAAAGCTCAAATAAATACACACACACGTTGACACGTTTGACGCTCAGTCCGAAGTTACCAGTTTCGATTTCAGGGGTGACCACGTACTACGAGAGAAATTGTGTATTTCTTTGCGCTTTTATTTTTGTATCTTGTCACAATAAGTAAGCAGTATTTCAAAGTGAACAATCTACTACGCTGTAAGCTGCGGCTCGATGCGCAGGCGTCGCTTATTGCGCTCATTTGATAATTTCACTTAATCTGCCGCAATAGGTGTAGGTCGGTGAACTGATCGAGCGGCTAGTTGCGGTTGCAACTGTAAATGGCCTCTAAAGGACACTCCACACTTACATAAGTGTATAAAAAAGCATATCGAAGCTACCAGCATTTTAAATGCTTTTGATTGTTTTAAATCAAGCATTGCCGGATACTTAGTGCACTTAAACATTTTATTTAATTAAACTCAAATTAGTTTTTATCTTATCATTATTAATTTACTTTACTCAGCACATCATTATTTTTTATTTGGGTGAATTATGCGAATTAAAAAAATAAAATATTTTCAACTAGAAAGCGCTCGCAACTTCATCAGCATAGTCGAGTAAAAACTGTTCTATAACCATCTCAAGATGCTCAGCTACCCGTATACATAAAATAGTTAAAATCCATTTAGCCGATTTGGTGTGATGAAGCTACAACGTCACATACTAACACACAAAAAATAAAATAAAATTTTCGGTTTCTTGACCTCGAAATAGCCCGTTACATTATTTTTACAACTTAACATCATGATGCATCAGGGACAATCGATCTAGTCCCAAACTAAGCAAAGCTTGTACTATGACTACCAGGCGACGATTTACATATTATATAGGCAAATATAATACTTTAATAAATAGAAAACATCCAATACCCAGAAACATCATTCGTGCTCATCACATCACTTGCCCTTGCTGGGATTCGAACCCGAGACCGCCAGCTTCGTAAGCTATTGTGCAACCAACTTCGCCAAACGTGTCGTCAAATAATACAGATGATATAAGTGAAAATCGTACCGGCAAGCGCAGCATAGGAAGGCCACCCACAAGGTGGTCGGACGACCTGCTCAGGGTTGCGGGGACTCGCTAGATGCGGGTCGCCTCTATCCGGCCCATGAAAAATCTATTGAGGAGGCCTGTGTCCAGCAGTGGACGTCCTATGGCTGAAATGATAATGATGATAAGACAAAGTCGTGTAAATTTTACATCAGACCTATCAATAACCCTAAAACGGATACGCTCATTTATCCGAACGCTAAAATTGCATCCAATTGCAAACTTGCGTTACGTTTACGTTACCAACTATAAATCTCGCGCTGTTTACGCTATACGTTACGCCCGCGAATATGCCCGCGTCTCGATTATTTATGCTTGTGCAGGATTCTCGAGTTATTTATTATTCGGTAGATTCCGATTTGCATTTGGATATTTATAGCTTCATAACGCTAGCGTTTGCTCGTGAGTTTGTTCGGAGAAATAACCTGATACGAAATTCCATCTAGCCTTAATTTGGCAAAGTTCATTAGGATGAACATACTTGTACATAGACTTTTTAGGGTTCCGTAGCCAAAATGGTAAAAACCGGACCCTTATAGTTTTGTCACGTCCTTCACAGGCATTTTACTCAAAAACTACATGATTTTTAGAGTTTTCGGGAATAATCGTTTCGAAAATAGCATAAATTGTGTCCCCCCTCTATTTTCTAAACGTTACGTCAAAAAAAATTGAGACAAATTACTAAGATAAAACTTAATAACTACTTTCAACGAAAATTATTTTCAACATGATCGGATATACCGTTTTTAAGTTTTTGTCGAAAAACTGTGCTTGTCAGCAAAAGGACGTAAGTGACGTGGAGATATGCTTTTTTAAGAGTGCATTTTTTTATATCGTGTTTTTTTGCTTGAACGGCTGCGGAACCCTAGACTGAGCATGGTCCGACATGCTCTTGGCCGGTGTTTGTGTTAAATATATATTTAATCATATTTATTAGAACTGTTTGGATACGCTGAGGCTATAATTATGGTATGTTTTGAACTCTTGTCTAATTAAGAGTTAATTAATATTACCAGGAACTTACTTGTTACTTAATAGCCTTTACAAGGGCGAGGAATCTTAACGATTTTAACCACGAATTCCTTAGATCATTAAGGTGCGTCCACATTTGTATCATTTGCCCGTATCAGATCATCGTCGCGTAGCATGATCGCGTGTCACGATCACGCGTTTGGACGTTGCGCCGATCCGATCACTCGAAATCCATTTGCTACGCTATCACACACTTGTATCGGAAGAGTGCGGCATTATCGGCGCGCCGACAGTAAGCGTCCAAGCAGCGCGATACGCAGTCATACTACGGCACGGTGATCGGATACGAGCAAATGATACAAGTGTGGACGCACCTTTAGGCGTAAAAAATGTTATATGAACCCAAGACAAAATCAGCAAAATAAAAATTTTTAGTACATTAAAATTATATACATTTATTGTCGCTTTTAAGTGTTTATGTACGTATAGTTTACTGTTTAAAATAAATGATATTTTATTATAGATAAAATATCGAGTACGGATTTTCCAGAAGATCTTGGCTGATTTAAATTCATTACTCACAGTTAAATATGTCCGTTGGACTAATATAGCTTCGCATTCGCTTACATTTGGCGCTATTCATTTGACAAGCTCAAAAACGAGGAGCGCGGTGCCTTGGCGCGAAAGTTTACTTTACGTTCCAAATTTAAACGCGATGCACTTCCTTTTGATGTGCGCCTGCGCTGGGCTAGGGTTGCCATTTTCCGTTTTGGATACAAAGAAAATATTGAACGATTATTTTCCATTTTCTTGATCGCAAAAAAAGAATGTTACTATAATAGTATTTATCGTTATTTCGTCCAAGTTTCTAGATACTTAGTTAAGTATAATATAATATATCCTTGTCCTTGAGGGAGGCAGCAGTGTTCACCGTTGGACGTCCTTAGGCTAATATGATGATAATGAAGATGATGATGATGATGATGATGATGATACGTATATAATTTTATTTCTCCGAGGTGATTATTATAACCTCAGGGAAATAAAAAAAATAATAATAAAAAAAAGTTCTTTAATCTACCGGGTGCTGACCCTGTTCGTATCTCGTGATACGAGCAGGAACAGCACCCGTGCGGTGTACCCCTTACATTATATGGGTTCGGCTCCGCGCACGCCTCCCGATGAGAAGGTGCGATGTGAAATTTCATAATCTTTCTTTTAGGTGCAAACAGCCGATAACGAATAAACTAATTCGAAATTTCAAAATACCATAGAACGACCCCTTAAGAGTGCTTCATACTGACGTATACTAAAAATAAGATAGTAAAATAATACATTTTCCCTTTGCCAACCCTAGCACCGGGAAACTGCCGCATGTTATGAAAACCTTGGAAACTCAACGTTGAACCGTTTTATTGTGTCGCATATAGCCGGCCTCGGCAGTTCGCCGCTCCAGCCAATAACCTGCCAAGGCTACCAGCATTACCTTCTTGGTGTCAAATCTTGGGTCTAAAATCCTTTCAAGAACCATTCTTCTTACTTTTTTAGCACCATCATCATTATCAATCATCGGAAAGTCTTCTACTACTTGACACAATCCTCCCTCATGCCATGTCAGTCTTATATCCCTTCGTATGACTCTCAAAGGATCACCCACTATCGGTTTCTGAACAACTTGTTTTAAGTTTCAATATGTGGACAGCGGCTGTGAACTGATTGCACAAACAGTTCCATATGTTGCTTGCTATTTAAGCATGTCGACCTGTACAATTATCCTCACAACAAACGAGGTAACATAGTAAAACTTAAACAACTTTTGAGCTGTGGCAGAAATAGGCAGGTGCGATGTGAAGATAGGCTAGGATTGGTTGGAGGCCCACAATCGGGCCGATACCAGAAGATTGTTAAAACTTAATGACGATGATGGCGACCCAGCACCGGGAAACTACCGCTTGTTAAGAAAACCTTAGAAATTCAGCGTTAAGTGGTTTTATTGTGTCGCATATAGCCGGCTTCGGCAGTTCGCCGCTCCAGCCAATAACCCGCCAAGGCTGCCAGCCTTTTTAGAGTTTAAGATCATGGTTCTAATCCTTGCCAAACGCCGTTTTCAGCACTTTTCATCATCATCAAAATTGCCATATATTATTCGAAACACATTTACGGCTAGACAAAATTCTTCCTCATGGGTCTTCACGTCAGTCTTATATTATACATACATCCCTCGTAAAAGCGACTTGTGACTTCTTATTCTAAGTAACTTGGGTCTAAGATCACTCAGTTCTTCATTTTATCATTATCATACTATAAACGTCTACTACTGGAGAAAAATCTCCCTCGTGGATCAGCGTCCATCATTCTTGTATCGGTTTTTGAGGATCTTCTTCTAAGTTGCAGTAGCCTGAAATAGAAGGTGAACTGCTGGTACTACCAGGCTCAAATGATGATTGCTGCTTAAATATGTTTAAATGATGCTTGCTGTTTAATACCTTGTAAAACGATGTCGTGCTAAAACACTATGCTGTAAAATGTTCTCACGATAAACCTGGTAAGGTAGTAGGCAGCCCACCTGCTTAAATTCTGACATTGTGAAAAGATTGTCTAGGACCGGATGCCTACAAAAGGACTGGTAAAGCTTTATAATTTTGATGATGATGATTAACCCCTATCACCAGGAAACTGCCTCATAGCATAAAAACCTTGGAAACTCAGAGTTAAGAGGTTTTATTGTGTGGCGTATAGCTGGCCTTGACAGTTTGGCACTCCAGCCAATAATCCGCCTAAGCTCCCAACATCACCTTCTTGGTGTCAGATCTTGAGTCACCCTATTTGAGCATCATCATTATTATCATATTATCCAAAAAACCAGTACTGCTGGACCAATTTCACCCTTTGACCTCCACGCCACTCTTATGTTATACCCGCATAGCCAGGCGAGGTTTAAACCGTGGTGGTGGTTTTTGGTATTTGCATGAGTAGTTGTTTTTGTGGAAACTACATGAAAATATTCGTAAATGAGCAAAATTAATGTCACATATAACTAAAACCAGAATTATTTTATTAAAAAAAACTACCAGCGTTTCACAAAATGAGACTTACTAAAGAGAAAGAAACGCCACGAAGAAAACTCACAGACTCGTTAGTATATATTTTTTTCGTTTAGATTTTAAATGAAAGGCACACACCTACTTAATTTTTTTTATCGTTCTCCCTTACTAACATTATAAATGCAAATGATAAGTACTAAATACTTTATTGTCTTTCTTTCACCCTTCTATATCCTGGATAGGGTTTTCGAGCGATAAATAAAATAGTAGAGCACGCCGGCGAAGACAGGGAAAAGTCCTAGTTGAGAAGATATTTTTAGAAAAAATTGTGTTACTGTTTATTTGAAGGCAACTGAATCAAAATATATGTATGTGTTTTGCAACATCAGCAAGTCAAAATGCCTAAGCGGATCTCTACCATTTTTGGTACGACGATAGCTAAACATCTGACAATGGTTATAGAATATTTTTTACTCGACTACAGTGAGGAAAACTTTTTCTGCTCCATAAACGAACTTCTGGGATCCCTATTTTCATCATCATCATATCAGCCAAAAGATGTCCAGTGCTGGACAAAGGTTTCAAGGATTTCCACAACAACTAGTCCTAGGACGCCCTAATCCAACAGTTTCCCTTGAGCTTCACCAGATCACCAGTCTGCCTTGTTGGGGGCCTTGCCACGCTGTGTCTATCTTCTACTAAATATGATTATTATACAACCTCGATTATACTTACATTGTGAGTTAGTAATGTATACTCCTTGACGACCCAGACAAGTCACCAATGACTCTTCCTGGCACAGCAGCCAACTTCGCCACAAAAAAGGGCTTCAGCGTATACGCTAAGGTTACAATAAAAACGGTGAAATAATTTTAATCAGTATTTTAATTTCGATGTAACGCCCAAATAGCCGCACTTATGCAGAACCTGTGATGGAAATATATTTTGTATTTTTTTTTCTTTTCGATTTCCATTACTTCGTCTAAGACAAAAGCATGCAAGCGCAGTCCGAAGACGGATTAGCGTTAAATTCATACATATATATTTATAAAAGCAAATCTACAATCTATTTTTTACCTTTGATTTAATTATACTTTTCTACGACTTTCGAATATGTAGTTCCCTAAATATGTTTCGTAAATATCGATGAGTTCAAGAGAGTTGAACTTTATACTCTCTCAAATAATCTTAACAGACGACACGTTTGGCTAAGCTGGCGGTTTTGGGTTTGAATACCGGCCAGGGCAAGTGATTCTGTGATGAGCACGAATATTTGTACCTGGGGCTTGGATGTTTGCTATATATTTATGTAAGTATTATAATTTATCTATATACTTACTATGTCTATGTATATCGTCGCCTTTTACCTACTATAATACAAGCTTTGTTTAGTTTGGGACTGGGTCGATTTTGAAAGTAGTCAAAAATATATAAAATACTATATATAAGCATTCAAAGTTAATATACTGCCGCTATCGGTAACATTTAATTATTTTGAAAGTAAAATTGTGCGTTTTATTCAACTCACTGTACTGTCAACAGCTCTCAACTCTAAAGACTAGCGTTTATTCCAAGTCAATATACTGTGTAGTACTTACCACGCTAAGGTCAGGGCCACACCTGGCGCGTATAGGCGCCCGTGAGATTTGTATGAGGATGTCATTTGCATGTTTAATGAGAGACTGCGGTAAAAGTGCACATGAGTTCATGCGGGTATAATAAGAAGCGAAGGTCGCGCGTGTGACGCATATTTGCATGGAATTATCGCGAATATTAACATATACTTCTATTCTATTATAAAGTTGTAAAAATGAAATGTCTGTACATTGAAGATATTTTCACAAAAATATGATTATACTCGTAACTGACTATTGTAGGTCACAGAATTATTTTTTTGGATTTTTGTAGTGTGTTGTTGTGGCTTCATCACGAAAAATCGGCTAAACGGATTTCAACTATTTTTAGTACACGAGTTAAAGATTTACAAGAGTATTTCAAAGAGTACAAGATTTAAACGACTATGATATCGAAAAGAAGGGTTATGACATTTTCTCCTCCGCGAACGATGTTGCGGGCTCATTCTAGTCTATACTATTATAAAGTTGTAAAAATGAAGTACATTGAAGATATAATATTTTCTTCTGTTTCCGCGATTATTACTCATTGAAATAAAACAATTTAACGGATTATATCGCGTATATTATCTCATTTTAGTTCCCGACGTTTCGGAAGCTTTCCAGCTTTCCATGGTCACGGGAGGACTGAGAAAAGATGTATTTTCCTCTGTCAAAGTTACAATTTGTGCAAACTACCCATTTTTTTGAAAAAACACAAATAAAGGTGTACATACATGCCAGATGCATTTTACATTGAAGATATTTTAAAAATATTTATTGTTATGGACTATTTGGAGGTCACTTAAACGAAAAATATTTTATGTTCGGCTACGTATCGGCTACACAGATTTCAACAATTTTTGGTACACGGGTAGCTGGGTATCTCCAGATGGGTATAGGAAACTTTTTACCCGACTACGCTATCGAAAAAAAGGGTTATGACTTTTTCTCCTCCGCTAGTAGAAAATAAAGTTATTCAGCCGACTTTAGAATGGATTGTCTCAATACGAATGTTTGTTTTTAACCTACTTCCAAAAATAAGGTTTCGAATATTTTTTGGCAGCACGTTAAATAAGTTCTACGCTGATAGTACATTACTTGGGTTACCATTTAAACTAAAATTGCTCGATATCTGCGTGCAAGATAAAAAATTATTCTGTTTTTAGTATGGTTGTTATAGCTGCAATAGAGATACATCATCTGTTAATTTTTTTACTGTCTAACAGTCGCGGTTCATGACATGCAGCCTGGTGACCAGAGAGACTGCTTCACTAGGTCTCTGCTACGACTTCCTGTGCGTGGTCGCCACTGTTAAAACTGTATAACAGCATAAAAAAAAAAATATTTTAATATTATTAATAAAGCATGTAAAAATAATAGTTTCATTTGTTGACATCGTCATGTAATTTTTAGGGATCCGTAGCCAAAATGGCAAAAACGGAACCCTTATAGTTTCGTTATGTCCGTCCATCGGTCTGTCCGTCCGTATATAAAGATAAGATAAAAAGATAAAAAAGATTCTTTATTGCACAAAAGAAACAACAAATCAACAAATCATTACAAGAAAAATTGTACGTAGAAGCGTGCACAACATGTTTAAATCCAGAGTTACCAGGGGACCCCGCACTAGGCTGAGCCTGTATCGCGGGAGCCAAGAATTCAGTTAAATGTCATGACTTACTAGAACACAACATGTTAGCGAACATAATGTAAGTTACATAATCTCCTGCTTACCCATAGTGAAAACAAATAATATAGCAATACAATTTAAGAAGGATACAAACTAAAACAGGTTAAGGAAACTAATAATAAGTCTAGGCTTTCTTTTCAAGGAGAGCCTCAGTTTCGTGGTAATTCAAGGAACTAAGCCATTCAAACAAAACTCTTTTGGCCTTTTGAGTTGAACATTGAGGAATAGTTTTGTATCACAGGCACTTTTCTCAAAAACTACTAAATGTATAGTGATGTGGAGTATAGTTGTCTTGTGTAGGCCGCTACTTAGTTTGATAGTTAAATAATAAAAAAATAATATTTCTAGGGGGGGTGGATATATTAAGAGGATATTTTCGGAAATAATTTCGAGCGATCGGATCGCAACGTCCAAACGTTTGATCGTGACACGTGATCATGCCACGCGACGATGATCTGATACGGGCAAATGATACAAATGTGGACGCACCTTTATGTCAAAAAAATAAAACTTACTTTAAAATAATATACATTTAGCGAAAATTATTTTCAATATGATTGGATATATCGTTTCTGAGTTATTGCCGATACGCTCTTTTGGTAATATTCTTTTTCCAATCGTAAGATTTTCCATCTGTAGTGCATTTTTTCGTTTAGACGGCTGCGGAACCCTCCACTGAGCTTGCTCCGACATGTTCTTGGCCGGTTTTTTTTGCCCTCATTCCTTTGCATTTAGTTCCCAAGTTCAGGACCGACGGACGGACAATTATTATTTGTTATGGGAAGTGGAGCTCAATGCCATGCGGGCTGACGCGTGTAATGGTGGACTATTGGCGACGTAGGTAATTTTTACTAAACAATCAGTTAATAGTTCTATTTTGTTAGAACTTGTGCTAGGTGAACGTCCCAGTTAGGGAAAGCGTTGTGATTTTTTCTTCCGCTGAAGAAGTTGCGAGCACCGTCTAATCTAAAAGTAATCTATACTATTACAAAGTTGTAAAATGTTTGTATGTGTCGTTGTGGCTTCATCACGCTGAATCAGCTAAACGGATTTCAACTATTGCTTAGAAATTGTGGCTCTAAATTTAGTTTCCAGCAAAAATTGCGTCTTTTGTTGTTGGCTAGCCAGGTACCTACTTGAATCGGGAACAAAGGGATACCGTCTTCATATTTTTAATCCTTTTTATTTATTTACCTATCAATGTTCATGTAGCAGTTGAAGCACGGAGTACTCTTTGCTCTCTCAATCTTCACACACCCCTAACTTATTATATATTTATTTTTATGACACTGATAACTATTTACTTGTATTTGATTTCTATGGTATCGTTGATTTCTGTATATTTTTACCTAGCGTTGTCATGTTTAAATCGTGCTCCCTGTGGGCTTTGACAGAATAACAGCGTTGCAGTTCTGCCTTGCTCGCGAACTGGAACACCATGCTGAGATCGGAGACAATTTACTCCTTATAATAACCTAAAAAAATAAAATTTATTTTATGAAAATGATGTCTGTGTGTGCTTTCTATGGAATAAATATATTTTTCTTCCTTTCTATCTATTTTTGATACACGGGTAGCTGGGTATCTCCAGATGGTTATAGGATACTTTTTACCCGACTACGCTCAAGAAAAAAGAGGGGTTATGCTTTATCTCCTCCGCGAACGAAGTTGTGGACGCCTTTCTATTAACAAATACAAAAAGAAAAATGCTTAGATTATATGTCAATATGTTTATTAACAAATCGATGGTTCAATAACGCAAAACCGTCGAGTCTTAGATCGTTATAGATTAGGTATAAAATGATTTACTGTAATAATTTTAAAGTAAACAGTAAAGTAGGTAATAAACTAGTTATTTATAGAAATGATATGGCTTGTAAAATGAATTTATTATGTATAGACTATTATAAAGTTGTAAAAATGAAATGTACATTCAAGATATAAAAAAGTTGGCTTCATCACGCCAAAACGGCTAAGCGGATTTCAACTATTTTTGGTAAACAAGTAGCTGCCCAGCTCTCGACTACGCTGAAAAACAGAGGTTTATGTCTTTTTTTTCTCCGCTGACGAAAATAAAGATTATAATATAATAATAATATAATATGATGTAATGTAATGTAATGTAATGTAATGTAATGTAATGTAATGTAATGTAATGTAATGTAATGTAATGTAATGTAATGTAATGTAATGTAATGTAATGTAATGTAATGTAATGTAATGTAATGTAATGTAATGTAATGTAATGTAATGTAATGTAATGTAATGTAATGTAATGTAATGTAATGTAATGTAATGTAATGTAATGTAATGTAATGTAATGTAATGTAATGTAATGTAATGTAATGTAATGTAATGTAATGTAATGTAATGTAATGTAATGTAATGTAATGTAATGTAATGTAATGTAATGTAATGTAATGTAATGTAATGTAATGTAATGTAATGTAATGTTATGTAATGTAATGTAATGTAATGTAATGTAATGTAATGTAATGTAATGTAATGTAATGTAATGTAATGTAATGTAATGTAATGTAATGTAATGTAATGTAATGTAATGTAATGTAATGTAATGTAATGTAATGTAATGTAATATAATATAATATGAATAAATACGGAAATAAATATATAAATGCAAGTATTTATATACTTTTGTACACCTAGACAGATGTCCTACGATACAACAGTACAAAAAATCCGGAAGAGCATTTGTGTGACAAGCCGACGCATGTCGTATGCAAATACAGAGTAATATGCCGCGCATGCGTTATCGTCGCATTATGCTACCGCGCATATTGTAAGGTCACAGAGCCTAGTCATGTAGTTTCAAAGCGTCTAACACTGTAAAAACAATCTAATAATCTTTACTATTATATAGTTGTAAAATGAAATGTCTGTACATTGAAGATTATTAAAAAAAATATATTGTAACGGACTATTCGGGAGTAACGTGTTTTTGATTCACTAATCAAAAAATCATTTTTTTGGATTTATTGTATGTGTCATTGTGACTTCATCACGCAAAATCGACTTAACAGATTTAAACCATTTTTGGTACACGAGTAGCTAAGTATCTCCTGATGACTACTGGATACTTTTTACCCGACTACACTGAAGAAAAAAGAGGGATTATGACTTTTACTCCACCCCGAACGAAGATGCAGGCGCCGTCTAGTTTCCGGTAAACTCCTAACTCCTTCATCATCATCATACCAGCCCAAGGACGTCCACTGCTGGACAAAGGCCTCCCAAGGATCTCCACGACGACCGGTCGTGCGCCGCCCTTATCCAACGGTTTCCCACAATCTTCACCAGATCATCGGTTCTTGTTGGGGCCTCAGAATCAGAATCAGAATCTTTTTTCTTTCTTAAACATAGGTATAATACATGTTGGTGAGTATCGCCGTATAGCCTCGCTGCGTCGTCTTGATGGACGGACAATGGGCATCTTGGAATGGATCCCATGGTCTTGAACAGATCGAAAGGAGGTCCAAAAAAAAGCTGCGCACACAAACCCGCAATGACTGGTACGACAGTGGATGAGAAAAGCTAAAGACAGGGAGCTATGGAAAGAAACGGGAGAGACTCTTACTGAACGGTGAAAATATATTTTGTATGGTCGCCACTCGTGATCCTTTCTGCCAGTAGCCATCAGTTCTACAAGCAATTTTCCTTGCTCACTGCCACTTTAGTATTTCAACTCTTTAAGCTATGTCGAAGACCTTGGTTCCTCAGCGGATCTCAATTCTGATTCGATCACGCAAGGAAACACCGAACATAGCTCGTTTTAAGCTGTTTGAGTCACTGAGCCTTCTTATGAGACTTATGTCATCACTGGCAACACACACTGATTAAAAACCTTCATGTTTAGGCACTGCTGTATTTGAGACAGGAAGATATATATCTCATCTCAAATGCTGCTCATCCGAGCGCCGAGTAACCACGAGACCGTATGGCCTGTAATTATCTAGTAAGTATTCGCTTCTCTAGGTTATCCTATTTCCAATTATATTGTATTGTATTGTATTGTAAACACTTTATTGTACATAAAAACAATAAAGCAAAGAAATTTAAGTAACATATTTGTACAAAGGCGAACTTATCCCTTTAAGGGATCTCTTCCAGTTTACCTTAGAGCAAATGAAAGAGAAGAGTAAACATCAACGCAGATAGACAAACCAACAAGTGTATTATTATTAGTTCTCACGCCAGCTTACGTACAGTCGAGGTCAAAGATATATTTACAAGTGAGAGTTCCAAAAAATCTTTACATTTAAATAAGTTTACACACAGCATGACAAATACATGCTTACAATGTACATGACATTATATTTTTTTTACCTCAATGCACCGAAGTTATGTTAGCAATCTTTCTTCCATAGAGAAATTATCACACATTGTGACAAATATTAGTTTACATTGCACGTTACAGAATAATGTTTCCTGTCAATGTGCCATAAATATGTTTACATTAGAAGTGACACGTGAAACTTTACGTTCAAACATACATTTTTATACGTACACCTATTGTAACATACATATGTTTACAGGTTGATTGAACCGTTCTTAATTTGAAAATTGACATTGAATTGTCATGTCATATGAAATAGTTCTTCCTTAATTTACATCATCTGCGTCTTATATTTGTTAAGTGTGTGTGTGTGTGTATCTGTGTGTCTGTCTGTGACATAATAGTTTTCAAGCGGACGGACCTACATCGTCTTTAAATAGTTTTATCTTGCTTTAAATAAACAGGAGATTCAAGAAGAGATATCTGGTACAAAATAAAATATAAGGAATATTTTGTACAAATATTTCGCAATTTTGGCGAGTACCATACAATTATGTATGCTATATGCTTATCCGGAAAACTCTTAGTTCTGATTAAGTATAAATAAAAACAAATGCAGTTAGTGATTTAGCTACTCCTGGGGAAGACAATCATAAAGATCTGTGCAGCCATTCTTGAGTTACAAACACGATTTTACGACTTTGTTTTATATTATATAATAATGGATAGATTCTTGAAAAAAACATTTTTTTATAATCATGATTTGATACCTTCATGTTGCCTTTAGTGATTACAAGGATATTTTTGTGACACACTGTATATTCCTCTAGCGAATCCGCGAGACCTTGTAAAATCAAAAAATATTGAAAGTAATAATCACATAGTTTCTATGGACACATCACTGACGTCACGCCCAAAATGAAAGACACCTATAGATTATTTGACAATATGGTACTGTTTTCGGTGATTGTCGTTATTTAAAATAAGAACGGTGGTTTAAATCAAACTGTAAAGATATTTATGTAGCAAGAGGTGTAAGTAAGAAAATGTGCGTACATTTGAATGTAAAGTTTTAAGTGTTGCTTTTAATGTGAATATATATCTATGGCTCATTGATAGGAAATATTTTTCTGTAACATGTAATACAAATATATATTTGTCACAATGTGTGACAATGATTTTATAAAAGACAGGTTGTAAACATAACTAAGTGAGCATTGAGTGAAAAGATGAAAATGTCACATGCTGTGTGTAAAATTATTTAAATGTAAAGATATTTTTGGAACTCTAATTGTAATAATATCTTTGACCTCGACTGTACATAACCTATTTAGTAAAACTAACATAAGTTACCTACTATAATGCAACTTGGCGATTTAACTGAGCAGAAGGGCGTGCAGTTGTCAAACGGGATGCATTGGGTATACAGTGCATCTATAAACCCATAAAAATAAACTAAGCTGTTAGGTTTTATATACACATTACGTTATTCTTCTATAACCTTTTCTCGGCACTAAAAACCGCTAGTCCGCTATCAAAATCTATACACCTTGTACAACCAAACAACATACCACCTTGTCGTTGTCACAATACGTGAACGCAACCATATAAATAAATCAGACGACTTGGAACGACAGAGTTGTATACGTAGTTCCCTTCGCAAGCTATCGCGAACGCGCCTATTTCCTCTCCTTTTATAGAAATTTCCTATTAAACATCCGTGTTTGCTTTCAATAAAGCGTTTAGTGTATTCTGGACTTTTTCTACTGATTCACGACTATTTTGCTGGTTTTGTATTATATTTTCTGCTTGTTTCTAACTCTTAGTGTAAAAAGAGGGTGTTATTAATTTACACGCCTGTCTGTGCGTTTGTCTACGGTAACGCAAAATGGAGATAAGTATGTTAGGGATCAAAATGTCGATATCTGATAGAAAAATAACCGGCCAAATGCGAGTCAAACTCGCGCACCGAGGCAGGGTTCCGTATAAAATAAACGCTACAAACGGCCGTATCTATGAAAATTCGGTGTTAGCAGAGCCCTACTCCTAAGCAAAATGTACGCGGTGTTCGATTATTTTATATTGGTTAGTGACATAGACAGGCAAACATACAATTAAACTGGTTTTAGTATTTGTTGTTATAGAGGAAAATTTCAACTGTCTCGCTATCACGGTTTATGACATACAGCCTGGTAACAGACGGACTTACAGACAGACGGACGGACAGCGGAGTCTTAGTAATAGGGTCCCGTTTGACCCTTTGGGTACGAAATCTTAAAAAAGGACCAAATAGACTTATATAGTGTATGTATGTGCTTCAAATGGATATGAAACAGGACGCAGTATGCAGATTCTGCCAAGAGACAGAGGAAACTGCAATGCACATCCTCTGCTTGTGTGGACCACTTATGAGGAAAATAATTATCTACCTAGGGCAACATGTCGTGCCCCCGGAAGAGATACAACACTACACTGACCAAAGAATCTGGGAATTCCTAGATTCAACGGGTCTCAGTAGTGAACTCCAATAAAGGGCTGCCACAATAGATCAAATCTGGTCCAAGCGGCATACAGAAGGCCCACAAATCAACAATAATATATAGTGTACAGAATAAGGTCACTGAAGTGGAACTGGGAGAGCTAGATAGGGACTAAAAACATTTTAGACCCCATCATGGACCCCGCGAGACAATACAAGGTGGAAAGGGCATCCAAATAAAAGATACGTTGACATCTTCACGCAAAAGCTGCGACCACAATGGATGAGAAAAGCTAGGGGTTAGGGAGCTAGCAGTCAACTAGCAGTCACCGCAGCCTATGAGCGCTTGCAACGCCAGGGGTATTACGAGCGTGTTGCCGACCCTTTAAGAACCTATTCACTCCCCTCTTGAAGAACCCCATATTGTAACCTCCAGGGAAAACCGCGGGGAGGTCATTCCACATACGGAGTGTGCGCGGTAGAAAATTCCTTTGATACCGTACGGTGCGCGACCATTTTGGTTCCAAGGTGTGTGGATGAATATCCCGCCGATGGCGAGCGGTGCGATGGTAGAAGGTGGCTGTAGGCATCATGTCAAACAATTCCTCGGAACACAGCCCATTATACAGGCGGTAAAACACACATAAAGAGGCAAAGTCTCTCCTTAGACTTAAAGGTTCAATACCGTTTGTGAGCATGGGATCGTCAATAATTCGTACAGCGCGGTTTTGAACCGAGTTAAGAGGGCGAAGCTGATATCCAGGTGCTCCAGCCCAGAGGTGACAGCAGTACTCCATATAGGGACGGACCTGCGATTTGTACAGCAGCAATCTTTGCCCAGAGGTGAAGTACCGCTTGGCTCTATTTAGGACACCCAGCTTTTTTGATGCCAGCTTGGCCTTCTCTTCCAAGTGACTTCGGAATTGAACGTCGCTCGAAATATCAATACCTAGGATCCCAATGCTCTTCGAGATGGTGAGAGCCGTGTTCTGGAATTGTGGGGCCACAGTAAATGGAGTTTTACGGTAAACGCACAAACTTGTGTCTCGGTGGGGTTAAATTAAACTAGGTTTTCTCGACTCCATTCGGAGACTCTGGATAGAGTGCTCTCGATTTCGGACACAACTTGTTCGCGACTTTCTTCCACAACGGAGCGGTCGTGTGTCGATGTTATGGTATCATAACTCTTGAATGAAAATGTAATGATTTTGATGTAGTCTTTTACAAACTTTTATTTAGTTTCCCCTCTGTCTGTCTGTCGGTTTGTTATCAAATCTTGCAAGTTAAATTTGATCCACTTCCCGGTTTCCAATTGAGCTAAAATTGGGCATATTTTGGTGAGCTCGGTGACAATGCAATAGTATGATACCATCGAGCTGATCTGATGATGGAGCAGGAAGGTGGTCATAAAATAATGCAATCCTACCAAATTTGGGCTTTTTAGAATCGTCTCGATGAGTATTTAATGGATGTTCAAAGAAAATTACAGTCATTTTATCACAAAAAATATTTTTTGATAGAAACTTATAATTTTCTTGAATAAGGTGACTGAAATCTGCACATCGAAGTCAGTGAATGTTTGTCAGCATGATCTTTTTAGTCGACGTAGATGGCAGCGCCTGAATAAATGAATGAATGAATGTCTTTATTTACGTAAAGTATGGTACACGATAAATGGTCTTAAATATTCCTAATAGTATCTCATATTTGGCCGCTGACGCGACCTGAGCTGCCAATATTTTGAATTTTGGTCAAAATGTTAAGAAAAGCTCCAAGCATCGGCACTCAAAATTATCTTTAGCATGTTGGATGTCATGTCAGTCACCGGTACCTGACAGAAACAGTTTCCGTTCAGGCCTTGTCAGTCACCTGTGACTGACACGCTGAAACACTAAATTGAATCGGCCTTACTGAGCCATCGTGTACATCTGCTTTGTTTTAAATGAATATAAACGACAGACACGGCCCCAAGTAATAATCATGCAACACGCCACATTACTTTTATGGGTAGAACAAAATAACAATTGTCTAATGCAGAAAATTCAAATTCGTTATCAGCCCGTAAGTAGATATACTACTCGTATTAGGGCAGTCGGATGTACTATGTACATTAATGTGTATTAAGTATTATAACCCTTACTCTACCCGCGAAGTTTAGATAAATATAATAGAATAGAATAAAATAGAAAATAATAGAATAGAGCAGAATAAAATAGAATAGAACAGAACAGATTATAATAGAATAGAACAGAATATAAGAGAACATAAAGGAATAGAAAAGTTTAAAATAGAATAGAAAAGAAGAGAATAGAACACAATAGAATAAAATAGAACAAAATAGAATAGAACAGAACAGACTAGAATAAAATAGAAAAGAAAAGGATAGAAAAGGATAGGATACGATACGATAGGATAGAATAGGATACAATGGAATAGAATAGAATAGAATGGAATGGAATATATTTTTCTCAAAACATAAGTTAAATTAAAAATTAGATACCAACAAACTTAACTACTAATTATGGCTTTACTGGTTAACAACATTATGGATAACAACAGAGAAACAGAACAAACAGAGTGACAATAGGTATGGACTCAGCGTTTGCTACGGCGCGGCGCAGAGCAACTGCCACACACCGTGCACGCAGCGCTGGTTTTCAGTCCACCCTTAAATATAATATAGCCTGTTGAAGTGTCCCACTGTTGGGCAAAAGCCTACCCTCTTTTCCGCCATACATCCCTATCCAGCGCATACTCCCGCCCTCCAGCCCTTGCAAAATGTGTCCAAATCGTCCTGCCATCTCCTTTTCGGTCTGCCTCGGATCCGGTAGCCATCCTGGGGGATCCATTCGGTACTTACCTTGGCCCAACAATCCGGGTTCATACGGCAGACATGCCCAGCCCAGTCCCATTTGAGTCTGGCGGTTTTTACACCCACGTCTGTGATACCAGTTCTGGAGCGCTGGTCGGTGTTTCTGATGCGATCAGTTCTTCCACCCCTAAAACTACATGAAAATCACTAGTTCCTTTACGTGCTATGCTAAAACTATGAACTCCTAATACCTATAAAATATTCTTAAGCATCAAAAAAAGCGTAAAAGATGAAATGAGGGAACATTTGAAAATTAAAGCTAAATATTTAAGTAATTATTATAACTAATATATGGAAAAGAAGCACAACAAAAGATAGACAATAATTAACAAGTCAACAATGAGCTACATGCAGCATATGGGAAATCGCAGTTTATTAAATGGTGTTTAAAGGCTCCTTTGTAAATTAATGAAAACTAAACGTAATTAAATAGGGAATGCTCTTCCGACCTCTGCTTATAAGACCTGTAACGTAAGCGCTTACGAGTGTTCGCCTACAATACCTATTAGTACACGAAGTACATTAATACTAAATGCCAATCGATGGCACCCACCTGCATATCAACTTGTAAATAATCTATGAAGGAGTTAATATACGAATCAATAGTTGTTCGCAATTAGGTAGACGGTGACAGATAGCAATTTTACGAAGATAGATTATGGTCGATCAGATTGTCTTAACGATTTTTGTACAATCCTTTATTTCATCTTATTACTAGCGGTCTTGATACATTTCGACCTAGTAGGATATTTTGTGTTCCCTTCTTTTTAGGTTTCCGTAGCCAAAATGGCAAAAACGGCACCCTTATAGATTCGTCATGTCTGTCTGTCTGTCTGTCCGTCCGTATGTCACAGGCATTTTACTCAAAAACTATAAGCTGTACATTAATGAAATTTGGAGCATAGGTGTCGTGTGTAAACCGCTACTTAGTTTAATAGTTAAATAAAAATAATATATATTTCTAGGGGGGGGGCACTCCATACATGTAACCGAAACTGAAAAAAATGTTTTTTACCGAATATGAATGTGTGACGCATATTTCGATAGTTCTTCTAAAAATATTTTGAGGTTTTTAAACATATTTTTTTGATTTAGTGAATATTTTCCGAAATATTCGCTCCGAAAGTAACAAAAATTTGTGTTCCCCCCCCTCTATTTTCTAAACGGTATGTTCAAATAAAATGAAAAATTTACAAATATAAACTCAATAAATACTTCCAACGAAAATTGTTTTCAACACGATCGGACGTACCGTTTTTAAGTTATTGCCAAAAAACTGCGCTTCTCAGCAAAAGGACGTAGGTACCCTGGACATACGGTCTTTTGCTAAGTGTTTTTTTTCATATCGTATTTTTTTTTATGTTGTGCATTTTTTTGTATAAAATGCTGCGGAACCCTTCATGGGCGAGTCCGACTCGCACTTGGCCGCTTTTTTACTCAATGGCTAGTTCTATCACATCTATAAACCGGGTGATAGGCACTAGTCCTACGCCGGTGAAAGCGAGCAACTATCGACTATTCTCTCGCCTAACTCGCTCAAGAAACGCACAATAGATGTAGACGCCGTGTCAATAAGAGAGATATTATGAGAGAGTTCTCGCTGGCAGTGTAAAAAGCCAGCGATGAACTATTAACATATGTGTCTCATTTACTAACACAGGATCTATATCTTTTGTTTATTTCTTGGGTTGAAAAAATCACAGATAGCGAATCGCTTTCTCGCCCTTAGTGCCATGATGATAGTCTTGGCCGATTTCGGCTACAGCGACTGTGAGTCCTGGTCAGGCATATTTATGTAAGACTCATGCTGGGTTGTCTTGTCGTTGTTCTGCCCTTAAGTGCGCTCGCATGTGGCTTACGTACCCAATCTTGTTAGAGAAGGTACGAGCACACTTAGGCAGAGATGCGACTTATTTGAAATACTTGTATTTAAAATACAAGTACAAAATACAAAATACCTATTTTGTATTTTGCATTTAAATACCTTTTGAACAAAGCATTTTGTATTTTATTTGAAATACTTTTCGAGACGTATTTTCTATTTGTAAAATACAAAATACTTTTAAGTTTCGCCACTATTAGTCGACTAGGTAATATCCACTAGAGAAGCTAGAAGCCTTGCGGGTTTGCCTAGTGAAGTGACAACACGAACGCGCGTTATCTGTGGATCATGACGTCTGTTTCGTTGCGGTGAACAGTGTTTGTGGAGGAGAAAAACTCATAACATTATTTTATACTTAAGCTTAGTAGGTTAAAAAATATCCTATAACCATCCCTGGATGTTCAGCTATCCTTGTACCTACTAAAAATTGATGAAATTCGTTCAGCCTTTTTGACGTGATGAGGCCTTAAGACACGTACGTAAATGCATAAGAAATATACTTATATTTTTCGACTCAGACCATCAGATAATCAATTCTTCAAATATCGATGTACAGGTAATAAATTTAAAAAAAAAAATTGTGTTGTAATACAATATAATCAGCGATTACGTTGAAACAAAACAAAACAGAAACCTAATTTCACCAAAAAGTATTTTATTTAAATAATGTATTTTGAAAATACCTATTTTGTATTTAGTATTTAAAATACAAAAAGCAAAAGTATTTTGTATTTTGCATTTGAAATAGTTAATTAAAAAACTATTTGCATTTTGTATTTAAATACTTTTTATAAAGTATTTTTTACATCTCTGCACTTAGGGCATGTCAACACCCCGCCGACGTAATTGTAGGAGATGGCCGCAGGTGGTCTGGACTTCAGCTCATCCCGCTTTCTATTAAGGACTTCTCGACGTACGGCTTCGAAGTCGTTCACCTATTGATAGATGAGCCGACGCCACTCGGGACGCTGAGCAGCCTTCACCTCCCATTCCGAGGGCTCTATTTTGCACCGTTTCATGTGTCTTTTCAGAACATCCTTGTATCGCAGGTACTGGCCTCCGCATTTACGCTTACCGTACTGAAGTTCTGAAAAGAAAATGCGCTTCGCCACTCTGCTCTCCGACACACGGGACACGTGCCCGCACCACCGCAGCTGTCGCCTCATCAGATAAACCTCAATGCCGCCGATATTTGCATGCTGTAAAACGTTCGTGTTCCGAACGCGATCTTCCCATTTGATGTTCCTGATGTCGCGGAGGCATTTGAGATGAAATCTGTCGAGTGTGCGAATGTGCTTTCGATACAAGACCCATGTCTCAGAAGAGTACAGGAGGTTTGGCAGTACCGTGGACATATAAACGCTGATTTTGGTGGATTGTTTAAGATCGTGTGAACGAAATACCTTGAGCCGAAGTTTTCCAAAAGCTGCTGCGGCAGCTCCTATTCTGCTGTTTATTTCGGCATCTAGGTCACACTTAGCTGTTATCGTGCTGCCAAGGTATTTAAACTTTTCCACTTGCTTTAGAGTGTCTTCCCCGATGCAAATTGATAGAGGCATGCTATTGGAGCCATCCATAGTCATAACCTCGGTCTTTTTAACACTGATCTTAAGGCCAAATTTCGTACATGCTTCGTTTAGACTTGTAATAAGCCTTTGTAAGCCATCTATGGTGTCTGAGACGAAGCAGAGATCATCCGCATACATTATCTCTGTGATGGTAGCATGAGAGACTTTAGTATGGGATTTAAGTTTGGTGATGTCAAAAAGTCCTTTATCCATCCGGAAACGAATACAAATCCCCTCGGACAGGCCTTTTAAGGCCTCATTAACTGCAACAGCAAAGTAGAGTGCAAACAGAGTCGGCGCCAAAACACAGCCTTGCTTCACACCACAGGTGACGGGGAAAAACTCTGATTGTTCGCTATTGATTGTTACGCAGCACGTCATGTTATCGTGCAGGAGTCGTAGAAGCCTCACAAACTTGTCCGGGCACCCAAGTTTAGCCAGTACAGTCCAAAGCGCTTCACGTGGGACACTGTCAAAAGCTTTTTCAAGATCAACAAAACATAGAAACATTGGTTGACTCTGCTCAATAAGTTGGCGTACTGAGAAGATGGCTTCACATGTTCCTCTTTCCGGCCGAAAGCCAAACTGGGTTTCCGGTAGAATCATTTCCGATAGAGGCAGTAGTCGGTTTAAGAGAATTCTTGCAAATATTTTTCCCGGAGTTGATAAGTGTGATATGCCCCGATAGGAATAGCGAGCAAATACGAGAGATCTTAAAAGACTCTGTTACTTGCTCCTCATCCCACATGCAAACGAATAATTTCCACAGAGTGTTGTGCAGATTATCACCTCCGTATTTCACGAACTCTCCACATCATCATCATCATCTAGAGATGCTAAGGCACCATCTACAGCTTGAATGTATGCTTCACGTTTTGATATCAGCTGAAGTTCTTCAATATTTGTGCGCATGGGTCTTACGATATTCCTTCGACGCGGTCGACGGAGGACCAGTTTCATCTTAGTCAAAACAAGACGATGATCCATCCAACAGTTGGCACCTCGCATGACACGTGTTACACACACCTGAGCTATATCTCTTCGTCTGACGATGGCGTAATCGATGAGATGCCAATGTTTGGACCGTGGATGCATCCAGGTGGCTTTGTGTTTAGTTGGGAGTCGGAAATATGTGTTAGTGATTGACAGATCAAACTGTGAGCATAGGGTGAGTAGCAGCTGTCCATTATTATTCAAATTTCCGATCCCATGTCTGCCAAGAACGTTCGGCCATGCCTCAAAATCTCGCCCTACTCTGGCATTAAAGTCTCCTAGCAGCAAAATCTGCCCACGAGGTCGGATTTTGGTGATCGCTTGAGTCAGTTGTTCGTAAAATTGGTCCTTGATATCATCTGTTTTTTCTAGAGTGGGAGCATACACGCTTATAAGGTTAAGGAAATTGTTGTGCTCTAAATGAAAACGAAGTGTTATAAGTCGGTCCGAGGTGTATATAGGACACTCTTCTAGTCGCCTCGCTATTTCAGTTTTTATCGCGAATCCTACTCTCGAGCGCCGCAGTTCATGAGCAGCGGAACCCTTCCAGAAGAAAGTGTATCCCGCACTAATTCTCCTTTATCAGCTAGGTGTGTTTCGCTGAGAGCAGCTATGTCAACATTGTATCGACGCAGTTCTCTTGCCACGACTGCTGTCTTGCGCTCAGGACATGAGCTACCATCTCGATCGAGAAGGGTGCGTACATTCTATGCACCAAATATTAGATTGGATGTGGTTGGTTTCTTATAATTTGTATAATTTGTATTTTTCTTTGTATTTCGACCACACCAAACGGGATGCACAGGCCTCCCAATTTAGATGGGACAAGCAATTTTTAGAGCACCTTTTCTAGCTCCCTCCTTGGTTGAACAAGGAAAGCAGTGCCTCCCTAAATAGGGCTGCTTTGTCACACGGGGTGCTGCCCAATCTACGCTGTTGTCCCGGTGCAACATAGAAACGACCACTCTCCCCGCTGCCGCCTATGTGCAGACCTCAGACAAAGCCCTACTTGCAAAGCCAGACCTCTCTACCTTAGTCCATCGCCACAGGGCTTACAAAGTCTCGAGAGCCAATATCCAGAAACAGTCCGTTGCGCAGGATATATTTGGTGCGTAAGCGCGCGCGCAAACGCAGACGCACCCTCTGGTCCCTTCTCCCCTTTATTCGATGGAACGGATAGCCGCTACGATCAGAAGAAAGTTGGGATGCAGTGTCTGGGCGAAGATAACAAGACCCCTATGAACGCCCTAGGCCTTTCACAATGCCTTTTTGCAGGTGGATTGTATGATGCTGAGACAGGTCTTGTGCACTGAGCGGGGAGCGACCGCTAAGACTAGAAGTGCCGAAGTACTCCAGCCCCCTCTGCCAGGTTTAGCCCACGAGTCGACGTGGTTGCCGGGGTGTGGCGCTGCATGCAGGACAGCTACGAGGAGCCACTGGCGAGAGTTTGTGGATTACAACGATTTTAACCGACGGTTCAGCCGCCCATAAGGGCCGACTGGCTAAGCCAGACGCTGAAACCCACTACACCCCATACCATAGATCCCAATGCCAGTGCCATAGATCCCAATTAATAATTATTTTTTCATTAAAATATAGATTTAATGTTTCGGCCATGAAACGCGCGACTAGCGGTGCTACTAGCGAATCGTCTCTTCATTGCGTGGTCAAGACGCTGACTATGTAGCAATTAATTAGCAATACACGCAATGTATCAGGAATTCTCTTGCCGCGATGCCAGTTGCGGTTTGCCGTAGCCGGGCCCTAAAATAGGTCACATGTAACCACGTGTGAGCGAGAACACAAAGCACGGACTGGAAGAACTACGTATATAGCAGAAGATACCTATTTAAGATTAAAAGTTTGGAAGTTTGAAAGTAGCACCCATGACGAACAAAATCATTAGAGCGTTAGAGTAGGTTAGCGTGGTATGGGCATGTAATGAGGAGGGATGAACGTCGTATTGGTAAAATAATGTTAGGGATGAATGTCGAAGGACAAAGAGCGATCGCTGGGCATGAAGAAACATGAGAAAGAAAAGAGTAAGCGCTGAAATGAGGAATAATGGAGATGAAGGGAAGAAAACATGTTGTGCCGACCCTACATAAGTGGGATAGGGGCAGGGAGATGATGATACCTATTTATATTGAAACAGTTAAGAATTATATAGAAAAATGACTGACTGTTGAGTTTATTTTGGCGTTTTTCTCTACACTACACTGATCTCCTCTGGGGATATGCCGCACACTCAAACTTGTAAAAATACCCTTAAACTTTATATCAATAATTAAGTTCATTATTTCAATAGAATTCCTTTAGCTCTGGGTAACCATTACCAAAATTTTTCATACTCTGTCTGGCGAGGGCATGAGATCCAAAAAAATAATAAATTAAAAAAACAAAAAAACCCGACTGCGTAAAAAACTATTGTGAGTATCGATCATGAATCATGAAAGATTTTCAATATAACTTAACAAATTTCTAGGGCACTGGACTTGTTTTTTTCTTTTTAGTTTTTTACGCAGTCGGGTTTTTTGTTTTTTTAAATATTATTTTTTATTTTATACTTTTTAGTTAAAACTATAAAAGTGAGACAATGTCGCAATCTTTATCGTGGGGGTTATTGAGAGGCTGGCACAAATTTATTACAATGCAGTTCAATGAAAATTTAGTGAGAACGGCTTGCTAACCAACTTTAAATCTTTATAGTTCCTAACTGGTAATTCCAAATTAAAAATAATAAAAGAAACCTAACAATGATTTTTAAATTCCTATTCATTGATATCCCAATTTCCATTGATATCAATATAGTACGTCGATTTTAATTTTTTTCTTTTTCACAATATGGCGTCTCATTATCGCCATTTAAAATTTTCATCATTTTCATGTCTTCAGTGACATTTGGACAGTTAAGACAAGCGCAGCAAGATACCGCAATTAAACACCGGTTATATCGTATGGAATCTGCGCCGCCCTAAGAGTTCTAAATTCTGATTTAGTTTATTTTGTTTGAAAGATGACTTTTTTGAGGATATTCTTAACTTACTCGTTTAATCAGTGTGTCTTTATTATTTCATCGATAACCTGTTAACACTCTCAGGACCGCAACCCCACTAGGGCACTCTGCTCCTAGTAAATCTCTATGAAAATCTCAATCGTGAATGTGTTAATATCATCCTTATTTACAACTGTAGCTGGAAGAGTTTCTGGTGATATTATTGATATACAAGCGACATACAAGCCATCTGCAGCCGACCATCGGATGAATAAAAGGCATTATCGTTGATAGCCGAAGCAACTTTAATCATTAGTAGAAAGACAATTTATAAATAAGCAAGCGTGCCCCACATACCTGGAGGAAATTCAGCTCATTAAGGCCTTGTTACTTTTGTGGTAGCGCAAGGCACAAACGAACGCATCCAGGCGTGGGTTTTCCAATAATCTAGCATTGGTCGACCAACATACCTTCATACAGACTGACATAATTAAAAATTGCGTTTAGACTAGGTAGACTATATCTGTTTCGTAGCGCCTGCGTGCGACAGCCCCTACACCTATGAATAATAAAATAACAAGGACGCGATGGCAATGAAATATTTGAGAAATGTGTTAAAATAAAACCGGCCAAGAGCATGTCGGACCATACTCAGTGTAGGGTTCCGCAGCCGTTCATACCAAAAAATGCACACTACAGATGAAAAAAAATGACATGAAAAAGTGCACTAACAAAAGAGCGTCTCTCCACGGCACTTACGTCCTTTTGCTGAGAAGTGCAGTTTTTTGGCAATAACTTAAAAACGGTATGTCCGATCATATTGGAAACAATTTTCGTTGGAAGGATTTATTAAGATATATATTCGTTTTTTTTTTCATATTTTTTGTATACTGTTTAGAAAATAGAGACAATAGGAGAAAATAGGACACAATTTATGCTACACGATTATTTCCAAAAATATTCACATTAAAATGTTTTTTTTAAGAAACCTGACAGTGTTTTTTGAAGAAGTGTCGAAATATGTTCCACACATTGATATTTGCTGAAAAAATTTTTTTTCAGTTTTGGTTACATGTATGGAGTGAGACCTAGAATTATATTTTTTTTATTTAACTATCAACCTAAGTAGCGGCTTACACAAGACACCTATGCTACAAATTTCATCAATATACATCTTGTAGTTTTTGAGTAAAATGCCTGTGACATGCGGACTTACGGACATGACGAAACTATAAGGGTTCCGTTTTTTGCCATTTTGGCTACGGAACCCTAAAAATGACATAACATGACATCTAAGCGTGGGGAGCGATTTCATCCGTACGCTGTCAATTTACCATTCATACGCACGAAGCGATTTGCTTCGTCATTTCTAATGCGAACCACTGAGGAATGGAACTCGCTCCCGTCGTGTTTTTTCTTTCCTGAAAATTATAATTTGGATCTCTTCAAGGCAAGAGTGAATAGGCTGTCACTGAACCAGGGAGATACATCATGGACCGACCGACCCGTAGTCACTACCAACAGGTAATACTAAAGCGCTGGTCAGCTCATGAATAAAAAAACCGGCCAAGTGTGAGTCGGACTCGCGCACGGAGGATTCCGTACAAACTTAAAAAAAAAATCAAAATCGTACAAACTTACCCTAACATTACTACCCGGTTCAAGTTGAGTTAAGTTTGCACCTGATATCTGCATTGCATAAAAATTAGGTGCAAACTTCATCAAATAGGTTTTTTGAAAATTAAAAAAAAAAAGTTCGAGACATGGTTATAATTTTTGTGTAATATTTATGTTTATTTATGCTAATTGTTGTATTTTTTCCACATTTTCTTTAATAAAACAAAAATTGTTCGTTAATGAGCAAATCAAGCCCTTTCATATGCCCTACTTGACCTAGTGGCTAGACTATTAATTTTTGTCCCTGCTCGTATTGGTCGTGTTTTTTTTTCAAATAAAAATATATTTTATAATGTTTTTTTTTTGTAATATATTTGGGCTGACTATGTTTATAAATATTCTAAATTTCAAATAAATAGCATAAGTAGTTAGCCATATATTAATATATGGCCTTCCAGACTACATTCGGGTAGCAGAATTTCAAAATAATCATCTAGAATCCCAAATTTTCTTCCTTGGGGCACACTCCTAAGTGGCATTAAGTCGTTACCATCATCAAAAGACGAGCGAGTCAGGCGAGCGATAAAATATTCACACCATCGCCTGTCGCCGTCCAATTGCAGAAATTATCTTGAAAACAGACCTGTTTTCTGTCGGAAAAACTTTCTCTCTCGTAATCGAAATACTATTTCTATCCGCAAAAAGGGGCAAAGGCTTTTCATCCCTTACCTGATTTTGCTAACATCTATGTACATTGATTTAAACTTACTCGATCTTCACTTATTATCACAACACCACAAAACGGGGCTTAATCTCGTATCTCTTCTCTTCTTAGTCGTATACGCTTGGCAGAGTAGTCGTGGTCATGGGGGTCGTTGCATGGCCTTTTTTACTTTCTCCCGCCATCTCTCTCTGACCGAGGCATTTCGTACGCACGTACTCGTATTTAGGGGTCGCTGTGTGAGGTAATCTCGTATAAGTATGATCTATTTAATTACCTTTCGTTGGTAATTCTTCGACGTTTCGGACGTCGCGTTACGTCCTTGGTCTTGAAGAATTGAAGAAGTTGAAGTTCTTGAAGTTGTGATAATGTATATACATATCACTATGTATGTGATCTTATTCTGCTTCTTCTTCGTCGTACACTTTTGTCAGAGTGGTCGTGGTTATGGATTTGTCCTCTACTACTTGTATATGCTTTTGCGATACTCTCCATCTTTCTCGGTTTGTGGCACTCCGAACACCCTCCGTTAGGGAACATTTCGTCGTGGACTTTATGAGATCCGTCCACTTTGCAGGAGATTGCCCGCGAGAACGTTGACCTTCTACTTTTCCCTGCACTACTAAACGCTCCATCGAATTTTCGTTGCGGATGACATGTCCAAACATTTTCCAAATAGTGTTGTTACACATCGACCTACTCCCAAACTAAGCAAAGCTTGTACCTACTGTGGGTACTAGGCGACGATATACATAATATATAGATAAATTATAATGCTTAAATACATAGAAAACCTCCAAGACCCAGGAACAAACAGTCGTGCTCATCACACAAACACTTGCCCTTGCCGGGATTCCAACCCTGGGACCGCCAGCTTCGTAGGCCGTTGTGCAACCCACTGAGCCAAACGTGTCGTCATTACTGTCATTAAAGGTGAGGCGGTTTGTAAGAATGTGCATACTCGTTTCCTCTGTTATAGAACAGAGCCTTTACTTACAATAACCATGAATTTAAAAATGGCTACTAATTATTTAAAAAGCGACGCTGCGGAGCATTTATATTTTTGCGGTTATGAAATTGATTTTAATTTAAAGTTAGTAACTAGAATGAGTACCTTTTATATATAATTACTGTTCGCACTAGGACAATAGGCCAATCTTCATCGTCTTTCCGGTCTATACTTGTGTAATTATTAGTTTCTGCATTTTTAAACTCAACTAAATAGCTACAGTACAATAGAACAGTGGAAGCATCAACGCATTTGAATAATAGCCCTCAAAAATATGATTAAATATAAAAATACAAATAATATGATGAGTCTAATATTTTCTTTTGAGTGCGAGGGTTAGCATAAAGCAGTACTATCCCAAGAGTGGTATTTTATGGCTGATGCCTTATTTCTGAATAAGTTTATTGTGCTTATCAAATAAGTAGACATATTTTGTAGATGTGTAAAGAGGGCTTTATGAATAAGTCCTAAATAGGAACAAATCTTGATCATCCCACAAATATTTGGGTTTTGAACCCAGGTTTTTTAGATTAACCATACTACCACGCAGATCCAAATAATAATAATATTTATTTATTCAAATAACATATTACAGTAATTATAACTACTAAAAACTAATCATGCATATGGAAAACAATTGCGTATGCCTGAACTGATCTCCTGTGTTTCAGGCAATGTAGGACTGATGCAATTTATCTAAAATATTCACATGCAAACTAAAACTTGAGGGGAAAACAAAAACTTTACGTCTTTTATTAGTATTTTTAGTTCGTACTGTAAGGAGATGCAGCATGCTATTTTAAAACTGTGCTCAATATAAAAAAATGTCGAATCGTTAATACTTCACATATAATATACTAGCTCCTGCCTGCGACTTCGTCCGCCTTAAATTCGTTTATTGCGGAAAACGGTATTTTCCCGGGATAAAAAGTAGCCTATGTCCTTCCCCGGGACTCAAACTATCTCCATACCAAATTTGATACAAATCGGTTCAGCGGTTTAAGCGTGAAGAGGTAACAGACAGACAGACAGACAGACAGACAGACAGACACACTTTCACATTTATAATATTAGTATGGATATGGATATAGCGACGTGCCCAAGATATCACCCATTCATGACGAAATCTCCAACCGTTTTGACCTCTCAGTTTAATCGTCATTGGTTGTCCCATGATCATCACGAGCAGTTAAGCTCAGCGGGAGTAACGTTTCCTGCAACCCTGAAGGTCCTGGGTTCAAATCCTGGTAAGGGCAAATATTTGTGTGATGAGCATAAATATGTGTTCGTGAGTCTTAGATGTTTTCTATCTGTATGAGTAAAACACGTATATTAAATATAGTCATCTAGTACTTATAACACAAGCCATATTGAGCTTACCGTGAAACTAGTTCGATTTGTGTAAAATTTTTATCACCACAACGGAAAGATATGTCGTAATAACTTCGGCCAAAGTAAACTCGTCTTGGGATTGTTTTTCAGTTTCATAAAAAGTTAATTCAGAAAACAATATTTTTCATGATATTTTGTGTAAACGCTGAAGTTTGGCTCTCAGCCTTAAGATATCCACTGCTATAGTGTGACCGCGCCTTAGGTATGCTAGCGGCGAAGGGAGCAGACGACGGCGGAATGACCAATCAGCGGCTGCTCTGCCCCCCCGTCTCGCCGCTCGCATACCTAAGGCGCGATATAGCGGTGTTGGTCAAGCTATAGGTGCCCACTTTTTCCTAAAATAAATTCCCACTATTTCCAATATTCAATTTCAAGTTAAAAAAACCTTTAATAGTCCGTTTCGGTAAAATACGAAACTTTACTAGGCATTCAGTACCGGCGATTTAAAATTTAAAGGCAAATTTGTGACTTGCGCCAAATGTAAGTATAGTTTATAAAGTATACATGAGCGATGCATTTGATAAACTGCAAATGTAGACACGACACTCGCTTTTAAATCAGTAATAAAAACATCTATGGTATTATAAAGTGCGTACCAGCAAGCGCAGCGTCGGAAGGCCACCCGCAAGGTGGTCGGACGACCTGTTTAGGGCGCACCCGCTGGGTGCGGATCGCCGCTATCCAGCCCATGTGGAAATCTATTAAGGAGGCCTGTGTCCAGCAGTGGATGACCTATGGCTAAAATGATGATGATGATGATGATGATGATGATGAATATCCATTAGAGAACTGCTTTTAGCTGATTATGTTGAATTGATTAAATACTAATGGATGCCCGAAACCTCGTTCGCACAGGAGAAAAAGTCATAACTCTCTTTTTTATAACTTTTAGTCGGGTATTAAATATCCTAAAAAGACCAAAAACAGTTTTTCTACTCAGGTATCCCCGTTCCAAAATTGGTATAAACCCGTCAAGCCATATTGATGCGATGTGGATACAAAGACATTCAAAAATTTTACATGCCATATTTTTGTATGGAATAGTACTCTTTATTGAAAGTATATAGCTGTGAATATATGAATTGATATTATGTGCTATAAACTTACTTACTGAAAAACATATTGCCGTCTACAATAATCATTCTGTACCAGGCGGCTAGGGAAAATGTACACTTGATGGCATATCCCTTGCAATTATCAACAGAAAGAGGCGGGTACCAGTTAGGATATATTAGAAAACCATTTCAGCACTAACTTTGACACAGTTAAAACTTAACCCTAAGTCTAAGAATGTAGGGTTTAATAGGAATTTATACGGTTTACTTTGGTAAAGGGATGGATGTCCGTTTTTCGCCCGAGGCGATGACTGTACGCAAAAGTCTTGTGAATATTTTAATTGCGACGTTAATTGCTTGTATGCAAGAATGTTTTGTGATTGTGAAGGCAGCCGTTTCGTCGTTTTAAATAGGAACCATGAGTCATGTCAAATTTTATAACATTATGCTTGGTTAATTAAAAAAAATCATTAAGTAAGAGAGAATAAAGGACTTTGAAATGCGAAACCTCAAAGTAACGCGTAAACAAGTGATTTTTTTAAAACCTAATCGAATTTATTTATACTATTATAAATAGTTGTAAAACTGAAATGTCTGTACATTAAAAAAATATTTTAACAGATTATTTGGAGGTCACTGAATCAGACTTCAACTATTTTTGGTACACGGGTAGCTGGGTATCGACAGATGGTTATAGGATACTTTTCATCCGACTACGCTGTCGGAAACAATAGTTTATGACTGTCTCCTCCGCGAACGAAGTTGCGAGCGCTTTCTAGTAGAAAAATAGAAATAAAATATTTTTTGATACGAGTAGTATACAATACACATCAAAATAGTTCAGCAAAAAAATAGCGTGGGAATAACATATACTTTTGAGTAACGTAGTATTGCCGTGATAATTATAAGCAAAACGTACATTGAGTAGTACTATTTACTATATTTAAGAAAACCCTTCACCCAATTTTGGATAAGCCGGTGATTATAAATAAACTGCCCTGACACGACCATCGCGGGCGAGGAGAGTGTAAATATAATTCTGATAACGAAGGAAAGAGTTATTTTTAAACAAATGACGCAGTTGATTGTATCGTACGACGTTGGTGTTTCTATGATACTCGTACCTAGGTATACTTACATTAAATAATTTTAAATATTCGTCCATTCGTATTTTCATTTTTTTTAAGTGTTATCAGCAAAGCTATGCTGCGAAGTCATCTTCTAAAATCGTATCAACTGCTCGCCACCAGAGACCATGTTTTATCAATCTGCATGATGGATAAACATGCATTTTCATAGCACCTTAAGACGTTAGCCAGCTATGGAGTCGACATAAGCATTAAAATTCAACCCCTATTTATACTCATTAATATATTTAATTAGAAATATTAATAACAATATTCAACAACGTATTTATTGCTTACCGATATAAATAGATGACACGTCTGGTATCGTCAGTGAATAACACATGACACATACTATTCAATTTGATAATCGGCCACTATATGACGACATGACGTTAGGTCTATTGCAGCAATGTTGTGTATCAGCTATGTTGAAATAGTTAGAGCTAAGAGTTTGAAATTTAAATTGAAATAAAACAATTTAACGGATTATATCGCGTATATTATCTCATTTTAGTTCCCGACGTTTCGGAAGCTTTCCAGCTTTCCATGGTCACGGGAGGACCATGAGGAGGAGGCGATATAATCCGTTAAATTGTTTTATTTCAATGAGTAATAATCGCGGAAACAGAAGAAAATATTTTGAATTTAAATGTTAATGTCGACTCCATAGATTAGCTCGCTAATGTCTTACGATGCTATGAAAAGCCTAGTTATAATATTTTAAACTCTGAATTCGATAGATTTGCTGTAGTAAAAGTGTCAATTTTCATAAAACGTCATCCAACTCAGATGCAAAATGGTGGCACAGCTTTGCTTGTTAAATTATGTCGACACGTCCACGTTTTCAATTAGGATGTTATTTTAAAATCCCCGGATTAATTGTTATAATTACGCACAATTACTTGCATTGCCTTACTGCCGGCATCGAGTTATTTATACAGGGAAAAGTATTTATGAGTGACATTATGCTGAATTAATTTGTTTTTCATTGTCTTTTTGTTTTTCGACAAATCTTCTTAATTGAGTTGAATTAAGACACGACCCATTTTTTGGTAAGGCTGTGTTCGAATATCAAGCGATTTAAGGAGAAAGCGATTTGTACATACAACGTACTTTACGTAGTCTGCATTATCGCATGTAAATAAGTTATTATATGTCAGTCATCATCAACATCATCATCATCATCATCCTAGACCTTATCCCAAAAATTTGGGGTCGGCCTTCGCTGTCCGTTTCTTCCATTCTGCACGGTTTAGAGTTATGTTAGGTTAGGTTAGGTTAGGTGTAAGTTCTTCCCCCCCCGACGTGCTGCCACCTTGTCGTGGTGGGGGGGCTTGCGTGTTCCTGTGATCCCCGAGGCTACACCGGACAGGGCTACCCATACCGGAAAGGCGAGGGGGGAGGGACCAGACGAAGAGCGGCACACCCCGGCGGGGCCTGCAGAGGCCTGCCTGAGGTGGTTCTCCTCGCGTCCCTCTGATTCAGCAGAGGGCGCAGAGGAGGAACCGAGCAGTGGCTTACCCGTAAATGGGTAACCGAGGGTAGTTCCTGGACTGGGAACTACCGATAGGGGAGTCTACGCCAGCTCTCCTCAAATCCCGGAACCCGCTGTGTTGTCCCAACGACCCCCAGTACAGGCGTTAATGGGGTACGGGTGGCACAGCGGACCGGAGGGCTTGCCTTAATTGGCCGGCCCGCACTAGTTTTAGGTTTTATCCCGTGGGACCGCCCGCCCCCACGGTGTATGTAGGGTTACCCAGGTACAGGGGGCACTGCCTGGGTGGACCGTTTTTTCCCCCATTCTCGTGGGATTAAAATGTCGAACCTAAAAACCGTAGACTTAAGTTTAGGACTAAGTGTAGAATTAAGTGACGCGGTGACTCCTGACAGCAGAGAGACCGAGAAAGAGATCTTCCACCCTCGCTCATCCCTGGCGAGGTCACCAGTGCGAGGGGACGGCGTGGACTATTACGTGGACTACCCAAGTCCTCGTATTGACCTAAGCTCCGACGCGATTCAGATTCCGGTGAAGAAAGCGGCCTGCGTCCAAACGCGTGACTGCCACGGCCGCTTCACGCGTCGTAAGACGACAGAGGAGGGGGGAGAAGCTCGCGAGATAGGTGTGAGAGACGAGGGCACCACCTCTAAGGACTCCGCCCAAAGAGAGGAGCTGCGCGCACCGACCGTGGTGCGAGAGGGTGGGCGCGAGGCCAAATTTGAGCGGGTCGCGCAGGTTCTCCTCACCCGGCTGGATGAGCGGATTCTATTACGTGGGGATTCCGCACAGGATACGGACGACAGCATGTATACTGTGCGGTCCTCCTACTCATCCCCAGCGACCTCCCCAAGTCGCCAGAGTATGGACCTGCCATCGGAGGAGTCCGGAGCAAAAAAAGGAAAGGGGAAGGGGAAGGCGGGAGTGCCATGAGTGCGGCTGCGCAGAAGAAACGGCGCAGCATACCCTGGAGGCGTGTCCAGCCTGGGCGCAGCAGCGCACCAGCCTGACGGCGTGCGTAGGAAACGACCTGTCGCTGTCAGCAGTGGTCAGATCCATGGTTGACAGCGACAAGGCGTGGCAGGCGGTGCTCTCCTTCTGTGAGGAGGTGATGCGACAGAAGGAGACCGCGGAGCGGGCCAGGGAGGACGACGCAGCAGCCGACCAACGGCGCCGCAGGCGTGTTGGGCGCAGACGGCTGGCGCATGATCGCCGCCTGCCCCCGTAAAGAGGATCTCCGGGTGACAGCCACGGGGACGTCTGTCACCCGTTGGAGGAGGTCCTCGGGATGGAAGGCGTGTCTGGTGTCCAGGCACGCCCCTTAGTGGCACAAGGGGGAAATGCAAACCCCCCGAAGACGGGTCCACAATAATGGACAGCTGCTGGCGGAGTCACGGTAGTATGCGAAAGCGTTCCCGTGGCTCCACCGTAGGCAGCGTGAAGGACACCCCAGGTTTTTTAGTCGGTATGAATCCGACATATCCACCGCGTCTCCCCGTGGCGCGTTGGAATCTTTCGAAGATTTTTCCTGGGAAAAAAAAAAAAAAAAAAAAAAAAAAAAAAAAAAAAAAAAAAAAAGGTGTAAGTTCTTGCAGGCTTTTTTCTACCATTGTTAACCAACGCCCTAGACTTTGTGCTATTATAAGTCAATCTCATCGTTAAAAAAAATGCTCAGTAGGAAGTGATTTTGCTAAAATAACACGCCTTCGTAAAATTAATGCTATTTTGAGCTTGAACTTCGCAGTTTTCTGTAACATATTTTATTTGAACTAATATATTTATAATTTTTTCAAGATTTTAAGATATTTACCAAATAGGAATTCAATTAAGATTATTCATTTCATCGAATGGCACAAGGAAACACGTAACACTACCATTGCTAAATTAAGATGCCTGCAGTGTGCTTCGAATTCTGATGATGGAAAGAAGTCTGTTTACAAAAGAGTAAAGTTGGGGCCACACCCTGCCACAGTCTTAACACTGCGTATCGCTGATATTGACACCGTATACTAAGTAATTTCTCCCATTTTAAATTTAATAGTATGGCGAATTTGCATAAATAATTCAGAAAAAAATTACATTCTAAAAATTATATTGCTTCTGAAACTTTTTGTATTTTATTTCTCGAAAGTTTATTTCTCCCTTAAACATCACACATCGCATTTAGAACGAGCACACCTAAAAATTCCTATGTCTATAACTATTCATATACACATACTTATATTATAAATGTGAAAGTGTGTCGTCTGTCTGTGTGTGTTACCTCTTCACGTTAAACCGCTGAACCGATTTAGATTAAATTTGATACGGAGATAGTTTGAGTCCCGGGGAAGGACATATACTACTTTTTACCCCGGAAAAATATTTTTATCTGCGATTACGGAATTTAAGGCGGACGAAGTCGCGGGCAGAAGCTTGTACTATTATAAAGTTGTAAAAATGACATTGAAGCTATTAAAAAAAAGGAAAAGCGGGTTGGAGGTCACCGAATGGAAAGTGTATGCTTATATATGTTTTTGTCATCTCATCACGCCAAAACGGCTTAACGGATTACGACGACCGGTTTAGCTCAGTGGGAGTGACGGTGCCTGCGAAGCTGGGGTTCTGGGTTCAAATCCCGGTAAGGGCAGGTATTTGTGTGATGGGCATAAATATTTGTTCCTGAGTCTTGGATGTTTTCTGTGTGTATAAGTAATGTATCTGTTAAATGTATCGTCTAGTACCCATAACACAAGCCTTATTGAGCTTACCATGGGACTAGTTTGATTTGTGTAAAGATTCTCCTGTAATATTTATATTAAAAAAAAAACTGTTTTTGGTACACGGTTAGATTAGCTGGCCTGTTAAGTAAACATTCACGGATAGTTATAAGAGACTTCTTAGCGGTCTACGCTGAAGAAAACAAGAGGGTTTTGACTATTATTCCCTTCGCGACCGCAGTAGCGGGCATCCTCTGGTCTGTGAAGTTTATATATATGAGCCGGACCCGACCACTGATGATAACGCCAATTCCATATATTGGCTGTCACCGAAACCTGCTACCACTAAAACAGGAAGATGTTAGCCAGTAATATTCTTAAAAGAGTAGTGAAGGAAAGAAGTTTGTTTACGAAAGAGAGTGACGTTGGCGCCAGATCCGGCCGCAGCCTTAACATTGCGCATCGCTGACATTGACACCGTGCTCTAAATTCTGCCAAAACGCATCGCACATCGCATTTTATGCAATTCTGTCGTAACCTAGAATACAATTGTAGATTGTTGAGCATAGCACAATAGCCGTGCGAAGGCAGCGAGCGGAGGTTTACGTTTCAGCTTGGTCAACTAAATAAAATTAGAAATTCTAAAAACCCCCGACTTCTTCCACTTAAAGCCGAATATCTTGGAGACGAGTGCTCCGATTTTCATCAAACAAAGCTAAGAACACTCTAAAATTATCTATGACACAAAAAACCGCACTCAAATCGGTCTATCCGTATGGGCGCTACTATGCCACAAACAGATACACAGAGTCACAGACACATTAAACTTATAACACCCCTCTTTTTTGTCGGGGGTTAGAAATGCTTTCGTATGTCCGGCTGAGATTACCATCATCTGGCATAATAAAATGTACGCAGAGATCTCTCAATGCCGTACGCGTGGATAATAATGGTTTCAGGATGTTCTTGGGGCTGCCATGTTTTGCCGCGCATCAGGTATGTTTGCAGATTCGCGTTGATAGTTTTCAGGCAATAATACGCAAACAAGTTGCCCCCCTGATGCGTCGCGTGCGAGACAGTACCAACGCACTCCTGGATACCATTATTGACATTATGGCATTTCCTATAATGAGGAGACGGAAAGCCATACATATAGACGCCAGAAATGCCATCGTTTTATTTAATTTTATTATTTGAATTTTTGATTTGTTGAATTTTATTCGTTACTAACACCTAATTTAAATATTATTAATATTGTTACTAACACATTATGGGTTGACACCTGAAATAAACAAATAAATAAATAAACTTTCCTGTCATAATCATTATTGGACATAATGTTTTTTTCTGAACACGTCAACTTTCCAGGATTGTTTTAAAACGTACCTAACCTAACCTAATGCATTTATCAGGATGGTGCCTTAAAAAACCCTGAAAATTTAACAGTTTCACAAAAAAAGCCATTATGGCAAATGATGATTATAATAATAAAAGCAGCTGGCTGTACTCATCTTAACCTATTCTCGTAATTTTTTCGAGCATGTTCGATAATTATATTAAATTTTCGGTCAATATCTCTTTTTGATTTTTCAAAAAGGCGTATTGCAAGGCTCGCGAAGTATACAGCTAAACAGAGACATGTTCAAAAGGATTACAGTTACAAAATATATCTTTGTAAATCCATATCCATCCATACTTAATATTATAAATGCGAAAGTGTGTCTGTCTGCTTCTCTGTCTGTCTGTCTGTCTGTTACCTCTTCACGCTTCAACCGCTGAACCGATTTGAATAAAATTTTGTATGGAGATAGTTTGAGTCCCGGGGAAAGACATAGGCTACTTTTTATCCCGAAAAAATACCCTTATCAGCGATAAACGAATTTAAGGGCGGATGAAGTCGCGAGCAGAAGCTAGTTATTATATAATTGTGTACAAGACAACAATTCTTTATTGCACGCCAAAAAGAAAAACAGTACAATACAGCCTTAACATAAACTACGGCAGACAATAGGCGATCTTATAGCTAAAGAGCGATCTTCCAAACAACCTTTGACTAGTTGAAAGGACACAGAATAGCTAGGAATGAGTATGGTGAGATAAGATTATCTATTATATCCATATCCAAACTAATATTATAAATGCGAAAATGTGTCTGTCTGTCTGTTACCTCTTCACGCTTAAACCGCTGAACCGATTAGGATAAAATTTTGTAGGGAGATAGTTTGAGTCCCGGGGAAGGACAAAAGCTACTTGTTATCCCGGAAAAATACTATTATCCGTGAAAAAACAATTTAAGGCGGACGAAGTCGCGGGCAGAAGCTAGTACTGTTATAAAGTTGTAAAAATTAAGTGTTTTTTATGTATGTGTCGTTGTGGCTTCATCACGCCAATTCGGCTAACCGGATTTCAACTATTTTTTGGTACACGTGTAGCTAGGTATCTCCAGATGGTTATAGGATAGTTTTTACCCGACTATGCTTAAGAAAAAAAAGGGGTTGTATCTTTTTCTCCTCCGCGAACGAAGTTGCGGGCGCCTTGTAGTAAATAATACAACAGTAAATATACAATACATACATACGAGTATATACATAAATATATACAAAAGAAGAAAGAAAACTATGACACAGTTACCCCGCTATATGTATACCAAAAATTTACGAAACCCTTTCAGCCGATATGATGTGACCAAGCCACATCGACCTATACACACAAAAATAAAAATCGATTCAGTGACCGCCAAAAAGTCCGTTACAATAGACTTTTGAAAATATCATCAATGTACAGACAATTTATTTTTACAACTTTAATAGTATAGATAAGTTGCATATAGTAAAATTGAATTGAATTTTCTAGCCAAATTTCACCCACGCGACCGTCAACATCAACAGCCCACAATACCAGACACATCGGCTTAACAACTAAGCCACTTAGCCCCACTTAAAATGCACCAAGGCTTTCAGGCCAGACGTATCGCAAATATCGTATCGATACACATTTGAATTTGAAAGCTCAAAGCAGAGAGTTTTTATGCATCGGTCTAACCGAGCTTACGGTGGCCGGCGAGAACGTGACCGGACTTGTTGGCTTGAGGAGCACAGATTAAGTCGCAGATGGGACACTCCTTTCGTGTATTCGACAATAGATAAAAGTATTATACCTTATATGACTGGTAAAACGAAAGCTCACCGTCTCCGCCAAGTCCATAGAGTACACTGAAAAAAATACGAGCTTATCATGTGGCCTTTTAGTTTGATTGGAAATTTGTTAATAAAGATCACAATATGAACAAACTCATCACTTGACACATGATTACAGTAGTACGACTTAAAATAATCACACATTTGAACATGTTACTTGGTTGACCTAGGGGGGTTATAGCCTAAGGAAATTGTGACACTTGCTATCCGAATCAACTGTCATAGCCCATATAAAATCATGACACTTGATTCTGATTGCGAGCGTCAAAAGCGTTAGGCAATATGAGGGCGCCGCATTGCAACAGTAAACAGAGAAAATGTTGAGTTCTACCAAAACTAATATTTGTTTCAATCACTTTTACTTATTTATTTATTTTATTTATTGCACTTGATATGCTATGGCGGAAACGATTGAGTTTCTTGTTTGATTCATTAGATTTTTCTTTCAGCGTTGGTGAATCTTGCGCCCCCGGAGCTAAAATTGCGTACTTGAAACGACCATTAGGGCGAAGTTCCAGATATCGATGGATTGGTGTCGTCCCGTCTTATCTGGGCGACCTTGAAGCCGGTAACTGGAGAGACACGGTGCAAGATCGGCATAAGTGTCGCAAACTTGTGTCGCTAGCCTGGTGGTTTGGTGTTTTTAGGAAGGTACCTAAAGACATCAAACCACCAGGCCACCCAGTCATTCGGTATAAGTAGTAGATAAAACTCAATTTGAATCTATGTAGCTGATAAATCTGCAGGCACAAATCACATCGATTCATTACAGTCTCGAGTTCTCCATGATGCCAGGCATACACTTACTCGGCGACCCAGCAATGTACGTCGAATTGTCGTTGTCAATTGTCACCTGTCGCGTTTATGAACTAGGGGCCAGGTGAAGCAACCCTCCTTGAATATAAAGGTTGATGTTTTTTAAGGCACCCCAGAGGTGCAGAGGGTCCTCATAAACTCATGGTTTCCTATCCTCAGCAACACCTTTTTGCGTCGCTACAGGTGACTCCAATAGCTAGCAGGTCGCTCTCGGCGGTGCCCCGCAATGAGAGTAAAGAATTTCCAGCGTCCGCGGTTTTGCTTTCCGTCAAGCCGCTTCCACTCGATGCTACGATCGCAAAAAAAAACTTTTAACATTTGCTTCTCCTCTATAAATGGTGAGCTTCTCAATTTTTAAATGCCGTTTGTAATATGCCTCTCAACACGCAAATCCATTTAATTAACACGTGGTTTACTTTGACCACGTGTTAATTAAATGGATTTGCGTGTTGAGAGGCACTATTAATCAATCAATCAATCAAAATATTCTTTATTCAAGTAGGCCTAGTTACAAGCACTTTCGAAATTTCAGTTACATGAGACTGAATGTTTGCTGGGAGACATACAATATGATCCAACATTTGCTGCAAGGATTAGGGAAACCCAGAAAAACCTAATCAGATCAATTAACTTAAGTGTAACATTATTGATAAAATCATCATTTTAAAAATTATAATAATCAATAAGATAAATCCCAAAAGGATTGTTTATAAAAAAAAAAAATACTAGAATGTGTCTAGAATAAAATTCTAAATGTCAGAGCATATAAAACAATTAAGATTAAAATAATAATAATACCTTCGGTATTCGTTAAAATAATTATTCATATACCTACATGACGCTATAATTTACATCAATCCCACGCGGCTTCATCATTCATGTAGTCTTGTGTGCTATAATAAGCTTTAGAAAATAATTTTTGTTTCACAATATTTTTGAATAGACAACTCACTTATGCTGCTAGGAAGTTTATTATAAAATCTCACACAGTTACTCATGAATGATCTCCTTATTTTATGGAGCCTAGTAGCAGGCACTGCCAGCTTATACTTATTTCTAGTATTAATATTATGTATATCACAGTTCTTCTTAAAATGGGTAATATTTTTATATACATACATAATATTCTCATAAATGTATTGACAATGCACTGTCATTATATTAATGTCCTTAAACTTATCTCTATGGTTCATTTTATATATCGCACGAACAGCCCGCTTCTGCAGAACAAATATAGTATTAATGTCGGAAGCACTACTCCATAGTAAGATGCCATACGACATAATACTGTGGAAATAACTGAAATACACTAATTGAACCGTTATCACGTCTGTTAATTGACGAACCTTACTTACTGCAAAAGCTGCAGAACTCAGTCTATTCGAGAGATTAGCAATATGGGGACCCCATTGGAGCTTAGAATATAATGTTATACCGAGAAAGACTGTACTATTAACTAGTTCCAGTTCCTCACCTTTAACCATAACGCTTGCTTGCTCGTGTTTTACGTTACTCGTGACAAACTTAACACATTTAGTCTTTTTCTCATTCAACAATAATTTATTTACATTAAACCATAAACCAATTTACTACTTCACAGATAGCATTGTTTACGTCGTTGTAGGATCGTTGATTTCGTACGACTTTGAAAATTAGAGACGTATCATCTGCAAACAAAACTATCTCATGGTGGGTCTTTACGAGGTGTGGCAAGTCGTTTATATTGATAAGGAACAGGAAAGGTCCCAATATTGATCCCTGCGGAATCTAATCTACCAAGCTCGAAACTCAGTGTTCCGTCTGCATCTAACTTCTTCCAGGGGCAGACCCATATCGACTACAAATTGCGTACACTCGGAAGAGCTGGACGAAAATAATATTGTTTCTTTCGCAAATATTTACCCTTTCCTTGTGTCGCTTTGCCGGCCGGGCGCAAAATTAGTTTCGGCTGCGATTGGCTGCCCAATCTTATTGTCTATTGGCCGTTAACGACCGGATTACTTGAAATGCTTTGATGATAATATAATTTCACAATAAAGTGACAGTATTAGTTAACCTTTAATAAGGGCAAGTAGCATCGACTATACATATTTAACGGGCCGCTTAACGTAAGAAAATGATCACGTAGAAAAACGTTGAATTCTCCATACTACAGGAATAAAAATAAGTCAATTGCGACTATGGGGTAAATGCGTCTTTTGATGACGTCTTAGAAACGAAACACTTAACATCGACCCTCGCTCTCTTTGCATTAGTAACAGTGCCAAACATAAGGCGGGGAAGTGAGGGGTAGTTTTAAAGTGTTCACTTATTCGTCCTGACGCAATTGTCCCATTTGACCCTAATCTTTATTGTACAACTTATAAAAATACAAGAATCTACAAACCGCTTTTTGTAAGATTTATCAGAGAAACCTGTGTTCAGTGCTGGACATCAACATAAACATATAAGTTCCGAGTTCTTTTTTTAGAATTCCGTTCCAAAAAGGTAAAAAAGGAACCCTTATGGTGCGACTCTGTCTGTCTGTCTGTCTATCCGATTATTAGAGCGCCATATCTCAAAAACTATTTATGTTATCTATTTGACATTTGGAATATTAATAAACATGCTTGCCACATGTACTGCATAGAAAACATTTTTAAATCCCCCCCTTATCTCCGAAGTTTACCGAACGAAAATTTAGAATTTTTTACAATTTGTATAAATAAATATAAACATTACAAGAAAGGTATAACAATATCTCTGACTAGCAAATTTTAATTTTAATTTTCTCAAAACCTATTTGAACAGCCCGGTTGCGTTAATTTTGCACCATATTTGTATGCAATGCAATAGATATCAGGTGCAAACTTAACTTAACCGGATTCGGGTAGTAATTCAAATTCATTAATGTTATAGGGTAAGTGAAAGTTTGTACGGAACCCTCGGTGCACGAGTCCGACTCGCACTTGACTGGTTTTTTATAACGTTGTAGTAGAGACTATAATTCTCTTATATTGATATAGATAGGCGCAAGATCTACAAAGGTCAAAGAAGTCGATCCACTTCTGTTACTTTACGAACCCCGCTCGACCCTGGGTCATACGGGTCAACCGGGGTCAGACTTAAGCCAAATCGCTTATCAAAATTGGCCGGCTGATTTAATTATAAGTTTCGTATGCACTGGCGATAAGAGACACGAGAATCGAGAAAGTCTTAAGTGTGTTGTTAAGACTGTATACTTGTGTCCTTGTGAGGGTTCGGGTTGTCAAATTATAGTTCCAATGTTAGCTTCGTGTTTCATTTGTTAGGCTTAATGAAGGGAATTCGCGATGGAGATTTATTTGGTATTTATTTAAACTTTATTGCACAAAACAAAATGGTACAAATGGCGGACTTAATGCCTTAAGGTATTCTCTACCAGTCAACCATAGGGCTCAACAGATACTAGCTTAGCTTAGCTAGTTAGTGTAGGATCATTAAAGTTACAAAATAATACAAAAAAAGCAAAGAAAAGAGACACAAATCAATACATATATATACACACATACCTATTATATTATAATACAAATACATAAATACAATACAATTACAAAGTATATAATGTACCATTACACTTGAAAACATCACATAGACAATCAATCTTGTGATTTATTGAAGAGACTAGTAGGCGCTCGCAACTTTGTTCGCGGAGGAGAAAAAGTCATAACCCCTCTTTTTTTCGACAGCGTAGTCGGGTAAAAAGTATCCTTTAACTATTTGTGGATACCCAGCTACTCGCGCACTAAAAATAGTTGAAATCTGTTTAGCCGATTTGGCGTGATGAAGCCACAAACATACAAAAAATCCAAAAAATATATTTTTCAATTCAGTGACCTCCAAATAGTCCGTTACAATATTTTTTTGAATCTTCAATGTTAATATTTTTCATTTTGAAAAAAACATCAAACCCAAACTCAATCAAATATAAACTCCAAAGAATTCCACCAACATTGTTCAATTTGCGCAACCCACGGATTGTGGTACAATCCTCAAATCAAGCAAACGAGAGGGCCCACTGATGACTATCATTAGACTTAATTTAAATATGCCATCATAGGAACAAACCGTTTGAGTTATACCTATACCGGCGCGCGCAAAAGTGCTACGTTACACAACAAAAACAATAAAAATAGTTTATAGCACATGACTCTTAAAAGACATCCTAAATGGCAAATCATTATCACTCAAACACAACATTCAAAGAAATCAGAAAATTGAGTTTTTTTTTATTTGCATAGTTTTTAGAGTAAAAAATGTATCCCCTCTTCTAATACAGAAGTAGGTACCACAACCACACGATAACGCAGCGATGAAAAGTTGTGACGCCGTAGTTACGTGTGAATAGTTGCGCTGCAGCTTCTTGTAGCTACTTTCATGTGGTCGGATTAGGGCTGCCTTCCGTCCGGATTTCCCCGGATTTGTCCTAGTTTGGAGCCCGTCCGGGCGGGTTTTTGACTTGTGTCCGGGTAAAATCAGGACACTTTATGGAACTGAATAAAATCCATCACGTCAGGGGAAAATGCGATTTAATCTAAATATTCAGGGTTTTTCAAGTTTTTGTCCGGGTTCGGCTAAAATCAAGATGGCAGCCCTAGGTCGGATCGACCACACGATTGCGTTTATTTTTTACTAGCTTCTGCTCGCGACTTCGTCCCCCTTAAATTCGTTTATCGCGGATAAGGGTATTTGTCCGGGATAAAAAGTAGCCTATGTCCTTCCCCAGGACTAAAACTATCTCTTCACCAAATTTTATCTAAATCAGTTCAGCGATTTAACCGTGAAGAGGTAACAGATAGACTGACAGACAGACAGACGCACTTTTGCATTTATAATATTAATATGGATATGAAACACAAATTGTATCTATATCACAATAGACTTCTCATTTCTAGCTATTTTATGTCATTTCCTCTACCCAAAGGTTGTCTGGACGAGATCGCTCTTTAGCGATAAGACCGCCTATTGTCTACCATATTTTATGTTACGGCTCTATTGTACTGTTTCTGTTGTATTGTATTGTATTGTATAAAGGAAACTAGGAATTGCTACACTGCGCATAGTCATACGCTCGCTTAACCTTTATTTTTCTAGTGTAAACACTAGGAATTAGTGAGTATTCCATAGATATGTAGGTTGCCATGAAGCACAGAAACAATCATCATAGGAACAAAAAAAAAACTGGTCACCAAACATAAAAACTAATATTTTCTTCTGTTTCCGCGATTATTATTCATTTAAATAAAACAATTTAAAGGATTATATCGCGTATATTATCTCATTTGAGTTCCCGACGTTTTGGAAGTTTTTTAGCTTTCCATGGTCACGGGTTGGTCAACCCAACCGCAACCCAATACGCGATATAATCTGTTAAATTATTTTATTTAAATTAAAACTAGCTCAATTTCTTTTACTTTTGTCACCGCTTTTTTTTAACTCAATCACTTTTGTCACCGCCTGTACCAGTTGCCTAAGAATCATTTCCAAGTAATTACGATCGGCCTTCTGTCGTATTCGAATTTATTTAACTCGGCACTTATTTCTCCAATCTGCATTATCATTACTGATGTAATTCTATTGAAATTGTTCCAAATTGACTAAATTCTTACCATTAAAGTACGAGTACTTTCAACCTACGTTGGTGAGGGAAAGGGACCAAGTGAACTCAAATCGGTTTGGTCTTAGGTACAGTCACCAGCATTAAGATCTGCCACAACAAAGCGCGTATAAATATTTGACACGACTATATTTCTAAAGCCGTTAAGAGTCCCCAGCAAGCTCGGTTCTCCATACAAACGTCGTTACGCTCTCATTTTAAAACAACTAGCTAGTTTGCTCAGAAACTTAATAACTTATGTATTCTGAATAACTTAAGGTATATGCAGGCCTGTAATTAGTTTATTATAGCTTCAGACACCACAGTAAAAAAAATCATTGAATTTAAGTTTTAAATACAAAACTTGTTTTTGCCGTATTTCGTTTGTTTTGTAAACTGGAGCCATATAATCTAATTACAGGCCTGCATATACCTTAAGTTATTCAGAATACATAAGTTATTAAGTTTCTGAGCAAACTAGCTATACATCATGTCATTGTATACTCAAAGTTTCATCACAATCCAACACGTAGTTTTAAAATGAGAACGAAACTCCGTTTGTATGGGAAGGTGAAATTCGGCTGAGCTTGCGTGGGACTCTTAAGACGTGTCAGATATTTTCGCCCGCTTTTTTATAGCAGATATTGATGCTGGTGTCTGTACCTACCTAAGATGAGATGAGTGATGACTTGAAAAAAACGGTGAATTTTTCAATAACATAATATAGAAAATTAAGCATACGTTTAGGAAAACAAATACACATGTTTTTGTATTTGGCATTTTATGCTGGAACATATATTCCTAACTAGCTTCTGCCCGCGACTTCGTCCGCCTTAAATTCGTTTATCGCGGATCAGGGTATTTTTCCGGGATAAAAAGTAGCCTATGTCCTTCCCCGGGACTCCAAATTTCTCCATGCCAAATTTCATCCAAATCGGCTCAGCGGTTTAAGCGTGAAGAGGTAACAGATAGACAGACAGACAGACAGACAGACAGACACACTTTCGCATTTATAATATTAAGTATGGATATCCTAATATTTTCAAAGAATGATTGTAACGGACTATTTGAAGGTCACTGAATCAATTTTTTTTTTATAAGTTTGTAGGTATGTGTCGTTATGGTTGCATCACGCTAAATGGCTACCCTAGCTGCCGGTAGCTTGAAGCCTGCCCCATAATCCATACTAATATTATAAATGCGAAAGTGTGTCTGTCTGTCTGTCTGTCTGTTACCTCTTCACGCTTAAACCGCTAAACCGGTTTGGATGAAATTAGGTATGCAGTTATTTTGAGTCCCGGGGAAGGACATACGCTACTTTTTATCCCGGAAAAATACCCTTATCCGCGATAAACGAATTTAAGGCGGACGAAGTCGCGGGCAGAAGCTATTGTGTTTATATTTTATTTTATACGAATTTATTTAACTTTATTCTTGTAGATACATGTATTTTAAAATAAACCCAACCTAAGATACAAAAATTAAAAATGTTCAAACGACGTGGTTATTTATTTATTTAAACTTTATTGCACAATACAAGAAAGTACAAATGGCGGACTTAATGCCATAAAGGCATTCTCTACCAGTCAACCATTAGGCTAAACAGAGATATTATTGGTGCGGGATATCGGTATCAGACTTGTACAAAATAATACCCAAGTTACATAGTATACAAACTATACATCATACATAATATATATAAAAATGATACATATATATATATATATATATATATATATACATATAGATACCTGCTTCTAAACTATTATGAAGACTCTTAATCTTCAAGATTTCCCAAGAGATGCTTGCACAACTTACACTTGAAGGAGAATTTACTCTGAGCTTGTCGGTTATGTTATTATTCCTTCATGATACAAACAAAACAATAAAATAAACAAACATATTGTTACTCTTTCTTCCTACTTTATTTAAAATCGCTGAATTAGTGAAACTAAAAACCATTACTCAACTAACGCAAGTACCTTTTCAGTATACATATATACTTATCTCGACACGGCTAAAAACAAAACAGCTGATCGAGTGTCACATTGACGCATCAATAGATGCGCGTGCGTCGGGTTCAACGACTAGACCATTCGGTCAAGGTCTCGTTCTTTCCAGTGCCACGTTACGTCACAAGATGGCGCTGTTATAAATATTGCGTTAATCTCATAATAGTCAAAATTATATGCAAATTTTGACATTAGTATATTTTTGCTTCTAACTTGTTCGTTTGTCTATTCTCTTTGATGTCTACTTTTCTATCTCGTTTGTTCAAAGGTTAACTGGAAGAGATCCCTTAAAGGTATAAATAAGTTCGCCTTTGTACACTTATTTTATTTTTCTGTACTTGTTCTGCTGTTTTTTTCTACAGTAGGTACATAGTCTACAAACATACAAAATCATATTCTAGTTTAAATTGATAGAATGAACATGAAAATTATATTTTTCTACTCAGGAAGTATATAGATAAGAACTTCACGAATCATACTAAAAAGGCATACTTTTTACATTGGACAATCATTCTATATTCTATGGTTTATATTATATGTCACTGAACTGTAATACCTATATTATATAACTTCGCACATAACTAAAATGATTTATATTTATTTTTATTTTTATTTATTTGGAGAACCAACAGCTTTACATAACTTAAATAGAATTACGATAGAAAAAAAAAGCCAATTACAGGAACTCACGGACAGAAGCAGTATAACTAAACTTAAACTAAGTGCTTACTCGACACAACAGCCCGTGTAGACAAGACATTATTAAGCTAGTACGAGGACACTTGGATTATGTCGAATTACAATGATTCATTACATTAAATTAACAGTAAGTGCCCAGTGAACAGTAATAAAATATCACACTCAAATAAAACACCTCGCTGTCAGACTTCGCCTCACGGAAGGGATCTTACAGTTAAATATGTCAATATCTAGTTCTTTCGTCACGCTATTCACACTACGACTCGCACGCAACAGGAAGCTATTTTGTCTGTAATTGGATGATGCAGATTTAAGAGATAAGAGGGGATTTCAAACAAAGAACGCAGTGTTTTTGAAATTATTTTTTTAGCTATGTTTTATTTGCATTTATGGCTTTAGCTATTTTGTATTTATTTATGTTTATAGGTTAGTCGTAGAAAAAGTATTGTATACAATAGTTTAGATTAGTTTTTTAAGTCTTGTACCTTAATTAGGCCACTCAGCATGCTTCGTGGCCTAAACACGGTACTCGACTGAAATAGCATACATTATGTAACGATTGCATAAAATACTATTTTTAAATACCGAAATGTAAAATGTTCTCTTTCGTTACTCCCTGTATACTTAAAAGACATCGCATAAGTTTAAAATCCATGTTTTTATACTTGTATATGTGTGTGTGTGTGTGTGTGTGTTTACAATATCGTAGCAAACGTTTAAACCGATTTGAATGGATACATTTTATATCTTTCAGCGACATTGTCCGTGCTTAGCATGGATTTCAATGCTTGGGCATATAATTTATTGACGTACTTTCAGCTGACAGTACAGACAGATAAGTACAGCATACTGTAAATATATTGTTAAGTATGCGCAAATATTAATAATCTAGAGGGTGCCCGTAACTTTGTTCGCGGAGGAAAAAAAGTCCTAACCCCTCTCTTATCATCAGCGTAGTCGGGTAAAAAGTATCTTATAACCATTTGTGGATGCCTGTGTACCAAAAATAGTTGAAGTCCGTTTAGCTGTTTCGGCGTGATGAGGCCACAACAACACATACAAACAATCCAAAAAAAAAAAAAAAAAAATATAGTCCGTTTCAGTATTTTTTTAAATATCTTTAATATACAGAAATTTCTATTTTACAACTTTATAATGGTATATATAATTTAGAACAAAAAATAAGTTTTCCCCACGGCCTCCCCCGCGCGGCCATTTTTTTCGCTTATATTCGGGAACTGCGTTTATATTTTTAAAAGATGTTTTTGTCACTCTCTACATATACAAATACCTCATATTTTATTAACTAGCCCAGATACATAACTTTTTTGCATCTAGTCAGAGCAGTTTTTTAGATTCACCTAAGTATTTAAAAGGAAATAATGTTTAAGATAAAAATTCAATACCGTTTAATGGTCGTATAATAGTTTCATTTTGCATGAAAATATACTACACTGACAGAATGGGGAATGGATGAATCAAAAATCTTGATATTTTGTTTATATGTAGAAAAAAGCCACCTTATTTTCAGAAAAAAATACAGATTTTTCTGTGGCTTAGAAAAAAATAAAAAGATGAAAAGGTGTTTGTAGAATGAGAGTAAAATTGCTGTAAATGTAGGTACTGTTATTCTGAACCGTACCGTATAAGGCCGTATATAGGTCCACCAACACCTTATGTCTTTTTATTTTATTCCAAGCCACAAAAAAAATCTGTAATTTTTTTCTGTCAATAAGGAGGCTCATTCCTACCTATTAACAAAATTTCCTGATTATTGAAAATTTTCATCCATTCCCCATTAAAATATAAAGATATCACATGTATGAGCAGAAGACATTATTTGATTTCTTTTCTATTTTAGTTACGAATTTAACATGCTTAAAAACGGCCATTATTACTACTGACAGTTCTGCTTCGAGCCTACGATTCAAGAAGTGTAGCTGAGGACCACAATTTGATTTGGATAATAGTTTCATAGAGCTCTTTTTTATATACTAAAAGCCTTATAGAATTTGTCTTAAACAATGAAAATAGATTAATGTACATTTATTTAGATTTTCTGCTCAGTACGCCTCATTTGTGAAATACTGCTTAGTAAATTATTAATATAAAATAATTAAGCCCTTCTGGCATATGTGTAACTGTCTTTACAGATTAGGACCATCTGGCATGTCTTTATTTGTTTTCTCAAAGTGGTTAGTTTGCACAAATTGTAACTTTGACAGAGAAAAATATATCTTTTTCTCAGTCAACGCGTGACCATGAAAAGCTGAAAAGCTTCCGAAACGTCGGGAACTAAAATGAGATAATATACGCGATATAATCCGTTATTTTTTTTTTATTTAAATGAAAATAGATTTCTGCCAATGTGCAGATACCTTGATTATGTTATAGGTACTCGTAATGAAGCTTTCCGTAATCTATGCGTTTAAAATGACGGTACCCAGTCATACATCGCAGTCATCGTAGGATAGCCGTGGAGTTGGCCGCGGACCAAGAATGTGAGTGATGACGAATTTCCGGTTGGATACGGCGACATTTTGTCAGAGACGGTTTTTGCTGTGTAATAATTCAGGGAAAATCGGCAAAATTGCCGGACTGAGCGTTGTAGGGTCCCGGTGTCCTAGACACTGACCGCTTATTTATTTAATACACTATGGTCATTTTTTGCCGCATGCCGAGTGAGCTGTGGGCCAGTAGGCCTCCCCAATAGCGCGCCACGGAGTGCGATTAGCGATAAGCTGAGGGTGCCGGGACCCCACGGACTTGGTCTCGACCCCAAGAAGTACAAATTTGTATTCAGGGCCGAAGCCTTTTTTTAATGATTTTAAATTCTTCGACCGCCTTTGCTACCGCTTCTTCGGCAGATCTTCTGCGGAGGCTAGTCCCGATCCCCACGATTTTTTCATAGTTAGATATATTAAATAGTACGTTGGCAATCAATAAGGCATCAAAAGATTATCTTTGAAGCGTATTCTGAACCCTCTGAAAACGAAACGTTTGCGCTTGATCAATTTTGGTATATTATTTATTATATGAGATATTGTGTGCGATGGACGCGAAGTACAAACGAGGTGAAATGGCGCGAAAGAAGTGCGTCGCGAGAAAACAACAGTATCTGTCCTTGTCTATAATAATACGGTCAGACTAAAAATAAACGTAATAGCAACGGTGTATTTTGTATATACTAGCATTTAAAGTAATCGGATTCAGTGGGAATAATGAAATTATGATCTTTATTCTGTAAGTAGGCCGCAAGGGTACTTTACAAGTCTGACTCTACGGCATTTCCTAAGAGGAGACCACTGCTGAGAAGAAAGGTCCATCTCCAAGACGTGGTCTTCACTCGAGAACACACTGAAGCCTTGTTACTTTACCTTTCAGGAGGTAAACATTATGTGGTCGCGATCCTCAGCATTGAGGAAACGAGGAAGATTTAAAAAAAAATTTTTTTTTTCTTTATTTCACTTTATTAAGATACCTGAGGTGCTTGAAAACGAAAGTGGAAAGCGCGTGTTGATGTCACCGGTTGTGATGACCTACGGAGCCGAGACGCGGTGTCTAACTAAGGGCCTCTTAAGGAAGCTCAGAGTCACTCAGCGAACTATGGAAAGGGCTATATGCTCGGGATCTTTCTACGAGATCGAATCAGAAATGAGGAAATTCGTATACGAACCAAGGTCACCAACATAGCAAACAGAGGGTAAGCAAACTGAAGTGGAAATGGGCAGGGCACATAGTTCGAAGAACCGATGAGGCAGAAAGGTTCTCGAGTGGAGACCGCGTACCGACAAGCGCAGCGTGGTGGTCCCGCAAAGTGGTCGGACGACCTGGTTAGAGTTGCCCGGTCTCGCTGGATGCGGGTCGCCGCTATCCGGCCCATGTGGAAATCTATTGAGGAGGCCTATATTGAGCAGTGAACGTCGTGTGGCTAAAATGATGAGATGAGTGAAATTATCTCAAATAAACGCATTGTATATTTAATTCCCTATTGTTTAAATAGGTTTAATGCTTAAGACGCGTAGGTACGCGCTTATGTCCCGCACATTTCCATTATATTCTCAATGACTATAGTCTAGACCCTACGCTGCATGCATACAAATATTTTTATTTTTATGTCCGAACCCGCGACCCTTCATTTTGCAGGCAGACCGCATGCCACCGTCAAATGGATCGTTAAAGAGGCAATAAAATACACTTTTCTGCGATATCATTTACAACAAAGTGTGAAAGTCATATAACGGTTGTATATCCGTCGGGCACCAGCTTTATAGAGGAGATAACAACTTTGTTAATGTTTTTGAACATTATTTTATTATAAGAAGAACCAAGGTCGTCGACATAGCGCAGAGAGTTGCTAAGCTTAAATGGCAGTGGGTGATGATGGTTCTTGGGGGAAGCCTATGTCCTGCAGTGAACGTCTGAAGGCTGATATGATGATGATGTGTTGTGACTATAGTAATTATGTTGTTAAACGCAGTTTTTTGGAACAACATGCCTTAAATACTTGTTTATCCATCTAAATTGGTATTCCATCTTGGGGATGACTTCACGCCTATGTATCTATCAGTGGCGTGGCGTACATACCGATTCCCACCGGGATGCCCAAGGAAAAGTGTATAACCACCTTTTTCTTTAAATATGAGTAAATGAATACGCTTCGGCTTCCTGTAATCTATCAGTACAGACCATTTACAGCGCTCAGTAGGAATGTCGAACTTTAACAATCATTTCTGGTTTACTTTATTTGTAGTTAGTCCCATATGCAAAAAACAGGATAATTGTGTTCTTAAAAAATATATATCATCATCGTCATTGCGGTTGATCTAATCATATGTAGGCGTCTTCCCTCTTCCTCCACTCTCGGCGATCCTGTCATCATCATCATTGCAGCCATAGAACGTCCACTGATGGGCACAGGCCTTCTCAATAGATTTCCCCATGGGCCGGATAGAGGTGACCCACATCCAGCGAGTCCCCGCAATTCTAACCAGGTCGTCCCACCACCTTGCGGGTGGCCTCCCCACGCTGCGCTTGACGGTACGCGGTTTTCTCTCAAAAACTTTTCTACCCCAACAGCCATCGGTTCTTCGAACTATGTGCCCTGCTCATTGCCACTTCAGTTTGCTTACTCTGTTTACTATGTCGGTGATCTTGGTTCGTCTACGAATCCCCCTATTTCACGTCCCGAGCATAGCCCTTTCCATAGCTCACTGAGTGACTCTGAGCTTCCTTAATAGGGCCACAGTTAGAGTCCACGTCTTGGCACTGTAGGTCAACACTGGTAATACGCACTGGTTGAAGACTTTCGTCCTCAAGCACAGAGGTATCCTGGACGAGAACACGGCAATCCGGTGCCCGTCATAAATATATATCGTCCCAATTTCTACCACGATTAAATCTTACGATTAGTACCTTGCCCATTTTTTTGTGCATAATGCAGCACGATCCTACCCAAACCAAATACCCTCACAGATAAACAAAGCGATATTTTAGGGAGATCTGTGCCAATGCATGCGATTGATTTTCGTTTAGAGCGGGCTCTAAAGATTATTTCTGTTTTGCATCGCCGGTATAATACGCGAATAAAATACGTTTTGGAACAGGTTTATTTTATTTATCTTAAGTCCTATTCTGTCAGTTTCTACTTATATCGAGAGATAAATGTAAATGTTAAGATTTATCCTGTAGTTGGATGTTTGGAATAAGTGTAACGGTACCATTTACTTACATTTCTTAATAATATACCATGTACATGTATATTTATATACGCGTTTTTGCTAATGCACTTTTTCATATCGTATTTTTTTGTATAAACGGCTGCGGAACCCTATCCTGAGCATGGTGCGATATGCTCTTCGTCGGTTTTTTAGAATAGTTCTTTACTCTTAAGTATGAACCAATGTAACGCAATGGTGTTGGCATTGGTGTTGTCATGTTACTTATCTTTTATGATTCAATAAATGAAATGAAATGAAATTTGTATTTGGTGTAAGTAACTGATTGTTATCATTCGTCTCGTTTCCACTATAGTTTTAATTTTTTTTCCTTTATTAACGGCACAAGGTCACATTTATTTTTCTTTTCGATGAGGAAAAAAAATGTGTAATTTTGCTGTTTCGCAAAATCTCGTAATCAAGATTTATTTACGAGCTGAAACTCTTGTCGTTGGAGCAATTTCCAAGGAAAATGTAAAAAAGATAAAAAAATACATGTTCCTATTTTACCTTTAAAGATATTTCGTTTTGATGATATTTAAAAAAATATTGTAACGAAAAATACTATGAAAAATATATTTTTTGAATTTTTTGTATGTTTGTATGTGTAGTTGCGGCTTCATCACGCAAAATCGGCTAAATACATTTAAATTTTTGGTACACCGGTAGCTGGGTATCTCCAAATAGCTTTATAATACTTTTTACCCAACTACGCTACGGAAAAAAAACAGGGTAATGACTTTTTCTCCTCTGCGAACGAACCTTCTAGTTTTTGTAATAAATTTAGTTTTTGGACTAAATCTTCGTATAAGTCATCATAATTATCGTTTGTCATCATATCCTGACAAAATCCCATCGCTATACAATTTGTCAGCGCCTTGGCAAGACGACCGAACCTTTGCGCCAAGCAAGCTCAACTGGGTAGCGACAGTCAAATTATGATTAATTTTGCTGTTTCTAGTTTGCCAAGCTGTCTGGTAATTTTGGGTTTTTGGCGCGTTTTCTGAAGTCGGTATGGAGACACCATCAACAAGCAACACTCACTAAACTCATATCTATCCATGCTAATATTATAAATAGGTATTATAAATGGGAAAGTGTGTCTATCTGTCTGTCTGTTACCTCTTCACGCTTAATCCGCTGAACCGAGTTGGATGAAATTTGGTATGGAGGTAGTTTGAGTCGCGGGGAAGGACATAGGCTACTTTTTATCCCGCAAAAATACTCTTATCCAAAAAAAAAAAGAAGCTAGTACTATTATAAAGTTGCAAAAATGAAATATCTGTACATTGAAGACATTTTCCGAAAAATATGTGATCCGGACTATTTGAAGGTTAATGAAAGGAAACATAATTTTATTTAGATTTTTTGTTTGTATGTGTAGTTATGGCCTCCTCACGCCAAAACGGCTAAACGAATTTCAACTAATGTTGGTGCACGGGTAGTCGGGCATCCACAGAAGGTTATAGAATACTTTTTACCCGACCACGCTGAGAGAAAAAAGAGCTTAATATTGCTCCTCCGCTCGAAGTTGCGGGCACTTTCTAGTCAATACTATTAAGTTTTAAAAATGAAATGTCTGTACATTGAAGATATTTTCAAAAAAGTAATTGTTACGGACTATTTGGAGGTCACTAAAACGAAAAATATTTTTTTGGGATTTTTTGTGTGTTTGTATGTGTCGTTGTGGCTTCATCATGCAAAACCGGCTAAACAGATTTCAACAATTTTTGGTACACGCACGGGTAGCTGGGTATCTCCAGATGGTTATAGGATACTTTTTACCCGACTACGCTGACGAAAACAAAGAGAGGTTATGACTTTTTCTCCTCCGCGAACGAAGTTGCGAGAACGAAGTATTAAATAATGGCTGAACGACAACCGTGTCATGCGAAGGCGTGGTGTAATCATCCTCTATAAGCGTTAAAGTATAGTTATGTATGATAATTAATGATAGGCTGAGCGTAATCGTTGATTAATAAATAAACAAGCATGGTGAAATTGAGCTATAACCACTAGAGTACAGAATGAGCAAATCATGAAAGTTTTTATGGATAACATAATCATCCGACCAAAAGATGCCCTAAAATTGTACTCTTCAATGATTCTAAAGTTCACAAGAAAGTCCCGTCTATAGATCTAGTGTCGTATGAAAGAAGGATAGTGCATAAAAAAGTATACTTTCGCTTTTAAACACTCACGAGCGTAATTTTCAATCTTCAACAAAAAATGTGCACATGTTTCTCCCATTAGTAAAAGTTTTTTAAGCAATATACTTGTATCATTTTAATTTATAAACTACATGGGATTAAAATTCTTTCCACGTCCTTAAATTCATCCTTAGCCTCGCTAGTTCGCAGATCCGCGTTCAGCGCAAATATTTACACCAACGACCCAGCTGAGGTCAATTTTCCTTCGTCCAGCCGTTAAAAAACCTAAAAACCACATCACACCAACCAAAAAACCACTTTAGTACAACGTGGTCAGACACAAATTTCAAGACTTCTGCAGGAGATACAGGGCATTGAATTTAATACTAAACCAAGAGAATACGAGTTTTAATAGCAAGAATCTAAAGTGATATTTCGTTTGACGCACTGAGAACTACGTTTAGTAGTAAAACAATGCAACTGCGTTTTTGTCTCGTCGGAAAATGAGTCTAAGTTTGTGGGTGCAGAGTTGGTATTGGTTCGTTTTGGATTATACCAAGTGTAGTGCACTTCGATTGTAGCTGCACCTCTGAACAGGGAGACTGATTTACAGTTATTAATAACTATACGACTGCTTAATGTTCGGGATTATCTATAGCGATGTGTAACGTGTGTTTGTGAGTTTGCTTGTGTGGTGTACAGTACAATGACATTTTGTAATGTGTGGATGTGTCATGCTTAGACGTTATAGTCCCCATGTTTTAGATAATAATTGATTTTACAATGGCAAGGGTTTTCAAAAGTACGCAATTTTTTTCTTTTATATTTAGCTTTTACTAAACATAATTGGAAGAAAATCATAATTAATTATATTCGTCTTTCGAACAGAAAAATCAATATTTCTGACAAAACTTAGCTCTATATGTAAATGAAAATAAGAATTCTCAATGAATAGATATTAAGATTAGAAATTTTAGAATTACTTTAAATATGAAAATCATTATTTTTTATAGGCTCCTAGTAACTAAATTTATTATAGGGTGTCTATAGAAATATCAAGGGTACAAACTGAATATTGATACATTCTAGCCACTAAAATTTGTTGAAAATGAAATTGCAGGACTTATCGCAATTTCACCCACAAACACTAACAGTTGACATTGAATAAATACTTATACTCGTATATCTTGCTAATTTTATAAAGTATTATCATAACTTCGTTTTTGGGGGGAAGAAAAAAGTCATAACTCTATTTTTTACTTGAGTATAGATCGGCAAAAAATATCCTATAACCATCTATGGATGTTCAGCTTACCTATGATAAATATTTGAAATCTGTTTAGCCGTGAAGGTACTGCAAAGACGCATACAAATAATCCAATATATTTTTCGATGCAGTGACCTCGAAATAGTTCATATCACTTTTTTCTTAAAAACATCTTCAAGGTACAGTCTTTTTCTACAATTTTCTTATAGTATAAATGTCAAAGTTTTTTGTTGCTCAATAAAGGGTAAGGTATCAAATGAATTTAGATGACAGGTACACAAACTAATCGGAAAATGAATTAAGACTAGGATACTTTGTCTTGATTCCTGTTAAAGCATAAGCTGCAGCTAAATGTAGGTTACGGCGTTGTTGCTCAAGATTGCTTGATTTTCATGTCATGACGCAATATTAACATCGCAAAGCAAATTCTGAATTATATCCCCTGGCAAGAACCGCATAGGTGTATTTCAGATCAGTAGCCGACTGACGAGTAAGTTTGTTTATTTCCTTAAGCAATGGTTTACTTTACTGCTCTCCATTTACGAAAGAACGTAACTAACGGTCATTTCATACTGAAATACGCCATTTTAGATGGACAGCATTAGCTGCATGTGATTTCGAAACCGCTGCATCGGGCAGATGGTTATACATAGCTACTGAATGTAGCTCTAACCCAGATAATGTCTACACAATGTTTTACAAATATTGAATTAATCAATGCAAATAAGTGAAGTGTACAGGTTTACCGCTTAACTGAGTCTATCCCTGAGGTATAGGACCGGTACGAGAGAGTTGACGCGACATGACATGTTAACTGTCTCGCTATACAAGCCTGACGTCCTACTGAGTTACGCGTTGTTAAATACATATGAAACATTCAAGAAATGTGCTGATTACGTAAATATTTGCCCTTATCGGAATTTGAACCCAGGACTGTCAGCTTCGCAGGCACTACTGCTGAGCTAAACAGATCGTCAAAATCCCAATGTAAGCGCCACATATTCATGAGATCGTAACTACCAGGAATTGAATCTGCGACCACTCTGTCAAATCATTTAGCCAGACGGTCTAAATGTAACGATGTTTAAAATGCAATAAAAATCGCATAAATTCCCAAAACGCTCGAACGATAAGTTTACACCGCGAGTTTACAGTTTATTTGCATTAGCAATCGACCCGTCTGTCCTGCACCTCGAGGTTACCTTACCGGTCGTTACCCCGCCGCCCATCATAGGGCTACGTACCAAAGACAGGCCTGATGTGTCCATGACTGGTATTGGTAAAGTAAACTAATAATGATGATTGACACTTCCGAATGAAGATATTATAGTGACCACTTATCTCAACACAAGCCTCGCATATGTATAGATGTTAAGTGTCGACACTTAAATTCTAAACAGGGTCAGAATTGAGATATTTGCAATAATGTTCATTTGTATTAGCAATCGACCCGTCTGAAGGTTACCGGTTACTTCAAGGTTACCGGTCGGTACCCCGCTTCCCATCATAGGACTACGTACCAAAGACGGGCATACTGAGTCCAAGATTGGTTTTGAAAATCACAATGATACCGATGATGAGATAGTGACCACTAACCCCAACATAGGCTCATAGCATGAAAATATATGCTAACGAGAGCTCGACAATTTGATTCTTTACAGCGCAGTGCAGTGCTACTTATAATATAATAAATTTGCATTAGCAATCGAACCGTCTGTCCTGCACCTCGAGGTTAATGACCCCGCCGCCCGTCATAGGGCTACGTACCAAATACGGGCCCACTGTGTCCATGACTGGTAGTAAAGATCACATGGATAATGATGGTAGTATTTAACGCTTTAGTCACCTATTAGGCCAACATAGACCCAGCACTTGGAGATATAATATAAGTAGAAAATTAAATTTTACTGGTTTATAGCTGTAATCAACTCCATTAAGCACCCGTGCTTTTTACATTACATAATTGCACTAGTAGCTTTGCAGTACAGTTTTTTTATACGTCGGCAAGGAGTTTTTATGTACAAGAATAAGTACAGCTTCTATCAATTACCTCAAAATAATCCCGGCATATAGCCTCACGAGATGACAATTATTTCACTCTTAATAGGTTCGGCATGGCAATCAAATCATTTGTCCTTGCACCCCAAGGTGCATACCGAGCTCATTACCCCGCCGCCCATCATAGGGCTAGGGCCCATAGACAGACCTAATGTGTCCATGATTGGTCTTAGTAAAAAATACTTGAATAAAGATTAATTTTAATGACCAATTAGTTCAACATAAGCCTCGCACATGTATGTATAGGTGATAAATGTCAATAATTTCATTCTTAACTGGGTCGGAATAGCGATATTTGCATTAGCAATCGACCCGTCTCAAAAATTCATTTATTTTTACGAATTTCCAGATTATAAATCCTTTGACTCCGTCGAGTTTATAAAATTATTAATCGAGGTACACAATTAACAAAAAACTGTTTTAGACAAATATTACGTATTTGTAATGTATCGCAGTATTCGTTACCAACTCTTATACTTTTAGGCACCATCAGTAAATACCTAATCAGCAATCTGCTGGTTTTTCCTGCACCTCGCGCCTTTTTTTATATTATAAGGGGCTAACGAGCAGACGGATCGCTTCCTCAACATTTAAAAAAAATATAATAATAATAATAAAGCCTTTTTATTTCCCATAAACCTACTTTACAATATTACTTTAATTTCTATTTCCTAATGTTAGTAGATGACTCTAGTGTTAGTACAATATTGCAATTTATCCTTAAATTATTTAGTTATTATTTAATATTATTTACAGGAATCCCTTATTTAGGGTATAGGCCTCCCCAAATTTCTTCCATTTCTTCCTATCCTGCGCTGTCCTCATCCATTTCTTTCCTGCAACTGTTACTATATCATCCACCCATCGTTTTTGTGGCCTTCCTGCTTTCCTTTTTCCATTTGGACCGGTCCATTTCCTACACTTGAGAGTCCACCTTTCGTCTGTATATCTCGCTACATGGCCGGCCCAATTCCATTTTAAATTGAATGCGTGATGTAAAGCGTCTGTTAGTTTGGTCTTTCTTCTGATTTCTTGACTTCTACTTTATCAATCTTTCTTATGCTCAAGATGCTTCTTTCCATTGCCCTTTGGCAAGTTGCTATTTTATTTTTTATGTTTTTTGTAAAGGTCCAAGTCTGGGAGCCGTAGGTCAAGCACGGTAAAATGGTAAAACGGTAAAATTCCTCAACATTTACCGATTGTTAACTACGACACTAACTCAACATACATGTACAACCCAAGAATCGGGTCCTTTACTCACAGATCAGCTCCTTTTTATGAACTGTTAAAACGCTCACAGAGGTGAAGCATTACAAAGAAAATAAGACGTAAACATAAATTTTGGTAGATGTTTTCTGCGTAACTTCTAAAAAGGCATTTAACTTCTAAAAAGTATACAGTTAACAATTGACTATCTTTGTGTCATAGATTGGTATTGATAGATCCATCCAAATTGATAATGACGCTTTCTAATCAATGTTCCCGAACGCTGCTGATTATAAACCATATAAGCAATCCAAAGTTTACAATCTGTGCTCGGCTGGGGTTCATTAGTGTTCGTTATAGCAATGCAATTAGCAGATCGAACCGTCTGCCCGTACACCTTGGAGTTGCCGGTCATGGACCCGGGTCCATTATAGGGCTATGGCCGAAAGTGGGTGGACGTTCATTAATTATTCAATGTAATATGATTAGTAATATTAGGAACTTAATGATACGATAATATTTTCTTCTGTTTCCGCGATTATTACTCATTGAAATAAAACAATTTAACGGATTATATCGCGTATATTATCTCATTTTAGTTCCCGACGTTTCGGAAGCTTTCCAGATTTCCATGGTCACGGGAGGACTGAGAAAAGATGTATTTTCCTCTGTCAAAGTTACAATTTGTGCAAACTACCCATTTTTTTTTTTTTGAAAAAACACAAATAAAGCTGTACATACATGCCGGATGGGCCTAAGCTGTAAAGACAGTTACACATGTGCCAGAAGGGCTTAATTATTTTATTCTAATAATTTACCAAGCAGAATTTCACAAATGAGGCGTACTGAGGAGAAAAGAAACGCTGCAAAGAAAAACTCCCAGGCTATCTCATTACTAATTATAATATTTAAAAAACAGAGACTATTAAACTACTTTTAAACAAATAAGATATTTTACACCGTTCGGAATTAAGGTTTTGCAGTCCTGTGTCTCGCTAGTTCCTTGATGAGATGTATTACAGGATCCCAAGCTGGTGGTAGTGACAATCCATCTTCTCTATTGAAATTAGGATGCTTTTTAATCTCAATAGCCTCCTGGGAAAATATCTTTTTTCTTTGGCAAGGATAGAAGGTTTATAAAACTTAATTGAGTGGTTTGGTTTGTCAATGACATGTTCACAAACTGCAGACCTATTACACCGATGGTGCTTGACATCTGCTATGTGCTCCTTCACCCGGGTTGATACACTGCGTTTCGTTTGACCAATGTATGAAAGACCACACTCGCAGTCCAGCTTATAAATGCCTGCACTCTGCAAAGGGGTGCTACTCTTCACGGGTCTACGGTATTGAGACACCTTCTTCAACGGCATGAAATATGTTTTTATAGAAGCACGCTTCAAGATGTTTCCGATCTTGTCTGTGACCCCTTTCACATATGGTAATACGGCAGGTTTACGCTCGACTGTTGGTTTCTTCATACTGGGATTCTGCTTGGAACGTGGTATCTGGAGCTCGTTGGCTCGAAGCGCACGTTTGACATTCTGTAACTCAGCAGTCTGATGTTGATTATCGCAGATACCCCTGGCTCTCTGAAACAAAGATTTAGTTGTAGCAAGTTGACAGGGATGGTGGTGAGATTTGCCATTCAAATACCTATCTGTATGCGTAGGTTTCCTATATACAGTATGACCTATGTCATTTTTAGGACCTCTAATTACTAGCACATCTAAGAATGCAAGTGATTTTTGATTTTCCAACTCCATAGTGAATTTAATTTTACTATGCATGGAGTTCAGATGGTCTAAGAAAGCTGAAACACTAGATCTAGGTAAAATAGTAAAGGTATCATCTACGTATCTATTAAAGATCCTCGGCTTGACAGGTGCCAATGAAAGCGCTCTCTCCTCAAAGTCTTCCATGAAAATATCGGCGACGACAGGAGACACCGGAGATCCCATTGCCACACCATCAACTTGCCCGTAGAATTCACCATTCCATAGCATATAGCCAGATGTAAGGCAGTGTTGTAATAACTCAGCACGACCATGACCATCATCAGCATGACTAGTTGAAATCTGTTAATCAGACGATTTGGCGTGATGAAGCCACGAGTTAAATTCAAACATATCAAAGAAAAAACGGTACAGTGACATCCAAATAGTCCGTTACATTTTTTTAAAAATATCTTCAATGTTCACAAACATTTCATTTTTACAACGTTTATCTCGGATAAGGGCATTTTTCCGGGATAAAAAGTAGCGTATGTCCTTCCCCGGGACTCAAACTATCTCCATACGAAATTTCATCCAAATCGGTTCAGCGGTTTAAGCGTGAAGAGGTAACAGACAGACAGACAGACAGACAGACAGACAGACAGACACACAGACAGACAGACAGACAGACAGACAAACTTTCGCATTTATAATATTAGAATGGATATGTAGATTTTCTTTCGAGACCATGAACGTAATGCCATCGCCGTGTCCGAAATGTCTCGGTGCCTTTTGGTATATAGTTGTCACAGAAACTAAGATACACATACTATTTTTTCCTTGAAAATGTAAAGTTGTCAATGAATAAGCAGGATACCAACGTAAGCGAATTCTCGGGAAAAACCTACTTTTCAACATTGCAATTAGCAGATCGTCTTCCCGTCCAACTTGGAGTAACCGTTCATGGACCCGCGCTGTCCATTACCGGGTTAGGCCGAAACTGGGCCGACTTAGACTTAAATCCTTAATTCCAGCAAGTAAGTGGTTATAAAATCAAAAGTAACTCCGTCTGTCGATCTGCCTGTCTGTCTGTTACTTTGTCACGTTGAGGGCTGCGGGGACTTGCTGGATGCAATTCCCCACTATCCGGCTCATGTGGAAGTCTATTCAGGAGGCCTATGTCCGGCAGTGGACGTCCTGATGATGATGATGATGATGATGATGATGATGATGATGATGAAAGGCAACAAAAAAAAGAAAACATGCGAATACAGGTCATTTTTTACTTTTAATTTATTAAACAAATAAAATAAGTCGTGATTTAAACAAAAAAATCTCACGCGCGAGATCTTTGAAACAAATCTTACGAAATGTCACCAGGGGGTAGGGGGCTCAGATCGCCAGATAGCAAGCGATCACCGTCGCCCAATTTTTAAGCAGTTTATCCATACATACAGACTGTATATTTGCATGACTTACTTAGTCTATATGTATGATTCCAAATGTTAGATTTTAATATCATTATTTTCACTTTGTCTATTGCAAATAAGTATATTTCATTTCATTTCTGCACATCTATTTCGCATACTCTAGTAAAGATCACGGCACGACAAGGTCGGTTCAAACACCCGAATATCCGCACATTACAATTTTATGGTTTACTTGTGCAAGCGCAACAAAACAAACTGATTCGCGCGTCTAATATTAGAGGCGATAGAAACGTGACGTCAGAGATGCTACAAGTGTAATAGCGGGCAGTATTTTGACTTTACTTCTTAATTTAACGCTCAAAACAGTCTAATTTGGCGAGTAAATTTTAGTTGCATGCACCATTCAAAATTAAAAAATATATTTAAAAACTCAGTTTATATTTCTCTGATATGAGTACGTTACACTTAAGAGACTTTTGAAAATTCAATTTGCATGACTATTAGTACGAAGTCCGCTGTTGGCAGATTTATATAAAAGAATATCAACTACAATTAAACCTTAATTCCAAACTAGAATGTGCCATTTCGTCCGCGGAGGAAAAAAAGTCAAAACCTTTCTTTTGTTTACTACTGTCAAATAAACTATTCTGTTCTTTTTTTATTAGTCTTTGTATCAGTATTGTAATAATTATTATAATGTTTTCTCATTCAATAATCAACTTTTTTTCTGATTAAATTAACTTTGACGCCGCTAAATATATCACAAAAATTTAGTTTAATAATTTTATTGTTGCACATAGAGTTTTAATTTGTTTATCTGTGCGAGCACCTTTTGCTCATTATGCTGTAAAAAGAAACGTAGTCATAGTACTGGTTATGCTACGTACACTGTGCCTTTGGCTAGTTCTCTGTAAAGATTAGCACACTTGTTTTCAAGAAGCAAGGTCAGGATTGATAGTGTGTGAACTCTAAATGTCAATGCACTAGAATCTAAGGTGACTCGATAGGATTACGAGTCTAGATTCATTGGTTTAGAGTCTTAGAGCTGGAATGTTTTAGTGTAATAGTTTTGAGATTAAGTTAGTATGCTTTAATGGAAAAAGAAGCCTTTGGCAAAAGACGATAAATCTTGATTGTTGGGGGTTTAATATATATATATATATTTATTTACTACAAAAGAACAAAACTGTAACAGAAAAAAATATGGGTATTCTCTTTAGTTTACACAAATACCAGTCATTTAAATAAAGCCACTTAAACTTAAATGATTTTTTTTGTATAATTTTTGTGCATTGTAAATTGTAACTTTGACATAGAAAAATATTTTTTTTCTTCAGTCTACCCGTGAACACGGAAGCTGCAAAGCTTCTAAACCTTGGAAACTCAAATGAGATGATATACGCTATATAATCCATTATAAATGTTTTGAAATATAATCTTTTTTATGGTTATAAAAAATACATCCTCTATGAAATCAGCAAAACTGAACGAACGAATAAGTTCATCGACCAGTGTCGGAAGATCGTGGGAGTTTATCTAGGAGGAAGATATAGCTTTCGCGATCTTCGGACACCGGTTCTTAGTCCATTATAACCGCTGTGACAACCTTACCTGGTCTCCCCTAATGCGTAAATAATAATAAAAAATCGTTAAACTCTCTTAACGAAGAATCTCGACCAACATCTTAAGGGACTCTCGCCAGGTGGCTGGATCGAGGGTCAGATACAGAAGGCAGTAATCCTGGACACGGCCCGCAATGTCAGGAGGTTCCTCTCTGTGCTGCCCTAACCACCGGTAGCTTGAGCCCTGCCTCGCTGCCGGCGGCACCCCAGGTTACGTTTTTAATAATGTGCTTATATTACGTATTTTCTTTTTGTATTTTACTTTATATATTCACACTGTAAAACGCCTAACTTATGACTATAATTTTAAAAAAAGAATAATACTATTAGAGTGTCTTATATTTCAATATCGTTAAAATATTGGTAGGCATAAAGTTCATTGTAGAATATCTTTATACATATAATGATTAGAAGATACCCGCAACTTCGTTCGCGGAGGAGAAAAAGTCATAACCCGTCGTTTTTTGTTTAGCGCAGTCGGGTAAAAAGTATGCTTTAACCATCTGGAGATACCCAGCTACCCGTATACCAGAATTTGTGGAAATCTGTTTAGCCGATTTTGCGTGACGAAGCCACATAAAATTTTAGTGACCTCCAAATAGTCCGTAACAACCATTTTTTTTGAAATATCTGCAATGTACAGACATTTCAGTTTTACAACTTTATAATAGTATAGATGAAAAGAATAATTGAAAAACGACATTTTCATACATTGTGCGTCTCACACATGTACCATACATATAGATACTAGTTTAGTTAAGTATGTGTGAAAGTATTTTCAGAAAGAAAATGTACGCACATATTAATGAACTCCATCCCACTTCATTCACATGACAAATAAAATTACTTTACATACTCAAAAAAACATTCCTTTGATTTTCAAAGGGCATTATTCCCGAGTTCATCAACGCCGTGACGTCATATGACGTCACATGCATGCAGGTGTTTGATTGATGAAAATATCAGGAATTACATCAAAGAGGATGATTTTCAAAGACATTTCCAAGTAAAAATTGTCAACACTCGATTTTACGCGAGCCAACAAAAGATGACCATTAGAGTGGCGGAAGCAGTAACAATATCATTCATCAGCCCTCACCCGTCAGCCATCCGTCTCCCCAAAAGACTCTGACCCTAGGCGATGACGCGCCACCTGCAGCCTGCATTCTCCCGCAATTTTCATCGGGTTAACAGTAATTTTTTTTTTATGAGGGGTTTGTTTTTTTAGCAGACGGGGTGCCCATAGACACCTGCAACACCAGAGGAGTCACAAGTGCGTTGCCGGCTTTTCTGGTGGGAGTACGCTCTTTTCTTGAAGGATTGAAGGTCGCATCGGTCCGGAAATACTGCCAGCGACAATTTTTTTCACAGGTCAGTCGTGCGAGGCAGTAAATTTCTAGCTAAACGCACACTTCTGGACTACCAACGCATAGGAAATTGCCGCAGGACGGCCTCCGACTAGGTGGACGGATGACCTCGTAAGGGTCGCGGGAGTCAGTGGATGCGGTCTCCGCACCCTGTGGCGAACTATAGGGGAGGCCTATATTTAGCAGTAGACGTCCGTGGCTGATAGATAGATCTAGGTGGTGAGAATGGAAATGTTTTCGAGTAGAACCATGGCAGAAAGATGCGAAGAATCTTTCACATCGAAGAGAAGTTTTAAAGAAATTTGAAACGAGTTAAAAGTTTAATTTGTGAATACTGGATTTTATGCAGACTATTATTATTATTATTGTTTATTTGTGGCCCTTCTGTATGCCGCTTCGACCAGATTTGATCTATTGTGGCAGCCCTTTATTAGAGTTCACTACTGAGGCCCGTTGAGTCTAGGAATTGCCAAATTCTTTGGGCAGTGAAATGTTGTATCTCTTCCGGGGGCACGACATGTTGCCCTAGGTAGATACTTCTTTTCCTCATGAGTGGTCCACAGGAGCAGAGGATATGCATTGCAGTCTCCTCTGTCTTTTGGCAGAATCTGCATACTGCGTCCTGTTTCATACCCATTTGAAACAGGTGCTTGTTTAGTTTGCAGTGGCCTGTCAGGATTCTTGTTATTGCGCAGGTTTTTGGTCTTTTGAGCTGTAGTATCTCTTTCGACAACTTTTGCTTGAATCCCTTAATTAAGGTTTTCGAGTGATTTTGTCCTTTTAGGTGCCTCCATTCCTCGATTGCCTTAGATCTATATAAGTCGTTGAGCAGAACGTATGCCTTTCGTTTTGTGATCGCACAAAAGGGTTCTGGGCCGACTTGGGGCTTGTCCGCGCCCTTATTGGCGAGTTTGTCTGCTCGTTCGTTTCCGTCAATGTCGGAGTGTCCTGGTACCCATCTAAGTATAACTTTATTGGAATTAGCCAGGGCATTTAGGTTATTTTTGCAGGTTTGCACTAGCCTCAAGTTAGTCTCTAGGGATTCTAGTGCAAACAGATGTAAATGTGATGGTGTCTTAGTTTCTTGTCAAGGTTTATCTCCGCGCATTTATTTATGGCAAAGACTTCCGCTTGAAAGATCAAGGCCTCTGTACCCATGCTGACGCCGACATTGAGTTTTGGTCTCTGTCCATAGACACCGAATCCCACATCTTTTCCTTTCTTGGATCCATCCGTATACCAGATGTGACTCCCCTCTGTAAAAGAAATTTGATTGTTTTCCATTTGTCTCTAGGGGGTATTTCAACTGAGTAAAGTTGTACGAAGTTATTTTCAGTGGGCATGTCATCTGTAGGCATGCATAGAGTTTTGATTTCAAACACTGCATCCTTGATCTTGAGTAGTGCCTGAGAGCGCCATTTCGTATTTGAAAGGGTGCAGATTCTATAGATGCACTGCTCAGCCTCTTTCCTCACTTGCAAGTGTAGAGGTGTTAGGTCAAGCAGTGCATCCAACGCCGCCCCCGGTGTTGATGATAGGGCTCCCGTTGCGATAACGCAGGCAGAGCGTTGTAGGCTGTTTAGTTTTTGGATGGCTGTTTTTTGGTTGGCTTTGACATACCAGACGGCTGAGGCATATGTGATTATAGGCCTCACGACTGCCGTGTATAGCCACATCGCAATATTGGGTTTTACCCCCCATCTTGCTCCTGCCATTCTACAGCATGTCCACATTGCCATTTTCGCTTTTTGAATTATATTGTTCAAATGTGTGTTCCAAGTAAGCCTTTGGTCAAGTGTAACCCCTAGATACTTGGCTTCTTTTGAAAATGGTATAGTCTGCCCGTTAAGCTCTAAGGGTTTGAGCTTGTCGAGTTTCCTCTTCCTTGTGAGGGGTACTATTATTGTTTTCAGCTCATTTTCAGGTATTACCCCGAGGTTGGCTGTTGGCCATGGTTTGAGGGACGGCGTTATCTGCACAAGCCAGTTCTTGGATTGCTGGTCACTGCAAGTGATGAGCAACCAGCCTGGCCTATTCGAGTAGCCTTTAAACTTTGGTCCTTCCCTAGAGTCCATGGTGATATCTTCTGCACGATGGTGTTGCAGAGGGACTCAAGTTGTGAGTCCGTCATCGGACTGGAGTCCTTGATGCCAACCCAAATCTGGTTCAGGACCTCGCTGTAGGCTAGTTTTGGGTACGATTGGGTAGGAGGGGTCTCACTCACCCTTGTGGCTTTGGAAGCATTCCCCTGCGGTGATTCCTCCTCCGGGCGGGGCCGTTTTACTGCCTTTTGCACGGGTTTGGATTGTGAGGACCCAAACTTGTACCCCATCGCTTTCAGTTCCGCAAAGCTCTTTGTGGAAAGTTGTGTCGCCTCTGCAGGTGACACTCCTATTCCTATAAGAGCTCTGTAGCGGCCCTTTGCAGAACCTCCCAATCTCTTGGCATGTTTGTTGGGGTTGTGGGGATTCCCAGTCGGTATGTTTGGTCCGCAAGCTGACCTTTCTACCGTGCTGGTGCTCTCCTTCACCTCCATAGTTTGCTCCGACGTTTGGGCAGATTTCTCCGCGCCTACCGTCAGTGGCAGTAGTTCCTGGCATAGGTCTTCCAGGGTACCGTCATTATTTTTTAAAGTTTCTTCCATGTTAGTCCCACGAGAAGCTAGGGAAAATAGGTCGACTCCTGCAGAGCCCCGCGTGCAGGAGCAAGGCAAAACTAACACCTCGATTTCGCCCGGTTTCGAGGGTCCACCGTTCACGACTGAGCTCCCCCTCAGCCACGCATCTCTGGGCACGGTACGATGACACCGAAGATTGGGGATTTTTGGGGTCGAGGTTGTCTCCTCCGGGATAGGGAGTTGGAAGGAATATTGGAAGTGGAGTAGGATGTGATTGTGGTGGGATTGGGATAGTTGGGATCAAAGGAGTTGGGGTGTAGGATACCTGGAGGGTGGGCGTGCCGTTCCAGGTATGGCCTCCCATACTTAGCTGCCTCTGGTCCGGGGTTGATGGTAAATGGTGCGACGCCCGTTCCGACCTTTGGCATTTCCAGGGTGTACGACCCGCGATCAATCCGGCGGGTTCGTCCCAGTTCCGTACATCGGCAGATCCTGGGGCGACCGGGACGTGTATGAGACACTTGGAGAGATGTGCCAATAGACACCCCTTATGCAGAGTAACTATAGACTAGCAGTTACGAAACATCATCAGACAAAAGACGTTCATTTTATCAATCAAATCAAATCAAATCAAAATATCCTTTATTCAAGTAGGCTTAGATACAAGCACTTTCGAATTGTCAGTTACATTGAGAGAAGTCTTTGCTGGGAAACATACAATATGATCCAACATTTGGTTTTTCTGGGTTTCCCTAATCCTTGCAATTAGGGAAACCCAGAAAAACCTAATCAGATCATTTAACTTAAGTATAATTGATCACAGGCCTCCCTGACATAATGCCACCTTGGGCGCTGCTGCTTTGCCCAGATCTCCCACAACCAGCTGTCTGCCCTCTGTCTCGCCGCTCGCATACCTAAAGGTGCGTTCACATATGTATCAATTGCCCGATCAGATTCGTTCCGTGGCACGATCGCGTGTCATGATCACGCGTTTGGACGTTCCGCCGATCCGATCGCTCGAAATCCATGTTGCTACGCATATCACACACTTAGATCTGACAAACGCGGCGCGATCGCCCCGCCGACAGTGAGCGTCCAAGCAGCGTGATACGCAGTCGTGCCACGCCACGGTGAACGGATACGAGCAAATGATACAAGTGTGGACGCACCTTAAGGCGTGGTACAGCGGTATTGGTCAAGCTATAATTCATGGCCTGATCTATGTATAAAGTTCTATTTAAATCCGTTTAACGGTTGACATGTCACTGTATAATAAACATAGGTATATAACATCTTCACCTTTTACATTTATTAAGGTAATATTTATAGTACGATTTCCTGATAAATGTGAATTATTCTCAAGTTCATTGGCTCGACGTGACGTCACGTGTATACCTTGCTTGATTGATGAAAATATCAGGAATTACATCAAAGACGATGCTTTTCAAAGAAATTTCCAAGTGTAATTTGTCAACACTCGATTTTACGTGGACTAAGAAAAGATGGGGCCTTGAAAGTAGCGGGAGCTGCTATAAATTCAAATATAAAACTCGGAGGAAAAAAGTCATTATATAATTTTTTTCATCAGTATATTCGGATAAAGATTTGGCGTGATAAAACCACAACGGCACATACAAACATGCAAAAAATCTACAAAATAGTCCGTAATTTTTTTTTATTAACTTCAATAACAGACATTATTTTTTTACATCTTTAAAATAGTATTGAAGACTATTGCGTTAGTACATAGGCATGCAATATACTACGACTATAATAATGATTATGAGAGTACAATAAAATTATTCAGTCGATGTACCAGGCAGTTTTTTCGCTAAAGTCCAATAGCGTCCTGACTATTTTCGGGAAAGTGGGAAAAGCTTAAGGAATGTCCGAGAAATCTATCGCTAGATTTTATTTTAACGACAGTACCCAGAATTATACCTTCTACGCTGTCTTAACATGTTCCCCAGAACATGATAATTAATAGAAGATAATTATATACACATATATTTGTAACATCTCAGTAGTCAAAACTGTTTTCAACTACACTGTTTAAACGGTACTTTCAAAAATGTAAGTAATGAGACGGTGCTGCTTTCATATTTTATTTTCAACTGATTTAAAAGGTTCAATTGCTTGCAAAATGTTCATTTAAATCTTAATAAGCATATGTGTTTTTCTTTCACGCAGCAACTGGGTATCGGGTAGATATTGAGATAAAATATATGTATAAGCAAATATGTTCTATGTTAAATTATTATTATTTTTGAATTTATGTATATTTTTTCTATAAATCAACACAAAACAATAAAATAATAAACAAATTATTTATGATCAGAGATGGATATAAGAAACTTGCTCTCACCAGCCAGTCCGCTGTTTCTGTGGCCCGCGGGCACGCACGGCGGTGACCTCGAACGTTCATCTCGAAGGTGAAGGTGATGTCTATTAGAAATAATTACTCCATCCCAAGGTCACCCGGTCGCTTGCCAACAACTAGAGTGCTACTAAAATTGTTCCGGCGGATGAAACCTCACTGAGACGTCTTGTTTTATGTATGTAAACATTTTATAGCACAGCGTACATTCCAAAAAAAAACTATGGGTTGCACTCCGGGAGTGCCGGCAGAAGTGAAAACTTGAATATTAACATTGTGCATTTTTGATATTTTGGAATGGTTAGGGAATAATTTTGTACGAATTGCTTTAATTATCAGTATAAAAGTACTATAATTTATGTGGTAAAATACAATATTCAATTAATGCGCTATCGTACACAAACATGTCAATTTATATTTCATTAAAAATTTAACACTTCAGAACTATAACAATTATTTAACATTTAAAAGTTTATCTCTCAGAAAAATCAACTTCCAGTTATCACAATGAGAATCGTGATCAACAGCTCATGTGTCCGTCTTAAGGTGCGTCCACATTTGTATCATTTGCCCGTATCAGATCATCGTCGCGTGGCATAATCGCGTGTCACGATCACGCGTTTGGACGTTGCGCCGATCTGATCGCTCGAAATTCATTTGCTACGCGTATCACACACTTATAACGGAAGAGAGCGGCATGATTGCCGCGCGGACAGTGAGCGTCCAAGCAGCGCGATACGCAGTCATGCCACGGCACGGTGATCGAATACGAGCAAATGATACAAGTGTGGACGCACCTTTACGAATTTTCAATCTGTCGCGAGTTTAAAAAAAAATTCCCTATCACATAAAGTGCACAGCGCAACTAAAGAAGTTTTCACATTAAAAAACCGATTGAATCAAACAAGAAACTTGTTTCCCCCAGAACATATCAAGTGCGATGGTTGCAGCAATTTAATTTGATAACTGCTTCATTATTAAAAATATTACTAAAGTTGTACATTTCTGTCTAGTTTAAAATTCGGTCTCAAATAAGATGTTTGCATGCAATAGATACATAAAATGGATTGCGCTAAACAAGTTCATTATAAGTTCAATTTACTTGTGATTGAAACAAATATCAGTTTTGGTAGAACTCAACATTTTGTCCGTTTCTTTGCTGTTAGAATGCGACCTGGTTCACGTCAACGAAGTAAAATGTTCAAATGTGTGATCATTTTAGGTCATACTTAATGCAATTATGTGTTAAAGTGATGAGTTTGTTCATATTTTGATCAAATCTATTAAGAATTTACAAATCAAGTTAAAAAGCCACTTGATAGGCTCATATTTTTTTCAGTGTCAAATTAAGCCAAATAGTATGTACAGATAGCTGTAAAAATAATTAAATGATGAGTCCGTTCAAAAACCTCTTCATATTTTTAGGGACTTTTTATAGTGCCCAGCTACCCGTGTACCAAAAATAGTTGAAATCCGTTTAGTCGATTTTGCGTGATGAAGCCAACACGACACAAACAAACATGCAAAAAATAAAATAAACATATTTTTCGATTCAGTGCTGTCCATATAGTCCGTTACAAATATTTATAATAGTATTACTAAAGTATTTCCCTGTTTTGAATAATATAATGAATCGAAATTACTAAACAGCAATCAATTAAAATCGAATCCTCAAATCACACAGAACTGTAAAACTACTAAGCCAATTTTAATGAAATTGCTAAATTATGACTTTAGTATACCTACATTTTGGGTATTTTATATCCGACTGACTACGATAACGCAAAAAGAGACAGTTGTGTGTTTTCACATCAACTAGATAAAAGTAGATAGGCATATAAGAAAAATGTACAGAAACTTCGCGAAAATCAGCAAAACTGTATATCAGAGGTCCGTTTCTCAAAAGCTTGTAACTTAGAGTACAAACGCAAGACTCTTTCCAACAATATGAATTAAAAAGAGACTTCCGCTTGTAATTTATTTATTTATTTATTTATTTATTAATCAAAAAAGTTACACAGCATTACACTAAAAACCAAGGCACTGTGAACTACACAAAAAAGAAAAACAAATAGAAAAACTTAAAACTAGTTTGATTTTGGCGACGTAACTCCGTGGCTCCGTTGCGTCTGATCTACAAGATACAAGCGTTTATGAAAGGGGCCCAGGACTTAGAGCTAGTAAAAAATTGTTACACGAGAATATTGTTAACTACAATGTCCAAGTAATTGATTCTTAGCGTATATATTTCGTATATCATTTTCATGTTCATCTACTTTAGTCATAAAAGGAGTTGATTTGATCTGTCAGTCAAGTAACTAAATACAGATGTAGTGAATAATGTTTTGCCATCGTTCTTAGGGTTCCGTACCCAAAGGGTAAAATGGTACCTTATTACTAAGACTCCGCTGTCCGTCTGTCACCAGGCTGCCTGTCATGAACCGTGATAACTAGACAGTTGAAATTTTCAAAGATGATGTATTTCTGTTGCCGCTGTAACAACAAATCCTAGTAAGAGCAAATATTTGTGTGATGAGCATTAACTGTTCCTAAGCCTTGAATGTTTTCTATGTTTATTATAAGTAAATATATCTATGAAATATATCGTCATCTAATACCCATAACACAAGCCTTATTGAGCGTACCATGGGACTAGTTCGATTTGTGTAAAATTGTCCTGTAATATTTCATCATTTCAGCCGTAGGACGTCCACTGCTGGACACAGGTCTCCTCAATTGATTTCCACATGGGCCGAATAGAGGCGACCCGCATCCAGCGAGCCCCCGCAACCCTAATCAGGTCGTCAGACCACCTTGCGGGTGGCCTTCCCACGCTGCGCTTGCCGGTACATGCTCGAAGATCTCAACAGAGTATCCCAACAGGTGGGCCTTAAGATGAACATGGACAAGACGAAGATCATGTCGAATGTCCATGTAGCGCCCACCCCAGTATTGGTTGGTAACTCGGTCCTGTAATATTTATTTATTTATTAATAGCCAACTTCCCGGTGGTCCATTAAAAATACCTACCGGCCAAGGTCGTGCTACGACTTGCTGAATTGGCAGCAAAATGAGGAAAATTTAGCAGAAAGGGAATACGTATAATAATTTTTTGTCCTATAGTGACGCAGGTACTAAAAAAAGCTTAAACGCTATATCAAAAACGCAAGACACGTGTAACAATTATGATTTTGGCCTATCATTAGTCATAAAACGTTCGCAAGTTATGACAAAAAACGTTTACCTTTGTTCAAAGATAAATCTGTCATACGGTGTGAGTTTACTAAATAGTTAAATGACAGGTTTAATTTTCTGAGCAATTTTATGACTTTCTTTTCGGAACACGTAATACGTGAAGCGACTGCCATTTTGATTTGGAACTGATCTTTATTATACCACTGGATAGGGTGTCCAAGACATATGTACCCGCATACCAGATAGGCCTAATGTGTAAAGATAATACACATGTCCAAAAATAATATACGGGATATAATCAGCTTAATTGTTTTATTAAAAATAATAACTATATATTTTTAATAGAAACATAATGCTAACAGTAACAAACGTCTTATGTTTCTATAGACCGGTGACGACCGGTTTGGCTCAGTGGGAGTAACGTTGCCTGCGAAGCTGAGGTCCTGGGTTCAAATCCCGGTAAGGGCAAATATTTGTGTGATGAGCACAAATATTTGTTCCTGAGTCTTGGATGTTTTCTATGTATATATGTAATATATCTATTAAATATATCGTCGTCAAGTACCCATAACACAAGCCTTATTGAGCTTACCATGGGGCTAGAGCGATTTGTGTAAAAAATTGTCCCGTAATATTTATTTATTTATTTATAGAACTTACACTATTTCATGTGCCTGAACTAGGAACATCCTGTATCTCAGCCGGTGTGAGTTAGTATAAATATATAAATTAGTGATAAAAGAAGAAACTGTTAAATATAATAAGTAAATAAATATTCAGGAACAAATAATTGAACTAGTCCTATGGTAAAGGTCAATAAGGCTTGTGCTATGTATGGGTGCTAGACGACTATTAAATAAAAATTATAAATAAATTTAGTAGATAAAACTTACATATACAGAAAACGTCCAAGATTCAGGAACACATAATTATGCTCATAACTAACTTTGTAAGCGAGACACAATATTTAAATGTTACGATTTATTTTTTATTAAGTATTTGCGAACTAATTGTTACTATGCTATGTTTCTTTATTCAATTATAACATATCGTTAAATGTTTAGTTTTAAAGCGCCATCTCCTTGCGATCGGAACACGATCCAAAGTATGGCAAATGTCAGTTCTTTTGTTTGAATGGTCCTTGGTTACTTACAAATAGTCGTGAAATAAATAAAGTTTCTCTTTCTGTCTATCCTCATCATACAAAACTTTTTCATCACAATACCAACACGCCACGCCTTCCCCACTTAACAAATGACTATCATCATTATATTATTACCATTCCGCCTACGATCTCGACGTATTATTATAATAATCTTGTCTCGAAACTTTTCTAAGTAATAAATTTTCCTCAACGAACATCGGAGAGGAAAAGATGAGACATGATTCCGTGTAATCATTAGTCGTCGGTAATGATTCGTGGACTGAGTTGATGAGACTTACTTCAGACGTTTTGTAAATATAAACCATTAGTTTTTCCTGCGACACCGTCTGTGTCGAAAAGGTATATCACATGGTCTTAGGATTAGTAAATTGCTTTGCCCGGGGGCCGAATTAGAATTCGTGACTTCAAGTGACATTATGTTTGTTTTTCTACTCGTGAACTATCTGTGACCTTGTAGATGGGACCATCACTCTATGGTTTATATTATATGCCACTGAAGTATAATACCTATATTATACAGCTCCGCACAAGACAATAATTAATTTAAAAAAAAAACACATTGTTTTTGCAATTATTTTTTTAGCAATTTTTCAAATGCTGTAGTTAATGGGTTACTCGTAGAAAAAGTATTGTATACAATGATATATCTATGATATAACTGTCTGTCTATGACGATATCTCATTTGGTACAGTCGAGGTCAAAGATATATTTACAATTAAGATTTCCAAAAATTTCTTTACATTTAAATAAGTTTACACACAGCATGACAAATACATGCTTGCAATGTACATGACATTATATTTTTTTACTGCACCGAAGTTATGTTAGCAATCTTTCTTCCATAGAGAAATTATCACACATTGTGACAAATATTAGTTTACATTGCACGTTACAGAATAATGTTTCCTGTCAATGTGCCATAAATATGTTTACATTAGAAGTGACACGTGAAACTTTACGTTCAAACATACATTTTTATACGTACACCTATTGTAACATACATACGTTTACAGGTTGATTGAACCGTTCTTAATTTGAATATTAACATTGAATTGTCATGTCATATGAAATAGTTCTTCCTTTATTTACATCATTTGCGTCTTATATTTGTTAAGTGTGTGTGTGTGTATCTGTGTGTCTGTCTGTGACATAATAGTTTTCAAGTGGACGGACCTCAATTATCTTTAAATAGTTTTATCTTGCTTTAAATAAACAGGGGATTCAAGAAGAGATACCTGGTACAAAAAAATTATAAGGAATATTGTGTATTTCGCAATTTCGGTGAGAACCATAAAATTATGTATGCTATATGCTCATCCGGAAAACTCTTAGTTCTGACTTAGTATAAATAAAAACAAATGCAGTTTGTATTTTTTTTCGATATTTAGCTACTCCTGGCGAAGACAATTTTAAAGATCTGTGCAGCCATTCTTTAGTTACAAACACGATTTTACGACTTTATTTTATATTATATAATAATGGATAAAGAATTCTTGAAAAAAACATTTTTTTATAATCATGATTTGATACCTTCATGTTTCCTTTAGTGGTTACAAGTATATTTTTGTGACATCCTGTATATTCCTCAAGCGAATCCGCGAAACCATGTAAAATCAAAAAATATTGAAAGTAATAATCACATACTGTCAATTGACACATCACTGACGTCACGACCAAAATGAAAGATACCTATAGATTATTTGACAATATGGTACTGTTTTCGGTGATTGTCGTTATTTAAAATAAGAACGGTGGTTTCAATCAAACTGTAAAGATATTTATGTAGCAAGAGGTGTAAGTAAGAAAATGTACTCTTGAACGTAAAGTTTTAAGTGTTGCTTTTAATGTAAATATATATCTATGGTTCATTGATAGGAAATATTTTTCTGTAACATGCAATGTTAATATATATTTGTCACAATATGTGACAATGATTTTATGAAAGAAAGGTTGCAAACATAACTATGGAGCATTGAGTGAAAAGATGAAACTGTCACATGCTTTGTAAGCATGTATTTGTCATGCTGTGTGTAAACTTATTTAAATGTAAAGATATTTTTGGAACTCTCAATTGTAAATATATCTTTGACCTCGACTGTACATCAAATTTGTCTCCGGTTAGAGTAATCTGTTTTCATTTCTAACATAAACTGTTGAAATAAAATGTTTATCTGTTCAATGACGGCACAGTCTTATTAAATAAATGGGAAGTACCCGGTGGGACTTTACCGTAATAAACATGTTTTACAAATATATCATTATTCAGGTAGGCATTCAAATTATGTAAACTAGTAGGTACAAAATATTTAGGCTAACATTATGAAATAGGTATTCTTGCCAATTTTCGCGTTACGTCAAAGTTTTCTAAGAAAATCTTCGGTAGACTTACATCAGAGTTCAAACAAATTATTCGCGATATCTGTCATTATGTGGTATCTGTCTCCGGCTGTCTTTATATTTTCATTGTTCATAGGGAATAAGAAGTTTACATTTCTTTTTTATTTTCCATCTAAGTACCTACGTTGTAAGTATAAATTCTCTTCAAAATTAGGTACTTACTATGCGTCTAGACTTAAGAACCAGCAGTTAAGGCGATTTAGGTAACTGTTACAATTTTTATTTAATATATTCAACATATAATCTGTAAACGTGTATGAAAATATTTATAGAGTCACTACACTTAAGAGTTTTTCGGAGTTAAGTACTGTCAACCAATTGAAACCCTGGGTCACTATAGAACTATGTCAAAGTGACAAATTATATATATTTACTACAATTTTATTTAATACTGTCACTTTGACATAGTTCCATGGTGCCCTAGGGTTCCAATTGGTTGAATGTGCAGTCCATGCCTTCACATAAGTATCCAAGTATATATATATAGACTTAAGTATACAGGCCTGGATAATTACTTAAGTCAGGGCACTGACTGTACGTGGACGCCTCCCAAGTAGCACACAAGCTGTATAAGGGCTTATACAGCTATTATACAGCCAGTTTGAGCGTTAGAAGGGCTATATAAGGTCTAATACAGCTTGTGTGTTACTTGGGCTCTATGTCAAAGTGCCTTAAATCTCCACCAAACAGCTCAAAATGACCAAAACTCAACTATACAGACGGCCTAACAATAATGTGTCATGTAATGACCCTTATTACACTCAGTGACCGAATATATGCAGACAAACTTCAATAATTGAAAACCCTACCTTATTACCTTAAGGTTGTCTGGAAGAGATCACTTCTTGCAATAAGACCGTCTGTTGTTTACCATTTTGCATACTGTTTTAGATTTAAGTGTCTGATATTATTTTCTTTTGGTGTGCAATATAAACTAGGTACCTATTGTAAATGTCGGGCTCGTATTTTCATGGACTCAAGTTGTCACCTATGGTTTTCTACATTGGACTACGACAACACAAATAGTCTAATTAACAGCGGGATTCCAGGAAAAGGCAATCGCAGGCCAAGACGGAGACCTTGCATCCAATAGCGGCTGAAGGTTAAGTGCGGCCGACGCCCGGGCACCGACCGCGCGGCCAATATGCCGAGCTGAAATCAGACCCACTGGAAGAGGCAAGAATAAATAATAGCGGCAAAAAAATAAGCGTAGTTGAAACTAGAGATAGAAAAATAATAAAAAAGGAAGAAGATAGAGCAAGATTTCCATATATAGATTGAGGTCCAAGTGAAAGACTAATAAGGAATTCAGAAAAAAAGAATAAGATTCTGTCAAAAATTTCATTTTTGTGACAAGCTTTTATCGGTGACTGCTCGGTAGGATTGCATTATTTTATTACAGAGTTCCTATGACCACCTTCCTGCTCCATCATCAGATCAGCTCGATGGTCTCATACTATTGCATTGTCACCAAACTTAGATATGTATGCGAAATTTTAGCTCAATCAGAAACCGGGAAGTGGATCAAATTTAACTTGCAAGATTTGGTTACAGACCGACCGACATACAACGGGACAGGTGTAAGTAAATAAAAGCTTGCAATAAAGATAATGAAACAAAACATTTTATAAATCGGCGTAGAAGATTCACCAAGGTTGGGTGATTGGGAGCCTGACTAATAACTAAAAAATGGAAGAATAAAGAGTTCGACTTCCATATAGAGATTGAAGTCCAAGTAGAAGATTAATAAGGAAGACAGAAAGAAGAAAATACGAATAATGAAAGAAAAGGTTAGGTGACTGGGAGCCTGATTAATGAATATACTTTAATAAGATAAAACAGATAATGCACAGAGCTAAGACGGAGACCTTGCATCCAATAGTGGCTTAAGGCTATGCGCGGCACCGACCGTGGCCAATATGCTGAGCTGAAAACAGACCCACTGGAAAAGACAAAACTAAATAGTTGTGGCACAAAGTAAGCGCTGTCAGAACTAAAGATAAGAAAAGAAAAAATACGATAGAGCTAGATTTCAATGTAAAGAGTGGAGTACGAGGGAAAGATTAAAAAGGAAGACAAAACTAAAGGTAAGAATGATGAAAGAAAACAGTTGATAATATATCGGCGTAGAAGATTCACCAAGGTTAGGTGACAGAGAGCTTGATTAATAAATAGGCTTTAGCAAGATAAAATAAATAATGCACAGAGCAGAGACGGGAACCTTGCATCCAATAGCGGCAGAAGGTTAAGCGCGGCCGTTGTCCGGCCAGTGATTGCGCAGGCATAAGCCAAGCTGAAAACAGCCCCACTGGAAGAGACTAAATTAAAAGTGGGAGCAAAGAGATAAGCGTATTTAAATCGAATTGTGGAAGACACCTACATCATATAACGCAAAAAATATTTTTTGAGTCGGATAATCTTAATCAGCTGATCCCCAGTACTCACTTACCTATGTGTACCAATATATCTATTTCAAACTTTATTATATCTATCTCATGTTGTGCAAAATCGAAGCTGAAGTTAAAAATAAATTGTCATTACTTCTCTATATAGTTTTATTAAGAACACCAACCAGCTTCAGAAGGCCTTATTAACACGAATGCTAAAAAAAGCTAATAGATAGAGCTAAGAAAGAGTAAGTATCTTTGCGAAGCTTCTTTCTTTCTTTCATTACTAAGAATTGTTGAAATTAATGACTGATTATGTGGTAAAGGTTGCGGGATCCCTCTGGATGAAGGCGGTGCAAGACTAGCCAAGATAGCGTTTTCTGGTCTTTTGGCTGGTGACGATGTATTTTTGCTGCTTGAACAAAGTTACTGACATTTTCTACTTCTTAATAAAATTATATCGACGGTAAAAAGCGGAAACGTAGTAACCGCCAACTGAATTCATTGGCAGTTACTCCGTTTCCGCTTTTTTCCGTCGATATATTAGGATGCCATATTGTCGAGATGAGCCATTTCCAGCTTTCTAAGTCGTTTGCCCACAAAATGGCGACTCGCGCATTTACGATCTAATTATGACGATGCACCGACGTGACGAATGTTTACAACCGTTTTACAGAACCTCCTCCAGAGTGTAAAATTAAAAAGTAGCCCAGCGCAATCGGGACATACGTGGCGGGAGTTCCGTACCTATTTATTAACACGCTTTTATTAGGTCGACCTGTATGTAACTATGTAATGGAATCTAAGGTAACTAATTTAACCATCTTCCAAGGATCGTAGCGTCATAAAAATTGGCAGCTGTATGTAGTTCTGATGACAATACAATAATATGGTACTGTCGAACTGATCTGATGATGGAGCCGGAAGATATGAACTGGAACTTCATGATGGAACATCGTATCACAGCTGTGTTTGGATTTGTTAGAAAAGTCTTGTAAAGCGTGTTTATAGTTTGTTTTACACTATTAATTTATTTTAAATAATTGATAGATTCAGGCTTTTTTTGCGGAATTTCATACTAGATTAATGGATTATATATATAGATGTGACATTAAATTGTGCTCACCTATTTTCACCAGACAGTATAATCCTCAAAAAATAGTGAAGTGAAGGGAGGATTATACTGTCTGGTGGTGGTTTGTTGTATTTGCATGCGTATTTTTTGTGGAAACTGCATGAAAATATGCGCATGTGAGCACAATTTACTGTCACATCTAACCAAGACAATATTTCGCGGTAAAGCAAAGGAAATATCCATTTATCTATTTATTTAAATCCTATCTGAAATTCTTTCCACGGATATTTTCCTGTCATTACTGAAGTATTGCACTTTCGTCTTTTCATTTTAATTATTTTCACTAGTGAATCTACTTCTACTTCTTTACGATTTACAGTTAAAATACAACATTTTTAAGCTTAATATGTATACTAACGTAAAATAACTTGGACAATTTTTGCTTTAAATACTTATATTATTAGTTTATTAGTGAAAAAGCATATTTCAGAGCCAGTGAGTTACTGATTCAAGGCCGTAGTTACCTAATACTACTGGAATCGGGAAAGTAGAAACCCTGCCTACATATAATGTAGGTAGGTATGAGGTCTGAGGCCCGCTTCATAAAAGCTAGTAACTTTTATCCAACAATATGAATTAAAAAGAGACTTCCATTTGTAATACAAGTGTCAAGCTTTTGAGAAACGGACCTTTGGTCTCGATTACACGCACTTAAATTATTTATTTTCTTACTTACAGTATGACGTAGATGGCGGGACGACCTAGGCGCTTCCAAAGGATTGGCCAGTTACTGCTCTGGATACGGACGAGTGGAAATAAGAGAGGGAGGCCGTTGCCCAACAGTGAGATAGTATAGCCTGATATAATAATAATAATAAGCAGGACATTTTTAATTATATAGTAGTTCACATTATGCTGTTCGAAGGTCAGTTATTCTCCGAAATAAACGATTTTTAACTATAAAGACGTTACTGTACAAAAGGACTACCAGGTAAAAAATATAACCTGCCACGTGTTCATATCTGTCTTGTATTAATAGGTAATCGTAGTTTTTTTAATAAAAACAGAGCATAATAAAACAGTAGGTCTAAACAGTTATGACAGAAAATTAGGCGAGCACGGAATCCTAAATATTATGGCGTTGGTTATTCAAATTTAGCGCCCGGTGCGCACGAGTTGATTTCGGTTTCGTTTCGCGTTGGGCGAAGACGGACGCCAGTAGAAACAAAAAGTCGTAACTGCGGATGTGGATTGTAAGGTCTTATTCCTTTTTTGTGTGAAAAGCAAACGATTAAATACGGTAAGGTGAAGCTTGGGTTTTAATCGATTTCTTAACCGAATGATTTCTTACGCAACGTTCTATTTTGGGAAGTTTGCTGTACCTAATTTTTTTATCTAGTAAGTCTGGTAGAGAAAAAGTCATAACCCTCTTTTTACGTCAGCTTAGATAGGTAAAAAGTATACTATAACCATCGGGATTCTCGTGTACCAAAAATAGTTCAAATCTGATAAGCCGTTTTGACACGATGGACCCGCAAGGACTCATACAAACATACTAGAAAAATATTTTTTGTGTCAGTGACCTTTAAATAGTACTTGTCACTTTTTTATATTTTCAATGTACAGTCATTTCACTATTACAACTTTATAATATGAAAGATATTTTAGCATAATGTTTACTAGGGAACGTTACTTCTGAGCAGACATCGAAATTTAGGTGGCAAAATTTTATGACAAGTAGTTCCTATATCGATAAACCCAAATATCGATGCAAAAAATACACACTTACAAACAACACCGTAAGTAGTACGTATATATTATTAAAAACATCGATATTGACAATAATTGGGTTTAACGATATAGCAACTCTACTCTTCATAAAAATTGGCACCCTAAAGTCCGATGTCTGCTTCTGAGCAATCGAATAAAGGTCAATAAACTTTTTTCTGTACCTCGTTGCGTCTCCCGAGTCACTCCTTAAAACTACGATTTTGAACGAAATAAAAGGCAACAATTTTTTTTATTAGCATACTAACGAGATGCGCCCTTGAAAAATAGACCTATATTTTATTAAATATAGGTCTATTTTTCAAGGGCGCATCTCTCTCGTTCGTATGTTAATAACCTCGACGATTAGCATTTTTCTAAGCAACTCTGTCATTATTGTCTCCCGAGTAACGGGACAAAATTACAACAAGAAAAGTTTATTCAACCATAAACATCGCGATTCAACCCAAGAATTCGCCAACATACATTATAACTTGACTATGACTAAAAATTGTGAAATAGCAGACATCATACCCGCACGTTCTTGCTCTAAAAGGCGTAATGGGGTATTTGACGGTGGAAATATTTTTTTTAAATATATAAGACCTTTATAAAACAAGCAAAATGAAAAAACTACATAAAAATTTTGACTTACGATAGCTTACGAAAAGCTTGTTTTAAAATTTAGTGGGAAAGTCCATTTTTAAAGTATAAAAAAATATTAATAACTAATAATACCATTGAATAACCCATAAAATGTATCGTATTTTTTGTTATGAAACCACTTCGATAAAAGCAAGTTTTAACATAGCTGCAGAACAAAGCTGTTGAATTCTCCATATAATATACTAAGCGTCATATGTGCCAGTAGGTATGAAGCGTTTTTTGGGAAAGTCCAAAAATGTGTTTTTAACATTGTATCTCGGGGAGTTTTTATGAGAGAGTAGTTTTTTCATCAATACTTCTATAATTAAAACGTCGTTCTATAGAATTGTAGAATATTTGTAAAAATGTTACTAAGATAGGCTTGTTTAAAAACGTGAACCCCCTCTTGTTGTTCTGCTCAGAATTAAGAATCTACTATCAATTTTGATCCTTAAAAAAGGTCAGAAAAAATGTCCATTTATGTGACATCACTTTGTTACGTTTTATACAAGCGTCACAAAATTGATGACTGGAGTTTTCATATTTTATGTGACATATTTTTCTTCTTTGTGAAATCGAAAGTGCTCTTAACTCCTCTTGGTACTGAGTAAAACGAGTTTAGCCCATAGTCTGAAACAATAAGGCGCTAGACTATATTTTAATGGCTAAAAATAAAAAAGCACAAGGTGCATTGGTGATCGAATCAGAAATGGAGAGATTAATAGACGAACCAAGGTCACCGACATAGCATAGGGTAAGCAAACTGAAGTGGCAATGGGCAGGGTACATAATTCGAAGAACCGGTGGCCGTTGGGGCAGAAAGGTTCTCGAGTGGAGACCGCGTACCGGCAAGAGCAGCCCACCCGCAAGGTGATCGGACGTCGCGGCTAAGGATGCGGGGACCTGGATGCGGGTTGCCTCTATCCGGCCCGTGTGGAAATCTATTGTGAGGGCCTGTGTCCAGCAGTGGACGTTCTATGGCTGAAATGATGAGGCAACTTCATTTGCGAAAGAGAATTAGTCATAACCCTTTTTTTGCTTCAGCGTATTCAGGTAAAAAGTATCCTATAACTATTCTAGGATGTCCTGCTATCCTTGTTCCAAAAATAATTGAAATCCATTCAGCTTTTTCGACCTAATTAAAACGTAATGTCATACAAACATCCAGTTAGGCAGGTAAAACTTCCTCTCAGGATCCAACTCGGATGGGCAGCGTTTGAGAAACTGCGAAGTGTCTTCTTGTCCAGCATACCTCAGTGCTTGAAGACAAATGTCTTCAACCAGTGCGTATTACCGGTGATGACCTACGGAGCCAAGACGTGGTCTCTGACTATAGGCCTCTTAAGGAAGCTCAGAGTTACTCAGCGAGCTATGGAAAGGGCTATGCTCGGTATTTCTCTACGAGATCGAATCAGGAATGAGGAGATCCGTAGACGAACCAAGGCCACCGACATAGCATACAGGGTAAGCAAACTGAAGTGGCAATGGGCAGGGCACATAGTTCGAAGAACCGACGGCCGTTGGGGCAGAAAGGTTCTAGAGTGGAGACCACGTACCGGCAAGCGCAGCGTGAGTAGGCTACCCGCAAGGTGGTCTGACGACCTGATTAGGGCTGCGGGGGCTCGCTGGATGCGGGTCGCCTCTATCCGGCCCATGTGGGAATCTATTGAGGAGGCCTGTGTCCAGCAGTGGACGTCCTACGGCTGAAATGATGATGATGATGATGCAAACATAAAAAATCTAAAATAAATGGTTTTTACGTCACACCTGGCCAGAATGTGAGTTTTAACGCACGCTACGCGCAACTCGCATTATGGCCAGATGAAGACGTAAAATTGTGTACTCATCACGGGCAGTAAAATGGAAAGCCCTCTATCGTATATTTACAAGCCTCGCCTGCGGCTCAGGTCACAAATACCTGTGATTTCGGGCTTTCTTTCTTTTACAGTGCTTGGTAAGTAATGTACAATTGCTTCAGTGACCAAATAATAATAATAAATAAACCGTTACAATTTTTTTTAAGTCCTCAACATTAACATTATATATATATATGTATAGTGTACTTATTAATGACGCTTGAACATTAAGAAGGACCATGTTTGCCGTGGAGGATCACATTTTATTATTAACTTTCCTACACTTAATGCATCTCCTAAAACTAATTTCATCGCTTTAAACATACAATAAGAAACAAACTTAATTTATATATACATAAGAAACTCTAAACTAAACGTATTTGCTTCTGATCATCGCCAGCCTATTTTAGTACTATATTGAACATATCCAACTCAAAAAACCTAGAAACCATACCCTTAACAATACGCCATCATCTCATGCTCAAACGCCATTTCAATTTATTGCAAAATCACATTAAATCTGTCATAATAACTCAGCTAGATCAATACAGACGGGAATCGAACCCGGTCCGCAGTCACACAAAGCCCCCTCGCTAAACCAATCATGTGGCGGACGTGGATGATAAGGGTTCTTTTTTTTAACATTCCAGCCGAGCTGAACCCTAAAAGAGTTTTATTTGACCAGTACACATAATGACGAGGAGATTGATGGATCCATGAAAAGTCTTTCGTAAGGGAATAGACAAACTTGATTGTAACGGAGCATATCTGAAGGACACTTTATCGATAAAAATATATTTTTGATTTTTTGTATGTTTATATGTGATGTTGTGGCTACATCACGCTAAATCGGCTTAACGGATTTCCATTATTTTCGGCACACGGGTAGCTCCACAGATGGTTATAGGATACTTTTTACCCGACTACGCTGAAGCAAAAAGAGGGGTTGTAAGTTTTTCTCCTCCGCAAACCAAGTTTTTTCACCGTTTTTTGAGCGGCGGTGTGGAGAGCTTGCGGTAAAAACGTTACGGATACGACGCGTCACTGCGATTCCGTAACATCACCGTTTTTTAAGCGGCGGTATGGTTGCACCTTTATTGCCGAAAAACAACGCTTCTCAACAAAAGGGCGTAAGCGCCGTGAAGATACGCTCTTTTGCTGGTGCACTTTTTCAAATCGTTTTTTTTTTTCACGCTGAGGTTGGTCCGACATGCCCTTGGCCGGTTTTTACGTATAGGTCTAATAGAGGCTAGCAGGTGATATAGGTGACTTTAAAAAAGTGAAATAAAAAAAATAAGACGCCATGCGGGCAAGGCCGGGGGTTGGGGGAGAGAGGGTACTAGTTTCTAATTACTAAACAGTTTATTTCAAATTTATTCATTCAAATAATCACAGACCAATCACAGCCGCTTGGTAAACCATTCGGTTGTAAAATTAGGTAATAAAATCTAATAGCACCATTCGGCCATATTGTGTGTGCTCGGTCAATTATGACGGCCAATTACCGAGCCCATTGTATATGTCCCAGTGCTATATTACACGTAATATCGATCCGAAAGGTACACGTGAATAGGGAAGCCAAGCTCGCATATGCTACATTCACATAAAAAACATTTTTTTCACGTAATCAACGAATTTATATATACATAAGTAAAATCTTTTATAACCTTATTCACTTTGACCCCTAAGAGATCTTATACAGCTCGGTAGAATTCAATTAATCGATACTTCCATACTAATACTATAAATGCGAAAGTGTATCCGTCTGTCTGTCTGTTACCTCTTCACGCTTAAACCGCTGAACCGATTTGGACGAAATTTGGTATGGGGATAGTTTGAGTCCCGGGGAAAGACATAGGCTACTTTTTATTGCGGAAAAATACCCTGATCCGCGATAAACGAATTTAAGGCGGACGAAGTCGTGGGCAGAAGCTAGTTTATTATATTTTATTTTATTGCATGTCGTGACGCCTGACCTATATATAAGTTTCTGAGAAAATTATTAGCTTAAATTTTATATTCGACCGGTTTAGCTCAGTGGGAGTAACGTTGCCGGCGAAGCTGAGGTCCTGGGTTCAAATCCCGGTAAGGGCAAATATTTGTGTGACGAGCATAAATATTTGTTCCTGAGTCTTGGATGTTTTCTATGTATATAAGTAATATATCTCTTAAATATATCGTCGTCTAGTACCCATAACACAAGCCTTATTGAGCTTACCAAGGGACTAGTTCAATTTGTGTAAAATTGTCCCGTAATATTTATTTATTTATATTAGAAAGAAGAGAAAGAAAGAAAGAAAATACATTTATTCGAGGGCATATTTATACAGCAATACAAAAAAATTAATTACTAAACTAAGTATGCCCCGAAATGGTCCCATCTCAGCATAATGCTGGCCCTAAAGCCAGCGCTGATCTTCCGGTGAGACCATAGGTAGGTAGCGCCACGGAGAACTGTACGCATGATAACATTTTTGTGAACGCAGCGCACTGACCTGACAGCGCAAGCTGTCAGAGGAGTTTCAATTCTCAAAGCTGTCAATAGGAATTGGAATGGCAAAATCAAAATAGATAACATAATGCATCGTACGTACAGCTCAGATTAATAATTATAAACAAGAAAAACAAGTACAAATAAGAAAAACTATTAAATAGAATAAAAACCCAGTGGAAATTGTTCGGATGGTGAGGGAACCGAACATAAATATAAATAAATATTAGCAGTAAAACAAGACAACCAAACACAAGTGGGACATAAAACATAGGTGAAAATAAAATTTAAATTGTAAAAACAAAAGATAAAAGATAAGAAATACATTAAAAACAGCTCGTGCCTCAAAGTTTTCTGTTTTTGTTGATGATCTAACATAAATTTCTTTAGTTTAATTTTAAAAGTTGTGAAATGTTTTAGGTTCCTAATTGGCGGTGGAATATTATTCCGACACTTAGTTACGACGTAACGGAAACTTCCTTTGAAGGCAGCTGAGGCGTGTTGTGTATTTATGTGTGTATTACTAGTGTAACTAACATTGATTGGGAATCTGTGCATCTCCTCTACGTGTACTAATTAGTAATAATATAACACAATTGTAATACTTTTGAGTATAGTTTACGAAAACATTATTTACTTTTAAATATGTAGCGGTCTCTTCTTGTGAAATGCCGCTAGATTCAGATTCAGATTTGCAAAAGTTGCCCTTGCGGCCTTCTTATATAATAAACTCTTTATATTTGAATTAACTTTTAAAAATTTTGATATGTTTTCTTGGAGATCTAAGCATTGAGTTTATATATGATATATTTAAGATACGTACTACTATTGTAATATTAAATAAAGAAGAGATTTTTACTATAGAAATTTGTATTTAAGTTATCAGAAGATATTTAGGCATGTAAAATTACAAGTATCAAGGTTAAGAGGATTTTAAGTTACGGAGGCCAGAAATGGTTCATGTAATGTTCGTGTAATATTCTATTATCCCGGCCGCCGTTTTCTTTGCGAACTTGGTTGAGACACTGCCATGCATGCAGATATGACACCTCTGAGGCGTAAGGTCATATGTCATTTTGAAAGCAGTGATCACATACGCTCTTAAGCCAAATCATATATTACATGAAATTTCAATATGCCACTTTCACGCTATAAAGGCATAAGTCAGTTTGACACTTATGACTAGATACGACGTTATGTCACAGTTCAAATACGTATATACCTATACGTAATATCAGTGGCGTAATGTTGTCATTGGTGGTCATGGTCAGATACGCCCTTATACCTTAAGGGACTCTCTATAATCTATTTACAGTTATTGTAAATGCATACCTATGTTAAATTATTTTATTTTTAACCATCTAATATTATTATTTGTTGACATTTGTATTTAAATAATTAAAGTTTATGTTTTTTTTGCACGTAAAATATGAATTTACCTGCTTAATAAATATAGTTGATTTTAAAATTACCTTAGGGGGTCGTTAATACCTTCGTTTACGTCACCTTCGAGGCATATGTCACTTTGAAAGCAGTGACCACACACGCTCTTATTCCAAAATGATGTATTACATGAAATTTCAATATGCCACTTTCACGCTATAAAGGCATAGGTCAGTTTGACATTTATGACTAGATACGACGTTATGTCACAATTCTGTATTTATGATTAGTTTATATCGATATAAGTAAGATTAGTGGCGTAATATTGTCATTGGTGGTCATGGTAAGATAGACCCTTACAGCTAAGGGGATCGAGAGAGCGCTGCAAATTTTTTTAGGCTGTAAAATAGCCACATTATGATCAGCGAAGCATGGCCTGTGACACTCAATACGAACGCTATCATCTATACTATTATTAAGTTATAAAAATGAACATTGTAGATATAAAAAAAAACTGAAATGGACTATTTAGAGATCACTGTGTCAATTATTTTTGATTTTTTTGTATGTTTGTATGCGTCGTTGTGGCTTCATCACGCCATACAAGAGATGATCAACTATTTTTGATACATAAGTAGCTGGGTGTCCACAGATAGTCAAGGATAGTTTTTACCGACTACGCTACAGAAAAACATAACGCAATTCGTTCGTTTCAATTGTTGCGTTCAAACGCAATAGGTATCTGTATACAAAAGTAAAAGTAAAGTTGTAAAAATAAAATGTTTGGAGGTTTCCTGTAACAAAAAATATTTATTTTCTGTATGTTTGTTGCGGCTTCCTCACGCAGAATCGGCAAAACGGATTGTAACTATTGTTGGTACACGGGTAGCTGGGTATCTCCAGACACTGAAGAAAAAAAGGGGTTGTGACTTTTTCTCCTCTGAGAACGAAGTTGCGGGCACCTTTTAGACTGATTTATAATCACACGATTTTATATAGATGATAGATTAAGGCGTTGCGGAATTCCATATTATCTTAATGAATGATTTCAAATTTTAAGAATACCCACACTTGTAGTATTTTTTCATTGGATATTTAATGGACCTAAATTGTTTCAAACTTGACATGCATCGTCGACTTCAAAAGTGTCTGTCTATGAGTTTGTTCGACTTTATGGCATCAACGGGGCCTGAGAATGAAGTAAGTACATTATATTCCCAAAAGACAAACAAGTAACCTTTAGCGGATACAACCACGAAAAATCCTTGTACAAAATACAAAACTGAATACGAAAAACGCTATACACAAATATGTTTGTATAGGAAAAGCAGGGAAACATTATAGCCATATCGATGTTAGATAAAGTTACACCCATTTTGATGAAACATTGATGTCAACGGCAGGCGATTTATTAGATGAGCTGCGATTAGGCTGATGTATGGATATTGATTTTCAATGTTGCTAGACATGTGATGGTTCCGATGAAAACCTAATCTGTGTTGAAAGGTTTCATGCGTAATTACTGCAGTTTTGTTTAATATACTTTATACATATTTTTAGTTTTAATAATGTAAAAGTGTAGAAGATGCGCGCAATTTTGGTGGAGAAAAAAAAACGTAAAGTTCCTATCTATCTATCAGCCACAGACGTCCATTGCTGAACATAGGCCTTCCCTATAGTTCACCACAGGATGTGATCCTGAGCAGACCGTATCCACCGACTTCCCACGATCCTTACAAGGTCAACTATCCACCTAGACGGGGGCCGTCTTACGCTGCGCTTTCCCACGCGTGGACTTTACTGCCCCTAATGGCTATCCGTTCTCCAGGCTACATAGCCCGCCCATTGCCACTTCAACGAACGATGCAATCCTGTGAGCTATATCTTACTTTGGCTCTTTGTTACTTTTGGTTACGTAAACGACCTAAAATTTCTAATTTGTTGATGTAACTTTTTTTGAGATTCCATGAACCTGGTTACGTGAAGTCAGTGGCCTGCGGTCAATATAGGCAAAAAGGCACTGCCTACCTGCTACTGCCTACCTGTTACATTTCGCCTCTTTGCTTTTCGGTGTAGTCCACACTCAACAACCCAAATACTTTTTTGAAAAATTGGGTTTCTCAACGCGTCCGACTAGAGAGGCCATCCGCCTCATTTGCTCTCGGCCTGGAAAAACCGCTGCGTTTCGAGGCAGTTTTCGCTATTCTGCCACGAAATGCTGGAACAATATCCCACCTCCTATTAGAAATTCCCAAACTTTGAGCACTTTTAAAATAAAATATCGGCAATACCTTATAAATGCCCAACGTTCCAGCTAATAAATTCTTATATTTAAGTATTTAACATCTAACCTTTATATATCGCTCATTCCCACACTGCCGTATCTGACATCCTATATCTATATATTCGACTATTAATGCTTATATATACTTTAGTAAAATACATATATTACTATTATTATATATATATATATTTATTTTCTTTTTTACCATAGTCGGGTAAAAGTATCCTATAACCATCTGGAGACACCCCGCTGCCCATGTATCATAATAGTTGAAATTCGTTTAGCCGATTTGGTGTTATGAAGCCCCAACGACACATAGAAACATTTCATTTTTTACAACTTTATAATAGTAAAGATTATATACATAAAAACCCTTCACTTGGATTTGTCTAGCCTTACACCACATACATACATTATCTTAATAGGTATACATGTAAACATTACGTCTGGACTTGCTGTTGCTGCCACGGAAGACCAGCGCTGCGATATTACCCCGATGTCGCAGCATCATGCTGAGTGGTGGCCTTTTGTTGCGGCCATGGTAGCACCGTGTTGTTTACTTATATTAGTCAATTGTTTCTTGTCAATCTAGATTTAAGATAATTTTAATTTAATTATTTCTTTAAGCTTTCTTCATGTAATGGTGTTATCTTTTCGCTGCAATAAATGTGTTGTCTTTCTTTCTTTCTTCTTTCTTTCTTTACTGACTATGGCACAGGGAAACTATCCTGAAGCCATAAACGACCATGGCTCCACATAGGCCAGAAAAACTGTTTAACTTGGCCAAAAATACCTGTGCACGCTACTGCGTTAAGTTTGCACCTCATTGGGATCAATCAATGGCCGCAGCCTATAACAGACTATTAAAACAGTTGATACCTCCAGTTCCTTCGAGACCATGGACGTGACGCAACGTCGAAAACGTCAAAGAATTAGTAACGAAAGGTAATTAAGTAAATCATATTTATAACTTCATTAGGAGGTATTCGCTCGTTCGTACAAGGTGATTGTACGAAAAAGCGAATACCTCCTTATACAAGTATCAAATTTAAAAGGAGGATTCGACATATTTGTTATAACAACTATATTTGTAAATAAATAAGATTGTTTTTTTATTTATTTATAAGCAATTAAGCCACTGTTTTAATATAAATAGTCAATAAAAGAGTTGTGTTGTGATATTGAAACATGATATGAAAGAAGGCAATGTTTTTCGAGGCAAAGTTAGCGAATACAGGAGTGGCACATACCTAGTTAACTTAGGTAACTATTTAGTTTTGTAAATATGTATAAATTTTATTCTAGTGTTACATTATCCACTAGGTATGCATGTGGAGGAATGTGAGAGACGACATGAAAAGGAGAGATGTGAGTGATGAGATGAGGGGTGATAGAGAGGTATGGGTGAAAAAAACATGCCGCGCCAAGTAAATGGAATGAGGACAAGCGAATTATCTTGAAGCGCAGGGCCGACTCATATTTGGCCGGTTTTTTGTATGTATGTGCTTCTGTGCTCACAACTTACATCACGTCAGAACGGCTGAACGAATTTCAACCATTTTTAACCGACTTCCAAAAAAGGAGGAGGTTATATGTTCGATAGTTTGTATTTTTTTTATGTATGTTCCCGATTACTCCGCCAATAGTGAATCGATTTTAAAAATTCTTTTTTTTTAAAGGATATACTCTCGAGGAGGTCCCGTTGCCACCAAGTTGGGATCTGATGATGGGATCCCAAGGAAATCGAAGGCAATCCTCAAATTTTATTGCCATTTATAACGTTTTTCATATATTTTCTTAAGCTATTTAAGTATTTGCATATGGTAGTCATCACTCATCATGCTGAGCTGATGACGGAAGGTACAACTCTTTAATAGTTAAGAGTTAGAGGATAGTTCTTGAAAAAATCATCTATTATAGGTAGATACGTTAAGTCATATTCTTTTTAGTGTGTCCCTGAAGTAGTCTCCTTATCAGCAAGTCAGGATCAGATGATGGAATACCAGGAAAATTGAGAGAAACCCTCAAATATTATAGGCACTAGCAATGTTTTGTATATATTTTTCTAAAGTTATCAGTTCTTTTCCTCTGGTTGTCGTCATTTCATGCTGAGCTGATGATGGAAGGTACAATGAACTAACCAACTTTTACATTTCTTACTTCCAAAGACTCGAGATGCGTGCAAAGTGCCTCCTCAATCTTCCCATTCTGGGCTCTAAAAATATTTTATATCACTACTAAAATCTATCACTAAAAAGCAAAAAATAAAAAAAAATAAATAAAAAAGAACCAACTTCAAAATAAACTAAAAAGCCATAAATAATCTTTTATGTACGGTACGGATCACATTTGAATCACCTTTTGAAGTCAGTGCCAAACCTGAAGTAAATAAAGTTCTTTATTCAGCAAAAATACGAATTACTATGACTAAATATATATGAAGGTAGATACCTAATAACTAAAGGCTCGCCGCCGCGAGTCTTAATAGTAATAAATGAATGGTTTGGCACCGACTTCAAAAGGTGATTCAAATGTGATCCGCACCGTACCGTACAGTTCTGTTACTTCGCCTGGGATACCTATCTTCGCCTATTTTTATAAAAGTTGAAATTCCCGCCTTGATTTGAGCAGGTTCCACACAAAACGACTAAATAGAAAGTGTTTTTTATGCATGGCATATTCTCGCATCACTTGTGTCTAACTTAACGCCGCTGTTTAGGTCAGTGAAGTTTTTTAAAAATAGGCGAAGATAGGTATCCCAGACGAAGTTACGGAACTGTACTACATAAAAGATTATTTTTGGTTTTTTAGTTTATTTTTAAGTCGGTTCTTTTTTCATTTTTATTTTTTGGTACTAAGATAGGTATCAGATATATATTAACAATCGAGGAATAGTAAAAGGAACTTTTTACCGGACCTGATTACCAGAAGCAAAAAAAAGGTTACATATAGCGATAAGTTCGCCTTTGTACAAATATGTTACTGTAATTTCTTTGTTTTATTCTTTGTTTTATTGTTTTTATGTACAAAAAGTGTTTACAACACAATACCGTTTCGTCGTCTCTGTAGCGAACCAAGTTACGGGCAACAACAATCACTATTGGATCCAGTACTAAATTAAGATTACTTCAAACTCTTATCATAAATAAATAAATTTAACTTGAATTAAACTAGTCCTATGTTAAACTCAGACTTGTGTTATGAGTACTAAACGAGGATATGTTTAATAGAGAAAATTTACTTAGAAGACTCAGGCACAAATATTTATGCTCATGACACAAATATTTGCCCTTACCGGGATTTGATCCCAGAACCATCAACATCGCAGGCAACGTTACTCCCGCTGAGCTAAACCGGTCATCATCATCGAATCAGAAAATAATGCTTAGTTTATCGAGACAGTTTATCTAGACATGTTTAAGTTTTCCACGAAATAGTGTCTTGGTTAGTGATGATGTGACAATAAATTGTGCTCACATTCGCATATTTTCATGCAGTTTGCAGAAAAAAAAACGCATGCAAATACAACAAACCACTCCAGTATAAGTAATCCGCTAATGTAAGGATTACACTGTTTTGTGGTGATTCGCATGTGAACACAATTTATTGTCACATCTAACCAAGACACTATTTCGTGGAATACTTAAACCTAAACGAACTATAATCCATTAATCTAATATGGAATTCCGCAAAGTAAAGCCTGAATCTATCAATTATTTTATTTAATTTTTTTACTATAATAACTAGATATATTATTTGAATGAAATTGTTTTATTAGGGAAAATGCACTTGAATGTTAAAAAAAAATGACAAAGTTTCAATCATAAAAACAACGAAATCAAAATAAGAAATAAATTAATATTTAACTAATTTTATCTAAACATAATTACCAGAGCCCGGAAGATCCATAGCAAAACAAAAGACTGTCGCAATCAAACTAGTGTTAAAACATTTTTTTAAATCAATTGTTACATTAAAAATCAAATAAAAAAACTTAATATGAACATTACGTATGACAATCATAATTTTGTTTTATGCTTGTCCCCTAGACGCGATATAAAAGCAAAATAAACTTAAGTATTATTGAAGAGTATAATGGAAACGAAATAGTCATGTATATTTATATTTCCTAAAGTCATGATCCCAAAAAAACATCTACGGCCTCAAAACATTATTAACCAAAAAAACAACTTAATTTCTAATTCGGCAAACATTTAAAGCAACAGACTCGACCAGATAGAAAAATATTAAGATGACATCTTTCATCAAAGCTTTGCTAAGAAAAAAGAAACCTTTATTCGTTCGGTAACGGTTGAACATCGAGCGAGGGAATTAAATGTCATACAGAGGGTACTCACAATTTGGGAGAAACAATTTCACGTTACGTTTGATCCGAGCTCGTGATGGCGGCAATATACAGGGTGTCTCGAGATATTGTTACTGATATGTGGGATATTATTTTTAAATTGCACGAAGATTTCGTAGTGTAGTGTTTTGTTGTCTCGTTTGGATTATGTATAAGCCAACTTGGATTCTGCGGGGACTTCTTGGAAATTTGTATTCGGATATTATTGGGTCGTACGAGTAAAGAATTTGTTCGTGTCAAATTAAATACAGTACAATACTTTTATTTCGACCGTGAGACCTAAAAGTCTTTACAGCTAAAAGAGCTTCAAAAATCGGTGTGAAAAATGGAAAACATTCGACAATTTTTACAAGATTTCATTTAACCTTGTAACATTCGTCTCAACCACATTCTATTCTCCGATTGCGCTGAAATTTGTCATAATTATGTATGTTTAATGACAGTGCAATAAAAAGGTACCATCGAGCTGATCTGATGATGAAGCCGGACGGTTTTCATTAAGAACTCTGTAATAATATTTTCTTCTGTTTCCGCGATTATTACTCATTGAAATAAAACAATTTAACGGATTATATCGCGTATATTATCTCATTTTAGTTCCCGTAAACTAACTCTGTAATAATTTAAAACAAAGACTACCGCGTTTGGGGTCTTTAAAAATCGTCTCAGTGAATAAGTTAATGGATGTTCAAATAAAAGTACAGACAGCAGTTGTCACAAAAATGCAAAATCGACAGAAATTTATTAGTTTTAAAAGAAACGGCATTACGATTTCACTCTTGACATAGTTGTGTTATTCGATAGTTCCAGTCGTCTGTTTTCGTGAACGCATTCGCTTGTAAAAGTGGTTCAAAATGGATATGGTGAATATCTTACTTCTAAAAAATTGTATAAAAACCCATTAAAATCTACACAAGTCGGAGAATGGTGATGGTGGATAAAATGTGTTTGACTGTATTTATGAAGAAACTGTACCGAACAGCAAAAAGCGTTTTAGCTACCGAATATTATAACAAATTAAATACTTACTGACTGATAACTTTAACATCCTTACTATTTTAAAGTTGTAAAAATGTAATGTCTGTACATTGAAGATGTTTAAAAAAAAGTGATACGCTATTTGAAGGTAACTGGAATCTAATATTCTTTATTATTGTTGTATGTTTGTATGTGTCGTTGTGGCTTCATCACGCCAAAACAGCTAAGCGAATTTCAACTCTTTTCGATACACGGCTCGTCATCCACAGATGATTATATAATATTTTTGAGATACCTCCCATCAAACAAAAAAAAAATTAAATCGGCAAATAGTCTTTGAGTAATCGGTGAACATACAAAAAAAGATTTCGACGAATTGTGAACCTCCTCCTTTTTGAAAGTCGGTTAGAAATAGAGTTTTTCTCCTCCGCTGACCAAGTAGCGGGCACCTTCTAGTTTTGATGTAATTACTTAGCAGTTGGTTCGCTAGGAAGAATCAACAAACTTAATTACGCATTGATAAGATAACACACTCCGAACCATAGACAACGTTCTCTTCTCTTAACTATATTACTTGGAATGTATACTAGTATAACGCAAGCTCAGAGTCAGTTTGAGGTTAGAGCCGACTAGTCAAAGCGTGACTCAATCAAATCTAAGCCTTTGACTTCGGTTCCTGGAACGCTGTCTACAAGCATAGCTAATTCCTCAAACTATGAGCAACAAGGTTCTGCAAAATTTTGAAGAAAATGCAAAATTTTGATATTGGTGCAAATATTAAACATAAGAATCCTTTACCTTTATTAAGTTCATTTGAATACATATAGGTGTTGAAGTAAAACAATTTAACGGATTATATCGCGTATATTATCTCATTTTAGTTCCTGACGTTTCGGAAGCTTTCCAGCTTTCCATGGTCACGGGTGGACTGAGAAAAGATGTGTTTTCCTCTGTCAAAGTTACAATTTGTGCAAACTACCCATTTATTGAAAAAACACAAATAAAGGTGTACATACATGCTAGATAGGCCTAAGCTGTAAAGACAGTTACTCATGTGCCAGAAGGGCTTAATTATTTTATTCTGATAATTTACCAAGCAGCATTTCACAAATGAGGCGTACTGAGGAGAAAAGAAACGCTGCAAAGAAAAACTCCCAGGCTACCTCATTACTAATTATAATATTTAAAAAACAGAGACTATTAAACTACTTTTAACAGATAAGATATTTTACACCGTTCGGAAATTAAGGTTTTGCAGTCCTGTGTCTCGCTTGTTCCTTGATGAGATGTATTACAGGATCCCAAGCTGGTGGTAGTGACAATCCATCTTCTCTATTGAAATTAGGATGCTTTTTAATCTCAATAGCCTCGCGTAGCATCCTGGGAAAATATCTTTTTTCTTTGGCAAGGATAGAAGGTTTATCAAACTTAATTGAGTGGTTTGGTTTGTCAATGACATGTTCACAGACTGCAGACCTATTACACCGACGGTGCTTGACATCTGCTATGTGCTCCTTTACCCGGGTTGATACACTGCGTTTCGTTTGACCAATGTATGAAAGACCACAGTCGCAATCCAGCTTATAAATGCCTGCACTCTGCAATAATATACGCGATATAAACCGTTAAATTGTTTTATTTCAATGAGTAATAATCGCGGAAACAGAAGAAAATATTACATATAGGTTTTGTTCGATTTGTTGAATTCGATAAAGAATTTACGTTATATTTACAAGCCTTTATTTCACTTGCACTGTTCGTGCGTATGTAAGTTGTCTGGTTCAAAATTCGCAAGTTAAATTTGACCCGTTTCCCGGTTTGATTGAGCTAAAATTAGGCATACTTATGTAAGTTTCGTGACAATCCACTGCTAATCTGATGGAGCCGGAAGGTGGTCATAGAAACTCTGTGGTAAAATAACTTAATCCTACCAAGTTTCGGCTCTTTAAAATTGTCTTTATGAGTAGTAAGTATTACATAAGTACAGTCGGAGAGAAGAGCTTGTCACAATTTTTTTTTTTTTATCAGAAACTTATTTTGCCAAGCATAACTTAGCTTGCTGGTACACAGCATCACCTATCTTTCTCTGGCCGTATTGAATAGAAATTGATACACAAGGTGCCCCAGAGAGGAATCAGAAAGGTTTTAAACACGCATTCCTGAGGTCATTAGGAGTAAAAAATGTTTACAAAAACCCAAGTCAAAGTCGGAGGGGACTCGGTAGCTGCGTTCTGCGCAGGATCGCACCTTATGATGAACTACAGAGAGGCCTATGTTCAGCAGTGGAAGTCCGCAGCTGATAGATAGATAGATTGGTATGAAGGTATTTACATATTAGCATGGAAAGTTTGTAATATTGTGTGTTATGAATAGATACAATCTAAAAAAAAATGGAAATCAAATAATGTGGATCCCAGTTTACATACAAAAGTTTCTGACCGCATTACGTGTTTACAGTTGTTACCGTATAATCAGAATACTACGGAGTATTTGAACCTCAAAAGGTTACTGTTGTTATAGTAAACATGCTCGTCTAGACAGTTAAACAATAACAAATTGTTGATAAGATAACATTGTTAATTAAATAATACGTATAATTGTTGCTATGGGACAAGATTTGCTTAGTGAAATCTTTATCAAAATCAAAGTTGGGCTAATGGGCGCTTAACTAAATATTTAGCGGTACCGGACAAAATGAAATTGGGATAAAAAAACGCCACAAGAAAATCACCATCAGTTTTATATTGAAACAAAATTAACTACAACTTAAATATGTAATCGACGTCAAAGATATATATTTACACTTTTCGACTTATTATAATGGGATAAGGTGCTACAATTAAAATATATTTTTGACGTCAACTGTATCAATAAACAACACACAATAATAGGGATGTTGAGTAAATTTTACTTTTATTTATCTCGTACATACATTAATAAAAATATTAGAGACGTATATTTTCTTTTTTACGAAGATATCAAAAAAAAATTACGATACATAGAGTCAAAATGACTGTCTAGGTACAGTTTATAAGACACATCACATGTCACAGGGCTTGTAACAGATGACGTATCAAACTGTATCACTTCTGAATCTAAATGCGATGTTCTTAAGTATTTTCTTAATAATTTAATAAAGCCAATAATGAGTGTTTAATATTTTTTAATTATCTAATTAAGACTGAACAGAATCTAAACAGCAACCATTTGATCATATACTATCAAAGAAAAATATTCACAACTCTGAAAAACTTTATGTTCGCATTTATTGGGAACTTCAAGGCAACATCCCTATTATAGGGATGATATGCCTGATCTCAGTAAATATTATATAAGATCCTTAAAACAAGCATATTAAGGAACTAAGGTAAAATTTTGAGAAGGATATCTTACTTGTAGCTTTTTTGAGCCCTGAAAGTTGGGTGGAAAAGTACATTTTTAAAGTATAAAATAATGATATTTATTCCGTAAGTAGGCCGCAAAGGAACTTTTATAAGTCTAACTCTACGGCGTTTCCCAAGAGGAGATCACTGTTGAGAATAAAGCCGAAACAAACTCAACAGTCAGACATTTTTTCGAAATAACTCTTATATCTATTACAATATTTCTACTTAGCGTATCATAAATATATGTGTTAAGTATAAACTTAATGCGTAGCTCTCTAAGAAAACATACGAAAATATTAATACCTAATAATACCATAGAATAACCCATAAAATGTATTCTAACTTTTGTTTTGAAACGGTTTTGATAAACACAAGTTTTAACATAGCTTCACAATAAAGTTCTTAATTTCTCCATACCACCGTGTGACGTCACTAAGCTAGGCTGAAGCGTTTTTTGGGAAAGTCCAATAATGTGATTTTACATTGTTGTATCGCGGGAAGTTTTCATGAGATAGAAGTAGTATTTTCAGCAATATTTTTATATTACCACCAAAAAAGTAGCTGCATAGCCATAGAAAACTTTCATACACAATATTAGTATAATATATCGATAATAATCCATGTATGAAAGTTTTCTGCTTGAGGTAGCTCATTGTTTCAATATTAAGGGTATGCTGACGGCGGTTTATACGCCTGTGGATTCACCCATAAGCATAGCATGATTTACCCGAAAACATACACGCGACCATACTTAATGGTAAAAAATCGTGTAAGAACATTCTAAAAAAATATTATTTGGGTACGGACGACGATGTGTGACTGCAGGCCCCTATTTCACAATCGTGACAAATGTCGGGTGAGAATGACAATTTCACGTACATTGCGTGCCCAGTATAAAGTAAGAAGATGTATCGAGCTTGCGGGGATCGCCGTGAACATAAAATTGTCGTTGTCACTTGACAATTGTCACGATTGTGAAATAGGAGCCTGGTGTTGATCTATTTTAATAAAAATTATAATACTTGTAGGTGCCGTGTATGTATTATATAATGTTGTGAGCAGTGCGAAACGTTCGCGTCACGTATAAACCTGTAACAGGTTTCTGTGACGCGTACTTGTAAATATTTATGGATTAAATAATTTAAATAAAAAAAGATGAAAAGTATAAACCATATTCCAGCACTTGCGTTAACCTTTCTGATAACTTTAATTATGTTTTGTGTGGCTCATTGATTGACTAATAGAAAACAGTTGGAGGTATTAAGTACGCAAATCTTACACCAGTAACGTTACAGTCGGCAATACTGTTTATTTGTTAATCATAAAAGTACAAAGCCATATTAAAGTTTATAAAACAGTTTTATTGCTTGTTTAACTTACCTATCTTATCATCATGTGTAAATAATGTACACTGTACTAAAAATATCTTTTGATGATGCCGTTGTATTGACTCAATACATTTTATTTATAAGATAACTAGAAGCTGCCCACAACTTCGTCAGCAGAGAAACAAAAATCATTAACCTCTTTATTTTCTGCAGAGTAGACGAATAAAAAGTATTCTATCATTTACATGGTTAGCTGGGCATCCACCCAGCTAATCATGTACCAAAATAGTTGAAATCCGTTTAGCTATTTTAGCGTGATGAAGTCATAACAAAAAATCCAATAAAAATATTTTTCGATTTAGTGACCTCCAAATAGCCTGTATCAATTATTTTTTTGAAAATATCTTCAATGTACATTTCATTTTTACAATTTTATAATAGTTTAACTATACTATTATAAAATTGTAAAAATGAAATGTATGTCTCAAGGGTCGGTTGTCACAAAGGCCATAATTTAACAAAATCCGGTGTCGAAAGATCACGAGAGTATATCTCCTTCCCATAAAGAGCTCTCAGGATCTTTCGACACCGGTAGGAGAACTTATTCGTTCGTTCAGTTTTCTGTTATGGCGGTCGTGTGACAACAACTAAACCGTGAGACATTCTTACCCAGTCTACCCTATAGATAATGATAAACGTCAACTTTAATACATAAGCAGAAAAATGGCGGCGTCAGTTTTATTTCGAACCTTGAGATGGCATACCTATTGACCCCAGTGAAATACAATCAGGCAACAATGTAAGTACATGTTAAATGAGTCACAACTAGTTAATCAATATTATTGTGATGTTTTTCTTATTTTATTTATTATTGTGGCATAAATACGTACATCTTCCTTAAATACTAAAACCTAAAATTATAAGCTTAGCTTAAGAAAAAAAATATATACGTACAAACATTGCCCCAAATTGCTCTGGGTGGGTAAATGAGTATTTTTGCTAAGTTGTTTTTGAACTACCGCTTCAAAATGTATTTTCCGATCTTTTACATCTCAAAATTGGCTGGAGACCGCTCCTTAGCGATGAGAACGTGCATCCGAATATCAATCTTCACTTTTACATTTGACATTTTAATTTGACAAAACGTCATTAGTAGTATAAATAAACATACCAACCATTTAATAATGTGATAAATTTATTTTTCACTTTTCCTGCTCAAAAAGTACTTCATATTAGCTTCGCGAAACGAGACTAAAATAGTACATTTAGCCCCTAGACTTTAAAAGAAAGCCATATAATCCCATACAAAGGACAATGGGCACAAATGTCCCCACCCACCAACAGAAACCAAACATGCCTCATCTTAGCAACCTGATGATTTCGGCTACTTACGAATAATTAAAATCAAACAAACTAACCTGATCAGATTGGTCAAAATTTCTGATCGATTTGCCCAAACTGTACTTTTAATTTTTCATGAAGTATACAATTTGTACGATCTCCTTTTTATTTTCTTGCAGTCGAAGTGAAAAGCAGTGTTTAACGCGTGGCTAAAAGCTATTATGACACTCAGACATATTTTAGCCCCTTGTCAATCAATCTATTATATCATCATCATCATATCACTGATGGACAAAGGCCTCTCCCAAGGATCTCCACGACCGGTCGTGCACCGCCCTCATTTGACGACTTCTCGCAACCTTGACCAGATCGTCAGTCCATCTTATTGGTGGCCTTCCCACCCTGCATATTTCGATTTACACTTTCCTTTGAGTCTTCGAGTTCCCCGATGCCAATACTTCAGGCAGCAGTACAGGATTTGTTCAGCTTACTTTTCATATTGACCTATTTAACAGTTTCCGTATCAACTGTCATTCTAATCCCTTCTGTTAACCATTAAAAGCATTAAACCAGTATTTATCACTACCAAGAACAAATCTGTAAAAATCGTTTGACAGATTTCTTCGAAACGAGTTTCATTCGACATTTTGATACCGACTTGTCTATTTTCGGAAGACACTTGAAATGTGTCTAAGGAAAATGCTGTAAGGATTATTTTGCAATGACCAAAGTATCATAGTGGTCTTAGCCGGATGTTCAGAGATCATTTTTCCTATGAATTGATAAATTACATTAAAATGCTTTCCTGTACGTTGCGTAACTTTTTTTGTATAAATACAAATAGTAGTTGAATATGGGTTGGTCATTACAGTTCAGTTTGAGCTCTTGAAGAAAGAATAAAATCGTCACCATCATATCCAATACAATAACGCCTTCAGAATGCTGTTGAGATTACCAAGATGGTGCAGTGCCTCAGAAATGTTCGCGGACGCTCACCCAGACATATGCTTTAACCATCTGGAGATGCCCAGCTTCCCGTGTATCAAAAATAGTTGAAATCCGTTTAGCCGATTTGGCGTGATTCATTCAATGACACACATAGAAACATAAAAAAAATAAAAAAAATATTTTTCGATTTAGTGACCTGCAAATAATCCGTTACAAACATTGTTTTGAAAATATTTTCAATGTACAGACATTTCATTTTTACAACTTTATAAAAGTATAGATAAGTACATAAGAGCGGTACCGGAATATCATGGAATCACCCAAGTATCGAGAAGACATTGAATTTCAAAGAATATGTTAAATACCCGAAAACCCTGAGTAAATAGGTAGTTTTGACTGTCTGTCCTACAACTCCGTAAGGCAAGCAATACAACAACGTAAATTTTATAGCACGTAATAAAATGACTATCTTTATGTTCAAATTAGTTGCACATCCGGCGAAAACGACATAATTGCGTTTTTTTTCGAAAGGTAATAAAAACTCAAAGTCACACGAGGGCGACGATTTCCTACATAAAGTGTTTTATTAAATTGAACACTTCACCTTTTTTTAAAACCATCAAGGACCCCTAACCCAAAATTTATTATTCAAGGAAAAAATGTTTACGAAAAGAAAACAATACAAAGTATCCAAAATATAATTTCATCTCCAGACATTTCGCTATCGGCCGATCGGGTCTAAACGCCCCAAATCAACAGACAAACATGACAACCCTATTTCGATGTATCATTCGGAGTAGTGCTGTCGGGAAATACTCGGTGATTTTTGGAATACTAGGTAAAAATACTAACGTAAAAATTAAGCAGCGAAACTTCAATGAAAATATGAAAACTATCTATCAGCCACGGACGGCTCACGGCCTCCTCTATAGTTCGCCACAGGGTGCGATCCTATGTCGACTACATCCATCGACTCCCCACGACCCTTAAGAGTTCATCCGTCCACCTAGTTGGGGGCCGTCCACCGGAGGTGTTACGCAATGTGTAATGGAAAGAGCTATGTTCGGGGTTTATCTTCGTAATAGAATCAGAAATGAGGATATCCGCAGAAGAACTAAAGTATGAAAACAAGCACAGCTTAATTTTAGATTGGTAAGCCAAATTTCCACTTTAGGCGAACGAACATATGTTCGCGCTGAGGTCGCAAAGCCCTTATTGTGATAACTTACTAGTAAACGTCACATGATAAATTCTTAGTTATTACTCCACGTGTACTTAGTACGAGTTGCCGTAGCAACTGTACTTGAAATACAAGTTAAATTCGATAGGTAGTCCATTTTCTGGGGTTTTGTGGGTTAAGTCAACGCTGTGACTTTCATCGTGAGATTATTTTCGCGCCATCAGTTACCTTGTCCGATCAAAGATAAATAAATACAAGGGAACAATTTTACACGAATCAAATTAATCCTAGATATGTCCACACATAGCTAAACATTATTTTATTCTGATTGATATATATCAATAACCTTGGTTTATTTTACGATTAAAGTTTAAAAAAATATCACGCTGTGTTTCTTGCGCTAGTTCTTCCCGGGATAGAGGTTTATTTTTTCAAAGTGTTGGCAGTTTTTGCTGTTCGTAAGTAAATCGTACTACGCTTAAACGGAAAACATTGACACGAGTTTCTTCACATTGAGTGTCTTAATTGCTGATTGTTTGATTAAAAACAAAAAATACACGCAATGTACAAATACTAGTAATTGTCGCAGCCCTAAACTAGAATTATTCATGGAACTCGATGTAAGGCAACCCGCCTGAGGCCATCCATACTTGTCTCGTCTTTTTATTACGAAGTGACGGGTACCCACGGTAGGAAATTATTTCGGCAAATACATACTAAACTCTATTTAATTATGCAATATTTTATAAATTTGAAGAGTTGTTTGGTTGTATTTGAGTGGTTGTGAGTTTATAAGTCAAATAGGGATTATGACTAAATTTTAATATTTATTCCCTCATATAGATGAATAAAAAATATTGGAGACTTATTTTTTCGTTCTTTACGCAAAGAAAAAATAAAGGAAATACATTGAGTCAAAATGTGGCGTGAATTCACTCCTTAGTACAAATTTTACTTATCAGTGACGCCACGAGCCCCCACTCCTAAACTTTAATGCGATTTATCTGAGCATTTTATTATTATTTTGAAAAATAAAAAAAAATCGTGTCCAAATTTTTTTTATTATCTAACTGCCTGACTAGTTAGGATTTTGATTTTCGTACAGTCATCATACCTATTGTTGATGAAGTTTTTAAAAGGTTTTCAATTCGACATTTCGATAGGATAAGTTATTAGTTGCCATTGCACAACGGTCTATGAAGCTGGGGGTTCCAGGTTCGAATCCCGGCAAGAGCAAGAGTTGATGAGCGAGAATGGTCGTTCCTAGGTTAGGATGTTATCTATTTTAAGTAATATATTTATCTAACTGTACTGCTCAAAACAATTCGACCGTAACGTGAAAATATATATAAGCAGTAGTATAATTAATAATAGAAGAAGTTTTTTTAAGTAACTTTACTGTACAGACATTTAATTGTTACAACTTTCTAATAGCATGGATATTAGTTGCGTTTAGTACATATAGTTGTTAGAACAACTTGTATTAACTCTTCCATTCTATTGAGAAAGTCATAAAAATATCTACACGCAGTTTTAAGATTGACCACACAATATAATTAATAATTGAATCTCGCATAAAAATCTCCGTCGGTCACGTAAAGTCTCATTGCGTTGAGCAATCTTTAAAATTTCAAAACCTTTCTTTTATTAATCAATTGGTCGCAATATTCTAAAAGGCCCATCGGCACCGCGCACACTAACCGATCGTTTAGCAATCCGCGATTACCAAACCGATATTATCTTACTACGATTAATGGTAGGGCCTTTATCCAACGTCTATTACATTCCAATGCACTAACATCTTATCGACCAACAACCCACAGACCAAACTCAACCATAAGGCCTAAGAAATCCACTCAGATTCCAACTAACAGCCCGTTATAGACAGATCCGCGGCGCTTGCGTTGCGTTCTGGCTTTTAATGTGAAGGTTCTTGGTTGTTTTTGGGTTGCGGGGCCTGTTTTCTAAATAATAGGCTGTATGCGGAGTCAGTTGTAAGTCCTCAGGGGACAATAGGTAGGTCTGCAGCCGATATTTCTCGAAAACGAGACAATTTAAGGGATAACTGGGAATATTCAATGCATCTTACGGTCGAGATGTTCATTACCGTTATTGGCTACATGTAAACAAGGATATACAGATGGCACTAGTACAGCGTATACTAAGGTTTACGATCAATTTCATCATGTTCTTCTACTTGTTAATGGCTCATTAAATGAGTGATTAGAAATCGGTCAAGTACCAGTCCGACTCGCGCACGAAGTGCAATGTTTGATTTAATTTTTATTATTTATCCAGAATGCACCCGCAACCTCGTTCACAGAGTACAAAAATTCATAACCCCTCTTTTTTCTTCAGCACAGTCTTCTAGAAAAGTATTCTTTAACCATCTACGGATACCCGTTTACCAAACATAGTTGAAATACGTTTCGTCAATTTAGCGTGATGAAGCCACAACGACACATATAAACATACAAAAAATCCAAAACAAATATTATCCTAGTCTATTACAATCATTTTTTTCAAAATATCTTCAATGTAAAGACATTCATTTTTACAGCTATATAATAGTATAGATTGTAAAATTGAATATCGTTTGATAACTACACACTTACAGAACGGACAAAAAACAGGCAGGAGAAATAATATGCGTATTGCATTGGAACACGGAACCATAAAAACAATGACAAATTGTCAATTGTACCCTTAAACGCCTTAAGCAACTGTTAACAAATGAAAAACCAACAGAAGCCACGGAATCGATATTTAAAAGCGACCATCGAATAAAACTTTCATGAGGAGCTTTAAGCTTCTTTAACTTTTGTTCTAGAACTTTGCAATCAAATTTCAGAATAAGCTAATTGAACTTTGGGCGAGTGAAAACGCTTTGCGTTTTAAGCTCGGAAGCTCTGTACTATCGGGTGCGTTTTGAAGTGCACTTTAACCGATTGCGGAGAGTTATGGTTTTGAAATGTATGCAAAACTAGCTCCCCACCCTAGCTGCGCACGGGTGTACTAAGGTAGAAGATGAGACCTAAACTTCTCTTTTACTATATGGATCATCGTGTATTGAAATAAGTTTTCGAAAATCTCTATTATATCTTTTGTCATGCCAAAATTTTAATTACTCGATATTTTTTTAGTATATTTTCTTATATACAAATCTTGTCCAGACAATTACAAACACAACACAAAAAGACAATTACAAACACAACACAGAATTAAATGATGCGCGAACATACAGTGATTGATTTCTATATATAGTTAAATAGAAGATGAACCAATTTTTTTACGTCCTGTGTAGACATTTTTGGTGTTATATTTGTTAAAACTTAGTATAATTTATTAAAGCAATGAAAATAAAAGAACATAATAAAGTTCACGCCGGCCACGAAAATCGTATTTATATCAAATGTTACATTTTACGAAACTTTATATTATGTCAACGAATACTTATCAAAGTTGGGACCAAAAGTATGTTTGCGTGTGTATGTAAAGCTTTTATGAAGTGGTAAGTATTATACGTTTAGGGTCTCTTTAAGTACAAATGGAACCTTATTACTACCTCCGCTGTCTGTCCCTCTCTCTGTCTAGCTGTAATTATTGAACCATAATACACACTACAAAACACTTGAAATTTTCACAGAATGGGTATTACTGTAATTGCTATAGCAACAAATATTAAAGTATAAAATGAAAGCGTGTGCGGCCCATAGAAGAAACGGGTCTTTTAGGCTTTGTACAAAGGTTCCCTTAGTACCCTATAGGTTCTTCATTCATTATTTTAGAGTTTAGGTCTTGACAATGCCATTTCCTTCAGTCCTTAATGCAAATTCTGTAACATCTTGATTCACGACGCATACCCTTTCCTTTATCTGGTCAATATAACTGATACTTAGCCTTTCTCTTCCTCTCGTTCCCTTAATCTTTCCCTACATTATATTTTGTACATTTTATACTAATGAGGAAAGAAAACTCATAAAAGTAGTTGGTGGGTAAAAAGTATCCTACAACCACATGTGGATACCCAGCTATGCGTGTGCAAAAAATTGTTAAAGCCCAATTAGCCGATTTTGGATGATGAAGCCACAACGGCTCAAACAAACATGCAAAAATTAAAAAAAAACCGTTTCTTTGACCTCAGAATAGTCCCTTGGAACATTTTTAAAGAAATATCTTCAACATACAGACATTTGATTTCTACAACTTTATAATAGTATATAGATTAGACGTCGTGTTGTCTTAAATGTCCTACCATTTTGCTACAGTAGGTAGTATACTTTTTTTTTCCTTTCCAACAACCCTTTGACCTTTTCCAACGCTAGACAATATAAGTATATATATCTGACTCTCTCTCTCCGGGGTTGGTCTCTCATGTTTGAGGATCGTGGTCAGCATCAGGGTTGCACCTGCAGCGGATAATCTGCCTCCACCAGTTTCTCGTCCAGCGCGTCTCTCACTACCGTGTAGAATTTGGAGGATGACGAGTGTTTGGCTTGATGGGCCCATCTTTTTGGTGAATGTCCGCGCGATCTTTTGCCTTCGGTGTGGGAACACCGGTGTGGTTGGGAAACCACAATCAGTGGTGTGCCCAGGGATTTTGGCGAAGGTAGGCAGTTTTTGCATACCTATAAGGAGCCATGGTCGTTCAGGGCTTCAAGGTATGCAGTTTCTCTGTGCCTGTATGCGATGCATATATCAGACCACAATCAGTTTTTCAAAACTTACGTCGCCTCTGCGCATTGTTTGGCCGAAGTATATGTCGGAAGAAGACCCTTCGAGCCCCCTTGTGATTAAGGCATGTTGGCAGACCGAAATCAGGCGCATAAGAATTAAATAAATCAAACGACAACTATACACCGTAACAGTTATAATAATTAATCACGTTATTCACACTCTAATTAACATTAACACAAATTTCAAAGAGGCAACTATCCGTCAGAGTTAAGCGTGGGCACCGGTCGACGGTTGAACGATATCTGTCGCTCGTCGCGAAGCCGGCTCCGACGTTTCGTGAACACGTGATCCGCCCCACCTGCCCCACCTTAATAGAAGGAGCCGTGGGTACGTATTGTGCCTCTTGATCTTGATACTCAAATCAACTCCTTTTTATTATTTTCGTCAACATATAAAATACTAAAACTGTCTTTCCTAAACTTAGAGTTAAAAGAGAGAGTAAGCACTCTTAAAACTTATCATACTAGTTCTATTTTTCACGCGCCCGTCTATCGTCATCCATAAATCACGCTATCATTAAAAACATCCCATTTGAACGAAAAAATCACCACCAACTATCCCCTCAAGGGTAGCTACAATTTTCTATCCCGACCTGAAAAACACGGCCATATTTCATTCCCAACTCGGAAACTTTTCATTTGGTTAAAGAAAAACACTTTCTGTAAAACTTTCGAATATGACGTTTCCAAAGAACCCCGGAGTTTGGCCTTTTTAGGGATCCTTCGGTCTTTGTGATTTCAGTGCGCCTTGGGATCTTTAAGAGCTCTAAAGTTGGTGGTTGGTATGGGTGAGGGGGTGATTTAAGTTTTTGATTAATATTTCTACTTTTAAACAGTTTAAAGCTTCCGATTGTAAAGCTTAGACGGAAATCTACTTTTAATACGAGATGCCACACGGGAGTTTCATCGAATACTTCATTTCATCGACAAATTATTTCATTGAAAGCATTTTTCTCTGAAACCATGAATAGTTCGGGATTGTAAAACAAAATCAACCTAACGGCTTCTACATGACGATTTTTTCAAAAAGCATGAAAATTGTATTAATTTCAGGGGAAGTAATGATGAAGTGGTCAATGTTATGTTAATTCTATAAAGTAAAGCATTCTAGGTATCGTTTGTCGATGAAATAGAAGGATACCAAGTGGAAATTAGCCGTATTCTAAATCAACAAAATCATATTTTTGAGCAAGGAGCTACTTATCATCAGATGATACTCAGTCCATCATTTTCGAAAAAAAAAATCTGTTCCACAGTTCCCAATTTTCACGACTTACAAAAATATTGTTGAAGTTGTAGACAACTAGATTTCTATTATAATAAATAAATAAATAAAATATTCAGACAATCGAACAAATTGTAAATTGTAAAATTAGTACATTAGGTAACGTTTTATGTGTCAATCGAGTTTTTTTCTGTACGAAGTTGCCATGGTTTTGTCTCCTGTGCAATAAATAAAATAAATACCTAGGTCAATTTTTTTGGCGTCCATCTCGTCAGTATGTTGATAGCCTGGATTATTAGCACTTTTTAAGTAACTCTGTCATTATTGTCTCTTGGGCTACCGGAAAGAAAACCAACACGAAGAAGTTGGTTCATTCTTAATACATACATAACAATTTATACAAACATATATAACAAATATTTTATATTGGGTTATTTTTACCGTGAATATTTTTCAAAGTCAGCTATATTTGATTTTACATCCATTAATTTTTGAACATTGAGGTCCCTTTAAATGCAAACGGAACCATATTTTAAAAAGCGCGCTTACTTACCGAACTTTTCAATATACAGGTTGCTCCTTTTTCTGCGACCAATAATGCGATTTCAGTGTTAGAGCTAATTGCATCCGAGCAAGTTTCGTGGCGGAGGTAATTGCTGCTATAGGGTGTAGCTAAAAATAATCTATGTTCGAACATATTTACATCAACTTTACTAGTAAAGTTAGTACCTAAACTAAACTTTTTGAGGCCTCACTTACTTTTAAAAGTACAAATTAAAATCGAGTTTTGAACTGCTGTAAAATTCGAGAAGGTTCGAAATTCAAAAATGCAACAACGCTTTCGACGGCCGGAGCTCTCTTTTTTATTTTTATTTTATCGATTTTTGGAATAACCATACAACTAGCTGTTGCCGCGTAACGATGCAAGCCTATGCGTTATTCTAATGTCTAACAAAGTTACTGCAAAGTTTCGTTCAGATCCGTTTAGCAGTTTTTGAAACTAAGAGGAACTTATATACATACATTAGCACAAACTTTCATGATTATAATTAATATTATTTAGGATATTAGGATAACTCTTTATCTTGATATCTGTAAGGTTTGCTTGTAAAAAGAGATAAACAACAGGCGTTTAAATAGTTAAACCGCAATCTCCGCCAGACAACTTGTGCGTTATTGCAGACAATAAAAAAAATTTGGTTTACGTTTTTACATACATCATAATACGTACAATGTACTCACGCTTAGAGAGAGACTGCCGAATGCGAGACTCTAAGTCCTTAGACACTTTTTTCGCTTCATAAATGTATATCCATGCATCTTTTCATACTCGCTCGTCGGTTGGGGGTATAAACAAACTGCTACGAAGCTATGTCCCGGGTTCGAATCCCAGGCAAGTGTTTGTGTGATGAGTACGAATGTTTGTTCCTGGGTATTTGATGTCTTATATGTATTTAAGTATTATATTTTTTCTATATATTATGTATATAGTCGCCTATAGTACCCGTAGTACAAGCTTTGCTTAGTTTCGGACTAGGTCGTAATTTTTAATTTAGGACTCCCCACCTACCAAACTTATTTCACTTCATTTACATCAATGCATCATACACGCTCATCGGTTGCGGGTTTTAAGTTTTTAAACGGACAAATATTTAATTTTTAAATAAGGAACAACCTGTATCTGCGGTGAGTCGACTCGCCACCTGCCACCGCGGACGCAGAGCAAGACAAATAAAAATCAACCGCCGGTGGGGCTTAATAAAGACCAGGATTTAAACTTGAGATAAAATCACTTTGTTATAATCTTTGCTCTCCAATTCGTGCCATAGTTGGAAATATTGAAGTTCTAGCTTCCTATTACGTAATACACTTAGTGGAGACCGAGGTGAGTTGTGACAGAGGAGAGTTGTAACTTAGTTGATTTTTAGGAACCTAATTACTGTGAGCGAGCTCACAACAGTACGTATTTGGTAGTTAGAAACTTGAACTAACAAACGCGTTGCGAGCTCCCTATCAGTTAGTAGATTCCAAAAAATCTACAATGTCACAACTCTCCCCTGTCACGACTCACCTCGGTCTCCCCTACTGCGTTATCCGAAAAACTGCCAGACGAAATCTTCTCGACTGCTCTGGAAAAGGGACTTCTAGGATTACCCCAATAGCCAGCCATGCCGCAATGAGGCTTCTTTTTAGTCGTCTCACTCTTATCTGAGTGGCCATGGTCTCAATGATGATGTTGTCGTATACGGGAGATCTTCGTCCTCGGTCCTCTCCACTTGGGTAGCCGCCTTTGCAATTTGTCTCCACTTTATTCTGTTGGCAGCATTTCGAGCACACTCTGTGATGCTGGTGTCTCTCACGGTTTTTATAAGATCCGTCCATCAGTGTTAAAGACCACCCTCGAGACCTTTTGCCTTCAACCTGACCCTGCACCACTAGACGCTCTATGTACTGCTTTCGGGAGATATGTCCAAAGAATCTGAGAATTTGCAATTGTGCAGTCGACGAAAGCCTTTCCTTGATCCTAACTCGAACAATGAGGCTACCGCACTTAAATTCATCACCAAAGCCGCTAGTGTAGAGTGAGGTCTTCAGAAATAAATGTTAGAAATAAATAAACGCGAAATAGTGTCTTCGTTAGATGTGACAGTAAATTGTGCTCACATTGCGCATATGTTCATGCAGTTTCTACAAAAAATACGTATGCAAATACAACAAACCACCACCAGACAGTATAATCCTCTGCCCAGCTGGGCATCCTCAGATATTTATAGGATACTTTTATCCGACTACGCTGAAGCAAAAACAGGGTTATGCCTTTTCCTTGTCCGCAACCGAAGTTAATACATCTGGGAGATGCCAAAATGATCCACACTTTTGAAATAGATGGACTACAGCGGTTTAAACAATCCGCGATACAAACGGATGATTTATAAATAAAACATTGAATTTAAAAATGTATATTAAGTGGACTTTATTATTTTATGATTGTTTGCAATTACTTCAAGTAGTAAATATGGAACGATAGAAATAAGGAACATATGCGACTAACCTTTTGCGTTTTCTGAAGCTCTCTCCTTTGCCGGCAAAGTCACAACACAGCCTGAGTCGTTCACGAGCACTTGGTCACAGTCTTAGCGTTAGGATTTAGCACATATATAAATTTAGCGAAGGCGAGACGGCACAGCCATCATCAAGCGTCCTCGGATACCGACCGTTCGGCGCGGCGCCGGTCAGTAGAATCGCATATGAAAAATGAGGATGGGAATCACGGGGTACATTGAAGTTTTGCAAACTACCCTTTATTGAGTAATAAAAAACGAAATCCACCACATCTCAATCCCAATTATCTGTTTTGACATTCATGATATCATTAAAAACTCATGAATTTTGTTATTCATTGGCATCAAAAAGGTATGTCTAATATATTTATAAAATTTTAAAACCCACCGTTAGACACAAAGTTGAATTTGAAAACCTATATATGTACAATGGGCTGCAAAATTTCATTGATACCATAATTTTGCAGCATTTGGATCCAAATTCGTCCATCCCATTTGTGGCATGGACTTAAAATAAATACGAAGATGCCGAAATACAAGCGGTAAAAAAAAACAGGATATGAGGCCTTTACATCCAATTTCAATGACCCAAGAAAATGACTTCAACGCACAAACCAACTTCTTTAAAACTTAATAATTGTAAATAATAGCTAGGTAGTATTAAGATATTAGCTAGGTAGATTTAGGTTTTGCTTATGTTTTTTAATTCGAGTAAAGACTCACTTTTAGTTTCGTTTTTTTACACTTTATGTTTATGTTATTTACGTGTTTAGATATAAGATTTTATTGATTGTTACCTTTATTGTGCCTTTTGTTGATTTGTGTAATATTTCGTGTACTTATTTAATAAAAGATGCTCATTTCACACATAACAATAACACTGCAATACACACATATCCTATACTCTTCACACACATCTTCCATCCTTGTCTCTCGTTCCCCCCTTCCCCTTCCCCTTAAACTATATCAGATTTGCCTGCCCTGTGGGCGAAAATCCCACTAGTTCCGCCCCACATAAATTCACCTTATACCAATCCTTTCCCTAGTAAAGTCAGTCACCTGCCACTTGCCACCATTCGTCCCACGCTCCACACTACACACCGCATCGCTGCTGAAACCTGAAAAATAGTCTTCTTATTTCTTCTTGTGACCTGCCGAAACCCTGCTGCACCATCTACAGTCCACTGCATGGACCCTTTACGGACCCGTCCGTAACAGTGGTCCTCCGAATAGCCGGATATTGGAAGAATCAGCGATCAAGAAAGAAACAAGTACGTGCGAGTCGTAACCAAAGGCGTAGCTTTGCCAGGTTATTGGCTCGTTAAATCTGCAGCTCCGGCCACCTTGCGGTGTTAAACGGCTGTCAAGAAAGCGCTGTGTTAAGCTTGGTTTGCGCCGGTACGGAAAGGATAGCAAAGGGGGCCACAAGTTGGTCAAGAATCTGGCACGGTCGTTCCTACCGTGTCATCAGCATCCCTGCGATACCGATCCCTCTACCGGGGGCCTTCCTTCCCTCCTTATCCCTACGTTCCTATTCCTGGTCGGCATCACCACGGTAGTAGCCCGTCCAGGCAGATAGTGGTTAGGAAAAAGTAGGGAGTGATATTTAGGGAGTGTTACTTAGGGAGTGTTAATTTGGATAATTGTATAGCTAGGGACCCTCGTGCGCGACAATGTCAGAACCTCCACAAACTCGTTCCAAGGTTAAGCCTAGAATCGAGCAGACGCCTGAGTCCGGTGGGACCACGTCTGGAGAGACGAACACGTGGAGTAAAGGCACCGGCATAACAGAGCAGAGTAGTGGCAGCGAACGTAGGGCAGCGCCGAATCAAATAGAAATCGAAAAAGGCGCGAACGTTAACGACGAAAATAGGAGTGCATCGGGCACTGTTGTTAATGCGGTACCGGCTAGTAATATGTCAATTTTGATGGCAGAGTTAGAGGCGCATAACGCCGAATTGATTAGGGCTCAGGCGGCCGCCGCCGCGGCGAAAAGTAGGCTAGAGATCGCCAGAATGAGTGATCTGGCGAACTCTAGTGACGCGGCGGGACTGCCCCGGGTTGAGGGGTCCTTACATATCGAGCGATGGCTCACAGAGCAGCGTCAGCACAGGCCAGCTACCGCGATAGAGCATAGAAACGACATCCCAGATTTCGAGCACCCTCCTAGACCGTGTCCGCGCACGGACGCCGCCGGCGGCGGCGGCGGCGGCACGGATATGCAATCGTTAGCCAACGCTATCGTTCAGGCGGTGAACTCAAGCAATAGGTCGAAGCCGCCTAAATTCATCCACGAGCTCCCACATTTTGACGGGACGGTGACGGAATGGATGGCATTTAAGGCGGTTTTCAGCGACACAGAGAGTATGTTTTCCGGCATACAAAATGTAGCCCGTTTACGTAAGGCGATTCGCGGAGCGGCCCGTGAAACGGTTAGAACTTTACTATATACGACATCCGAGCCGTACGAAATTATGGACACGTTAGAGAGGCGGTACGGTCGACCCGATTTGATTATATTAACGGAAGTAGAAAATATAAAAAGAATGCCGCGCCTGACCGACGACGGTCGAAATATAGTCACATTCGCGAATAGGGTCGCAAATACCGTAGCCGCGATTAAAACGCTTAACCAAGAGCAGTATTTGTACGCGCCGGAATTAGTAAACAGAATCGTAGAGAAACTTAACGTCATATTAAAATATAGGTGGTTCGAGTTTAAAGCGACGCACGGAGGAGCGCCTGATCTCATTTTGTTGACGCGTTTTTTGAACACGGTAGGAGATCAGTGCGGGTCCATGTTTACTTACGAGAACGTAAGGGAAGAGCGTCGCCTTAAGCACAAACCAAGAGTAAACGCGGCACGTCATAGATCGAACTCCGAAAGCTCTTATAGCGCAGAATCAGAAGAAGATTTCGAACCAGCGTATAGTGCCACGGTGGCAAGTTTAAAAAAAACGCCAAATAACACGGTCAACAAACACGCAAAAAAGCCATCGAAAAGCCGACCAAAAGCGCCGTCCCCCCCACCACCGGTGGAGTCCGCCGTTAAAAAAGAACAAAAATGCGCAATATGCGAGGGGGGACATACCCCTCCAGATTGCGCAGATTTTTTCAAGCTGAATATCGAGGACAGGTGGGAAAAGGCGAAGCGTTTTAGGTTGTGTTCTCGATGTCTGACGAACGACCATAGGCGATTTTTTAAATGCAAGTATGTACCTTGCGGCGCGGGCGGCTGTGAAGCGTCTCACCATAGATTGTTGCATAACGAAAAAAAGGCTAGTGAAAACAATAATGAGCGTTCCACACCCGCGCGCGGCAAGGTCGGTTCGGTTAATCACGTGCATCAGCCTAATACCTACCTTAAGATAATACCAGTAGAGGTAACGGGGCCTCTAGGCGCTATTCTGACGCACGCCCTGCTGGACGAGGGGTCGTCCATAACTTTGATAGAAAGGGCAACAGCGGACAGAATAGTGCCTGGCGATCAACCCCGAAGCCTTTTATCGATAGAAGGGGTAGGGGGCAATAAATTAGACGACCACGAGTCATGCGTTGTTAAGTTCTCAGTACGGGGTACGTGCAGTAGAAATTTGAATTCGATAGCCGCGCACACGATTAGCGAGTTGCACCTGGCTGCGCAACAGGTGGATAGAGATTTAGTCAGGCGGTGTAAGCACCTCGACGACATAGAGGACGAATTGTGTTACGATAACGCGAAACCGACTATCTTAATAGGTCAGGATAACTGGCATTTGATTTCGTCACGCCAGTTAAAGATAGGCGGTAAGCACGAACCCGTCGCGTCGCTTACACAATTAGGGTGGGTCTTGCATGGAAAAGACTCGCTATCGCGCGGAACCATTGCCTACGTCAATCACGTGCGACCCATGTCGAAACAAAATGAAGAAGAGACCGTAAAAATGATGAGAGATTTTTTTAGCATAGAAAGCCTGGGTATAGAAGCGAAAATGCCTAAGGCGGACCCCGAGCAGCGTGCTTTAAAAATTCTTAACGACACGTGTAGGCGGATTGACGGCGGAAATAGGTTCGAGGCCGGTCTTCTATGGCGATCCGAAAGCGAGGAGATGCCTGACAACAGAGCCCAGGCCCTGAGTAGGCTGTATAACTTGGAGAGAAAACTAGATCGCGACGAAGAGCAAAAAACAGAGTATAATAGGCAGGTCAACAACTTGATAGAAGCCGGTTACGCGGAACGGGCCGATGCCCCGCCCGCATCTTCAAGGACGTGGTACCTGCCGCATTTTGCAGTTATACACCCTCAGAAGGGCAAGGTCAGGCTAGTTTTTGACGCTGCGGCCAAGTCTGGAAATAAAAGCTTAAATGACGCATTGTTAGCGGGTCCGGACCTGCTTCAGTCATTGTTCGGAGTGTTAGTCAGATTTAGAGAAGGTAGGATCGCGGTCGTCGCCGACATAAAGGAGATGTTTCTCCAGGTTAAAATCATCGACGCGGACCGTGATAGTCTGCGATTCTTATGGAGGGGCGAGGACCGTGCGGGACCACCAATCGAATATAGAATGACGTCGCTCATATTCGGAGCGGCTTCATCTCCTTGCACGGCCATTTATGTAAAAAATAAGAACGCAGACGATCACGCAAGCGAACAACCCGAAGTCGCGAGGGCAACCGTTCGTAACTTTTACATGGATGACTATCTGGGCGCGTTTAGTGACGAGGGGGAGGCCAAAAGCGTCATAAACGCGATGCACAAGGTGCACATGGCGGCCTCTTTCGAGTTGCGCGGATGGGCATCCAACAACCCAGCGGTTATAGATGACGTAACGGATAAGCGAGCTAGCGAACAAACGACGTTAGGGAAAAGCGACTCTGAAAGAACATTAGGTATGATATGGAACCACAAGCGCGATACTCTCGGTTTCAATGTTAATCTCAGAAACATCCCGTGCGATGTCGCGAAAGGCGGGGCTATCCCCACCAAACGTCAGGTGACCAGCGCGGTCATGTCAGTTTTCGACCCGTTAGGCCTAGTTTCGCCGGTTACAATGGTAGGTAAGGCTCTCATTCAGGACGTATGGCGTAGTGGAGTACAATGGGACGAGCCCATAACAAACGAGCACCATCAGACCTGGCTAGCTTTCGTAAAAAACATAGAAATGCTGAAAGAGATAGAAATAGCACGTTACGTCCCCGCGCCTTCGGGTAAAAAAGAGATGCACATTTTCTGTGACGCTAGTGAAAAAGTGTACTCAACAGCGATATATTTCGTTAACACCGATGTCAACGGGGTAAAATCGTCGCGGCTTGTCGCAGGGAAGGCAAAGGTCGCCCCCCTGAAACCCATATCCGTGCCCCGCCTGGAGCTGCAGGCCGCGGTATTAGGCAGTAGGTTAGCCGAAACGATCAAGCGCGAATCCGATTATAAAATAGATAAATGCTACTATTGGTCAGATAGTAAAACGGTCCTAGCCTGGATAAAATCGGATCCCCGCTCGTTCAAATCGTTCGTAGCTCACAGACTAGCCGAAATAGAGAGTCTTACCGCGCCCGTAGACTGGCAATGGGTGCCATCGGCCCTGAATGTCGCCGACGACGCGACAAAGGGCGTCCCCTTGAACTTCGATGCGAATCATAGATGGTTTTTCGGGCCAGATTTTATTAGAGGCGACCCCGAGACATGGCCCAAGGAGAAGTCAGTCTCGGTGCCGCAGTCCCCCACAGGGGAGGAACGAACGATTAAGCCCGTCTTACACGCGACAAGTAAACTCACAGCCGATAGTTACTTACCGTCGATCGATAGATTCTCAAACTACAATAGGCTCTTGCGTTCCGCTGCCACCGTTCTGCTCTCTGCTGAGGTATTCAAAGCCAAGCTACTCAAAAAGACAACAGACACAACCATGAGAACCGACCACATCCAGATGGCCGAGTTACTCCTTATAAGAAGGAGTCAGCAAGCGTCGTTTCAAGAAGAGATCACATGCAAAGAGGCTGGGCGGCCGATGCCGAAGAACTCGCCGTTAAAGAAGATAGCCGTAGACATACGGAAAGGCGTACTCTATTTGAACAGCAGAATAACGCAAGATCGTTTGAGAAGATTACCAGTCCTACATGCTAAAGAACAACTGACGAGACTGATCGTGCTGCATACTCACAGTACCCTCGGTCATGGCAATAGAGAAACAGTGCTGAACGAGCTGCAACAGCGCTACTTCATCATAGGACTGCGTAGTTGCCTGAGATACATCTGCAATAAATGCCAGTGGTGTCGCACCTATAGGGGGTTACCCAATAAAATTCCCTTGGGCGATTTACCTTCAGAGAGGCTTATGAATAATCAACCGCCCTTCACAGCCACAGCGGTCGATTATTTCGGTCCAATGCAGATAACAGTAGGCCGACGTCATGAGAAAAGGTGGGGCGCACTCTACACGTGCCTCACCACGAGAGCCATACATCTGGAGGTAGCCACATCTCTCTCGGCTTCCTCTATGATATTAACACTCAGACGATTAATGGCACGACGCGGCACACCTACTGTTCTTTATAGCGACAATGCGACCTGCTTCAAGGGATCAGAAAGAGAGATAGGAGAGGCACTGCTAGCCAACGAAAACGAAATGACTACGTACACAAACAGTAAAACCATTACCTGGAAGAAAATACCTCCTGGAGCCCCGAGTATGGGAGGAGCGTGGGAACGAATGGTACGTTCAGTCAAATCGGCCCTTTACACCGTGTTGAAAGAAAAGTATCCAACAGAAGAGGTACTTCACACACTCATGCTAGAAGCAGAACACCTCGTCAACTCCCGACCACTGACACCAGTGAACCCAGACCTGGAAAAAGAATCCCTGACCCCCAACCACTTCCTTATAGGGCGGTCATGTGGCATGTCACCGTTTGGGAGTTTCAGAGACGTAAAACCTAACATGAACAATTGGAAAGCAGCACAAGCCATGGCCGATGAGTTCTGGAACAGATGGATTCGAGAATACAGACCTCAGCTACAAGTTCGACGAGGTAATGTGTCCAACGAACAAACGATCAAAATCGGCGACATCGTACTGATCGTAGACCAGACTATGCCCAGAGGCACATGGCCAAGAGGGCAAGTAACTTCTGTTTTTCCAGGCCCAGACGGCAGAGTTAGAGTAACAGAAGTTAGAACAGCCTCCGGGCTGATGCGCCGTCCAGCCTCTCGCCTCATCGTGATAGACAGCGTTTAATTATAAGTGCTCGCGCACGAGGGGGAGAATTGTAAATAATAGCTAGGTAGTATTAAGATATTAGCTAGGTAGATTTAGGTTTTGCTTATGTTTTTTAATTCGAGTAAAGACTCACTTTTAGTTTCGTTTTTTTACACTTTATGTTTATGTTATTTACGTGTTTAGATATAAGATTTTATTGATTGTTACCTTTATTGTGCCTTTTGTTGATTTGTGTAATATTTCGTGTACTTATTTAATAAAAGATGCTCATTTCACACATAACAATAACACTGCAATACACACATATCCTATACTCTTCACACACATCTTCCATCCTTGTCTCTCGTTCCCCCCTTCCCCTTCCCCTTAAACTATATCAGATTTGCCTGCCCTGTGGGCGAAAATCCCACTAGTTCCGCCCCACATAAATTCACCTTATACCAATCCTTTCCCTAGTAAAGTCAGTCACCTGCCACTTGCCACCATTCGTCCCACGCTCCACACTACACACCGCATCGCTGCTGAAACCTGAAAAATAGTCTTCTTATTTCTTCTTGTGACCTGCCGAAACCCTGCTGCACCATCTACAGTCCACTGCATGGACCCTTTACGGACCCGTCCGTAACAATAATTGTACAGATAGATCACGCTCATGGTAGCTATATGCATACAGCCCTAATTATACAAAAGAGCAACTATCAGTGGGTATTTAACGTCGCTTACGTCGTTTCGCCACTGAAGTCCAAGTAGGCACAAACCCCGGCTGGGTTCAAGGTACCTTACCTAAGTTCTTGTTTTATTTGCGATCTGTTTTTAAAAGACCCAACGCATCCCCGATCCGCCGCTCACAGATCATGCGCACAGTAACGCTTCGAAACACAGTAAGATACAACAGTTACATGTGACTCGTTTTTTTACCGATTTTGATTTAAGTATTTATTATTGAATGAATGAATGAATGATTTATTCGATGTATGTGGGAGATGGGTTACATTTGCAGGTTGAGTTACATAACACAGAATCACCAGACCCTACCTTTACAGGCGTACATACATGTTGGCACATAATTTAATTACATAATTTACTATCTTCTATCTTAAAAAATTACACTAAACTACACTATTTTCCTAAATTACATGTCAAAGTCTCAAATTGTCACGGTTAACATAATATTCATAATTAATAATAGTTAGCAATTATCGTTAAAGAAATCATTGATACTGTAATAACATTTTTTTGCAAGCCATGTCTTAATAGATTGTTTAAAATTACATATATTTTTTAATTTAAAATCATCAGGAATTTTATTATAAATTGAGATACACATATTATGATAATTTTTAGAAGTTAGTCTCAATCTTGCAGCGGGCTTGTGCAGTTTGTGTCTATATTGAGATCGGACTTCTCGTGAGCTGTCTCTAAATTGGTATTTGTATTTATGAACAAATGCAGAAGTCTCCATATTGTATAGACATGGAACAGTGAGAATGCAGTTTTCTATGAACTATCCTCAAACTAAACTCAAACTACCTCCATACCAAATTTCATCCAAATCGTTTCAGCGGTTTAAGCGTGAAGAGGTAACAGACAGACAGACAGACAGATAGACAGATAGATAGACAGACAGACAGACAGAAACACTTTCGCATTTATAATATTAGTATGGACTAGCTGTCCGCCCACTACGCACGGGTGAACTTATATATTCACTAGCTTCTGCCCGCGACTTTGTCCGCCTTCAATTCGTTTATCGCGGATAAGGATATTTTTTCGGGAAAAAAGTAGCCTTCCCCGGGACTCAAACTATCTCCATACCAAATTTCATCCAAATCGGTTTAGCAGTTTAAGCGTGAAGAGGTAACAGACGGACAGACAGACAGACAGAAACACTTTCGCATTGATAATATTAAGTATGGATTCACTTCTTATATGGAGATATTCAAACCCAATCGGTGCGTTGCTCCTTCGGAGTCGGTGCCTCGCTTCTATGGAATGCAATCGGTTAACCGATTTGTATGAAATAACCGTCGGTTTCGGTTAAAACCCGGTTTTTTCCCATACTAAAAATAACCGATTGCATTCCCTACTCGCGTCTTCGGACAGGCACCTACTTCAGAACTTCCGAAATGGTCTATCTAGACCAATAGAAACCAAGGAACAATAAAAAAAATCAATTTAAAAATTTTCAATTTTCTCTGCAAGTTTTACTATATTTTCTTACTCGTACATACAAACTTTGTTTTGACAATTAGAAACACAACAAAAAAGAATTAGCCAAATAGGTTTCGTTCTAAAGAGATTCACGAACATTTAATTATTCATTTTTATTTGTATAGATTGTTTGGTATTTTGTTTATTTTAATTTCATGGTATCAAAATATTGTAATGTAATTTATTTTTCCATTTATCACTACTATATTTTAGAACATACACGTCGCGTCAGCTGCCAAATATGTGAGAGTAAATAAAAAAAATAAAAAAATATTACGGGACAGTTTTACTCAAATCGAACTAGTCCCATGGTAAGCTGAATAAGGCTTGTGTTATGGGTACTAAACGACGATATGTTTAAGAGATATATTACTAATAAACATAGAAAACATCCAAGACTCAGGAACCAATATTTATGCTCATCACACAAATATTTGCCTTTACCGGGATTTGAACCCAGGACCTCAGCTTCACCGGTTTGGCTCAGTGGGAGTAACGTTGCCTACGTTACTCCCACTGAGCCAAACCGGTCGTCATACAGAGTACATCATGAATGTAGGATTCTGGAGTCCGCTGGATGCGGGCGGAACATACCCGGTCATAGTGGACTCCCCAGGCCTATTTCTATACTCAACGCTAAACAAACTGGCGATTGAGATCATAATGCTACTATTTCAGACCTGCTTACATGCGTGAAAAAATAAGTCACCATTAAGCATTCATCAATCTCAAGCAAGCATCATCATGATTGCCGTACTGTCAAAGCATATTCTGTGGACTGTAACAGCGCAAAGTGTACCTATTCAGCCGGCGCATCGAACCCGGGTCCTTGGCCTCGCCCGCTCACGATCCGGCCAGAGAGTCCCACTCGCTGGATAGTTCACCACACTCACTCAAGCAGTAATGCAGGTAAACAATTTAAAAATCGTATTTTTTTAAAACCAACGTGAACATAGTTCAAAGAGTAAGTGGCAGTGGGCGGGGCATATTGCCCATAGAACTGATGGCCGCTGAGTAGTGACCGCGTACAAGACGATGCAGCGTGGAAGGCCCCCGATAAGGTGGAGCGATGATCTGGTAAGGTTACGGGGGATCTATATCGGAGTCCCTAACATCATTTGTCCTAATGTATCGTTTGTCCTAATGTATCATTTGCCGTAACGCATTTTTTTCAGAAACCGTAAACTTTTCAGGATTGTTATAAAACAAACCTAACCTAACCTAATCTATACGATGATCTTTTGAAAAATCCTGAAAAGTTTACGGTTTCTGAAAAAAATGCGTTATGGCAAATGATACATTAGGACAAACGATACATTAGGACAAATGACGTTAGGGATTCCGAATGAGACCCGGTTACGGGAACCGTTAGATGAGGGCGGGATTCGACAGGTCATTGTGGAAATGCCTTTGTCCAGCATTGGACGTTCTGGGCTAATATCATGATGATGATTTTTTGAAGGTTTCATATGATCCGTAAGGCAAAGGGAGAGAAGGGTGATTTTATTGAGGAAGTTAGCGTTTGCCTCTGGGACTGACCACCCAAGCAACACCACAAGCTGCATAAGAGCTTATACAGCACTTGTAACGCTGAAACCGGCTGAAACGGCTGTATAAACCTTTATACAGCTTCTGTGCTACTTGGGCTGGTCCTGTGATTGTATCTTCGTCATCCAATTTGCCTGGTTACTGGGGCAATTCAATGTCTAGTTTTCTGGGAGGACGAGACATCGCTCTATACCTCTAGCACAATGGTGATGCGCGAGTCATTGTCGCGCGACAATGATTGGCTGTCTCTTTCCTTTGTGTAAATTTGATTTTTTTTCTGTAAAATTGACAGTATTTGATATCTTGAGTGGAGAGCTACTTTAGAACCCTTATATTTGATCCCTAAGGCTCCACGGGTGCGCAGGCGCATCCAGCGCGCTAGCCCGGTGCGCGATCAACGATACGTCAGAGGAAATTTTAATTGGCGGCCCTCGCCTTCTCCGTGGTATCTGAAGCGACAACGTTGACGATTTGCGAGGTTTTTCTAAAGCTAATTGGGTTATTCGACTATCACAACTTGGGGTTAGGTTTTTTATGCAGAGGCAGGTTAAAATGGCTTGAAATAATGATGTTTATTACAGAATAAACAAAAAAAAAAAAATTTTTTTTTCGATGTAGTGACCTCGTAATAGTCCGTTATAATCTTTTTTTTTTAATATATTCGATGTACAGACCATTTTTACAACTTTATAATAGTATAGATATTAACTTGTTATATGCAGTTGAATCCTAAATTTGCAGTTTATAATATTTAGGTAATAATGAAATAATGATATTTATTCAGGAAGTAGGTCGCAAGAGCACTTTTACAAGTCTGACTCTACGCCATTTCCCAAGAGGAGACCGCTGTTGAGAAGAAAGCCGAAACAAACTCACAGTCAGTATTTTTTTCTAAATAACTCTCATCTATTACAATATTAGTACTTAGCCTATCTTAAATATATGTTTTTAAGTTTCAACTCAATGCGTAGTTCTCCAAGAAACACATCAAAACTTATAAAATAAAAATATAATATGAAAAAGCAAAATCATGTTTTTTAAACAACTTACGAACGTCAATACGCGTTCTTATAATAATAATAATAATTTATTTGGACAAAAAAAACATAATATTACAACAGAAATATAGTACTCGCGGATCACAAACTAGGCTAAGCCTGTATCTTGTGATCCAAGGGTGCAGTTGGCAAACAAATTTTTGTTTTTAACAGCTTACACAGGAAGATGGGTTTAAAAGAGAAACATATTATATAATGGTATTATAACAAATTATGACTACAGAATCAAAGTAACAAGTTCGAATGAAGAACAAGTTTGAATGATGTTCGAATGAGTGTGAGTCGGTGTGTTTGTGTGTGTGTGTGTGTGTGTGTGAGTGCGTCTGTAAGTGTGGGTATATGCGCATATATTAATGAGTTAAAACTGAGTTTTTAAGAAGTGCTCAGTTTCATCGTAACTCCACTCCATGCACGCCTTTGTGATAAATGTCTTTTACCTCATAGAGAGACATTTTACTCAGATCGAAGAGTTTACAGAATTTATTGTAGATGAAAGGTTTCAGGTATGCGCTAAAGCGTCTCGACAAGGATGTTTTAGTATAAACTAATGGTAACTTAAAAGAGCGTTGCCGGAGTCTATCGGACTCGGTATATGCCTTCTTATAAGAACCGTGTCCCGGTAAAAGTTAAAATGTTTGGTTTCTGTTTTGAGCGATGCATTTTTGCCTGTTGAATAGTCCTCTACCCTATAATATGCCTTTGGAAAATAGATTGACCAACACTGAACCCCTAGGAGCTATTACAGTGTATTTATGATCTTCAGTATAAGAAATGTTGAGTGATAGTTATGAGTCTAATAAGGCCTACACAAGTTTTAAAAAATCTTACAGAAACTGATGAGTATGGCCTGACCTTTCAACAGATCTAGATCCTTGGTTAAGGATATGTAATTGTCTGAGACCTGCGGGCGTATGATGGTCGCGTTTTTCACGCGATAAATGATATGATAACGCGCCTGTCACTCTCGCACTCACATACGTGTCAGGAGGCACGCGATAAATAAATAAAATAATAAATTCCGTCAGGCAGCTATGCCACTTATTTATCGCGTGACTAACGCAACCATCATAGGACCGCTGGAAATCTTTGTACTGAATTCTCGGTGTTGTTGAATCAGACTTTTATTTTAATGTAGGATTTTACAAAAAATAAAGGAAATCATAAATCATTTATTTGCTTGAATAGGGTCAGGTTACAGATGTTGAATACATTGATTTTGTTTCTCCGAATCCCCTGCTGTCTTAAATAGGTGCGTATATATTGTTTTACTTTGGCTATTTCAAATACATATGAGCAAAGTGATGGCAGTATGTTTAGTTCGCAGAACATTGGCTTACAAGACTCGAGGTTCAAGACTGCAGATTGCACGACCACATTTCTTTTGGATTCTGAAAACCCTTAAGAAATGTGTTCGTGCAATCTGCGGTATTGAATTGGAATTTAACCTTACTTTGCAATGGATCTATGCCACGTTATTACTACTATTAAAACTAAAGGTCACAATTACTGATGACTGGTCAAATGAACTACATTATAATTACTCTGCACAATAAATATATTGTAACAGTAAATGATTAGCGTATGACGAATGCTCGGCTCATGTTGATGAAAATAAACATAACGTAATACCATCTCGCCTTCTGTACAGTTCTAAATAACCACTGACTTACTTTTGGTAACTATGGTTACCTATCACCATTCTCGAGACCATGGACGTCAAGCGACGTCCGAGACGTCGAAGAATTACCAACGAAAGGTAATTAAATAAAACCATTTTTATACGCGATTAAGCCCCGTATGTTGTGTTGTGATAATGAGCGAAAATAGTCTTAATTTAAATCAATGTATCACCATTATTATTCAAATACTAGAAAGCGCCCACAACTTCGTTCACGGAGTATAAAAAGTCATAACCCCTCTTCTTTCTTCGGTGTAGTCAGGTAAGAAGTATCCTATTACCATCTGGAGAGACCTAGCTACCAGTTTACCACAAATAGTTGAAAACCGTTTAGCTGATTTGGCGTGATGAAGCGACAACGACAGATACAAAAGAACAAAAAAAATAATCGATTCAATGATCTCCAAATCGTCTGTTTCATTTTTTTTATATGTTTAATTTACACTTTTCATTTTTACTACTTTATAATAGTAAAGGAAATAGAGCTCAATCCTAAATGAAGCAAGTAAGTGGATGATTAGTAAACAATAGCCTGTAGGCATGCTTTTTACAGTTCCGTGCCCAAATAGTACCAACGAAAATTCATTACTAAGCCTGTCTGTCTGTCACACGGTTTTAACCATGCAAGTGTTCCTGCAACTGTACAATGTCACCATTTTTATTTCAAACTAGAAGGTTCAACTTTGTTCGCGGAACAGAAAAGGCCCTTTCTTTTTTTTAACGTATTTGGATCCATCCATCCATCCATAGGAACCTTTATTACGTCCGTCTTCGGACATAGGCATCCTCTCCATTTTTCCATGTCTGGCGATCCATTGCCGTCTGCATCCAATCTCTGCCGGCTTGTTGGCAGATATCGTCTTTCCATCTCATAGGGGGTCTTCCCCTGCTACAGGCGTTTGCGCGAGGTCTCCACTCCAGTGTTCGTTTCGCCCAACGGCCAAAGTCCATCCTAGCAATGTGTCCCGCCCATCTCCACTTCTTGCGCTCTATCTCCTCCACCACGTCTCGAGTTCTGGTGACTCGCCTAATCCACTCGTTCCTTTTCCGGTCCATCAGAGTAATCCCGAGCTTTGCTCTCTCCATGGCTCTTTGTGCTACACGAAGTTTTCCGGCTGATTTCTTTGTCAGCGTGGTGGACTCCATACCATAAGTGAAAACGGGCAAGACGCACTGGTGAAACACCTTAGTTTTGAGATGCTGGGGAATTTTCCTGGATTGGACAATTTCTTTATTCGCACCGAAAGCTGCCCATGCTTGCGCGATTTTATTTGGATAAGAAAGTATTTTTTATTTAACTATGTGTGGACCAGCTCCTTGGGTACAAAAAATAGTTGAAACCCTTTCAGCCGTTTCGGCGTTAAGCCACAACGACACATAAAAACATACAAAAAATCCAAAACATTTTTTTTTCGATTCAGTGACCTCTAAATAGTCCGTAACAATAATTTTTTTATACCTTTAATGTTAATTTAATTTTTACAACTTTGTAATAGTATGCTAACCATCTGGAGATCCTACATATCCGTGTACCAAAAAATGTTGAAATCCGTTTAGCCGATTAAGCGTGATGAAGCCACAACCACACATACAAACATTTTATTTTTACAACTTTATAATTGTAACGATATAAAAGTATCGGCTCGCACTTAACCATCTTTTGCTTTAGCTACAAAGTTGTCCTGAGATCTACTAGTAATATTCCCACTTACCAAAGGTTGTCTGGAAGAGATCGCTGTTTAGCGATAAGACCGCCTGTTGCTTACCTCTCCTTGAATGTATTGTTTTCTGTACTCTATTTTGTGTGGTGTGCAATATTGTGTTATTGTTTTGTGTTGTATAATTTCCTAGTAACGAACTTTTAGAAAAAAATGAGAATTCCTAATGGATGCTTTCAGAAAATATAGATTTTACCAATACGAGTGTGTTTAGCTATTTTGTTATATGGAAGAATTAATATATTACAAAATCTATAAATTGACTTAATTCTGTGTTTAAAAGCTTTTATAAGAAAAAATATACATTATCTTCTATAGAATTGCCCATAAAATTAATATCTAAAAACACCCCCCAAAAACGAATGGTGATGTCACACGCGACAATAAATCGTTGTCGATACCCGGCTATCGACGTCGACAAACGAACATGAATACAATTTGTAAGATAAAATAATGATTAAGGTTGCGAAACGTTGCGTCACGAGCTCACGGCGCATGATTAAACTTGCAAAAGCAAAATACAGCCGAGTAAAGGTTAGCGGAGGATAGGGAGACGAAAGTATCGATAGCATTTGATGAACAAATCGAATACACATATATATGTTTCATGTAAAAAATATCAATAATTACATTAATGAGATTTAATTAACTTGGCACTTAGATTTACATAGACAACTCTTTAATAATATCACACTTATAACTTATCAAAAATAAGCTGGTTGGTATATATTAATCTGAAATTAATGATGGATAAAATAATAAAGAAAATATATTTTACCATAAAAATACAAATAACAGTTATGAAATTACAGTTTGGTCTATATACATTTTTGAATAATATAGCGACGGATTATCAATTATTCTAAATCTAAGTATTTTATTTTACGGAAGCTCAAACTCGGATCAAACTTAATTGAGATAATATACGCGATATAATCCGTTCAATTGTTTTATTTCAATGAGTAATAATCGCGGACACAGAAGAAAATATAATGATTACTCATTTAAATAAAACAATTTAACGGATTATTTAAATGAGTCGGGAACTTAAATGAGATAATTGTTTTATTTAAAAAATATGTATGTTTTTGAAGATAGTAAGTACACGTGTCAACATTTAGGATAGCTCAAACTAGACTCTAAAATTATTTGGGAAATTGTTAGATTAAAACAGCTAGGCTAAAAATATGTTTCAATGACATTTGCGAGCAATTAAGCTAGATTATAGTCTAAAACGCATTTCGATAAAAATATGTCGATAATCCTCTTTTTATATTTTAAGTCTCTCTCCCCTCACTAGCGGCGCGCAGTACCGATCATTGTCAATTGGTTCGTGACCAAAATATACGTATCCGCTTATTATCTTAATAATTTTGTATACAATCTCGACTGACTCATTTTTAGCAGATCCAAGGTTTCCAGCAAACGACTGTTTAAACTAGATCTGGTAAAAGCGGTTTATGCGGTTGGTAATTTTAACTAGGTCAAAAAAAAAATATAACCCTTCTGCGAAGTTGCACTGCGAGCTGACCATGTTTGGCTCTGACTACTACAGGATTTTTTATATCTGCCCTGAATCCATAAATATTATTATTTTCTTCTGTTTTCGTGATTATCACACATTTAAAAGAACAGTTTAAACGGATTATATCTAGGCAATTTAATTCGATTAATTTGTTTTAATCGATAAATATGTTTTTTTTTTGTTAAGTAAACTACGTAAGTGTATTTGTGGTGTCATTACGGTAAATTGGCGGGACGGAATTCAAAAAAAAAAATGAGACCCGGACAGGGGGGGGGGATAGTTTTGATTTTTTTTTCTATACGATTGAAGTTGCACCTTCTATTAGCACAATACAATAAGGTAGCTTTTTCTTCACCTAATTACTTAAAAAAAAGTTTATGCACCAATTGGTAACATTTTAAATTTCCTAGTAATATTAAATCGAGACACGTTTTGTTAATATTATCACGGAATCTATACTTTTTTCTTTAGCTCTAATTGAGAATATTCGGGAAAATTTGTAGCAAGCTTACGATTCCCAAAGTGGCGTCAGTAGGTAGATATGACACAGTCACAGCACACAAGAAGAGTTCTTCCCTTTATACTAAATCGGCCTTAGTATTAGTGCCTCTGTATGCTTTTTTTCACTGTGTCTGTCAACTATGCTCTACTAGTCACCTACGTTCTTTTAGAATGAGGAACTTTTGAAATACATTTTTGTATATGAAATTGGCATTTTCGAATGTGGTTATTAATTAAGAAAAAAAACTGGAAAAAAAAATTAATCGTTGTCAATTAATACATTTTAATTCTAGTTTAATGCTTTATTCTGCAAGTAGGCCTCAAGAACACTTTTACATGTTTGATTTTACAAGGATCAGAAAAATATTCACAATCTACATACTCAAATTCAAATTGTTTATTCTGTAAGTAGGTCGCAAGGGCACTTTTACAAGTCTGACCCTACGGCATTTCCCAAGAGGAGACCACTGTTGAGAAGAAAACCGGAACAAACTCAACAGTCATTTTTTCAAAATATTTTTTTTTACCTTTTACCTTTTGACGACCGGTTTAGCTCAGTGGGAGTAACGTTGCCTGCGAAGCTGAGGTCCTGGGTTCATATCCCTGTAAGGGCAAATATTTGTGTGATGAACATAAATATTTCTTCCTGAGTCTTGGATGTTTTCTAGTTATATATGTAATATATGAAATATGTCGTCGTCTAGTACCCATAACACAAGCCTTATTGAGCTTACCATGGGACTAGTTCGATTTGTGTAAAATTGTCCCGTATATTTATTTATTTTTTAACTATTACAATATAAGTATTTAGCCTATCTTATCTACAAACATTATAATCTATACTATTAAAAAGTTGTAAAAATGAAATGTCTGTACATTGATGATATTTAAAAAAAATGGCTGTTACGGACTAATTGGAGTTCACTAAAACGAAAAATATTTTATTTTTTTATTTTTTGTATGTTGGTATGTGTCTCTATCTCCATGGTTATAGGATACTTTTTACCCGACTAAGCTGAAGAAAAAAAGAGGGTTATGACTTTTCCCCGCCGCTTACGAAGTTGCGGGCATCCTATAGTTAATAATAATATTAATGCAACAGACATACACCTGGGCACACTTTACAGGAAGATATATATTTGTCTCCGGATAGTTAGATTTGTGTTACGTCGCACTAATATAACAATAACATTTCATTAAACTTTCTAGAAAATAACATAGGCTTGTGTCCTAAATAAATATAATAAGTCCGTCACTTAAATTATTAGAAAACATTGGACACGTATTTTTTCTTTTGACAATTAAACAAAAAAATATGGAAAACCGTGCGACCGCACACAGCGTAACGCCCCACTCCCAAACTTTGACGCGCTTTATCTTCGTCTGTTTTTGTTTGATTTTTTGATAATCTAAATGTCTGACTAATTAGAATTATTTATTTTACCTACGAAACTATCCTATTCCTATTTTCGCGACATATGTCCACACTAACCTATATACATTAATAGTGTAAAAAACGGGTGTGTAATGATCGGTATAACAACTTTTGATATAATTTCACTGGATATAACAACATTTGATATAATTTTATAGAACATAATCACTTAAGGGGCATAATAAACTTTTGATATAACAACTAAATTGATAATTTCATGGTGTATAATGTTCAATGGGTATAAAGATTTTTGGTATAACGCTTACCAAGTATAATGAATATATGCTATAAGCATCAGGGGTATAATGTATCAAAAGATATAAAACGTACGTGGCTCGCTCGCTTCACTCGCTCGTTAGGGTGGGGCGCAGTTCAACCTAACACTCCTCCTCGCTTCGCTCGTCGTCGTACCTAACCTAACCCAAGTCGGACCTACCTTAAGGTGAAATAGATAAGCTGAAATTCCTGTATTGTGTACGTACCTATTCCTGCTATAGCAAAAATTATCGATTAATTATTTCCAGTTTATACCAGTAGGTACTACATTATACCCACTGAGCGTTATATCGAACATAGTTATATCACATATACGTTATACCATGTAACCGTTAGATTAATAGTTGTTATATTACTAGTTCATTATACTTTATGATAGTTAGATCATATCAGAATGTACCAAATATTGTTATACCGAAAGTGCATTATATCCCTTAATCGTTATATTGACCAATAATATACCAATAGTTGTTATAGCGACCGTTACTCACCCGTAAAAAACACTAAAAACACGCTTTACAAGACTTTTCTAACAAATCCAACGCTGCTATGATACGATGTTCCATCATGAAGTTCCAGTTCATATCTTACGGCTCCATCATCAGATCAGTTCGACAGTACCATATTATTGTATTGTCATCAGAACTACATACAGTTGCCAATTTTCATGATGCTTTGATCCTTGGAAGATGGTTCAATTATTTACCTTAGATTCCGTTACATAGTTAGTTACATTACAGGTTGACCTAATAAAAGCGTGTTAAAACATGGCATTTTCTGTGCAACTTTAATTTCATGCATGTCCCCAATGATCGCAATGTCCAATCGCAAAAAGTCGTTTAAACAATATGAATACATTTTCGATATTAAATGTAAATATGGCGGCGAGACCTTTGTTCGCCGCGTCAATTTCAGTCGGTCTGTGTGTTCAGCGACGACGGTAACACACGCGCCGGCAAAATGGACTGTAACGGGTGGAATTGTACAAAAAGATGCATTTTTTTATTACATACGCGTACTAGGTAGGAGTCGTTGGATTTTATTATGAAAATATCTTCTATGCCCAAATATCTATACTATTATAAAGTTGTAAAAATCTAATGTCTATACGTTAAAGGTAATCTAACAATTTAGGCTTAATATTAACATACTCACGAGATGGGCCCTCGAAAAAAAATATATTTTTAATAAAAAATAATACCGACTCCACAAAAAACACTAAAAAGTAAAAATGTAACTGCATAATTCAGTTTCTCCAATTTACTTACAAGTAGGTAACCGTTTTTTTACTCAATATTTATCCATACTAATATTATAAATGCGAAAGTGTGTCTGTCTGTCTGTCTGTATGTATGTCTGTCTGTTACCTCTTAACGCTTAAGCCGCTGAACCGATTTGGATGAAATTTGGTATGGAGATAGTTTTAGTCGCGGGGAAGGACATAGGCTACTTTTTGTCCCGGAAAAATACGCGATAAACGAATATAAGGCGGACGAAGTCGCGGGCAGAAGCTAGTACTATTATAAAGTTGTAAAAATCAAATATTATGCACAGTAAGGATAATCTAATAATTAAGGCTAAATATTAACATACTCAGAGAGACGGGCCCTTGAAACTTGAATAATAAATTATCTTTTTAACAAGAAATAAAACCGACCACACAAAAAAACATAAAAAGTAAAAAAATAACTGTATAATTCAGTTTCTTCAATTTACTTACACGTAACCGTTTTTCTACTCAATCTATTCAGTATATACAATTAATCTTATTTTGTCATCGGTGCCATATAAAGAACGATACGATTTTTGTAAGTTGTGACACGATGGCATAGACTCCAAAATAAACTTTAACAGACTGACAGAGATAGACAAACAGCGGAGACTTAGTAATAGGGTCCCATACCTATTTGTGTATTTATTTAAAGTTTATTGCCCAATGGAAAAATGTACTAAGTGACGGGCTTAGTGCCAAAAGGTTCTACTACAGTTTTAATACTCTTTGGGTAGGTTCGGAACCCTTAAAAAAAACATCCGTGCTTATGCTATCTAATCTGTGGCAATATCCTTATTAGAAACCGTAGCTTGGTCTTAAATCCCCGATATTGTAAGTCCACTATCCGATAGCAAATAATGTCCAATAACCATATATCATGGGAGTTTTCTAATACATTTTTAAGCTCGACCACTGCAGCTACTCCTCTAAAACCAAAACGTTGTGACTGTATACAGGTTTCTTAGAGAGTTACGTCGTTTTATCAAACGTCAGTGACGTTGGATTCTGGGGATATTGGCAGTATAAATCTAACTGTAATGGTGGTCTGTGTTTTTGTCTTGTGCCAAAGTCTAGACCTTATCTGGGACTTAAACACCTTTGATACCTACGAAATTTGCCACTTCGGATAAAATAGTGAAATTCCTTTAGCCATTTCGTGGCCAAAAAGCGGTCGAGTGTGAGTCGGATACGCGTACGAAGGGTTCCGTACCGTACCGGACGACATCAAAATCGACATCTAAAATAGAATCCTGAGCGTAGCGAGTGTTTCAACACACGAGAAGTAGAATACAAATTGCACCCGTGTGTAACACAGAACTTCTCTCCTCACTATAGCGAGGAAAGTGTAACATGCAAAAAACAGCTCTTAAAAAATAAGTCTTTATTTGTACACATCAGATTAATTAGAAACATCATCAATAGAAAAGCTTTTAAGTGTAATTTTGTTGACAATGTTGACATTTCTGACGATGCGTTTTGTAATTGCATCGACTCAACTTATGCGTTCAGAATAATATTCAACATATCAAAAAAAAGGATTGTTTCTTATGGGATTTTAAGTTTTATGGCTTAAAAATCATGAAATTAAGCTAAATACTATATGTTTTTTTAATTCTTCAATCATTTATTTAATGATAATTAATATTATTGTGCGCGTTTTACGTTTTTTTTTTATGTCAAAAGCTACTTAAACACGATCCAGGGTCAAATTACTTTGCCCACTAGTGGATAAAATGCGTTTCCAAAGGTCAAGGAAATTAACAACGTTAGTTACTTAAATTAATCATATTTATCCGCGATTAAGCCCGTTTTGTTGTGTAGTGAAGTTATAAGAAGTTTCATCTTAATTTGAGGTTTACGAGTTATTGAGAAAAACCACCAAATATCTTCCCAAACTTTCGGAAAGGGCTTAAAAAACTGTTGCAATGATACTTATTGTTTAATCTATCTAATATAAATCACAGTAATTTGCTATGCAATATAATGTCATATATATCAATATAGTTTGTGAGTGTTTTTACTGTTTATTGTAAAATCAGACATGTAAAAGTGCCTTTGAGGTCTACTCGCAGAATAAAGATTTGAAATTGAATCTTGGAGAACTACGCATTGAGTTTATACTTACAAACATATTATTTAAGATAGGCTAAGTACAAATATTGTAATAGTTAAGAATTGATTACAAAAAATACTGACCGTTGAGTTTGTTTCGGTTTTCTCAATAGTCGTGTCCTCTTGGAAAACGCCGTGGAGTCAGACTATTGTAAAAGTGCCCTTGCGGCCTACTTACAGAATAAAGATCATTATTTAATTTCGTTATAACATGTTTTATACTGTAAATTTATTTGTGTAACACCTCACTTATAATCTGTTTTACATAACCGTGCGCATCCTAACATAACCTATTCAACGCATATACGAGACAATAGCGCGTTTATACAGCTTTTTTACAGCCGGGGTCAACGGCCAGGTCATCGCACGGCCAATATGTTGCTATTCGCCGTAACAGTCATATAGAGGCTTCGGTATGTTTCGCAGAAATGTGTCTGGAGTCCGGATACCTAAGGACCGCTTAAGTTATTTGTTTTTTTAATCCCAAATATTCGGAACGGATAGGTACTCGGAATTCTGCATTTTTCGAGTTCCTAACTCTGAACTAAGGAATCGTCATAGTTTAACCATATTTTTCTGTATGTATGTTGCAAATTGTATCTCATATAATGATCTGTTGCGTGCATAAGAATCAGTTATAAAATTACTTCAAAATATTTTAGGGTCCCATTCGTAAGTGTTAGGAATAAGAAGAAAAAGCACGTAACAAGTCGAATTTGAAGGCCTCCTCCAAGAGAGGGGCATTTGCTTAACAGTGGGACACTCACATCAAGAAAAAAATGGATGTAAAGTCGGTTTACGGACGACAATTTTATGTGATAACGTGGAAGAGAGATACGTGACAAAACGCTCGGCTCGTGACAAAACGCTCAGCTCGTGACAATGAGCGGAACGTAACACTTTTTCGTGCTTGCAGCCGGCGTTCATCGATTTATAAGACGTTGTCACGTCAAAAAGTCGAATGCGCCCAGGTTCATTCCGCTCAAGTCAAATTGACTTTCATTTGGCTCATGAACCTTACGTCAATGACTCACCCTATCATTTTTTACCAGTATTAGATAAAACCCTTTCGGAACGATTGTTAGTTTTTGCAGAAGTCGCTCGGTACCTAAATGCATTAACCTGAGTAGAGGTTGTTCGGTTCTGGTTGAACAAAAAAGTAAAAAATATATAGTTTTCAATATTTTTCAATTCGGTGACCATCAAATAGTCTGTATATGTTTTTTTATATATTCAATGTACAGATATTAAATTATTACAACTTCATAATAGTTAAGATAACTTTTGTGCAGTTTCCTCAACTTTATAAGTTACATGTTTACTTTGGTCTACATGGATTAGTAAGAAAATTCAAAAAAAGTCACAACATTTTCACACATTTTTTCTTAGTAATCTGTATAGACCGAAGTACAAATGACCAATAATAGGCATATTTTGGCCAATAAATACTATAAAAAAAATTACGGGCCAGTTTTACAAAGAAACTAACTAGTCCCATGGTAAGCTTAGTAATGCTGTGATGACGATAAATTTAAAAGACATATTTAATTAGTACATAGAAAATATACAAAACTCAGGAATAAATATTGATTGCCTCAGGCAACGTTACTCCCGCTGAGCTAAACCGGTCCTATATGTTGATAATGTATGTGAGATAACAAGGAAAATGTGAAAATCGTTTGGCAACGTACTTCTCCCTGCATGCTTGCGCATTTGGCATAGGTACTAAGCCTTATTTCAATGACTCACTCACTTATCAGGGTTCCGTAGTCAAATGGCTTAAGCGTCAAGTCCGTTCCTTTCAAACTATATGATTTATATTGATGAAATTTGGAGTGTAGGTATTTTGTATAAGCCGCTACTTAATTTAGTAGTTAAATAATTATTATTATTATTATTCTGAGCCCGTCATGTCCCACTGTTGGGCAAAGGCCTCCCCCTTCTTCTTCCAATGTTCTCTGTCCTGGGCGGTTTCTGGCCATTCCTTAAGAAAGAAGTCTAGTTCATCCCGCCATCGCCGATGAGGTCTGCCGCGTCTCCGTTTAGGTCTCCACTCTGTGGCAATCTTGGCCCACAGCTAAATAATAATAAACATAAATATTTCTAGGGCAACCAAATATAGTGTGCAATATTTCGATAGTTCTTTAAAAAGACTGAGTTTCAATATTATTTTTGATTTAATGAATATTTTCGGACATAATCGCTCCGAAAGTGGCATAAAGAATTGTGTCCTCTATTTTCTAAACGGTATGTCCAAAAAACATAAAAGAATTACAGAGATAAAACTTAATAGATAATTTCAACAAAAATTATTTTCAACATGATCGGATATACCGTTTTTTAGTTATTGCCAAAAAATTGCGCTTCTCAGCAAAAGTGCCGTGGAGATACGCTCTTTTACTAGTGCACTTTTCATATCATATTTTTCATCTGTAAGTATTGCATTTTTTTGTATGAATGCCTGCGGAACCACAGTCAGCATGGTCCGAAATGCTCTTGGCCGGTTTTTATTTTTAACCAGTAACCAACATAAGAATCGATTCAGCGATAATTCGGAACCTTGAATAGTTTTTGCAGGCATCGTTCGGTACCTAAATGCATTGACCTCCGAAGGGCGTTGATACCAGTTGAGTCAGAGAATCGTTGCACTATTTTTTACGATGCATATAATAATACCACGACATTATACCCGTGACCTCGTCCGGATGCAAGGGTAATCAAATCAAATCAAATGAAAATATTCTTTATTCAAGTAGGCCTAGTTACAAGCACTTTCGAAATGTCAGTTACATGAGAGTAAATGTTTGCTGCGAGAAATCCAATATGATCCAACATTTGCTGCAAGGATTAGGGAAACCCAGAAAAACCTAATCAGATCATTTAACTTAAGTGTAATATTATTGATAAAATCATCATTTTTAACATTAAAATAATCAATAAGATAAATCCAAAAAGGATTGTCAATAAAAAATAAATTATCTAGAATGTGTCTAGAATAAAATTCTAAATGTCAGAGTATATAAAACAATTAAGATTAAAATATTAATAATACCTTAGGTATTCGTTAAAATAATTATTCATATACCTACATGACGCTATAATTTACATTAATCCCACGCGGCTTCATCATTCATGTAGTCTTGTGTGCTATAATAAGCTTTAGAAAATAATTTTCGTTTTACAATATTTTTGAATTTACCAATAGACAACTCAGTTATGCTGCTAGGAAGTTTATTATAAATTCTCACACAGTACCCATGAATGATCTCCTTATTTTATGGAGCCTAGTAGCAAGTGCTGCGAGCTTATGCTCATTTCTAGTATTAATATTATGTATATCACAGTTCTTCTTAAAGTAGGTAATATTTTTATGTACATACATAATATTCTCATAAATGTATTGATAATGCACTGTCATTATATTAATGTCCTTAAACTTATCTCTAAGCGAGTCTCTATAGTTCATTTTATATATCGCACGAACAGCCCGCTTCTGCAGAACAAATATAGTATTAATGTCGGAAGCACTGCCCCATAGTAAGATGCCATACGACATAATACTGTGGAAATAACTGAAATACACTAATCGAGCCGTTATCACGTCTGTTAATTGACGAATCTTACTTACTGCAAAAGCTGCAGAACTCAGTCTATTCGAGAGATTAGCAATATGGGGACCCCATTGGAGCTTAGAATCTAATGTTATACCGAGAAAGACTGTACTATTAACTAGTTCCAGTTCCTCACCTTTAACCATAACGCTTGCTTGCTCGTGTTTTACGTTACTCGTGACAAACTTCACACATTTAGTCTTTTTCTCATTCAACAATAAATTATTTACATTTAACCAATTTACTACTTCACAGATAGCATTGTTTACGTCTTTGTAGGATCGTTGATTTCGTACGACTTTGAAAATTAGAGGCGTATCATCTGCAAACAAAACTATCTCATGGTGGGTCTTTACGAGGTGTGGCAAGTCGTTTATATAGATAAGGAACAGGAAAGGTCCCAATATTGATCCCTGCGGCACACCCATAGAGACTAATGACCCCGGTGAACGCTTTTCACTCACGTCGTATTCTACCATTTAAATAAGACTCTAATAAATTTAGTGCTGATCCTTTAACTCCGTAGTGGTGTAGCTTCCTGATCAGTGTCTCATGATTAACGCAATCGAAGGCCTTAGATAAATCACAGAAGATGCCTAAAGCATCTCGCGATTCCTCCCAGGCATCGAAAATGTGTTTTACGAGCTCAACTCCGGCGTTGGATGTTGAGCGACCCCGCGTAAAACCGAATTGCTTACTATGCATCAAATTATTCAAATTTAAATGTTTTAACAATTGATATAGATATAGCTTTTCAAAAATTTTACTAAATGTAGGTAGTACAGATATTGGTCTAAAGTTAGTGGGATATTTTGGTTATCAGGGAATGGAGAATACCTATGCATGTTTTTTTTATGTAAAGAGTGGTAAACGGGCAGACGAGCCCTGAGCCCTCAAATTAAAAGCAAAGCAAATTATTCATGTAACAATCAGTAAAGTAGAGAAAAATAGGTATTTTATCGAACAACTATAAAAATAACCAAAATATAAACCATAAAAAAAAAATCTCTTTCTAGCAAAACAGAATTATAAAATAATTAATATAAAGTTTATATGGCTGTCGTGTACTATGAGGTAACAGTAGGTAGATATTGCCGGACCTCTGTCAAATCGCTGTCTAATTATGTAATAGTAGTTTAAAACCTAAATGCCAATATCATGCGTATTTCTTGGCCAATTTTCATTTTAATTTCACTTTTTGAAATCTTTTTTACGATATTTTGATATTTTGTTAAGAAAAGCAATACAAAAAAATCACGCATACTGTACCCTATTATGCATTTTTTCGACACAGAAAATAATCTAAGTTGCAAAATATTATCTTCCGTTTCCGCGATTATCACTCATTTAAATAAATAAAACGGATTATATCGGGTACATTATCTCACTTCAGTTCAGGAACTCAAATGAAATATTATACGCGATATAACTTACGCACAACTTCGTCAGCGGATGAGAAAAACATCATAACCCTCTTTTTTTCTTCAGCGTAGTTGAGAATTAAATATCCTATTACTATCTGCGCCCAGCAACCCGTTCGATATCTTTTAAAACCGTTTTGGAGTGAAGCTACAACGTAAAAGCCACAAATATTTTCGTCCGTATTATTTATTTTTTTAACATATTTTCAATGCGCACACATTATTTTTTTATAATTTAAATTTATATTTATTTATTGACATTACTAATTATTCTGACGTCTACTATATCAAAACAATCACAAAATATAAAAATATTTATTTTGCTAATTACCCTCGTTTCGGTATTGTTATCGAAAAGTGGGCTATTTCTTCCCGCGACTCGTGCTATCAGTATCTCACGCAATTACAGCTCGTTGTTTTACACATATTACTGGAGAACTCCTTTGTTGTAATTTGTTTTTGTAATGGAAATTCATAAACAAGGTATGTATGATTATTTAACGTATTAATTATTTTGAAATATTGAGTTTTAGTGTGGTAAATGGACTGCTACACCAGTAAGATATTTTTTTAAATCCCTCTATGTATCGTGTTCCTCATTGCTGAGGGTCGTATTTTTTTAAATGTATTTAGTTTATTTGGAATGCTAGTCGACTTTTAGTACTTTGTCGACGATTGTCTTATCTTAAATCTATCTTGATTAGTTAGATATAAGACTTCTTTTACTAAATCAAGTCTAATTTAATCCAAAACCTTCCATTATTTTAAGTAATCAGGGTTTAAAGTGTTCCGATTACGACACACCCGGAAGATGTCTTTTGAACAGGCTTCTTCCGAGCTCTGATCCATTAATGAATAACGGGGCTCAGGAAGTTGCCTAAAAAAAAGAAATGTCTGCTATAAAAAACTGCGTTGGAGCTACTTAGTTCTTAAGATATTTTTTATCTACATACATACATAAAATCACGCCTTTTTCCCATTACGGGGTAGGCAGAGACTACCTCCTTCCACTTCTTACGGTCCCGGCATACAACTGCCGCTTCATCAACATTCATTAATCTCTCTGTTTCTCGCATCCATCATCTGACATACTTCATCTATTTTATCATTAATTTCTCCCATTACATTTAACGTAGCAAAGCGGCCCTCCATAGCCCACTCTTCGCTCTCGCTGGGACCGAGACGTGATGGGTTGCGAACCACATCACCGCCATTATGATTTTTAAAACTGTTATCCTTCCTCCTATTCTGCCAATCCAAGGTATGCCGTGTCGATGGATGCGTGGCTAAAGGCGAGTTTAGTCGTTTAGCGTGCCGAATTGCCCTGGGATTGGTGACCCCAGAATAAGGCTAAACCCTTACCTGGTATGCGGGGCCCTGCCGGGTTCGAATATTTTATCCCTAACAACTCGTGGGAACACAATTAGTTTCAATATTTTTTTATCTAATGTATTATTAATATAAAAGTTTTAAATCCACTAATTTAATAATGTGTTTTTTTTTAACTAAAATAAGTAGGTTTAACTTTTAAATCTTAGGTACCATGAGCATGAGTATTTTTGACGCCCCGTAGTATCGACGAGGTACCAGTGTGTTGATCCAAACGGAGTCTTCGCCTCCAAAACGAGAGCTCGCCACCAATCCCTATCTTATGATGTACGCAGGGGTTAAAGCGGATGGATCAATCAAAAATCAAAGCGTAACGCACAATGTGTGCTAGTGGAAAGGCTGATACGTAGGACATGTAATCTAAGGGTAGTGGGTTCGATTCCTGGTGTGACCACGAAGCAATTATGTTTTTCGATGCGCTTTGAATTTTATATGTATATAACTCAATACATAATAAAGTGGTGTTAAGATATTTTCCCAGAATGCTACGCGAGGCTATTGAGATTAAAAAGCATCTTAATTTCAATAGAGAAGATGGATTGTCACTACCACCAGCTTGGGATCCTGTAATACATCTCATCAAGGAACAAGCGAGACACAGGACTGCAAAACCTTAATTTCCGAACGGTGAAAAATATCTTATCTGTTTAAAAGTAGTTTAATAGTCTCTGTTTTTTAAATATTATAATTAGTAATGAGGTAGCCTGGGAGTTTTTCTTTGCAGCGTTTCTTTTCTCCTCAGTATGCCTCATTTGTGAAATGCTGCTTGGTAAATTATTAAAATAAAATAATTAAGCCCTTCTGGCACATGTGTAACTGTCTTTACAGCTTAGGCCCATCTGGCATGTATGTACACCTTTATTTGCATTTTTTCAAAAATGGGTAGTTTGCACAAATTGTAACTTTGACAGAGGAAAATACATCTTTTCTTAGTCTACCCGTGACCATGGAGAGCTGGAAAGCTTCCGAAACGTCGGGATCTAAAATGAGATAATAAACGCGATATAATCCGTTAAATTGTTTTATTTCAATGAGTAATAATCGCGGAAACAGAAGAAAATATTATATTTTTATTTATGTCTGTATGGAATAAGGTCAGTACCTATTTGCAACTTAACCCTATCGAGAATCTAACCCGGGACGTTTCGTAATAAATGGTAAACCACCGGCTACCGCTCGCCAAATAAGTCTTATTCGGTATGGTTTCCATACAAATAATAATACCCTTGCGGACAGTGAAAACTGGCTACATAAAAATACCAACGGATTGTGATTTAATTTTAAGTGCAACTCCTAGATAACCTAGACGAAACTAAAAGGGAGGAGGGATACATCTTTACTATTATATAAAATTTTAATCCATACTAATATTATAAATGCGAAAGTGTGTCTGTCTGTCTTTCTGTCTGTTACCTCTTCAAACTTAAACCGCTGATCCGATTTGGATGAAATTCGGTATGTAAAAAAGTTTGAGTCCCGGGGTAGGACATAGGCTACTTTTATACCCTTATCCGAAATAAACGAATTTAAGGCGAACAAAGTCGCGGCCAGAAGCTAATATTATATAAATAAAGAATCATATTAAAAAGTTAAAAAAACGAAATGTCTTGAAAGTGAAGATATTTTCAAAATAAGTATAGTAACGGACTATTTGGAGGTAACCGAAAGAAAAAAAATGTGTTTGTATTGTGTTGTGGCTTCATCATGCCAAAAAATATAAAAGGTATTCAACCATAAGAAATAAAAAAGATTCTGATTCTGACTCTGATTCTGAACCACTTCAAAGATCATCCAAAGTTTAATAAACTTGTTTTTTAGTCTATATTTTTTTCTAAATAAATTGTTGCTTGCTTTTTGTCTTAATAAATAATATATTAAGTACAAACATGATTAAGTTCCGTTTTTGATGGTTTAAAATTCCATACTAAAAAAATGTGCAACCAGATTGCGACAAAGATTACCTTTATGATACGAGTTGTGTAAAATCGTCAATTATTAAGAAATTGAGTTTTTTATGTGTCACTTTAATTTTTATGACTACTAAGCCACTACCATTTTTTAAATGCAAAATGGGTGAAGATTTATGAACAAGGTAATTATTCAACCATTGAAATGTAATGAAATGAATTTATTTGCTGAGTACAGCTTACATACGTATTGGTGTACATCTGAAAGATTAAGATCAGCCATACTCCGCTTCGCAAAATTTTCAATGAGAACTACCTACATGAAATTAATCAATTTAAATGATAACTAAGTCACATAAAATATGTTACGTATTTAAGATTGGGCCTAGAAATGAATGAAAAAGCTGTTTAGTTCTAGATTTCAAAACGTATTAAATTAATTTACATAGTCTTATAAATAATCATTAATGTCATAATTTTAAATATTCATTTACCGAGTAAAACAGGTCGCAAAACCATAAAACAATTTTCTTTTAAATGAGTAAAAGGCAGCTCCTTGATCTCCAAAAATAATTTCTATACTATTATAAAGTTGTAAAAATGAAATGTCTGTCCATTGAAGATATTAAAAAAAAAAAGATTGTTACGGACTGTTTTGAGTTCACTAAAACAAAAATATATTTTTTGGATTTTTTGTATGTCTGTATGTGTCGTTGTGGCTTCATCACGCAAAATCGGCTAAACCGATTTCAACTATTTTTGGCACACGGGTAGCCGGGTGTGTACAGATGGTTATAGGATACTTTTTACCCGACTATGCTAAAGAAAAAAGAGGAGTTATGACTTTTTCTCCTCCGCGAACGAAGTTGTGGGCATCTTCTAGATTATTATATTATATTTTTATACACATATTAAAAGGACTTTCAGCAGTTTATTGCAGACAATATTTCGGCATAAATAATAGGTTGCGCTGCCTAGAGATACGGTCGTTACAGCTGATCATGTCATGTTTTTTATTCAATGATGCTCATTTTGTCTTTCAAATATCGATACTTCAAAAACATAACATACCTACATAGAAGGCAGAATTAAGAGTTGATTACTCTGCATACATGACACTATCGGTTTCAGTGAGAAGATAGCTCTATTTTTTTGCATTAGTATAGTCTTGTTCGCCTTGACAGACTGGCCCCATATGATTACACCATATCTGAGTGTCTACATAATGAAGCCATGATATATGTGGTCATAATTTAGCCATTATTTGGCTTCAAGTGTACTTACAATTACGTTGTTACCATAAGTAATAAATCCATAGGGGTGACCTCTGGTCTACTCCATATAGGCAGAAACTACCAACTTTCACCTGGGTACTAACTGTACTGTATTAAGTTAGTACTCCATATAGAGGCAAATCGAGAATGGGTAACGTAAATTTACTATATTATGGTAAGTAGGGGAGACCGGGTAAGGTTGTGCCACGGGCTGGTTGTCCGATGTAGGAGAGCTATATCTCCCTCCTATAAATCTCTCGTGATCTTTCGACACCGCACGAGGAACTTTCGCACGGTTTTATTTATTTATTTTTAAAAAAAGTTACACAGCATTACAGTAAAACCAAGGCACTGTGAACTACAAAAAAAAAACAAATAGAAAAACTTAAAAACTAGTTTGATTTAGGCGACGTAACTCCGTGACTCCGTTGCGTTTATGACAACTAACCTTACTCGGTCTCCCCTAACCAAATTTTGCAATTGGATTATATACTAATAGGCTATTTAACAATTTTTTTTCTGTGGATTTATATAACGATAGTCAAAATATTGGTGAAAAAACTACTTCCAGTTCCATCTCATAAAAAATATTAGTTTTGGACTTCCAAAAAACGCTTCATACCCGCATACTAGCTAAGTGACCCACACGGTTAGTACCTTGTATTGGGAAATTGAGAACTTTGTTCGGCAGCTATGTTGTGTATTAAACTTGCGTTTATCGAAACGGTTTCATAACAAAAGTTGCCATACATTTTGTGCGTTACTCAATGGTAATATTAGTTATTAATATTTTCATACTTTACGGACTTTTCCACCCAACTTTGAGGGCTCATTTAAAAAGCTACACGTAAGATATAGTACTCAAAATTTCAACGTAGTTCCTGATTTTGCTTCTTTTAAGGATGTTATTATAATTTCTACAAATTTTATAAGCCAATATTATAAGCGTCTTTGGTTTGATCGCGTAATAAGTTGTTTTCGTCACTCGGTCATAAAGGTTTGTTTGTTATACTGATACTTGTTTATTTCACTGTTTTGCATTTAAATAATAATATGATATAAATATTTACACTTTATTTACATAACGCACTATATAAAGACTTTTGCTATTTTTAAGTAAAGAAAAATACAAAGCGGATTTTTACTTGACGGCAGCGCCATCTATCCTTGATTGAATTGTATTTTTGGATTTTTATATTGGTACTAGTAGGTGCCCCGCAACTTCGTTCGCGGAGGAGAAAAAGTCATAACCCTTCTTTTTTTCGTCAGCGTAGTCGGGTAAAAAGTATCCTATAACCATCTGGAGATACCCAGCTACCCGTGTACCAAAAATTGTTGAAATCCGTTTAGCCGATTTAGTGTGATAGGCCACAACGACACATACAAACATACAAAAAATTCAAAAAATAATATTTTAAGTACGTCTCAGTTACCTCGAAATAGTCCGTAAAAATGTTTTTTTTTTTAAATTATCTTCAATGTACAGACATTTCATTTTTGCAACTTTATAATAGTATAGATATATCGTTTTGGCTTCATCGCGTCAAAACAACTAAACAGACTTCAACCATTTTTCGTACACGGGTAGCTAGACATCCACAGATGGTTATAGGATACTTTCTATCCAATTACGCCGCAGCACAAAAGAGCATTCTGTTTTTTCGTCCTACGAGAACGAAGTTGCGGGCTTTTCTAGTCTATATTAAAATAACCTGAAACAGAAAATAATATTTCATACTTTAAAATTACATAATCCACTGCATCACAGTTCTGAGAAGTTCATTGAACTTTACTGAATTCTTTGATAGTGCCAATCAAAAGAGGTTTTTCAGGACATGAGTCAGTTTCATAAGAAACGTGAATAAAACGATCAACAAAGTAACACATCCCAACTTACTAATCTTTTTCATATATTTATTTAAAGAGCTTTGTCGCTTAGCGACCATATCGCCCTGTTAGAACAACGAACAAAAAAAAACACTTTCAACACAGTAAAAAAATAAAACATGTATGTACCTATCTGTTTTTATTCAATAATGCGCGCAATGTAACGCAATTTTGTCTATTTAAATTTAAATAAAATAAATCTACCACAAAAAAACTGATTCTTGTAAGTCAACACGCTAATAATTTTCCCAAGCACACGTACAAACATGCACGCACCCCGTGCGCACACACATACACACGTGTTAAACCATACACTCCCTCAAATTCATCTATGAGACAAATATCCATGCTGTCACTGTCTGCCAAAACTTGTATTTATTTCAGTTTTCAGTAAAACATCTCGACCATGATACGAAAATGACCGCAGCTTATTCAGAAGCTGAAGTTTAACCTATTTAGGAAGCAGTCTCTTGTTTTAAGGAACAAATGTAGAACGATGTTTATGAAATCATATTATATTTATGAAATAAATTATTATTATTATTTATTACAAAGGTAACTTAAAATCTAACACTTGAACTAACTCCTAATCCTACATTGGCTAACTTGTACAGCATTTTATCTTCATCCGACATATGCGAAGCCAAAATGCTGCTAACACGACCGATGTCAAAGGATTTTCTGTCCAAATACATACTGGGTGTAATCGTTAAATGTGACCAGGCAATTATTCCGTAACTTTTACAGATATCAAAAAACATTAAACTAATATCGAAAGTACGTTACCTAAGCAGTAAAATGATATCAATAACTTTTTAAAAATCAAACGAGAAGTATCATTTAATTTCATACTAAATCTGATCAAAATCGCGAAGTCGATGGCTGAGAGCGGCGCACCACCAGTCGTTATGGAAATCCTTGGTAGGCATTTGTCTAGCAATGGACGTTTATACGCTGATATTATGATTTAAATATCAACAATATCTGCCTAAATAAAAAATCAATAATCATTAGGCAATATTATAGGGTAGAGGACTATTTAACAGACAAAAATGTGTGGCCCAAAACAGTAACCAAATAATTTACTTTTACCGAGACACGGTTCTTATAAGGTGGCATATCAAACGTACTTAAGTTGTTTTAAATAAAAAATCATATTTAGATTTTTTATCTTCTATTATTATTATTTTTCACTTTTATAAGTTTTGATATGTATTCTTGGAGAACTTCGCATTGAGTTTATACTTAACACATATATTTAAGAAAGGTTTAGTACAAATATTGTAATAGATATAAGAGTTATTTCGAAAAAATGGCTGACTGTCTGTTTCGGCCTTCCTCTCAACAGTAGTCTTCTTTTGGGAAATGCCGTAGACTCAGACTTGCAAAAGCGCCCTTGCGCTCTACTTACAGGATAAAGATCATTATTTCATTAAAAATACTGGAACAAAATGAAAAGAAAGTAACCTACATTAATGAATTAACCAGTTTTCTGTTTAAGGAACTTCTATTGGCGTAATAATTGATAGATCTAATAGAATTTATTAAGTAAAATAGTAGTACGCCAGTGTCGTGAAACAGAAGATACTATTTCACAGTTAATAGAACCCTTTCTCATCGGCTTGCCTTCTTTAAAGCATTTCAGTACTTTATTTTACTGCTTTTAAAGAAAATACAAGAGAAAATATACTCTGGCTTTACCAGCACATCATGTTTGACGCCACGCCACTGGTAGGTACCATCGAATTTATCATCGAAAAGTACTGGTCTTATATATTACTAGAAAGGGCCCGCAACTTTGTCAGCATAAAACATCAACCATCTGTGGGTACCCAGCTACCCGTGTACCAAAAATAGTTGAAATCCGTTAAGCCGATTTGGTGTTATGAAGCCACAATGACACATACCAAAAAACAAAAAAAAAACGACTAAGTGACCTTCAAATAGTCCGTTATAATGTATATATTATAATTAATTATCATCAATGTAACATACAGACGTTTCATTTTTAATATAAAGTAAAACGACAGTAACACTCAATAACAAAGTATATAAATAATTGCTATATGCACTCGTTATTATCAATAAACACACTTGTTAGTAATTAATACTTAAACCGATATAAGCTCATTAAACAACTCTTAATTAGCAAAGAAAATAACACTTAATTATAACTCAAGTTAAATAAATTACACAATGATTTCAATAAAAATCTACGCAGTTGTGGTCAGGATCATACGATATTTTATTATAATAATGGCATCTTTGCCCGTATACAGTCAACATCACTGACCCTTAGACATTTTCTGCATCCATTGCTGCTTTCACTCCTTCGTTATATTTCTTCTTGAATAAAAACAGCAATGTATTATGTTTCGATGAAAGAATCGATTACGGATGGTTATACTGGTAAGGGCTATTGGTACCTGTTCGAACTTGTAAAGATGGGGACAGCGCACGCATGTCCTTAGCAATGAGTCAGGAAGGCGGTATGGTGACTGTCCGCATAATGGTACCTAATATCTATTTAAAGTGAATGTCATACTACGAATGTACGAAAATACATTAGTAGAAGGATGGAAAGAATGAATTTTTACCTTGTCCTCACCTTCCCTGTATTATCCTGATTTATTCAATAAAAGAAGGTGAGCACCTTCTACTTTGCAGAGGAGAAAAAAGTCATAACCCTTTTTTTTTGTCGGGTAAATAGTATCATAATAACCATCTTCGGATGTTTAGCTATCCATTTACAGTCAAGGGCAAATATAAGTAAACACCTGTGTCATAAATATATATCCAAAGTATCCAAACGTTATTACTATGACAGTAGAGTTCGTGTGTACATATTTTTGAAACTTTTGTTTTGAGATCGTTCCAGCCATTTTAACTTGATAAGGCTGCAAAGATTTTCCAACACAGAGATGGCGCTGTTTAGCAATGTTAATAGTATTAAAGTCATTCGTAGATCTTAATGTTAGGATGTTTTTAAATTTATGAACCCTGTGAAGGAAATGAATTTTATAATAGTGGAGGAGGTGTAGTTTCCCTGGGTATTACCAATACCAAGATAAATTTTGCAGTGATAATGCAAAAATACACGTTTCTTTACATTCCGTAGGTATTTGCATTTGCAATCTACAGAAATATATATTAAGTACAAAAAGTTTAATCATGCAATATGAATCGCTTTTATTTTTGCAAATCACCTTTTACACAGTTACCTCTGAGTTGTATGACTTAAATTATGTGGTTTGTGGTTGGTCTTCAATAATTATAATAATTTAAGGAAACCTTAGTGATACATACCTAAATTTAAGTACATTATAAAATGCCTTTTCCTAACATTTCATCTGTGGAGTGTTTTTTTTTTGAGGAAATAATAAATAAATAATGGACTGTGTAGCAAAATTGTGTTCACCCGGGAAACCATTTTTGTAATTCACTTTTAGTATTTATTTATTTCATCACTATTTTTTCATCAGCCTTGAATTATTGTACTTATTCAAATATTGCCAAGTTAAGGCTTCATTAAATTTATTTATGCAACAATCTACACAATAATCTACTTCTACTTTAATACTACGACTATCTTACGTCAACCAACTGACTCACGACCAACCGTTACCAGTGACTAACATTTAATTAAACTCCGAGAAACCGATAAAATCGATCCACTTAAAAATAAATTAATCCCAATAATCAGCACGATAAAGTCTAATTTGCATCGCCAATCAATCGTTTACCGTTAACCTTTTAATTTGGGAGGATTCGTCGATTTAGGATTTTGAATTAGGAAGATAGACGGGTGTCTATGTTAAAAGGTCGTATGAACACTTGGATTCAACGGCATACAAGGCTTTTTAAAATGGTAGGGCAATGTTTTACCTTCCATGTATGAAAGGTTATAACTAAGTAGGATTTGCTGTAAAATGCTGTCATTTAAATAAACACGGTTGTTCAACGTTTTTGGTAAAGAGTAATTTGGTCCTTTGACATTATCTGACCTTTTATTGTACGCGAAAGCGGTGTATCACGAATTTGTTGTATATTCGTAAAAAAATGAGGGAGTCATTGATCGTATTTCAATTAAAAATATTTTAGAAAAATCATAAAAAATATCGATAATAGTTGCGACATAGGGCATAAAACGGTCAGCCACCAAATAAAAACTATATTAATATAAACTTTTACGGGAAATATTTTGCAATTTCTTCCAGGAAATCCTTGTTAGTACGCACACCACATGATATGTTGTCTGTTTTGTGATAAGAGTCATGAACCATGGATTTTGTCAGTAAAACTTATTGAAATCACTAATAATTTTCCGAACCTGAACATCATAAGACTTTACAATCAGTTTTATTAAGTTCCTTGCACGATCTTTTAGTATATAAAACAAGGTAAGACCAACATATAACATATGTATGCCAACGCAATAATTACCTGCAAATGGATTTACATTTCCATCAGCCATCGTGAATTAGTAATCATCTTGCTTGATGGAGCTTCACTTAGTCAAGTGCAAGCTGATTCCTATTTAGCTGCTTTATATGGCACGACATGATTTCGACATGGCTCCGATACATATCCGACATGAAGACGACAATCTGTGTCATTCTTAATAAAACCGGTCAAGTGCGAGTCTGACTCGCGCACCGAGGGTTCCGTACAAACTTTCACTTATTCCGACTTAACTGCCCGCTTGAGTTAAGTTTGCCTCTGGTAGCTGTGGCGTCACATACAAATGAGGGGCAAACTTTATCAAACCGGGTTATTCAAAAATGATTTTTGGTGATTAAAAAAAGAGTAAGATAATATAGATATATGGCTATAATTTTCGTGTAATATTCATATTAAATTACATAATTCTAGAAAATTCCAGTTTTCGCTTGGTAAACTTCGGAGACAAAGGCGGGGAATGGTGTTTTTTTCACATTTTCCCTAATAAAACAAAATCTGCTTACAGTAAAAAAATATATATATTGTTTAAAAATGTATAGATGAAGTCTTTTTATATGAAAGTTACCCACATGCCCTACTTGACCTAGGAGCTAGACTTTGAATTTTTGCCCCCCCTCATGTACGTCGTTATTTTAGAAAATAAAAATATATTTAAAAATGTTTCCTTTGAAATACATGTGGGCTGACCGTGTTTATAAATATTCCAAATTTCAAATAGATAACATATGTAGTTTTTGAGATATGGCGCTCTAATTGTCGGACAGACAGCCACAAGGGTTCCTTTTTACCATTTTTGGTACCGTCAGTTCGTCCCAGATATAACAAGACACGTGAAATAGTGATACATGTACAGTGTTCAGATCAAAGGTCAAGATATATTCGACAATCATGGCTGCAAAACACCCGTATATAGACTAGAGTCACAAGTGCAGCGAAGCTTCTCAACCTCGCCAAAGACCGACATAAATATGCGGGGCTGACTGCCAACCTTCACTAGTTGGAGATGCACTACGAGAACAAGATTATTAATAACCGATGGCCCCTGATAGAAAGGTATATATAATAACCAGTTATAAATACAATTAACTCAAATGATACAAATACAAAGCGAACTTACACTATAAGGATTTTGTCCAGTTAACCTTTGAGAAAGTTAAGGAATTAATGAAGAAGATAGAGTAACTAACACCATGTACAAAATGCGTAAACACTAAATCAAAATGTATATGAATAAATAGATAATATGTGACAAGATGGACCGGTAATCTGATGAAGATCGCGAGAAATCGTTGCTTGACGGTGGCGCACGACCGGTTATGGAAATACTTGAGAGAGGCCTTTGTCCAGCAGTGAACCTCCTTGGGCTGATATAATGATGGTGATATTCATTTTAGGGGTCAATTTTACAAAAACAGAATTATTCCCATAGGTTATGCTTTGAGTACTGAACGATGATATATTTATTAGATCAATTTCACTTATATACATACTAGCGGCTGCCCGCGACTTCGTCCGCGTAAATTTACGGTAAAAACAGATATATGAATGATAAAAACTTTTTTCTGTCAGTTGACCGATGCTGTTAATGTTGGTAAAACAATACTCAGAAGATATTCAGCGACCAACGGATTTAGATTGAGAAAATAGGGATATTGAACATTATTCAAACGCCGTTGAGTCAGACTTGTAAAAGTGCCCTTGTGGCCTAATTACAGAATAAAGATTTTTATTTCATTATTATTATTTCATTCCTTAAGAAGGCAATACTGGCACTTTTAATTTTAACGCCTGCTAGACTATGAAACGAAGAGACCGGCAAAGTTCCCGACACTGGCCAAAATGAAATGTCCTAGAAGGTACCTCGGCGTTTCAAAAGGATAGTATTTATAGCGTAGCAAAAAAATGTTGTCGTAAAGTCGTTTTACGAACAATAATTTTACGTGTTAACGTCACAAGAAAACCGGCTTCATAATTGCATTATGACACCTATTTTTTGTCTCTCCCTCCCTCCCTGCCTCTCTCGCTCACACTCTCTCTTTCTCTCCCTCTCTCCCGTCCTCCCTCCCTCCCCCTCTCCCTCTATTCCTCTCTCCCTCTGTGCCTTCCTATAGCTCTCTCTCTCTTTCCCTCACTTCCTCTCTCCCTCAATTTCACCCTTCATCTCTCCCTCCCTCTCTTCCTCCCTCTCTCCCTCTTCTCTCTCTCTCTGTCGCTATCTCTGTCTCTATCTTCCTCCCTCCCACGCTTCCTGCCTCCCTCTCACCCTCCATTTCTTTTTCCCTCTTCTCTCTTTCTCTCTCTCCCTCCCTCTTCGTGTTTCACTTTAGTAGTTCATTAATTAACACATAACCCACAATCTTTTTGCAATTTCAAGTTCCTAAGTCCAAATATTTTATGTTGCACATGTAAACTTCCATAACTTGTTTTACCCCCTTAGGGGATGAATTTTGAAAATCAAGAATATAAGTTTTTTTTTATTTTAAACACAATCTTTTTGCGACAATTCAAGTTTCTAAATCGAAATATTTCACGTTTCACATACAGAGTTCCATCCCTTGTTTTACTCCCTTAGGGGAATAATTTCGAAAAATGAATATTATAAGTTTCTTGATTTTAAACACACAATCTTTTCACGAAATTTCAAGTTTATCAGTCCAAAGATTTTACGTTTTTCATAAAAACTTTCATCCCTTGTTTCACCCACTTAAGGGTTGAATTTCAAAAAATCAAGAACACAAGTTTCTTGATATTAAACGCACAATCTTTTAACGAATTTTAAGTTTCTAAGTCCAAAGATTTTACGTTTCATATACAAAGTTCCACCCCTTTTTTTACCCCCTTAGGGGATGAATTTCAAAAAATGAAGAATATAATATTTTCTTCTGTTTCCGCGATTATTACTCATTGAAATAAAAGAATTTAACAGATTATATCGCGTATATTATCTCATTTTAGTTCCCGACGTTTCGGAAGCTTTTCAGCTTTCCATGGTCACGGGTGGAACTAAAATGAGATAATATACGCGATATAATCCGTTAAATTGTTTTAATTCAATGAAGAATATAAGTTTCTTGATTTTAAACACACAATCTTTTCACGAAATTTCATGTTTCTAAGTCCAAAAATTTTACGTTTCCCATACAAACTTTCATCCCTTGTTTTACCCACTTAGGGGATGAATTTCGAAAAATGCTTTCTTATCCCTAGCTTACGTTATAAATGTAACCGACTGTGAAAAAAACAATTTTCTAGAGTTAGTAGTTTCGGCTGTGCGTTGATGAGTCAGTCAGTCAGGACTTCTTCTTTTATATATCTATATAGACATAACATCCAAGTCTCAATTTCAAATAATCGTCCCCATCGTCCAAACATCCTACTCAATGATTAGAGTTACAGTAACTTCCATTTGGTAATTTTGAATCTAGTCGTAAAATAACATTTCGAAAAAACATTTTCCACCATTTGGAACTTTCAGTTAGGCCCATTTTCATTCTAAAGGCGTGTATATGTCCTGTGTTCAATCACGTGTGCCCTTAAAAACCTCCTAAAAGCTACTTTTCGAAAGACAAGAAAGAGTTGGAAAAACACTGGCAAATAAGACTTTAGTTTCAAACTAGTAAACTAATAAATAATTTTCTAGAAGCAACTCCCAAAGGGTCGAAACTGACGATGAACTTTTGTTTTCAAACTTTGAAAATCACACCGCAACTAACTCAACTGACTGACTCTTTAGTGCGGCAAATGTAATTTATCCTTTTCTATTCAATACAGACGGGCGATGCTGTGTCGTGTGACTAGCAAAGTCGCGTCCAATTGCTCACGCCCACCGCGGAAACCACAATAGTAACCACAGATAGAATCAAGCTTAGGTCGACAATAATCGACATACAGACAGACACGCCCATAAAATCAAGCTAGTACACTGCTCCTAGCACCCGCGCGCGGCAGCACCCACATGCTAGGTCTCTAAGTCACCGTGGTAGCCTGCCTCCTAGCACACCGGTTACAGTATACTTACTGCCGTTCGCATTAAAATAAAGCCATGACATGACATCATCTTAGTCATAGCACCCTTGACAGAGTGGTCGTGGTCAACACGTCATAAGTTCACCTGTATGTGTGGCAGATGTAGCTTGCCTCACGATATTTCGACATTTATATTTTCGTCGTGTCGTCGATAGTCCCGCTACTATAATAATAATCCCGTATATAACAGTATACCGGTGAAAACCGAGAATAAAAAATAATAAACAAAAAAAATATAACAATTTAACGGATTAGGTATATCGCGTATATTATCTCATTTTAGTTCCCGACGTTTCGGAAGCTTTCCAGCTCTCCATGGTCACGGGTGGACTGAGAAAAGATGTGTTTTCCTCTGTCAAAGTAACAATTTGTGCAAACTACCCATTTTTTTGAAAAAACACAAATAAAGGCGTACATACACGCCAGATGGGCCTAAGCTGTATCAACTGCAATTCGTCACTCTTTTCTTTAATCTGTTGTTCAAACTTGTGAGCTGTATAACGGGTATTGTGGATATGTTTGCACAGTAACTTTACACTAGCTTGGCGGAGAATGCGTTCACTACCGAAAATGTCCTTCTTCGGTGCTATTTTCACGCATGTAGGAATGAGATCTTCATCACGGCATTCTTTAAGGAAATTCAATGAACTTCGACCTCGTGCGAGTCCCGTCCTGAGGTCTTCATACCGCCTGATTTGGTTAGAAACATCCAGTCCGTACTGGTGTACATAATATTTTCTTCTGTTTCCGCGATTATTACTCATTGAAATAAAACAATTTAACGGATTATATCGCGTATATTATCTCAATTTAGTTCCCGACGTTTCGGAAGCTTTCCAGCTTTCCATGGTCACGGGTGGACTGAGAAAAGATGTATCTTCCTCTGTCAAAGTTACAATTTGTGCAAACTACCCATTTTTTTTGAAAAAACACAAATAAAGGTGTACATACATGCCAGATGGGCCTAAGCTGTATCAACTGCAATTCGTCACTCGTGTTTTATTTCAATGAGTGAAGAAAATATTAAAAAAAATATATTTCAGATAATTTTATATATATATTGGTTAGTAAAATTACTTATAATATGTTAGTCTCGGTGACATTACATATTCTATACTATTATAAAGTTGTAAAAATGAAATGTCTGCACAAGGAAGATATTAAAAAAAATGATTGTAAAGGATTATTTGGGGGTCACCGAATTGAAAAAATTTTTTTTTGGATTTTTTGTATGTTTGTATTGTGTCGTTGTGGCTTCATCACGCCAAATCGGCTAAACGGATTTAAATTATTTTTGGTACAAGGGTAGCTGGGTCTTCAGATGGTTATAGAATACTGTTTACATACGGCCGGTCTTTTTGCTACCATTATTATGATGAAACTAAACCTTCCGCATTGTCAATAAAACAATGGTAAGCCATTCTGTTTACACATCGTGTTTACACAAAAATTTCGATGGAAAAATTTCGCCGTTTGCGTGTCTAAACAAAAAATATTATTGACTTATAGATCTCTACAAGCTCATTAACATTTTAATTTCCTGACTAATGGTCAGAATATCTAACGTTTATCACTTATCGGATTATATTCGATAAAGATATAATGAAATGCAATTGTTTACTTCAGTCATTTATAATTTACGAGCTTCTGCCCGCGACTTTGTCCGCCTTAAATTCGCTTATCGCGGATAAGGGTATTTTTCCGGGACAAAACGTAGCCTATGTCCTTCCCCGGGACTCAAACCATCTCCATGCCATATTTCATCCAAATCGGTTCAGCGGTTTAAGCGTGAATAGATGAGAGAAAACACTCATAACAAAACAAGCAAATAAAATATAAAAAAATATAAATTTGAAGTTATTTAAACAATAAAACGAACTTTTCCATGCAGGTTTAGCGTTGTAAACTCAATTTTTCCGAGCTAGTCAGGTGAAAAGGTACTTTTCTTTTATCTCGCATAGCCGCATGCCAACCTGTATATAGATTTTATGTACATGTGCATGAAAACACGTATGCCTTTTGACGCTGATCGAATGGTGACTAATTGCATTAATAAAGGGGATCCGACGCGTCTTTGAGACAGATTAATTAAATGTACATACAACCGTATCGATGTCAAAGCTTTGTCAAATTGTCATAATACTGCCATATCGTTAGCGAATTGTTGAGAATATGCAATAAAAGCATGCGAGCATATCAATTTTTATTTACATTTTGTATGGCGGTCTTAACTTTTTGAAAACCGGTAACATTTCTATTTGTTTATAATATTTTCTTCTGTTTCCACGATTATTACTCATTTAAATAAAACAATTTTAGCGGATAATATCGCGTAACGAAACGTCGGGAACGCAAATGAGATAATATACGGGGTATAATCCGTAAAAATTGTTTTATTTAATTTTTCTATTTGTTACCAAATTTTAATAAATGAATATTAAGGGACAATTTTACACAAGTCGAACTAGTCTTCATCGTAAGCTCAATAGGCTTGTGTTATGATTATGAGCACTAAATAATAATAGGTATATATAATATATTATATACATGGGAAACATCCAAGACTCAACAAATATATATTGCTTTTCACACAAGTATTTGCCCTGACCGGCACCGGGTTTTTGATTATTGAATATTTTTCACAATTGAAGCTTCTACTATAATGATTTATTTTTTGAAAAGTAAGCAACATAACATCAATCGAGAATCAATAATCATTAAAACTATTAGCAAAAACTCTTTTTTGAAGCCCGCCTTACCATGATTTAAAACATACCTAACAAGGTATTTCTGGAACAGAAATAATGGAAGAACAAGACCTTTAAATTGTTTACTAACAAGCACCCCAATTTCGTCGGCATATTGTCCAAGAGGTGGCGCTTTTAAAGAAAATCCTACATCATGCTGTTAATGTGTTTTTCGTGTGCATCGTGTTTGCGTCGACGAAGGAATTTTTCGGATTGATCCCTACCGCATCTTTCCACCGTCCTACGCGACAATATTTCCATCCTCACCACTTAGATGGTTGGCAGTCCACAACTGTGCGTTTTGTTAGAAGTTTCCTGCATCTCAAGACTGAACTGTGGAATAAATTGTGCGAAGCGATGTGACTTCAAAACAAAATTTTACAAGACAATTTTTACACAAATCGAGTCCCATGGTAAGCTCAATAAGGCTTGTGTTATGAGTACTAGACGACGATATATTATATAGAAAATACATAGAAAACGTCCAAGACTCAGGAACAAATATTTATACTCATCACACAAATATTTGCCCTCATCAGGATTTGAACCTAGGACCTTCAGCTTCTCAGGCAACGTTACTCCTGCTGAGCTAAATCGATCGTCACTGCACTTGTGACTCCTCTGGTGTTGAATGTGTGACGGTGATACTTACTATCAGATTATAGGTCATTTGCTGTTCCACGAACTTGTGTCTTGGTTAGATGTGATAACTATTTTCTCGGGTGGATGCCGGACCGTCGACAACTCCTGCATCTCCTGATGATGCCTCGTCGAGAGGTGAAACACGTGTCGAGGATTATACTGTTTGGTGTTGGTTTGTTGTATTTGCATGCGTATTTTTTTTGCATGAAAATATGCGCATGTGAGCACAATTTATTGTCATATCTAACCAAGACACAAGTTCGCGGAACAGCAAAGAAACTATAATCCATTTATCTATTAAGGACTTCCGCAAAGTAACGCCTGAATCTATCAATTGCACTTACTATAAGGCAAGCACCATTAAAATAAGAGGACTGACCATCTCCATACAAAAAGCCGTTCCCCGATATGTACAACGCCATCTTTGTACGAGAATATTGTTTTACAATTATTCAACTTTGCAACCGTGACAGATTATTTAAATGTTACGATTTATTTATTATTAGCTATTTGCCAAGTAATTTATAATATTTTATATTTCTTAATTCAATTATAACATCGTAAAATGTATACTTTTAAAGCGCCATCCAGTTTTTGCCAAAATATCTCCTTGCTATCGGAACATGATTCAAAGTATGGCAACAGGCAGTCCTCTTGTTTTAATGATCCTTGCTATCAGCAAAGCAGCTTAGGCGATTCGTCTGCTCGTATGACGCATATTACATAAAAAATATATATATTTTTGTTTAAGGAACCCACCATGGGGAAGTTATTTTTAAATTTGTATGAATATGTAAATAAACTTGAAACTTATACCTACACATTGCAATGAATGACACATCATTATCAAACTTATCAGATAGACACCGGATATTATATTATAACGGTTCGATAAGTAACTACGCAATGACATACCTAGTTGTCTATGACTTTTGCTTTGCAACGTATTTCACAATTTGTCAAAATCTTGCAAATTTGTCGACGACTTGTTAAAACGTGTTTGCGGATGGGTGGACCTTCGGCTAGAGGCCTTATTTAAGATAGGCTTTGTGATGTTAATCAATGGGTTGTTGGAGAAATCAGATATCTGGGGCGAATACAGGAATTTATAAATAGGGCATGTGAGTGTGGGGAGTGACTCTATTTCTATGTTTATATTTTTTAGGACTAAACGATTCGCTTCATCGATTCCAAAGTATTCGTTGTATAGTAACTTTTACTTATCTAAATTGTTTTCTGATTTGAAATTTTAACCTCATGTTTTTTTTATTTCATTTTATTTTATAACACACTACATATTTTACAATTAAATTATAACCATCTTTTTCCCTCGAATAGCGGCTAGCAAATGTTTGGGTGATGAACACAAATTTCCTTCGTCTTGGATGTTTTATTCCTGGGTCTTGGATGTTTGATTTAATATATTATATATAAACATGTAAAATATATTTACATATTATAATTTATCTATAAATTAAGTATAACGTCGTCTAGTATCCATGGTACAAGCTTTGCTTAGTTTGGGAGTAGGTCGAATTGTGTAAGATTGTTCATGATATTTATATATTTATTATTATTTAGCTCAATTAAATGAAGGGTAACATAGGCAACGTTGTCACACTTCGGTTCATAGAAAGAATACGAAAAACCACCTTCCTAACGAAATTGAAGTCGCTCGATAAAACTAGCAAAAAAATATTACTGCATTTATTCCCAATGATTCCCCCGAACACTTCCATTGAACTTTTATTTTTAAGAACATCAAAAATCACGTGAGCACTCAATAAAATGTAACTACCGCGCCGCCGCAGACATCACCAACTTAAAGATACACTTGAATTGATCCGTAAAACCTAGGTTATAGTGCTGAGAATAGATAAGCCTGGCCGCAAGACGGAATCATCGTAAAAATTACAACTGTGTAAACATAAGTGCGTAAACATGAGTTCTTTCACACTATCGTATGTGAATGGTGGGTTCCACTATGTACTAAGAAAAGACTAGATGATTATCTATACTATTTATAAAGTTGTCTTGTTATATTTGTAAATCTGATATGTCTTTACATTAAAGATGTTTAAAAAAAAAATAGTGAGACAATCTATTTCACGGTCACAGAATCGAAAAATATTTAATTTGACTTTTTTGTAAATTTGCGTGTGGCTTGAACACGCCAAAATTGCGTATTTCAATCATTTTTGGTACATGGGTAGCTGAACATCCACATATGGTTATAGAATACTCTTTACTGAACTACGCTGAAGAAAAAAAGAGAGGTTATGACTTTTTCTCCTCCGCGAATGAAGTTGCACCTTCTAGTACTAGTACTATAATAAAGTTGTAAAAATGTAATATATGTACATTGAAGATATTTTTGTGAAATGACGAAAACTGAATCAAATTCTGTAAAAGTTTTTGTTTGTAAGTATCTTTGCAGCCTCATCATGAAGAAACGACTGGAGAGATTTCAACCATTTTTGGTACAAAGAAAGCTGAACATCCAAGAAACGTTTTTCCCGAGCATGTTGATGCTGCAATGGGCTATAGGTTAACTTGAAAGAAGATGGCCCAACTAGGTTATTGTAATAATGTTTTTAGAGCTTAGCTCGCGCCGGTGAGTAAACGGCATTTCGTTTGACATGAATTTTTCAGCTAAGTTATTTTCGTACATCAATTATTTTACAAAATAACAGAACAACGGATCGCTTGATTTTTTTGACGTAAGCAAACCTTACTAAAATATTAAACATGTATGTAATTTGCCTTCCGAACAAAGCAGAGGGGATGTGCAACACCAATTTTTTAATACCTTTTTTGAGATTCGAAAATCCTGATGTTTTATTCACACAACATTAATTCACACAATCCGAACCAAATTAAAGTTCTTTACCGATTTAGAACTTTAATTTTTAAACTTATTGTAAAGTTCTAAATTGTAAAATTTAACTTTAATTTGGACTAAGACTACAATTTCGTTTGCGAAGAAAATTCATACTAAAATTTAATGATGAATACTGACAAAAATTACAATTTCACATGCATAGTTTCCATTCCGCCCAAAAAGCATTTATTGTGATTATTTTACATACTATAATGTAAGGTCTAAGAACAGGCAAGTATGTTGTATTAAAAAAAATCGAAATAATTGCAGTTCCATAGGGAATAAACCAGCTTAGCACTACGAAAACCGGTCAAAACAAGTAACTGGTCCAGAACTAGAATAAACCGGTCCGGCGGCATCACCATCAGCTGTTTTTAAGTTTGGAGCATGCCCCATATTGGTAGCGGGTTTAATTTACTGTCAGCTGCTGAACATAGGCGAAGAGGGCAAAATCTATCCAAGATAAATGCTAAAGTTGGTAAGTATTTTTTTAAACAGAAACCAAATTATTTTAATTTCAATAGAGAAGATGGATTGTCACTACCACCAGCTTGGGATCCTGTAATACATCTCATCAAGGAACAAGCGAGACACAGGACTGCAAAACCTTAATTTCCGAACGGTGTAAAATATCTTATCCGTTTAAAAGTAGTTTAATAGTCTCTGTTTTTTAAATATTATAATTAGTAATGAGGTAGCCTGGGAGTTTTTCTTTGCAGCGTTTCTTTTCTCCTCAGTACGCCTCATTTGTGAAATGCTGCTTGGTAAATTATTAGAATAAAATAATAAAGCCCTTCTGGCACATGTGTAACTGTCTTTACAGCTTAGGCCCATCTGGCATGTATGTACACCTTTATTTGTGTTTTTTCAATAAATGGGTAGTTTACACAAATTGTAACTTTGACAGAGGAAAATACATCTTTTCTCAGTCCTCCCGTGACCACGGAAAGCTGGAAAGCTTCCGAAACGTCGGGAACTAAAATGAGATAATATACGCGATATAATCCGTTAAATTGTTTTATTTCAAATTATTTTAATTTTACCGGGGCACGGTTCTTAAAAGGTGGCATATCAAACGTATGTAAGCCGTTTTAAATAAATAAAAAATTGAGTTTTATAAGTTTTGATATGTTTTCTTGAAGAACTATACGCATTGAGTACTCTATACTCAAAACATATATTTAGGATAGAATAAGTACAAATATTGTAATAGATATAAGAGTTATTTTGAACAAAATACCGACTGTTGAGTTTGTTTCGGCTTTCTTCTCCTCAGTGGTTTCCTATTAGGAAACGCCGTCGAGTCAGACTTGTAAATGTGCCCTTGCGGCCTAGTTACAAAATAAAGATCATTATTTGGATTTACGTTTTTTATACATTTAATACAAAAATACTGAAAGGCCAGCAACATACTTGTGACTCCTGTGGTGTTGCGCAGTCTATGAGCGACGGTGATATGCTTTTGGCAAATAAAGCTGCGGGAATAATATTGTCGAATATAAACCTTAAATAATCATTACTAGTAGGTTCCCATCTACTATCGCTACTGTAAAATTGTACAATTTAACTGTCTGTACGTTGAATCTATTTTTAAAACAATGATTGTAATAGAGTTTCGAATACTCTATCACTGAATCGAAAATTTTTTTTTTTGTGTTTTTTGTCGTGGCTTCATCACGCCAAATTCACTGAACGAATTTAAACTATACTTGACACAGGGGTAGCTGAGTGTCCACATGCTTATAGGATACTTTTTAGCCAACAACGCTGAAATACAGAGGGGTTATGATTTCTAGTTTAACTTGCGGTCATCTTGTAGTGAGTATCAATAAAATTTATCCATAGAGACATAGGGAGTAAACCAGCTTAATATCACAAAAACCAGTGAAAACTAGTTATTCTACACGAGTATTCTAGAATAAACTGGAATACGGCATTATCAACAGCTGTTTTTGAGTTTAGAGCACGTCGATATTGGCAGCGGGTTTACTGTCAGCTGCCAGAGTACAAGGACGAAGAGATCATAATTATCTACACACAACTTGAGACATCTAGCCCTTTTAAGGAACATAACTTCAAACTAACATATACAACTAGGAGTGGCCAAGCCTTCTGGAACAAAACTGATACTGGAATTTTATTTATATTTTTTCAAATATCAGGCACAAAAAGAGAGTGTCCTTTGACCAGTGTCAAAGAGATAGAACACCAAAGCTATATAACAGGCCCAATATAACAGGGTTCTAAGTTTCACTTTTAGAAAATTGGAGTTTGAACATTGTCATAGTGAAATATAGTACAATTTTAAGAGCCCTGAAAATGTTACATAGAACGCTATTGGGCCAGTGAAATGTATACTATTATAAAGTTGTAAAACCTAAGTGTCTGTTGAAGATATGAAAAAAAAGTAACGGAATATTTGGAGGTGAATGAAAATAAAAATATATTTTTTGGATTTTTTGTATGTTTGTATGTGTCGTGGCTTCATCACGCCAAAACGGCGAAACGGATTTCAACTATTTTTGGTACACGGGTAGCTACTATTGGCTGATAGTAATAGGATCTTTTTTACCCGACTACGCTGACTGTTACTATGTACATACGATTTTTCTCCACCACGTACGAAGCTGCAGCTTTCAGTAAACTCAAAAAACGCGCGAATCTCTTCCCAAAAAATATAATTTTCATATTTATTAAGACGATTGCCATTGAAGTCAATATAGGAGCAAATTATATTATATTCTTATTAATACAAAAATCTAAATAATGAAAAAAATTGATGGGCGGCAGAAAAGCCGGTTAAAATGCAAAAATCCAAAAGATCTTGTAACAAATAGTGACAAAACTTGAAGACAAGCTGACTGGGCTCTGTAGCTCAATTGACAGAGCGTGCGTCCCGTCAAGGCCCAAGGCACTAAGGAGCTATTTTAAACTTCGATATCCGAAGTTCGTTTGCGCCATCTCGCTCACTCAAATACAGTTTAACATATGAGCGAGAGTTATGGCGCAATACGAAGTTACGAATGCAAAACGAATATTGAATTTCAGAGTAGCCCCTCTGGTTCAAATCCAATCGGAGTCTTGAATTTTTTTCATTATTGAGATCTTTGTATTTATAAGAATACTAGCTTCTGCCCGCGACTTCGTACGCCTTAGATTCGTTTATCGCGGATAAAAGGATTTTTTTATGTCTTTCCCCAAAACTCGAATATCTCTACCAAATATCATCTATATCAGTTGAGCAGTTTAAGCATGAAAAGATTACAGACAGATAGACGGACACACTTTAGCAATTATAATATTTTACGAATTTAAATGTGAAGCATATATATTACCAAGATTTCAAGTTCCTAGCGTAAAAAATATTTAGTGCCCATACAAATTTTCATCCCCTTTTTCTTCCCTAAAAGGGGTGAAATTTGACATACATTATAGCCTATGTCCTATTCTGATATATAAGGTACATAACTGGAAAGTTTCATAAAAAAATGTCTAGTAGTTTTTGAAATTAAGTGGAACGTACATACATACTTTCACGTTTATAATATTATAGTAATGATAAGGATAGTTTCTTAATGATGAAATTCACTTTAAAAATCACGCAGATCGTGATGGTAAAGCATCAATATTTTCGTAAAAAATAAATGATATTATGCGTTTCTTGTAAAGTTGAATGTACGATTGTTTTCATATCGTAAGGGTTAAGAGAGAACACGCAGGTGTTGATAATTTAAGCTCTTCTATGTATATTTAGCTGCTGATGACTATATTATAAACACGCACGCACACACATATCATATTCACATCTACAAGAACAACCAAGTAGCACACAAGCTGTATTAGAGCTTATACAGCCCTTATAACGCTCAAATTACAGCTTGTGTGATACTTGGGTACTCGTATAACATACATACATCAAACTCACACTCAGTGGCGTGCGCTGGTTTTTTGGCCAATGTAGGCAGTTTTTTTGTGCCTACATAGAGCTATAATCGTTCAGGGTAGGAAGTGGTTTTGTGCCTATATGGAGCTATAGTCGTTCAGGGTAGACAGTGCCTTTGTGCCTATATGGAGCCATGGTCGATCAGGGTAAACAGTGCTTTTGTGCCTATATGGAGTCATGGTTGTATATATGTATGTATGGAGCCATGGTCATTCAGATAGGCAGTACATTGTTGCCTATATGGAGCCATGGGCGTTCAGGGTAGGTAGTTCCTATGTGTCTATATGGAACCATGGTAGTTCAGGGTAGGCAGTATCTTTGTACCTATACGGAACGCACGTCACTGCTCACACCGAAAGATATATTAATGCACATAAATACTCATACTTCATTATCATTATCATCATATCTGCCCATGGACATTCAGTGCTGGACAAAGGTCAAGGATTTCCATACCTTAAAAAATGACTGACTGTTGAGTTTGTTTCGGCTTTCTCCTTTTTAGTGGTCTCCTCTTGAGAAACGCCGTAGAGTCAGACTTGTAAAAATGCCCTTGCGGCCTACTTACAGAATAAATATCATTATTTCATTTCATTACCAAACGCTCCAGTTTCCCGTGATTTTCACCAGATCATCGGTCCTTATTCGGAGGCTTTCCACACTGCGTCGTCTTGTACGCGGTCGCCACTTGAGAATAATTCTGCCCCAGCGGCCATCGGTTCTTTTCTGCATTGTACCCTGCAAGTCTGGCAACTGCGGATCTCCTAATTTGCAGAGGCTCAATGTCACTCAAAGGGCAATGGACCGAGCTCTGCTTGGAGTCTCCTTTCGTAATCGAATCAGAAATGAAGAGATCCACCTAAGAACAAATCTTATTATCCGTACTCATATTATATGTGCGAAAGTCATGCTTTTCACTTTTGTAAAGATGGCATCAAAAAACCGGAACGTATTTTTATGCACGGAGTTTTTTTTTACTTTTTTTTCCATTATTATTCTAATAATCTGACTTAAAACTTGTTATTTTTTAAAGCAAGTAAGTCTTATATCTATTTTCACAATTAATTTTGTGTCGCATGAAATAACTTGATTGATGAGCGGTTTAATGCTACATTCATGGATCATTATGGTAAGATGAATTGTCATAAATAAATAAAGAATACAGGACAATTTTTACACAAATCGAACTAGTCCCATGTTTCAATAAGGCTTGTCTTGTGAGTACAAAATGATGATATATTTGATACATAATATTTACTTATACACATAGAAACATCCAAGACTTAGGAACAAATATTTATGCTCATCACACAAATATTTGCCCTTACCAGGGATTGAACCCACGACCAACAGCGTCGCAGCAATGTTAATCCCGCTGAGCAAAACCGGTCGTCAAAAGTCGTAGTCATAGTACGCCTTTTTCGTTAATTAGATTTGTATAAATTGATTCAATTTATTAATGGACTTGTTATGTGCATATTTAGGTTCTTCCATTATAGTACCACACATGTGCCGCTAAACGCCCTCTTTATTTTTTGAAAGTAGTTACTTCCAGTTGCCACATTATTCTTCATTGTACTGTAAATTACGTATTACAAGTGTATGGCCTTAAGATTTGAAATTTTTCTGTTGTTATTGTTGTGGATGAAATTTTTTTTTATCTATCTATCTAATCTTTGTTATTGAATTCTGTTTATGTAAATTTAGTGTCAATGAATCGTAGTGACAAGTATTCAAAACAAACGTATTTATTGTTATTATAGTTGAAGAAGAGTGGTTGATTTGCTACTTTTTATCCAGACAAAATGTAATGTTTCTAAAGAAAAGGCCAAAGTAATAGTTGAAAATATAAAACCCCCGGCATATCTTTACTAGGGGCTCTGTTTTTTTTTATTGATTCTTTATTTCTTTTCAGACCATTTTAGAGGTTATGAAGTATCTAGCCACCAAGGAGAATTTTGCCTAGCAACCAGTAGGGTCACTGGGTCTTTGAGTCAAACCGACTGATGAGCTAGTAGTGACCACTTCTCGGCCTTTTCTTAATTTTCGTTGAAGTTCCAAAAAACAGGAAACGAGCCTCCCCCAGTTGCTTCTCATGGCATAACAGGGAGCACGTAGCTCGAACTGACGTGGGCGGCTTTCGCCGCTACGCTGGTAGGTGGAAGAAACGCGGATCGCTATAGTCTTAGCTTTCACTTGATGTACTTGATGTTGGGATCCTTGAAGCACTCGTCTTGAAATGGAGGACGGAACACGGACGGAGAACGGGCCCCCATCAGATCTTTTTTATGCCTCGGAGAGGCGTACCTCGACCAAGACCGCTGCGTTGAAGAAGGTGAAAGGAACCAGGTTCCCCGTGGTGTCTTCATTCATCATTTATTTATTTTGTTCTGTTGTCCAAATCGTGAGCCAAACAGAGGGCAGAAAGCTTATCCGGAGAGCTTTTGCTGATGTGGCGGAAAAAGGGGATGAAACTTTGTATGGATAGTAAATATTTTTTTACGCTAGGAACTTGAAATCTTGGTAATATACTTCACATTTAAATTAATATAATGTTATAAATGCGAAAGTGTGTCTGTCTATCTGTCGGTCACCTCTTCATACTGAAACTACTCAACTGATATAGATGAAATTTGGTAGAGATATACGAGTTTTGGGGAAAGACATAAGCTACTTTATATCCCGGAAAAATACCCTTATCCGCGATAAACGAATTTAAGGCGGACGAAGTCGCGGGCATAAGCTAGTCGGTTAATAAATGATAGAATTTTTAAACATAAAAACCAACAATGTAGCAAATTTAGAACCACCTCCAATTTTGGGACTCGGTTAATTATAATCGATTAATTAATAAATGTCAAAAAAAAGTTAATAATTTACTTGAAAAGAAGTTGATATCGACTGAACCGGCTATTTTGAATCATAGCGCATACTCTGGAGCTTTGAAACTTAATCAAAAAATGTTCAACCAGACACACGGATAAAGTTACGACCCCCTCGATTTCTGACGAAAATTCAAAAGTATGTATACATCGCAGGAAAAATAAAAACTAGGATCCATAACTATACCTACGAGTACTATAATATTATAAATGCCAAATTAGGGGAGACCGGGTAAAGTTTGTCTCAGGGGATGGTTGTCAGACGACGGCCATAACACGAAACTGAACGAACAAATAAGTTCATCGACCGGTGTCGAAAGATCGCGATAGCTTTACCTAGGAGGGATATATACAGCTTTCGCGATCTTTCAACACCGGTCCATAATCCAGTAAGGCCGCTGAGACAACCTTACCCGGTTTCCCCTAACTCACTGTTACCTCTTCACGCTTAAACTGCTGAACTGATTTAGATGTAATTTGGTTCGAAGATAAATTAAGACCTTAGAAAGAACAAAGGATAATTTTTATCCCGGAAATCATCCTTTAAGGAGTTGAAAAGGGGGATGAATTTTAATATTGGGAACCAATTATTAAAGAAGCTTAGTTAATCATAAACAAAATAAATATTCTCTTGACTACTTCAGAAAACTTCATCATCATCATGATCATCATCATTTCAGCCATAGGACATCCACTGTTGAACATAGGCTTTCTCCGGTGACTTCCATATATGAACCGGATAGAGGCGACCCGCATCCAGCGAGTCCCCACAACCCTAACTAGGTCGTCCATCTACCTTGTGGGTGGCCTTTCCACGCTGCGCTTGTCAGTACGCGGTCTCGACTTAACAAACTTTCTGCCGCAACTTCTTCTGAACTATGTGCCCCCCCATTGCCACTTCAGTTTGCTATGTCGGTGACCTTGGTTCGTCTAAGAATCTCCTCATTTCCGATTAGATATCGTAGAGAGAACCCGAGCATAGCTCTTTCCATAGCTCGCTGAGTAACTCTGAGCTTCTTTAAGAGAAAACTTCAATCAGCTTTGAACAAACACCCCAAACACGCCAAAAGGATATTCTTCAAAATTCCAACATGATCGCATTCGGAACTTAACAAAACTCTTAAAACCCCGCAAAATAAACTCAGCAAAGTCCTTTCTGTCCACGGCGAACCAAAAAGTGGAAAAAAACCTTGTCTGTACATAATTGAAAATGCCTAAAATGCCCGCGATACCGGCATTTTTCAGTAAAGTTTCAGCTTGGATTCAATACCTGACAATCAAGTCGCTCCCATATCGCTGTTTCGCAGCCATCTTGCGTCTCGCTCACTCATAGAAATCTGTTTAAAGAGAGCTAAGATCAACATATCTGTACTACATATTATAAAATTGTAAAAATTAAATGTCTGTACATCGAAGATATTTTCAAACAAAATATTGTAACGAACTATTTGGTCGTGACTGAATCGTTTTTTTTCGTGTTTGTATGTGTCGTTGTGGCTTCATCACGTCAAATCGGCTAAACAGATTTCAACTCAAAGGCATATATAGAATAGAGGACTATTTAACAGACAAAAATGCAGGGCCCAAAACAGAAACCAAATAACTTACTTTTTCCGGGACACGGTTCTTATCAGAAGGCATATCAAACGTACGTAAGTTGTTTTAAAAAAAACATATTTTGCTTTTTCTTCTATTATATTGTTCTGTTGTTTTAGAGAACTACGCATTGAGTTTATACTTTAAACGACATGTTTTAAATAGGCTAAGGACTAATATTGTAATAATTTTACAAAAATTTAATCTGACTTGACTCGTAAGCAGATAAATAAATATCACTATTTCATTAATAGCATAAGCAAGTCCTTTGAACTAGTCTTGTCAGCAATTCTGTCGCCATATTGCTTTGTAACGTGTAGAATAGGGACTTAACAACCGTCGAGTAATTCTTCGCGGATATTGTCATTTTCGTTGCGATCAAAAGGTGGTTTATGAGATTTTATTGCATTTTTTGCAAACTTCGCGGTATATTGAAAATGGCGTCGGTACTTCTTAATCTTTTTAACAGATTTCGTATTTGTTTTAGGTGATAGGCATCTTTTTAAAAGCTTTATTTTACTTGCCGTGTTAGTATGCGTGTTAGTAATACTAACTTAGTATATTAGTCTGTGTTGGTCACATCTTGCAAGTTAAATTTTACTTACTTCGCGGTTTTTTCGACTGAGCTAAAATATGGCATACTTATGTAAGTTATGTAACATACAATATTATGACACCATGGAGCTGATCTGGCGATGGAGGTGGGGGTCAGAGGAACTCTTAAATAAAACAAAGCAAACATACCGAATTTGGGCTCCTTAGAATCGTCTCGAAGATGTACTTAATGGTTGTTCAAGGAAAAGTACAGTCTTCAATAAAAGCTTGTCACAACAATGCTATTTTCTACGTGTCTAGACATTTTATGGAAATATGATCCGTTTTCGTTAATACTATAAATGGTCCATTTTATTTACTTTTTTTTACGAATAAAATATCAGGACGGGTTTGCATCGAATATAATACACTCCTAATAAAAAAGTGAGGGGTAATAATAAAAGACTATAATTATGATTATTTATTATGAGTTTCTTTTGAAATGAAATAATAAAATAATGATCTTTATTCTGTAAGTAGGCCACAAGGGCACTTTTACAAGTCTGACTCTACGGCGTTTCCCAAGAGGAGACCACTGAAGAGAAGAAAGACGAAACAAACTCAACAGTCAGTCATTTTTTCGAAATAACTCCTACATCTATTACAATATTCGTGCTAAGCCTATCCTAAATATATGTTTTGAGTATAAACTCAATGCGTAGTTCTTCAAGGAAACATATCAAAACTTATAAAAGTAAAAAAAAAAAAACTAGAATATAAAAAAGCAAAATAGTGATTTTTATTTAAAACAACTTACATACGTTTGATATGCCACTTTATAAGAACCGTGTTAGTTGTTAGTTGTAGAAAAGTAAATTATTTGGTTTCTGTTTTGGGCCATGCATTTTTGTCTGTTAAATAGTCCTCTACCCTATAATAAGCCTTTGCCATTAGGGACTCTTTTAAGTACTTTTTGAGAGCTGGAAACGATAATTTCAAAGCATCATCTGGTAGCTTATTATAAAAATGTATACATTGGCCTACGAATGATTTGGCTACTTTACGAACGCGGAACTTTCTAATAGCGATTTTGTTTTTATTTCTAGTATTAAAATTGTGGATATCTGAATTCCTAGTAAAAGACTCTAGGTTCTTAATAACATAAATCATATTCTCATAAATATATTGGGACGCTACGGTTAATATGTTGATGTCTTTAAAAAGTTCTCTTAAGGAGTCACGGGAGTTCAAGTTATATATAGAACGAATTGCTCTTTTTTGTAACACAAATATAGTCTGTATGTCAGCTGCTTTGCCCCAAACCAGAATACCGTATGACATGATACTATGAAAATAACTATGATATACTAAGCGAGCAGGTTGATAAACATTGGTCAATTGTCTAATTTTTCTAATAGCGTAAGCTGCTGAACTTAATTTACCTGCAAGTACTGCTACATGGGGACTCCATTGCAAGTTCTTGTCCAGTGTTATACCTAAGAATAATGCCCTATCCACCATTTCTAAACATTCACCATTGAGCGATATAGCAGAATCCACTGCTCTAACATTCGGTAAAGCGAATCTAACACATTTCGTTTTCTTAGCATTCAATACCAGATTATTAATATTAAACCAGTCAAGTACTTTAACTAGTACACTATTAATTTCGGAATAGTCTGTTGCTTTCCGGTCAACTTTGAAAATTAATGATGTATCATCAGCAAATAGTACTATATCAGAAAGATTTTCTACTATAGATGGTAAGTCATTTATATAAACTAAAAATAGAAATGGCCCTAAGATAGAGCCCTGTGGCACTCCTAGCTTAACTGCAGCTCCACTGGATTGGGTTTCATTTACAACAACTGTTTGTGTTCTATTGCTGAGATATGAAGACATAAGGCTTAAGGCATTTATAGACAGGCCATAATGTTCTAATTTCAAAATGAGTGTTCCATGATCAACGCAATCAAATGCCTTAGAAAGGTCACAAAAAACTCCAATTGCATCACAAGATTTCTCCCAGATGTTGTAAATATATTTAATGAGTACAGATGCTGCATCAGCCGTGGAACGTCCCCTTGTGAAACCGAACTGTTTACTACTAAGTAGTTTATTTCTATTGAAGTGTCCCAGCAGATCCATCAACATTAACTTTTCGAAAACTTTACTTAATACAGGTAGTATAGATATCGGACGGAAATTAGTCAAGTCACTCAAGTCACCTGATTTAAAAAGTGGTATGACTTTACTAAGTTTCATAAGATCTGGAAACACGCCCTCTGATATGCAATTATTATAAATCAAGGCTAGATAGGGTGCAATTGAGTCTATGATATGATGAACAATTTTTACTGAAGTTCCCCATAAATCCTCTGTTTTCTTTAAATTCAGTGACTTAAATGTTTTAATAACGTCTATTGAATTTACTTGACTAAATTCAAAGCTTACATTGCATTTGTTAAAATTAACATTAAGTAACAAATGGGCTTGTTTGACTTAACCGAAAGAAAAATATATTCAGGGCATAAATAGGGCCGACCGTTTAGGATATCTCAATTCTCTGGTGTACTCGTACGCCAGACCGTCAACAGCTCCTGCATCTCCTGATGATGCCTCTCAGAGAGCAAAACACATGTCGAGGATTAAACTGGTGGTGGTTTATTGTATTTGCATGCGTATTTTTTGTTGGTAACTGCATGAATATATGCGCATGTATGCACTGTTTACTGTCACGTCTAACCAAGACACTATTTCGTGGAAAACCAAAGGAAGTATCCACCATAACCATCCATTAATTTACCGAAAGAGAGTTCTTAGATATTCCAAAAACACAACATTGCACATAGCAAGCGATGTGTGTCTGTCTGTGGCATCGTCGCTCCTAAAAGTATGAGATTCTGATTTAATTTGCCAGGTGACTTAATCGAAAGTGTTCTCAGCTATGCAAATACCTAAAATTACACATAGCAAGCGATCACGCCTGGTGTGCCCCGGCCGGATTGCCCCTCGGCTTTTTCTCGCTTGTATAAAAACAAACAGCCCTTATCGGCCGTTAGTCGTCGCAGAGTCTACGAGCCAGCACCTTGACGGTTGATCGCGATATCACTGTATCGTTTGGGTTATCTAACGGCGTGTTACAAGTCATAAGATACCAGCTGGTTAGTGTCTTAGGCCTACTTGCACCGCGCTGGGTTAGTATCATGAACTCAGAGTTAGATTTTAACTCCTGTCAGATTCATATCAGAACTGTCAGAGTAACTCTAGGTTAAGTCTTAACTCTAGATTCAGATTTTGGTGCAAGCCTGCCTTAATAACCCAACCATGCACAAATAAAACAAGTGAACTATCAATCGCTATACTCTGGATCGTGCACCGAACGCAAGTGGGTAGTTTTAAAACTATATCGCGCTATAAACCGAAACATTAACAAAGTTATAATTAATGAAATCATGACTTTATTCTGTAAGGGCACTTTATAAGTCTAACTCTATTCTATTTAATTAGTATGATATATCTATATTAATATGTATATCGTCGTCCGGTCCGGTACCAACAGTACAAGCTTTACTTACTTTCAGACTAGGTTGATTTGTGTACAACAATTGTCTGAGATATTTATTTATTTCATTTATTATCTATTACTATACCACACCACCGTCTGTCTCCGCTTGTAGATTGAACCAGCGTCCCATCGCTGTCGTGGTATCGTGCAATGAACTTTACATGAAGGACGTGGATGTGATGTTTTCGTGTGCTGATAACGCAGCGGCTGGTCGGCCGAGGGGGATCTCTGTTATACGGTGGCTTTGAGCACTCTTTTAAACTTCTAACTTCGATAGCCTAGTAGGTTAGGTACGCACGTCGGCCCGGAGGGCCTTTATAGATATGGTGTAAGTAAATTCTACTTCATCGTACTCCTCACCTCAGCAAGGCGCACAAATCAATCAGTACTTTCGGAGCTCAGGATACAGGCACGACTCTTAAGCTATTTCGGCCATATAATGCAGAAGGGAGACGAAAGTCTGGACAGGTTAATCGTTGTTGGTAATACTGAAAGCAAGATCACGTGGCCGATCCCCAGGACGATGGACTGACCAGCTTAAAGGCAAGGAACCGTCGCAAAAGTTTTAGGATATGGTGAGGAATGTGATGGACAAGAAACGATGGCGGGCGTGCATTCGTGCCCGAATAAGAACCACCAACCACGATCATCAGTCATGATAGATACGATCAAGAAGAAGAAGAACTCATCACCTTGTTATATGGTGGATATTATCACTCTCTCTTTCTGGGGTCGATCCCTCATGTCTGAGGATCGTAGTCAGCATCAGTATTGCACCTGGCGCGGATGATCTGCTTCCACCGTTTTTGCTCGAGCTCACGACCACGACCGAGTAGAATTCGGAGAACGACGAGTCTTTCACTTGATCTGTTCATCCTGTTGGTGAACGACCGCGTAATCCCAACCATAATTAGTTTTTCCAAACTTACGTCGCCTCTGTTGTGTAGCCAAAATACGAAAGGATACGTTGTTGGCATATGGTGGATAAGCGAGGTTTTATTCAGAGCTGGGTCAGGATCGAGGCATGGGTGCGTTTCACAGTCCAAGGTATTCTCTTAGCATTCGTCTACAGCACCACATCTTGATTACATCAATCCTTTATGTTTCTAGAGCCAGGATTGTTGATTCAACTGCATACAGGAAGACAGGGAATACTAGGGCTCGTATCAATCCAATCTTGGTTTTGGTATGTAGATATTATAAATGAAATAAATGATTTAAAGTTCCTTTAATAAACGTTTATTTAATGCTACACATGAGCTCAAATCCCACTCGAAGCATACCATTTTCAACTTTCCGCTCTAATATTAACATATTTTGAAGAGCTTTTATATGCTATAAAGAATTTTTGTATCTGAGATCCCTTACAGTCGCCTCCGTTTGATGGCGTCAGTACAACGGAAAGAGTACCAATTCATCATCAGCCAAAAAACGTCGACTACTAAACATAGGCCTCCCAACGAACGCCACCATGACCGGTCCAGCGCCGCCAGTCAGCGACCTTCACCATATTTATTTATTTATTTATTTATTTATTTATTTATTTAATTATACAAAACATTTGTGCTTTAACAGCTATTGCCAAAACAACACAAATTTAAAGTTAGTAGATTACCTTATTTATATGTACATAAAAAGTTCGTCCATTCACACTATCGAGCTCGCAGGCATCTCTCGTTCAGCCACTCTCTTACATTCTGACATTAGTCGCCCAATCGCACTCGCAAACAGGTCACAGTGCGGGGCTGCCTCATCATCAATCCACCTTGAGGGCATCGCCACGCTGCGTCTTCCGGCGCGTGGTTACCACTCAATAACTTTCCGGCACCATCGGTTGTACGAGCAATGTGTCCTGCTTAGGTTTCACAATCCTTTTTAAGTCAGTTACTAAGTTCTTCCACGGATTTATTCATTTCTGAGCACCAATTACGAAAAGATCAATGCCTATATTTCACACTCTTCACTGTTCAAAAAAACACGTCACTCATAGACGTATTACGCCGACGCAGCGTCAAATTCCGTCGAGATTACACCAAATGAGGTCGTAAACCCAAATTACCTACTAAGGACTCTTTGAAATTGTGCGTATTCGGGCCCTTGGGTTTTTCATACTTTCGCCATGTCAGCTTTCATTGCTTGACTATGATATGCTCGGAAATTCTTATTAAATTTTTACGGGAATTTATATGAGTTTTTTGCTATGAACGCATTCCATTTGGGATGACTTTAAAAGAATTTACTGCGACTGTAAAGTATTTTTTCTGACTTTGATGTTATTTTAATTATGTACAGTTAGCGGTGGGGTTCTCTGACATACCATGTAGGATTCTCCTTAGGTGATGTACGATAAAGATGCATTGGGATAATTTAAAAAAATGCACATAACTGCACCATTTTAGCGGCTACGTCAGCGATCACCAGACACTCATCCATTGCTCAAATGGAATACATACTTCGTGATTTGTCTTAAAAATTATGCAAAAACAGCGCATTAGAAATCATTTGGGATTACCAACAGTGCGCCTTATATTCTATCTATCTATGTATCTATCAGCCACGGAGTTTCACTGCTGAATATAGGCCTCTCGTATAGTTCACCACAGGGTGCGATCCTGCGCAGACCATATTCACCAACTCCCCGCGACCCTTACCGTGTCATCCGTCCACCTAGTTGGAGGCCATCCTACGTTACCTTACGCTACCTTATATTCTACATAATACATTTGCATTTCTCTAACCTTAGTAAAGAAAATCTTTAGTTCCAACGTACCTGGAAATTTTAACAAAATCTTGTGTCCGTTTTCGTGTTTGTGTTCTGTAATAGCCTCAGTTTTGTAATAGCCCTGACTACTCCCATACATTTCACGCCGAGTGCACAAAGTCTTCTTTACGGCACTACCGGGAGTTAATATTATCGGATCGAGTCTCGTGCGAATAAATGCACTAATACATTTCGAAAACAACGGTTCAATTTTCCCGCTGCTTCGGATGTCTTGCTGCTACGGTAGGGTTGCTACTGCCGGATTATTAATTATTTTTTCGTGATATTTTTTTATATGTTTATTTAAAGAAATAAGTAGTACACGAGCATACAAGCCACTTTATGTGAAGTAAGTAGTTATTAAAAACAAAAATCAAAAAAGTTTATTATTTTTCTTTTTTTTAAATACCTATGTTTAGATATATGACATACCTGGCGGACCCCAGCTAGGCTGAGCCTGTATCTTGGGGCCCTGGAGTGCAATATGTGAAGATTTAACAATGTTCAGCATTATCTAGTATCTTATATTATAATACATTTGAAAAACATGCATTATACAAAAACATGGCAAACGCTAGCGACAAGTGTTGTGACGGGTGACAGAGTGTATGTGTGTGTGTATGTGTGCTTGAGAGCGTGAATGTGTATAGGAGTAAAGGGGGAGGGAGAGAATTAGCTAGCAAGAAGTAACTTCTCCGTGTCGTTATAAGACAGTGACGTGTATTATCGGCCATAAGGCATACCTACACAATATGAGAGAAGCTTTCTATACGTTGCAGATCCTAAAGGCTAACTCAAGCCTGTGTTTTGGCTCAGGCTCGTTCAGTCCGTTTCTTAAAATGTCTGTTTCTCTAAATGACTTTCTTTGAACGAACGTCTCTTTTCTATAATGTATGCTATTTGTCTCCTACGATGGAACTTAAAATTTTTGCATGCTATTAAATCCACTTTCACAAATGGCCTGCTTACTATAATGACCGCTTATTTTGATGTCTAAATCATGTAATGAATCCCATTATTAGAACTGAACCAAATAAAAAAAATAAGACCAATCCGAAGGTACGACCTCGTTCACACTTACTATTTAGAAGGATCCCGCCGAATGGATAAACAGACACTTTAAGAATCATCATACCTACATCATAGCATACTGACAATGTGGAAAGAAGGTAATTTTGAGGATTAGACAATTTAGGAAACAGACACATCATAGTAAACTGACAATGTAGGAAGAATACAATTTTGAGAAACAGACATTTTAGGTAACAAACAAAACTAGTTTGAACCAGTGTTGTACTGTCGGTTTGAAGAATTCCATGTGGAACTAAAATCTGCAATTTACCAACCCAATTAGCAACGAAAGCTAAATAAATAAGTCATATTTATACGCGATTAAGCCCCGTTTTGTTGTTGTGATACTGTACCATTAGTTGGTACTTTCAACCTTAAACTATAGCAATCGAGGTAACAAACAGGATGTCATTTATTGAAATTATGGTATTAAATAACTTTGGGTTGTTTACCTTATAGCAAGCTTTATTGCGTGATCGAATCAGAAGCGAGGAGATCCGCAGAAGGACCAAGGTCGTCGATATAGCTTAAAGAGTTGCTAAACTTAGGTAGCAATGGGGGGAGCACTTTGCTCGTAGAACCGATGGCCGAGGGGCAGAAAGGTTCTCGAGTGGCGACCGCGTACCAGATGACGCAGGAAAGCGCTCCGTTGAATGGGGTCCGCGCTTGACCGGTCGTTATGGAGATCCTTGGAGGCGGCCTTTGTCCAGGAGTGGACGTTCTTACGCTAATATGATGACCTTATAGCAACAGTATTTGTTTTTCCATAGTGTAATGCATAAACTATTATTAACATTTTTACTAACACAGTATGGGTCTCAGCCTGAAATAAATAAATAAAAGGGGAAAATAAATAACTTTTTTACTAATTTAAAGATGGTACGATGTGCCATTTCCCCTGTTATGATATCTGTTTCTTCGAAGCATCGGTAAACGGCACTTGTTTTGACTAAAACACCCGAACCGTGAAGTTTTTTGCAAGACCAGCATTTTTTAAATTCAATGTGACAGATGTTGTCTTGTTGCCTTTTAAAATACCTGCGTATAATGGTGTATTTTCACCGACAGCATTTTTTTTCGGTTCATCATTAAAATTAAGAGCTACGCTCTTGTTGGTGGAGTAACCGCAACTGCACTTTGTCTTTGGCCAAAGACTTGACTTCTTGGTACGACCTGACGTTTACTTTCTCCTTTACTTGCGTAAAGTAGGTGCGCCTGGGTCTTCCTCTTCCTCTCTTCCCCTCAAATTTTCCCTTAATGATGTTTTTAAGGAGCCCTTCATGTCGTATCAAGTGCTAGATCATCCATTTCCCTAGCTCTATCATGTTTTTAAGGCACGGATAATAGGTAACCTGAATATGTACTAGAATAAATAGCGAAGCATAAGCCAAATAAAGTAATATTTTCGAACCCCTGAAAAAACTTGATTTATACATGTTATAAATGGAAGTCCTAAGCCACGAGAAACTTAAAGCCTCTGGACCGATTTTTACAGCTACGCATTGCTTACTACACGTAAGTAAATACCACTTCGAAGTCGGTCAGATAGGCATTAAGTTAATATTGTACATACAATGTACAATATAAACTGAGAAAATGTTTAATCCAAACGTGCTAGAAAATTTCAACAAAATCTTGTGTCACTGTTGTCGTCCGCTTGCTACACTTTATTGTAAAAACCGCTTCAAAATCGGTCAGATGGTTATTAAGCTAACTGCCAAAAGGCAGACAAACAAGTGAGGAATTTTAGATTATTATCGTAAGGCTTTTATTTTGATGTATTTCATCATATCTGCCTCCAAAAAAAGCCTCTTTCAAGGATCCCAATACCGAAAGGTTTATCTCTTGACTAAATCGTCGCTCCATCTTGTTGGGGGCCTCGGGCCTCCCTACTCTGCGTCGTCCTGTATGTACATGGTTGTCACTCAAGAATCTTTGTCCCAGCGGGCATTGGTTCGACTAGCAGTGCGCCCGCTGCCACTTAAGTCTAGCAACTGTCTGAGTTTGTACTTTATTTGGGATACTGCGGATGATTGTAACTTCCCCGGTACATATACTTTATGTTATGATTATGCATAGTAATTAATACAAAAGTCTGCGCCAGAAATAACTAATCATGGGATGTATAATTATGAAATTATTATAATGTAAAAATATTTTCTCTGGTTTGGCAACCCTACGCCCTGGTCCGGTATTTAACCGGAACACATCCCGCCCGTGAATGTTACTGTCGGATAGAATTAAACCTGCCCAACTATCGTATCTATAATGACATCTCTTTCTTATATTATCTCTATATTCCTGTGCTGGAGTGAGACAAAACATTTTACCTTTTTACTACGTAGACATTTTTTTGTTTGGCTTGTATTCTGATTACAGATATGTGAAATTTTTTAAATGATTTCATCGTCGCTGTTGCTATTAGATCGTAATGTTCTTAAACGACGGCGAAAAACAACGACTGTTTTTTTGCGCTGTTATCTACATAAGAGACTATCATGCGGATTTTTGTTTACAAGTTTTGTCCGTTTATATTTTTTTCTAATAATTAATAAACAACTCTATCAGGTTGAAGGAAATCACTTATTTACGTATCCTTGGGTGAATTACGTTCCTTAACTGTTTGTCGTTTTCCAACCAAAGTCTTGTAACTACTTCAATCTCATAAATACTCCCCGAGATACAACAATGATCTCTGGACTTTCCCAAAAAACGCTTCATACTAAAGCCTACTAGCTAAGTGACGTCACACGCATAGTACCTTATATGGGGAAACTAAGAACTTTGTTCTGCAGCTATGTTAAAACTTGCGTTTATCGAAACGGTTTTATAATAAAGGTATAAATTACCCATACATTTTATGGTTATTCAATGGTATTATTAATCATTGATATTTATAATATTTATATTTTTTTATTATAACTTTAAGGGCTCATAAAAAAACTAAATTCACTTTCTTAAGTGTATCGTACTCAAAATTGTAACGCAGTTCAATCAAAAATTTGACTTGTTTTATCATGAACTTATATATTTTTTACAAATTTTGAGATCTGTCAATATTGTATACTAGAATGCGCCTGCAACTTCGTTCGCCGGGAGAAAAAGTCATAAACCCTCTTTTTTCGACAGCGCAGTCGGATAAAAAGTATCCTGTAACCATCTGTGGATAGTACCTACCCATGTACCAAAAATAGTTGAGATCTATTTAGCCGATTTGACGTGATGAAGCCACAACGACATACACAAACATACAAAAAATCCAAAAAAAAAAACCCGATTCAGTGACCCCTAAATAGTCCATTACAATAGTTTTTTTTTTTTTAATATTTTCAATGTAAAGACATTTCATTTTTACAACTTTATACTAGTATAGATGTATTGTGGCATAGATAAAAGTCAAAGCTCAAAGAAAAATACGATTGTCGCACGTAGTCACACCAGGACTCGAACCCGGTACCTCTCGATTACGCGTCGAGCGTATCGACCCCTCCACCAACGAGCGCTGTGCCAATTGTCTCGAATTTATCCATCCGCTTTGATCAATGTACTTATTTTATTTTTCGAAGGGTATTATAACCTTAACAATAATTTCACAATAGATAGTAACGTGGTGTTAGATTTGCCACTTTAAAAACACAGAAACACAAAAAAAAAATGTGTTTCATAGAAATAGTATAGACAAGAAGATGCCCGCAACTTCGTTCGCCGAGGAGAAATAGTCATGACCCCTCGTTTTTTCTGTAGTCGGGTAAAAAATATCCTATAACCATTTAGAGATACCCAGCTACACATATACAAAAAAAATGAAATCTGTTTAGCCGATTTTGCGTGATTAAGCCACAACGATACATACAAACATACAAAAATCCAAAAAAATATATTTTATATTTATTTTTTATTCTATTTTAATTCTCGTTTAGTGATCTCCAAAATAGTCCATAAAAATACATGTTTTTAAAATATCTTCACTATACAGAAATTTAATTTCTACAAGTTTATAATAGTATAGATATAGTTGGTCTTGTAGGCACATATCGACCATAGATGTATCATCGCCTCAGTAGTCCAAGTTTGATGTCAATGTACGAACTGAAGGTAAATATTAATGTACCTCCAAACTGAACCTTCGTCCTGTCCCAACATGTCTGACTAGAGTTGATAACCCATGACTAATGACAGGCCGACGATATATATATTCGTAACATGACGCGTTCGGTTCACAGAGTTGATAATTTACAGTGATAATTTTAATATTACCAAGCACGTGTCTGAGTCAAGTCACTTTTGACTCATTTTTGATTGAAGTTGACGCGAAGTTCATTGCATTCGTCATCAAACTAACAATTTGCAAGTTCAAACAAGTTCATTCTAGAGTAGGTATAGGTCAACCGAGATCATTATTACAGCCATAGGACACACAGGCCTCCTCAATTGACTTCCACATGGGCCGGATAGAGGCGACCCGCATTCAGCGAGTCCCCGCAATTCTAATCAGGTCGTCCGACCACCTTGCGGGCACCATGCTGCGCTTGCCGGTACGCGGTCTCCACTCGAGAACCTTTTTGTTCCAACGGCCATCGGTTCTTCGAACTATGTGCGCTGCCCATTGCCACTTCAGTTTGCTTACCCTGTTTACTATGTCGGTGACCTTAGTTCGTCTACGAATCCCCTCATTTCAACGATGATGGACGAGTAAGAGTCAAAAATCATTATTTTTGACTCTTTACTTCGAAGATTTATTTCGAAGTACACAAGCTATAGACATATTTAATAAACTTTTTAGCAAAAAAATAAAACCGACTCCAAAAAAAAAATAAAAAGTAAAAAAATAACGCAATAATTCAGTTTCTTCAATTTACTTACAAGTAACCGTTTGTATACTCAATCAGTATACAGTATCTACAATTAATCTTATTTTGGCGTCGGTGCCATATAAAGAATGTGTAAAATAATGAAAATTGACGATTTTAGTAAGTTGTGACACGATGGCACCGACTCCAAAATAACATTAATTGTATATACTGTATAGATTGAGTATACAAACGGTTACTTGTAAGTAAATTGAAGGAACTGAATTATGGCGTAATTTTTTTGATTTTTAGTTCTTTTTTGGAGTCGGTTTTATTTTCTTTGTTAAAAAGTTTATTTATTTTACACTTTTTAGTTATTCGTTACTTAAAAGTGTATCTCGTGACGATTCGAACAAGCCCAAACACGGCCAGGATACATTATTTTATAACATAGATCTGGTGCCTACCTTCCGGCTCTATCATCAAATCAATTCGATGGTACCATTCTCATCAGGAACATTTAAGTTTGAGACTATGAAGTTGCTTAGCTAAATCAACATATCTTATCGCCACCCCTAAATCATTTATCATTGAAGAGTTCCGATGGCATTCTGTGGTCTTCTTCATCAGTTCCACTTCACCAATTTACACTTTCTGAATGATAAATTGTAATACTTTCGCCTAAGCAATCGGAACTGTAATATATAATTAATAAAAAAAATATTGTAAGTATCTCTTATAGGAATTATAGGTAATACATCTTTTAGGTAAGTGAAAATTTAGCGTTCGTACATAATATTTGATTCACGTGTACAATATTATCGATAAATAAACAAAAGTAGTCGGTAGGATATTATATCTTTAGTGTAGGTACATAACATTTCGCGTATAAAACATTATTGTTAAATATTGAAACATTATATAAATATAACATAGGTGACATAGGTATTATTATTAAGGAGATGCCTTCTATAATTAACCCAGAAGCATAAATAATGATTGTAAATAAATAAAACATAATTAGGTACGTGTTAAATTGTAATACTTTCGTCTAAGCACCAGAACTGTTATGTAGATATTGTACTGTTATTATGTAATAAATATCGATTAAGAAGTCGATTAAAAAATAAGTCTTCTGTACTCAGAATGCTTGTCAGGACAATTCCAGTAACACCAAACACGACTCGATTACGTTGTTTGGTTACCGTGTTCTGTAGGGTACTTTCCGGTTCCAGCATCAGACCAGTTTTATGGTACCGTATTCAATAGCACCATGTACATTTGTTTCCTCCTAGTAATTTAACTATCCGAATCGGCACATCTAATCGCTACCTTCGAAACACTGGCCGTTTAGAAGTAAAGTTCTAGTGGCCATCTGTGGTATTCATCATCAGTTTCCTTACACCAAATCCTATTTATTGAATGTAAATTCTTGACTTCATCAATAAATTACCGAAAGCGCCGTATCATCAGATCAGCGCGTTCCATCATCAGATCCCGACTAAGTGCCAACGGAACCAACTCGGAGTCATACCCTTTCGATAAAAAAAAAAATTGAAAATTGGTTCACGGTTCTCGGAGATATCGAGTAATATACATACAAAAAAAAAAACTTTGAATTGAGAACCTCCTCCGTTTTTGAAGGCGGTTAAAAATTAAGTACATAATCCCAATAGGAAACAATAGAGTCTTAAACTAAAAGCATGTATATTTGGCTATATATATTTTGTATGAATACAAAAAAATATATAAAATGTATACTATTATAAAGATATAAAAACAAAATGTGTGGATGTTTGTATGTGTCGTTGTAGCTTCATCACGCTAAATCAGCTAAACGGATTTCAATTATTTTTGGTACGCGGGTAGCTGGGTATCTCCAGATGGTTATAGGATACTTTTTACCCGACTACGTTCAAGAAGAAAAGAGGTGTTATGACTATTTCTCCTCCACGAAAAAGTTGCGGGCGCCATCTAGCAAGATAATACAATTCTAAAGAGAGGCAAGGAGACAGTTCAGTTTGAACCCCTTAAGAATTCGTCTCGAAGTTGATAATCAAATGTAACGTCATGTTTAAACATTCTCTTGAATACTGCATACCAAAACAGACTAGTGACTAAAACAGTTTCAAAAAACTGCTCAAGTGCGAGTTGGACTCGCGCACCGAGGGTTCGATACAAACTTTATCTTACCCTAACATTATTACCCGGTTCCGGCTGAGTTAAGCTTGCACCTGTTATCTACAGCATTGGAAACAAATGAGGTGCAAACTTAACGCTACCAAGTTGTTAAATAGGTTTTTTGAAAATTTTAAATAAATTACCTAAGTTGTTAGAGACATGGTTTTAATTTTCGCGTAATATGTATGTTTATTTATACAAATTGTGAAAAATTCAAAATGTTCGTTTGGATAACTTCGGAGATAAAGGGGGGAAAGGTGCTTGTTTTTAATATTTTCCTCAATAAAACAAAATCCAACCACAATAAAACAAAAAACAAAAATGTGCAGATCAAGTCCTTTCATATGATACCCAATTTGACCTTGAAGCAAGGCATATATTTTAAAACATTATCTTTGCAATGCATGTGGGCTGATCATGTTTATAAATATTCTAAAGGCCGTTTCCGATTAAGGGAAGAAAATATGCCCTTTCGTGATAATGGATTTGACAGTTAGTGACATTATCAATAACAATAAAATAATGTCATTTTCAATAACAATAAAAGGCAAATGTCACTAACTGTCAAATCTTGTTCATTTGTAAAGTAATACATCCTGTATTCTTTGGTTATTTGGAACTGTTAGAATAGCTTACTAATAAAATGTAATAAAATCCAACCCAGTTATTTATTTTATTTTGACACAGTTGCTTTCCGATTTTATCCATCAAATTAATATGTGTTACAGGACCTTAACTAAGGCTTATTTTGAAATGTCAATTAGAGTGGTATCTCTCACAAAAGTAAAAAAATATATATATTAAAATTTTGACTTACATATTTTTTTACATAATCGTTAGATATAGAAATACCATTTTCACTTAAAACATGAACTTGACTAGTAATTGTGTAGTACTTGACTAATAATAGTACATTAAAGTTAAATAGTTTTGGAGAAAAACCATATTTCATTATTTTCGTTTTTATTTTTTTTCTGCGGAACCGCAAAGAATTTTTCAACCAAACTTGACACAGTTACTCTACTAGACGTAACTGACTGTAGAAAAAAAAACTAAGTCATAATATTAAAGGGCATTTTTGCTTCCCTTAATCGGAAACGGCCTTTCAAATAGATAGCATAAGTAGTTTTTGAGATATCGCGTTCTAATAATCGGACAGACAGACAGACACAGAGACGCACCACAAGGGTTCCTTTTTTTACCTTTTTGGTACGGAACCCTAAAAATAAACACAAAATTTAAAAGAAACAATATTTGTATTTTCTCAAGAAACTGCCATCGCCAAAGCTCACTCTTTCATTTAACGAAAAACACAAAAGACGGATTGTCAAAAAAGGTTTAATAATCTTTTCATACCTAATTCCCTTTATTTTCGTCCATAAGCTATATAAACCTCCAACAGAAAAAGCGCTCTGTTTTCTTAGAAACGTCATACGGCGCGCGGTTCAAATTTATTTGGACGTGTTATAAAAACCAGTGTAACTCAAGCCGTGTTTTGTATAAATGTTAAAAATGGGTTGGGGTCAGGTTGTGCTGGTTGTCAGTAAGACGGTTGAAGCGCATTGTGAACGATAATAAAAATAATAAATCCCCTTCAAAGCCGTCTGACAGCCGCGAAACTATTCGTCGGCGATTGTGGGGTGGCCACGCTTGAGACTTGTATTAAATAAACATTGGATTTTATAAGACTGCTTTCTTCGAGTCTGAATTCAATTTGTGGCAAAGGATGGAATAGATAGTAGACGAGTTGAATGCAATGGAATAGAGTTTGAATCAAAGAGTTCCCAGCCTCGCTCGCCCATTCAGTCGCAGTACTGGCACATTCCTTATGGCATCACTTAAGAGTCCCCGGCAAGCTCGGCCGAATTTCACCTTCCCATACAAATGGAGTTTCGTTCTCATTTTAAAACTACATGTTGGATTGTAACAAAACTTTGCATATACAATGTCATGAGGCATCTAGGCCTGTAATTAGTTTATATGCTCCAGTGTATAAAATAAACGAAATACCGTGACCATGGAAAGCTGGAAAGCTTCCGAAACGTCGGGAACTAAAATGAGATAATATACGCGATATAATCCGTTAAATTGTTTTATTTCAATGAGTAATAATCGCGGAAACAGAAGAAAATATTATAAACGAAATACAGCAAAAACTAGTTTTGTATGAAAAACTTAAATTCGCTGTATTTTTTTACTATGGTATTTGACGCTATGTAAATTAATCACAGGCCTGCAGATACTTTAACTTATTCTAAGTACAAACTTTTAGAGCAAACTAGCTAGTCGTTTTAAAATGAGAGCGTAACTACGTTTGTATGGAGAACCGAGCTTACCGGGGACTCTTAAGTGTTATGCAACATGCTACCAGTGGCGTGGCGTCAGCAAAACTACAATGGAAGCTGAAGCGTATTCGGTTACTCATATTTCAAGAAAAAGGTGACTATACTCCTTTCCTCGGGCAACCCAGTGGGAATCTGATAATACAATTTGCGGTAATAATAAAAAAAACATATCGACGTCTACAGAATGAGATAAAAAAATTGTACACATCAAGATATTGTATTTTGTTAGCCGGTTGTGACAGTCTAGCTATTGACCTTCAAGACTAAATTTCTGACTAACTAATTGATTGACTATAAAACTGACAAATTGATGGACTAATGACTGGATAATTGACCAGCTGAAAGACTGACTAACTGACAGTTTAACAAACTGGCTTATAGACTGAGTTACTGTTACTAATCTACACCCAGCTCAAACCCTTTGACCAAAAAAAAATGCTGTAATTTTGCACCCTACTTAAACCTCGTCATCTCCAGCAGTATATGGAAAAAATGTCGGGAAATTTTGAGACACACCCAAAACTGGTTCAGTCGGAACAATCGGTTGCGTTGCCCAGCTGGATGATGTGTAATAAATTCTAGGAGATTTTAGTTTTGTCTGATTGATTACATGTATGATTGACTCACTAATTAAGTGACTGCCTGACTTAGTCAGCAATTGACAAACTGACTAAATGTCAAATTGATTAAGTGACTGACTGACTACCTAACTGACTTATTGGCTTAGTGACTAATACGTATTTATTTGATATGCCCTTTCTGACGTGGAACAGGAATAAGCCAAGAGCTGGGTTATTTTATAATATGGGAAGGATAAAAATAAATGCTCACTGCATATGCACCCTAGCTAAATCCCGTCACCTCCAGCACATCGACAAAATGCCGGGAAATTTTGTTCTACATGCAAAAATGGTTCCGCCGGGGAACAATCGCGCGCACTGCGCCGGCCGTGACAGCCCAGCAATTGATGTGCTATACTTGGAGATTGCAGTAACTTAGGTTTGTTATGGTTCCTTACGTTCCTTAGAAATTCCGTGACTTGAAATCCAAAGCGATTAATTTTTCAAAATCAGTCCGACTAAATTGAGTGTATGGCTGACTAATTGTTTTCCACTAGCTGACTTACTGGCTGATTAAGTTTACGATATAGACGCTATGCGTCAGCTGTGAAAGACCAGCAATTGTTTTGCTATACTTGGACATTGCAGTAGGTTAGGTTTACTTTGAGGAATCCAAAGATTCCTTAGAAATTCACTGACTTAGAATCTAAAACGACCAATTTTCCAAAATCCGTCCGACTAATTGAGTGAATGACTGGTTGTCTGACTGACTAACTGGTTTTCACTAGCTAACTTACTGATTGACTGGCTGATTAATTTTACATATGCATATAAACAGTATGCACCGGCCGTGATAGCCTAGATATTTATATGCAATATTTGGAGATTACAATAGGTTTGTTGAGGAGAAACCTTAAATTCCTCCGAAATGCAGTGACTTGGAATCCAAAATTTTCCAAAATCTGTCCGACTAATTGAGTGAATGACTGGTAGTCTGACCGACTACCTGAGACTCGCTGATGGACTGGCTGACAAATTTTTCAATACCTACCTATACAACTGTGCACAGGTCGTGACAGCCTAGCAATTGATTTGCAATACTTCAAAAGTCAGTTGGATGTGTTTTAGCGAATCCTTAGAAAAGCCTTCAAGAAAAGAGCGTACTCCCTACTGAAACCTGAGCCTCCTCTGGTGTTGCAGGTTCTGAGCGACGGTGATCTTACCATCAGGCGATCCGCCAGCTCGTTTACCTCTATGACATAAAAAAAAGTCTTTGCACACCTCACCAATCAGAGAGAAGTAAACAACGTATATCTTATTGCATATCACGACGTCACCTCCAACATCCATTGATGTGTCGTTCATCATATAGATTATGATGTATAGATATTTATCACATACTAGAAGGTACCCGCAACTTCGTTCGCGGAAGAGATAAGAGTCATGACACTCTTTTTTACTCCAGCGTAGTCGGATAACAAGTATCCTATAACAATCTGTGGATGCATGTGCACTTTGGCGTGATGATTGATCCAACCAAGCACACATACAACCATACAAAAATTTCAATATATATATATATATATATATATATGTATATATTTCGATTCAGTGACCTCCAAATGGTCGTTCATTTCGTTATTTCACTTTTTAGACTCAATTTGATATTTCTACCTTTCTGATAATTGTAAAAATGAAATGTCTGTGCATTGAATATATTTAAAAAAAATGGTTGTAACGGGCTTTTTGGAGGTCATTAACACGATATATTTTTTGTATGTTTGTATGTGTCGTCGTGGCTACATCACGTCAAATCGGTTAAATATATCTATAGATAGTTATAGGATACTTTTTACCCGACTACGCTTTCGTAAAAAGAGGGGGTTATGACTTCTTCTCCTCCGCGAAGTTGCGGGCGTCTTCTAGGGAAAAATAAAAGCATTGCATCAATCAATCAATCAATCAATCAAAATATGCTTTATTCAATTAGGCCTAGGTACAAGCACTTTCGAAGAAGTCAGGTACAGTAAATTAGAGAAGTCTTTGCTGGGAGACATACAATATGATCCAACATTTGTTGCAAGGATTAGGGAAAACCCAGAAAAACCTAATCAGATCATTTAACTTAAGTATAATATTATTGATAAAATCATCATTCAATCAATCATATTCCCTATTAGCACATTAAACCTGACTCCCATGATCGTAACAAGGTGACTTTTTTCAATACATTACGTGCCAGAAAACAACCAAATTACAATGAGGAAAAGTTCCAATGTCAGTGCAGGACAATGAACTATAGGTAAAGGAAAATAATAATGGGTCATCGTCTTGTTGGAACCGTAGGTATAGGTGTTATGTTGCCGTGGCGTCATCGTAAATAGTTCCGGCTATAACTTCTGAACTATTATAAAGTTAATATTATCTTCTGTTTCCGCGATTATTACTCATTGAAATAAAACAATTTAACGGATTATATCGCGTATATTATCTCATTTCAGTTCCCGACGTTTCGGAAGCTTTCCAGCTTTCCATGGTCACGGGTGGACTGAGAAAAGATGTATTTTCCTCTGTCAAAGTTACAATTTGCGCAAACTACCCATTTTTTTGAAAAAAAAAACACAAATAAAGGTGTACATACATGCCAGATGGGCCTAAGCTGTAAAGACAGTTACACATGTGCCAGATGGGCTTAATTATTTTATTCTAATAATTTACCAAGCAGCATTTCACAAATGAGGCGTACTGAGGAGAAAAGAAACGCTGCAAAGAAAAACTCCCAGGCTCATTACTAATTATAATATTAAAAAAAACAGAGACTATTAAACTACTTCTAAACAGATAAGATATTTTACACCGTTCGGAAATTAAGGATTTGCAGTCCTGTGTCTCGCTTGTTCCTTGATGAGATGTATTACAGGATCCCAAGCTGGTGGTAGTGACAATCCATCCTCTCTATTGAAATTAGGATGCTTTTTAATCTCAATAGCCTCGCGTAGCATTCTGGGAAAATATCTATTTTCTTTGGCAAGGATAGAAGGTATTATAAAGTTGTAAAAATTTAATGTCTGTTGAAGATATTTAAAAAAAAGTGTTGTGACTATTTGAAGGTCACTAAATCAAATAATATATATATACATAATTGTATCTTTGTATGTGTCGTTGTGGATTTATCACGCCAAAACGGATTTCAACTATTTTTGGCTATTTTTGTCACACGGGTAGCTGGGCATCCACAGATGGTATAGGATACTTTGTACCCGACTACGCTTAGGAAAATGATGGGTTATGACTTCTCTCCTCCGTGAAAGAAGTTGCGAGCACCTTCTTAACTATACTATTATAAAGTTGCAAAAATAAAATGTTTGTATGTGTCGTTGTGGCTTCGTCACGCTAAATCGGCTAAATGGATTTCAATTTTTTTAGTACACGGGTAGCTGGGTATCTCCAGATGGTTATAGAATACTTTTTATCCGACTATGCTAAAGAAAAAAAAGTTATGACTTTTTCTCATCCACGAACGCAGTTACGAGCGCCTTCTAATATAAATAAATTCAAAGATTAAAAGTATTTCTCCCGAGATACTGCTGAATAAATTAAGTGGATCGGGTATTGGAGGAGTGGTTTATGACTGGTTTAGTTCTTGTCTTAAAAGTCGCATGCAATTTGTTCAGGTTGAGTACCTCAATTCATCATCAACATTTGCTACCAAATACAAATAGTAAATGTATGAACATAATCAATTATCAAAGTGTAAACAGGCCTTCTAGCCCAATGAACAAGTTTGCCCCTAGTCAGAACGGTTTTTTTAGATACAAAATGAACACCGTTTGCTTAATACTACTGAAAAAAAATTTTTCTTACTATTTCGGTTACGCATAAAAAAGGTCATTACTAGGGAAAGCGACACAGCATAGCTATATGCTGACATGTTCTGCTTCGAGAGAGAGAGTTACAATTTGATTTAGACAATCGTTTTTAAGAGCCCTTTTCTTCTATAATAATAGCCTAACATAACTTTTATTAAACAATGAAATAAACTAGATGAAATATTACTATTGCTGTTTGAATTTCATATACTTAAACATTAAACATATGAAGATAACGTAATAAATAGCACCAACTAATAAAAACAAAATAAATACATAGTAAATAGGACATAGCATTTATATATTATTTAATTTCAATAAAAAACACAATGCATTTAATGATGTCAATAAAAAACTACAGTTAACTACAAAAAACACTATGTCTAACTTAATATTACTATCTTATCTACTATCTGTAACTAACTATCAAGCCATCGTACCAAAGTCTGCCACTGAGTACAAAGATTGTTGCACCACGATGTTTTTAAGTTTAGTTAGTTGTTTAGTAGGGGAGGGTGGGGAACAGTGAATCGGCGGGGGACAGTGGATCTTTGCCTATATTTCTGATAAATAACAGATTTATAACTTTGTCACGGGGTGAATCGAAAGAGCGCCTAATACGTATCAAAGTGCAAACAAGACAGACATTTAATAAATAAATAACACGGGAACACTCTTACACAAATCGGCCTCGTCCCAAACTAAGCAATGCTTGTACTATGGGTACTAGGCGATGATATACATAATATAGAGATAAATGATAATATTTAAATACGTATAAAACATCCAAGACCTGGAACAAATATTCGTGCTCATCACACAAACACTTGCCCTGGCCGGGATTCGAACCCGGGACCGCCAGCTTCGTAAGCCGTTGTACAACGCACTGAAACAAACTTAACGGTATGTCCAATACAGACCCTGCATCTTTAGGATTTATGATACGTTTAATTCACCTAATCGTGGCTTTTGGCTTTATTTTCTTACAAAACAGGAAAAATACATGAATTCATTTCTAGAGCTTCAGTTGTGGCAGTATCATAAAATTTTGCATTGTGCCAGCGTAACTACCGAAAACGTAATGAATGTATTGAAAACATGTTCAAGTTACATTCATATTTCTCAGAATAATCAGGAAAAGCCAAGAAATATGCGTCGTTGGCAGTTGAGCAGGTATAAATCCTCTTAATAAATTACCCACTGTTCACCACCTATCTACTGTTCCCCAGCTTTCTCTACTGTACGTACTCTTCAGCACTTTATATTTAGGTAATTACACCCGAAAGGTTCAAAGACTAGGTATTCCATTATGGCATCAATCAGTGTGCAGTTGGCAACAAAACACGCTGACCCGCGGGTCGTCGCTCGGCCGCCATTGACTCGCCCAGCCGACCGAGACCGTGTCACTGGCAAAAAACCGGTGTCATCTCCACAAGGACGTGATGGCAAAGAAACATTTCAGAAATGTGTTGAAATAAAACTGGCCAAGAGCATGTCGGACCATGCTCAGTGTAGGGTTCCGCAGCCGTTCATACCAAAAATGCACACTACAGATGAAAAACATGCGATATGAAAAAGTGCACTAGCATAAAAGCGTATCTCATTTAGGTTTTTCATATCTTATTTAGTTTTTTTAGTAAAAGGTCTTTGACTGAAGATCAGCGCAGCAGTCTCCGCAGCATCATGCTAAGTCAGCGCGTATTTCATACCACGACACATTACTCTCGATAAGCTTCTTCAAAAATGTAGTCCTGTTGCCTACATTTTATCTCTAGTGCTTTTTTTTAATATTGCAAGTGTACCTATATTATCGCTTATAAAATTGATTTATTTTCTGTTATTAATGTTGTGGATGAATAAAGTTTTTATCTATCTATCTATCTATCTCCATGGCACTTACGTCTTTTTGCTGAGAAGCGCCGTTTTCCGGCAATAACTAATAAACTATTTTTTCGACATACCGTTTAGAAAATAGGGGGGGGGGGGGGGACACAATTTATGCTACTTTCGGAGCGATTATTTCCGAAAATATCCACAATTTTTTTTTTTTAAACCTAAATATGATTTTAAAAGGTCTGTCGAAATATGTGCCACACATTGATATATGATGAAAAAAACAATTACAGTTTCGGTTACATGTATAGAGTGCCACCCCTGGATTTATTTTATTTTATTATTAATTCATCAAACTTAGTAGCGGCTTACACAAGACACCTATACTCCAAATTTGATCAATGTACATCTTTTAGTTTTTGAGTAAAATGCCTGTGACATACGGACGGACGGACGGACATGACGAAACCATAAGGGTTCCGTTTTTTGCCATTTTGGCTACGGAACCCTAAAAATGTGAAAATGCTGTTGCTGTCGCGACTATCGACCTAGGTGCGATAGGGACCTACAGCTCCGGCTGAATATCTAGATAATAAATATTATTAAAGCAAACATTCACTCTCATGTATGTAACTGACATTTCTAAAGTGCTTGTAACTAGGCCTACTTGAATAAAGAATATTTTGATTTGATTTGATTTGAAAGCTTTAAATATGAAATGTCTGTACATTGAAAATATCATCAACAAAATGATTTCAACGGACTATTTGGTCACTAAATCGAAAAATATTTTTTTACTTTTTTGTATGTGTCGTTGTGGCTTCATAACGCCAAATCGGCTAAACGGATTCCAAATATTTTTTTATAATAGGTAACTGGGTATCCACAGATGGCAGGGGCGTAGACAGCGCTTTTGGCCAAGAAAGGCAGTTTTTCTGTGCCTATATGGAGCCACGGTCATTCAGAGCTTCAGGGTAGGCACGTCACGGACTGATGGTTATAGGACACTTTTTTCCCGACAACGCTAAAGAAAACAAGAGGGGTTATGACTTTTTCTCCTCCGCGAACGAAGTTGCGGGCACCTGCTATTACTTAATAAAAAACCGGCCAAGTGCGAGTCGGACTCGCGCACCGAGGGTTCCGTACAAATGTTTACTTGCCCTAACTTTATTACCCGGTACCCGTTCAGTTAAGTTTGCACCTGATATCTATAGCATTGCATACAAATCAGGTGCAAACTTAATGCAACCGTGTAGTTCGTTAATAGGTTTTTTGCAAATTAAATAAAAATTGGCTAGTTAGAGACATGGCTAATATCCGTGTAATATTCATGTTTATTAATACAAATTGTGAAAATTTCAAAATTTTCGATCGGTTAACTTCGCAGATAAAGGGGGGGGGGGGGGAATGGTGTTTTTTTCATATTGTCCTGAAAAAAAAAACAAAAACTAATCACAATAAAAAAAATTAAAAAAATTGTTGGAAAATTATAGGTATTATATGATGTTCCATTTGACCCAGTAACTAGACTTTTAATTTTTACCCCCCCTCATATTCGGAAAAAGTGCTGCCATCTAAAAACATGTACATGTACAATTCATTTTTACAACTTTTATAATGGTATGGATAGATGAAAAAAGGAAGCAAAAGTGTAAACTTCATTTTTTTCTTTGGAAAAAGCATGTTTTCAACAAGAAAAATCAGTGTCCCCGTATGTTAGTATTGGACCTTAATTTCCAAGCCAAATAAACCTTAAAAAATAACCCAAAACAATGTAGGTTTGTATCTTTAAACAATGCTTTAATTTCAAAACTTCAGCAAACAAGTATTGTCCGAACTCAAAGTGGCTTAAGTAACAGAGTTATAAATTCACCAAGTTAATGTTCGCTGAAGATAATATGGACAGGAAATTGCTTAATTTTTTTTACGAAAAAATGGCTAACTTTCTTCTTGTTGTCAGGCTTTCTTCATTTAAAATGGTCGTAAAACGTCCCTGCGAAATTATTTTGACACCGCCCTAATATTACTTTAGGGGGTGTCTATACTTGAGAAAAAACGATCTATTTTAACCATGGTGGAAACGAAACTCACAGTACGAGTATTGTAATTTTATGAGATTATGAAATAAATGATCTTATCTTATTATAAAGTTGTAATTTTTTTCTGGACATTGCAGATATTTAAAAAACAATAAGTGATACCGGACTATTCCTTCAGGTCACTGCATCAAAAAAAAAAAATTTTTTTATTTTTGGTATGTTTGTAAGGTAATTAAATAAAACCATATTTATACGTATTTATACTCGTTTGTTGTGTTGTGATGATGTTTGCACGTGTCATGGCCACGCCAAAACGGCTAAGCATATTTCAACTATTTTTGGTACACGGGTAGCTGGGGATGCGCAGATGGTTTAAGGATACTTTTTACTCGGCTACGCTGAAATAATTATGTTTTTTTCCTTTACGCATGATACAACATATATTTGATCCGTCACTGACCCGAAATTTGTGCAAGTTTTGGAGCGATTACTTCCGAAAATATGCAAGTAATTAAAAACATTTTTTTTAAATCTTGCAGTGTTTTTAGAAAAACTGTCGAAGTATGTGCTACTTGTTGATGTTTGATGAAAAAAAATAGCTGTTGTTACATATATGAAGTGCCTCCCGCTAGAAATATTGAGTTTTGTTATTTAACTAGGTACAATACTAAGGAGCGGCTTATACCAGACACTTATACTCCAAATTTCATCGATATACGTCTCGCTTTGTTTTTTCAAAGTTTGCAAAAATTTTAACTTTGGCAGAGAAAAATATATCTTTTCTCAGTCAACCCATGAATATGGAAAGCTGAAAGGCTTCCGAAACATCGGGAATTCAAATGAGATAATATACGCGATATAATCCGTAAAAAATTATTTATTTAACTAAAGTTATGTTTCATGTAAAATACTACAACATTTTACTACGTCGGGGTATTTTAAAATAAATTCTTAAATAAAACTCACACGGATTTAAGTCTTCACAGTTGGCAAATAAATCGAAACGAGAAGGCCAAAATACATTCATACACGACTGCTGAGCTGATGCACGATTTTATTGCTGATTAAGCCAATTTTATATCTCTTCGTGCAGTCAGTTTTATTGTTATAAACAGAGTTTACGATACAACTGAACTTATATCCGGTAATAAACATTATAGTTTCCAATTCATTTCTACCATTATTAATAGCCCACACGTTATTTTATGGGTTTTTGTTAAAAAACCATTGCCGAACAATCATAAACAGTATCTGAAGAGCCCTTATGCATTTAGAAACGATATCATGATTTAGGGATTATATAAACTATACATATAATAAAGCTGAAGAGGGTCAAAAGTGGAATGAAAACATGGAAGATATCCGAAAAAAAATCGTTTTTTCTAAATATATCTATCACAATAATTATACTTTCCCTATTTTAAATAAATGTTTTTAAGTATAAACTCAATGCCTGGATCTCCAAGCAAACATATCAAAACTTATTAAAGTAAAAATATAAAAGAAGAAAAAAAAGCAAAATATGATTTTATAAAAGAACTTACGTACGTCGATTGAATTCAGTTTCTCATAAGGAGAATATTTATTTAAAGGACCAACAGGGGTTGAGCATTAGGAACATAGGACGACAGTCAAAGTCAGTCAATATTTGCCGACCGTCCAAACACCACATACAAAATAGGCATAAGCTATTGACGTCATTCGTTAATAGCGAGCAGTAAAGATGTACTGTAAAAACAAATCTTTTATTTTTGGCCGTGAAAACTACGCATAAGTAGTTGTCTTACTTTTTTTTCTTAATTCAAGTGAAATAAATTTGATGGTGGCATTTAATTTACCCTTGGATAATTAAAACAAAAGATGTACATATTGAGAATGAGATATCTGTATGAAAATAGACATTTATTGTGGTAAATTATTTTAACTTTATTATGATGTGGTGTTTTCGAACCTGTGGAGATTACAATAATGACTGTTATTTTCTTTATGCAAGTTCCCCATTAGTGATGAAATAAAACATGACAGATCATTTATAAATTTACTACTGCATTCAAACTTTATGGCATAAAAAAAGGAAGTTTAAATAAAAAACTTATTGCTTAGTGGCTTTTTACATGATATCATGTAAAGCTATCAAAACGCATACTAAATCACGAAGGAAATATTTCGTACGGTTTTGAATTCTTTCGACTTTTAAACAGTAATAATGAGCATACCGCGGGAATAATGATACGAATATTGCTTATTGCGCAGCTAACAATAATAAAAAAAAACCAAATATTTTAAACAATATATGATTATAACGCTACTAGCGTGATTACAGAAATGAGGAAATCCGCAGAAGATCAAAGAATACCGACAAAGCTTTCAGAGTAAGCTATTAGCTATACTTGGTATGTATAAGAACATATATAACTTGAGAAAATGGAAGCGGACTACCCGATAAGTTAATCGAATAGAAACCACGCACCGGATGATGCTGCGTAGATCCGCGAAGAAGAACTAAAGACTTTGTTAATGTCGCCAGGAGACGAATGGATACAGAATGCGTGCGATCATTGGTTATGGAATTATTTTGGGAGATAGTTATGCGGTTCCGTTCCCCTAAATGACAAAATCAGGAGAAATCTTGTTTACAAGTATGCTATTTGACCCGTGAATGGAATTCATCATTTCGTAATAAAATCAAATCCAAATCGAGTGGAAACAAATAATCAAAATCAGAATCATCTATTTATTCTGATATTGTGAGTACATTGGATCTTATAATTTATACATCACAATCTACCGATAGACGGCGTACAATATTTGCACTTAACAACTAAAGGGGTATTTCTACACAGAACTATTCGAATTACATTAAATAGGTCACTATAAAATATTACAAGTACAGATTAATGTTAGCTGTAAATTATAGTTAATGAATGTCAATGCACGCGCCATGCAACTCACAGGAATCTATGGAGAAGATTGGCGAAGGCAGCAGTGAAAAAAGCAGATGACTCCCCATGATCACTCTGTCAAGAGCGAACGACTCAGAAGAATATAAATGAAATAGTAATTATGATTGTTGTAACAGTTGGATGCGCTTGCCAAGAAGATCTAAATAGTTCGCCTTTGATGTAAATAGATACGCAACATTCTCAGTGGTACGTGTTTGAGATCAGAGGTCAAAATATACTGATCTACCAGGCAAATTGGACGTAAAAACACAAAGTCAAGGGCAAGAGAGAAAGAAAGAAAATAAATTTATTCAGACGCAAAGACAATAAACAAACAAATTACAAAAAACATAAAAAACAATTAAACTATGCCCTGAAATGGTCCCACCTCAGCATAATGCTGGCTCGAGAGCCAGCGCTGATCTTCCGGTGAGACCATCTGTGGCGCCACCGAGAGCTGCATGCACGAACTTTATGGATGAACGCAGCCGACAGCGACCATCCAGTCCTGTCAACTGTCAGTGTCAGGTAATAATAAAGCGAAAAATAATGCCCTGCTCATCATAAATGCTCGTGCACGCAGCTCAGGATTGTGTGGATTATATAAAAATTATAATATTTTAAAACGTAAAAAGAAGATTACATAATTACAATGACAAACAAAATACACAACAGAACAACAATACTTGATGTAACTGCGCAAAAAATGGTTAGTTTACCATTTTTGCATGCCTGACGGTGAAACAGCCATTATCAACAACACAAGTATTGTAACAAATTATTTGGCATCACATATGGGACATAAAAGCAAGAGAGAGAGAGAGGCAAGATCTTTGATTAAGAATTGTCAATGTAGTTATGCCTTTTTGTCTCATTATAGTGACGTTGCGTTGAGCACGTTAGTTACGCACAGCGCTGGTACCATTTAGGATTGCAGAATCCAATGGCAGTGTTGTATTTAATGACTTCCTTTTACTCTAGATAACCGACATACCAGAGAAGGTTCCTTCTCTGTCTGGTCAAAGCAAGATATCCACATAGTATGTGCTTCATCGCATCTGTTTTCCATCTCACCACCTATTCTAAATAGCCGGCGGTAAAAAAAAATTGACTGGTGAAAACACATTAAATCCGACACTATTAATCTTAGAAGTGTAATTAATTATTTTCTGCAAGGACAATTTAAATTTTCTTAGAAAAAAATGGTTAGAGCAAAGAAAAGAGATGTCAAAAAAATCGTCTTATCCAGAACTGGCTCTGATAAGGTATGGTTTTTTACCTACTTGCTTGCTTTTGGTAACTATTGTTACCGGTGGCCATTTTTAGTCTAATTATATATAGAGTTCAATCCTAAATTTCAAACAAGTCTATGTCGTGCGTTTCACAGGTTTACTCGTACTTACTCAACACAACTGTGATAGGCGACTCTTTGTCACGCGACAAGGATTGTCTGTCTCTTTCCTTTAAATACAATGCGAGAAAGACGGGTGATGATATGTCGCGCGACACGCGTAGTCGCAGTGAGTTGTGCTAGACCGGCTGGCATCATGTATTCTATCCATACTAATATTATAAATGCGAAAGTGTGTCTGTCTGTCTGTCTGTCTGTTACCTCTTCACGCTTAAACCGCTGAACCGATTTGGATGAAATTTGGTATGACGATAGTTCGAATCCCGGGGAAGGATATAGGCTACTTTTTATCCCGGAAACATACCCTTATCCGCCATAAACGAATTTAAGGCGGACAAAGTCGCGGGCAGAAGCTACTTCTATTATAAAGTTGTAAAAATTAAATGTTTGGATGTGTCGTTGTAGCTTCATCACGCTAAATCGGCGAAACGGATTTCAACTATTTTTGGTATACGGATAGCTAGGTATCTCCAGATGATTATAGGATACTTTTTACTCGACATTTCTAAAGAAAAAAAAGAGAGGTTATGACTTTATCTCTTCTAGTTTAACAATATTTCTGAATACAAATCAGGCACCGCAAAAAAACTCATAGGCCTAGAACGTAATTAACGAAATAGCTTATGAGATTAATGCTAATTTGTATTATATATGTTTTCAATTAATCATCTTTATGGGTTACGGATAGAGCACGCACAATTTGATAATAAAAAGCTTGATGTATGTAGAAATAATGAAATAAGTTGCATAAATTAAGAAGGCATAGTAACTAATTATTGTTTCGTTTAATTGCGCTAATTTGCCGGCAAAGTAGAAATGTTCTATTTATTTATTGATATAATTATGTTGTCGGTCGTAAAACTCAATACGTATAGGAGATCCATATTAGGTTTCTTTTCATAAGTATTCACGCTTTACTGATTTAAGAAAATGTTGAGTTATGATATGAGTTGCTTAGAAAAAGGTACTGCAGTCAGCCTCAAAAGTAGGATTTTAATACGGTGACATAGTACAAAAGTGTTAAGCTACTTTTGAGGCTGACTGTACCTATTTCTTTTGTTCAATAATTACAGTATCCCATCAAAAACATAACATGTAAAAAAATTGCCAAGTCTCGCAATCTTTTCTACCACAAAAAGTTGTGAGATATTATAACCAAGTCGGTTAATTTATTTAGTAGTACCTATCCAGGGAAGGATTCATCCCACACCTTTGTCATTCATAAATGTTCACCGAACCAATAACATGTTATTGTGACGGTTAATTTATTCAGTAGTACCTATCCATGTGAGCATCTATCCTACACCTGTGTCATTCTTAAATGTTCATAGAATTAGATAACTAGCAACATGTTATTGTGACCGTTATAGTGACCGTATCAATATTACACACCTTCATATTTTTAATAAATAAAACGACTTGGCCAATCGCACACAGCAATAAACTACATGCACCAAACCTTACATAATTTTATTAGCCCTCTGAACGTAAACTAGGCCCGAAAGGAGATTTAATTATGTTGCCGTGCGATGGCCAAATCATTTTATTTATAAAAAAGATAAAGATGTGTAATATTGATACGGTCACTATAACGGTCACAATAACATGTTGCTAGTTATAATATCTCACAAGTTTTTGTGATAGAAAAGATTGCGAGACTTAGCAATTTTTTTACATGTTATGTTTTTGATGGGATCTCATCGCTTTTTGTAGGCACTCCTTCTTTTTCTTTTCGGGTATATCTTATATCTGATATCTTATTACTGGTATTTGGTATCTTGTCTTTTCTTTCTTGTCTTTTATCTACCCCCTACCCCTCTCTTCTCCTTTCCCCCCTTTCCACTCACCCCTTACCATCCTATAATCTTCTCCGTTCTCCAACTTCCACTTTCTTCCCCCTTTGTTCCCCTCCTTTCCTCCCGCCCCTCCGCTTCCCCATTCTTCCACCTACCCATTTCCCCCTTCTTTCCACCATCCTCTCCTTCTGCTCTTCCCCTCCTTACCCTCCTCTTTCCCCCCTTTTTTACCCTCTTCCTTCCCCCTCCTTTATTTCGCTTTTAAGTAACGAAAAATTGTATTGTTTATCTGAGGTGCAAATGTAACTTTGTAATCGCATACATTTCTATTGAATTACAAATTTATTTATACGGCTGTTATATCTGGAATACTAGACTGAAATAGCAGAATGTTTAAGTTTTCTAATACTTTACAGACTAAACACTAATAGGGTTCAAAATTTGAACCTTGTAAATCTGCTAGAAGTACCTTAGAATTTCTATGATCGGTGAGCGATTGAGTGACAAAATTAAGGAACTTTGACTTGCAATAAATCTTTAACTATAAGTTATAATTGACTGTAATTTGGAATAAATCTAAGGTATATTATGCCCTCTTGGTTACTGAAAATTCAGGCTTCTAGCTTCGTCAGCAAATAAATTACAGGGGGTCGAAAATGAAGTGAATGGCTTCGAGAAAAGATGGTACGGCGTGCCTTTGTTTTGCTCAACTTGGCGGGGGCACTGCCGTGCCCCCAGATATGTACTAATATTCAATATAACTGCGTTCGTTCCATCCACATGTGGTTGATATTCCGCGTATCCGCACGAAGCGCTTCGGTGCCACTTTCATCGTGCGTACCGCTAAGGAGTAGAACTCGTTGCCTGCGAGAGAATTTGGGCGCGTTCAAGACAAGAGTGAATAGGCTGTTTCTAGATGGGCATGATATATCCTCGGCCGCATCGTCACTTAACAATAGGTGATATTGCGGTCAAATACCCGTCTATCATCGTATAAAAAATACTGTTTAATTACTCCTCATCCGTAGTAAAAGAGAGGCCCGAAGGTATTGCGACAAGAAGGTTTGGTGAGCGGGCCTGAGAATGTAATATATAAAAAAAACTACAGCAGCTAAATATATTATAATATATTGTAAACAACATAATGCTTACTTAGAAGAGACGAAAGCTTGGAAACGTTAATCGCCACTACGATCAGAGGAGCCAATCAAGGCAAGGATACACTTTTTTCAAGCTTTACTCAGCTGAGATACTGTGTTGGAGGTGAATGGAAGGTATTAGCTGGACCAAAAGAAGGACCAATGAACCTCTTCTTAATAAGAATAGAGAACGAAACAGAACTATATTTAAAACGATACAAAATAGAAGAGGAAAGATGGTGGGTCACCTGGTACGACATGATAATTTCTTTGTGAAAATTCTAGAAAAAAAAGTTAACGGAAGAAGAGGCAGGTGAAAAGCAAGGTTAACTTATTTTTGTAGGTGAAGAATAAGATGGGCACTGTGTCGTATAAGAAGACGAAAGGGCTAACAGAGGATAGAAGAGTGGCGGTTAATCCACCGACAAAAGTGTACGTCTAAAATTACGAACGAACTCAGTTAAAGACAACGGACAGAACTCAGTAGAGGCAAGTCATTCAAATCAAATATAAATCACCCAAAAACGACTACGATCCTTATGAAAGAAATGCAGGTGTAACGGCTAGGCGTATTTTTATACATTTTGAAAAAATATGCATAATTTTTTTTAGCAGGTATAAGAACTCGGTGCGCACGTGACTCGCATCTTACCAGTATTTTTTGTAACTACCCTACAACATCAATTTCTATCTACGTTTTTTTCTACAATTTTTTTCTGCTTTTGATCCCCTCCTCATTGATTATTTAGTTATTGCCAAATACTACCCTAAGATTATCAGGAAGAGGTCATTTCTCAGCGACAAGACCGCCTGTTGTTTACTATTTCTCATACTGTTTTAGGCTTAAGTGTCTTATATAATAAAAAGTGTAATTAATGTACATCCAAAATGTCACTTGTCATTGTGCACGCAGTCTTATTCTCAGAGGTGCGTTCGTCATTTCGGCGGAGTTTTTTTTATGATCCGCCTCGGAACGTCGAGTTAATCAAGTGGCACCAGGTAATACGGCCGAAAACGGTTTTAATTAAGCTCCTATTACGCTTTTCTTCACTGTTAAGAGTTTTATTATCCAAGCGAACGATTAGCTCCCGTATTCATTAAGGTTTTTGACTGTTTTGTTTTTATACCTAGATTAAAATTTACCCGCGGTATTGCCCAAGTTTTTATGTTTGGATGCTTGATTCCCCATACAAAATTTCCCCCCTCTTCTCACCCCCTATAGGTGACACGCTAGGTTCCGAGGATGTCGTGGTCATCCTTCCACCTAGCACATCAACGACGGTTACAGCAAACATGGTGCCGTTAAGCTCAAAAAATGACATGATGGCTCCCTTTAGGGATAATTTCCGAAATAATTTTCTATCCTATGGCCTTCCTAGGGTCCCAACAATCTCATCCTTACTATATTATACGTGAAAGTATGTATGTACGTTCCACTATTGCGCAAAAACTACACAACAGATTCGCGTAAAACTCTTAAGTAATATAGCTTAATATCAGAATAGGACATAGGCTACAATTTTCTTGGATATTCATTCATAAAATGGGTTTTTTAACAATACATGGAAAATAAACAATTTAACGGATTATATCGCGTATATTATCTCATTTTAGTTCCCGACGTTTCGGAAGCTTTCCAGCTTTCCATGGTCACGGGAGGACTGAGGTCCGAAACGTCGGGAACTAAAATGAGATAATATACGCGATATAATCCGTTAAATTGTTTTATTTCAATGAGTAATAATCGCGGAAACAGAAGAAAATATTAAATACATAGAAAAGCCTTAGAAAACCCCGAATTTTGTTCATTGTGACATTTTTTGCCAAGAATTATATTAACAAACAGTTGTAAGGAAACCAATTCGACACGTTAATATCCTATTTGTGTAACTTCCTTATCATGACTATATTATAAACGTGAAAGTATGTATATACGTTCCACTTAATCTCCAAAACTACTAGACGATTTTTTATTAAACTTTCCAGTTATGTACCTTATATATCAGAAAAGGACATAGGCAATAATGTATGTCAAATTTCATACTTTTAGGGACGAAAAAGGGGATGAATATTTGTATGGATTGTTTCTTTTTTTACGCTAGGCACTTGAAATCTTGGTAATATGCTTCACATTTAAATTAGTAAAATATCGAGTTTTGGGCAAAGAAATAAGCTACTTTTTATTCTAAGGCAGACGAAGTTGCGGGCGGCCGATAGTACCTACATAATTTGATCTCAATCGAATCAGCGGTTTGTTTCACCTCTATTCATAAAAATTGAGGTTAAAGTTCCACCTAAATAGGGTAGTGTATTCTGGGTGTTTCATGAGTCCTACGCAGGAGTGACAGGTGTAATGGTGAGGGTCAGGGTTAACCGCGACAAAAAATTGGTTGTCTGTAAAGTCGATCTACCGACGATAATTTTACGTGATAACGGGAAAAATAAGCCGAACGCTTAGGCCGATCGTACCTCTCTGTCGCTTGTTCCGCGCTCTCGCTTGCACGCGGAACGTGACAGCGGAACCTGGCAATTAATTAGTCATGCTTTTTCGTGCGTGCAGCCGGCGTTCATCGATTTATAAGACGTTATCACGTCAAAAAACAGCTTATTAAGAGTTAATTGATAGCTAATTATCCGCAATGTATGGAACAGCTGATTTTTTTCGCTATAATACTATACTTTTACCTTATTTGCTGTATTTGCCATGTTTTGGTAATTTTTTGACGTTTCAGACTGAAAGTGAAAGGAACTGCATTGGACGATTTATTTTCATATTTATATGCGATTAAGCCCCTCATTTTATTATAAGTTTTATGTAACTTGCAATATATGTTTGTTCGGGTGGAATCGCTACTTAAATTTGACCTACTTTCTGGTTTCCAATTGAGACAAAATTTGATACTTATGTAAGTTTGGTGACAATGCAATAGTATGATACCATCAAGCTGATCTGATGATGGAGGCAGAAGGTGGTCATAGGAACTCTGTAATAAAATAATGCAATCGTATTGAATTCGGCTTCCTTAGAATTGTCTCATGATGGAGGTTCAAAGAAAAGTACAGTCGGCAATAAAACTTGTCACAAAAATGAAAATTTTGACAGGAAGTTATTATGTTGTAAAAATTATTTACAATAGTGAAGTTTTAATCAATTAAACGTATGCTTACCTACATGTCAATCCAACATCAGCAGAACTGGCAACTAATCAAAACGAACCCCAATACACAAACATAATAACGCTAACAACAGCGATGATAGACTCAAGTTTCTTTCAAACAATAACAAAATCCGAATCAACTCCAGATTCCGAGAGCAAATGAGCCCAAACTTGTACAGACTAGAGAGGTTAAAGAACGTAGCGATGAAAAAATCACAGTGATCGGCTGTTTAAAAGTATCGCTGCGACTTGTCACGATGGAACAATATTACAAAATGACGTATGTTGTTCCTCCGTCACTAATGATAGTTTGTGCAGCCATGTCGCGATCCTGCCGTCGTACATATTATCTACTAGTGTATTTTTAGGTATAGTGACACTAGTGTATTTTAAAAGTGTCAAATGACTTCGTTCGAAACTGTATTTGGGTTTTTCTTGTCCCTTAATTATGCTCAAAATCAATCATTAATATTGAAATTGTTTTTTTTTAACGTTAATTTTGATAGTTTACCATCACGATCTTTTTGAATTTTAAAGTGACTGTCTTCATTAAGAAAGGCACAATACAATAAACTGCAGCACTGCAGCACTGCACTGGTTCAAATCCAGTTGGAGTGTTAAAATGTTTTCATTATTTAGATCTTTGTATCTATAAGAATTAAATATTAATACCTATTGATAATTAAAAATGCAGCGTATTTGACATTGTAGCGGTACACTTTGTATTAGCTGCATAAAACTGTCGATCAGATTTTCATACAAATTTTTAGATTTTTTTTGTATTGTATTAGAATCGATAGTGCTCTTGGTTTTAAGTAAAACGAGTTTATAATCTGAGGCAACAGCGCACCCCATTTTTTGAAACTGATTGATTTATCAGAGCAACAAGTTTAGTGTGATAATATCACGGTAACATCATTATAAAGTTTTAATTATCTAATCTACATGAATTATAGTAAGTAACTTTAACGTGGCTGGAGTAACAGGCGTGACAAAGTCACAGTGATTTTTCTGGAACATTCCAATTTTCCCATGTCTAAACAGCCCTGCCAAATCGTTTGAGTAGATTCCGAGATTTCTACGTGCATTATAGTACCTAAGTAAATTTAACGTGGCTGGAGTAACAAGCGTGAAAAAATCACAGTGATTTTTCTGGAACATTCCAAGCGATCGGCTTTTCCCCATCTCTAAACAGGGCTGCCAAATCGGTTGAGTAGTTTCCGAGATTTTCGGTAACAAACTCACAAACTCCCTGTTTATTAGTGTAGATAATACGCAAAGGCTCCAGCCAAACTTCCTCGACTTAAACCCAACTAATAATTTTAAGTGCGGAGCAAGGAGCATAGTTTGGGGGAGAAGATAATTGGGATTATTACTGAAGTGCGACCCCGAATGTGCGATGTACGATTGTGCGACATTTCTATTGAACGACAGGTCAATCCTACGAAATGTTAATATGCGACCTATGACAGATCGACATTACAAATATACGACAGTATTTATATGCGAAGTTACAGTTTGCGACGTATTACTGTTCGACATTACTTGTGTACGTCAGTGTGTATCTGCGAATTTAAATTGTGCAGCGTATACATTACGACAATACTGATGTTCGACAGTTCCTTTGTGCGAAATTAAATTGTACAACGTATTAGGTACTGTACGGTAATACTAGAGTCCGATCGTTTAATATAACGATTTTGACGGTGTTTGACTAAGCAATTGAATATTTCGAATTGAAAGACTTGTAAATAGGTAGGAACGTATTTTAATGATCAAACTTAATTTATGGCATCCTTAATAACAAAAAACTTATTAAATTCCTCACAATGTTTTCCTTCACCGAAAAGCGAGTGGTAAATTTCAACTGCCATTCCGCACATAAGTTCCGAAAAACTCATTGGTACAGGCCGGATTCGAACCCATGAATGACCTCGTGTTAATTATGATAATTAATTACGTATATAAATTATTCTGAGGCAAATAAGTACAAATTATAATATTATCCACCTAATGAACAAACCATATAATATATTTAATTATAAAACCATTTTTTGGGATATCGAGATCAACCTAGTCCATGTATAGAATGTAGTAAACTCCTTTACAAAAATTTGAACCCGAAACGTCTTGTTGTTATGTATATCATCAGTTATTCTCAATTTTTTTTGTACATTTAGATGACGCCTTGGATTTAGGTAAAAAAATGTATTAATTTTTACCTGAAGCGAAGACATGATTCAAATGTACAAAAAAATTGAGAATAGCTCTCATTGCGACATATCGCATAGTCGTGCATCGCCTAATTACATTTCACACAAACAATAGTTCGCACAATTTTGCATGTCGTATAGTCGTGCATCGCCTAATTATATTTCACACAAACATCGACTAAATTTAATTCGCATAAAGAGCAGTTCGCACAAATGAAGTGTCGCACAATCGTCCTACGCCCAATCACACTTCGCACAAACAGTACTCCGCACGAGCGTGTGTCGCACATCGGTAGTAAACCCAGATAATTAGATTAATTCAAAGTTGACATACAATTTTCAAAACCAAGTACAGCTTTATGGGTTTCATTTACAAGGAAAGCAACAAAATTAAGTCTATTACGAGTACAGCAGTTGTACCAGATAAGGGATGGGGACCATGGACTGGAAAACGCGACGTTGACTTGGTGTTTTATATAATTAATGACAATTGTTTCATGCGAACTTATTCAGATATCACAGTCGATCTGGCCTGATAAACAACTTTTTTGTTCAGTTAGTCGATGTGTTCATAACCAGGAGGTGTGGCCGTTAAGGCGAATTAAGCCATACAGTGGCTTCGAGGTACTGATGTGCAATTTGCGTAAACTTTCCAAAATGCTTAAAAAAGGTCTTAAGTCTAGTGTTAACTTACGTGTTTAAAAGACCTTTATTAAGCATTTTGGAAAGTTTCCGCAATTTGCACATCAGTACTTCGAGGCAATGTGAGTTTTGGGGGCCCTTTTTACCTATATTCCTAGGTAGGTCTCTATGTGGGAGTTGCCTATTTGCATTATGGATAATACGGTCCTGGTGGCCGTAATTTACATAAAACGAAAGAGGAAAAAGCCATAACCCTCTTTTTTCTTCAACGTAGACTGGTAAAAAGTATCTTATAACCAGTCTTGGATGTCCAGCTATCCTTGTACCAAAAATTGTTGAAATCTGTTCAACCGTTTTGGCGTTAGGGCCCAAAAATATTTGAAAAATTTGAGAGTTGGTACTGTTATTGCTGCTGACAGGGTATGAAATTCAAAATTCTAATTAGTCTGTCAGTTAGATAAAAAAAAATATTGGAATAATATTTTTTTGTTTTTTCAAAACAACGACAAAATACTAAGATAAATCGCATTAAAGTTTCAAACTGTACTTAAGAGTGACGTCATGCGATATTTTGACTCAATGCATCGCCTTAATTTTTGACTGGGTAAAAAAGAAAAAATACGTCCAATATTTTTTATTCATCTGGACGACGAACTAATTATTGAAAATCTTCCCTATTATCTTTAGGACAGATCGCGGACTCAAACGTTAGCTCATGGACATGCTCATACTTCCAGTTCTCACCTACGGGGCTCAGACTTGGTCTTTGACGGAAGCTCAGACGTCCAGACTCGGGGTTTGCCAGCGAGCTATGGAACGCAGCATATTAGGTGTAAAGCTAATGGATCGTATCCGGAACACCACGCTGCGCTCACAAACCCAGATAGTCAATGTAGCTCGGAAGGTGGCAAGATTGAGGTGGGTCTGGGCTGGTCACATCTGCCGTATGCCGAATGATTTGTGGGCTAAGAAGACCACAGAGTGGAAGCAACATAACTCAAAACGGAGACGCGGCAGACCTCATCGGCGATGGCGGGACGACTTGGATTCCTTTGCAAAGGACTGGCCAGATGATGCATAAAATCAAGACCAACAGGAAAAGAGGGGGGGACACCTTTACCCAGCAGTGGGACATAAGAGGCTTGCAATAATAATATAGATTGCGGCGTTTAGATTTGACTTGGAATCATGACGCCTGTGAGACAACTTGACTTCATAATTTTACCATAGTTTAGATGAGCAAAAAGAGTGAAAAAGGTGGTAAAAGATTGTAATGTTTAATTTAAGAAGAATTCAGCTTTCTCTATGTATATAATATTTTCCATGGTCACGGGTGGATCCACCCGTGACCATGGAAAGCCGGAAAGCTTCCGAAACGTCGGGAACTAAAATGAGATAATATACGCGATATAATCCGTTAAATTGTTTTATTTCTCTATGTATGTTTAATATTATGGGTATGGGCCCCGCAAGCTCGGCCGAACTTCACCTTCCCGTATAAACGGAGTTTCGTTCTCATTTTAAAATTACGTGTAGGATTGTAACAAAACTTTGCATATATAATCACATGAGGTATAGCTAGTTTGCTCTGGAACTTTGTATTTAGAATAAGTTATGGCAGACCTGTAATTAGTTTATATAGCTCCAGTTTATAAAACAAACGAAATACAGCAAAAACAAGTTTTCTATGAAAAACTTAAATTTACTGTATTGTGTGTACTATGGTGTTTGAAGCTACATAAACTAATTACAGGCCCGCCATAACTTATTCTAAGTACAAACTTTCAGAGCAAACTAGCTATTCATTTTAAAATGAGAGCGTAACTATGTTGGTATGGAGAACCGAGCTTACCGGGGACTCTTAACTTGAATATGTGAACCAGTGAGCTCCGTTGGTCGATTGGAGAAGATACTCTCACTCTAACATAATTGTGTCCTGTAGATTCGTACCGTTTCACTACCTTTCGCGTTTCGCGCAATTAAGTTTTTCTTTGTACTTGGACCTTTTAATTTGTATTACAAATATTACAATGAAGATAATATATTGTTTATGTTACACATATTATAACATTTAGGAAACATAGTGCTGTGTTTACCTATAAGTAGTTGTGCATTAATCTTAGCACCTTATAATTTAAGTTCTCGAATGTTCTAATGTAACAACTGTTGGTGAACCTTAATAAATAAATAAATAAATAGTTCCTACGTTTTTGCACGAATATAACAAACCCTTTTAAAACAGAATTCCGCTCAGACCCAACTCGACGGAAATAACTCAATACACAAAATAATTTCGTGTCCTCTCCGCTCCCTTCATTCCCTGTGCAGGATTATAAAGTCAACGTACTTCCCGGCCCTCCCAAATATCTATTTTACAAATGAATAAACAATACAGTCGCTTTCAAGGAAATTACCGAAAGCAAACTACAAAGGACGTGATAGGTTAGGGAGGTTTATAACTGAAATGGCAGAATGAGAGCGGAGTCACAATATAATTTGATGACCATTTAGTTCAGTTAGCTACACAGCGGCCTACGAAGCTAGCGGTCCCGGGTTCGAATCCCAGCCAGGGCAAGTGTTTGTGTGATGAGCAAGAATATTTGTTCCTGGGTGTATGGATGTTTTCTATAATTTATTTATATATTTAATCTTTATTACACAAAAGAAAACTTATTGTACAAAAGGCGAACTTAATGCCATAAGGCATTTTCTACTAGTCAACCTTAGGGCAAAGCAGAAAAATTGTGGGCGGTGCAGAGGCTTGTGTAATTACAAAACACATATTTATATACTTAAATACATAAATATATATAATATATATACAAATATATAAAATATACAAATATATAAAATATAATATATATATATATATATATATATTTATGTCTTCAATATACCTAGGCGATAGAAAACTGGAGCGTAACTCCCAAAAACGAAATTAGAAAATGTTGTTGTCAAACTACCCGTCTCTGTCACTCCATTATAGAGTGAAAGAGATGGGAATAGCATTTGACAACGAAATACTCGAATTTTGTTTTTTGAAGTTGCACCCCTGATAACGCCTACAAAGCTTATAATGAAATAATGATCTTTATTCTGTAAGTAGGCCGCAAGGGCAGTTTTACAAGTCTGACTCTACGGCGTTTCCCAAGAGGAGACCACTGAGGAGAAGAAAGCCGAAACAAACTCAACAGTCAGTCATTTTTTCGAAATAATTCTTATATCTACAATATTTGTCTTAAGACTATCCTAAATATATGTGTTAAGTATAAACTCAAGTATATGTGTACAGAATTACTCTAACTAAGCTACAGAATCCAGTCAACAAGTCTTCGATTTTTGCCACTATTTGCCACACGTCTTTAAATTTTCTATGCTGAACCTTTGATAAAAGAGGAATCAGCAGAGCGATTTCCAAGAAGCAGTTAATACTAAAGAATAATATATGTTTAGTCCAACTATTTTCCCGTCATTTTGAAACAAAATCCAGCAAACTCCGTACATCTTAAAGCTACACCAACGCTTTAAGGACCTGCGCAGGCCTGCATACAAAGCAGGCGTCGCGCTTCATTAGTCGAGACGTAAGTGAAATTTAGTGTTTGGGGTTACTGCGGAAGTCCTTCTGCGTCACGCGTGACGAGGATGCCTCGGAATTACTAGGGGAAAGGAAACAGAATGTTTCTGTCTAGTGGCGATACTTCAAATGATATCCTGTCAATTTGAATTTATTTATTCTAGAGAGTCACCTTCGTTCGCGACGGCGAAAATAATCATAACCCCTTTTTTCTGTTTCAGCGTGGTCGGGTAAAAGTAGGCATGATGCCAGGGTACGAGAATCAATATTCTATTTAGTTGATAGTAAAACAATATTAAACACTTATTTTGATATAGAACTTTGATCTGAGTAGTTTTGATTGAATAAAAACTACTCAGATACATCGTTGTAATGTTTAAGAGTGGGGGTGGGGGCTCCCGAATTCAAGAAAGATCTGTCAAATTTGTTGAAAATGTCACGTAACCACACATTGTTTAGGTTACACCGCTAGATGCCTGGATCAAGAGTCAGATACAGATACAGAAGACAGTAAACCTGGACAGAGCCCACATGGTCGGGAGGTTCCTCTCTGCGCAGCCCAAACCACCGGTAGCTTGAGCCCTGCCCCACTGCCGGCGGCACCCTAGGTTAGGTTTGTAAAATGTGTTTAATGTAGTATTTGACGACACGTTTGGCTCAGTGGGTTGTACAACGGCCTACGAAGCTGGCGGTCCCAGGTTCAAATCCCGGCCAGGGCAAGTGTTTGTATGATGAGCACGAATGTTTGTTCCTGGGTTTTGGATGTTTTATATGTATTTAAGTATTATAATTTATCTATATATTATTTATATCATCGTACTCATAGTACAAGCTTTGCTTAGTTTGGGACTAGGTCGATTTGTGTAAGATTGTCCCTGATATTTATTTGTGTTTTTGTATTCTACTTTTTATATTCATAATGTAAAATGCCTACCTTAAGACTATAATGGAATAAAGAGAATAGTAATGTACATCAAAATATTACAAATTATTCAACTAATATTGCTCCCAACATTTCAAATTCAAACATCGCTTACCAACGCATCCGAGGCTTCAACCCTTGGGATGCTTATGAATAAGTGAGCGCTGTCAATCAAGTCGGTCCGGAAGCAACACTCCTCTCCTTATACTGACACGTTTCTCTACCTGTTAAAGAGAATATTTTCCTTAATCAAACTTGCATATTTTAACAGAGCTCAGTACACATCGAGGCCTCGTGGCATTTAGGTAGCATTTGACGTTTCTGAGAGACTAGTGATGTAACCGTATTTTTACGAGTAGGTTACGAGTCGAGAGAAGAACACCAATTAGAAAATTGTTTTTTTTAACCATTTAATATATGTCATGATACACAATTAATATTTGTTTTAAATTGTAAAAAGTTATTCTACGTCTTCTCTCTGTGAAAATCCACTTGTTGTACGAAAGTGATCTTTCGACGGAAGTGATCGGTAAGAAAAGCATTCTTCTGGAATGTTGCAGTCAAACTGTCATGTTATCACCTTGTAGCAGGAGTTCTGGATGTTTCTTTTTATAATTTCCTCCATTATTTGAAACAAAATCTAACGCGACATACCTTTTGATAATTATTGAATTAATGACCATGACATACATAAAATTTAAAATTGATGTTTTTTAAATAGCGATCAAACCTGCTTCTTCAGAGATATGTTACAACTATGTAGGTTGAAACCCAATAGATATTAATTAGTTATTTTATCTTATCTGAAACGGTAATTGAAAAACATGTCTCATCACTAGTGCTACCTTAATTCCACGAGGCCTCGATGTGTAGACCTCAGCGTTGGTTTCGTAGGTACCCGAAAACATAAAACATACAACTAGGAGTCATGGGCCACTCATCATCATCATTTCAGCCATAGGACGTCCACTGCTGGCACAGGCTTTCTCAATTGACTTCCACATGGGCTGGATAGAGGCGACCCGCATCCAGGGTATCCCCGCATCCCTAACCAGGTCGTCTGACCTCCTTGCGGGTGGCCGGACGCTGCGCTTGCCAGTACTCGGTTCTCACTCGAACCTTTCTGTCCCAACGGCCAAAGGTTCTTCGAACTATGTACTGCCCATTGCCACTTAAGTTTGCTTACCCTGTTTGCTGTGTCAGTGACCTTGGTTGGTCTAAAGAAAAAAAAATATCGATATATAATGACCCCACGTCACGTACTGCATTTTGCTTAGGAGAAGAGGGCTCTGCTAACACTGGATTTTCAGATACGGACGTTTTTAGCGGAACCCTCGGTGCGCGAGCCCAACTGCACTCGCACAGAACCGTCAGATTCGCAGGCAGCGTTACTCCCGATAAGCTATACCGGTTTTCAATACAATAATACGTATTGTATTGTTGTATTGACGAATTCTTTATTGCACACCAACGAGACAAACAGCCTTAACATAAACTAGCGACCTCTTCCAGACAACCAATAATGCGTGTTCAGACGGTTCCTCTATTGGTTATCCTTTTAGTGTCCTTAATGTCAAAACCACGATTTTTTTAAATTGTATAACCTTTATACGTGACGAAAGCCGATAGACGAGACTAGAGATTTATGTTTTACTAGCTTCTGCCCGCGACTTCGTCCGCCTTAAATTCGTTTATCGCGGATCAGGGTATTTTTCCGGGATAAAAAGTGGCCTATGTCCTTTCCCGACTCTCAAACTATCTCCATACCAAATTTCATCCAAATCGGTTCAGCGGTTAAAGCGTGAAGAGGTAACAGACAGACAGACAGACAGACAAACAGACACACTTTCGCATTTATAATATTAGTATGGATATGGATTCCGGGTACATAATCAAATATTTTCTTCATAGTAGTATCATACCGTATTATATGTATACTATTACAAAGATGTAAAAATGAAATGTCTGTACATTGAAGATATTTAAAACAATATTATGGTAACTATTTAGAGGTCACTGATTGTTTTTTTTTTTGTGTGTTGTTGCGGCTTCATCACGCCAAACGGATTTCAACTATTTTTCGTAAACGGGTACCTAGGTTTCTCCAGATGGTTATAGGATATTTTGTACCCGACTATGTTGAAGAAAAAGATAAGATAAGATAATTTTATTTCACGATAAAAATTACAATGCAAATTTGCTTATGTCAAAATTATTCGAATTTATAACATGATGAAAAAAGAGGATTATGATTTTGATTTTTCGCACCTTCTAGTTTTAAATACAAAATGTATGTATATTGTCAGGACTCCGAAACACACTAATGACTGCAAAATATGACATTTCATAAACCCATGAAACCATTTGAGCTGCAGAGCGTGCCAAACAAATGCGGGTGACAATATCGGACACGCCGGGTGTCAAACAGGCGTGTACAGTCGGCCAAGAAAGAGTAGAATAGTGGTAGGCCAATTTCTTGGCTAACCGTACCCCAAGCTCGAATACCTAACATGCACTGGTACTTTAGAATTCACTTGTCAAGTTTCAAAATGGCGACATATTCGTAAATAAATTTCTTTCAAAAATTACATTTATGTGACACGCTTTTGTTGCCGACTGTACTTTTATTTGAACATCCATCAACTACTCACCGAGACGATTCTAAAAAGCACAAACGTGGTAGGATTGCATTATTTTATTACAGAGTACAAATGGCCGCCTTCCTGCTCCATCATCAGATCAGCTCGATGGTATCATATTATTATATTGTCACCAAACTTACATTAGTAAGCCAACCCAGGTAGCACACAAGCTGTATAAGTACGGCCATTATACAGCCAGTTTCAGCGTGTGCGCTACTTAGGAAAATTTAGCTCAATCCGAAAGAGGGAAGTAGATCAAATTTAACTTGCAAGATTTTATTACAGACCGACAGACAACGGGACAGGTGAAAGTAAATAAAAGCTTGTAAAAAATAAAGTTTTTAAATTCAGTTACTATAATAACATGGGATTTTTAACATGGGATTCTTCAAGAAGCGAGTTCACTGGGCACTCAAAGTTTGACTATGCATGGGCGATTCCACCGGTGTTGCAAATATCCATGGGCGACGATAACCACTTTCCATCAGGTGGCTCGTCTGCCTGTTTGCCGCTCATTCCATAAGAAAAATAAAAATACATAACATTCTGTCATAGTTATCTCTGATGAGTGTTAAATCTGTACAGATGTTAGTACCCTTGTATGTACATTTATCGTACTTATGAAGCCTTCGGAATGCTAATATGTTTATGGACTGGACTGCTCATTCTTCACACACATAATGTATTTCACATTACTCCTATTCCTGTTATTTCTGTAAAACATAACAAAGACCTGTATAAACATGTTTACAATACGTTTATAAAATAAACATAATTTTCGAGTCCAGTTTTGCTGTTCTGTTTTACCCAGGCAAATACGGGGTTAAATAATCTATGAAGGTGTAATGGCGGCAGCCAATATTACCCCTTGTCGTGCCTTTCTGGGTTCTGTGGGAAAGGAACCCTCGTTCAGTGATCAACAGACATTTCCAATGTGCAGGTATACAGGGTGGAAACAATCTATGGGCCCCGGAGCTACCTGAAGTCCTCAAGCATTATTTTAATTTTCCTAACATGAATTCACTGAATTTGTAAAAATCTTACCTGGACCGTGATTGGAACTAACTGTAGTTGAGCATCCACATGGTTATTCCAATAACTACTAAATATAAATATTTACGTTTAATTCTACTAATCGATAAGATCAATATTAAGGATGAAATCTTTCCGATCGACATTTTGTCCTTAGAAATTAAAAGAAGTCCATGAAATGTAACCGTAATTTAATGTTTTTTGCAATTTTAGGTAGTTCTATTCTCAGTCCAGGTAAGCTTTCACAAAACCTATGAACTGTTCATCTTAGAAACAAAAAAATAATGATATCTTTAAATAAAATGAGCTATCTTAAGGATTTAAGTTAGTTTCTGTCCATGACCCATTTTTTTCACCCTTTAACAAGTTTTTTTTTCATTTCATAGGGTGCATTGAGCAGACGGATTGCCTGATGGCAAGCGATCACCGTCGCCCAAAGACACCTGCAGCACCAGAGTAATCTGAAGGGCGTTGATAAAAATATGCACTTAATAAAAAAACAACTACCAGACTTAGTAGCGCTATACACCTTTACTCTATTCATCAAAATAAATCTTGTTTTTTTGAGTAAAATGGGGGAATAATTACCACCAAAAAAATAGGTAACTATAGAATGATGATACCAGGAAATACGGGTACGGAATAATTGCCACGAAAATATGAGCCACACTCTCTAAAAAGATTTAATAGACTGTGGTAAACGCTGACCATGACTTTCGTATGTAAAAACAATGCCATTGATTGAGGGCAAGATTTTAATTCATCAACATACTTTGACAAGCAAGCGTGATATTCAATGTTGTGTGAATGAATAATATTATCAAAAACATGTTGTGAAAGAAATAGTCCTATCCGATAGTTTTATCATGTTAATCAGTTGTTATTGATAAAGATAAGCTTAAAGGGCAATGGCCAGCGAAATAGGACGACATTGAATTATCTTTTGGGGAAAGTGGTGTCTGCAAGGCGTCATATGAAATGTTTGTTACGAAAACAATATATTTGCGTATATATAGGTAATCCATGTAATCTAGGATGACTTTGAAAGACTGAATGAAAAATATGTTTACTACTTTGACGACGCGCGCAGTTTCAAAAACAACGAAAAACAACATCGCTTACGTAACGACATCCTGTTGATGCTTCTACTAATGCTAATCCAATTTTTTGATTTTATAAATTAATCATCACAATAATCTCAGCTGAAAAGTCCGCTGCTAGACAGAGAGGCGTCTGATGAGTGACCATTACATTTTCCAAAGAGTATGAACGACAATCATTACCATCACAAGATCATCAGTGGCCTTTTAAAGAGCTATCCGACGCAGATGCATGGTCACCACTCGCGAAATTTTCTGCCCTTGCGACTGTCATCCGTTCTACGAACGAAATCAATGCTTTCCGAACTGCTAAAAGCAAGCCTATACAGAGATATAGGCTTGGTTTTAGAATGAGTACACTTATCTAAGTATACCACAATTTGCTTGTGAATTTAGGTGCAATTTTGTCATTTTAAATGAAACTCGTGTTACACTCTTACTCGTACATGTAATGCCAGATGTTATGTTCATCAGGGATAACTTTATTTTTCTACTGGCTTCTGCCCGCGACTTTGTCCGCCTTAAATTCGTTTATCGCGGATAAGGGCATTTTTCCGGGATAAAAAGTAGCCTATGTCCTTCCCCGGGACTCAAACTATCTCCATACCGAATTTCATCCAAATCGGTTTAGTGGTTTAAGCGTGAAGAGGTAACAGACAGACAGACAGACACACTTTCGTATTTATAATATCAGTATGGATTGTACTTGCTGTTTATGGATGTTAATCATATTTCTCAATAATAATTTTGGTCACCGTGAAATGTTGTGAATGTCCACGGGCTTTAAAGTGTTTAATATCACTTATAGGTTAGATAGGACACTAAGAAAAGGTACTAAGAAAATTATTCCCAGAGGGATTGAAACAGGCTTCTGACGATCCATCTCTTTTTCCCACTGTTGTGTGCATTTCTAATGAAGTAGGACCATGAGATCATACAGTGTCCCGTAAATTTATCAGTGGGGCATAGTAACCTAGATATTATCTTGCAATTTTTAGCGCAGTGAGACCACGAGTACACGGTGGTAAGTGACTAGTAGGAAAAAGTGATAGGTCCACGTTTCTGGGCCTGCGTGAATTGGGATTAACTTTAATAAGGTATAATCTGGAAAATTCGCACGGGTAAATTAAGACGCTGTAATTAGTTAAACATAAAAAAATGGCCGGTGCATTTGTCAAGCCAAAATAATCATTTGAAAACTACAAAGCCTAGTGATGACGTCATGTCCGTCGGCCATTGCGTGCAACTATGCAGAGAATGTCCCTCGACGCGTCCCCAGCGGGTTTCCCGGCGATTAGGGCCCTCTGTTTAGCTGGAGGGTTTATGATCGGTTTCAAAGGGCATGTAGTTGAAGGTTTAAAAGGAAAATTCAGATGGAATTTTCTGATTAAGAAATTGACTTCTCTATTTCACGTGACATGATTATGACGATGAGTGTCGACTCGCATGAATTCGAAACATATAAATGTATTGTCGATTCGTATTTTCGTTTGCCTTAATCTTAAAACCGTTTGCTTTTCAGGATAGTTATAGAAGAAACTTAACTCGAAAAAAATCCTGAATGTTAATCGTTTTACAATTATAACCATTGATTTAAGGAAATTAACGTGACGTTATGTGATTACGCCCCCTCAGTGTCAGTCAAGGTGACTTCACAAACGTGATACAAAACGTTACTTTCGGAGGTTACTCACAATGATGATCAACTTTTAGTTTGAGACCGAAATCGACATCAGGCTACGGTTAGCTTTATGTTTTGTACGGAGAAGACGATTTTGTTTTTACGATTTCGAAATTGGCACAGAGTACCTTTTTGGATCGGAAAGTAGCATTTTGTATCACGTCTTAAAAGTCACCGTATAGTATACATTTCTTAGTCATAAGAAACCATATTCGATCAGTAACATTGAAAAAAAAACACAAGTTAATGCATTTTCACCATTAAATAAATAATACAAGTAGAAATTTTCCATATAAAACTGTTGTTGATACCGCTTTTACGGCATAATTTTTTATTCGCATGTTTGTTTACATAGTTATGATTAAAGCCATGTCAACACATTATGAATCACAGAACCTAAGAGCTAGGTCACGTACGCTTTAAAAATATTTGCAGAAGCTATTTATGACGTCATGATGTCACGCTGTCAATATGTCGTCACTTGAACTGTGGTATCAAGGTGACACGATAAAAGAGTTCAATGTCCGCTTATCAACGACCTCAGAATCACCGATAAAGTAAAAAAAATACTTTCAATAGGGAAATACATTTTGTGCAATTTCTAATTGGATTGTATACATTTCGAGAATCTTTTAATCACGGCATTTGTTTTACGGTGGTACTAAATTTTGTATGAGACTATGTTAACGCACAATATTCGATAATTCTCGTGTCTGTTGATTATCAAAGGTGACGGAAAAATGGTAAAATTATGATGACCTATTCTATAAAAAAAACTACGATAGCCGAGTGGTTCAAGCAGGCGACTTTCAAAACAGGAGCTCGTGGCTTTGAATCCGTGTACCACTGAATTACTCGGTATTTATGTGCGGAATGTCATTTGATATTTACCGCTAGCCTTTCAGTGAAGGAAAACATTGTGAGAAACCCTGCATTCATCGGCAAAGAAATTCAAAAGGTGTATGTGAAGTTTCAATTCACACTGGGCCAGCCTGCTGCCAGCCAGAGGCTACAATCCATTACCACCACGAGACGATGATGTGCTCAGCAGTGGGACAAATATAGGCTTACTAGAAGATACCCGCAACTTCGTTCGCGGAGGAGAAAAAGTCATAACCCGTCGTTTTTTCTTCAGCATAGTCGGGTAAAAAGTATCCTATAACCATCTGGAGATACCCAGCTACCCGTGTACCAAAAATTATGGAAATCTGTTTAGCCGCTTTAGAGTGATGAAACCACAACGACATATACAAACATACATAACATCCAAAAAAATTTTTTTTGTTTTATTGACCTCCAAATAGTCCGTAACATTTTTTTTTGAAAATATCTTCAATGTATAGACATTTCATTTTTTCAAACTTTATAATAATATAGATGATGATGATGATAATGATAAATCTATGAAAGTTAACCTAATTTCTCAAATGCGTACTCAAATGCGTCAGATGAAGCACTAGGCGAAAGAATAATTAGGTCAAACTTCGGTACGCTAAAACGTAACGTTCAATAGGAAACGCAGAATTACGACCGTATAATAAACTTAATAAACTTAGTAATAATCAAAATTAGATCTAGTTGCTGTCCTTTAGACATAGATATATTTTAGATTATCAATTTATATGATCTCAATATTATAATTACAGTTCAACTACATATTACAAGTTAATATAATTGAAGAAATGTTTCCCGAACAACCTGAAAATAGGCGAGAAATAATGCAAATAGGTATTTTGCGTTATCATATCAAGTTCAATGAACTATACAGAGCGTCTGATAGTTAATGATTGTTGAATTAATGATGGTCATGAGCAGGGGTCGGAAATTCGGATAGATGTATACTATTATAAAGTTGTAAAAATGAAATGTCTGTACATTGAAGAGTAGCGTCCATCTTCCATGCAGTAGCTGGTATATTTTGTATTTATTATTTATATGTAATATATATATATATATATTGTATACCATATATAGTATAGGTATAAGCAATTATGTATGCATTATTTGCTTGTGTGTCCTAACGCTCTCAGTACTGAATGTTTTTCCCCACTGCACCATTTTCATGCTTCTCTTTTTGGGCCTATGGTTGACTGGTAGAGAATGCCTTTTGGCATTAAGTTCGCCATTTGTACTTACTTTTGTTTTGTGCAATAAAGTTTAAATAAATAAATATTTTCGAAAAATTGATTGGTACGGACTATTTGGAGGTCTTTACACCTGGGCCAAACACCTGTATCGACGAGATGCTCATACCCTTCAGAGGTCGATGTAAATTTATTATTTACATGCCCAAAAAACCAGCCAAATATGGTATAAAGGTCGTCATTTTGAGCGATGCCGAAACTTTTTACGCCTATAACGCATACATTTACCGTGGAAAAAATTCTGATGGAGAAGGTCTATCGGAAGCGGAGAGGAAGCTTTCAATTCCTACCCAGTCTGTTTTAGGACTTGTGAAGCCCATAAAGAATAGTAACCGAAACGTAACGGCAGATAACTGGTTCAGTTCAATACAGGTAGTCGAAATGTTGCGATCAAAAAACCTAACATACCTAGGAACTCTCAAAAAAAATAAACGGGAAATTCCGCCCGAGTTTCAGCCAAATAAGAGCAGAGAACCGGGGAGTTCTTTATATGGCTTTACTAAAGACATGAGCTTATTGTCATATGTACCCAAAAAAATAAGGCTGGGATTTTTTTTTCTTCCTCTCATCACTTGAAAAGTGCTGATGAATTAACCAATAAACCGACTATGATCATGGACTATAATCACACTAAGGGTGGTGCAGATGAAATTGATAAAAAAAAATCGATTTATACGAGCAGCCGAAGCAGGTGCCAAATTACGTAGAGGCGAGTTTTTGAGGTCTTTGACAAGAGAACTGGTCCTCCCGAGCTTGCGAGAGCGCGTGTATAACGACAGACTACCAAGGGAACTGCAATTAACAATCAAAAGAGTTTTAGGAAACGATTTGCCTCGACCTCCCCCTCAACCAGCCCCAGGTCCCTCTGGACGCAAAATATGCACCATATGCCCTGCTAGATTAAAGAGAAAGACAAGGTTCACCTGCTTTACATGCAACAGAGCAATTTGTCTCCAATGTTCGGACTACATATGCGTCGATTGTAAAATGGATGTTTAAAATAAGTGCTCACTCAAAGGCTGATTTGTGCCTTATTCTACCTTTAGATTATGTCGAGATTTTTTATAAGTGATAATAATGTTAAAAAGAAGAGATATTATTAAGTTTACGGAAGTTGTTGATTGTTAAGTTTTTTATTTTATTTTTTAAGTGAACCATAGTACAAAATGTCTGAAATTGTGATCTCATTAAAGTTGATTATATATTTTCTATTGGTTTCAGTTTTAAACCAATTTCATTACTTCATATTGTCAATCATGAATTAAATAATCATTTGACTTAAGAATATTCACTATTTTCTACTTGGTAAATTTAATATGAATTTTAAAAAATGTAGTCTGGTAGACACCACATCAGTAGAATCTTTATAAAAAAATCACCACAGTTGCAGAGGGTTAAAAATATTATTTTAATAATAGCCGCGATTTGATCTCATTTTACACCCGAATGTATGTAAACGAGAGCAATTAATAAATCATGCATCCCAAAGAAACTACCTGCGATACTGCTTTCCCACGCACTCACTCTTACCTCTAATTACCTGTTCACTCTTAAATGACCATCTCTTTGATTCTGTTCTTACGCTTCAAATGGTCACTAGGTTTTAATTGTTATTGGCATAAAGTTTTACGTCAATTTGCTCCTCAAATTTTATAAGTTGAATGAGTTACAGGCACATTAAATACATAACATTTAGTAAATCTATAAATAGCTTCAAACAGTTAATATAAATACTTAAAATTGCATTTATGCGGGGTAATTTGATTATTTAGATATCCCGGGAATTTTATTAATAAAATAAAATAAAGTCTGCTTCTATAGAATTAAACACCAACGCCGCTGCCAAAGTTTAGGTAAATATCTATCCGAATTTCCGACCCCTGTCACGAGTGACTTAATTTTGTACACGAGAATATACACTATTATAAAGATTTAAAAATTAAAAGTCTGTATATAGAAGACATGTAAAAAAAATGTAATGGACTATTTTGAGGGTACTGAAACGAAAAATATATATATATATATATATATATATTTTATAGGTTGTGGCTTCAACACGCCAAAACAGCTTAACGGATATCATCTATTTTTGGTACACGGGTAGCTGGGTTCAACATGGGGTTATAGGCTGCGTTTTACCCAATTATGCTGACGAAAAAAATAGGGATCATGACTGTTACTGCTCCATTAACGTGAGGCACGCGGGCACCTTTTAGTATTATAACAAACTAGCTTCTGTCCGCGACTTCGTCGGCCTTAAATTCGTTGATCGTGGATAAGGGTATTTTTCCGGGATAAAATGCAGCCTATGTCCTACCCTGAGACTCAAACTATCTCCATACCAAACTTCATCCAAATCGGTTCAGCGGTTTAAGCGTGAAGAGGTAACAGACAGACAGACAGACAGACACACTTTCGCATCTGTAATATTAGTATGGATATCCTTAATTTTTTCATTTCTAGGAAAAAATTATATATTTTTCCAATTTTCATTCAATAATGGCAGTAAAAAATTTGAAGCGTGTCTAAATGACAGCTTGATTTTTATAAAATACTGCTTTTTCTCATCAGGCACTTTACCAATAGTTTTTGCATCTTAATGGTTCGAAATCAATGTTACAAACAATACACATATTTACATAGGCTTCGCTTATTTGCTTCTGTAGCTTCTATCTTTTCAAAATACGAATGAACTGTAAAATATATTTTCATACCATTGATTTTTTACGAAAATCTAGATATTATATCACGATTTTCGTGATTTTTACAGTGATCGGCAGAAAAAAGAAAAAAAAGTGACAAAATTTGAAGATAAACTGCCTGGGCTCTGTAGCTCAATTGGCAGAACGTGCGCCCCGGCAAAGCACAAGGAACTGGTTCAAATCTAGTTGGAGTCTTGAATTTTTTTTCATGATGTAGTTGTAGATCTTTTTGTATTTTAAGTATATATTTTCATACCCCCCAAACACAAACCACATTCAATCCATTTAAAGATTAATCAATGAAACGACATATTTTATTGACGCCTAAACTTAATGTTCACACATTTTCACTCTACTTTAAATATTATTTGGTATTCCTTATTTCATTTTTAATTTACCCAACAATACAAAAAAAAGTAATAATCCAAAGCGTTCAAAACCCATTGCGGTGCAGAAAAAAATAGATGCACAATACTAAGATGTTTCTGGGAAACAGCTCACAATAAAACGATCAGGAAAAATCAAATTATTATTAGATGTCAAAGAAGATTATCGTGAACCGAGATAAAAGGCCATTCACATTGTATTTGAACGTCTTTTGCCTGATTGTGATATGCAAATTATATTTAGATAACTCATAAGTAGGTCTGCTCTGCTGATAGTAAAGAGTTAATAATGTATAATATGGACGGCAAAAAGCAGAAACGTAGTAACCGCCAATGGATTCTATCGGCAGTTACTACGTTTGTACTTTTTGCCGACGATATGGAAACTTTTGACAAGATAAGCTCTTTTAGAATGATATTAGATTAGGTTCTAGAAGAATCATTCACCCGGACATAAGATCAGGGATTATCAATATCATATGTGTCAATGTTTTTTTGTATCTCGTTGCTATGGTAACGTCTGTCTGTGCTACTCTTTAAAACTACTGTCCTCAAATATATAAAGGCAACTTTTTTTTTTCTAGCCGGTATTGGACGATAGGGAGTGGGATTATCCTCCTAGACCTTCTTTTTTGTTCCATGTTTTACTATACATTGGTGTATTTATCTTGGTTTATTTACAGTTCTGATAGTCACTCTGGCTGTCAGGCACAAGCCTAAGTTCTTCCGTGTCCCACTCCTTCGGAGCGTGGCACACTCTATAACTCGAAACGTCAATTCTCAACCAAAGTTGTTGTTAGACCAGAACAATAAAATAAAGTAGCCATTACTGGTAAAATTTTCAAGGGCCCATCAGTAACTCTGACACTATTGTCTCCTGATCTTTGGGACAGGACAGAATAACAACAAAAAATAAATTTCAATGAGTAATAATCGCGGTAACAGCAGAAAATATTTTTTATTTTTATTTTATTTATTCGGAGAACCAATAGCTAAAAGTAACACATTTGCGGCATAGAATAAGTATCGGAAAGCCAATTACAGGTTCCCACCGGTAGTAACATGATACAAAATAGAGACGCTCACATAATGCACAACATCGCAGAGCCTTCTAGTGATTAATATGACTAACTGAAATAAACTGCAACAAGTTTAAACTACAACCAAATTAAATTAAATTAAATTCAACAAACAATGCTCCGGTCAAGGCACGCTCATTCAAAAAACCGTCCGTTATCCTACGCCGCACAGTTGGGATATTACTATTGAAAATATCGATATCCAGCTCTTTAGTTAGGTTATTCAAACTTTTGCCAGCACGTAACAGAAAGCTATTCTTCCTATAATTACGCGAGGAAAAGGGAATTGAGAGGGGACGGAAATGTCTTTTTAGCCTGGATGGAGTATTGAAGGAAAGTCCAGAGAGTAATTTCGGGCAGTCTACATTGTTGTTCGTTATATTAAGGATATAAACAATATCTGCAATTTCCCGGCGCTTATATAAGGGAATGAGATGGTGCTTCTTACACATATTAACATAGTTAACAGACACAAACGGAGTTTTTAATTTGAAACAAAGGTATTTAATGAATTTCTTCTGGACCCGTTCCATTCTGTCTACGTAGGTATTGTAACAAGGGTTCCAAATTTGTTAATTTGTTATTAATAACAAAAAAAAATTATTAGCCCATATTATTTTGACGCTCGACGCTTGTTTTTGAACGCACCTCCGTGACAGACGTCAGATTTAGAGACGTTGGAGTTATCTATGGTACTTTGACACTTGAGTCGGTTAACTTCAAACTCAGATAAATCCACTGTAACCACTTGGGAGATTATTGAAAAAAAGTGATAATTCAGTGACTTGAAAGGCGTAGCATATTTGTATTATGGCTAAAGCATTAAAAAATCGATCCTGTGCGACAAACTCAGCTTAAATACCAGATGGTATTTAACTAGCGTATTCTTTTCAAAAAAAAAATTGATTGGGTTTACTTTCATTTGATATTATCGTTTGCAATTTATCTATCTTTGAAAAAACTCAGTGTGGATTTGTATAATTTTGATTTAACAGACCTCGATTTATCTAGATTATTGACGCAGAGTTGACGTCAACTGACAGCCATATTGAACAAACTTCTTTCGCTGATTGGCTTTAATGGACTTGCCTTCATTTGAAATAAACTGTCAACCTGATTTTGATAAAATGATCTTAACTTTATTTTTCTCAAAAACTACACGAAATTATACTTAACCCATGAAATAGAAACAAAACCAATTTCTTAATCTTTTATTATATACAAAAATCTTAAAAAATGACAGAAATGGATTTACCCGAGTTTGAAGTTAACCGACTCACTTTTGTTAAACATTGCATAGCTGACGACATAATGTTTCGCGTCACGTTTTTTTCTAAAGGTTAACGCGTTTTAGAAGGCTTCGGGCCTCGCGATTTTGTGTAACCCTACATGGTATATTGTTCCCGTGGATTGTTACCTAGAAATCTAGGTCCAGGCGTGTTATAACTTGTGAATTTGTGCACTGAATCTTGCTAGGAACGGCGAGGTAGGACCGACTACGGCGAGTCCCTTAAGGGCGGGTTTCAAACGCTAAGAAAAAAATATGTAATTAAGTTCTAGATTCTAAGTAGTCGTCCTAGTTTCTAAATTTAGGTTTTAATAGCAGATCGCGCCATCCGCGGGACACTGTTCTAGATCACCACGGGGAGTCTCAAACAATTTTTTGGTAGCCGGAGCGTGGTTTTAATAGACATTCCAATTATAATTAATTTTGTAAATTAGTTAGGTAATGTTATAACAGGGTACAACGTGGATGAACTTTGACTTTGGAAGTGGGTTAGGTTTTTTATCTATAAGTAAGTCAGTGTCTGAGTCAGTCATATAAATGCTAATTTTTAAATGTAAATATATCAATGGTTTCTGGACAAACTAAGGAGCTTTAATTAATACGCCAAATTATACGTAAGTTAAAAAGGTTTTGAGTTGTGAAGGGGTAAAAAGTAGCTTGAAATGATGCTGCGTCACCACTTTTTTTTTTTTTACTTGGCTGAACTGCTGCGTGTCTAGATTCTATAAAATCCTTGTTCACCTGTATCTTCTATATCAAAAATGGTGGAAATACGATTAATCGTTTTGACGTGATTTACTCGTAGGTATACAAATACAAAATAATGCCTGCTGTTGCCTGATCTCAAAATTATTAAAAAATATTTAAGATTCTGATAAAACAAGCAAAATAAGGAACTACCGTCAACTGGGGTTACTTTGAACAACGGGGTAACATTGATCACTCATTTTTAATCCATAAGAAATTTGTTTCTACGCGTTTATGACATTTTATTGTTAAGGTTGGCAACCTCGTTAAAAAATATCTTTGACGCGTTCAGAAATACACTCCTTATAGTTTAAAAATTAATGATCAATGTTACCCCGTTATTGAAAGTAACCCCAGTTTACCGGTACATAAAAAAAATCAGTAAGTACGATATGTGTAGCTTTTATTAATGAGCCCGTAAAGTTAGGGAGGAATGTCCAAGTATGAAAATATTAATAACTAATAATACCATTGAATAATCCATAAAACGAATGGTAACTTTTATTCCCCATATAAGGTACTAAACGTGTGACGTCACTAAGCTTAGTGACGTAGCCTAGCTAGGCTTTCGTATGAAGTGTTGTTCGGGAAAGTCCAAAAAATTGATTTTTACATAGTTGTATCTCGGGGAGTTTTTATGAAATTGAAGTAGTTTTTCCACCAATATTTTCATTATTGAGAGGTCGTTTATAACATATCACAGAAAAAAAGCCTATTATGTTTGGAACCTGAGACCCTCAAATAGGTATCTTCAATGTACGATTTCATTTTTACAACTTTGCAACTAGAGATGGCAGATGTCAGCACCAGTAATTAAACATTAATAGAATCGTAAAATGCGTGTGCATCGCATATAATACTGCCGACTAGCCATAATAACAGGTACGATCTGTAACATTATGTTTATGACAAGAGACCGCTAATTTCAATTTGCATTTACGATCAAAGTGCTGTAGAATTATTTCTAATTGGCAAAACGTCGTTTTAATTGTTAACGGCAGCGCGGTGGTTCATAAAATCTATTTTTAAATACAGTAAATGAGTTAATAAGCGTTGTTGTTCATTGTACACGCTGTGGGTTTGTGTACGTTTTTATGCAACCGGTCAAAGCTACACGGACTAAAATGAAGTTTCGATGGAAATATAACTAGTAATCAGTGAATAAAACACAAGAAAAGGTGGAACTTTAATTCAATTTGTATGTTGAGTGTACTCATATAAAAGAAAAATATTGATGCAAAATGACAGTTTCTATATACAGGGTGATCAATCCAAATGGGTCAGTATGGAGAAGTCAGAAACTATGAGAAATAGCGAAATCTGTCCTTAAGAACAATGGCATTTAATGTAACTCATACATAACCGAGAATCCTACCGGGAACCTGGTCAAAATTTCTGTAAAGAATGTTAAAATTTCTGCAAGTCTTTTCGTTGTTAATGTTGTTGTTGCGCAATTAAGTCACAAGGAACGCATTTTCAATGGAATCTTATTTAAACAGTTGAAAGAAAAACTTAAAAATAAGATCACTATTTTATTTAAGTAAATGTTTAAAATGTGGCCATTTTGCTGGATGCAAAGATTAATTATCTCTAGAGTTAAAAATGTCATTATTATTAAGTTTAAAATCGACGCCATGGTTCCTAAGAACAGATTTCGCTATCACTCATAGTTTTTGAGTTTTCCCTGCTGACCCATTTGGATTGATCACTCTCGATCACGAATCCGATCAGAATCTAGATTGGGATCTTGCATACAAAATTGACCCAGATTGAAAACCTAAGGTCAGGCTTATTGGTTTGTCATTTGACAGGATTCTAACTATATGGTACGCGAATTTGTGATTGCGAACAAGGAACATCACAGTTAATTTACTAATTAAACGCGATTTAAAAATAGATTGTGTGATCCGCTGGGTCCGTTAACTGCATTTAATGTGGAAATAAGTGGTTTAGCCTTAAAAAGTGCATGTTGAGTTAAGGAGTATGTTTACTATTAAGGCAAATTAGTGATTCTACGAGTTCGTACGGGTTATTTTACAAGGAAGAAAATACATAGTACCTATTACCACGCAATACCTACATTCCGTTGATATAGATATTGCGTGAAACTAGGGCTCATAAATCTTCTAAAATACACGCTTTTTCTGGAATGTTTTAAAACTGTATTTAGGAGAAGACAAATATAATATTTCCTTCTGTTTCCGAGATTATTACTCATTTATATAAAACGATTTTACCGTCGGGAACTCAAGTCAGATAATATACGCGATATAATTCATTAAAGTTGTTTTTTTAGAAAACAAATATGTTTGGCATTACTTCTATCAAGTTCTTAAATAAATAAATAAAATACGAAAATCTCGTAATTGAACGGAAAAAACGAAGATAATAACGGTTTTTTTGTATGAAGAGGATACCGGTTTCCGAGCCCTGTGTGGAACACCATCCTGTGGCAGTGGGTGGGGCACATTGCTCGTTGGACCGATGACCGTTTGAGGCAGAAAGATTCTCGAGTGGCGACGTCCTTGGGCTGCTATGATGCTGCTGATGATGATGATAATGATGATAATGATAATGATGATGATGATAATGACAATGATGATGATCTACATCCGACTGCTGACAACCAAAACTTACTAACTAACAAATACCAACTTCAAATTAAGTTTGTATCTCAATATCAATCGTACTGATATACGAGGTTTTGAAGAGCAATGACAAATATTTAAGTGATTTTTGGTTGTTACCAGCCGTAATGAAGCATCATAATCTACTTGTAGACTTATGTGTATTGGTTGACACTTTTTTATTTAAAAATAGATTCCTTTTAGATAATTATTGTATTGAAATGGTATAAAAATACTTTATAAAGGGTAAGGGAAAAGGACAAGGATTAAAAGTCACAAATAAGAACATAGGAAATATCTTGTAAATTTATTGTAAAATTGCCATGAAAGTTAATAGGAAAATCAAATTCAAATCTATTCTCGTATACCAATGACAAATCGATAGATCACAATTACGTGACGCATTTAAATAAGAGTCTGTCAAAAAATTCCATAGTTATGACCAGCTAGCTATTATTTCTGATTGTTTTTTTTGAACATCCATCAATTACTCACCTAGAAGATTTTACGAGCTCAAACTCGGTACGATTGCATTATTTTATTACAGAGTTTATATGATCACGTTCTGACTGCATCAACCCATCAGACCAGCCATATTCATTGTGTTGTCATCTAATTTACATAGGTATACGAAATTTCAGCTCATCGGTTTACGAGAAAAGGGTCAATTCAAATCGTAACATTGTAAGTTTTGTAAATATAATAGGTACAGACGTATAAAATCTGTTATGAATAACTAATTATCAAACATAATAATTTTCAAAGAACATTGAGCAAATTAATGTACATGTTTTAAAACTTATAGTAATTTATTGCTGTCAGTTACATATCTATGAAATGTCTGTACATTGAAGATATTTCCAAAGAAAGATTCTAACGGACTATTTGGAGGTCACTAAATCGATTTTTGTTTTGTTTTTTCTTTTATGTTCGTATGTGTCTTTGTGGCATCACGCCAAAACGGCTAAACGAATTTCAACAATTTTTGGTACACGGGTAGCTGGATATAGAACCAGATGGTTATAGGACACTTTTTACCCGACTACGCTGAAGAAGAAAAGAGGGGTTATGACTTTTTTTCCTCCGCTAACGAAGTTGCGGCATCTTCTAGCAGAAAATAACATCCAAACCCACACTTGAGCTCAGACTGAGAATAGAAGAAAAAAAGATAAACATGACATTACAAACAATCTAGTGTGGCCACAAAAAACCATGCCAAAGCCAACTTCACGCATTACAAATACAAACATATCATGTGTTTGACGACCGGTTTGGCTCAGTGGGAGTAACGTTGCCTGCGAAGCTGAGGTCCTGGGTTCAAATCCCGGTAAGGGCAAATATTTGTGTGATGAGCATGAATATTTGTTCCTGAGTCTTGGGTGTTTTCTATGTATATAAGTAATATATCTATTAAATATATCGTCGTCTAGTACCCATAACACAAGCCTTATTGAGCTTACCATGGGACTAGTTCGATTTGTGTAAAAATTGTCCTGTAATATTTATTTATTATTTATTATTTATTTATTATTTATGTGTGTCAAGAAGTTGTCTCATTTGTCAAAACCATGCCAAAGAAACGGCTTCACTAGATTGTTCTTAACGTCATGTCTATCTTTTTTTCTTGCTCTGAGCACTTGAGTTACTAAACGCAGTACCTACCGTAGCTATACTTTAAAACCGATCACGCTCCTAATGATTTAGTTATTGGCATTGGCACACTTGCATTTTCATTGTAATTGAAGTATAGGTATACAGTAATTGCTGCCAGTACAGGTGTAGCATTGAGCAGTGCACGATACTCGAAGGGCGCGTGGAAACGACCAGAAAATGCACTGACTCATATTTAGATAAAGTACAAGGTGAAACGCTACTGTTGCTTGCGACTTGGATAAAACATCTACATTCATTTATTAAATTCATTACTCCGTATTTTTTATGTAATGAATGGCAAACGGGCAGATGAGCCACCTGATGGAAAGTAGTTATCGTCGCCCATGGATATATGCAACGCCGGAGGAATCGCCCATTCTTTGCCAACCTTTGAGAGTCCTGTTAACTCGCTTCTTGAAGAATCCCATGATATAGCGCTCTGGAAATACCTCAGGGACAAGGTTATTCCACAACTTGCTAGTGCGTGGTAAGAATGAGCGTGATACCCGTTTATTTTTGGTATGCCAAGCATCCAGATAGTGCTCATATATAAACTAGGATCTATATCGGAATCCCTAACGTCGTTGGTTCTAATGAATCGTGTGTCCTAACGCATTTTTTTATGAAACCAAAGTTTTCATGATTGTTATAAAACAAACCTAACCTAACCTAATTAATACGATGATCTTTTAAAAATCTTGAAAAATTTATGGTTTCTGAAAAAATGCGTTAGGACAAACGATACATTAGGACAGACGACATTAGGGATTCCGGAGGACGCCCAGGGAACTCAACTATATTTGAAACAAACTAAAGTGGCAATGGGCAGGGCAAATAGTTCGAAGAACCGATGGCCGTTGGGCCAGAAAGGTTCTCGAATGGGGACCGTGTACCGGCAAGCGCAGCGTAGTAAGGCCATCCGCATGGTGTTCGAACGAACCTGGTTAGGGGTGCGGGGACTCGCTGGATGCGGGGCGTCTCTATCCGGCCTGTGCCCAGCAGTGGACGTCCTATGGCTGAAATGAAAATGATGATGAAACTATATTTGCAGAACTTGACATTACAATATAATCTTTATAAATAATCTTTATTAGCAAAAGAAAATAACATGAGACACTTAAATGTCAAACAGTATGAGAAATGGGAAACAACAGATGGTCTTATCGCTAAGAAGTGATATCTTCCAGATAACCTTAGGGACGTTGAAATGGCGCAATATTAACAACCATTGAGTAGATGAGACAAATTATAATAAAATAATGATTTTTATTCAGTAAGTAATACAGGTTCATTCATATTCAATTAGATGTGCTCTGGCAACCTAGTTTGGGTTTGGACTGTCATTAGAATTCCCGCATCATGGCAGAACGTGGTAGGTAGATCAATGACCCAATCGATTTTCATATGAACGATATAGTTATTCAATTATCTATCTAGTGCTTTTATTGTCAAAAGTACGTAATCAGTTGCATAAAGTAAAGTTAAAATAAATAAAGTTAAAATCCCAAGTTCACAGCATACGAGCGCATCGCACGCGATCAACTTGAATCACCAAATAATACTTCCTACATAATTTATAACTTCATGCAACATATGAGCTAACTGGGTTAATTGTTGGATCGTTATGAATCATGGCCGCGCGAAACGGAGCTGCAAAGTCAAGGCCCAACAGTAGGCAACAGACACTTGCTCAATATTCGTAAGAGTATACATCTATACTATTATCTTCATAAACCTGTTGCAGGTCTCCCCAAGGGTGCTCCACATAGCACGATTCTCAGTCACTCTCTTCCAGCTGCCGCTAGCCACCCTCCTAATATCAACCACTACCCGGTCTCCACTCGAGAACACGTCTACTCTGACGATTGTCGGTTCTTCGGCAAATTTGACCAACCAACTTCCATTTTAATTTTCAAATTTTTTGGGCTATATCTGTCACTTTGGTTCAGTGCCGGATCATCTCATTTTTGATACGATCACTCAAAGATACACCGAGCATAACACTTTCCATAGCTCGCTGAGCAACTTTGAGCTTGTGGACTAGTCGTACGTTAAGTATCCCGGTCTTGGCACCATACGTCATGACTGGTAGGACGCACTGGTTGAAGACTTTAGTAGTAAAGAGAAGGCTAACCGACTACGTAAGAAATGTAGCACAACAACTCTTCGTCTCTGGTCGAAGATCCAGAGGCACATTCAAAACAAGGTAGAAAGACGTAGTGTTAAGTTAAGGACATGACTGAGTGTCAAGTTTCCGTAGACGATATCGAGGACAAAGCAAAGTGGAGGAGACGAATTCGGTAAGCTGGCACCACCACGATGATACCAGCTTAGGAGAGAGAGAGAGAGAGAGACCCGCAGTATGCATCTAAGAAAAAATCTTAACAGCGCCATTAGCAAAGTCATATAAATTATAAACATTGATAACATCGGCATTTCTCAGTCGAAATGTCTTTGCGGCTTCATCATGTCAAAACGGCTAAAGCAATTTTAACCATTTCTGCTACAAGGATAGCTGAATATCCGAGAATGGTTACAGTATAATCTTTATCCGACTACGCGGGACCAAAAAATAGGGTTATGGTTTATTCCGTCTCCACAAACGAAGTTACGGGCAGCCTATAGTGTAGATAAAACGAGCCATAAGAATTTGCACTCATGATATTCGCACTTTTAATATGATAATCTTGGTGATAATCAGTGGACGTCTTAGGCTAAGATGATAATGATATTGATATGATTATTTTATTATTCTACTGGTATTTCTGAGCGTACTCTTTTAGCCAACACCTTTATAAGTTTTTACGATTGTCCGAAAATTGTTAGGAGTATTCGTAGACATTATTCGTCACGCTTAGCACACGGTTTAGTGATTGCAGTGAGATCGAGACGAGAAGGCGAGGATCGGCGAGGGACTTCAGTTTACCCAACTTTTTTATGGTATAGGGGGGGAGAAGGGCAGACGGATATATGGTTTATTATTTTCCTGAGACAGGTAACAAAACGGCTGTGTCACAATGATATTGCCATTGGTTTGGTTGAGCTCTTTGATAACTTTCTAAAATTATTCTTGAAGATAAGAGAATTTGCTGTCAGGTTTAATTTTTACGATTTTTATTCATACTTCTGTTATTCATCTACATGGTCGACGATCCTTTTCGCAAAAGGGGAGTTTAGATTTAGTACTATATTTCCTCTAAGCGTTTTGAAGTTATAGGCAAATAAATTTTAATGCTAAATACTGCAAGTGACAACCTTCGTTAGGTTCAGTAACATTTAACAATAACGCAAGGGTCAGTGACCTTTATAAAAACAACATTTCTACCCATAATATTTCCCAGACAATATTACAATTGTGTGTGTATACTTACATGTAGGTAGTACGTAGTAATAGTAGGGTTGTCACTATGAAAAACATACATTAATCTTATTATTGTTATTATTATTTTTAATATTATAAGTAGTAATGAGGTAGCCTGGGAGTTTTTCTTTGCAGCGTTTCTTTTCTCCTCAGTACGCCTCATTTGTGAAATGCTGCTTGGTAAATTATTAGAATAAAATAATTAAGCCCTTCTGGCACATGTGTAACTGTCTTTACAGCTTAGGCCCATCTGGCATGTATGTACACATTTATTTGTGTTTTTTCATAAAAAATGGGTAGTTTGCACAAATTGTAACTTTGACAGAGGAAAATACATCTTTTCTCAGTCCTCCCGTGACCATGGAAAGCTGGAAAGCTTCCGAAACGTCGGGAACTAAAATGAGATAATATACGCGATATAATCCGTTAAATTGTTTTATTTCAATTAATCTTAATAGTTTTACTAATTGTTCGTAAAAAAAATCTAAAATTACGAATCGATTCTCCATCACTTAAACTAACCCCCCGTTGCGGAAAGGATCGTCGTGCCTTTCCACCCGTATAAGTTAGAGATGTGAAATATGGAATAGCGTCTCTTATTTCAAGCAGTTACGTGAAGAAATGCGTGTAGTTTAAATATGTTGTTCACACATAAGTAGTGGCATCACATTAAGCTGATGATGTTCAGTCAAATAACCCTCCTGTAACTTATTTTATTGTATCGTTACGTTTAAAATCGTCGCCTTTTGAAATTCCTACGGGAAAGCATAGGCCCATTTAGGTTTAAATTGACGCTATTCGGTCTACGCCCAGCAGTGCACATCTTTCAGCTATTGATAATAATTTGATGATAATGCACATCACTTGCACTAGACCGATATGATGCAAACTAGTCATGCATCATAAACCAAACGCATGCATTTCACGTTTCATGCCAACGTGCATCGCTCTAATCAGTTATCCAAATCAGATTATTAGCACTTGGCGACGTCACAGTTTTTGCTAACCAGTAAATAAAATTTGACGTCCTTGGGGTCAACGGCCTGTCATGGGAAGGTCGTGATAGTAATAGACAGTGATCGTTATCAACGTGCAATTTTCGTGGCAAAGTGTATGGTTGACAGAAAAAGCGAATATTCACTTATTTATTTTCTAGTTTTACACGATCACTATAAAACAAATACTTCCCTAGATTGGATAACATCTCTAGATAATCAATCTACACTGAACAAAACCTTTTCTGCCCTAAATATTTTTAAAACAATATACGTCAAAATGACATCGGACGTCAATAAAAGTTGCATGCAATATTTTAACAGCTTAAATTACCTTCCCGTGACTTCGGTCAACGTCGAAAGGTCATTTCGTTATTTGAAATGGATTTTTTCTAATCGTCGAGAACGACTGACGGCAAAATCTGTTGAACAAATTCTAGTAGTTTCTTCAGCATAATTGCAAAAGTGATAGTAAATATGTATATAAATGTTATAATTTGGAAATATAAGAATATTTAAAATACTTGTATTTGTTTTTTTTGTCAACCATACTTTGCCACCAATTCAGCACGTTGATAACGATCACTAGTAATAGATAAGAGTTAATGGGATAATTTGAGCATTAATCATTAATCAGTCTGCAATTTGAAAGTGACTTTGGTGTGCAGATTTTCCTTAATTAAGATATTGCAAAGTATTGTGTCCCAGAAAAATATTTTCTTACTAAAGAATTGTTTTCTTACTCCGGAAAGTTTTACATTTGTTTTTTTGTTGCCGATTGTATTACATCGGTACAATATGACCTAATGTGTATTTTTTACTGTACAGTAAGATACTGCAGGTACCTGCAAAACCGAGAACAACCATACCTATACCTTACAATAAGAGTCTATTTTTCAGTGGTCAACTAAATACAATATCATTTACTTTACTTCTCAAATATTCAGCTATCTTCGTATCAAAAATGGTTACAATACATCCAACCGTTTTGACGTGATTTGTGACAAATACTAAAATAAAAATATCAAATAGCCCGTTTCAGTGCCTTATGAAAATATCTCAAATTCAAATTCTACAACTTTACAATATAGTATAAAAGGGATCTCAAAGTCACTCCGTGAGCTATGGCACGATCGGATCAGAAATGAGGACTTTCGTAGACGAACCAAGGTCACCTATACAGCAAGCAGAGTAAGCAAACTGAAGTAGCAATGGACTGGGAACATAGTTCGAAGAACCCATAGCCGAGGGGGCAGAAAGGTACTCGATAGAGACCGCGTACCGGCAGGCGCAGCGTGGGAATGCCACCCACAAGGTAATCAGACGACCTGGTTAGTGTTGCGGGGATTCACTGCATGCAAGTCGCCTCTATCCGGTTCATGTGGAAGTCTATTGAGGTGGCCTGTGTACAGCAGTGGATATCTATCACCATTATCATTTCAGCCATATGGCTGCAATGATGATGATGATGATGATGATAGATATTTAAGCAATACTCTTTCTTTATTAGCAAGGTAACTAAATACCCTATTAAGCCAGTTGGTCTGTAATGGCATCGACGGCATACCGGTACCCGACAGGGCCCAATACCGATGTCCCTGACGATGTAGCTCCGGATTGGGATAGTCGGCACCGCCCCTACAAGCCGTGAAAATTAATTGGTCCGCGTTTAACATTCATTTCGGATCGGGTACCGACTTGCATTAACTGGGGCCGGTTCGATTCCGGCTGGCGTACAAATTTAATTGATACTATATGTAAAAAAAACAGTGAGATTACATAAGGATGGCAGTGGTTAGACATACTCAAGAGGGTGAATGAAGACAATGAATTTGATGATAAAGACATTAATATATAGGTTCTCGAGGATGTTTAAGACTGTTTGCATGAAAATAACAGAGTAGCCCGTAGACGCTCTGACTGTCTGACGAAATTCCTCGTATCTACGACTGACCGAAATTTTCGAATCTAAAACAGTTATTGAGACAATTGATAGATTCAGGCGTTACTTTGCGAAATTCCATACTAGATCAATGGATTATATTTCCTTTGCTGTTCCTCGAACTAGTGTCTTTGTTAGATGTGACAATAAATTGTGCTCACATGCGCATATTTTCATGCAGTTTCCATTAAAAAAAAAAAAAAAAACCACCCGAGAAATCATGTTTTCTCGGGTGGACAACGGATCGTCAACATCTCCGCATCTCCTGATGATGCCTCGTAGAGAGGCGAAGCACGTGTCGAGGATTATACTGTTTGGTGTTGGTTTGTTGTATTTGCATGCGTATTTTTTTTTTTTCATGGAAACTGCATGAAAGTATGCGCATGTGAGCACAATTTATTGTCACATCTAACAAAGACACTAGTTCGCGGAACAGCAAAGGATATAATCCATTGATCTAGTTATTGAGACCTATAGCTAGCTTTGTCAAATCAATACGTTTCAAAATCATAATACAGTTTTCTTGTAAAAAAATACTGGTTTACTTTACAGTAGTTGCAATAGAAAAACTATGGCTTTTACAAAGAGGTACAAACATGGAAGGCAGATGGAACTTTTCTCAACAGCTGATCATTGCATTTTTCTTTTTACTTGCTTTTTATCGACAGCGCCAATAGCTATAATTTATGAAACTAAACGCTATCGTATGTAACCATGCAGTAACAGTAACACATGCAACGAATGTAAACACCCGAGCACTAGGAGCAAATTTCAACCCTATCATGTGTCAATCCCACAGAGGATACTGTCCACGGTAAACGCAACATTTGTATGACGCGCCGACTCCGGCCTGGCTGACTGAATTAATCAGACAGATAAAGGGACGATGGCGACCTTTTCGCTTTTTGGTTTGCGCAGAACTATCTCGACTCGGCGGGGGAAGGATGCTGATGTAAGTTTTATTTAGGCCATGGCTAGTACAGGCAGGGGTTTTCTCTGCAAGTTATTGTGCCTAAATGAACTGACCAATTTGGAGCCCTTGGACGTTTCAAGATTAGATTTGATTAATTTACGATATAAGAAAATAATAGTATAAAGCATTAGTCAGTTATACAAGATTTTTGCATCATGATCGTCGTATAAATCCAAACTTAAATAATAATAAATGTTATAATGTCAGACACAGAAATAAACACGTAATAATTCATCTCATTACCCAATCATGATGGTGGTCACAAAATGAAGAGATAATTATTGTATGAGATTTTTGTTTTCATCTAAAATTACAACAAAACAACATGACATTGTTTTATCAACCATCAAACTTTATATATTATGCTCAGAACAAATTCCACTATGTTCAATAAATTGCTAATGGAAGATTAATAATAAATCTGATAGAGCGTTAATAACTGTTAACAATTAGCTAAGCTTGGTGAAATTAGGCCTAAATATAACTTCGCTCGCGAGTAAGTAATAAAGACATATTTCCTTTTTTGGATTTAGCGGAGTTGCGTATAAAGTATCCTATCTAAGGTAACCAAACCATCCCAACCATCCGAACCACCAAAAATGGTTCTACCAAAAATTTTCTTTCTTTCTTCTTCTTTTCGTTCAGCCGTTTTGACCTAAAAAAGCCGCAAACATTTTTCAGCCGAAAGATGGCGCAGTTATCAATGTTCATACTTTTTAAGACATTTGTAGTTCGCGCTGGGACATCCTCATTGGACTGTCCTCTATATTAGAGTTGAGACGTGGACAATACGGGTTCGAGACAGAGGATAGATGCTTTGGAGATGTGGTGCTGGAGACGCGTGATGAGAATACCCTGGACTGCCAACCAACAAATCAATCCTCTCGCAAAAAAAAATCAAAACCTGTGTATCCACAATATGCCACTAACGAATACTTCGTATTTTGGCCACATAGTGCGTAGAAGAAATGAAAGTCTGGAGAAGTTTATCATAGTTCCAAACACGAATGGCAAATGAGCTCGAGGCCGATCTCCAACCAGATGGACAGATCAACAGTACTCATCTTCCTCCAAGTTTTGCTCAGTCGTAACAGTGCACAGAACCAGATGGAGGCAAAATCATCCACTCCAAGGTTATACTACCCGATGATGACCACGATCCTCAGTCACGAGGGAACGACAAGAGACAAGGAGATACCTCTGCAAGACAACTGGATTTTATCATTTAATGTGTGAACTCCTTTTTCGCGAACGAAGTTGGATGCTTTCTAATACAGAAATAAAGATATCAATCAAGAAATAAATAGGTACAGCAATAGGAGTTTGATCATTAATGAACAACTTAATGTTACATCATCACCGTTGTTACGTGTTTTTCTATCTCTAGAAATCATATTCATGGTATAAATAGGGCAGTCCGTTATGGACATCTCACTTCTCTACCCCGTTCCAACTGGGGTTGAGCGGTTCCATATCAACTTACTTCCGCAGTTCTTGTGCCTTGCGCAGTGCGTCCTCCCCACCTCTAAGTGGCCGGGATGGCATTCCCGTTTTTAGGTTTGTGCTCCCCCCACTAAATCCGATTACTGGTCAGGAGGTAAGCCAGACCTATCCAGTTCAGTCTGGTTCTAAAAAAAAAGCTGTCTGATGTTGATTTGATGTGTTTCCATTCTAATATTTTTGTTAAAACTGCAAAATATGCGCATGTGAGCACAATTTACTGTCACCTCTAACCAAGACAATATTTAACCGAAAAGCAAAAAAACCTATTTTAATCTGTATAAACAACTCGATTTTATGAGTGAAGTGACTTTTTCCCGCCTTCTAGTACTGAAACAAAGGATATCGACGAAGAAACTTTTTTCTAATTAATAAAAAAAAATCGAACATCCAACGTTTACATTATACATATCCGTGTTTTAGCTTACGACCGCGACCTTTCCGCGCCCGCCGTCGACTGAATACTGATGTACTGCTTCAAATTCAGGGCGGGTGTGGAAGCTACTCTGCCTGTTATTGTTTTAAAAATGTTTAATATACCTGGTGATATTTATTGTAGTCAAATATTAAACTAGTACCGGGTATGATGAAATAAGGATTTCTGTAAGAAGGCCGCAAGGGCACTTTTACAAGTCTTACTCTACGGCATTACCCAACAGGAGACTAATGTTGAGAAGAAAGCTGAAACATAGTCAACAGTCGATAAAATTTCAATAGTTAGTCATTTGATGCTTAGTATGCAGTAGAGATGGTCATTAAGAGAGAGTGTATAAACAAATAAAAGCAGCCAAGAGCATGTCCAACCATGCTCAGTGTAGGGTTCCGCAGCCGTTCATAAAAACGATATGAAAAATTGCACTACTAAAAGAGCGTATCTTCACGGCACGGCACTTACAGCGTTTTGCTCAGAAGCGCAGTATTTTGGCAATAACTCAAAAACGGTATAACTGATCATGTTGAAAATAATTTGCGTTAAAAATATTTTTAAAGTGTTATCTTATTAATTTTTTTTACATTTTTTGGACTTACTGGTAAGAAAAAAGAGAGGGACGGGCGACACAATTTATTCAACTTTCGGAGCAATTATTTCCGAAAATTTATTTTTTTCTCGGTTAGGCACATGTTTGGTGTGCCCCCCATAGAAAATTTGTTTTTGTTATTTAGCTTTCAAAGTAAGTAGCGACTTATACAAGACACCTATAATTTCATCAATATACATCGTGTAGTTTTTGAGTAAATTGCCTGTGACATACGGACGGATGGACGGACCGACGGACGGATGGACGGACGGACGGACATGACGAAACTGTAAGGGTCCCGTTTTTGCCATTTTGGCTACGGAACCCTAAAAACTGCCGTGTCATACTGTGTTAGTATTAACTCAACCAAAATATAGGGAATGGCAATTAAAGAAAAAAATAACGGTGTATATCACCTTTTACTTTTCTACTGGTATTAGAACAATAGTTACCGTGATCGGAGTTTACGATCGGCGCTAACGAGTATCTCGTATTCAGGATAGTCAGTGCACCTCTCTCGCACGCGCAAATAGTGCGAAAGAGATAGACCGTCGTCGAGCGCTCGATAGTCGCTCGTGCCGAACTCATGGTAGGCGTACAGATATAAGCCAGCTATGAATAAGCACAATGTTAATCCAACTAACACAAATTTTAAGATACTACTAATCTCAAAAAAACAGGACTCAATCCATTGTAATTAACCGAGCGAGCGTAGCGAGTCTTCGCTCTCCGTCTCCGTTTCAGCTTTGGGAAAAATGTTTTCGTATGTCCGTCCGTCCGGCGGATGTCTGTCTGGCTGTTCTCCTTTACAGGTCGCAACTCTCAACTCATTATCGTAAAATATTGTGAGTATTTCCAGTGGCGTGGCGTCCATATAAGCAAATTCCCACCGGGTTGCCCCAGGAACGACTTTTTCTTTAAATATGAGTAAATGAATACGCTTCGGCTTCCCTTGTAATTTTCCTGACGGCACCAGTCGATCCAGTGTTTGATTTTGTTTCAAAATGGCGGAGATATGGGTGTTCAAAGACTCGCGAGATCTACCGCGCATTGAACCACTATATAAGTAGTAGTATAAATGCGAAAATTACTCTGCATGTCTGTCTGTCTGTTACCTTTTCATGCTTGATGAAGATGAAATTTAGTATGAACTTTGTTTGAGAGCCTGGAAGGTTAATAAGATAGGTTTTATCTCAGAAATCATCCCTTTTTGTATCTACATATAAGTCAATGGAAACTTTTTGTATATATACTCCCTAAAATAACGCTGAAATGGAATTTTCAAATGGAAAAGTTTACGGCAAACTCATCGGACCCGCGGGTGAATTATTATCTATACTTACTATTTTATAAAGTGGTAAGGTATTTAAAAAAAACGAAAAAAACATTTTTTGTATGTTTGTATGTATTCGTTGTGGCTTCACCACGCCAAATAGCTTAAACAGCTTTCAAATATTTTTGGCACCCGGATAGCTGGGTACCCACAGATGTTTATATTGTACTTTTTACCCGACTAAGCTGAAAAAAGGGGTTACGACTTTTTCTCCTCCACGAACGAAGTTACGGGCAACTTCTAGTAATTTATAGTGACCGGCCTAGACCCAAAATTTATTCTTAACACCTACCGTTAAGAATAAATTTTGACCTAATTAGGTAGTGGAGTAGCGAAAAGGTTTTTAACTAGTGAGTGTTGCCAATGATGACATACGGCACTGAGACGTGGTCACTCACAATGGGCCTCATAAGAAGGGTCAAAGTCGCTCAAAGGGCAATGGAGCGAGCTATGCTCGGAGTCTCCTTGCGTGATCGAATCAGAAATGAGGAAATCCACAGAAGAACCAAGGTTGTCTACATAGCTCAAAGAGATGCTAAACTTAAGTGGCAGTGGGCGGGGCACATTGCTCATAACCGATGGCCCCTGTGGCAGAAAGGTTTTCGAGTGGTGACTGCGTACAGGACGACGCAGCGTAGAGAGGCCCTAGGAGGAGGTTGGATGAGGGCGGCGCGCGACCGGCCGTTGTGGAGATCCTTGCAGCAGTGGACGTCCCTGTGCTGATATGATAACGATGATGATGTAGCGAATATGTTACTAATTTAATTACTCGCGTACATCGCGAGAGAACGTTTAAGGTATATCAATGGAACACAATTAGAGTACATGCATGACATTTTTATCGCTTTTCTTAACAAAATGTCAAAATACTGTTAAACGATATCAAAATGTGAAATGAAAAATAAAATCTGCCAAGCAATACGCATGATATAGGCATTTTAAACTACGAAATCGACGGCGATAGAGAGGTCCGACTAGGTACTGTTACGTCATAGTGCAATCCGGCCATATAAACTCAATATTTAATTCTGTTTTGATTGAAAGAGATCTGGCCGAAGACCTGTTGAGCGTTCTAGGTACCAATATGGGGCGACATAGTCCAGAGGGACCTAATTGAGTTCCAGACCGTCTCTGACTGGGTATAAAACAGGGAAGCCTGGCGGCCTTTGGTGTCGGAGGCTAAGATCCACCTCGGGTCGGCGCAATAAGAGTAAGTAAAAGAGTAAGTAAGTAGAAAGAGATAGAATGAAATATTCAATGGCTTATATCTTGGTAATTTTTCTAGTTATTTGAAAAAATATTCTCGTCTACTGTTTATTACATGAATGAGCTTTTAATAAAGCAAAAATAAAAATTCATGCATATTCCCTATTAGAAGCAATTTTAAAGGCACAAAAACATTGGGTCGTTTTTTACGTCCAACCCAAAAATGATGGATGGGTGCAAACGCTTATAAAATGAGCAAAAAGTGAACCCGTTTTTTAAGTTTCAGAAAAGCACACAATTAATTGTGTATTGTTCTGTTAAATAAGGAGGAAAAATATATAAAAAGTGTATCTGCAAATAAAGGTGCGTCCACACTTGTATCATTTGCTCGTATCCGATCACACTGCTTGGACGCTCATTGTCGGCGCAGCGATCATGCCTTGCTTGACCGATCTAAGTGTGTGATACGCGTAGCAACATGAATTTCGAGCGATCGGATCGGCGCAACGTGCAAACGCGTGATCATGACACGCGATCATGCTACGGGACGAAGATCTGTTCGGGCAAATGATACAAATGTGGACGCACCTTATGATTATTGTGATTGTGAATTGGTCGACAATTCCATGGGGTTTAAGCCCGTCGCATACGAAGCATTAATATAAATAAATATACCGAAATAATTCACGTTCTTAAATATAACGCATATTCTATACTATAAGAAGTAAAAAATATATTGTGACTGTTGTGTAGCTGTGGCTTCATCACGCCAAAACGGCTAAACTGATTTCAACTAGTTTTGGTACTAGCTTGTCATCCATATGTCAATAGTAAAAAAGAGGGTTATGATTTGAGCTAGTTAGATATATTATCCAGACTATTTAGTAGGTAATGAAAATATATATCAGAAGAAGGTACCCGCAAATTCGTAATCGGACGAGAAAAAAATCACACCTCTCTTTTTAGGGTTCCATAGCTAAATGGCAAAAACGGAACCCTTATAGTATAGTTTCGTCATGTCCGTCCGTCTGTCTATCTGTCTGTCTGTCCGTCCGTCCGTCCCAATGCCACTGGAAATAATTGAAAATATGGAATATAATTTTAGGGGGGCACTCCGTACCTACATGTAACCGAAACTGAAAAAAAGTGCGTTGTGCTTGTCCATAACTGAGGACATGAGGACTATATATATATATATATATATAAGCATATATATACATATAGCTTCACGGCAATAAAACCTTCGTAACGGTGATGCTGAATTTGTGCGGCTGTAAAAGACTCATTTTACAGAGATACTGAGATATTTATTTCCCACTTTACTCTTCTACAGTAATCTCAATATATTTCAGAATTAACTTTTAAGTGAGGGTTATATTTTCGAAACATAAAGAAATACTCATAAATTTAAATGACAGGAGGATTCGGGAGTACTTCATTATATTTTTTCCAAACATACAATTTGGAGAAATGCAATAAAATGGTAGATGGGTTCATTTTAAAATGTTTTCATGCATTACTGCAAATTGCGAGAAATGAAGTTTTATGATGCTTATTTCCTCGATTCGAAGACGGAAGGCATTAATATTAAAAATCAAATTTATTTTGTTTTAAATGTGTTTTCGTACAGTTATATATGGTGATAAAATTATTTTATGACAAACCATTCGATGGCTGTTATACCAGAGATTGTGATCAGAGAGTACCAATGTACATATTGAAATAGCATAGAAGATATATAGATTAGGACCTTCTGTAAAAAGGTTGTGCGCTATTTTTTTTTTTCATGAAAATCATGTTATTTCTAATGTCAACAGTTCTTCAATTCGAACAAAGTAAATAGTATTAAAATAACACCTTTTCATATTACAATGACATATTAATCTCATGGACCACGAGGAAGATCGCCTATGAGATGGACTGATCAGATAAAATGGCTCATCATCACTACACGAATGCATGAGGAAGGCAACCATCAGAGAAGAATGGCGGCGTGTTGTGTAGCTTACCACCAACACCTGAAATGATGACCACAACAAAATTAATAGCATCAAAACTCTTGGCAGAGTTGCCAAGAGTTTTGATGCTATTAATGTCGAAATTATCGATTCCTGATGTTCGATTATTTTAATTTCTCACATCTTAAGTCAGATTCAACCGGTTCATTCATTGATTCATTTATTTAATCATTTATAAAACATGGTTTTACACGTCAACTTGTAAATCATGAAACATTAAATTATACACGAGTCGCATTATTATGTAATACAATATAGTTACTAATTATTATTGATTTATTTGTTTGGGCAGCGAACCAGTTAGAGAAGCGCACGCAGTTACACCCGGTTGCATAAGAATTCTTCGACGGAGTAGATCGCGTCATTTCCTAGTTTAGTTTTAAGTTTATTCAAAAAACACCTTGTGCTTGGAGCATTTTTTATCTCATGGGGTATTTTGTTATACATGGTTGGTCCAGTAGTCTGAAGACACTTTTTCGACTTTGCAAGACGTGTGCAGGGTGGACGCAGTTCACCTCGCCGTCTAGTGTTATAATTGTGTGCATCACCACGCGTCGGGAACTGTTCAAGGTTTACTTTCACGTGTTTGGCCACCTCAAGTATATACAGGCTCGGCAGAGTGAGAATTTTGGTTACCTTGAACAGCTCACGGGTGGGGCGATCCCATGGTACTCCATATATGATACGTATTGCACGTTTTTGAAGTCTAAACGGTCTGTTCCAGTCTGCAGCGTTAGCTCAGAGATCTATGCCATATGTTAAGAGAGAATGGAAGTAGCCGAAATAAGCTTTCCTTAAGTTTGAGGGATGTAGACTAGGGTGCAGCCTACTGAGTGCAAAACAAGCGGACGACAAACGATCGCAAAGTGAGTCAATATGCGGGCTCCATGTTACACCAGAATCTATTATAAGGCCTAGGTATTTTACAGTGTCGACCTGTGGTATGATTTGGTTATTACATGATATATTTAAGTCGTGCGTCTTCTTACCCCGCAGGCTAAATTGCATAATGTGCGTTTTATCGACATTCAGGATCATGCCATTCACTGAGAACCAAGATGCAACGTCATTAATTACTTTTTCAAGTTTTATTTTCAGTTCATGCTGATTAGGAGCCGAAACAATTACACAACCATCGTCGGCGAACATCACAAACTCAGCGTCGTCAGTGGCGGTCGTGAAATCATTTATTAGTATTAAAAACAGGTTATTACCTATGACGGAACCTTGAGGGACCGCACAGTCACCTAGCTCCAACAGGTCAGATCTCTAACGGCAGACTGAAGTTAATTGCTTACGGTCCTTGAGGAGGGAAGCAATTATATCCTGGAAGGTACCAGTAATGCCATAGTGATCCAATTTCGCTAAAATGAGAGAATGGGTGACCAGCTCGAAGGCGCGCGACAAGTCGCAGAATATGGCTACCACCGGTCGCGCGGCGTCGAGGTGACCGGTCACCCAGGCCACGACGTCACGCGCCGGGTCGACGGTCGACCTGCCGGGTTGGCAGGCGTATTGTTGCGTATTTACCAAATTATTTGCATGAAAGTGAGACATTAACTTCCTCTGGAATCCTTGTTCCTTCCGCACCGCCTCTCAAGCCTACTCCAACACACACATCATCATCATCATTATCATCAGCCACCTCCATCCACTGCGTGACATAGGTCTCTCCCATGGCATGCCACTGAGCTCGGTTTTCCGCCTTTTGTTTCCAATCGTCACTTTTCTTATGTGTCGTCGCTCTACCTAGCTGGAAGGCCCTGCACTACGTTTGCCAAGACGCGTTCTCCACCCCAGAACACGTTTGCCCAAACGGTTGTCAGTTCTACGACAGATGTGACCGGCCCCCTGTCACTTGAGACTGCTAATCCTTTGAGCTACATCGATAACTTTGGTTTTCTGTCAGATCACCTTATTTCGGATCCGATCCTTCAGAGATATTCCGAGCATAGCTCTCTCCATAGCTCGCTGAGCGACCTTTAATTGGTTTACCAATCGCACCGTCAGTGTCCACGTCTCGGCTCCATATGTCATAACTGGTAGGACGCACTCATTAAAGACTTTCGTATTTGAGTTTTGCGGTATTGAGGACGAAACGTTGACGAAGTTTTCTAAACGCTGTCCAGCCCAGCGGTATTTTTTTATAGGAGTCTGTCTCTCTCGAAGTTATTTCCAACCAACGGAAAAACGGAGGAGGTTCTTAAGTCGACGCGTATTTTTTTTTAAAGTATGACCACGCATAACTTTTTACACACACGCACACTCCAAAAAAAGTTACTGAACAAGTAGCAAAATCTTCGAAGACCAGCTTATGTCTGACGACATTGCACAACTCTGGGCTACTTGTAAACTTTATTACATTAAGACAGTCTCACGTACGCCTCCGTCAGTACGTCATACACGCGGAAAGAATACCTACATGTACAAACCGAAATAACATCTGTCTATATATAGCGATGACAACAACCGCAATCTTATCAGCCGCCAGAGTGTCTGCCATATCCGATTAGAACGAGCGTATCGAGTACATGGAACGTTTCTGCTTTCCTTTCGAGGCATTTTATTGTTAGGTTAGTTTGAGTCTTTTATATGCTGCCTTTTATGGTAGGGATGAGGCTACTTTTCAAGGATGATATGCGAGCTAAACGGTGAGCTAGGTCAAAGAAAACTTTGAAACCATGTCACCACGTAAGCGGTGTAGCGGAGCGAGTAAGATGCGTTGATAGTTAACCAAAGGAGCCAATGATGGCAAATCACATCAAAGGAAAATTGTGCCTCAGACGCCACCACGTCATATGCTATGCATACGGTATCATACAATGGGTTTATAGGTTGGTATTGTGAAGGTGTTAATCCTCCACGATGAATACGAGACAGTCAGGCCGTATGTAAAAGTAGTACATATTTAAATTAAAAACGACTGTCTCGTACCAGCTTTATGTTAGTAGTACCTTAGTGGTAAGACAGACGTTGAATACAAAAGTATAAAACTCGTACCAGCTGCTTTTAATTATTCTACCATCTGAGCTCATCCGTCACAGTATGTGACACACAGTTTCCCGCCAATACGCTCGGCGCTCAAAAGGTTAACATCCATACCTCCCATTTTTAGCTCGACATACAAAAATATAGGGTTGCCTCTATGTCGCATATTTTTGTTTGTCCGAAACTATTTTAGCATAACAGACTTGGCATATTCAGTTTTCGACGAATGGTAATGTGGCAGAAACCGTATTTGGCATAAGTTCTAACTTACCGAAAATTTATTTGTCCGAAATTGTATTCGCATACTATTGTTTAGGCCGATTATATTTACGAATAATTTGGTTTAGCATAATGTTACTTGGCATATTATCTATTGTCCGAATCTATGTTGACATACTGCTACAAGAAAAGCGGGTTAAGTTAGGTTAGAACTGCATCCCTCGCAAAGAGGAACTGCTAGCAGAAAAGTAGGTTAGATTAGGTTAGAATTGCGTCCTTCGCAAAATCGATCTGCTAGCAGAAAAGCGGAGCGTCAAAATGGGTCAAAAACCGAAAACTGTAGGTGAGGTTAGATTTGTATTAAGACCATGTTTAGCGGAGCGAGCGGAGCGTCAAATGATGAATAAAAAATAAATGATGAAATAATGTATATATGAATGTAGCCAACAAGGTAAGCAACCTGAAGTGGCAATGGGACCTGCCCGTTAGTATCGAAACGTCCATAGTTCGAAGAACCGATGGCCGTTGGGGCAGAAAGGTTCTCGAGTGTAGGTCGCGGACCGGCAAGCGCAGTATGGGAAGGCCACCCGCAAGGTGGTCGGACGAACTGATTAGGGTTGCGGGAACTCGCTGGATGCGGGTCGCCTCTATACGGCCAATGAAATCTATTGAGGAGGCCTGTGTCCAGCAGTGGATGTCCTATGGCTGAAATGATGATGATGATGATAAAAATATAGTTTCGCTGAGCCCGTTTTTACCAGTACTCAGCTGAGCATTGAGCTTAACACATATCCGGTGAAAAACCAGCCTTATGCCGGCACCACACTGCGCCATATTCGTCAAACATTTGTTTTGCATCTCTTTTGTTTTCTATGTCAAATGAAAGGGAGACAACACGATTGTTCGGCGCATACGGCGCAGTGTGGTTCGAACATTAGATAATAGAGGCGCGATGGCCACTGGATGGCATGCGTAGTCGGAAATCACAGACGGAGCTATATTATACCGAAATGTATTATACATAGCAAGGCATGTTGCGATATATTTTTCCATACTAGTTAGCAGTCCGCTCACACGCATTAATATATATTAGGCAAGTTATCCATTCATGAACGGTGTCAAGCTTTTCTGATGGCGCCCTGGGTAGGTATACGCCCAATATTTTGGGGGCCGTTGGTCCCTGACTATTAGAACTTCAAACTGACATGAAACCCCAATATTTAAACCTTCACGCTAATATTCTGGACAGATTGGCCGTAATTTAAAAAGAAGATGTTTTTAAATTAAGAGTCCCCGGTAAGCTCGGTTCTCCATACAAAAGTAGTTACGCTCTCATTTTAAAAGGACTAGCTAGTTTGCTCTGAAACTTTAAACTTAGAAAAAGGTAAGGTATCTGCAGGCCTGTAATTAATTTATGTAGCTTCAGATACTATAGTAAAAAAAAAATTAAGTTTTTCATACAAAACTAGTTTTTGCTGTATTTAGTTTGTTTTATAAACTGGAGCCATATAAACTAATTACAGGCCTAGATATACCTCATGGCATTATATATGGAAAGTTTCGTTACAATCCAACACGTAGATTTAAAATGAGAACGAAACTCCGTTTGTATGGGAAGGTGAAATTCGGCCGAGCTTGCCGGGGACTCTTAAGGATGTAGCGGATATCTGTCAGACATTTTGTTATTAGGTTAGTCGGTAAGCAACGTTTCAATAGACAAGTTCTAAAACTACACTGCCATTTTATTTATTACTACGTCTGAGCATCCCCCACAGTAGCGTCAAAGAAGTGGTATGTATATACAGGGTGGAAAGTCACGACGATCGTTTCCGCAAGGGGGGGTTAGTTTACGTGATGGAGAATCGATTTGTAACATTTAGATTTTTGATACGAACACTAAGTAAAAATATTAAAATTCATAAATGTTCTCCTTAGTGACAACACCCTTCTATAAAACATACTATCTACCTACCATCACACAATTGTAATATTGACTAGGAAATATTATGGGTAATGTTGTTTTGATAAATGTCACTGACCCTTGTATTATTGTTAAATGTTACTGAACCTAATGAGGGTTGTCACTTGCAGTATTTTGCATTAAAAGTTAACTGCCTGTAACTTCAAAACGCTTACAAATACGAGCCTAGTTTCATTAGAGGAAATACAGTACAAAATATAAACAATCCCCCTTATGCGGAAAGGATCGTCGTGCGTTTCTACCTTGTATATTTCAGTTTATTAAACATTTTTTTTTTGTTTATAATGTCAGAAAGTAACAGGATTGGATTGATCATGTTCTTAGGTAGCGATAATATCGATTATAATATGTAGATAAACTTTTTCTACTTAAAGATACTTACTATGTTATAACTACTTGTATTGTTCATGAGTGGCAACTCTACGCACCGGGAGAAGCAGCGTGGTGTCTCCCACAACGTGGACCGGTGACCTGGTGAAGATCGCAAGAGTATGCTGGATGCGGACGGCGCAGCACCATTCACGGTGGCGCTTCTTAGGAGGCCTATGTCCGGACGTCTTTTGACTATGAAATGTTTGTAATTTGCCAAATAGCTACACACTAGCCGTGTGCAACATTGGATGTTATTCAAATAATTGGGATGATAGTTATTAAGTAAGGATTGAATAGGCATGATGCTGGTGCGGCGGCTTCGTCTGCTGAGAGCCTCAAACGCCGTAAATATGCTGCAATCGGCAGCAGTTAGTTGTTTACGGCGTTTGGGGTAGAAACTCTGGGGCCATGGGGGCCTAGCGCGCGTCGACTTTTCAAGGAACTGTCGACGCGCCCTATAGACGACACACGTGACCAGAGGGCTGGCCACTATTTCGCCCAGCGCAGCATTGCCATCCAACGTGGCAGTGCGGCCAGCCTTCTGGGCACACCCCAGCGAAAGGGATTTAGGGGAATTTTTTTATTTGTAAATACGTAGGTAGATCCGTAGAGTAGTTTTATATTTAATTTATAATAGTCTTATCCATTACTGTTTTTTATATGCTATTGTGTTATCCGTCAGTTAGATAATACAAAAATATTGGACAATAAAAATTTACTATTTCAAAATAATAAAAAAATAGTCAGATAAATCGCATTAAAGTTTATAGAATGGGGGCTCGTGACGTCACTCCTAGGTAAAATGTGTACTTAGGACGTCACGCGACATTTTGACTCAATGTAACGCTTTCATTTTTTGATTACGTAAAAAAGAAAAATAAGTCTCCAATATAATATAATCCAACATGTTTTATTAATCTACAAGACGGATTTATTATTATAATTTAGTCATCATCCCTATATTCTTATGAGAAATTCCATGCGTATAGTCGCATTTTATTATATAAGTACTGGAAGGTGCCGACTTCGTTAACGGAGGAGATATCATAACCATCTTTCTTCTTCAGCTTAGTTGGGTAAAAAGTATAACCATCAGTGGATGCCCAGCTACCCGTGTACCAAAAATCGTTGAAATCAGTTTAGACATTTCGGCGTGATGAAGCCACAACCACAGATACAAACATACAAAAAATTAAAACAAAAATCATTTTTCTAAATCTAAAATAAAACGTATCACATAATTCTTTTTTATATCCTCAATGTACAGACATTTCATTTATACAACTTAATAATAGTATAGATATACCTGCCTGTTCTACGATATTCTATACTTACTTCATGCTTATTCATACTAACTCCATGATACTTATTGCACACTTACTCATGAGGGCTCGTTGAACGTTGATTTTCAGCATGAAGTTCGATGGAAGATGGCAAAGACAGGATCACCGATGGGTAAGTATTTTATTTAGCATTTTGCACATCTTATGTATCCCTCAAACTTAACCAAAGGCAAGTAACATTATTCAGCTTAATCGTGGTCTAGACAAAACTGCTATGGTTGAGTTTGATCTCGTTATTTTAAACTTTAGTGTGACAGCTAAAATGCTATAAACTTTTCACGCTTACTTCAATGCAAGGAATAGGGAATATGCAAGAATGTTTATTTTTGCTTTATTAAAAGCTCATTCATGTGACAAATGGTAGACAAAAATAATTTTTCGAATAACGATGAATATAACCAAGATATAAGCCATTAAACATTTAATTTTATCTCTTTCTAGCAAAACAGTATTTAATATGGAGTTTATACGGCCGGCGTAGACGTAACAGTACATGTCGGACCTCTCTGTCAAATCGTTATCTAATTAGTAGTTTAAAATGCCTACATCATACGTATTTCTTGGCCGATTTTAATTTTAATTCCACTTTATGAAATCATTTTTACGGTGTTTTGATATTCTGTTAAAAAAAAGGATAAAAAAATTCATGCATATACCCTATTACCAGACTACCTTTGTCAGAATGAATAGCTTGAAAAGTTATTTTGTGACGCTCCCATGGTCTGCAGGCGACGGGGGGAAAGACAGCGGGGGCGAGTAAGAAGAGTGCGCGCGGCAGGGTCATCTTGCTCTGCCGCGCGCACTTCTTCAAATCTAATATGTCTATGCATATGAATATTGTGTTGTAGGTTCTGTCAATTAATAATTAAATTCAATTGGTAGCATAAAGGGGAAGTTTCAAATTGAAAATCTGGTAGTTTTAAAAAACTGGATGATTTATTTTTACCATATAATAATATATATTCATTATTGAAACAAAGTACGATACAAAATGTACACGTTTGCCTTAAATCCATAACTACAGTATTATTATTCATACTTAACAGTTTAAAAGACTACGTACATATATGCAATTATAGTAAGTATCTTAAGAAATACACGTCAATAATTTATACAACGGACGAGGGGGGGAAATGCCGGATTACCACACTACCCTCGACAATAACTTATAAATACAAATAAAAACCTCTTAAACTATTGCCGGACAAAAGATTTATAAAATACAACCCGCATGGGCCATCTTTGATTCGTTCGAGAGTACGTGCGTTGTTTTCCATCTTAACTTAAATCTGACCACTAATATGTACAATACTTTAGAACCAATTACAGTTGAAAACAACATATCCCCTTTATTTGGTTAGCCGAATGACAACGGTTAGCGCACTACAAGAGATCCATCGGTAACGGTTTCTAAGAGCTTCATTTTTCTTTTTGGTATAAATTGAATTATAAAATCAGGTATCAACGATATAAAGGCCACTACGATCATCGAAGGTAAAGCAACGAGGCTTGGTGCTCCTCTCAACACAAATGACGAAGAGTTTAAAGACTTTAGAAACAAAGTACATGTTCTAAATCTTATTAAAGACTAGAATGGTTCGGAACACACAGTACGGCGTGAGTTACAAATTTCCAAAATCCTTAACGAAATGTGGCCTTAAGAAGTTAATTATTAACAAGATATTTACATAGTCCAATGGCAAAACAATGAAAATAAAGCGTCAGAAAAAATAATCACGTCAGAGAATGTTATCAGTCGAATTCAGTATATTTATTAAAGCCATGCTTTCTAGCTACAAAAGTAGGATTAAGTTTGGCATATTATACTTTTCAAAAGATTTCAGCAATCAATGTTTAAGCACACCAATTTCAAAGTATACATATGCGGTAATACTATAAAATTACCTTAACAGTACTTGATAGAGTTTAGTGGACCATTTTTATCAACATTTTTGTTCCTAATAAATTTGATGAACGAAATCGTATTTACAGAAAAACAACTGGAATAAAGTCGGAATCGAAAATATTAACAACCTCCTTTACCATGCTTAGAAAACTCATTCGAGTTGCAACGATTTGAACACTACGCGAAATATTTAAGCGTCAAAAAGATTTTGATCGTATCATTAAGTTTTAGTGACAGAAACAGAATCAACTGTGTCTATGCACAGGTTTTTATTTAATTTTATTTCTTACATCCCTAGTATCAATATCTTTCAATACACGTCTTGCTCCTACTATCTTGTACAGACAAATGGACTTGGAAAGATAATAGTGAACGAAATGTTCAAAGTAAACTTGAAAACTAAAATCTTCAAAATTGATCACGTCTATTACTGCAAGTATATCTGTTACTTAATTATAATCATTAATATCTAGGACCTATAATCGTTTAACCTATGTTAGTTCCTTGACTCAGATTGTGCGAAATTTTTTGTTTGTTTTATCATTATAATTAGTTTTATCGTTATACCAATTATCATTAATGACACAGCTACGTCAACAACGAATCGGATAATAACATTATTATTACAATAATATGCATCCACTACAGATGTTGATATACAATACAAGGGTTATTTGTGTTTAATTTTAACCATCTTATAGACACCAATTAGATACCAGTTAATATTTTAATAAGGTTACATGATGTGCTGGGCAGGACGACGAAGAAAACAAGGGACAGTTTCGTTGTATCTCAGACGAAATGGAAACAATTCTTACGATAGAAGAGACTTATCAATTAAATCAACAATCGTGATACATACATATGATACAGAGAGATATAATTACGATTCAATTTTCAAACACATAACATAACGAGAATATTTTCAACTTTTCAGTTCTGTGAGTAAATCACTAACATTTTGATCAATCGCATGTACAAATCACTAATTATAAGAGTTTTTATTTTACATCGTTATAGTTAGGGAGGCCTATCTGTGGCTATATTCGGGTTCACCTACTTGGATGTCAAGCCCAAAGCTGTTAAATGAAGAACAACAATTGTTAATTACATATAACCTACAACAACTAACTACGTCCTCTATGATATTTATTTTTGAGACGCATATTTATACCCTCTAATTTTTCTCACAGTATCGCTTTATTTTGACGTTTATTATTAACAGTTTCAATAGGTACTTATTTACACGCAATAAATGTATATATACCTTCAATTACAAGATGAGCTACGAAGGAAAGCCTGATTCAAAGCAAAGGATCAAACTCTAAGGGGCATACCAAGGAAGGCATCAAAAGTTTTACATCTAAATATTAAAAAGAAACATTAAACCCTGATAATTCCAATTCAGAACCACAACAAGAAGCGCTATTTACGACATTAAATTCGATGTTATGTTTATATCGATATCTCGGGGTCATTTGTTGTCCCACCTCAATCTATTGTTATCAAAATTATTCTTAGATTTTGTAGCAATAGATTGGAGGCGGCGAACTACTCCTCACTAATCAAAATCACTAGTGTTGTTTTTTCCGTCATGGTAATACTATCACCATCGCTATTGTTTTTATTCTGGTTTGGTTTAAAATCTAGGATCGCTTTGATAAAATCTGTATTTATGATAATTAGTTATCTTCATTAGTTGAGGAAATATTAACATCTAAATTTGAGCGTTGGTTATCTCTCTACTCTTCTATAAGACTTTTAAGTATTGCTTTTTCTCGTTGGATTTTGTATTTTTGTTACGATTTTGTATTTGGTACAGAAATAAAAGCAGCAGCGTATAAAAAAAAAAAAGGAAAAACTTAGCATTAATAATATGAAATACGAAGATTAAATCCAGATCAATAACGCGATGGAAACAATATTATTGTCAAAATTTTGAAAATTATGGAGGGACGTTTTACGTAGCAAAAATATATTTTACAATGACCTTTAAGAAATTACCGCAACATTCTAGTTTATTACACATGAAATAATTTCTTCAAGATCGATGTTTATTATTAATGAAGCGAAACTAGTAGAAAATGCAAATCTGGCGTTAAAGGAAATCTTAAACGTAGTTTATAATATATTATTAGATATTTTGACAGCATCTACAGACCACTACGCGCTTAAAATTAGTTGTTGAGCATCACTAAAATATACATTGAAGAGTTCCAAGACAATATTAGGCACAATTTTTTTTTTATTCCCTTTTCATTATTATAAAGTATTATTAATATAATAATATCGCCCTAGAACACACAAGACAGTTAAACTTACAGTTTCGCAGTTACATTAATGTATAGATAACATGTATTTTATGCATTTTTAAATAATTGGATTTCATAGACACTTACTAAGTTATACATGAACTCGTTTTTTACATATATATTTATAAGAATATAATAATATTGGTAAAGCATTTTCTCCCACAACGGATCCCTTACTTTATGAAGGACACAGATATCCTACAAATATTGATTTCACTTGAAATAGTATTTTTTAGAAGGATCAATCTTAAATGACTCTTATGACTGCGGAATTATCTTGTAAACATTACCTTCTAACTAACTGACACCATTTTCAATGAATTGACAGACTTTAGCGACAATTTACAATTTAGCTTTTGCGTTAGTGTGGGACTCAGGCGCATCATATTTATCAACGTCATCAACGTTGTCATGTTATCAGTTGTTGCATCATCGACGTCATTTTCTTGACGACCAGATTTCCACAATAACGCAAATTATCAAAAATAGGTACATAGTGAATCTATTTATACAAAATGCTAATGAAACTCTTTGCAATTCGATTGTTTAATGGAAAAAAAAACTCCTACAATTGAATTCAGATCAAAACATATCTAAAAAGTAAATGCCTATAAACTTTAAAGTAATCGTTAGTTAACGTTTGATCCAAACGAAGTAAAGAGAATGAAACGAAGCATCAAACCCAATTACAAAGAGCTTCCTCAGCGGTGTATAATCATGACCAGTTAAAAAAATTAAAATTCTGAGAAGCTAGCGCGGCTAAAACTAATCTATAGCGATATCAGTCTCCACTAGAACCTTATAATTTAGAAAATCCATAAAGTAAATCACAGAGTTTGAAATAGCAAAACATTTTGAGTGAAACCTGACACATTTGTCGAACCGACTTATTTTCACCGTCCCGCGATACAATACATCCCTTTATTGATATGTATCTTTCTATAGACGTTTGAGTTCAAAAGATTTGCGTGAAGAAAGAAAGAGAAAAGTGTCCCTTCGCATCAATCTTGGGTGCCGTCGTTACTATACATCTTTTAATTTCATGCCTTACCATTGAACAGAGATTATATCTTACCTTAACATTCTAACATACATAATAGCAATACCAACTCGAATAGAAATCTCACCCGCGAGCCCCTACCTAGACAGACAAAGTCGCGTGGCAAAATTAAATCTTACAGCTGCAAAAAGCGCCTGCGCGACCGCATACAAAGGACCGCGGTAGGGGCTCTACTCGTTCTATAACATTCTCAAAATTCCCGCACTCCGAAATTCTTTCAATGACATACCGATTAGCTTCCGACATAAAAAATATAACTCTCAAACTATCACCTACGAGTGCATCAAAGTATAATGTGAACTTACGTACAGTAAATGGAACGCAAGACAAACATGACTATTCTAGTCTTATTTTTCTATTAATCGAATGATACATAATTATTTCATCTAACACTTCCAAAGTAAAAATGACGATTGCCCTTAAAGTACAAATTGTTAATAAAATAAAGAGTGAAGTTACTCGCGAACTGATCGGTTCAGAATGCACTAGAAGCCAAGTCGAGTAATGTACACGTATAGAACACGGACGCGACAACCGGCCCGACACCGGGCCGGCATCAACCAGCGACGGAGAGGAGACGGATTCTGTACTGAGATGCATCTGAGACGTGCCGTGATCTTTGGAAATTACCCCCATTAAATTTAAACAAAAGCGACATAAAACGAGAACCAACTCACAGCCTATGTTTTTAAACCCGATACGATAGCGAGCTGACATGAAGCGTCGCTGACAACGGAGCATTCGATCGTATTCTACAAGAAAATAATCAGGAAACCAAAATTAAGAACTCATGAAGAATTCGACCGCGAACGGTTGGTTGATCACTAAAATAAAATTGTTCACCCTCGATCCTTATTACATAACTTTGTACATTGAATCCAAAGCGACACGTCATTTTGGATGTAGGCACTCTCTAGGCGGGGCGGCAAGCGGTCGCCGCGTCGTCGGCCTCTGGTGGGCGGCTCGGGGCCGACCGCATGAGATCAGTGGAACGGCTGCGGCCGTGGCGACCCGCTCGCGCTCTAAGAGGACGTGAGATACGAGGAGAACGTGTGGTCGACCCAGTCGCCCGCCACGCCGATCTCGCTCAGCATATCCGACACGTCCGGCGTGCAGGAGAACTCGAAGTGCGACCCTGACGAGGACGACGCCGTCTCGAACGACTCCATGTCCGTGAGGGCGTCCAGGTCGACCTCGCAGTCCGTCGGCAGCGGTAGAAGGTCGGTGATAGAGTACAGATCCGTGAGATCCGACTGCTCGCGGCGACTACTGTCCTCGTAGAAACAGGCGGACTCGGGAGAGTCAGGCGAGCCGGCGGGCGACGCTGGTAGAGGCAGTAGGGTCGGCGCCGGTGTTTCCATGGGGACACTCGGGACGGACGGTGGCGTAGGCCTCGACCGTCGCCTGGAGACTCCCCTGTTGTTGTTGGTGTCAGCGCGCTGCTTGCGCTTCTGTTTTGAGACGGCGCCAGTGCGTTGCGCGGGTTTGGCTGCCTTCTTGCGTGGCCTGTACTTATAGTCTGGGTATTCACGCATATGTAGCTGCCTGAGCCTCTCCGCCTCATCGATGAAGGGCTGACGTTCTACGTCGTTAAGGGTCTTCCAGACGCGGCCAAGGTTCTTAGAGATCTCCGCGTTGTGCATGTCAGGCGTCTGCTCGCAGATTTTCCTGCGCTCGATTTGTGACCACACCATGAACGCGTTCATGGGCCTTTTGATGTGGTTTGGATTGTTCTTCTTCGTCTGTGGACAAAGAAAAGATCGGTTAGTTAAGTCGACTCAAAGGCGCTTTGCGGAATAATTTGCGTAACTATAAAGAATTCATGTTCGACGTAGAATCAGTGCTGTTTAATTGTAGTCGGCGCGATTATTATTTCAGGCATGTCCCATCTGCCGCAAGCTCTGGCAAAAATCTGTTCGCTTTGAATTAGTATGCATGGCTTTGCACCATTAGGCCGCGTCCTTACTATTAATGAAATTGTTATCAAAGGAATTATTATTACAAACAAGTATAAACATAATCTATTCAGTTAGTTGACAGACGGAAAATTTTATAACGCAGTTAGAATATATGATGAAGTGGCCGATAATTCGCGTCGTTCTCCGACTGACCTAATTCGATTCTATTTTTACTGATCTTGCAACGTCCATAAACCGTCGAGTTCTTTTCGACTTCAAGCGCTTCCGTGTCGATCGAAGTGCAAAGCATTGACTAACGAGGATTTTAAGGACACAGGAAGCCATTATCAAACCATGTAGGAAGCAAAGAGGACTGTACAAGGGCGGTGTTATCTATTTTTCCTCGTTACATCGAAGAGATGCGAAAGGATTAGGGGTATATCTGGAAAGTTACCGCCGAAATGGAGAGCATATTTCAGGGTTTAGCGAGGGGGAAAGTTGGGGCACTATCGCGAAGCTGGAACATAAAAACAACACCACGCCGTGTACGAGCATAAGCGAATACTCCGCTTTATTATTCAAATCTTACTTTCGCTAAACTCCTCCCCACCGTCCCGGGGGAATATTCGAGAGAAAAAACCTCGTGACTTTATATTTTTTGTTCGTCTTATTTATATTCAGGAGAAAAAAAGGGTTTGTCAGATGGCAACTAAATCAAGTTCGGCCCGCCCACTCGGGCTCAAGGTGAGCCGAGGTAGCTTTTTGCTGTGCAACCAAAATTCAGGTTGGTATTATTACCAGGTTTTTTGCTCAATTTATATTTGGTCTACATATAGACTGCGAAAATCGTTAATTATAAAGTCTGTTATGCATTTTTGACGCCAATTAGTAATTAATCAGATTTGCGAGTAATCTGACAGGTGTGAGTCAGGGTGCAATTTTAAGCTAGATAATGAATGCACACGGGCAAAAACTCCGATCGTTGCACGTGATTTCGAATCTCGGAAAAAACGTAACATAAAATATGATATCATGGCCAAAGATACGGGGCACATTTCCATATTATATACTATAAAAAAACGAAGCAACAACATAATTTTCCATTCCACAAATAAGCATTTACTGACGGATATTATTGTTAATAAACTTCCGACTTATTATCATTTTAAGAGTACGTTTTATATTGAAGTGAATCCTTTATTTTTATAGGATCAAATCTCGAAATGCATATACATAAATAAAATGGCAGTTTAAGAGCTTTATAGCTGAATGTACCAATGCTAATAAAAGCATGTTGGGAAAATCTCCAGACTGTTACTATAAAAGTCTGTCTTAGGAACTAGGATCGATTTATAAACCATTTTTAACTATCACCGTCACGCACTAGAATCGTGTTCAGATTATACTTATTATTATTTGTATTCTTTCTACAATCGCTTTTATGTTAGCAGAGCCAGGAAACCAAAGTGGTTGCCCTTGCAGCTCGGCATTATACACATACGATATACTATGCCTTACATGGCGTAAATCGCCATATATTATTTAACTTTAAGACATCCGTGAGGTTCGCGAAGATTTACTGGTCTTACTGGTCGGGCTTTATTTAATGCGGGTTATATATTTTATTTAAAAGAGTGGAATTTTATAAAAATTGGCAGTGATTTAGTTAACTTTCTTGCTAGGTTTATACCTAAATATGTTATTTTGATACCGTTTATATTTTCATTAATTCTTAAAGAATCATAAATAGTAATAGATAATTACTCTCAGAGCAAAAAAAATATTTACTATTAATGAAAACCGTTTTTGGCTTCTGTATAAGTTACATTTTTTTGTTACTTTTTAATTGTAATTATATATGTACTTTTTGTTTCCCATTGCAATAAAAAAATTAAGTAAGGACAATAATACAAAAATAAATACCCTTTCTTGCAGCTCACCTTGCGGCATGGTCCCCATCACACAGGCCGAGACCATAAACTACCATTTTTTTGCCAATACCATTCCACAAACAATTCCGCATCTATAGAAGTAACTCGACTATTCATGTTTTTTTTTATGTAATAGGGGACCACGAGCAAACGGATCACCTGATGGTAAGCGATCACCGTCGCCCATAGATACTTGCATCACCGGAGGAGTCACAAGTGCGTTGCCGGCATTTCACGTTGGAGTACGCTCTATTCTTGCAGGTTTGAAGGATGTCCAAATGATTTGAATTATCAAATCCATGTTTGTCCAATGACAAAGTTAAGTGATAGAGCATTGATTCAAAACAGATTCACGAAGCCACCATACTAATAAAACATGTATGTAATATCAAAACATGTAACATGCCAATCGCAACTGTTATTTGCATGAATTGAACCAACGTTTCCAGGTAATTGAATAATATATTTGCGTGTGTCATAAGCAAATGTGAACCGAAAAATGTTTTCTATCTATACCTTCTAAAATTTCCTAGATATTTTCACTACAAGCGACATTTTCTATGACTGTTTCTGTTTTTCTAGTGTTTAAATTCGTGTCACGCCATTACCTATAATAAAGGCCTATTAAAACTAGAGGACTATCAATCGCCTTACTTTGGATCGGGCACCGACCACAAGGGAATCTCTAGGCAAAACCTAGATGGCGCTAGATGCGTGCCCAATATAAAGTAAGGAGATGTATCGAGCTTAAGCGGATCGCCGTGAACATAAAACTGTCGTTGTCACCTGAGAATTGTCACGATTGTGAAATAGGGGCCTTTTGGGGGGAAAGGCCTTTTTGTACGGAAGTTGACAGTACTATTTTTATAATGCTCGGTGCTTATAATTAAATCTTTACTGTAATAATGTTTCATCAGGAAGGGCTGTAATTTATAGAACTGTCTGTCTATGCCCTAAACGGAGGTATGTTGTGAGCATACATCTATCCGTTTGTCTATGGCCATACAAACAGCTATCGACAACCAAGGTCTCTCTAGGTTCCGTGTTATTGAACATATTTGCTCGATTCCGGAGATTCTGCGAGGTCAACTTCCGTTTTAAATAACAATTACGACTTCCTTAGAGGATGTTAGACATTTTAATGACAAACTAGGCAAGTATAAAACAAGAGGCTATATTAAACTAGAAGGTGCGCGCCACTACGTTCGCGGAGAAGTGGGAGGGACCGAAAAGGGAGAAACGAGAGTAATAATACTTTTTAATTTTCTCGCTTATCCCTCTTTCTTGCTTCTGGGTATTTGAGTAAAAAGTATCCTACCATTGTAATAATTAAAAAATGGTATTTATTCTGTAAGTAGGCCGCAAGGACACTTTTACAAGCCTGACTCTACGGCATTTCCCGACAGGAGAATACTGTTGAGAAGAAAGCCGAAACAAACTCAACAGTCAGTCATTCAAACTAATATTGAAGTGTTAACCAGAAGATCAAACGAATTACAAAAAATAATATTCATATTAATAACTATTGTATTAAATATAAAACTATTCTAACTTAGGATAAGCCGGCGCTCGCGCAAAAAGATATAATTACTTTTGACATATATCGTCCTTCATAATGTGCGGTGCATCGCAACGATCAAACAATCTATACTCCGAACTATGTTTTATTCATAAACGTCAAGTGAATCTGCGGACAGGGCTGACAAAAAACCGCCATTTCAACTGATTTAAAATATCGAATTAGTACTATGCAGCTTGCATATCGAGTAGTCCCGTCCAAGCTATTCTAGACTAAGATCTAAATTTGAAGCGAAATTTAAATATTTACTCATCTAATAATCGTACTTAAACTTGCCCCTCTATTGCCTTTGCCTAACGCGTTTGACGCTCGGAATCAGAATAAAGTGTCATGGTTTTGTATGGGCTATGGCTATGACAGTTGATTCGGATACCAATTGTCAAAATTTCGTTAGGCCATAACCCTTAAGCGAAGAACCGTAAAGGTGCGTCCACATTTGTATCATTTGCCCGTATCAGATCATCGTCGCGTAGCATGATCGCGTGTCACGATCACGCGTTTGGACGTTGCGCCGATCCGATCACTCGAAATCCATTTGCTACGCGTATCACACACTTGTATCGAAAGAGTGCGGCATTATCGGCGCGCCGACAGTAAGCGTCCAAGCAGCGCGATACGCAGTCATGCTACGGCACGGTGATCGGATACGAGCAAATGATACAAGTGTGGACGCACCTTTAAGTGAAGAGAATGGATTTAATTGCGATTATACTCATAACTTTAAATAGGTATGGGATGTTGAATGCATGTCAAGGAAATTACTTTTATTCCATTAGTACTAATAAAACTAAAAAAACTGGGCATGTCAGACCATGCTCAGTGTAGCGGTTCATACGAAAAAATGCATTACTGATGAAAAAAATACGATATGAAAAAGTACACTAGTTAAAGAGCGTATCTCCACGGCACTTACGTCCTTTTGTTGAGAAGCGCAGTTTTTCGGAAACTGTCGAAATATTTGCCACACATTGATATTTGCAGATTTTTTTTCAGTTTTGGTTACATATTGTATGGAGTTGCCCATCCCAACAACATATGCTCCAAATTTCATCAATATACATCTTGTAGTTTTTGTGTACCTAAATTGAAATACCGACAGATGGACGGACATGACGAAACAATAAGGGTTTCTTTTTGCCATTTTGGATACGGAACCCTAAAAATGGTCTGTTTCCTTAAAACACAGTGCATTTTGAGTGAAACAAAAACGGTTAAAAGTACTTGAAAGGAAATATTAATGAAGATGTAGAACATTTAAGAGCCGGCATTGAACAAAAGGATCGGCGATTGCCGAGGTTCATTGTAGTACGTGAATCCAGATGAGGTCTTTATACCTTTTGTGTTTTCAGATAATGAGTCACAATAGTCAAAATGAAACTTTTTTTTATTAAAACGTCCCCTTGTTACAATGGGGATCGATAGGTATTGGAAATTTTCGACATCTTGCGCTTTATTAAGTTAGGAATCTCATTTTTCGCTTTGTGAGAAGTTGCTACAACTCTCGTTTTATTGAAAGGATTTTATAAAGTGTAAGTTTACTCATGATAAAGATTTGAAATATCCAACTTAAATTTTCGACAATATTCCTTAGGGTAGATGCTGATACGACAGGGCTCGGGAGTAATATGCGATGCCCGAATGCCACTACGATTGAAGGGCAAAATCTACAAAAGCATTGTAAGACCTGTCGTCATGTATGGATCGGAATGTTGGGCCGCAAACCGCAAAGGTGACTGATAAAAGCAGATTGCATGTTAGGGAGATTAGAATGCTGAGATGGTCGAGTGGCGTGACGAGAATGGATCGGATAAGGAATGAGTATATAAGAGGAAGCCTGAAAGTAGCACCCGAACTCGATAAGCTGAGAACAAATCGCCTACGGTGGTATGGACATGTTATGCGGAGGGATGAGAGCCATGTGACAAGAAGGGTATTAGATATGGATGTGGAAGGATGTAAGAGGAGGGGTAGGCCGAGGAAAAGGTGGATGGATTGCGTGAGAGTTGACATGAACAGGAAGGATGTGGACAGGAGGAAGGAAGTGACGAGATGACGAGTGATAGAAAGGTATGTAAGAAACAAACATGCTGCGCCGACCCGAAGTAAATGGGATTCCCTAACAAGGACAAGGGAATGATGAGATGCTGATGCGAAATGATTTCAAACATCGAGATCATAAATATACCCGAAATTCATCTTAAGCGTTCATAGAATTGAAGAAAAGATTTCTATAAATAGTCGTAACATTTCGACGTCAAATCGCTGCGGGGAAAATCTATTTAGATAAGACAGACGTAACAATTCTCCAAAGTCGAAAACATTACCCGTAAACAGATATAAAAAGCGAATACGGCTGCCGGGGTACCCTCATTTCGCCAAGTCGGCTAAGGGACATGAAATAAAATAAAGCGGCGGTATAAAGTTGATGTGCGCATCTCTGCATCTGGGAGCCTTGACTTATTCGCAATTTATATTCACTAGAATCACACTGAGCCTTATCTCTAGGCTTCCCATTTAGCATATATCGCGTCAACATACGCACATACACGCGTACAATTCAATATAAGCCCCATTTTCACTATTTAAAAACGACGAAACAGGTCTCATTGGGATTTTCGCACTGGCCACTTTTGAATATTTGAATTTCGAATGGATTAAAAAAATACAAAATTCGTTTATGGAATGGAACTGGGGTTATTGCCTAACGATATTTTGACATTGGTATCCGAATCGACTGTCATAGCCTATATAAAATTTCTGATTCCGAGTGTCAAACGCGTTAGGCAAAATGGGGGCAGTTTTTGAGAGACATAGATTGTCACTTGTTTTCAACGACTCACTTAAGTGATTTTTTTTTACTAGAGAGGATATATATCACTAAGATTGTTCTGAAGTTTAGTTGAAAATAGCATAAAGTAAAGCGTTTTATTCCAGCGTCGGCTAGAACTTGTTTTAAAATGGCTTGCTTTTTATATACTTGATCATAAACAATTCCTTTTCCAGCGAATTACTAAAGTAAATAAAGTGCAGCATTTAACTGACATAAACTCGACATTTAATGGAATACTACCGGGCCATTAAATTAAACCGTACGAGGTTTCTAAGGAACGTCATTATAACTGACGCATGATCAGTGCAGGTATCCGCCCTACAAGGCTGCGATTATGTCTATTTGAATAATTAGTTGGAAAATGATCACTGCTTTTTTCAAATTATTTTTATACTGTTTTAAATTGCAGTAAGCTGTACAGTTACTTCGTTGAATTACTAAGGAGTACATTTTAACATACAAACTAGTATTGACTACTTGTATAGATACTAGATAGATATATCGATATTTAATTAAAGATGAAGTAGGTACATTAGTGACATTATATGTTATGTGAAAATAGGTAGCTTATTGTGCTATTTGTACTTACATTAGCATGCTAATATCTTAGATATTATTGTAACATATCATGAGAGAAGAAATCCTTCACACTAAAATAGCATTTTTCATTGAGTAGCTCGATTAATTCATTTTTAAATCTATTTAGAGATAGCTCTTGTAAACATTTTGGTAACTTGTTTATATGCACATGACAAAGCAATGATTCGAGTATAATGCAGTTCGAGTACAATGCAGTATGTATATCCATGTAACCTATTATAAAGTAGTAAATTTTGTGTGATTAAGCCACAAAGCTAAATACCTAAAAAAATACAAAAAATATCGATTCAGTAACCTCCAAATAGTCCGAAACTATAATATATTTAAAATAACTTCAAAATACAGATATTTCATTTCTACCACTTTATAAATAGCTTAATTTCAATGTTGACTTTAACCCTCAGCCCCCCCCCTTTAAGGGACAATGGTTAGGACGAGGTAAAAAATACTTAATAAAGTTGGCATATTTTACATTAACAAACTTCATGTATTATTCTTGCAAACATATATCCATTTATTTCAACTAAAATTTCGCTGAATTGAAACTAAAATCATAATATTTTTGTATTTTAAAATTATAATACAAACATTGTTTAATTTTTATATAGTACTTAAGTAAGAACAGACGTTTTACGTTTGTTTACAAATTGCATTCGAATATTGTTTTTTATTGCTACAAATATCTTATTATTTCACGAACTACACAGGCAAAACGAATTGAGAAATAAAGTAAGTATAGTATATTATTAAATTTTATAGACATACTAGAAGGTTTGACCTTCGTTTACGGAAGATAAAAGTCATAATCTCTCTCTTCCTCGCTTCTGCGTCACTGGGTAAAAAGTATCCTTTAACCACCCTGTGGCTGCCCAATAGTAGAAATCTACTTAGCCGTTTTGGCGCGATAAAGCATATATGTATAAACATACATAAAAAAAATATATTAAGTTAATATTTTCAGTTAACAGACATTCCACTTTTACAACTTTGTAACAGTACTAGCTTCTGCCCGCGAATTCGTCCGCCTTAAATTCGTTCAACGCGGATAAGGGTATTTTTCTGGGATAAAACGCTGCCTATGTCCTTTCCCGGGACTCAAACTATCTCCATACAAATCGGATCAGCGGTTTAAGCGTGAATAGGTAACAGACAGACACACTTTCGCATTTATAATATTAGTATGGATAGTATGGATAGATGTCAGTCGGTCCAAGATATAAGGTAAACGTTTCAATGATTGACACTCTAGTTTTGCCTGTTTGTCACCTCTATTGTTATGAATCAAGGTGAAGGTACCAACTACTCGGATGGTGCCACATTTGCGTTAGTTGAACTACACGTGTCACTAGCTCCACATCTAGGTTTTCTTTTGACACAAAACAGTATTGACACGATGTCACCGGCGTTACGAGACACGTGTCTAGTTTAATGCCCCCCAGTCACGACTGGGGGCCTTTCTAAAGCTACTTTTGACCCCTTTTTGCCATAATCGTCTATTCATATAGGTACACGGCGTGAATATTAAGTAAGTTCAAATGTGTTGTTTTTGTTCCGTAGTAGGTGCAGTAAAACTGTTACTTACGTTTTTATTGCGAATAAAATGTTGAGCATTGAATCGTGTTGTTACTGATTTAGTACACGTGACGTAGCAGGCCTTTCGCACTCAATAGACACGCATTTTTTTTAAAGTTTAGGAACAAAAAAGTAACATTACTATAATTGTAACCTACAAACAACTGAAGTGGCAATGGGCAGGGCACATAGTTCGAAGAACCGATGGCATGGGGCAGAAAGGTTTTCGCGTACCGGCAAGCGTTTCGTGGGAAGGCCGACAAGGTGGTCGGACGACCTGGTTAGGGTTGCGAGGACTCACTGTGGAAATCTATTGAGGAGCCCTGTGTTCAGCAGTGGACGTCCTATGGCTGAAATGATGATGATGATGATGAATCTACACACCATATAACTTATGACATCATCATCGTAAATTTAAGAGTCAAACTCTTGTAGGTGTTGGTAATGAAGCGTGTATAGGTAATTATCCTTGCTTGTCCTAAATATTACTATTTAGGACAACATTCTAAACTAAAAGTACACCCCTTTTGTATTAAACTCCCATTTTCTCGTAAATAAAGCAACAAGAATTAATATTTTTAGTGCCACATTGCCAATTTAGTACATTAAATTCATTAAGGTGCGTCCACATTTGTATCATTTACCCGATCAGATCTTCGTCCCGTGGCATGATCGCGTGTCATTATCACGCTTTTGGAGGTTGTGCCGATCCGATCACTCGAAATCCATGTTGCTACGCGTATCACACACTTAGATCGGACAAGTGGGGCGTGATCGCCGCGCCGACAGTGAGAGTCCAAGCAGCGCGATAAGCAGTCATGCCACGCCACGGTGATCGGATACGAGCAAATGATACAAGTGTGGACGCATCTTTACGTTGCGAGAAAACGGCTGGTATTGGCTTTCAATTTTTATAGCCTATGGCTGTTTCCATCTAGACCTAACCAGCCTAACAGTAGGCCATCTTCTTGATAACGATGTGACGTCTACCTTCACTTTTATTTGTTATTTGTAACTTATCCATTCCATCTACGATGTTTGAAATAAAAGCATCTTGTCGTATAATAAACCAAACAGTTTCATAACTTATGTACTTAGGTTATATTCAAGCGGCCACTCCTCATGAACAGAATTAAAATAGCTTCAATTTACTGACTTAATAAACGTTTAAAAACATCGTTACTACACCAACTTATTTTCAAATACAATTTTTTTGCGGCCAATAAAAATCCTTAACCTAAGCGTGTGTACGTGTTATATGCTGGGAGCCTTGGCCCAAATGTTTCGCTCTGTGATTCAAAAGGCGAATTTTTTAAAATGTGATTAAACGAACACGAAAAAACGAAGCAAATCTCAGACACTGATATACGTCGTAACTATATAATAAACAAAAAATGATCTAGACTTGATCTGAGTTGCATTAAAATCGTATTAAGCCGAAAAAACTAAATGCAGTCACCGTGTTCTGCAAGGTTAACACAAACATACTTGAAATAGACATACAAATTGCGTGGTAATTTTTGTGTTAAATTGAGCAAAAACTCTGAGTTGTCGTCTTAATTCAGTTTAGCCATCCTCCAGTTTTAAAAACCTAGTTATGTCAATTAATAATTCGCTTAAATGACAAGAAGAATGATATTACAAGTTTATCTATACTATTAAAAAAGTTGTAAAAATGAACTATCTGTATGTACATTGAAGATATTTAAAAAACAACTATAGCAAGACACTATTTGGAGGTCACTGAACCAAAAAATATTTATTTAGGATTTTTTGTATGTTTGTATGTGTCGTTGCAACTCCATCGCGGCAAATCGGCTTAAAAGATTCCAACTATTTTCGGTACACGGGTAACTGCGTATTTCCAGATGGTTATAGGATACTTTTTACCCGACTACGCTAAAAATAAAACGAGCGGTTATGACTTTTTTCTTCCGCTAACGAAATTGTGGGCGCCTTCTAATATAGCTTATTGATTTTTTCTGTTGTTATTATAGTGGATGAAGTTTTTATCATCTATCTATCTGAGATGTAGAAAATGCTAGTTACGAGTACATAAAGCCTCTCTGTCTTAGACGGTTATCTTATAGTTAAACTGTTCTCGTTATGAAAGAGCCTAGTCGATTAGGTCTAAATTGTAAACTCCTAATATAAAATGGAGCGTTTTTTCTTTAAGCATGCAATTTGATCCGTCGAGCACGTCGCGGCTAACCCTGAGCATTTCGAAACGATGGATGGGTGGTACGCTGTTCTTTTCATTAGATGTAGACTTACCCGGTACAACAAATTACTTTAACCTCGTTGGCGTCACTTTGCTCGTAATCCACGTAATATACGAAATTGAACTTGAAACAATGACTAATTTCCACTATTATAAATCTATAGTAACATTATGTTTTAGTTATGTGCACACAGAATCTATGGGTGGTTTATCTTTATGCCATTTTTTTTAATACTGTAAGTGACATTTGTTCATGACAATCAACTGTATACATTTTTACTTTGGTCTTTTCGGGATATTAACAAAAAATTAAAAGTTAGCTGTCAATATCATGACTATTTTCTTATGTTCTCGTGTTTAACTTTTCGACCAAAGTAATAAATAAATAAATAAATATTACGGAACAATTTGACACAAATCGAACCAGTCCCATGGTAAGCTCAATAAAGCTTGTGTTATGGGTACTAGACGACGATATATATAATAGATATATTACATAGAAGACATCCAAGACTCAGGAACAAATATTTTTGCTCATCACACAAATATTTGCCCTTACCGGGATTTGAACCCAGGACCTCAGCTTCGCAGGCAACGTTACTCCCACTGAGCTAAGCCGGTCGTCAAAGTAAAAAAATATACAGTCGATTGTGGTGAACAAATGTCCAATCGACGTTTTAAAAAATATATTTAAAAAACGATACGACAGAAGACAAGACAAGAGCGATGACTAGGTATCAAATACTTAATAACCTTTCTTGATGTCGGTCAAAGCGAGGCACCAACACTGTTTATATGCTAAAATTTGTATCAAATAAATACATTTTTACTATTTAATTTCTTATTTTATTGCAATCAAAAAAATGTTTTTCTTTTTCCACAGTGCATCTTTGCACAATGGGTTGGAAAATGTGATGAAATACTTTTTAATCCCAACAAAATTCCAAAGTGATAAACAAGTACTACTTACATTCGTTACTTTTTTTCCAGAAAACCATTTTTATTGTTTTATTATGCTCTCTGGCTGTCAGCGGACAAGTCCGTTATAAATTAAAATAACATCTATCCATCAGCCACAGACGTCCACTGCTGAAGATAGGCCTCCTCTATAGCTCGCCCCAGGGCGCGATCCTACGCAGGCCGCATCCACCGACTTCCCGCTACTACCGGGTTTTTTTTTTTGTAATAGAATCAGAAATGAGGATGTCCGCAAAAGAACCAAAGTACAGCTAACAGTATAAAATAACATAAGTTGGGGCGAATGTTATTATTGAAATGGTCGATTCAACTACACGTGCGGAGTGAAACCGCGAGTATGAATCAATAGGTATAATCTTAAACTTCGGCGATACTTCGGGTCCCGAGGTTAAATAAAACACTCAAGTTTACTCAATAATATTCAATGCAGACTATAAAATAACAAAAAGATCTGAACTCGGCGATAAAACTCAAAGCCAAAGGCTTTTGACTCGTTAACGTTAAATAACGATGGTACTCATTTCAATAGAATTGAATGAATTACGCAATTACAAAAGTTCTTTTGATCGAGATTTGACAAGGTTTCGCAGTCGACAAGCGAGTTTAATGAAGGTATTATAACGAGGCGTGTATGAAATTAGGTTACGGTAAACACTTCTAACAAAAAAATGTGAATTGACCGTAAAAATATAGTAATTGCCGGGTACGTTTATTATGTAGAAATAAAAAACCGGTCAAGTGCGAGTCGGACTCGCGCACCGCGGTTTCTGTACAAAATGAACGCTAAAAATAGAAAAAAAAAAAAACCATTGTCAGCAGAGAGCTACTCCTAAGAAAATGTACGCGGTGTCTAGTCATTTTATATTGTTTACTGGCATAGACACACATAAAAATAAAGATTTTCAGACTTATTTCCTGGGTTGTGCTATCAGAGCTGCCTTCATATCAAATTTCAAGATTCTAGGACTACTAGAAGCTCTATATATGTATTCCATTGACAGCAATTTGTATGGAAACACCTTTTTTAATGACTGCATCTTTGGTTTGCGTTGACTTAGAGGCTTGCCATTTTTACAGCTTTAAGGGACCGCAGACGTAAGTATTCTTTGCTAATTTTAACTTGATACCTTCACGTACGGACGGACAGACGGACAAGAAAGTGATCGTATTTATGTTCTTAGTACATATGTAAAATTATGTTCTTAGGGACGTCTAAGAACATAATTTTACAATTAATTTAAATTGATAAAACATAATGTTTATGAGTAATGACGTTTTTAATAACTCGTTTAGTATGTGCAATAATGCACCGAAAGCTTTTAGTAATATTACCTATTCCAACAACGTTCGAAAGTTATTTTAAAACCCATAAAAGCCACTTTATGCCTTGGAACCGTATCAAAATCAATAAATCATAAAAAAAAAACTTAAGTACAGACGGCTACAAAGTCAAATGCATTAACAGGTAAACATTCACGCGATTGTAGACAGTGAATGGTCGAGAATAGAGACGGGGTTGGAGTGTACGGTACGTGAATGTAAGTAACGCGTTGCCATGTATACTTTCATAAATATGAGTGAAATGAATCAAAGTCAGAGAGGTCACAAGAACAAATCACGGGTTGTCGTAATAATAACGTATGAATGGCTATTGAACTTACTGTTTCTTTAGTACAGTCGGACACAAAATTATACATTATTTTTATATACCATTACTCGTTCCGAGATAGTACGTCCACGCGCGTTCAAAAGTAGGGTAGTGTAGGCTTAATAACGCTTCATTAGTAGTACGATAAAGTAAAGATTTTTAGATTAAATTAACTTTATTCCAATTTAAAATATTCGGTAATTTAGCCTTAATTTTTGTAAATGCGTAAAAACACGGTACATTCCAGACTAAGAACTGGATAGAGCTAAAGCGTCAAGTATGAATATAGAAGATTATAGAAAAAAGAAAAACGGATTCTGTGGAAGATGATATTGAAAAGAAGAATCTAAACAAGGAGATGACGGGTGATAGAGAGGGATGGAAATAAAACATGCAACGCTGATTCCAAATAAAAATAGGGCAAAATTATAAACTAAGCACAACCATAGACGAAAACAGCCTTTCCAAATGTGACCTAGAAATAGTTTAGGATGTTAAAAAAGGAAACAATCGAATTATACATTCGAATAATCCAAGAACAGAAACTTGTTAAACCGGTAAGTTAACCACAATGCAAATATTAAACATAAAATGTAACTCGATTCAAAATTTACGACCATCCATGACAAGAGGAAGCCAACGCGTGTTTTTACAACGTTGAGTTACTGCATTTTGCCCCTCCAGCTTAGTTGAGTTCTGCAACGTATGACGTGTAAATAAATACAATTCAGTCGTATAATTCTCTGGGTTTTCTCTGTTACGATTGTTTACTCGAGAAACAAATGTTGGTCGATCACGCTTCCAGAGGTTTAGAGGCTTCTTTCAGCGGTGAGTTCTAAAAAGCAGTAACGGCATTCGGATTACAAATGTAGTTAGTATGTTTTTATTAACAGCTCACCTATTCTCTAATGGCATGGGCAAACAAGGTATTATTTGTGGGTCGGTGTTAAAAATACCATAATTCAACTGTGATTACGTCTACGTGATTGCCACGTGCAGTGTGTGGTTAGCGGAGATCGATAAAACACGGGTCGAAATTATTTTGGGGTTTTGTAGGAATGAATTATCGGCGTATAAAATTTGTATCCAGGAAGTATATAAGGATGAAAATAATAATTATGTTGTTACTGAATTAGGATGGCCTATTGAATTGATGGATTTACCCATAAATTTACATGCTCATATCGTTGAAAATATGACTTTATTATTCTTTGATATTTTATTTAGATTACTGCTTTCGTATATCTGCAATTGAACTTCAAACCCTGAAATGCCATTTTCATGGTTCGTAATCAATCACCTGACTAACTAGTAATTTAGGTATGTAAACGTTAATCTGATAACAATGCAATAATAATGAATTATAAGCTTAAGTTAGGTAACTTTATGAGAAAAACTTATTACGTTATATATCTGTCGCTACATTATAAAAACCGGTTGAAAATTATAAGAGTGATTTATAAATTTTATCCTACCATTAAAGATCGCCAGAGGCGTATACTTGACCTTGCCGAACCGTCTGTAAACGATCTTAGCTACGAAACAAGCCCCTGGGCGCCATTGTAATTTATGTTTTCAATATTACTATTATTACAAAGGCTTAAGTCACAAAAGGTTCGCCAGAGCAGTTTATTCACAAATAAATTACAAAAATAACGGAAAATGTTAACTCAATACACAAATTATACACTCTCTTTATTAAAATGCAGTAACTGCACTTAGTACCTTTTTATTCGCGAAAGTAAATCGTTTGGAAAGTGAATGTGATTCCGCTGTGTCTCGTAATTTGGACGGGTAATAACCACAAATCAATAAGGAAGGATATCATAAAGGTTGCTTGGTAAATTATTTTCGCAGCTATAAGCCCTTTGATTAGTTATTTCACTAGAGTTCAACCAAAACCATTAAAGGTTTCGTAAGCCCTTTTACAGTCTAATTTGGTCGTATTAATGCGTAGTTGACAGATACGTCGCAATATTTTACTTACGCTACAAACTTATCACTTGATATTAAAATAAACTACTTAATTAAAGAACTCATAAAAAATATTTATAAAATGAGTTTTTTTATGGTAACTTTTTTAGCTACTACGTGATAAGTTTCCGACGGTCGTTATTATTGATATTTGACCTTAAAAGTTATTTTCGACAGCCTACAATTATATGTATTAGATATAATGTTTTTTCGATGATTGAGGCGATATTAAGCGGGTTGACCGTCGGACGTGATTTGAAATAGACAAAAAATGTTCTACATACAGAAGGGCATGTCTATAGTTCACGTTTATACTCAAGTAAACAATCGTTTTTACTTGTATCATATATTAAATGATTATGATATTAAATAAGCAGCTTAATGCCGGACAACCCTTTTGAATAACTATTAATTAGTAGGAAATTTGTTATTACAAAGTACCTACGCTATATAAATGTACACAGAAATGCCGTTTCACATGATATATCATACTGTCTTCAGAATGTAAGCATTTTGTTGGGCTTGATTTCAAAATTAATAGTTATAAGTGCCATATTGCTGTCTATACTATTATAAAATTGTAAAAAAACATGTCTGTGCATTACCTTCATATTTAACATCGAAAAACTTTTTTTTGTGTATTTTTGTATGTGTATAATAATATTTCTTCTGTTTCCGCGACTATTATTCATTTCAATAAAACATTTTTAACGGATTATATCGCGTAGATTATTTCATTTGAGTTTTAGGGAGCTTAAATGAGATAATATGCGCGATATAGGTACTTGCGAGGATTATAAAGTTGTAAAAATAAATTACTGTACATTGGAGATATATATAAAAAAAATTGTAACGGACTATTTGGAGGTTTTTTTTTTTTATGTTTGTATGTGTTGTAGTAACTTCATCACGCCAAATCGGCTAAACGGATTACAACATTTTTTTTTACACGGATAGCTGGGTATTCACAGATGGTTATGTTATACTTTGTACCCAACTACGCTGAAGAAAAAAACAGGGGTTATGACTTTCTTCTCCATGAACGAAGTTGCGAGCACTTCTAGTAAACTTAATAAAAACCGTATCTACATTTCAATAACGCATAATCCAGTTCTCACTAGGTCAAGTTAGAAACGTGCCTGACCGGGATCGAACCCGCAACATGACAATTATCGATTATTAACCACTTATCTCGAGGTGAAACCTCACGGTACGAATTGAGTTCGAAACTGGATGGAAAGGGATTTCTCTGGTGGAAACAGTAATTACTTCGGTTTGATATGGAAAAGCATTAGTAAGTTAAGTATAGAAAATTATAAATATTGCTATTAATCGTGCACTAGTGAGGATTAATGTTTTATAGCTTGAGGTGGTTTTACTTATCGTAGGAATCGAACAGAAATTCAGCCTGGTATTTTGCTCTAAGAAGGAAAGTTATTAATAGATAACTTAAAGGCCTGTTTACTGTAGAAATGTATGAATTCGAATCAAAGTGTAAAGAGGCCTTTAGGAATCATCATCAATATTACAGCCATAGGTCTACTGCTGGACACAGGCCTCCTCAATAGATTTCCACATCGGCCGGATAGAGGCATACGGCGAGTCCCCGCAACCCTAACCAGGTCGTCCGATCTCACCTTGCGGCTGGCCTCTCCACGCTGCGGTTGCCGGTACGCGGTCTTCACTCGAGATCTTACGGCCCCAACGGCCATCGGTTCTTCGAATTATGTGCCCTGCCCATTGCCACTTCAGTTTGCTTACCCTGTTTGCTATGTCAGTGACCTTGGTTCGCCTACGAATCTCCTCATTTCTAATATTGCATATATGTTGCCTTTAGGCATATTGATTTAGAACAGACTTTTTCCCCTAATATAGATATATTTCAAGGAGGTTTTCAACTGCATGAAATCTAGTTATAAAAATTAGAGCCTAAAATTAAAAAGAAGATATTTAATATGGCGTCATCCTCTAACTCTAGTCTAGTCTAAAAAAGTAGTCTGACTAAACCTTGATGCCAAGTATGTTGGGTCAGTGGACAAAAAAGAACTTACTCTAATAATCAATTAACATCGTTTAAAAGAAACCCCAACTAAAACCACAGTAACTTGATTTACTACAAAACTCCGCAAACTGCGCAGTACACGTGTATGTATCAAAATGGCGGATGCAAAATATCATTACGGCAGAATTTACGATTTGGGAAGATAAATCGGCGATCGGGGCGGCTCGTGATTTCCTGCATTTAATGTATTCTAGTGGGGCGACCGAACATTGAAGGTTGACATAGAGTGGTAACGTCGAGGTATCCGATCCGTATAAGGAAGTAACTAACACTTACGATGTTATAAATTGTGCAGTTAGTAGTTTTTATGGGTAAAAATGCGAGGGGTTTTCTTTGTTATAGTTCTGTCACGAAATAATCTTTTCTACGTTAACTTCTATCTGGAAGCATGATATCGTCCGCACCAAACCTGTGACTGCATTCTATTTTCTATATACTTAGCCTTTTGACCACCAAGCAGCGAAGTAATACGACGTGTACCAGATGCCTTCTTTAAAAATAAAATAGTTATTGCAAAACTAGGTATTGATATTATATTAGGAGCTTTTGAACCATGAAATTCGATCGGCATACGCTGGTCTAAAGGTTAAATAATGCAGAACGAAACTCTTTTTGAAATTAAATTCCAACTCCAGCCGACCGATTGACCGAAGTTCAATTTTGATAAAGTAGCAATTTGTATGTATATACAGACGTTAATTAGACGTATAAAGAGTATATAAAGAGGTAGTTCCATGAAAGAGACAAGAGGCTCTTGTGTTTTATTTACCCGTTAAATATCATTGTAAACCCACCTAGGCACCCCATGTCATGTGCTAATTCCCTCTCAGCACACGTACGGGTGAGCCCACAGACTACTAATGGGTCGTTTTTTATGCTTCACCACACACTGCTTATTGAAACCTGTATCGATGCGTTGATCAGGCTTGACTTGCACCAATGATGACCTTAGCCGTGCCTTGTACAAGTCTCTGTGGATTGGGAAACTAGGTGCCACTTAGGTTCGTTTAGACAAGGCTAGAATTCAAAATACGGCTTATTCTAGTTTCATCGTAACGTGTTTCGGATGGATATAATCTTACTATTTTGAATTAGATTTACAAATGCCTATATATAGCAAAATAGCATTGTTGATTTAAGGACAAGTTAAAAATCTTTATAATCGCTATGGTAAAAGTAAATGTCAATTGTCAGTTCGGTTTCAACTGTGTGAATACAAAACGACTTTGCATAAGAACTAAAGTATAGGTTTCTAAATAATAATCAGCGTATTGTACAATCGTGTTCATAATCATAGGTTCAGTACATTCATTTTTGCCTGCGACTTCCTGGAAAATGTAATTTATAATTTGAAATCAATGTAGGTGGCAATATAACCACCGCCTATCTCTAAATCTTGAAGGTCAGTCGTGTTTAAATTTAATATGAGCAATAGACCTTTGCCATACAAATTTAAACGGTGCGGTTTGACCAAAGAACACCATGGTGGGCATATGCAAATGTTAACGTTTATAGACCTCCTCTTTATTGTCCTCACTGTTATCTACAAACGATACTTAAACAATAAACATATCTACACGAAGAATCAATCATATTTAAATTTTCGAAGCCACAACGATAGTGCTGTTGTAAAATTTCAATTTAAAGTGACATTTGGCGTCGGAAGCGTTTTATAAGTTTTATAGGCAATCGAGTTTTGAACTATGGCTTTGCTATATATTTTTAATATTAAAATTATCAACCTCAAAAACAACTGAAAGAGTCAATCCCCTCAACTGATGTAAAACGTAAGATAATTGACGTCGCTAAGTATTGGTCCAACGAAGTCTTCGTGAAAACACAAAAGAGTGTAGTAGAGCGAAATGCGTCCTAAGGCGATTCCTTACCACAAACTAGTGTAAACAACAATATCAACACCTTCAATTTATCCCTCTCGACTTAACGACTAGTACGAAAGTAGCATTCGCATAAAATATACGGTAATAAAGCCAGAAGTATGAATATCAGGAACACACAGCCGTGATGCAATTTGCAATAACATTACAGCAGACACGCTTGTGTAACGGGTAGCGTACACTGCAGGTCTCTTTTGAGAATTAGATAAGGATGCTAGACTTGGAAAAACTACGATAACGAAAACTATAGCTGACACAAGAAAGAGAAACAACTTCACGAGTAGATGAACAAGGATTATTAACAGTTAACATGGAAGAAGCGAGAGAAAAAAACAAGTCACACTAAGTACTCGGGATAAAAATCTAACTTACCATCTAACTTGACCAAAACTATTGTTGTACCCATTGTCAAAAACAAAACGGGTGACATATCAAACAAGGCTAACTACAGGCCTATCTCTCTGGCAGCAATTGCAGCTAGGGTACTTGACGGCTTGCTCAATGTGCAAATGGACAAATGTATAAAATTACATGATGCGCAGTTCGGCTTTCGAGCCGGTTTATCTACTGCAAGTGCCATCATTTGTCTAAACCAAGCTGTTGAATACTACACCCGCAGAAAAACACCTGTGTATACGTGTTTTCTAGATCTTTCCAAAGCCGTCGATCTTGTTAACTATGATCTGCTTTGGAATAAGCTTGACGAAGTGCATTTTCCTAAGGAGCTCACACGCATATTCAGGTGTTGCTACGCGGGCCAGCGAAATTGTGTTTGCTCGGGCAGTGTGTTGTCGGATGAGTACGGTCTGGAGTGCGGGGTGCGACAGGGGGGGACTTACCTCGCCAAAGCTTTTCAATTTGTATATCGATGCCTTAATCGGCGAGCTTAGCAGTACACGTATTGGGCTGTCGTAAAGATAGAGTTTGTTTTAATAACATAAGCTATGCCGATGACATGGTACTGCTGAGCCCGTCGGTCGGTGGTTTGAGATTGCTTATTGAAAAGTGTGAGTCATATCATATGCCCTAACGCACAACTTAAATATAATGTAAACAAGAGCGAGTACATGGTTTTCAAAGCAGGAAGCAAGTGCACATCCCACCCATTAGTCTGAATGGCGAGCAGCTGAAAAGGGTTTACTCATTTAAATACCTTGGGCACTTGGTAACCGACGATTCTCGTGATGATGCCGACATTGAGAGGGAGCGGAGGGTCCTGGCCGTAAGGGCCAATATGATAGCTCGCAGGTTCAGCCGGTGTACAGCGCAAGTTAAAATAACATTATTTCGTGCGTTCTGTACATCGCTGTACACCTGCAGCTTGTGGACGAGGTATACGCAATGGGCTGTTTACGCCATGCGCGTACAGTATAATGACGCGTTTAGGGTACTGTTGCGGCTGCCTCGACGCTGCAGTGCGTCGGGCATGTTCGCGGACGCGCACGTGGACGGGTTCCACGCGACAATGCGCAAGCGTTGCGCCGCGACGCCCCGTAGAGTGCGCGACAGCCGCCACAGTCTCCTGACGGTCGTGGCCGACAGATGGGACAGTGGACTGATAAGGCACTGGTCCTCTCTGCATTTAAGTTTAGTTCCTAAGATAGTTACTTAAGTTAACCTTAGTATAAGTGTCTTTTACTGTCAAAATATGGACAAAATTGGTCTGAAATAAATGCATTTTATTTCATTTCATTTTATTTTATATTATTTATTTATTTATTTAAAGAAAATTACATTTGATATTGTTAGGATTTAAATAGCAAGAGTATTACTACAACCTATGTCATCAATGGAAAAGGAAAGTGAACTGCTAAATATTAGCACCACATTTGCTTTGCAAAGTTATTAATTAAAAATCTCCAACATAACCAATTAATATTTATTTTAACACTAAGCACTAAACTTAAATGTCACATGCTTACTATTTGGCACGTTGAAAAATTGCTATTAGGCTGGCATACCGATATTAAGTGTGACTGCGTCATTTTCTCACTGTCATTACCGAACGGATTTAACATAAATTGACTCAGACACTCACAATTCGAAATAACTTTTCGTTTTGGCGCTACCTTACGAGTATTCAATAAAGATTTAAGTTAATAGTCGTCTTAAAGGTGTGAAATTTTTGCTTTAATTTGGATTAAAACAAGCAGACACAATGATGCCTTGTTAGCCGAGTGTAAAACCGCTTTGGCAGTGTACGATGTCTGTAAGATTAACGTCAGTTGCAAACAAACGGGAGCCGGCAGCTTATTCCGAACGTAAAGTTTACACGAAGGCGAGAGTTTAATGCGAACTATGACATTTTTACCCTCTTTTATAACCTTATAAAAGTTGAGAATACTATCAAGCGGTTTAAAGATTTTGGCATGTCAAAATAAAACAAAGGACTAATGAAGGTCTATTGTTTTTAAGTATAAAAGTATAAAAGCGACTCAAGTTGAACGATAAATCCAACAAAATCTTAGAAAGACACTAACAGATAATTACTTTAATTCTTAAAATGTGCCTTCAGAACTTACTGAAGTAACTTTTAATTAAAAAAAACAATTAAGTTAAGTATCGTCTTGGTAAAAATCTTTACGTCGAAATTATATTTCGTTTCAACAATTCTCTACAGTCCTTTAAAAGACAAGTATAATTTATGTCGTGACAAGAAAAAGTACAAAGGAATCAGAGGTATCTCAAAACTCGAAGTAACAATCGGTAACAATGTTGACAACTGTTTTACGAATATTGTTCAACTTTTCTGAGGGATCGTCTACAATGGGAATGCTGAAGTCGAGTTTCGTAAAGTCGTAATTAATGTTTGTGAAATACTTTAAATTTACGGCGTATAGCAGGAGGGTGTCGACCCTATTGTCATCAAAGCTTAAACGCTGTACTTTAAAACGCTTTCATAAATACTGTCCCTGTCAAACCCACGGACCTAGAAAAGAAGTTATTAAATTTTAGATCAAATGCCTGTAAATATTTGATTTTATAATAGAGAATACACAAAGGGGCCACATTTCGTCAACCTAAAATGTCAATGTAATCAACCGATCAACAAGAGTCGATATTGAGCTCGAATCTCTCAGATCTTTGACAAAACGATTGTTACAAAGAAAGGTGAAGTCAATGCGAGAACTGAAGTACATTCGAGAAATCACTCGTCTGGAGAATCGACCTCTGTAGAATTTGGACGTAAAGTTAACATAGATTAAATTGTAGTACCATAAGATTAAGATTCATTATTCAACAATGCTGTCACATTTACTTACCATGACAAAGGCGTACTTAGACATACAAAGGGTCTTAGGATAAATAGGATCAATGTCTTCAGCATAGACTTAGATCCAGGCTACGGAGAAGGCTTCTCAACTTTACCTAGAATAATTCTCTTTTCTATTCCAACACAAAAGCTGCGAACGATTTTTATAAAGGATTATTGCAAGGAGATTGCTTGATCAAAATAGAATTCCTTCCGTGAAAATATTAAGACTTATTTCACGGAGCCGAAATAAAATACATAATCATTCTGAACTTACTAAATCTCTAACTCTTTGGCATAGCAACAAAACATTCATGAAAATAATGTAGGATTCAACTTTGAACAAAATAGAGATTTGACTGAGATTTTTCGTACGCAGCGAGTAATACCGAAAGTGGCCTAAAAATTACCACGATGAAAAAAATACAGGAAATAAGGAACAAATCAAATTGTAGTTAAACTTTACAAAGGAGTACGGAGTGTAATCAACTTGACAAACAAAATAACAAGACAGGGAATGAGAATTACGGGCGGAGTTTACGGCTTTGTGTGACTATTATACATTTTTTACTCATTTAGCTCATGTGGGAGTCTTTTGTATATTTACTGTAAGATGTACTGACACAAGCTACTAGTGATTATTGTAATGGTTCTTTGAAGATTATTTTTAAGATATTATCATCACAAATCAGGTATTAATCGGCTATAATGTTTATTTAACTTGGGTTGATAATTCTAGTTTAAGTACAATTATAGGTTTGTTAATACGAAGTATCTGTACATTTAATGAATTTAAAAAAGCAGATTATGAAATTTACTGAATCAATTTCTTATTTGAATTTTTTGTATTTGAACTTTGCGGCTCCATTACACCAATAAGGCTGTTGAGTCGTCTCTTTAGATTTCAATTATTTTTGGGCTTCCACATGGTTATAACATTTTTTACTAGGCTTAGCTCAAGTAAAAAAAAGGTATGAGTTTTACCTTCCCCGCGAACGAAGTTATAATTATTGTTGCGTTGAATATTTAAAGATACACACACTTTAGAAATCAGTCATAATCTGCAAAACAAACGTCATACGTCTCGAACTATTGTAAAATTGAAATCTCAACGGGCCCACTTTTAACTGCACCAGTAATATCACAGTAACTAATTTTAAAGTGAAATTTTTCTCCACGAACTCTTGTAATTTCACTTCGGCTCAGTGTCTCGAGTTGTGAAGTTTTTGCCCGTAGGAATTCACAGTTACGTGCAGGTGCCTTGTGGCGGCTCGCGGGATCTGTGTGCTCAAGTTTTATGAAGATGAAAAAATTCTAAAGCCATTTCTTACGTCGAGACTTTCTAGCTAACCTCTTTCTGTAATATCAACCTGCTATTGTTAATGTTAACGTAACTTTAGAAAATCTAACTCCTACTAATATAAATGTGGAAGTTTGTGTAGATGTTTTGAAGTTAGTTACCCGTTAGCCATCAAACGGATTTAGATGAAACTTGGCACTCAGATAGGTCATGGATTAATACATAGCCTACATAATTTTCATCGGCCAAAATCGCAGGCAAATAATAGTAAAGAAATAAACTTAGAAACATATTCGTGTTTAAAGGCAGAAAAATAAGAATTTTAATGGAGGGAGATTACATTATGTATAGAACCAGCGACTGAGACGTCAATATGCACTTCAATTACATCACTAGCTCTGGCTGCACAAATGACTAGGATTTCAATGAGAACCAATGCTAAGCGTAGTGGTTTATAATAAAATGAATTAGCAAATTCTCTCAAAATATAAAAACTTAAAAGCAAAACGATTAGTACTTTGCTTCTAACTAAAAGCAGTCATCTACAAGACGAGGCGATTATTCAAAGTTTAGAGCTACTCTCGTAAGTATTATAACAATTCGAAATCATGCCAAGCAGCACCAGGTGGGGGATATAATGCCTGCATTTGGGCTGTCATTTGAGCACAGAATACCGGCAATAACAGTTGCAGGAGCAGTATATCGCTCGGAAATGTCGCAGCACCAGAATAACCCCCCGTTTGTAGTGGGGTATGAATTTAAATCTCGGTTAACGACTGCAGTTTCAGTATATTTGATGTAAAAATTGCAATTATTGTGGTCGTTGGAAATCATGCAGTTAGCTTTTATTAATTTAATACGCATTTAGCTTTCGTGTATGATGACTTTATTAAAGCTTGCATTATTGAAGCCATTTGTTTTTAAATTGCTTCCACAAATGCCTATCTATTTGCAAAAGCATTTTAAATAGCAAAGGTAAGTTGAAATACAAGAAAAAATTAACATAAGGGGCACGCCATTTAAAGATGGGATCTCCTAATAATTGGGTACACTAACTAACGCCACTGTAAAAAAACAAGGCTTTAGATACGATCAAAAGGCATGCGAAGGAATACATTAGCACGTAAGTGATTTGATTAATGCAAATTTTCCTTCAAGGCGGGCCTTGAACATTGCACGCGTAAAAACGAAACTGATGCCGATTCCACGCTATAAAACACCAACAATTCAAAGCATTTATTGCAAATGCTAAAAATAAAGTTGAGACCCGTCCGGTAAAAGTTGATGTTAAGGACAGAACACTTAAGTCAGAAAAGGACAGTTAAACACATAATGATTTCCTTCCAAGCAGGTGCGTGTTATGTGAAGCATAACACATACCGCTTATCGAAGCAAGCGACGAGGAAGACATCTTAAGAAGTTATAATCATACTTAAGTCAAGATTAATTCAACTCTTAATTAAGTTAACTCTAAGTTCTCAAACGTCCCAATTCCGGCTCAGCTGACGCGCCGTTAAACTTATCGAGGTTTCAATGAAAATTTATTAGTCTAACTATTTGTCAAAATTGTCCCGAAGGGGCGGCGGGAATTTTGGCAAATATCAAGCCGAATAGCCAATTCATGGAGACCTTGGGTTAGGGAAATATGTGAGGACCGCGGCCGCTCTAAACTTCGATATTGAAAATAATTTTGAAACAAGTTCAATTTCAATCGAACGCCGAATTGAAACAATTCTGCATTGAAGAGGGAGAATTTTGAGTAAAAACGCGGACAATAGTTAGCGAAACGAGCGTGGAACTAGTATACAACAAACTGTTGCCTGTAGTTTTATTTCCCAAATAGGCGGCCGTTGGCAAGCAGCAAGTCGCAGCGGTTTCGCGGTCGACCAGCCAGCCGCATCGACAGGGCGACTTTAAAAACTACTCTGATACGTTTAATACAGTGCCTATTGCACTCGCAACTTAAATAATGTCCACGGAGAACTTATTTCATGCGCCGTAAGAACGCCTGCTCCGAGCCAACTTTCTTGTTTGCTTTTAGCAACTCCCACTTTATTCCTTCCTCTTTAAAATGCTGGTCTTTGCATGTCGGTTACTATCGAGTAAGAGACTGTTTTAATAGTAAACCTTTTGGGACGTTTTCAAATAGAAGCTTATTGCTTTTGAATGCCCGATTGTTCTTTTGGCGAACCCCGTCGGGACGCGGGCCATTGTTTAGTTACGAATGTAGTAATGACCGTAAAGTTTCCTCTCGAAAAATCGCCTCCCCTAAAGGCAATAAGCATAAACACAACTCCGCAGAGTCGGTTCGGAAAGAGGTTGACAATATTCAAAACAGGGGGAGACTTAATGATATTCATGAATGTTAAAGCGAAGCTATTGTGAGATGTCGCTTAGACTTGTAACTTACAAAACAATGACACTAACTTAAACTCTGGATGTAAAGTCGCTGTTATCTACATTTGATGGCGCGCATAAACAACAGATACGCTTTACTACCCTGCTATTTCATATTAAATATCAAAGTTCCCAACTCGTAACAGAGAAGTGCTATAAAGAAATATTAATAGGGAGTAGGAGTCAGTTTACTTAGTGAATTCACTTAAATTCAGGTAAAAGATAACTCTGGGGAAGCTTATCGCCGATCCGGACCTTTCAAAACTTTAAATAAACACTGAACTAAGAGAAAGCCAAACAAATTTACGGATCAACTTAAACTCCCTGAAATGAGTACGACTAATTGTTCAAAACGAAAATATCTTTAGAGTCCCCGCGGAGGAATAAAAGCATAAACGTGTTGCTTTAACACAAAATGAAATGACGTCCAGTCCGCAAGGGAAACAGAATAAATTAAAAGTAAGGATTTGGGTCTATTGTTGTTTTTTCGCCCCGGCTGTACGTGACGCAACGCAAGGCCTACTTTAGATAAGTTTCGTAGTATAACAAATATTTTTAGGATAGGATCAGATTCGTTTTCAATAAACTGGACAACATTTATGAGCATGAAATCTTCAAAACGAAATGTCCTAAACTCTAAGTTTAAAGCTGACCAAAACTCTCAGTGCAACATCAGCATGTCCTAAACTAGCCTTGTCCGTTGCGGGCAGACACAGTGATAAATTCACGCAGCAGCCAAGACAATGACACGGTGATCCTGCTCATATTTCGCAATTTCCATCCGACGCGCCATGTTTTAACTCGGATAACGTTCCGTGTGTGTGCACATGTCGTTATCTCCGTCCCGCGCAAATTCTTCCCGACCTCTAAAAGGTAACGCATTAATAACAAGTCTAGACTCGAGTTTCTCTTCCCATTTTATTTTGTACCGTCAGCAGCGTCACTACTTATGCTAAAAGTCTGATCGATACGCTCGCTAAATACGTCAGATGTTCCGCCTTCGAGTCCATTAGCTGCATAGAGGTTGAAACAGAATTTTATAATAGGAACTTATAGAAAATAAACGGCAAAATTCTCTTTACGGACGGTCTAACAAAACGTACAGCTGGATACAATTTTCCATTTCGAAATGCCTTACTTGGGCCACTATAATTTAATATTACACGAACGGGCTGGGGCATGTTGGGAGGGGGCTTTACTTGGATTGCGCGAGTGAATAATTTGACTATGGAGATTTAGTCTGAACTGAGTGTTAGGTACAGCAGTCGGGGTTCGCCTCCGCTGCAATTTATTTGCAACTAACGAACACTTCAAATCAAATGATGCATTACTCGGATTCAATTGGGACCGTGAAACTGTCGGGTCCGAAATTAAGTCGGATGTTAGCAGAGCCTATTATTGTTGCGGTAGCCTCTAGATTGACTCGGAGATTGTATTTCGAATCATTTTCTCGTCAATTACGTTTGGCAGTATCAGAGCTTTATTAGAGTTATACAACTAACAAAGATGCCTTTACGAAACCGGCTATCATAACATTACGAATTCAATTACTGCGGTTCTATATTGTTGGATCGATTCAAACTTAAATTTCCTGCAACGCCGAGAAAAACCAATTTCGTTTAAGCATAGAGTATTCGCGGTACATAAAACTGATAAATCATCCAGCAAACATGACGCTTGCGATGGGTAATGCCCTATAAAGTTATCGCTCGCCGTCGTATCATCGAGGCAACAGCTCCAAGAGATACAGCGATCGCATCCGACTGGAAGCGACGTGCCTCGAGATATGTCACTGTAATTGGCCCAGAATATACAGAAAAATGATGTTTATATGGACGGCACGTCGGGAACTGTCAGCGACGGAACGTCACAATTTATATTTTCTCCCAAGAGCCTTTTAGTTTTGTAAAAAGTGTTTTCAAACTTAATGATATTTTGTTCAGCGTAATCTGCACGCTGAATGCGCTTTTGTTTCATTATGCAGCTAAAAAGCAGGAAGATGCAACAGAATTTTATATTTCCATTTACTGCCAGAGATAATCCTAGCGCAGAGTGGAGTACACTAATTGTATTACTCCGCATTCAGAACACAACCACGGCAATGATTACTTTGCGCTATTGTTGAAAAAAAAAGTATACAGACTAAGTTAAATATTTTATTTAGGTTATTAAGAGTCGTCATCCAGTCGTGCCGTGTTCCGTGAACTCATACATATACATACGTCGTCAGTGTGCTAGGTTAGCCACAATTTGTTTGTGTGCATACATTGTCTACGTACATGTCTGTAATAATTCAAATGCGAAAGGTTATTCAACCGACAACCTTGTCGTTATCTTTTTTGCATATCGTTAAGGCAGTGTTTACTTTGTCGTAAATAATATTGTCATTGATTTTGGAGAGATTGATGCGAGTGTATCTCTTTCTAATGAAATCAACTTGGCAGAAGTCACGTACGGGTATTTGAGCGAAACAATCTCGTTAAAATTTAACAAAGCATAGTGCTAGTCTCGCTGCGCCGTCGGTACACTAACATATAATATCGCAAAGAGCGGCGCGCGTCTCACATGTTTTGCAAAGTTACTTTGAGAAATGAAATCGCCCCTACGGTGCGTCAAAAAGGCTTCCGACTTAATCACGTTAGGTGGTTTCAGGAATATTGCTACCCTAGACAATGCGCAGAGCAAACGGAACAAATTAGATTCCCGTTTATTAAAAGGCTTTGCTAATCAACTCACATTGGGAAGCCTGAGTAATCACATTTTTTCAACAAACAATACGCGAGTGCAAAATTTAATTTACCGCAGCGCAGTGTTAATAAATAAAATAAGTAAAATACAGGCCGGGCTCGCGATTCGGATTGCAGTCATAACAGGGCAATAAAAGCGGGCCCCGGCCGCCAACCTGCACCAGATGTGCAGCTTCCAATTTCAGAGAAATAATACAAAACACACACATAAAAACTTCGCTCGCAGTTAGGATACCTGCGAGCGTAAATAGGGGTTTCGAAGATCGAGATTTGAGCGACGAAATGTTTTTGCGTCTGCCAATATATCTCGCTTCGCTGAGAGCAAATGAAGTCGGGCTCTGCACTAGAATACTGCAGAGCCAGCAAAAAGGCTTATAAACGGCGAAACGGTGGATTTATACGCTCTTCTGGCGCAGCCAAACCGAATGCCAGACGTGATCGCTAATCGAAACAATTCGGACAAAAGCCCGAATTAACGGACGCTAAAGAAATTGAAATAGGACCCCAGTATCACATGAAAGCAAAACCAATCAAAACACAACGAGTTAAATGGAAACTCATTTTGAATTATGAAATCGCAACGTACAATAACTTACATGTTAACAAATTCGAGACGTCAATCAAATTATTGAGATTACAAAATAATAACGATAACAAGAACATGTGAATGTTAATAAGCGGGTCACAAAAGTTGGAACACAATTTGATTACGGGGCTTGTGTTTAAAACAGGGGGACACAGATTGACTCGACAAGGCCGGACTTTGTTGTGGAAATAAAAAACAGCAAATTAAATTTGTCCGTTTCTATATTCGATAATTGTAAAAGTTTAGTAAACGAATTTGTTCTCGCTGTTTCTATTCGGGCCAGATGGATCCCATTCATCATTTGTATCGGAGTCTTTCGGGAGCACAATTATGTCAACGCTCGAGCAACGTACATTGATTAATACTTGAGTTAACACTACTTGATATTTCACATTATTTTTGCGTTCGGACTCCTATTTTTCATTTCGCCAGTCTAATGTCAAAAATGTTAAGTGCTCTTTTGAAATATTGCCAGAGACGCTGCGAGATTTAGATATGGTTTTCCGAAGTTAAATCGCTTGGGATGCTCTTAAAATTCCAAACATTAGTTGGTTCGATGCTCCCACCGCTTCATTAGGTCCAACTTGTATTTTATTTCGCAAAAAAGATCTAAATGGATTGTAAGTCGCTTCCTAAAAACAATTTAGTCAAGCATTACTTGGGAAGATTAATGTTCCACCCCGGACTGTTTAACTTATAATAAATCTCTAAGGATATACCGTTGTAATACAAGTAAGTCAAGAGCTTTTATCGATTCTCGAAAAAAATAAGTTTTCGCTTCGTGATTGTCGGGTCACGGTATTGGCGAGCATTTCTTATATGTCAAGACATTTCACTTTGCGAATATGTTAGTTTAAACCTTTTAAGACTCGTCATATCGCTTTCACAGCTGCACTTTAGATTAATCTGTCGCTTGGGAGTTATTGTCAACCTAAATCTAGAAATGTACAGCTTTCTTCTCGCTTATTCTCGATCTTTGGCGAGATTATTTTGATGTTTAGAGTTCTGATTTCGGGTCGCTGATATCAAGTTTCTAATTTCAATCTAAAAGTTTAGCTTGATGTTTGTAATCCCGGACGCGGGCTTAATGATACTTTATTAAGTGATTTGGCCTCGTAAAGTGGGTAAATCTGCTACGAGATATGATTTTATATGTCGTCGTAGATGTATTTTTATGCGGATTCATGACTGGCACAATTATGCAGAAGATTCTCGATTTTTGGGATTTTAATCGGAACAACATGAACAAAAGATTTTTTCTCGAAAATCCGTACGCAATAGTTAAATTCTTAAACTGTTCTCTTTCATTACGGTCCGATGGCACTGTCGTTTAAAAACTCCTCCATTTTGTTATTCGAACGAAATGTCGCATAGAACGTGGGGATTAAATTGTCCATCGGTGCTGCCCGTTACCGGCTGCTGTGCGACGATAAACGTAGATTAAACGAGGATTGACGTTCCTGTAATCCGTTCAACCGGGCCTTTTTAATGCTTTTTCGAAAGTCGTGAAATTTTAGATGGGTTTCCGATTTTTGTAATTTCTAGACTATCCATGGATTTTGTGGATTGACCCTTTGTTTTCTCTGCGGCTAGTTTTTTCATCACAGATCATGCTAAATATTCTGCAAATTGTTTGTTTTTCATATGAATTTGTAAGTGTATTGTGTCTGAATAAAATATAAAATTTATTATTTTCTTTGATTATTATTATTATATGAGCTTATTTATTTTCTATTTTAATTTTTTTCCTAAAAATATGCAAAGCGAACATTGTTGACCATACGTCATGGGACACAGATATAACACACATATGTTCATCCAATAGTGGACAGATGTTAAATGATAATGATGAATGTCGATTTTGAGTCTATTTATATTTAACCTAATTACGGTTTGATGGCCTCACCGTATTATTATATTAATTATATTGATAACCCACTAACTAGCGGCTTTAAATTCATAATAAAGGTCTATCTAAGGGTCACTCTCGACGAATGTAGCTAATGATAACCTTTAACTTGAGGAATATGTTTTTTTCTGGAAATTCAATCGCTTTATCACAAAAGGAAACTAAGAAACTAATGTTGTTATAATAGGGAATGTGCAAATAATCTTTTCTTTTTGCTTTATCAAAAACTCATTCTTATGAGATCGATGAATTTTCTTATCCGATTTTAATTTTAATTTCACTTTTTGGAATAGTTTTTACGGTATTTTGATATTTTGTTAAAAAAAGCGATGAAAAAATTTCACGCATGTTCCCTATTAAGGCTCATGTAAATTATTTTAGAAATCAAACACCACATTTATTATTAAAATTGGAACGTTTTTAAGTTAATAATTAGTTATCGTACAATTTTAAATCTAATTGAAATAAAAACCAATCCATTTATACTTCCACGATTGTCACAACTATCTAGGTACACTACGCCATGAACGTTATGACGCATCGAAAAATCCAGGGATATGAAAAAATCATATTTCCTCGCTATTAAGGACCGTTTTTAATGAGACTTATTACTACATTAAAGGCATCAAGACTATTCAGATTTTCCTTACACCTACCGAAAGCAAGTGCGTAGCGCGGGTCATCGACCTCATTATCTGCCGGCGTGTTTTCGCGGCGTTAGCCCGGGTCAGGTCTACAGCGGTCCATACTCTTCAGTTCTTCTATATCGTGCTCTCTTTCACTCTAATTTTGTTTAATAGTAATAACGAGTGAGACAGACGGCATCAGCATCGTACTTGGGAGCAAAGGCCGTATTAGTACCTACTTCAAAACTGAATCTTTCAATATTTTTATTCAAAACGAAAATTTTAATGAAAATATGCCTACATCTACTGTAGATATGATTCGAATCCACGGTACCATCTTCAGAACTAGCTGGCGTAACCACTGTGCGATATAAATATTTGCCGGAATATGAATTTTTAATCGTTTCATATCTATTCATTCCAAGTGTGCAGCACCATCTACCGCAAATCTCTGCCCTTACAATAATAATAATAAATAAATATTAAGGGACAATTTTACACAAATCGCACTAGTTCCATGGGAAGCTCAATAAGGTTTGGGTTACTAGTATGTAATAAAAAAACACCCCGAGAAACAAGACTCAGGAACAAATATTTATGCTCGTCACAGAAATGGTTGCCCTAACCGGATTGAACCCAGGACCGTCAGCTTCGCAAGCTACGTCACTCCAGCTGAACTAAACCGGTCGCAATGATGTGGTGTATGACACCAATCTCAAGTTACATTTCAATAATATATCGACGCGTGAAATCGACATAATTTATATTGAATAATATAAAGCGATTAATTCGATGCCAGCTACCGTACCGGCGTGGGGTCAAAAGTCATTGATCTGCCTGAGCCCGTCTCGCGGGCGAGGTGTCCAATCAAAATGTACTAGACTGAACAAAAGCTTTGCTACGGTTATTACACATAGTCAAAGGCTGTCTGGAAGAGATCGCTTTGTACCTAAAATATCAACGAAAGTCGTTTCATTATTACCTATTAAGGTAATCACAGTTCTGGACACTGCCCTATTATTTGGCATTTCCAACCTTAATTCGTAACAATAGAGATGACAAAAAGGATGCCTATTATTAAAATAAAGCTGTAAAGCATTGGAACTTCTACCTTAGTAAAGTTTATAGTTCGTCAGGTCATAGAAAAATACACTGAATTCAAATTATCCTTACTAAAGTAATATATATGTACCTACATTGATACATACATATAAACATTTCAATAAGATATCGTTACACTTAACTTTAACGGAAGTGACTTCATAAATATCAAACTCATATGGACACGAAAATTACCAACGGAATATGAATTATTAAAAAAATAGAATTCAAATTCCGTTACAAATTTATGTGGACATATTGGAGTTTGATATTCATCAACTCAAATATTGATGAAATCGGCATTTAAACGTTAGTTTAATAAAAAATACATCCTTCTAATCCAACAAGCTAAAAAAGATTATTATCTGAATAGAGGTATAAACAGGCAAAGTTATCACTGAAAACATCTTTCAGATAAACCTCTTGAGTGGGACCAGCTTTTGCTACGTTATTTTCTTTCCTCAAGATATATAAATAGTTTTTGAAAAAGTATTGCGAATAATACGTTCTGGTTTGTCAAGACGCTTCGTGAATATTCTTTGGGCCTTTGTCAAATTGCGTCGCTTTAAGATCATCTCTTCTCTCTTTTATTGGATTTGTATTGTGTTGTATGTTCGCACTTTCTTTATAAGCATCAGTTTTAAGATTACAGGTGTTTAAGCTGTTTTTAACTAAAAACAAACATCTTTTCGACCTGCGCAACTATTTTATTACTTCAACTTTGGTCTCATTATATGATCATATCACAGCAAGGACTTTTTGAATTCAGTGGTTTTGTCGTAAGCATTTCTATTAATTGGGGACTGTCCTGCAATAAGGATCATCATCCTCCTGCTCCTTGTGTTGATAATCCTCAATTCTGAGGGTCGTGGCCTCTCTGAATGACTTTATCGTGGACTATCTTTGTGCCAGCTCACTCTATCCTCGGCTCATCATATAAGGGGGCAATTTGACCATATAGCATTGACATCATAAAACATTTTTTGTGCAACTTCATACTTTTTAACTTTATTGACAGTATATAAAAAGGAACAGATTTGATTTGTCAGAAATGTACCCTATCGTTGGGACATATCTCCGTTTACTGGACTATCGGTACCCGCCAGTGCATTGCCCGGCCGACCTTGCAAAATACCGATTGAAACAATTCAAATTTAATCCACGCAGCTGTTCAGAATTATGCTTCGAATGACGCATGAGATTGAGCATCGCGTGGAAATTGTCCCATATATTATTCAGGGAGCCCAATCGGTCGACGAACTTTAGTTTGGATACAATCAAGGAAACAGGCAAGTACGAGTTCCTGTGGAGAGGGTTCGGTAGTCTTTTTTTTTTTAGTTGAGCAAGAGTTGGGTTTTGAGATGAAGCAAGCCAACCTTAAATAAGCGGAAGCAGTTGATTCGAATCACACACCTTAGCCTAATAAATAGAACGACCGGTTTAGCTCAGCGGGGGAACGTTGCCTGCGAAGCTGAAGATCCTGAGATCAAATCCCGGTAAGGTCAAATATTTGTGTGATGATCGTAAATATTTGTTCTTGAGTCTTGGATGTTTTCTATGTATATAACTAAATATAGGTATGTATTAAATATATCGTCGACTAGAACTTATAACACAAGCCTTATTGAGCTTACTATGGGACTTTGATTTGAGTAAAAGATCTCCCGTAATATTTATATCTCTTTATTTATCTCCATTTTGGGTGGTTTATTTGTCTAAGTATCTATAATTTAATTTATTCAGAAACAGATTCCTGGATGACTGGTGTTTATTATTAAATTACGCAAGAGACTAGATTCAAAAGAGACAGATTCTATACGAGCCTATAAAAGTTAGTGCTTAAAATTAATTTCAGTCTTATACGTTTACATTTCGATGAGAAAACTTACTGGCAGATGGAAAAGTGAAGAAAAAAGAGGTCCACGGACGGAACCCCAAAAACTATAAGCGCCAACTACTCATTTATTGGCTGTCAGGAAAACGATTTACGGAAAGGGAAAGTTATTTGTATTATTTATGATCCATACTTACTGATGTGTTGTTCCGTACCTGAAACAGAGGTATACGTAAGTGACATTTATAAATAGTCCGCCTTGAGGCTCGGTGTCTTATAATAAAACATGTTAAAGCTTTTTGCTCGCTCTAGTGTGAAGGGTAACAAATGAGACTGCTGATGTTGCCGCATGTCGCGTGCTGTGTGCTGACAACGGCCCTATATCTGTGTTAGTATTTTGTTTAGAATAATATAAGTTCCCATTATACTGTGATGAGTTAATTGGTCGCCTAAACTATAATAGCGCAATTAAGTTGCGTAATGATTTGGTTATAACTCTACAGAATATATAGGTACATAATTTAACCGATGGAAATATTATGAAGAAATATTTACATTGAGCAGTGACTTTCCGCTATTTCTGTTCCGAAATCGGATAACAGAAAAACATGGCTGTGTCTTTGTTGACTTATACGTAAATATAGTAGGTAAAATAAATATTACTGGTACGTGTTCGTTATATGTTCGAGTAGGTAGGTAATTTACTTGGTAAATAAACGTTAGGCATTGTTTTAAATATTAACTGTAAAAACGAAGTAAGTCCCAAATTCTTAAGTTACCATGACGCAACGCTATTATTTGCGGCTTGGTAAAGTCGATTATCTCCAAACTAGCTTGAAAGCGAAACCGACGGAAGCGCCAGTACATTCACATTGGCGGTTAAGACTTTCTTCATCGCAGGTTTATGCTAAATCGGTTGAACGACCGACCAAAATTTTAAAAATCCACCCAGTTTTTGAGAGAAAAAATACGATTGATATGAATAATGGATTTGACTGTCACGTCATTCATGTATTCTAATATGTTTCCGATCTAGTTTGTATGATTACCATCAACTGACGTACATACATACAAGTTAACAGCTGAAATCTTGAGCAATGAAAACTAAATTAGAAAAAATATATCAGTGCTGCAGACAGTTTAATTTAAATCCTTAGAAATAACTGAATAATATTCGATCTTGATTTAGTGGTAAAAGGGACTCTAATATCACCATGAAATGTATGTATGTCAAACCATCACATGTTCAACGTGTAAAACTTTTGCTCAAATATTTCCATAAGACCAGCTTGCATAAAACTTCTCTTCCAAAAGAATAATATCCCAAGTCCAAAACTTCACTCATCAAAATTCTGAATTGATATTTCTAAGTTTCTGAGTAAGATCTTGAAATGCATGTTTTCTTAAGTAGCGTATGAACTCGCACGTTCGTAGTCACGATTAAGGAAAACAGTACCTAAACTTAATATCTCCTTTCAACTTTATTGATTTCGAAAGTGCTTGTAACTAGGCCTACTTGAATAAAGAATATTTTGATTTGATTTGATTTGATTTGATTTGATTTAAGTTTTCTTGATTTTCTTACATTATTACGATACGTAACTTAGCGTCGCAGTACATAAATCATGTTTATACGCCATTAACTTTCGTTTTTTTTAAAATAATCTTTATTGTTAGAAATAATACCTAAGGACCCTTTGTTTTTGGAAGTATGCCTGATAAGTTTTCTACTCGCTGAGTCGTTTCTACGCTTAAGTTTCGGTCATCATTGAAGGGCAGCCAGCTCAAGCCCTTTATAAATTAATGCTGATAGAAATCAGAATTAATTAACATCTTTAAGCAAACTAGATACTTCTTTTGAACAGCTCTGTGGCAATTACTTTGTACACCCGGATTACGTTTAACCACGATCATAGTACTGATCGTAAACTCTACTGTGACGGCTCCCCTCTCCGCGCTTGGTTGCACCCCCTTCACCCCCGCTAACCACTTCCTACCCTGGGCACTTCCAACACCCAATTCCAAAAGGCACTAAGAACCAAACCAGCTTCATACATTATTTGCCGTTCTTTACTTACTTAGCTATTGGAACCCCTGTTTTAAACACCGCTCGAAATGTACATATAGACCCATACACGCTACGCTTCCCAAGAAATTTATTGACAACACAAACGCAAACTTTATAATAATTCAAAGTTTTCCAACTCGCATGATGTTTTTACGTGCACCTTTGTAAAAAGGAGGAAATAAACAATGAAGAGGAAACAGCATCAAAGGTTCCGTAACTAGTAAAAAAATCTGGTGAGATTTCCGACCTTCTCGGACAACTCTTTCATATAGATACGGATGAAAAAGACTCGGCAAGAAGAGAAAATACCTGATTGTAACCATTCTGTAGCCACCGTTCACGTTTGCAATATTAACAATGTAATCACCGATGTACTCTTTTCAGAATCACTCCGCAGGGTACCATTGAGTGCAGACCCCCAAAAAGCTAACACGCCAAAACTGTCGAAAAGCGAGCATTCACGGAATTTAGGAGAATGCTCCTTAATATGCCTGTGTATATAACAGCAATGGGGAGCATTTGCAAGTTACACGACAGAATGGGAAGAAGGACGATAAAAAAACAATGCTTTGGAATATTTTGGGAGCAACTTTTTTACTCGTCTTTTTATGAGCATTGAGATTTAAGGAGCCTTAAGAACGGCCATTGATTGTGTGAATGGGGATTGGGGATCTGCATTCAGGCAAGTACCTAATACTCAAGAACATTATTCGTTTTCTAAATGAAGGGTTTCATCGAGGGTTTCGCGGTATTCCCCAAGGATCGACTTTGGACCGGTCTTGTTAACCATATTAAGACGAAGTAATCAGCATCCGAATATTACTCTGACATGTAAAGTGCTCATTTGCGATATAAACTTCAACGTTAATGTAGCTTTAATATGTCAGATCTTATTAAAGACTTTATTTTTATTAATATGAGCTGACGTCAGTTGCTTAATTGAGCGATCAGTAGTTATTTTGCTTTTTATTCTAGGGTACTTTGAAGTATTGTCAGGCACAATAATAATAGATATTCTAGTCTTAAGATTATTAATGCACTGTACTTACATTAATAATCTTAAACATCTTTGCTTAGTCAAGAAAACATGTTAGGCTTGCAAAATTTATTGTAATTTAGATTTTATTATTAAATTATGATTATTACTGAGCGATTTCATGCTTACACAAGAGCATCTCTTGGACATCGTTCTGGCAAGTTTTTCAGTCTCCACTCCTCATTTTACGACCGCTGTCTGCACCTTATGGCTTCTACAACTTATGAAAATTACCAGCACGTCTGCCTTTGACCGCCTGTTTTATGGTCACTCAAGATTCATTGGCCAGATTAATCAAATAAAGTTCGTTTCTAGGACAGACAAATAAAATTATGCATTATTACACTCCTGGTACAGGCGTCACTAACATATTTCAGAACCGCAGAATATATCGAGTAAAACTCCCCTTTTTACGAGCATAAAAAAAGTTTTACACAGCGAAAAGTTCCACCGAAAATTTCTTGGGAGCGAATCGACTTTATCAAATATTTATCGCTCACACCGAATATTAGGTTTTTAAATATTTACGCCTGTGGGGAAAAGGTGGTTGCTTAAACACAGCTTTATTTTTAATAGACGTTTAACGAAGCTTTTGATAACACGACGAAACATGTTTTATTACAAGCTTTCGCTTCTTCCTGAAAAGTTTATTACCTGTATTATACCCGAATTGTCCAATGAGAATATCATTTCGTGCAAATAGAAGAAAATTATAGCTTTATCAATATTACATCAAAAGCTCCAAAACAGGACTAAAAGAATTTAACTCACTACCAACGCTTTCGATCAGATAATTACTAAATTATTCCTCGTCTATAAATTTGAACATTTAATTATAATAAACATACTACTTAAATGAATGAATAAAGGCATACGAAAACAGTACTGGCTTAAATGGCCACCCTATATGGCATTATATTCAAAAACGTGTAGCGACGAGGATATAATGACACGTGTGCACCTAATGATGCATAATTTATCACCTCTAAATAAACTTTAGTTTTTTATTCATTAATATTTATAATAACCCTCCATATAAGTAAAGAATGATGTGTATTTGATGAAATTTGGCCATGTTCGACATAGCTAAAACCAAACTGCTATATAAGGCAGCTTGGGCCCGTGGGTGTCGTATTAATGGACCTGATAGCAGAAGGTTAATGTTAAATGCAAATAAAGTAAGGTTTTATAAACGATTATGAATTTTGAGCTTAGGTGGTGTAAACATCATGAATATGGATTTTGTAATTAGATTTTTATGCGTATGAATGGAATATTTAGATATTGGTTCTAGATAAAAAAAAACCTGTTAAAAACTGGCTTTAACATTACTCATTTAATCAAAACCGAAACTGTTATGAGTCACTTCTGCAACGACTTTAACGTAATATAATTCATTTGTATTGAAACAGATACTATAGAGTGCCACATTTTTGTGCAGTTCCTAACTATAATAGGGTGTTCTTCAAGGCGCGGTGTTAGGTCCCAATCATTACAGTTAAAATTTTGTGGATAATTATTTACCATGAACTGATTTAACTTTATAAATATCAAGACAAAAAAGGAAGTGCACGTATAAACGTATGATTGATACAAAGGGGATAGAATGGAAATACATAGAGGATAAGCAGATACATTAAATCAATAAAACGTGTTTTAAAGATATCAAGACCCAAATACCTCGCTATATATTTGGCATCCCGATAATATCCAAATAAAATGATATAAGTTCTAAAATACGTCCAATCTCCGGCGAGCAGCGATACGTGTAATGGCCCAGTGGTGCGGAAGGCCCGATTACCGCTCGGTCCCAGGATCAGGTTTCGTAGGAGTCGGTTGTTATGACGCTCTACTGACTATCGATTCGGAGGTGTTGGGGTTTTTCTCATAGGTTTTTTTGCTTTGAATACGTCTTTAGATACGTTTCGCGACGTTAGCCGTTTATTTTGTAACGTCTGTTATACATTTCGTGTATTTGAGTATCTGTATCTACGTCTGTCTGTAGCTTCGTAACTTGATCGAATTGACTTGTTCCTGGTCATGATTTAAAAGAATCTGTTCAGCCGTTTCATCTGGGGACTTTAGCTATTCATCAATTGATTCTCGTATAATTAGCAGAATTGTAACTGGTTTCTATGGATATTTTATGACTATGTAATGTATATATGGCTATTTTATTAGTAGGTAGACAATGGTGGCCTTTTACATCTCTCAATTTATAGTTTGCACCAGGGAGACTCTCTACATCTCCATTACACTTAATATAAGCTTTTTTATATAAATGCCCTTGAGACCTACTTGCAGAATAAAGTTTTGAATTTGAATTATTGACTTACATACTGCAAATATAAGTAAGGAAGTGATTTTATAAAAAAATTAACTAATAGTGTTTTTTTAATTAGGTCAAAAACGCGTTTGAAGATATGAGCATAAGATATTAAATCTGCTTGAAACTTGTAATAGGTAAGTATTAAGTAAACCGTACAAATCTGGGTTTGAGTAAAACAGCATTATGTGTATGTGAATCGTAATAGACTTAGGTCGTTTTGTAATACTGAACATATCTGCCGGCAATTCAAGTGAGCTTCAAGGTTATTCAGTTCGTGAACGGCAAACTGGTACGTTTCCTTCTTAAAGTTACCTTGGTTATAGCTATTATCTAGTTTAGATTAAACACGTGCCACATTTAACACTTGCGATGCTAAAAGCAGGGATTAAACCATGTAACAACCTAGACTATCTAGGGATATCATAGAAACAAGTGTTTAACTACCGAATGGATCCCCCAAGATGGCTACCGGAACCGAGGCAGACCGAGAAGAAGGATGTTGCAATGGCTGGCGGTAGTATGCGCTAAATAGAGATAAATGGCGGAAGATGAAAAGTGAAGGCCTTTGTCGAGCAATGGGATACTTAAACTAATAAATAAAAATTAAAACTGCTCACAACTTTGTACGTCCATAGTTTCTCATTGCGTTGTTTCTGAAATGAGGGCAACGCTGCCAAAGTTTATGAAAAAGTAGGTTATGTTACTTACTAAAATTTGTGCTGCACCTCAGCCTGTTAATTTTTTTAAACTTATACTCTTTCTCTTTTCTAAAAAGCTGAATATAATTCATGCGATGGAACTACGGCGCACACAAGTAACAAATGCTACAGCCAAACTCAAAATTACATAGGAGTATAAGGTCTGAATTTATGAGACGACAAGTATAAATGCATAAAATATAGCACAGTCAAATTAACACATTACGTGTAACAAATTATCCAAACCCGATTTAAACTTAATCTAACCAGTATTTCAACATCTCATTTAACCATCTCGTACAAATTCGTTGACGTTGTAATTACCATGAACGAGCTTATTGTTTCTACAAAAATATGATAACACGACTAATTTGTAAGGCGCTTCATTCTATGGCGGTGCACACACCACGTTGCTATTTAATTTGGTCGGCTTGTAAGGTTATCCAGATTTGGAAACGTGGTAGAGGCAGCACGCAATGTAATTCGTTTAGAGATGTATATCTGTTCAATGGATGGTTATATTGTTACGAAATGAGTTTAAAAAAACACGAATGCTAAACTAAAGGTTAGGTTAGGTTGTGGTCTGAGAGGTTAGAAGCGATTTAATTAATTTTATTACATTTGGTATTGCGTCCAGCGGTTTGAGGAATCCATTATTTATTTTACAGGATGAAATATAATATGTAGGCCTCACTATTTTGAGAGATTCATTTAAGTGTTTTTATTTTATTTCATTCAGACTGTAAATAAATTTTAAAACTGTATTAATTACACTCAAACAGTGGCGTACACAATGTATTACGTCAGAGTAGGCAGTTGAAATATTTTGATCGCAATGGTAGGCAGCTTCTCAGTGTCTATATGGAATCATGGTCATCCAAGGTAGATAGTGCCTAATGCCTATTTGGACCACACGCCACTGGATTCAAATTACAATCGTATTCTAACTAAACAACAAGTGTTTGTAAAAAACACTGGAGAAATTCAACATAAATAAATATAAAACAACTGTTTTAAAAATCAAGCATATCACCTATTTGTGAAGTTAACATTTAATTTGAATTTCATACGTTTTGCTAGTTTAAAAAGCGTTTTGTAAAACTTATGAAACCGCTATCCACCACTACTCTCGCGGTTCCTTTACGCTCCGTATAGTGCGTGATTTAGTTAATGAAGATCGTCCAAAACGTGTTTAGTAGTTAGAACAAGTAAAAAGTATACCAACTAATTATTACTATTATAGTTAACACTTCCATTTAGTTGAGTCGAGTTTATAGTTGCGAGGGTTTTTTTTATCTCGTACTTTTTTGTTAATTTCGTTTTTAGAATGTAAAAATGTGTATCATAGTATCTATTATTTAGTTTAAAATTACGGGTGCCTTTTTTGACAACAAAAATAGTTATTTTTAAGGGAATGCCATGAAACTAGGACGCAAAATATATAAGATCCACCAGGGTAATTGCGAATATGGGAAAAATGCGTCTATTGAGAATAACATAAAATCCCCTGTTCTCTTTTATATGTTTATACTGTCAAATTTTAGGAAGGGAGGGAATAAGTAGTTTAAAAGTGTTCGGATTTAAAAAAATCTTTAAGACGCATTTGTCCCATAGGTAGTCAGTCGTAATTGTCCCGGCTGCATATAAAATTCTCGCGGTATTCCAATTCTTTGTCAGATTAAGATGGACTTATATACTCAAGGTATCGAACTAAATTTTTTTATTTAGAATTTCTATCATAGAAACTACTATTTCGCATCAAAATTTTACTTCTATTTGAGTATAGTCATTATCCCAAGTCCTCGCACACCCCTTAGATGCGTAGCTTACCTCTAGTGGAAAAGCACCCTAATGGTGTGATTCCACGCTCGACTGCAGTTGTCTTTAATTTGTTCATCAAGGATTGGGCGTTGGTCCTGTCCACACGGTCATAGTTACAGGCGTGGTATTTATTGAAGAGGTGCGGACATCGTGTGACGCAGCATTTTTAGATATATCTTATACTATTATAAAGTTGTAAAAATGAAATGTTTGTACATTAAAAATGTAAAAAATAATATTGTAACGGACTATTGGAGGTCACTGTATGGAAATATACTTTCTTTGTTTTTTGTATATTTTTATGTGTCGTTGCGGATTCATCACGCCAAAACAGCTCAACAGATTTCAACTATTTTTGGTACACGGGTAGCTGGGTACACAGATGGTTAAATGATACTGTTTACCCAACTCTGAAGAAAAATAGAGGGGTTATGACTTTATGTGCTCCGCGATCGTAGTTGCGGGCACCTTCTAGTCTATAAAATATATAATCAATAGATAGAAATGTCATGTAACTTTTCATCCCCATATAATATTGTTATGATTTTAATATTGTTTGAAATTTAAAATCATAAATATTCAAGGAGATTAACTGAATGTAATTTATATTATGAATAGGGTACATGCATGAATTTTCTTTATCGCTTTTCTTAACTAAATATCAAAATACAGTAAAAACGATTTCAAAATGAGAAATTTAAATTTAAATCGGCCAAGAAACAAGCATGATATAGGCTTTTTAAACTGCTAATTAGACGGCGATTTGACAGAGGTCCGTCATGTTCTGTTATGTCATAGTCTACGCCGGCCATATAAACTCCATATTAAATTCCGTTTTGCTAGAAAGAGATAGAATGAAATGTTTGATGGCTTATATCTTGTTTATTTTTAGTTATTCGAAAAAAAAAATGTCTACTGTTTGTTACATGAATGAGCTATTATGAAAGCAAAAATTAAAATTCATGCATATTCTCTATAAAGAAATCCAGATTTCGGTGAAAAACATAATTCGGCCGGACGCTAAATAAAATAGATATCTTTGCTCCTACCAAGGACCATTAAAACAAGAGGACTGACCATCTTCATGCAAGAAGCCGTTCCCCGATAAGTACAACGCCATTTATATATAACAATAAATTTTAAAATTATTCAACTTTGCAAGCATGACACAGTTATTAAATGTTACGCTTTATTTATTATTAGCTATTCGCGAACTAATTGTTACTATACTATGTTTTTTTATTCAATTATAACATGGTTAAATGTTTATTTTTATGGCGACATCTAGTTTTTGCCAGAATATCTCCTTGCGATCGGAACACGATGCAAAGTATGGCAAGTGTCAGTCCTCTTGTTTTAATGGTCCTTGCTTCTACCGAGGTAAGATCGGATCACTGAAAATCCAAGTCATTGTACTGTAAACACTTTCTTGATGTCAATATTATTTCAAGTAAACGTATCTCTATTTATACAATTGGCGACTTGGATTAAGTGCAATGACCTTAAATAAAACTGTCGGATACTTCCTACATGGTAATATTAGACGGTTTTTAAGCCTTGACTGTTAGTGAAGTCGTTCTAAATTATAATCATATATTCCGTATAACTTACAGCTAACCTTCCCATGGTAGAACTAAGACGTTTTTAGGGTTCCATAGTTTGGTAGTTAAATAATTAAAAAATATATTTCTAGGGAGGGGGGGGGGGGGGGGGGCACTCCATACATTTAACAGAAACTGATTTTTTTTCAGTAAATATCAATGTGTGGCACATACTTAGACAGTGCGTTTGAAAACATTTTGAGGTTTTTACATTTTTTTTTTGATTAAGAGAATATTTTCGGAGATATCGTCCCGTCCCCCCACCCACCACCCTATTTTCTAAACGGTATGTCCAAAAAACATGAAAATAATTTCAAAGACAGAGCTTAATAAATACTTTCAACGAAAATTCTTTACAACATTATCAGACATATCGTTTTTGAGTTATTGCCGAAAAACGACGCTTTTCAACAAAAGTAGTACGTAAGTGCCATGGAGATACGGTCTTTTACTAGTGCACGTTTTCATATCGTATTTTAACTCTCTATCTGTAGTGCTTTTTTTGTATAAACGGCTGCGGAACCCTATACTGAGTATGGTCTTGGCCGGTTTTTTATTCATAAAAACCAAAAATATCACTTTATGGTAAGTGACTTTTGGGTCGCGCATGTACATAGCTCGCTGTTTAAGTAACAGCCTATTCACTCTTTCCTTGAAGAACCGAATTGAAATTTTCAGGAAATACACACGACGGGAGCGAGTTCCATTTCTATCAGTTCGCTTTAGAAATCAATCGATTATTCAATAAAAAAATAGTAAAACCAACCATTAAAACAAGAGGACTCTCAATCGCCGTACAAAAAGCAATTTCCCGATATTTACAACGCCATCTTTGTATAAGAATTTACAATTATTCAACTTTGCAAGTGTGACACAGTATTTAAATGTTACAAGTTATTTATTACTACCTGTTTACTAACTGTTGCGGTAGTTTCTTTGTTCAAATTATAAAATGGTTAAGTGTTTAGTTTGAAAGCGCCATCTAGTTTTTGCCCGCATATTCCCTTGCGGTCGGAACACGAGCCAAAGTATGGCTATTTTTCCTTTTCTCTTTTGGTTTTCACAGTATTGGGGATTAGAAGTCATTTTGTTTTAATGGTCCTTGGTAAAACTTATTAAAGTCTACAAAACTTTTACGAAATTTTAGAACTAGGGACCTATATCGTCGAAGTCATTGTTACTTTTCTAAAGTTCAAGGAGGTGCCCCGCAACTTCGTTCGCGGAAGAGACAAGGTCATAACCCCTCTTTTTTCCAGCTTAGTCAGGTAAAAACTATCCTTTAACCATCTGGATACCCAGTTAACCGTGTCCAAAAAAATGTATAAATCCATTGATCAGATTTGGAGTGATGAAGCCACAACGACACACAAAAAATAAAATAAAAATATTTTTCAATTCAGTAACCTCCAAATAGTCATCTACAATCTTTTTTTAAGTATATTCAATGTACAGACATATCATTTTTACAACTTTATATAGATAGATATTTGCTTGTCTCTTTTTTGCCAGACAGTAGCAAATCTTAATAAAAATTCAATTTATGCTCCCATTACTAAAATTTGAAGGTAAACAACCGAAGGTCTCATCAAATGCACACGACTGTGCTTTAGAGCTATATGGTCGTATGTGCTATTGGAGTACATAGGACATTCATCCTTATGGTTCTAAGGTACAGCCAAGTGTTAGTCTCACACGCATCGCACTTAAAAAAATATCGTATGTCTCTTTAGCATGCTATGCACTTGCGTCGTTTTGGTTCCACGCGTTTACATTTCGGGCAATAAGGGCATAAGTGTGGTTGAATTTTTATGTGTTTAAATTGTTTTAGTTGTTAGTAGTATTTCGTAAGAGCGAGGTTAGTAATTTGTAAGGTGTAATCTACGGACCTTACGTTAGGAGCGATAAGGTTAGGTGACTTCCGTTTGCTCTGGGTTATTAGTTTGCATATCAAAGTTTGGAGTCAATGCCAATAGGGCATTGTTTTAAAACCTTTATGAATACATTAAAGGTGTACTACAATGCTCTATAATTATGCTCGGACATTATTCAGCCAAGCGTTATATTCTATTTTTAGTAATATTTAACTATCTGATTCCGTAAAAGAAGCTGATACAATCCGCAGCAAAAGCGTATGATAATTTTAGTGTGCAATTTCACATATCGTCACTACTTTGGAAAAACTCGTATCTCAAATTACTTTGACAAAGAAAAAGTAGGTATTAACTCTAAATCGCTTAGTATAGGTAAACTTCCTGCCTTTTTATTCAAGTCGGTTTCAGTTAAAAGTTTCTTTTTAAAAAGTAGTGTCGATATGACAGTAGCATTCATGAAAAAATGGTATTTATTCTGTAAGTAGTCCGTATGAGCACATTTACAAGTCTTGACTCTATGGTATTTCTTCAAAAGGGGAGCACAGTTGAGAAGAAACAGAAACCCGATCAGTCAGTATTATGCTAAATATCTCTTAAGTATCCATTACAACATTAGAACTTAGCCTTACTATACGATACCCATTTTAAGTATGAACTTAATGCGCAATAGTTCTCCAAGAAACCGTATAAAAACTTATGAAAGTAAAAATACTTATAACAGAAGAAAAAAGCAGTATATATGTTTTTTCATAAAAACTTACGCACGTTTGATATGCCTTGTATAAGAACCGTGTCCCGGTAAAAGTAAGTTATTTGGATTCTGTTTTAGGCCATGCATTTTTGTCTGTTAAATAGTTCTACCCTATAATTTGCCTTTGCCATTAGATACTATTTTAAGTACTATTGAGAGCTGGTAAAGGTAATTTGAAAGCACCATCCGGTAACTTATTATAAATATGATATACATATTACGCACCTTGACTGCAATAAAACGATTTTTAATTGTGCCCTTAATGCACTCAAGGTGCGATTAGTAAAATTGATTGATTAGCTACTCCTGATGCTGTCAGTACATCGTTATACATCAGTGATTCTAGATCCACAAGTCTCTCAAACAGACTTAACCAATTTGGGATAAAACAAGCTAAAATCCCAGTCTCTGGGATAATGTCAACGTAAACGCCAGCAATACCACGGGTAAATTCTTGTTAATATTAATACCAAATTAGTAAAACAATGTATATTATTCAATTATTATATCAATACCAATTCTGTTATTATGCGTAATGGAACGTGTATGTTTAATGTATGTTAATGCACGCCTGAATATGTATGGTACACGTTCCGTTGCAAGTATTATTTAAATTTCGTACCAATTTGTATTAATACGGTATCAATAAATTTTGTACTGATAGTGATGGGCTATAACCACTCATTATGGAAAAGGTGGTGATTATGGTGATTACGCCTAACGTGGTACACATAGAATACATTACATCCTCGGTTGACAACCAAAACTCACTAAATCGTAAAATGCCATATCTCAGTATCGATGCTGTTACAGAGTTACGAAGTTTTGAAAAGCAGTAAGGCGGTTTGAGGTAGTTTGGAGATTTTACGACCCCCTTGCCGCCTGGTGAGATTTAATGAGATTTAGCTCAATATTACGGACTGTGTTTGTTTCTTCTCATCAGTGGTCTCCTCTTGGCAAATGCCGTACCACGTTTTTACAAGTCTGACTCACTTGTAAAAACGTGGTCTTGCGGCCTACTTACAGAATAAAGATCATTATTTTATTATTATTATAGATGTAAAGTTATTACATAATCGCAGCATAATATGGGCATGTGATGAGTCAAGGTGAAAGTCATGTGACAAGATTATTAGGTGTGAATATGAATAGACTATAATATAGGTAAGAACGAGTTAAGTAAGGAAAGTAGATAATAATAAAGGAACCCAACGAAAATAAGCCCAAAAAACAGAAAAGATTGGAATGACGGTATAAAAGATATATAATTATTATATAAACTATGGTTTAGTTTTAATTAAGTAATTGATTTTATTTAACTTGCAATGTTCGGGTGCAATCTTGCAAGTTAAATTTGACCTACTTCCCGGTTTCCAATTGAGCTAAAAATATTCATACTTATGTAAGTTCGGTGACAATGCAATAGTATGATACCATCGAGCTGATCTGATGGTGGTGCAGGAATGTGGTCATAGGAACTCTGTAGTGAAATAATGCAATAGAGTTTGGGTTGTTTAGAATCGCCTCTGTGAGTAATTGATGAATATTCAAAGAAAAGTACAGTCGGCAATCAAGTTTGTCACATTTCTTCTAAAAAACTTATATTATCTATAGGGGGCTAACGAGTAGATGTACCTATACGTAACATTTGCATCAATACTCACACCACTTCAGACGACTAACTTGTAACTTCTCGCTATAATCTGAACTTTACTAACCTAACCGATATTCTATAGTATCCTATTCTCTTAGCATAAACAATACTACAATAATGAAGTAAATTAAATATTCAGTGATATTATGTAGATGTTCACAAAAACGCAATATTAAGGCGAAGTTTCACCTTAACCCCAGTTATTAGGCAATAAGGGCTTATCTCCAGAAAATTTCCCATCACTTATGTCCTTATAGGTGCAAATAACGAATCTGAGGTCAGAACCGTTACCTTGTGTTAACACCCACTTATGATGGTACGGAGAGATAAACATTAAATTATAGGTAGCTCTAAAACTTTTATATGAATAAACCAGCTAAAAATAGCCTAAGCGAGTTATAATTGCTTGAAATATCATTTTGATAAAAGTAAGACATTGCACTTGAGGGTATATTAAGTAATTTTCATTCTTACTTACAAGTATCACTCGTAATCGAACGCGTTGGTTGGTTTGCTTACTGGCAAAGATGGAGCAATCAACAAATTTATTTTGTGGAACAGAAAGTGGTGTCTATGAACAATGTTTTGTTTAGAAAATTTTGCTTAGGTCAGAAGTAGAGGTTTTAGGTATTGAGAAGTTCGATCTGCCGGGAATAATCAATTTTCTACCAGTACTAGTACTAATGAATAGTATACAAAAGTAACGTTTAATTTTCTGAACACTGATGTCTAAGGGCAGTTTTCAGGCTATGCGACAGCAAAGATCGGTTACATACATTCAGCATATATTAATAACAACCATTTTGAGGATTTTCTTTACAAATTATACAGTTTCTTGCAGAAAGAATATTACGTGATATTTGCCGCGTGAAGGTTGCCTTACGCTGATTTGCAATATTATTCCTTTGCCCTTCCTTTTGAAAGTTAAATTGGTAATTTTTGAGGAATTTTGACGCATCTTTGACTATATCGACATATACCTACTCAAATTAGAGTGGTTATTACACAACTGTTGGTAAAAAAGATTTTTTTTATTCAGTGGAAGGTACTGGATGACATGTAAGCATATGTTTGGTTCATTTATAACGTTATAAGGCATAATGGCGTTTTAAAATTACATGTCAATGATAATAAAAATAAATTATGAACGGGCTCCGTCGTGTGGGCGAAGAGGTCACATTTGTAATGGCTACATTTACTTGGGCTCCAGCTAACCGATATTTGGTGCTCATGCAAATTTACAAACCAAGTTCAATGACTTTTTTTATCAACGCTCGATTAAAAGACGATTTAATAACCGATAAAAGCAAGTGTGCAATCATAAAACCAACGTAAAAAGTTAAACGGGAAAACCGAACGAAACTCTCCCTCGCAAAGTTAATAAAAATCGTTCCCAAATTACTCCAGCAAACTTTTCCGTAAACACCGATACTGTGCCGATACGAAAAAACCTATATACAAGGAGAGAGAAAAAGTAATTTGTCAAGTAAATCCTCTCCCTCATTTGGTGGGGAATGAAGATGTGAACGAGAGGGACGGAGTTACAGACGTGATTGGCCCGAGACGGTTTATAGACGTAATTAAAATAGACAGGAACCCATACATCCTGAGTACCGGCTGCTGAATTTCTTGGCTTCTTATCATTTCGGAGAGGTCGATGGTGCCATTTGTAAAGATGTGTAAAGGCCGCGCGTTACTTATTGGTCTGGACGGATGATGTTTTCCAGCTTATCTCGACGAGTTTAACTACATCGTTAGAGACTGCACCGAGAATTATGGCGATCTCTAGTAAAAATTATTGCATTTTGATGTACACCATAGTTAGAAGCATTTGGCGAGTTATTACTTTCAAAGATAACGTGGGAGCGTTAAAATTTTTTTTTTTTAAAACGAACTTTTTAAATTGCGAGTGAGATTATAAAAATTTCCCACAAAGATAACCTTTATAATTAAAAAGAAAAGTAATTTCTTCAAATTACCATCAGTTATCTTCGGGGCCTATAACGATGCTCGGGATGAGCGCAGCCGATTAAACGGCAAAGTTTAGATCATTAGGAATAAATTTTCGCCTTTAAAAGTACCCCGGATATTTGGGAACAACGTTTTGTTTACTTTAAGACTTAAATAAAGGTTAGTCAACTTGTTTATCGAAGACCAAATGGCATTAATCCGAGGTTTCTTAAGAAAAAAGTAAAAAAGGCTAGAGTGATAAAGAGCTATTAACGATTTATAATTAAGGAGCCGTCGACCGCATAATTAAAGCCATAAAAACCAACTGAGCAGCATAAATTCGCAGATAAACAAACTGTTAACACTCCCAAGGATATAGTTATCGTAATAAAAGAAAGATAAGTATTAATCTTCATTCTTGATCACCAAATTATTGCAGAGAAAACAAAATAAAACGAACCAGTGGGGGGGGACACGGTCCGAATCCTCCCCTTGCTGTCAATTACTGTGATAAATGAGCCCCTCGAATATTGAAACGTTTATTCGACCGATGCGAAGTATAATATTACTTCATGAAGTGATGATGGTCACAATAACTTTTTAATAAAGTTGCCAAAAAACGAAGTACCTACGTGTTAGGGCCCTTTTGTAAGCTCGTGCAATACCTTCACTTTATCTTACAGAGTTAGGGAATTTTGTGATATTCATAAGCAAATTCTATCTTCATATATAGGTAAGCATATTAGCGGATTTACAAAACATGTACGTACTTTTTGGAGACCGATTCGTCCTTTATTAAAGTTCTTCATCGTAACCACACAGGGTGCGGTGTGCAATAAACAGTATTTATATCGTATTGTATCCGTAGTAGTAATTACAAGCAGGTGTAACGTGATACATTTTGAAACTATTGTGATGATATTTCACCTTAGTGAACGACAAATTAATGGGTTTATTTTCTAACTTCAGCTCTTGTATAGTAACTTTCTGTTATTAACTGATTTCGCTTTTAAATACATTGACAAGAATCAAACGTTACTAATTTGAAACACGATACATTTTGTGGCAACAAATGATTTGTTTGAAACCGATATTCCAACTAACAGACAATCAGAACCTCAATCTTGTGCAAACGTAGTTGCCACAATATTGAGATATAGGATAGTCTTGGAACAAATTGATTTTCGGATAAGGGAATCCGATTTTGCCTGAGACCAAACTCGATCAAGCTAACAGAGCCTAACTTAACCTTATTTCACCCACTAGGTTTACTACAAATCTGACATGATTTTGCACTATAGCAAACAGGACATACGGTTTTAGAAGGGAAACCTTATTAGCATGAGATATTGGGGCATGTACACGACATCCTTGAGTTTCGAAGAAAATCTTAGTTAACACGGTTAACAAACTAATAACAACGGAGTTTCTGTAGAAAATAATTTGTTCGAAAATGAATCTTCATTAAAATGGGAATATACACCATGATCATTAAAATTTGATAATAATCGCCTAACATTAATGTTGACTCTGCAAACTCCTAACTTTGATTAGAGAATTTTAATGACAGTCAAAGTTTTGTCCTAGAATTTCGAGAAAGTTCTAAGATGGTGGTGACAGTATATCTTGAGCGGGCGAAATTGAAACATTATCTGCTCTCGAGTAAATTACATCGTGAATTTGAAATTGATTCGTAATTCTAGATATTTCGAGGAGGGAAATTAAATTACCTGAAATGTAAGTAACCCGGGAGACGGGAGCGTCTTCAGTTACATTGACTTTTAATATTCTTTGAGAAACTTTCTATTTTGTGCAGAAATTCATTCAATAATTTCTCCAACCACAGCAATTTAGAGCCGTACCGTAGCTCTTGTTATACTTATATTATATGAATGTAATTTGGCTAAAAGCATTACAAAAATCATTACAATAAAAGGGCTTAATTAAGTTTATTTAATCTTCATTAGCTTACAATCTCAACTGACTACTTCTTCAATATTACCAGTATTACTTTTATAGCACAGATTACGAGATTGTCTCGAGACGATAATATACTAGTAGTTTCAAAACTGTAATGCTCCTCTTACGCGAGCGACAGCTCGATGGTTTTATTTCTCTTTTATAACTCAAATAACATAAACGGCAATGAGCGTAAGGAGGGGAAAAAACTATTCTTGAAATTGAATTTCGCGAAACAAAAGTTCGCACAGCACAAGGAAAACATCAATTCCCGGCCACTTTAAGTGATCCTAAAGGCAATTGTCTCATGATATCGGGACTCTGCCAGGAAAGACACTTTAGAATAGCAACTGTTTTTTCCTAGTTGGCAACGATCAGACATTTTTATGGCGACACTTAACCGCAATCAAGTGGATCATTAGCTTGTAAAGGCCTGCCAAATATCTTTAGTTCGCCTACACTGTTTTCTCACACTTTTGCGTGAAAGACGTTGTAACATACACCTTTTTTGGACAGCATCCCCCCGGCCATTGCCAAGTCTTGCTGAGTTTTCGTCGGACATTACGGTTGCTAGCGTTCTTTTTGCGGTCAAAGTGGCTGCAGCTTTTCTCTTCTATTTTCATTTGTTAATGGAACTTCTGTTCGCCCTGAGCTGTTTTTAACTTAAACATGGTAAAAGAAAAAGCAAAAATTATTTTATGATTAATGGATATAATTAAACAATCATCCGAATCTCGTCACGGAACAAAAAACAAATCAGATGCGAAACTAAGCAAATCATTCTTGAGCGAACGCCAAAAAAGAAAACAAAACATCAATTTTAATGAGTTGAAACCCGAGAATTTTCTCTTCCATTTGGAGAGCAATATTTTTTCTACAACATTTAATCAGAGTAAGAAGTGAAATGGTAATTTGTATGGACCGCTCGATGTAAATTTTATGCAAGAATTCGCTCGCTACTCCCCTCTCCCTAAAAAGGGGAAAGATTTTTGCAGCGGACAGAAATTTTTGCTTAGCCAAGTGAAATTTTAACTGCCTCGACAGAGACAGCTCTGGAAATGCGAATACTTAATGCAAACTTACTTCCTGCTGGTTCATTATACTTCATAATTTGTAGAGGGAAAAAAATGTGATCCAAAGGGTTGGTCGTCCTAAGCATTTTTTCATCTTGTTGTTTTAAATCAGTCTAAGAGTATTGAGTGGGCAGACTCAGCGCTTCGCGGTGGTTAATATTTGATGTTGTCGCCTCTGGAGTGTAACGTAATCGCGAATCGCTACAAAGTTATAACGAACTAATGCTTGAACGATTTAAAAAATATTTTTTTAAACTGGATCGTTGTACAAAGTCTTCGACAAATACCCTGAACGAACCAACGGTTCGAATGATTTAATTCAAGTTCTTACACTGAATTAATGGATCCCGCCCCCATTTGAAGGCAGTTACCCGCTAACTTTGAAACTCAACTTTACAGTTTGTTTCAATTTGTCAAGACTTTGACTGATGGAAATTCGATGGGTACAATGATGGGGATTCAAAATAATAAACAAAAGACGCCTCGTTTCATTTTCTTACGTTACTTGTTTATTATTTGTAACTGTTTGTTATTTCCTGGATTATTTTGGAACTTCAAATAGCTTTGTTGTCCTAACTAAAAGTTATCGCCTAAAGAATTAATCATCACTTTGCGGAACTTTCAAAAATTGTTTAGTCATTCTTTGTTATTACAATAAGCGTGTTGATAGTTTCTTATGATGGCATTAGGCGCCCTTTAGCTACGACTTGCATAGGGAATGCATGCGCTCCACAAGCTGTGAAATTACTTTCTATATTAAGATCTTTACGGCACTGCAGACCGAGCAATGGCAATAAACGCTTACACAGATTTAAATACCCATCAATCGCAGTTATTTTTTTTCCTATGTAGAAATAAAAATAGCATTCGTAAATTCGTTGGACACCCGAGCGTCTATCAAGTGCGTAGAAAATAAAATGAGAAGCACAATTTAAACGTCATTTGCCATCAGTGACACAGTTGTTAGTAATAAGCAGGGTAATAGAGATAAACTGTCCTATTAATATGTACCTTGGCGAAGAGTGAGTAGAAATAACGAAACGTTTAATGAGGAAGTGGCTACTTAAAGTCGTGGAGCGAATAATATTGTCACTTAAAAAAACGATGGAACAGGAAACGTGTAATGTTTTTAATGCTAAACCTAGATTAGATCGTTAGCGCTGGTTAGTGTTAATTAAATCTGACTTCACTGTACCTGCTTTTTCGGTTCATAGGAATTTTTAATTGGATTATGTGTCATCTAATAAAAGTTAATAACTTCGTACTAAGCCTAAATAAAGTGATCTGTTTGCTTGCCTTGCCTACAACTCGACTGTTAACTTAACACTATTGCCGTTATTTCTCAAACATACAAACGCGAGCCAATTTATCTGTTAGAAAGCATATCATTACCACTTTTGTCATTTTCTATTCCAGTAATTTTCTCTTAAAAGCTGAAATAATGATTTCGACCATTATTATCTGATACTATAACATCATCACGTGTAACATCTGCATACAGATTATCTAGTATTACATATCTATGCACACGGTTTATCTATTACGTGGTGATTGCTTTAGGAAGGTCATCATTAAATCGATGAAGGAATAATATAGTCAAATCGCTTTACCTTTTTAATTAAAGCCAATATTGTTTACCATTGATAATTGTTGAAACATGCGGTACTTTCCTGTCTACCGGTACTTCTATTATCTAGAAAATAAACTTATCCGTATGTTTTTCGATATCAATTGCATCATTTCCGATAGGATCAATTGTTACTTTGCATACAAATAAAACAATTACCATTTGAGAGTCTCATTAAACTGGAAATTAAACAAGCTAACAGTAATAGCCGAACTATAATGGACTTAGACGAAGTCCTTTAAAACAACACAGTAAAAGATTGATGTGGATGTAAAAATACAAAGTTTCCTTAATGTAACTTTTTACAAGCAACGAGCAAAGTAATTAGAAAGTTCTTAAAAGATTCTTTAAAAGTAGCTAATACGGGGATCGCATGAGTTTACACTGCCATTTTGTTTTAGCCCTAATTGAAATCCTGTAACATTACAGATGAGAAAACGTTAGTAGTGTCCTTAAAATGCATTTTCGTTGAAAGTTTTCTCTTTTATTTCCCTTGGCAGCTTGATAGTAACGCTCTGACCAGATACTTAACTGATTCTACGTTCATAAATCATCCCGTCAACGTGGATGAATATTTTAGTACGCATCTGTTTCCGCAATATTGCGAGGGTGCTCATGTTTCTAATCATACTTACTTGTAAGATGGAATCTGCTGAAATCGGATCAAGATTTGGTTACCAGAATTTTATTAACTTGCAATGTATGCTTCGTATGTATGTAAGTTGTGGTTTCAAAATTTGGAAACCATTTTGCAACCACTTCCTTGTATTCAACATGGACATTACAAAATTTGGCTAACTTTTGTAATGTCCAGTGTCAATGCAAGGTTATGGTACCATCGAGCTGATCTGATTTTGGAGCCGGAAGGTGCTCATTAGGAAATTTGTAGTAAAATAACGCAATCCTACCGCATTTGGGCTCTTTGGAATCGTCACGATGAGTAGTTAAGGGGTGTTCAAAGAAAAGTACAGTCATTAATACAAGCTTGTCACAAAAATGCAAACTTATAAGTATAAGTCTTTAGAGCTACATTAAAGGTTAACGTTTTAACAATGACTATACAAGGGTCATAAAAGTATTCGTCGTAAGTGGGCAAATTGCACAAATGATTGTGCTTCGCCAGGCTTTGAACCTATATACTTGATTAAAACCCTGTTCAGGCAAGCTAATTTATTACGGCCGTTAAAAGGATGAGTTGTAAAACATCCAGCAGTTTGTAGTGGAGCGAACAAAGTTCTTGTGAATTTATTGTTACTGTTTAGCTAAGAAAGGCTATATCAGGTACGCGGAGGACGCTTTGTTAAATACGGCCAAGTACTGCAATGTCTCACCGCAACCGCCCGAGCGCTTACCTGCAATAAAAAATACATTGTTAATAACATAAGTAACATTACTTTTTCTTTTTGCTAAAGAACTTCTAAATCCATTTTTAAATATTTAATAGCAATGAGCAAGGCACATTGCTCTAAGAACTGATGGCCACTGGAGCTGACGAGTTTTTGAGTGGCGACCACACACCGGAAGACCCCAAGATGGACTGATGATTTGGTGAAGATATTAGGACCAGTCCATAGGAAGTTCTTTGGAAAGACCCACGTCCAGCAGTGGGCGACCTTTGGCTGACGATGATGATGATATTGAAACGTTTATTTTATTCGAGATTGAAACATCGGCCTTTTTAAAAATCACGAGCAGAAATTTAACGCGAGTCAAATGTACGGGATGCGTTAAGCGCTCCTTAAGTTATGCGCGAGCACGTCGCTACAAGAAATATACGGACAAGACAAAAACAAAACGAGGACACCCGAAAATATCTTTTGAAGAGGCTTATACAATAAATCTTTTAATCCTCTTATACAATTTTATCGAGATGTCCTGGACGGGGACTTTTTTTGTGGGTACTGGATTCTGATATTTATCTCCTTAGTTTGATTGACTTTTTATCGAAACTTTGTACTCTATGATAAGTTAAACCCAAAATGGTCGGAGTTTACTAGATTTGCTTATGTGTCTTTTATTTGGCTCTGGATTTAAAATTTCTTGGCCGGTTTAGTATGCAATAAAGTAGTAGTATTTGTAAATCTTGCCAAGTTTCTTTACAAAGTAGGTTCCATCGTTAAAGAAAGCATTCGATAATTTCACTGGAACCTTCCATTGTGATATCGGGTTTTTTAAATTGATTCCTTCTCAATCATATCGCCTAAAGACTTTAAATTTTTCATAGCGTTTAATTAATCCGTATCTTCTGATTTTCTATAATTAAGACCGGACGAGTTGGCATCCAGTGCAACAGTGTCTATAAAATGTTTTATTTTAGCTGTAAATCACGAATCACAATCGTATCACGTTGAGTTCGACCATAAAACGGAACCAGAATAACAACTCCGAACTATAATTGCTTTACTAATGATACAACCGAACCAATTAATTTCGTGAACAGTAAGAACGTTTACAATTGAGAACCGTTTGTGTTCCGAAAAAATCCTGTTCTTCATTCTGTTTGTTATAGCTTTAATGATTTGAAACGTGGTGCTGATGGTAATAAACCACCATATAACGCAATACACAGAATTGTAAATAATAACTTAAATTTAATAAGCCTCTGGCTACCGGCAGCAGTAAAAGATAAAGTTCTTTTTAAGTCGATTATAATTCAACGCGACGGTATCTCGACCTGCCAAGCTTTATTAGGGACCATATCAAAAAGGATAAAGTGGAATCCTCCCCGTATTTAAAATACATCCATCAAATTCCAACAGCCGTTAGACAATATTGAAGAAGTTGAAGATAAAAAAGTAATTGATGAAGACAGGTAGTAACATCAGATACTTACAGGACGTTTTGATGTATTGTTCTATGAGATACATATCGTAATTAGGTGCCTCATATGTCGCGAGTGGGTCCTAGAATGGTAATGGGCTGAATGTATTATGGCGGGTACCGATTGTTCTCAATTCAAGGTGTGCTAAGGTAATATTAATGATATAATGTTTCCAAAGGCGATTCAAGGTTTAATTTGCTTAAAATAAATTTACGCAAAGCTTGAACCACAGAAGATAATTTTAATAAGTATGAGCAACGTTTATAAATCTATAAGAATAGAACAGTCAAGAAAGTGAAGGTATCGTTCTTATTTCCACTCAAGATTTTATCAACACAAAACAAATAGAAATATTTTTCAAGTAACACGATATCAGGACGGAATGTATTGGACTTTTTTCATACGCTTTCGGCCGCCCCCATGCCGTGCACAATAAAACGTGTTCTTATCTTCTTCAATATGTTTTCGTTTAAAAACGTTTGCTTTTTATTTCTGTTTTACGCTACCGCGCTTAACATTGCCCTCATGGTTGCTTTCATGGTATTCTGAGCATTATTGTTATTTATATTGTCTTTAAAGTTATTGTTATCGTTATGAGAACAAAGCTCAACTTAAGTATTATTATAAATTTATGTTATATCATCTGAAAATCGTGATTTTTGCTGTTACTACCCAAGAATTTGAATTTAACGCCGGGAAAGGAATCAGTACTTCCAAGAATTATTTAAAAGTAAGGAGGAAAATGGGAGTAAGGAAAACGAAGTAAAGACTCAAAAAGAACTATTTTATTCACAATGCAATTCAGGTGGTCCGTAAATTTATTTGCGCAATTGTTCAAACAAGAAACCCAGATGTTTCTAGCATGTTTCGCCAAATAGTGTTGAATATTGCAAAAACTATGCAAGTAGGTGTTTGCATAGACGAATTCTGGATAACTCAGTCTTTCTTATGAGTAATATTCAAATTGTATAGTTTTACTTTACATTATATATTTAATTTAAGCATAACTCTTCACACACGTAATAAAAAACTCAGTCAGAAAAGTAATGGACATGACGATTGCAGAACAATCATGCTGTCTAAGCGACATTCGTGTAACGATAAAACGAAACGATAACGAGGTTGAAAGTGGTACGGGGTCTGTATTCTGTTCGGGCCCCTATTCGTCTCAGATGCAAGAAACTTAGTCATGCTATGACAACACACGTTTCCTAAAGCTTAAGCAAACACAGCTTACTTTATCTTGAAGTCTTGTCCTATTTCCCGTACTCAACCCGGGCAATGGGTTCCATGAACCCAGCGATACACATACAATTCTAATTCCTTAATGCCTTCGTTTAAGGAAGACGATAGAGCATAACGTGGGATCTGGGAGGGGCAAGAAACGCCATAGATTCGAAACCGTGGACCATGAAAATTTAGTGGGCGGCGTTTTTTGAATTTTCCGCATTATCAGGCCCCAGGGTAATTTATATCATTGGATCATTAGGGAATCAAATCTACTGTGTTATTGTTTTTACGAAATTGTTAAACTATTACTTCCATTAGACAGAATTCACTTTATTTTTTTATAATATAGTATTAAGTGTCAATTTCTAGACGCCTATCTCTCTATGTATCATGATTTATCGGATTAAGATTATGTACAGAAAGTTAATGTCCTTAGTGAAAGAAAAGATGAAGGTACCGGCAATGTTGAGAATGGAATTTCAAAAGTCCAAGCTTCCTTAAAATTTCCAGAGCAATAAAAACTACTTCAATTTCACCTTCCACAATATTTTCCTTCAAAATCCATCTATTACTCAAGCGGTTTCTTTAATGGTTTTAGTGCTGTTTAATCTGATGTCGACATGAAGTGGCCCGCAAGAAAATATTGTTAGAGTCAATATTTGCTCTAAGACTTTCAGCCTTGTGGTTATCTTAGTGCAAATACTACGTAGAGGTTGGCGTAAGTGTTGAAGCCGGGCGTGATGACTTAGAAATAAGTCGATCAAGTCAAGACCTGATCAGATTCGTATAGTATATCTGTGACACTATGTGCTATGTGTCGCGCGATTAATGCTGTCTCTCTCCTTTTATTGAATACAGTTGGAGAGAGACAGGTCATGCTGTGTAGCGGCACTCGCGAACAGTTCTTGTTCTCCGGATTCCGGAAGAATGCTGTAAAGATCATATAATCTGTAAAGTAGATATTTGTCAAAACTGAAGCTGTACGTAACAGAAACAGTTGGAAAGCTAAGATTCATGACAATACTCGTATATTGGGCAAAGCAGTAAATATCTTTGAAACTTCTCTAGTAGCATTATAATCACCACCTAAAACCAGGTTAGTCAGTTATTATTACTCTGGACTCCATGGTGTCTGGTAAGCAATGATAAGTCCGAGACATACAATAGAAAAGGAAATATCCGCCTATAGCTTGTGTCTGGTCCGATAGATAACAGCACTTGATTTAATCAGCTCACATAAAACATAGCGATAGCACGGTCAATTCCTCCAGGATAATCCTATTTGCCGGCTGTCTCTTTGATTTAGCTTTGATTTGGAGGTACAGTACGTACGTCTTAGCTGGATTTCTCAAGATTAATAAGGCGTATAGGAAATTAAAAAGACATAAAAGATTGTCTTGCTACCTACGTAAGGAGCGTTGTAAGACGTTGAAAAAAATAGCACATATATTCTTGATAAGGCGAACCATAAAATAATCACAGCAGATTTTATGAACCTTAAAAGTAGTTATATCATAAGCGATACTATTCACATCATACGTAACTATATGTCTTTGATTTCTATTGTCCATGGTTTTGCTCATTATGCATTTGCATAATAATTATTTTTTACTAATTATTCTAACCTATTAATCTTTATTACTGAGATCCTAAAATCGCAAAATTTTAATGTTCAAAATAAGGTTGAGCAGGTCTTGTCTTATAACAGTTTTTTTGCAACCTTATTTTTCATGAAGATATAAGTTCAACTGCTAACGTAGCAACTTTCTTGGACTCTTATCTCTGTATTTTCTCTGCTCAAGAGTTCTTGCTCAAACGCGTCACATCCACACACCTTATCATCTTTCCACTCGTTGCGTTCCTAAACATTCCACTAGCCAATATTTTTAATTCCTCAAAGTTAGCCATTTGACCGCACAGCGACCGTTCTGAAACCATTAAGTACAGCTCATAAGATTTCGGGGACTTGGAAACTTTTTAATCTTTCCGGACGGTCGGACAAGATTTTTTACTTGGCCCGGATGAGCGGGCGATGTCAGGGAACTTTTTAATTTAATATAAGATTTGAGTTATGGTCCGAGTACGCTTGTTAGTTTTCGCGCCTGAAAGTAATCGGTACACAGGCTGGTAAAGACTGAAATAGAACGAGACGGAGGTTGGAGGAATGAGCAGCCAAAAGGACCAAACATGTAACGAAGTGCAACTTACTGAAACTGGTGAGGATATATTATGGTCAATGTTCGAAGCAACAGACGCTTTTAAATAAGTATAGAGTGTGAAAAACATGGACACTACGTCTAAGTTCAACCTTTTGAGCGCCACTGTCGTCAAATCACGTCACAGAAAATTCGTGCCACTGTACCACAAAACACGCATATGCCGGCTAAATTTCATGGTTCAAAAACTCTGAATCCATTTTATTTGCAAAGATTTATTTTATTGGTGTGGCGTCTGGGTTTGGTCGTATAACTTCGTTGCTTGGCGCTCAAAAGGTAAATGCCTATAGACGTTTATTTTTCAGGTATTAACCCATCCTAAATATGAATTAATCGTGTTTCTGATTGACCGCATTGCTAAACTAAACGTAGGTATCATTAATTATTTTTAGCCGATCGAATGTCGTACTGATAATGGCTCGTCCAGAAATCATGAGATCATATTTGGCCTACTTTTGATAACCCATCATGATCACGAGATCGCGTGTGTTTTTGGGACTAAGTATGAATTAGGTTACTTAGTCGAGTAATTTCGTTATTTTTCCACTTTCCTGTTGTGTAAAAAAATTACACGTAATGTCTTCTTGAACCCGCCTCATCGTCCCCCTCAAGATCATTTGTAATATTTTTATGACAATCATGTGATTTCTGGACGAGCCCTAAGCAAAATTAACAAAATAAAGAAAAAAACTAAAATTTGATACATATAGGTAGAAAATACGAAGTCAGATATGACCGTCAGCATATTTCACCGCTTTGCTATTACGGGTGCAAGGATTTCGCTGATTTATTTGGCTTGATAATAATTTCATATTAAAACAGACAATAAATCATCATCGAAGTCCCGTTCGAGCGTATTTTAGTAAATTTAAACGGTTTCAAACATTTTCGAAATTTAAAAGATATTACGTAGGCGTCCAAATAACCTTTGAAATAAAAACCAGTATTTGTAAGTCGCCGTTATCAAGTATCTGACTTTAAAATACTAGTTCAGTTTGCCGCAACTGACATCTTTTTTAAGCAATCTCAATATACACATTAATATTATAATACAGACTTCAAATGTACAGTTAAAAGTAAATGCGACCTATTAAATTGCAAGCAGGATTTTTTACTGGCGACCTCTTTTTTAACGCAGAAGTGCTTTGAACAACTGAGCTATCGCAACTACGTGGCTTGAAATTTTCATACACAATCTTGTTAGCACTAGTATGTTCGTGCATGCAGCTCTCCGTGGCGCCACCTATCTCTCTCTCACCGGAAGATCAGCGCTGGCTCCCGAGCCAGCATTATGCTGAGGTGGGACCATTTCGGGGCATAGTCTTAGTTTTTTTGTATGTAATTTGTGTTTTGTTTTAATTTTATTTTATTTTTTTAAGCTATACCGAATAAATTTATTTTCTTTCTTTCTTTCTTCTTTCATTTAGTAACGCCCTCTGTCTCTTTGTTACTTTTAAATGCTAAGCGCATTAGCCACACTCCAAGACATGAGTTTAACACTTCGCCTTTGCACCATTGCTTCTCCAGCAAGTAGGTATTAGGACAGCTAGATAGATGGCGCTGTAATTAAATGACGAAACTGAATCAATACAATTATTGACTATTTTTTATATAAATGTGGAAATAACGCTATTTAAATAAGTGAATATTCTGAACGACAGCCATTTTATTATACTTAAAATTACTGTATTAATGAAAACCAGCTGCTCAGCAAAACCGTATTTTTATGTTTATGTTTCGAAATTAAATAATGAGAGTAAGACAATTAAGTATGGTTACCCTATAACGTAGTCGTAGAGTGACAAAAATAGAACAATATACGTATTTAAGAACCTCCTATTTTGAAGTCGGTTAAAAACAAGCACATGCTCTAAGCTAAGACGGACGCTCATAACCAAAACAAACTATGATTCAGCAGTAGTACTATCAACTCCCGCGCATTACATAAATGAGTCCGCGCCTCGATAATCCGAGCGAAAACGGACACATTGTTGATTTTGTGTTTCCTAACACGTGTCCTTTTTTATCTTCGAGTGCCACGTGTAATGACGCCGTTTGTTTTCAGTGTTCGGGAAAAATATGAGGCGTAAATGTTGCTAACCATTATCTGTTACGGGTCAGTCGAAGTATACATATAAAAATGATAATATTACACAAACGGCTTAACCAATCTTCTTGAACCATAGCTAAGAATTCTTTCGATTACGTCATCTTTCAAACACGAAAACAAAATCAAAATCGGTTTATTCATTCAAGAACTACGTTTTTTTTTGTTATTGTGTAGATATTTATTTAAAAACAATGTGGTGCTCACAAATAATTGTTAGTTAATTTACGTATGGTATAAGTACTAAGATAATTAATTTCAGGTTTAAACAGTTATGTATCTTTTAGTTATTCGTAACCCTATTTGGCCTCTGACCCGCATACTGCAACCAACAGTCATCAAGTCCAGAAATTATTCAACTTAACCACAACAATAATAATAATGTCAGCTGCGTTTCGTTACTTGGAAATGATCTAACCTTCAGTTTTAACCGACTAAGTATTCTTGCTACAAACACATTGCAGTAGAAATTCGGGGAATTTTACTATGCGAAACGGACGGAGTGGGTACCTATACCGAATATTCTGCCTGTCGAACTAAAATGTACATAACAGTAACTATATAAAATACTAGAAGGTGTGCCCGCAAACTCCGTCCGCGGAGGAGAAAAAGTCATAACTCCTCTTTTATTTCTTCCGCGTAGACGGGTAAATAGTATCCTATAAACATCAGTGGATACCCGTGTGCCAAAAATGGTTGAAATCTGCTTAGCCGATTTGGCGTGATGAAGCCGCAAAGACATACAAACATACAAAAATCAAAAAAATAAATATATTTTCGATTCAGAAACTTTCAAATAGTACGAAACAATCATATTTTTTTAAATATCTTTTATGTACAGACATTTTAATTTTTATAACTTTATAATAGTATAGATTACGTATAGATTGTATTTCGCAATGTGGGCAGGCTGGACGATCTGGTGAAGATTGCAGGAAACAGATGGACGAGGGCGCACAACCGGTCGTTGTGATGTCCGCATCTTCGGGGAAGATATTTTTTTTACTTCAAAAAAAGTATCCTATAATCATCGGTGAATGCCGAGCTACCCGCGTACCAAACATATGGCGTGATGAAGCCATAACAACACATACAAACATACAAAAAATAGGCTTGACTTTTTTTGAACTATCTTCAATGTACAGACATTTCATGTTTGCAACTTAATAGAAGTACTCGCTTCTGCCCGCGACTTCGTCCGCCTTAAATTCATTTATCGCGGATAAGAATATTTCCGGGATAAAAGTAGCCTATGCCCTTTCCCGGGTCTCGTGAAGCGGTAACAGACAGACAGACAGACACACTTTCGCATTTATAATATTAGTATGGATGGAAGATGGAATCTTGACCTCACGTCACGATTCTTATAAAAATCTTAACATCGTGATGTAGATTTCTTCGCTTAGTCAGTAGATGACATATCTCCGAACGAAGTTGCGGGTTTCATCTAGTATGTAATACTTCGTATATGTTTGCATGTACTATCTAACATATGCGATACGAGAACTGGCACAGTGATCGAGAGCCGGCGATTTGTTAATTACCAGTAATATAGTTTGATTAGAGGTAATTAAATTGATTATTAATTGATGTGTAGTGTCTAGCATTGCGCTAAAGCCAAGCATAATGTTTGGAAAACTATTTTTTGTTTACTTACTAACTTTTGAAAAACTTTATATCTTGTGCCTTTAAAATTATAAAATAGGTAATGTCAATTTTCTACTTACGTTGTATATATGTTCTGGCCCTTTGTGAAGCATCATTCAATAAAAACGAAAAGACGAAGATACGCATTTAAAAACAAAAAAAAAGACTTTTCTAATTCGGTTTATAAATGACAAAGTACTGTGGTAACAAACATAAAAAATGACAGTAAATTGACAACCAGACCTCCTTTTTGGGAGTCTGGTTAAAAAGTAAAAAACATGAATGGGAACCATGCCAGAAACATGTATTTGTGTTTTTTTACGAGCAACGGTGCGAAATTCGGGTTCGACTCGCACTTGGCCAGTTTTCAGTTTCTGTTTCTACGTATAATTATCTGTATTTAATCCTAGTTTAGGCTTAGTGTATACTTATGAGCCTCGCCCGCTGCGCGGCGCACCGTGCGCAGTCTCACGCGCACACGTGCTCGTGTATTTATACCGCGCGTGATGTAACTGCGCAGGCGGTCAATACTACGATGTTAGTAGAGTTTCCTGTATGCACGATGCTTACGATTTTTCATAAGTAATCGTTACTTCAGTGTATGAGTACGTTAATTATTATATTACTAGGTTTTACTCACCATCGAATGGCTGTGCTCCTGCCTAGCACGGGGGCACTTTTTAACAGACTCCCAAAAAAGGACTTATTCAATTCGGTTGTATGTTCAGTTGACATTGTTTATGGATTCGATTCTTATGTCGGAAGGACGTAGGTAGGTGGGTATTTAGTAATCCATCGGATCATGCATTTTTAGGTGTGAGCATTATAAATATGATAAATATATGTAGATCCGATGCTCCACCAATGCATTCAAGAAAAAAGTAATAAAAAAAAAAAAACAAAAAACCTATTCATTGATACCCCACTCGATATTATATAGTACGTCGATTTTCATTTTTTTCTTTTTCACAATATGGCGTCTCATTATCGCCATTTTGAGTTTTCATCATTTTCATGTCTTCAATGACATTCGGACAGTTAAGACAAATCGATTGACGTAAAAATCATCAACATCGGTCCACGCGTTTGGTCTCTAGAGTGCCAGATAGGAACAAACATACATACTACATAGACTGATAAACACATTACCACTCCTTTGCGTCGCGCAGTCGGGTAAAAACATACCAAAAATTAGCTTCACTATTGATCTATAAAATGGAAAAGATACATTTTATTTTTAGCGTATTTTTTTATAACTAAATACAATCTGTAATTTAATCATATCAAAACAATAATGGGCTTTACTTAGGAGCATATTCGTAAATCAAACGATTATACTTCCTTTGATTTGCCGCAAAAAAATGTATTGTTTAGATGTGACGATAAATTGTCCTCGCATGCGCATATTTTCATGCAGTTTCACCACCAGACAATATAATCCTCGACACACTGATGGTTTGTTGTATTCGCAAGCGTAATTTTTTGTGGAAACTGCAAGAAACTATGTGCATGTGAGCACAATTTATTGTCACATCTTACCAAGAAACTATTTCGCGGAAAAGCAAATTGACTATAATCCATTAATCTAATATGGATTTCCGCAAAGTAAAGCCTGAATCTATCAATTAATCATATTTCTAAAAGTTATTAAGTTCTTAAAGTTTTTCTACAGATGTAGTACTTATAATTTAATTTACTAACATCGTCACTCGTGGACGTTCTATGACGCACTTATCACACGGCGTAGTTAATCTTCGTATGTTCACCTCAATAGATATCGATGCCACAAACTCAGATCTATTTGTATTTCAGCAATTAAATTTCCCCCAAAAATGCACTTTAACTTTACACCCCCGTACTAAATATAACTCCCTCGTAATAACACGCAGTAAAACGTTTTTTCGTACTTTATGACAGAACACTAATTCTACTATTAAGATGTTTTACGACTCATGATTACCCACTTCCTCTCAAACAACACTAAAGTTTAAAATTTGTGGTAAGTGACATCCCTTGTGGTTAGACAAATTTATCTTTGCAGTCACAAAGGGCGCCAATGTAACGTATTAATATGTATGACATTAGTTTGTTATTTGAACAACTGCACGAGTAACCTTGTAATATCAGATACCTGTGTCGAAAAGGCAACCTTAGAGCAGGTAACTTGAGACATCTTGTTATCTTTTTTTTTCCTGTTTGGGTTGGGGTAGTATTGTAGGCATCAGCTGTTCGACCGGTTTTTACGATTCTTAACATTCAAGTTGAGTTTCTCAGAAGATTGGGAATTCAATTTTTTATCAGTAGTTCACATTGCTAGTGAAATATGATGAAATTGTACATGTACCGTGTTCCTGATACGATTTCTACAAAAATGTTAATTCCCTATTTAAGTTAAAATGTAAATTCATTTATCAAAACTCATTTCTAATTGCTCTGTATGTCAGGGATTTAAGCGGAAATTATTCTCGTAGCCCCATCGATTTAGTTTTTAATCCATACTAATATTATAAATGCGAAAGTGTGAAAGTGTGTCTGTCTGTCTGTCTGTTACCTCTTCACGCTTAAACCGCTGAATCGATTTGGATGAAATTTGGTATGGAGATAGTTTGAGTCCCGGGGAAGGACATAGGCTACTTTTTATCCCGGAAAAAACCTTTATACGCGATAAACGAATTTAAGGCGGACGAAGTCGCGGGCAGAAGCTAGTATATTAGTATAACTTCGTTCACGGAGGAAAGTCGCAACCCTCTTTTTGCTTCGGCGTAGTAGGATAAAAAGTATCCTATATACCTATATCCTTTTTTTAAAACACCTTGAATGTACAGATATTTCATTTCTACAACTTTATAATAGTATATCAGTCAATCATGGTTAACAGAGTTACTAAGTAGAATGTTTAGGCAAATTATCAGTTTTTTTTAGGTTCTTCGGCAATATTTCAGATTCTCTAAACGTTACATTTCTTGTAAAGTAAGTCTCAATAAATCCAGGTTTTGGCACGAACCCCTGTCGCGCCGTATCGACATCCTCTTGCGTCCTTCTCTAACCTAACTGCAAATGCATTTAGGTTTTATCGCGATCTCACTCTATTTCGGTCAATTCTTTACCGAGATAACGTGAAATTGGAATGAAATGGAGTAATGTCTTAGATTTGTGAAATTTAGTGAAGTCTCTAGTCTAGTCGGCGATCTCAATCTGTGATAGATTTATTATAATTTGGTTTTTAATTAATACTTGTTAGATCTTGGCAGCGAAAATATCTGCATTTTTTGTAGCCTTAGTAACATTTTAAGTTGGTATTTAAGTTCTTTTTTCAGACAGACCAATTAGTTTAAGAGACTTGAGTACTTTTATTCCTAACCTCGTTTTAATTTAGTTAACCATTTTGCAGTTTCGTTAGAAGAGTTATATTTTCCCTGATTCTGCACTCATTATAACTTATCTAGTGAACTTATTTGAGAAAATTGAAAAGCAAGACTTGACGTCACGTCAACTAAAACGTAGCGTAAACGTTTTATGATCTACTACCCACTTCTCGAAAACAAACAAAACGTCAATGAAATAAAATAGTGAATATTAACGAGAACTTTGAAATTTATGACGTATTTCCATAAACACTCAATTGACGTGTGCATTTTGCTTGGAAATGCACTCAACGTGCCAAATTGAGTGCGCTACAGAAATGACTACCAGTCAAATGTGATTTTTACGAGCCTGTTTTGATATTTTCATGGATCGGGATCAATGTACAATCCCAGGTTGTTGATCATGCTTGTTTATATGTGTATCTGCCAACAGCATCCCAATTTCTATTAAGAATTTCGTATATTTAGACATTGGTATTCTAATATTATAAAATATTAATTATACCTTAGAATAAGCTTCAGGCCCAATTTTATGATCTTCTATTATTTTAGCTTATTACGGAATAGAGAGGAGTTCCGCTATCAATGTCGACGCCACGCAATGTCTGGCTTAATCGGCCGTTAATAATTAACAGAGGATGGAGGCATAGAGATATAAATTGGTCAAACCACCAATAGTGATGCGATCATTATAAATTCGTCAGAGAAACGGTTAGGTCTTTTCATTATAATCACATTTTTTTTACTGTTCTTGACGGTCATTTAGTATTCCTAATAATGATATAAATTTGAGATATTAGTATAGGCTTTTGGAACAAGGAACGCCAAAACTTATTGCCAAATGTATGCCAATTTTTTGATAATCTGCAGGGTAATGAACTCGTAAATAACATTATATTCTGTCCAGTAGCCTAAATAAACGAGGAAAGTATAGTTTGTTGACATTGTTATGACTATAACATATTCACAATTTGCTTGTGGTTCGTGGTATTCTCGATAACAATAATACAAATCGCCAAATGAAAAGAAAATTGGCTGAATTTCTTGTTGGAAGTATTTTTAGGGGTTCTGTTCCCAAAGGGTAAAACGGGACTCAATTACAAAGACTCCGCTGTCCGTCCGTCTGTCTGTCTGTCACCAGGCTGAATCTCCTGAACCGTGACAGCTAGACAGTTGAAATTATCACAGGTATTGTATTTCTGTTACCGCTATAACAACAAATACCAAAAACAGTATAATTTTATGTCTGTCTATATCAGTAACCAATATAAAATGATCGAAAACCGCGTATATTTTGCTTTGGAGGCTCTGATAACACTGGATTTTCATAGATCGCCGTTTGTAGCGTATATTTGTACGGAACCCTCGGTGCGCGAATACAACTCGCACTTGGCCTTTGTACATACTCTTCAATTGGTTTTTTCACATATTCTCCGAATACGCTCAGACTTACTTAGAATGCAACGCATTTGCGGATTAATCTAGATTTTCTTTTCGTTTATATTTGAGCGTTTGTACCTTGAACGTTTTTAGATATACGTATAGTTTACGAATCGCACCTTACGTCCAAGATCTCCAAGTAATATAGAATAGTTATATAGGGACATAGCTAAGCGAACAGTAAAATAATATCAAACATTATTCAATACTATTAATAATTCTAGAAGCTGATATCGCTGCGTATGAGTAATGCTTCATTTATTATATAAGCACGTTATGTTCTCAATATACTGCGTTACATATAGCTAAGTCGTTATACGAAAGCAATGAAGACGCTAAGTCTGCCTGTACTAAGTACAACTGTGACAGGCGGTGAAGATATGATTACCAACACCGAGACAGGTGAAACAAACTGATAGATTTGTATTGTTTTCTATATTAGATTAATGGATATACTGCGAATAAAAAAGTAACTATAATCCATTAACAGACGAAATCAAATAAAGGCTTGTAAAAAAGTGTTTTTATAAATCTTCTGTTTCCGGGATTATTAAATTGTAACAGAGAAAAATATATCTTTTCTCAGTCAACACGAAAAGCTGAAAAACTTCCGAAACGTCGGGAACTCAAATAAGATAATATACGCGATATAATTAGTTAAGATTGTTTTATTTAAAACAGTTTCTAAACTTAAGTAGGAACTTATTCACAGAATTTTCGCGTGAAGATGACTTTAACATTACAAGACTACCTGGCTAAGCCGAACCGGACCCGATTTCCGGCCGAAACAGGTATCCGTTGGGCATAAAACGCAGCCATTTGTACTTCCGGTTCCAATATATCTTCACTCTATGATTTCCATGCATTAGTCATGGTTCTTATAAAAAAATGTACGATCTAACGACTTGGGGAGATTACTGTAATCGATTTTGCGGTCGGATTTATATGGTCTCAGATTGACGTAACTTATGAGGGATTAGCTTAGGAGGCGTCATAACGTACGCTACTGTTTTTGCAGCAAATGGCATTTTGCTGACGTCATTAATGAATTTTTAATATTACGTGCTCAATGAATCACTAATAAGAAGCTACTAGACCTGCAGCACATAATGCGTTACTTTGGCCACATCGCTCGCACAGGTGCGGATAACTTGGAAGGTCTGATGGTCACAGGAAAGGTGGAAGGAAAACGACCTAGAGGCCTGAGCCCAGAACGTTGGTCTGACCAGATCTCAGAGCAGACCAACAAACTAATTAGCACCGCACTGCACCAGGCAGCTGACCGTAACCGATGGAGAGAAGCAGTTGACAAGCTGAAGCGGAGTCACGATCCTCAGTAATGAGGGAGCAATTAAGAAGAGAAGAAGCTATTATAATTTCCTGTGCAAGCTATGTGGGTTCACTGGCTTTAAAGTCGAGGGCTGGACAATAGGAAACCCCCGAGGATCACCACGACTAGTCATATGTTGAGGGGTTACTCTGAAATTCGAAGTTCGTATGGCACCATCTCGGGCACTCAAATACAGTTTAACATGAGAGCGAGAGTGATGGCACGTTACAAACTTCGAATCCTTCTGTCCTCATTTGTAGAGGTCCGGAATATAGGTAGTACCCATTTATCTAAATTTCGCGCTAGGACTTAGTTAAGAGTAGTTATAGCCACTACAAATAATTATTGATTTTTATAGAATACGCGATTTCCCGGATTATTTAATAATCGTAATAAATATTGGTTTTATGTGTTTTAAGGTCAGATTGTTTATTATTAATAACCCAAAACTGGATATATTTAACAGGTCCGTGGGACATAGAATGCACCCCGAGAGTTAATTCATGTGTATTAAGTATTATAACTCATCCGGAAAATTCCGCATTCAATAAAAAATATATATATTTTTGCGGTTATAACCACTTATTTATGTAGGTATAAAATTTTGAGTTTATTATTGTATAATTGGTATGATGTTGATCCACTTTCAGGACGTATCCTTCCGCGAAATTTAGATAAAAAAGGAACTACCTATAACGACCTCTCCTCATTTATTAGGGATACCTATACCGTAACTTAATTATGTTTTGTTTAGGCGTAAGTCGCAGTTTTTTTTTGTAATAAGTGGCAAACGAGCAGACGAGCCACTTGATCGAAAGTGGTCACCGTCGCCCGTGGATGACAATACCGGAGTTACCCATACGTAGCCAACTTGTTAACTGGCTTCTTAAAGAATCCTATATAAGTGTGAAATAATTTATTTTGGTTAAATTCAAGACATATTGTGAAAAGCGACATACGTATATGTAAATTGCGCATAAACTCTAAATAAATACATACATTCGTAACGTTCCAGGAACAACTCTGTTAGTAAACAGATACCGCTATCAACATGTGATACCCACACAACGAACCATTATGTCATTAATTTCAAACTTATGAAAATTCTAATATGTCAAGAGTGTATACAGTATAATCTGATAAAGATTATCGAATCGCTGGGCAAATACTTCAATAGTATAAGTCTACATATATCAAAGAAGTATTGAAGAGTTGTGTCAATATGCTGTTATTTATAGACGTAACTGATGATATTGTATAAGTATATCCTTGAACAAAGCTAATGTTTTTTTTAACTTATGTCTTTACTCATGGCGAAGGCTTACGAATGTATGTTTTAGTAGAGAGCAGGATATAAGGACACCTGAGACTAGTTCGACACAGAAATGGGTACCTCTAACTAATAGAAGTGTCGAACCGAGAATTAAAGAATATTAGATTAGATTACGTCGATATAAATTTAAGAGTCAATTTACATGCAATTTATTGTCATTTTATAGATATGTCCACGACAAAACTTAGACTGTCACATATAATACTTTGCTGGAGGTATCTTAAGTTTAAAACACTTACATATCTAAACTCCGTCATTACAAGTCTCGTTGAAAAGTTGCATAGGATTATTGTAATTAAAATAAAGTACGCTTCAAGCGTAGTTTCTAGACTTAACTAGAAAGTACTATGTAGTAATTTCGTGCGTCTATCTAATACTAGTAATTCCATACATGTGTATGCACAGAGTAAGTAGACATAAGATAGTTCACTGCGCAGTGCGCAGTAGCGTGTAACGAGTCAATGGCGTTGCATTCATGACTCTTTCTTACTATTTTGTGGACTTATAGACACAGCAAGTCATGATAGTTCGTTTTAACATCATAAAGTTGTATCGACCAAATTGATACATTGGCGTTAACGACGATTCCTGTCCCCGATACCGATGTATGTATTAATAACTAACAACAATAAAGATTGTTTACACTTTAATACAAGCGTTTTATTCAGTTGAAGAAGCTATATATGCATAATAATTATAGAATTAAAATTAACCTTAATTGAATCCGTTTCTGAATTAAGTAATGATTAATACTATGCACACAATATTTATTTCTGCTAAATCCTTTAACCTACAACTTAGCTCATCTCATTATTTTAGTTTTATCGTCGTTTCCGCTAGATAAGATACTATTCAAATAACCTCGATTCCAGTAGGTTACCTGTGAGTCATTCGGACACGTACGAATCTAAGTAGCTGCTTAAAAAAGGTGGTATTTTCCACAGATACAATACTGTTATTACGACATTTTCAACTTGCATCGAGTCTACTTAACGATAATAGCAGATGATTATGCTATTGATACGCGTGCATATAAACGATTTTAACGTATTTGCATGTTTTACGGTTCATGTATAATTGATTTTACGTTCTATTAGACAGCCTAAATTAGGACTGAAGGCCAAAACAACCAACTCGATTTTAGTTTGATTACCAGACGACATAGTGTCCAGACATGTTTAGGGCAAGAATGCGTAGATACTTATATTCATTGCAGGAGACATGATCACCATCAAGCATGATGTGGTCAAGATCATTTTTATTTCAGTCATATAAATGAATATGAATATTTCAGTCATCAGACAGAAAAATAATCTTAGGGGTGGCCTACTGCAATTTCATTTAAATTAGTCTCTAACATGTTTTAAAGTGATACATCTATCCATAACGTAATCTGTGGTATCTGCGTAGTACCCTTACACGTGTAGCTTTCCACGTTCTATTTCTGCGTTCAATCTGCATTGCCAAGATTAGCTCGAGCTTTGACGCTATACTTTCACTCCGATTTTAACGCTAACAACGCTACTTGAACGCTACGCTTGCCCTCTTAAATGTCAGCGAAACGCTCTTTGGTAACAGCGTTTAAATGTCCCATACATAACTTTATACTCCAATAAATAACGTAAGTTACAAGTTACCATGTCCGTTACTATAATTGCGTTGTTTGGATTTATTAACTGGTTTAATTTGCTCTTAATGTAAAAGCAATGATAAACTGATTTTCTGTGTGATATTTCATGTATTTAACTGCATATTGCGCTTGAATAAGCATTGAATTGCAGTTAAAATCAAATGTTCGGTTTTATTGTCTTATGTTGCTTTACGGCCGGATTATGCAAATTGATAATCATTTCATAGGCACTACCGTTTATATATTAAAGAAGTAATTGTTTTACTATTCTTAACTTTAAACAGAATCTCAACACCCCGAATTAATTGGAAGTGTAAAACAACATCGCCAAGATAAGCCCCAAGCGAACGCCGAACTCGAAAACCTTGTTTGTATAGAAAACAGCAAAGTCTCAAGCCTAAAGCAGACAGTAAACACGGCTAATGGTAAGCGTATACAGGCCATTAGTTGCAAAAACAACCCGGGATTAACGAATTCAAACAAGCCAATCAATTTGAAACGGACATTCGCGATCACGATACAGCCAATGACATCACTACAGATTAACCTGTAATTTTAGATAACAACGCGAACAGTATGGGAACAATAAATACTGCTACAGTAATTTTCCGTGTATCGCTAGTGTAATGCCAGGCTGACGCACTGTGTTTCTCCTAACGGAGCACTTAGCGGCCTGGGAAAGCGGACTCACCGCCCTCCCGCCGGCCTCCCAGCCACAGTTAACTCTCCAGCATTAATTACACGCGTGTACATGTGATATAACACCCTACCAGGAACACTATTATCATCGCTTCCCCTGCTACACGGATGAAAGGTTGAGTACCATCGTTGTCACGTTTGGCTATTAGAAACTGTCGCTCTGACCCAGCGGATCTAAAAGTGTCGATGATGGTGACACGCTTCGCATTATAATAATAACTACGAATGGATACATGAAACTCTCCTCGATTGTCACGACCGAAACCCACATAAGAACGTAATTATAAATACATTACCGTAAGTGCTTTACTCGCAACGAAAACTGGAACACAATTCTTTTGGAACTGATTTAATACGGCTTATGTTTGCGAGCACGCTTTACGGAAATCTCCCCAGAGCCCGCGTTTTAATCTTTAAACGGATTTCACACGGAAATATACGAAACAGTAGGAATAGCAATTTATGGAATGGACTTCCCTAAATCACTTTACACTCGCGGACTGTAAATATACAAATCCCCTGGAGATAAAAAGGAAACACCTTATACATTTCAAAATTCAATATCACCTATCTCGCGAGAGATACAGACGGAAGAAAATTTCCGAGAGGAAAGTCGAGAGTCGGCGGACAAAAGGATGAAAGGGGCGTAATAAAGAAATCATAGACGTCTTGTAAGTAAATTGTTTGATATGTTGGCTCGACACAACGCACAATGCCCGGATCGATGGCCCGGCCTGGTGCGAAGCAATTACACTAATGATAGCTATACTGAAAAGGGCAGAGGATGGCATTATGGCAGATGATTCATCACTCTGTCTAACTGTACTCCGCGCCTGCACTGCACAGAATTTAATTTAACCCGAAATCAAAAAGGTAAACGAACCAAATGTCCAAATTAACTAGAACGTACACTCGCAATCGAATTATTCCTTCAGACGAGTTTCTCATTAAACTTGGAATTAGTTAGTCGACACTTAGGGTACTAAACAGATGGCCATGACTGTCTTTGTATTCCAGTTAACTCGAACTTTTGGATGAAAGATCAAAGGTATTAAGTTCAGCGGGCGACTGAAAGGCCTACTTTCATTTCCTTGTCGAAGACGATATCAGAACTTTTCTTATCCCGGACTGGTGTGTAGGGGAAATGAGAGACATTACAGAGTCAATAGGGCCGGGAGCGAGCGGAACTCTCAATAAGACCCTCGACTCGATCTCGTTTCGCACAACCGGTGTGAGCGGAATAGCCGATTGTAAAAACTATTGCGTCATTATCACTGGTTAGGGAAATTATCGGTGCACCACTCGAAATACGGTTGCGATGGAAAATTCGCTGGAGTTGATATTCAAAGCGAATCTGTCGGAACGTCGCGAGGCAACTTCGGTAATTCTTTACGTCGAGGAAGTTCCCTGTAGTGCTCCCGTGGGATGCCACTCGCCTTGTTCTCTTGAATTTTCATCGGAATATTTTGACAGAACGGATGCATTCCTGCCGGCTGCAGGCCGGTGTCGCATCTGCTCACAATCAATAAGTCCGCCAGGCCGCAGATGCGAATCCAAACATAAACCCGCCCGATACTTTGTTGTACCAAATTGAACTTTTTATTACACCCAATGAAGTGGGTTTTCCGTTTGGATGTATGGCGATATGCGTGCCTCGAATTTTATACAAGTGTCCGTTTCACGTGTGCGTTCCGCGGGCAATAGGTTTTCATTTCACTGGTGATATGGGTGCTATTACTAAACTGAGCCCGCAAATTGTACGCGCACTTCACTTATCAAATGTCTGCCAGACATAAAAATCGGCTATCGCTGTGAACCGCGGGCCAAAGAATACACGCTTTATCGCTGCAAACCGCATTTCGATATCGATTCTAGTGTACCTACTCATTTCGCAATTTGATGAAATTTCCTCTAACTACGACTGTCAGTAGACTTCCTGGTGGCTATCATGTGATTTTCTTACACAAATTAGTCCGCCTTCTGGATTGGCATGACGTGAAACAGTCCAGACACAAAATTACTCCGTATAAAACGTGAATTTTGTTTTACACTTATTTCTTTCTTTAATATTGAACTAATATAAGTTACTTTAAAGCGGTCGGGCATTACCATTCCACAATATCTCAAAACCTAACGCCATTACACCCCTCGGGACTGCATCGAAAGAACAGACAATGTTTGTGCAACGAACGACTGCACGGTGTCAAAACTTCGTATAAGACCTTTTTCTTAAATTCCCTTTCTTTAACTTTTAAGGTGTATTCCACTATCATATTTTCCTTCTCGAAATATAATTTAGTTTCAAATTCGCGATGTTATCTATACTACTACTACTACTCCGTAGTAGTTCTCTTCAATTTTATCATTTACCTTTTTTCTTGTGTCGTCACAGAAAACAAATTAAACATTAATATCTCAATCATCATAAGTTCGTAGTTGCGGTACTGGAATTATTATTTGAGAAAACGACAAAAAGTGGATTTTAATAATTCTTAATATGTCATATCTTGTGTTTAGAAAAACAGTTAATAATGTTCCAATAACTTCATGCACCATTGCCGTTTTCAACGTTAACGAAGCTTCAATATTAACAGCTATCACACATAGTCATATTACCTAAGCTATGCACCCGTCTGTACCCACGTTACCAGGCTTTAAAGCTAGACTTTAACACTTCAAACTTGTAAAGTCAATGGCACTTACACGGTTCTGATCCACGGCCGTCGCGGAGTCGGCAGCGCAAATATTGGCACTGTATTAGAGAACGTTAACGAGTCACTCGGTGCTATTGAGACTCTTTTATCTTTTTGTCTTACACCTACGGTAATTAAACGGTAATGCTGAACACTGGCAGTCAGGAGTTCTGCAATTACGTGTAGATTGTCGCTTAGCCAATTTTCTTTTTACTATTATATGTTTAGTGAGCTTTGTCTGACCCGTTTTCTTCCTAATCTATGTGTTTTGCCTCTGTTAGTAAACTTACCCAAATTAAAGGTCGGTTATACTTAGAATGCTCAACCGGTTACTTAATACAAACAATATTCATAATATCGCTGAAGCCCTTATAAATGTCAGTTTGACATATTTTCTTATGTAAAAATCAATATGAGTAACATTAGTGTCTTAATTTTTACTATCCTTGTTTTTTTATACAAATTATGGCGCAATACTTTGTATTCTTGAAAGCGTCACATAGTGGACTTTATATGTACAAAAATAGATTATACTCAATACGAACTAACACTATAATGAGGTCAAAAAATATAATCTGTACTTTATCAATAACAGTATAGAAACATGCAAACACGATCGCTATTTCAACTAAGATTTGAAGCAAACTGTATGATAGTATACGTAAGTTAAAGCTGTCTCGCTTTAAACAGAGATTGTAGCGTAAGTGCCAGTCGGTGTGCGCAGATCATTTGTAAATCAGGCCTGTATCATTAGTCCAAGTTCGAGATAACTTGGATCATTAGTGACCCTAATAAATTTGAAATTCTCACGCCTTGGACGTTGTCGCGAGCAAATAATGGCGGAGTTATCTAAATATCCATTCAACCCTTCAGACATAAAAACAGGGCCTCCGAAGTTTGAGCCAAGCTTCATTATCGCAATTAGCTGCAAACAACGAGTAAATTTGCAGTAAGCGACATGTCATCGTGATTTTGTATGGCTAAACCTCTGTATTATATTTGACATAGTTGTGTAAGGTGTAGCTGTTGCTAATCTTCTTCATATAAAAAGGTTATCGCTGACTACCCGTTTCACCTTTTTTCTGAAGATATTTAAAACTGCACAAACCTGAAACAATACAAAGTCGTATTAGTATACATCTTACAAACTTAAGCAATTTTAAACTTTAACTGCTTGCTCCAAAAACATTTTTTCGTCCATTTAATAAACTAGTTCTACAGCAAGGATCCAAATTGTCTTAAGAGCCACGTTTTTCGCCGTAAATGGCGTCCTTTTGTGCCAGTATCTAGTTCTTGCTTGTTAAACATTTTTCTTGGCAAAAAGATCTCGGTATTTTTCAATTCCCCCGCCGCACTTGATTTATCTTTATTGGCCGGTTAACTAAACGTCTGGGTCTAGAAAAAATATTTTATTTACATTTGAATGCTGTGAATTGCTAGGGCGGGCGGGTAGTTGTGAATTGCGTATAAAAAGTTTACTCTTCGATCCTATTACGGATACATAGATTAATTCGTTACGTGGGTGTGGTTTAGATGCGAAGGATTCAATACAATTTGTTGTATTTACAAAGCAATTTAAACACGATGTTTTTTTTTGTATTTACGACTTACTAGAAACGGTAAAATTTTAATAAGAAATTAATATCTTTAATACAGTTTTTCCTTGATTTTAAATACAGGAAATTGACTAGGTAGAAGAACTGCGAATAACAGTATATTAAAAATTAAAGCCAATTTTATAAGTTTTCACATCTATACCTATAGAAAATAAAGAAGTAAAAAAAGAGCACACGATCTCACAGAACTTAATAAAACGCGTCAAAGAGACGAAGACAAACTTTTATAAAGCACAAGATATGGAGATAAGATGCCATTCATGAAAACCGAAATATGGCGTCGGCGCTATTTGAGTCTGTCGGGCTGAAAAACCAGCTTCAGACGTAGTTTTGGCTTTTTCTCGTGGTTTATTAAGAAGCTAGAATACTGAAAACGAAGTTTGACACTTTTATTAGCTCTTCGAAGCATAATATTTTGATTATACTCGTATGATTGTGAATTTCAATTCTACTTCACGTTTTATTTAGTTAGATATAAAACATAATCATTTGAGTTGATATTTATTTTATATATAGTGGCAGTAGTTATAAAGACACGTCATACAATGCAAGTACTTATAATATTACCAAAGTACTAGGTATTTTCTTTAGTTTAAATTAAAGAATATTATAATCTTGTAACCTTTTCAAACATAAATTAAGCGTTATACGAAAACGAAATCATCCTTACGAATACTTTGTCACTGTCGATTTCTAATTAAAAAATCTCAATAGTAATTTTGTCAATTTGAATCGTAAAGCCGTTTCTCAATCGCTTTAATGAAAGAACAAAATTGATCCAAACACCTTTCGTGTACAAAATTCTGAACAACAAAATGCTTGTAACTCTCGTATACTCTGATAACGGGACAAACTTCTAAAAAGCTTGGGCTTTATTCCGTGTATATCAGGTCGAGTTTTGACTGGTTCGTTTGACAGACATAGGATGTAACAGAGTTAACCCTCCCAACACGTCTAGCACACTTTAATTACACGTTCACGACTCGGGAACGTTCAATTTCGTCTTAATTGACGTTTCTGACTCAATTTTACGACAACCGTCACAATTATATATTTAGCCATTATTAAATATTCTGTTTTATTAACAAGTAATTGTTTTGTCACAATGTTGAGGGGGACAGGAGCGTCTGTATAGGACGTTTAGAAAATTAAATATCGAGGTTGATTCGAACGATGTCTGGAAGAGATCTTTGTTTAGTCGTAAATTCTAGGTATTTGGTATTTGGTATATCAAAGCGTGGCCAGTTACAGAAATGATGTTTATCTATGACCAAACATGTCTCAGTGATACAAGTATTCGCTATTCTTCATACAAACCGTCTTTGTCCAAAAAACCAAACTATCACATTTTCGCAGTTATGTACAAGATATTTCCCGCGTCTTCGTCTAAACGTTTAAGCAATCATTTTCTGGGCAGCATTCTATTTTTATGTAACAATATAATTTGATTCGCAGTTGTTGTGTGAGAGAAGAAAAAAAAAGAAAGTAATAAACTAACAAACCTTGATTGAATAGGGTCGCTATAAACTAGCGTCTTCCAAGCTATCGATAAAAACTGTGCCTAGTTATTTGTAAAAGCTCGGTGGTGATGACATCCCCGCGGGGCCGGGGGTTGAAATAAACACAAGTAAAACATTTCGTTAAATCAGGATGTATTTGCCGTCTCTTTTTAAACTAGTAATAACAAGGTATCGAGCCCTCGCCTTATTTGGAGGAGCCTGGGGCGAGACTACACCGGTCTGTGCCCGGGCTATTCCACGTACGACTGCAGTTTTTGTACGTAATCTTCTATATCATAAAAGAGTATCGTGACTTAACTATTAATAGATAACGAACAGCCTAAACTACTGCAAGTAAAAATATGAAACATGGAGATAGAAAAGGTACAGAGGTTATCATATAGGAAAATAAATGAAGCAGTGTCCAGCGGAAAATAATACATAATAGTTCCAAATCAGTCCAGAATGGCGCTAGTGTAGCAACATCGTAAGTTTGAAGTCAACAACCAATTACAAAACATTTTTATCGAAATGATTCTCAATCCTTCATTCTTCTTCTGATGTAATTCAATCGTGTTCAAAATTACCTTGCATCGTTTTGAATTTTTTTGGACATTATTCTGGTAATTTATTTTACGTACTTGCTACTGTGGCGCCACCAATGTAACGCCTTTTCACAGAAACTTTGGATATATAGAGATTGTTCTCTTTAGTTTTTTACACTCCGTAACATGAAGTTTGCAACGCGTATTCTTTTAGAGACGTAGAGGTCGTAAGGCAGATTTTTTAAAGCAAGACTTTAATAAAAAATGCCTACTGGTCACTAGTACTAACATTGTTTTAATTTCAAGATAAGGTCTATTTGTGTATGATTATCCCAGATGTTTATTTATCTATCTGGGCTCAATGTGACGTGTCTTGTCAAAAGTAATCATGACACAAATCAAATCTAACTTCCAACTTTAAAGTCTAACCGTATCCGTGCCTAAGGAAAAAGAAAAAAAAACTGTTACGGTTACCATACAAATTTAAGTATCGTATGGTGTTTTAGTCTCAGTCTAAAACGAATAATTCCTCGACTGTCAAATCTTTTCCCCGTGCAATCAATATACTTGATGACAAGTTTAGTATAAAGCGAGTGGTCTAAAAAACTAATAATGTTAAATGAAAACTAGAATGACCGAGTAGTCATAACGTGATAACATCTTATTCGGTAGTTAAACTGCAATTTGATCATTAAAATAAGTGACACCTTTTTTATAGCTACCTGAATTGAAAGTGCATATCTATACGACCATCAACACTTTATTGCTGCGAACCTTATGTATTTCCAAAGCACTTACATTACAAATTTATACCTAGCTATAAATAATATTGTTTATAAATAACATTATCAAAGGCAGAAAATTAATGTTGTATACGTATTTATCAGGAAAGGCTCGCTTGTTTAATTATTTTATGCTACTAGAGAATGAATTATATGAAAGTAAGGCCGAGTGAGAAATATAAGGTGCCGTGATTATTTTCACTGCAGTATCTCTCGACATATTTGAAGGTTTATTACAGATAGTTCTCCTAGGTACGTAATAATTTCTATATCACGTGACAAATGTGTGGCTAAGAGATATAGAGGAATGGAACATTTTCAAAGACAATGTTAAGGATAGGGCGAAGTGGAGGGAAAAAATAAGGAAGTCGGATCCCACCACCATACTGACGCATACCCAGAAAGAGAGAGAAAAAATAAGTTTTTATAGAAAATACATTAATATTTTTACAATGCAAAGGCTATTTATTGAGCTACAAAATAGACAACACCGGTTGGCAATTCTTTTAACGTAATGGCAAAATAGAACGAGCCAGCTGACGGGAAGTCATCGCGACCCATAGCCAAATTATCACTACTTTGAAATAAAAAAAACTTATACCTGTAACCATAACCAACCTTAGGGCAAACGACGTAAGTGGATACCAGGTTTATATACATTTACTGCATTTTTACTTGAAGCAAAATGGGATAAGACTTTTTTGTAAGTAGTGGTGATAAGCAACAGTGTACGTTGGCCCTTTTGTTTACTCGCTTTTTGAAGAACCCCATATCAAAGCGCAACACAAAACACCGCGGGGGAGCCATCCTACAATCTGTAGGTTTGTGGAGAAAATAAGATACCCGTTTTTAGGTTATAAATGTCTGATTACCTACTCCAATGGTGGATTGCACCAAACTATTTTAACCCGCAATGCAAAAAAGGGGATGTTAAATTATAAGTTCGTTGCCTAGGTTCTTGAGCTGGAAAAAGGCTGCTGCTGGATAATATAGATTTGTCGATACGGCGAGTAGAGTTTGAAACAGACCGGTCCGAGCGAGGCGAACGACTATACGTACAGTAAGTTCAAGGCCAAGCAATTGTGTTTATTATTACTCTGCTTCCTCGTTGCAGCCTAGAAAAAAAGCTCACGAATACCAGATGGGGACGGAGCATTACCTTAGAAACACCCAGGCGATAGAGGTCATCCATCAATTACGTGAGGCGTCGTGGGCGATTTTTTTTTTCCCCTCCCCTAGGTGAGATTTCGTGAGATTTATCTCAAACCCTTCTCCTGTCCTGTCTTCAAAATGTATGTTAAAATTTACTAAATAAGTATAACGTTTTAACAAAAAAATACCATTCCAAAAGGCCAAAAATAAAACTCATAATTAAAAAAATAACTGCATAAGTCAGTTTTTTCAATTTACTTACAAGTAACCGTTTTTCTACTCAATCTATACAGTCTAAACATTTAATGTTATTTTGGCGTGGCTTAAATATGTTTTATTTGAAACTTCGCAAAACCACGATAAATATTAATGTAATTATTGCAGTTGCACCTTCTATACTCTGATTTTTAATTCAAGACCAAAATTTAACGTCAGCGAGCGCACTTTCGCTGTGATCACTGCATACTGGCTGAAGTGTTAGAATTTTTATCAATTAAACTTACCCTCATATTACTTGTTGCACGATTTCTCATTCATATTTTTATGAAATAATGTTTATTTGATCAAATAATCAAGATGAGAACTGTCAGATTTTGGTCTTGAATTAAAAATCAGAGTTTAGTAAACGTATAAAGTTCAGAAGTAGTTCGATATTTTTTTTTCCCTATATATTTACATAGATTTAGTGTTCAGTTATTATTTATTTTGACCACAGACCAGACCAGCCAACCTCATTGTGACAAGGTACCGCCTCATGTACACAGTTAACACGTGTCGCTTATATTATACACCTAGTTTATATATAACCTTATCGCAGTTAATTAGAACATTGTAATACAATACACATTAGCACTAGCAGCGATAATGCAGCCGATATTATTGTTTATTGTTAAAAATTACTTATGATTTTACTATACACGTGTCGCTTCATATATATAACTAATAGACACACAACTTCGTTCGCAGAGGAGGAAAAAATCATCACCCTCTATTTTGTTCAGCGTAATCGGATAAAAAGTATCCTATGACCATATGTGAATGCCGAGCTACTCGTGTACCAAACACAGTTTAAATCTGTTCAGCCGATTTGACGTGATGAAGCCACAACGGCATACATACAAACAAAAGATTCAATGACATTCTAATAGTCTTGATGGATTTTTTAAAAATCGTTTTTTACATTTTTATGATAGTATACATGATTACTATCAAACTGTATAATTAACTAGAATCTGGGTGACCGAGCTCTGCTCGGATGCGCGTTTTTTTAAATTTTTGTTTAAACTTGTAAAACTAAACTGGGTCCCACACATAAAATTTTATAATTTTTTTTGGTGCCAATACCGAGAAATTGCTCGTATTTATACAAGAATTGCTAGTTTTAAATAATAATATAAACAAATTATTAATTTAGACATTTTATTCCCGATACCGTAGTTCACTGCCAGTAGGTATAAACAAATATTTTCTACATTTTCCATCGAGTGAAATCTAAAGTAATAATTAATATAAATTAAGTATTTATAACTTTATTAATTAGTCTACTTTGGAAAGCTGATAAAGCAATAGGTAGGACTATAAAATTAGTGTAATCAACTATAAAATATACTTGCCAACTAAGTTTGCACTCTCTTTGTATGCAGCGTTGCAGTCGAAAGGGGCATACTTAATTCAACCGGGTAATATTCTTAAGTATTGGATAGAGAAATGTTATTATGCACACTTTATTGGAACGTAAAATAAGCATTACTTTAATTACAATAGTAATATAAGCTTTTACTAATACGCGTTGATTTTTAATTCGACTAAACATATACAGTCGAATTAAGAATCAGAGAATAAACTCAGTCTTTATTATACAATTTACACTCCTGAGGCCGAGAGCGATTTTGAAATTTTGAATTTCGAACCGTCATGAATTTTATGACAGCTTAGAACTTCATTTAAATCCATCATCATCATTTCAGCCAGCCAGTCAGTCATTATATATAGTACTTTTTAGAAGTACAAGAGGTCTAACTTTATACTGCATACCTCACAAAACAAATAACAAAAACATGTTCCAAAAACTCAACGAATTTGCTAATCTATCAAAGTTTCAATGTAAGTGAAAGAACTTATCAAGTAAAGTGAACACTTTACTTGATAAGTTATTTCACTTACATTGATACTCCACACACGGTTTAAGCCAATAATAACCTGGTTTCCATTAACAAGCAAGATGTTTGAATGCCTAAGCTATTTTTCTTGGCACGAAAAAAGAATATTGCGAAACCAAATCTGATTGTGTGAGCGGTCAAGCGCGAGAGGCTAGTTACTATGGTTCCGCAAGTTTTTTTTTAAATTTACTAACTGTTTTTTCCCGTGAGTTCAATTCTGAATTCAAATAAATCTTTAGAACACGTATGGATGCCGAAACATGGACCAGAATAATCATGGAGCGGAGACCCAGAAACCAAGAGGAGTAGAAGAAGTCTACCGGAAAGATGGATCAACAACATTAGGTACTCTTCTTCTTAGTACCACTCTTGTCAGAGTGGTCGTGGTTATGAGGTTGTCCTCTTCTATATGCATTGCAGCTTTTGCGATACTCCACGTCTCTCGGTTTGTGGTACTCGGAACACACTCCATTAGGGAACATTTCGTCGTGGACTTTATGAGATCCTTCCATCTTGTATGAGATCGGCTGCGTCGACCTTCTACTCTCCCCTGCATTACTAAACGCTCTAACTATTAGGCGCTACGCGGGTTCAAGTGGCAGAGGACAGGAAGTCATGGAAGGCTATGGAGAAGGCCTATGTTAAAACGCGGATAAACCAAGAGCTGAAATCGATAGATATACTCTTCTACGTCTCGAAATCATAATGCTTCCACTTTTGTGATATAAAATTTAGGCGTTGTTTCTCTCATGATATCCTTTTGACTGAAACTGTTCAGTGGAAATCTAAAGTAAGCTCTAAATTGGGATTATCGAAGCCACATACGTCTCAATTTCAAATAAATCAAGTGCTCAATATCAACCAACGCATTCACAGAGGATGATTTATGCTCTGTCACTTCACATTCGGTCGATGCATCGCCAAGAGGGGAAGGATTTGTGTGTTCATAGATGCACACATCAACATATTCAATAGTAAAAATCTGCATAGATAACCTACTCAATATATTCAATAGTAACAATCTAAGAAGTCGCATAAAGTTACCACATTAACTTTAAAACGGGTTATGAAAATCATAATACTAGTTAGTCTGTCAGTTAGACATTAATTAAACATTGGACACATATTTTTTGCTACAAAAAAAAATACTCAGCTAAATCATTAAAGCGCGCATTAAAGTTTAAGAGTGGAGGCCTTATTTTTTGAGAAATAAAAATATATATGTATATATTAATCTACATGACAGACTAATTATTACGATTAGGTCATCATCCTTATTCTTGCTTGCACATTCACGGCAATACATATGGACGCTATCCGTACAATATATTGTTAAATTAGAAAAAAACAGACCATAAATACCCAGTTTCACCATGTTCTGTTAGTTATTAACGGTTCATTAAATTATGTCGCATGGGAAATTATGCATAGAGCATTTAGCGATAACCTCAAACTGAAAGTACTGTAATTCGAGCGTTCGCCTTTTTTGTAACACACTGTACGTGGGGTACAGCGGAAAGTTTCCAAAAAGTAGGAAAAATTCACAGTTTCTAAAAAACAAACTTGAACTTAATTAAAGTTTCCATTTCGGAAGATTCCCAGGAACTTTAGAGAAATTACCAGTTTTTTCATGTGGAAATTTTCGCAATTCTGGAAATTTTCCGCCGGCACGAGTGCGTGATGCGCATGGTTACAAAAGGGTTTCACACATTCCCAGCGAACCCTGATTCCAACGTGATGTTTTCCCAATTACCCAACGCCACAGGTGAATCTTTATTCCCAAGCCCTTGTTTACTTTTGAGAGTTCAATCAATTAGGGCAGCATTCCTCCAGAAATTGATTCCGCAGCGTTCTAGTTTTAGTTGAAAGCATTTAGTTTAATTAACTAGAGTGCAGGAGACGGGATGACCTGGACGCATTACTAGTCTTTAATACTAGTCCTCCTTTTAATACAAAAACCAGCCAAGTTCGAGTCGCAGTCGCGCGCCGAGGGTTCCATACAAATATTCCTAATAAACTTTTTACGAGCAGAGTGCCCGCTAGGCGGGCTTGCGGTTGTGAATGTGTTAATATGTAACATTTACGAGCGCATTTTTTTTCTGACTTGGAGCTTTGAAAGTATATAAGTCACGCCCGCTACCCATGATTAAAAGTATAGCTGTAGCATAAAACCGTATCCCCGAAGCATTTTTTCAAGAAACAGTCCAAAACTTTTAGCTTTAATACTGAACTTAGCTCGTTTAAACCCCTTCGAGACTTAACTTAAATTTAGTAGCACCAAGTAAACACTTCAGGCTGGATCGAATCCAGCACCCCGCGTACCGACCGCCTGCCAAGTAACGTACGGACAGAAATCAGAAATCATAATAATTGTTGATGATTCCTTGGGTTAGTAAATTTAAGGCGGGGGGGCAATTTATTGCCGGGCGAGAGTAACTGGCGGTTCGGACGCTGCGTCTTGACCGCTTGAATATTTTTCTAGTAAACAACGAACTCATTATTACCCTCAGTGGCGTGCACGGAGATCTTGGCCAAGGGGCGCTTTGGCGTGGCGTCCTTATAAGCCGATTCCCACCGGGTTGCCCAAGGAAAGGCTTATAACAACCTTTTTCTTTAAATATAAGTAGATTAATACGCTTCGGCTTACCCTGTAATTTTCATGACACCACGCATTCGCAAGATAGGCAGTTTTTCAGTGCATATACCTATGGAGCCATGGTCGTTCAGGGCTTCAGGGTAGGCAGTTTCTCTTAGCCTGTATGGATCCTGCTGATTACAACTGCAAAAGGGTGAAAGGTTATGTATATCTCTCCATGCAGTAACGATATACAATGAAGTGATTTTTGTGTACAAAGAGTTTCAAGTGAGATCTCTAGACAGGCTATTTTTGTGTCGAGAAAATAATCTGCAAGCGTATCAATACTTCTATCATTTTTCGTTTCAATACTTTCAGTAAGTATAATAATTCTTAACTTGCACATTCCGACGTAAAGAGGACATTAGTGAACATGAAATTTAAAGCAGTTTTATAACCCCTGCCAGGAAAATTAGGACGTTATAAGTTAAACATTGCATTTATCTGTCTGTGTGTTTGTGGCACTGTTGCTTTTATACGAATAATCCGATTGTGTATGAAGAGTGACTTCATCTAGTGTACGAATACTTATTGATTCAATGTAATTGGTTCAGCAGTTTCAAAATCATCAACTTTCTGGTATATTTTTATCGCTGATATTATGTTATAGTTTATCACGCGCGGCGTTTTAAAAACAGCTGCGTCCGAACTGCCAGCGTGCTCACAGTTTTGATAAAACTTTGCAGAATGGAAATCCGAGCGGGTGATTAATTTGGCTGACGTTTAAAGGATTTACTCAGGAGTCACGCCACTACCCGTGCCGATCCATGGTCGTTCGTTGCCAACGCGTTGGCTTTTTGTGTTTCGAGCAGTTCTCGTGCAAATACAAGCTTTAGGAATTCTTTGGATTTCCAAAAAATATCGTTGCTTCAAGCGATAAAATTTTCAGTTTCCTTGAATTAAAATTTGCACTGCTTTGATTTTTGATACTTTTATTGTAATTTTCGTGTTCATCTTTTTATGCAATGTATTAAAATTCGTAACATGCGCTTTATTATTTCTGCGCAGAAATCACATAAATGCTCTTCTAAACTATTATACAATTGTAAAAATGAAATGTCTGTACATTGGAGATATTAAAAAAAAGCTATTGTATGGGACTATTTGGAGGTCAGAGGCGATTTTTTGTATGATTGTATGTGTAGTTGGGCTCCATCACGGAAAATCGGCTAAACAGATTTCAGTATTTTTGGTACACGGGTAGCTGGGTATCTCCAGATGGTTATAGGGTGCTTTTTACCCGACTACGCTGAAGAAAAAAGAGAGGTGATGACTTTTCTCCTCCGCGAACGAAGTTACGGGCGCCTTTTAGATATAAAACAGTATTTTTTAAGGGACACAAGGTAATAAGATATTCCCAGTATAGTGGGACTATACTGTCAAAAATAGAATGAGGCTTGAAAATTACCACGGAGTTAAGTAGTCTGGCACACAGACACAGGCATCTGCACGAGCCACCTAATTTCCTGTAGACTATCAAAGACCACAACAAGCTCCCGAGTATCAATCTCCTGACTCTAGCAGATTTTTATAAACCACAAGTTAATTCTGCTAGTTATTGAAGTGGATGCCGGAAGTTGGTACACGCAAACTTATCCGGCGATACAGAACTTGCTGCGGTACAAAACTCCGATAAAGATAAACGCGAGTTAAGTGAATTTTCAACTATAAGTCGACGTACTGAAAAAAGGACCGCTGGAGACGATAATTTTAGTGATTCTGGTGAATTTAAAGAAAAATAAATAATCAGTGACATAAAATTGGCATTAGTTACCGGAGCTATTGCACTTAGAATACCGAATTTGTAAACAAAATACTCGTTTACTGACGAAAATGGCTATAAATTTTGATTATTAATTTTTATTTATAGCCTAGAGGCTGTTACAACTTCTTATATCTATGAGAAGAGTTAGTTTTTGTAAGTAGATGAGATTCAAATTCAAAAGTAAAGCACCATCAATAAAAAGTTTGCACTACTTTTAAACAGTTTTGTTTATTAACTTCAACAATACGCAAGTCAAGGTTGATAGGGCTGCCATGAACGTTAAACAAAATCATAAAGTACACGTCAAAACTAAATTTAATAACAAAGCAACAAAAGCTAAAAAAGAGAGTCCGGTACCGGTTTAGTGAGCGATTTAAGCAAAGGTCATTGTCGATAATGTGCCCCTGCGAGGAACTGGTTTGGTGCGTACTGTAATGTTAGACTTACGCCGATATGATGGAAAGAAACAGACTCGATTTATGGTAAATAGTTTTCATTCTGTTGTAGGTTTGTATTTGTTATATAAGCATGTCTATCTAAAGTTTTGTCAAAAGTTTTGGGTGGTGCAAAATAGTAATAGATCAATAATCTCAATTATTTTGCATTTTAATGTGATTTCATATGTTTAGTCATTAAGCGCGTCAGTCTCAAAATTTCGCCACTATTTCTTTAGGTTATGAAAATTGGAATAACAAACATACAGAAACGCATATCACAATATCTTATATGTATGTAGTTTGTTTAGAAACAAAGTGGGCAAAAACCTTATTTTATTGAAATTGTAAATGAAGAAGTTTTACAAATAAGGAAATAAAATGATGACGTATGCAATTATCATAAAATGCCTAACGATATTAATAAACGGCCATAGTGGAATCAAGCATGCGTGCACTATTAATTAAATTACCCTGAAAGGCTTTATAAATGCCGGTTTACGACTGCCATAGAATTATATTACCACCTCAATCGCCTTAGATGAAGCCCATATTGTTACGAGCCCTATTAAAATTATTAATTGCTTGTCCTTCAGCGAACATGCAAATAAAAGAGAAAATTCGAAAGTGTCGAGGATACCGTGTCATCTCATGTTTAAAAACCAGTCATAAAATTTATCATTTTAAAATTACAAGCGACCTGGGGTCAGAGTCTCGCAAAATTTACGATCTCATTCGTAACAAAATATTTAAAGTCCTCTCAAGAGTCCCCAAAGATCGAGTTACAAATGCTGCGTCAGGTGACGGAGAAATAAGAAAGCTCTATTAACTAAAGGACGTGATTTGTTGGTCCGTTACAAGCAAAATCAATCAGGCACTTAGCAACCGAACAGAAAGCTATTTATAACACCAAAAAGCAATAATACAAATAACATCCTTACGATTTAACGGACAAAAGCATTGTTCGGAACGATAACAGCGCCCCGCGACCTTTCCATTACTTTCCAATCAAACTTCTACAATAAAGTTGCTTCGTCTAAAAACACCTAATCAAGCTAGCGAGGCTTAAGGGGAGCCGTGAAACTCGGCCAAGTTTTTGGGGATCCAATCAGCATACATAAATCGCTAATGGGGTAAGACTTGCCGGAGTAAATGTCTGAAATGAACTTGTTCGGAATACATGAATAAACACCCTAAATGGTATCTGCGAAGGCTCGCGCCGCGCTCATTTTGTGTAATGAATTTTGATTACACCGTCCTTTACTAACGAGACTTTACTGAAATTGTTGATGGAAGTAATTTTGATTAGGCCCCATCTTAAATAAACCTTCGCGATACACTCAAAGGCGCTACCCACGAAACGTAAGCTCGCAATTTCAATTTGCTAGTTCTGTGAATCGCTAATAACATAAAACGCGAGCTAGGGTTGCATAAAACGTACGAGTAATTACATTTAACATCGAAAAGTTCAAATATCCAATTTCATTTTCCAAAACCGACGTTTGTTTGCCGTAAACTAAATGAAGCCCTTTGCGGAAAACAGCAGTGAAGGATATATTGGTTTATTTTTGTTGTTTCCCATGGAAGTTGGTCTTGCGATTTTCAGTCCGCGTCAAACGTGGCCCGGACGAATTTATTGCTATTTGCAGTGTAGACTTTCTGTTCACATGTCACGCAAGTTCGGTAAGTCGGGGATCCCGTGCGCGGCCGCGAACCAACTTGGACTTGTTTTTCGAAAACACCCACCGCTCCCTGGGCGAATAACCATTTCAATGAGCTTGGTAGGTACTTGTTGAGTTTGATAGACACGTCTGTTTCTCTGCGAGGTAATTTTCTTGAGCAACATTCGCCGTTCCCGGCATATAATGGTGCCATTAAAACACCACCCACAAGTGTAGAGCAAATTGCATTTGCCGACATAGGTCTGTATTTTACAATCAAATGTTGATTTGCACAGAGCTGCCAACAGTGCATTAGGGTACATAAATTTGCTTACTTAAGCGATAAACTTATGCGAGGAAGGATTTTAACGCGGGATTGTTTTCGAATGGTAACCAGTGCTCTTAAAAGATAATTTATTGCCTCGATACAGTTTCGCTCAAACTTAATACAGACTAGTATTATCCTAACGCTGAAAACTTGAAATAAAAATGTTATCGGAATAGTTGAGATTCTCGAACAGGGCCTTTCGTGAGTAGCAGTTGTAAGAAAACCGACGATAGAAGACAAACACGAAGGAAAAGTTAGCGTCGGACTTAACAAAGTGCCTTTTCTTTCTAGGAAGCGCTTAAAGTAAATTAAAAGCTGGCGAGGCGAGTTTTTCAGTTTCGATTGTATAATCTAACAATCGCTTTGGAGAACGGACAATAGTGTTAAAGGCACTGGAGGCGTGAATCAACCTTGGTGGAAAGGAACAGTTGAGCGGCGGTCGGTAACAGCCACATAGCACTAGCAAAAAACCACGACAAAAACTGAGTCGAAACAAGTCCGCAGTTCGCTCGGTTCAAATTATAATGACCCAAAACTCCGCCCTTAGTTAATTTTGTTATTTTTTGTACGTTTTTTTCAGATTGTTACATTTTAGCTCGTATCATGATTTATCAATCGTTTCTGGGATTGTGCAACTGCGTTGTTTTTGTTCGATATCATATCGTGATGATTGAGCGATGCTAATTTCTTAAGCTATTGTAGTGTAATCCATTATGTTGTAGTAATGGTTATAATTATTTCCGCGTGATAATTGCCCCGGACGCAAGCCGATTTGTTTGCTGATATAATTTGAAGTCCTTCAACATCCTTACCACAGAGAATTCTATATTTAAAATTCGAATCGTAAACTTTCTAATTTTATTTAACGTTCGTAAAATTTACTCTACCAATTTTCACGCAAGCCGATATGTCTGCTGCAACAATTTGAAATCCTTCAACATCCTTAACACAGAGAATTCTATTTTTAAAACTCGAATCGTGTCCTTTCTAATTTAATTGAACGTTCGTAAAGTTTACTTTACCAATTCTCAGTTTTGTTTCTACACAATTAAAAAGATTTTTATGATCTGATAATCCGCTCAGTAGCTGTTAATTAAAGCTTTACCAAACCCGGGAGCTAATTACAGAGGAGTTCGTGTCATGACTAAACATTTTCCTGAATATTCTGATGTTGAGTTAAAACAAGTGGCGCGAATGACCTAAGATTATCATTTCCTAGTAGCAGCGATGTCCGCGTTTCAAGAAGTCGTATCTGTGGTTGGAGCTTGTACGGACTTGTGTCGTTTTAGAGTAGAATGGCGTCGCACACGCATGGTGCAGACAAACAAACAGTCGTGGCCACGACGCACACACACAGCGGGAGCTAAAAATATTGCGAGTTGACATTGAAAATGTTAATGCACTCAAGCCGAGCGCCTTTTACGTATTTCGCTCGGCAAATCGTTATGCCTTTTTTTATTTTATCGATTGTTGTGACTGCTATCGGTACATTGGCGACGTCACGTCGTTTGGTGCGATAATTTGAAAAATCTCAGGCAGTGTCATTGACACAGCGTTATTCTTAATCGCCGTTTTAACTGATCGTAAGACACTTCACAAATATTTATGACTCAAACGTGTAGTCGAACGTTTTCATCTAGTTTTGAGAATGTTTCTTCTGGCAATTTCATATAGTCAATTTGTTAACGGCGTTTTTATTTTTTCTAACAGTTCAATACAATACAAATACTCATTATTGCAGACTTAACATATACACAGGGATTTACAAATAATTAATTTGTGAGTCACAAATCTACAAGGTACCTGTAATAATACAATTTAAGCATACTGTCTGTAACTGCGGTTTTATATATACCTTGTGCTAGGTAACCGAAATACCTTTTAGTTTTAACTGTCACTTCTTAAATATGTATTCACGCGTTTTATATTTATTTAAACATGTTTATTGATTGATTTAAAAATTTAGTGAAGGACTTCGTGTTATTTATCGTGAAGTGTAAATTCAAATGAATTTATTGCAGGCATCAGTGGCCCATATATACATTTATCTATAAAATACCTTACAAACTAGCATATAGGTATTAAATAGTAAGTGCCCGTAACTTCGTCAGCGGAGGAGTAAAAAATCATGACTACTTCAGCGCAGTCGAGTAAAAAGTATCCTATAACTATCAAGGGTTAACCAGCTACCCGTGTATTAAAAATGGTTGATATCTATTCAGCCATTTTGAAGTAATAAAGTAATCTGTATCATTTTTTAATGTACAGACATATCATTCTTTCGACTTTATACTATACTAGTAAGTATAGATGTAAAAAAATATAAAGGGCATCACTCATGAAACGTTTTTTTTACAGGTATTTTATGCACTTTAAACTATCAAAGTTGATTTAACGCTGGCTTTGCTGGCAACTTCGACAGCGGAGAAAAAAATCATAACCTTTTTTTTCTGCAGCGTTATCGAATAAAAAGTATCCTATAAACATCTGTGGATGCCCTGCTACCGGTGTACTAAAAACAGTTGAAATTTGTTTAGCCGTTTTGGCGTGATGAAGCCACAACGACAACATACAAAAAAAAGATATAGTGACCTTCACAGTCCGTATCACTTATTATTTTTAAATATCTTCAATGTACTGACATTTCAAAGGGTATAGATTTCGCCCAATACCTCGACGCAATAAATCCGGCAGTAGTAACCCGATCGGGTGTAGGTACCTACCTACGTGCCTTAAATCACTTAAGATTTCCAAAATCTTAAATGGCATTACGATTTATAAATAATGCCCACTTTATTTAATTTGTTTTGGCTTGGCTCTGATGTTTAAAAACATTTTTTAAATAAAACGATTTTTTTTTTAAATCTTTTATTTCAGCGGGATTTCTAGCGGGTGCATAGCTAAAACTATGCCACCCCCGTAATACAGATTATCAGAATAGGCACAAATTTATAATTAACTACCTACCATCAATCAAACAGGAGAGGAGCAATAGATTGTTTTAAGCAGTAGGTATCATTAACGAATCAGTTAAACGTAGGAACTCGTAGGTATATTATTTTGGATAAAACGTATTACCACCTATCTATTATTTTTTGTGTTATGAATTGATTCAAGTAATTTAAACAAGTATGTTTTTCAATTTAATAAAGTTTATCGAATTTTATAACTTGAATTTTTTTCTAGTACAATGTATAGAATTTTTGTTTTATCGTTTTAAAAATACATCTATTTATAAAGTCACTATAGTACCAAAGGGCTAAATTTATTTTTCCGTCACTAAAGTTTTATGCCCTGCAGCAAGGGCGTAAGAACTCGCGAATGTTCAAATTTAAATTTTATTAAAAGCTCAATAACAAGTACTTATTTCAATTAAATTGCATTAAAGTGAATAAGCTAATTGCTTAAAATACGTGAACTGTATGACCTATTTTATCGATTTATTTTAAAAATAATGTTTTTTTATAAATAATAATTCCAAATTCAACGATTTACAGTTCATAAAAAATAGCGTAGTAGCGTTTAACAAAAATAATAAAATAGAATATTTTTGGTTTCATGAAAAGTATTGTATTATCTTTTAATAACATTTCAGGAATACCAATTTATCCGTTACAACTTAGTAAAATGGGTATATTATTTTAAATTAGTAAAAAGAAAAAAAAAACTTTTTAAGTCTAAGTATTCAACTTATTTTTACTAAAGAAATCAATTGGACGTAGTTTGCCTTCGCATTTTATGTATCATTGAATTATATTGCATTTGCGGAAACTGATTTGTATTTTAATGCCTTTAAATGCAAAAATATGGCCTCATTCGCATTCATTCCGTTCACCGGGACAACTTGCCTATGAATAATTTTATACACGGGTTATACTATATTCTATTTTCCGCATTTTTATCGACATAGTATTTTCTCTTTTAGATTATCACAAAAACATGTTTACAACGGACGATAAACGAATTGCGCATTTGTTTTTCACTTGTTTTTACAAAAAAAAATGCAGATCATCTCATACTAAATCTTACTTTTTTTTATTGGTAGTTTGTGTTCTATGGAACACGACATTTAAAATTTATCGGTTACAATTTCGGTTGAAGTTTCGTCAAAATTCAAATTTGGAATTTCGGTTGATATTAAAAAGTTGTTTTCAAATAGAACTGGTTTTCTATTTGTTTTTATTTCGAAGGTAGCTTTAGTTTTGTTTGCACTACTTGTTTTTTAAAGTTTCCGTTCCAGCAAGTCGCTGGTTTTTTGTATTTGTTTTATTTTTCTGATGATTAATTTTTGATGCAAGTCGCTTTTTGATGATTTGTTTTTCGAGTTTTAACCAAGTTTCGATCACTTTTTCGCACATTTGCCAACTTTTTGACTTGGAAAAAATCTTACCTGAGTAGCATCCGTGTAAGGGGTGGAAGAGTTTTTGTCGACCAACTGGGAACCGAACACCGGACCGGCGCTCGACGTCGGCGACATCGACCGCACATCCGACACTTGTTGGGGCACCATTTTCATTAATTAAAAAAAAACCAGTAACTTAACACAAACACAGTCCACACACTAAATCCGAGTGTTTAAAGAGTTAGTTTTTTTCTGTCTCGCCTCTCGGCAACCGTATCGCCGGAGACCTCCCAATACCTGGACACTATCCTGTGGTACTCCTCTAGAAAAATTCTTCTTTCGTTTTGGATGGCTGAGGGTCCAAAAGTCATAATTTTATCGTATCCCTACCGCAGCTCGTACTAAGTGCTGCGAGCGGAGCGTAGCATATCACTGGTGGCTGCGAACGTTCGCACTCCGCGAGAGCTTGGGACCAACTGGCTCGCTGGCAACGTGCTGTCAATATACCCAACTCAGCTGTTCGCCCCGCCTCCCCCCCGCGGCGCAGGCGCCCCGCGCGCCCCGCGTACCACACTCGCGTGGTACCGGCCGACGCAGACGCACGCCGCTTAATGCGTATGTGATGCGTTTACATTATTTTTATCGTAATTTGAAATGAAGTTGAGACTTAAGGCCTGTTTACACGTTGATTAGTGAGTTCATACATTTGCTACTGAACGAAATTAGGTACTGTATGAACTTGCACTGATCAAAGTGTAAACAGGTCTTTAAGGCGATTTGCATCATCTAACCTAAGCGACTTTACAAATAGTGATAACTGGCATCGATTACAAACGTCAAATATCCCATACTACGGATTTTCACGTATCTTACGATCACAGATAAATTTAAGAACTGGCCCTTAGACGGAAACAATTGTGGATTTACTTTAAAAGTTACTGATTAGTTGATTACGAATAAAAACGATGCACGCTGTTAAATGCGTAAAATGTGTAAATTATTAAGCGTAATTTTAAATTAACTTGACATTTTGTAAGGTGTGAAACGCTTTTAAATTCACTTAAATAGGGAAACGCATCAAAATAAATGTTCAATGTGTGTTTGTTGACGATACAGTTGTTTCAAATAGATAACTAGTCTATCTGTGCACGTAATCGTGTTATCTACTCTATTATAAAGCTGTAAAAATGAAATGTCTCTACATTGAATATATTTTCAAAAAAGTAAGTGATACGGACCATTTGAAGGTCAATGACCGATCGAAAAATATTTTTTTTTGAATTTTTGTACGTTTGTATGTGTCGTGGCTTCATCACGCCAAATCGACTAAACAGATTTCAACTATTTTTAGTACACGGATAGCTAGGTATCTCCAGATGGTTATAAGATACTTTTTACCCGACTACGCTAAAGCAAAAAGGGGGTTATGATTTTTTTCTCCTCCCCGGACGAAGTTTGCACCTTCTAGTGTTTAATATAGTTACGCCAAAAAAGTGGCCATGACGCCTGTCATTGCCATTTTTGGCGTTTATCGGTTTCACCCAAGGACTTTTTTTATCCGGATTTAAAATCGATTTTGTCTAGGTATAATGCTTTCGAAGTTGGTTTTGTAGATTAATAACATCGGTTAGAAAACTTACCGTGAGACTCGGACATGTCGAGCTCGGCTTTTTGCGACGTGGGTACAGCTGATGTAATAAAACCGGCCAAGTGCGGGTCGGCACGCGCACCGCGGGTTCCGTACAAAATATACGCTACAAGTTGCCGTATCTATGAAAATTCAGTGTTAGCAGAGCCCTGCTCCTAAGCAAAATGTAGGTACGCGGTATTCAATCATTTTACAGTACGATTACTTTGAGTTTACCACAGACGTATGCTTTTATTCCATTGGATATTCGATTTTAACACTAATTGAAAAGAGTTTATATTACTTACACACTGTCTAAACGTCGGTTTGTAATAGAAACACTTTTGTATTAATGTTAAAGTCGAATATCCAATGGAATAATAGCATATGTCAGTGGTAAACTCAAAGTAATCGTACTGTGTATTGTTATCACGTTATCACAACACAAAAAAACGGGGCTTAATCGGGTATAAATTTATTTAATTACCTTTCGTTGGTAATTCTTTGACGTTTCGGACGTCGCGTCAGGTCCATGGTCTCGAACGAATTCACGCTTATTTATGCGCGATTAAGCCCCGTTTTGTTGTGTTGTGATTATTAGTGAAGATCGAGTAAGTTTAAATCAACATTTTATATTGGTTACTGACATAGACAGACGGACATAAAATTATGCTGTTTTTAGTATTTGTTGTTATAGCGGCAACAGAAATACATCATATCTGTGAAAATTTCAAGTGTCTAACTAGGTGTCACGGTTCATGAGATACAGCCTGGTTACAGACGGACAAACAGCCAGACATCCAGACAGATGGACAGCGGAGTCTTAGTAATAGGGTCCCGTTGTACCCTTTGGGAACGGAACCCTAATCACTAACTATGTTTGATGATAGGGATTCAAAATAGAAGTTAATTGTCCGTTTTTTTGATGATAACGACTTTGTTCATAATATAGTAATTATGCCATTGTTATCCAGTAGCCATTATTGGTGATCGTTTATTATTACTAAGTTGACGTTCGATCTGCGGGTATAAAATAAATACTCATAATAAGCATGCTGGTCAGTTAAATAATAAACTATATTGGAGACGTATTTTTTGCTTTTTCTAATTAATAAAAAAATACTAAGATAAATATTAAAGTTTAGAAGCGAGGTTTCGTGTCGTCATAAGTACTTATATACTACAATATATAAGTACCTTGGTACACCTAGGCGTGACGTCACGCGGCGTTTTGACTCAATTGACCTAATTTTTTTCATTAGGTACGTCCATTTCTCACACTGTTTTCGATTTAATGCAATACAATACAATACAAATACTCTTTATTGCACACCTCAGGTACACAGAAATACAGAACATGACAGTAACATTCGAATTAGCAGAGGTAAACAACAGACGGTCTTATCGCTAAATAGCGTACCAGACACCCTTTGGGTAGCGGAGTGTTTAAAAGACAACCATTTTAGTTGAGTAGGTGTTTGATGATTTAAGTGTCTGATGTTATTTTCTTATGGCGTGCAGTAAAGAGTATTTATTGTATTGTACGTCATCATCATCATCATTTTAGCCATAGGACGTCCACTGTTGGACACAGGCCTCCTCAATAGATTTCCACACGGGCCGGATATAGGTGACCCACATCCAGCGAGTCCCATCAACCCTAACCTGGTCGTCCGACCACCTCGCGGGTGGCCTTCCCACGCTGCGCTTGCCGGTACGCGGTCTCCACTCGAGAACCTTTCTGTCCCAAAGGCCATCGGTTCTTCGAATTATGTGCCCTGCCCATTGCCACTTCAGTTTGCTTACCCTGTTTACTATGTCTGCGTCGGCACAAACTATCAACAGGCAGTATAATCTTCGACACGTGTTTCGCCTCTCTATGATGCATCATCAGGAGATACAGGAGATGTAAATAGTGTGGCATTCATCCCGGTCGGGTGAAGGAACTTATATCCATAGATAGTATTATTAATCATTTAACAAAAAAATGACGTAACGTTTTATTTGGACAAATATTATTTGGAAAATTTGTTTACTGTGTGTTTTCTTCATCACGAAAAAACGGCAGAACATATAGTAGAAACATAAAAACCATTCTTTTTCCATTCTATGCCCTCCAAATAGTGCGTTACAGTATTTGTTTGAAAATATCTTCAATATTTTTACAACTTTAGAATGGTATAGAAGAGTTGGTATAAATGCACAATCTTAACAAGATTACAATATCAAACAGCTCAAGTTTCCAAAGTCAGTTCAAAATTTCAGAGTTTCTAACTATTTCACTTACCACTATTATTCCAAATTAGGCGCTTTCATATTGTTCAGTTGAAAATTAATCTTGTAATAGATTATTCCTTAATTATGCCAATTAGCGTTGATAAACGCATTTTGATTTTGAAAATGTTATTGTTGCAGCAGTTAAAAGTAAAGAAGGTGCCCGCAACTTCGTTCGCTTAGGAGGAAAATTGATATCGTTTTTGACATGTATTAAATTAATTTGAATGACGTCGTTTTTGACATACATTGTAGTACTTTTTGTTTTACAAATATCATGATAATAATCACAATTTTTGCAATTTATTAGTGGATCACTCCACTAGCGTTATTATTATAAACAAAGATCAGAAACAAATGAAAAATTTTTTCGACGATACTGGACTTTAACCAGTGCCTTGAGCCAGACCGGGGCAGCACGCTCTGCCCCGGTCTGGCTCAAGGCACTGGTTCAAGTCCAGTATCGTCGAAAAATTTTTTCATTTGTTTCTGATCTTTGTTTATAATATATTGTAGTAGTTAATTTGAATGAAATCCTTTTGACATACGTTGATGTAGTGTAGATATTGAATAAGATAAGTGTTTAGTACCTAAGAACTAACATTATACGCCCTAACAGGGTGTCATGTATCTACTACCTATAATTAACATCTCCTGTGATAAACATGGCTTGTAATGTTGAATAAATGAAATGAAATGAAATGAAAAAACTCATAAGCCTCTTTTTTTTACAGCGTAGTCGGATAGAAAGTACCCTGTAATCATCTGCGGATGACCCGTGTACCAAAAATTGTTGTAATCCGTTTCGCCGTTTTTCGTGATGATGTCACAACGCCAATATCTACAAACATACAAAATATAAATATTTTTCTATTTAATTAAAAGCCAATAGTCATTTTTTTTTAAATATCTCAATGTACAGCCGTTACAATGTTACAAGTTTGCAATGTATGTGTATATATATGTATGTACATTGCACATATGTATCAGCGGCGTGGCGTCCATACTAAGCCGATTCCCACCGGGCTACCCAAGGAAAGGCTTATATTTATTTATTTATTTATTATTAAAGTACAGCCACATTGTATATATTATATCATTCACATTAATTATATTATTATAGGTATCTACATCTGATATACACAACAATAACGGTGTACATAACGTTTTTTAAACATATTTATGCAGTGAGATTAAAAAACTTATAACCAACTGTTTCTTTAAATATGAGTAAGTTAATACGCTTCGGCTTCTCTTTTAATTTAGCCATGTGGAAATCGATTGAGGCCTGTGTCCAACAGTGGACGTCATATGGCTGAAATGATGATGATGATGATGATGATGATAATGGAAGTGTTTTGTTGTATTTGCATACATATTTGTTTCTGGAAACTGCATTTAAATATGCGCATGTACGAACAAGTCATTGTCACATCTGACCAAGAGACTATTTCGCGGCAAAAATCAAAGAAAGTACTTATATCCTATTCCTACGTTCCACTTAATCTCAAAAACTACTGGACGATTTTTTATGAAACTTTCGAGTGATGTACCTTAATGTCGAAAAAGGGGGTGAAACTTTGTAAGCTATTAATTGCATCTCTATCGGCGAAGCCGCGAGCGGGCACTAGTCCCTAATATTCCCGATATTGTTTTTGCCCCCCCCCCCCTTACGGACTGCAACTACCCAGTTGATTTATTTTAATCGTTTTCCGATAGCGAGTTGGAGTCCGGACATTAGGGCAGTGTTTCCACTTCGCGACGATGACGGCTGAGCACTTTATGCGTTTGTATGTATGTACTAATTAGAAGGAGCCCGCAACTTCGTTCGCGGAGGAGGAAAAGCCATAACCCCTCTTTTTAGGGTTCCATAGCCAAAATGGCAAAAACGGAACCCTTACAGTTTCGTCATGTCCGTCCGTCCGTATGTCACAGGCATTTTACTCAAAAACTATAAGATGTACATTGATGAAATTTTGAACATAGGTCTTGTGAGAGCCGCTACTTACTTTGGTAGTTAAATAAAAGAAATACCTATATATTTCTAGGGGGGCACTCCATACATGTAACCGAAACTGATTTTTGTCTTTTCAGCAAATATCTCTGAGTGGCACATATTTCGACAGTTCTTATAAAAACACTTTAAGGTTTCTAAGAAAAACATTGATTTAGTGAAAAGTAGTAAAAATTGTGTCCCTCCCCTCTATTTTCTAAATGATGAAATAAAAAAAATTACAAATATTAAGCTTAATAAATACTTCCAACGAAACTTGTTTTCAACATGATCGGACATACCGTTTTTAAGTTATTGCCAAAAAAATGCGCTTCTCAGCAAAAGGATGTAAGTGCCGGGGAGATACACTCTTTTGTTAGTGTTTTTATTTTCATATCGTATTTTTTTTCATCTGTAGTGCATTTTTTGTATAAACGGCTGCGGAACCCTACATTGAGCATGGTCCGACATGCTCTTGGCCGGTTTTTTTTCTTTAGCGTAACTACCCAACTGGGTAAACCATCTGTAGATACCAAGCTACCCGTGTACCAAAAATAGTTGTAATTAGATTAGCCGATTTGGCGTAATGAAGCCACAGCGACACATACAAACGTACAAAAAATATATTTCAAGTTAGTGAATCCAAATAGGCCGTTTTAATATATTTTTTTGAAAATATGTTTTAATGTGCAGACATTTCATTTTTAGAACTTTATAAGAGTATAGATATACTATAATAGAATGTGATTATAACTTCGTACGCGGCGGAGAAAAAGTCTTAACCCTCTTATTTTGCTAATCCTCGTATGTCCAGCTATTTTTGTACCAAAAATAGTTGAAATCCGACACACACTGACATACAAACATACAAAAAATAAGAAAATTAAATTGATCATATTAGTGACTTTCCAATGGCCTGTTTCAATGTTTCTTCAATGTAGAGACATTTCATTTTCACTGCTCCGAGATACAAACAATAAAAAAAATATTTTGAAAAAAATTCTTTCATTTTCTAAATAAATTATAAGTATAACTCAAAAGTAATCGCTTTAGTCAAACTTATTAAAATAAATTTTATCATCGTTAGTTTATGGTATACTTTGAAATAATCGCGATAAATATTTTAGATTCGTTAAATTATTCATATACCTATTTTATTGATGGGAAATTTTTAATGCATCAATTCAAACAAAGTGCCAAAGTTTTACTGCTATCTCTTTATTTATACTTTATTGTACAAAATAATTGAACGAACTTAATACCAAAAGGCATTCTCTACCAGTCAACCATAGCGCCAAACAGAGATGCATGAAAATGGTGTAGATAGAAAATAAAACAGTACTGAGAGCGTTAGGACACACAAGCAAATAATACATACATAACGTACTTATACTATAAATGACATAGAATATTCTAATACGTTACTTTGTTTTTTTTAAATACATAAGCTGCATACGTAAAATATCAAACGACGTCAGCATTTCCGCGGGTGCGCCCCGCAAACCGCACGGCAGCTGTCTCGACTTAGCGTAATGCTTTTATATTAAGAGAAACTCGGGCCCCGCCGGGCTAATGCACAAGGTCCTTTCCGACGTGCAATTATGGACGAATTTCTTAAGGCCATTCAAAGGATTGAGGTTTGAGGTTCTGGAGTTTCCCAGTTTTGTGGTTAGTCAGTCAAAGTAAGGAGTAACATACTTATATTATTTAGGGACAAGAAGGTGCAGACAAATTCGACACCGCGGAGGAGAAAAAAAACGTAACCCAATTTTGTTCAGCGTAGTCGAGTAAATAGTATCTTATAACCATCTGCGTGGATGCCAGCTACCCGTGTACCAAAAATAGTTGAAGTTGAAATCCGTTTGGCCTGACGTGATGAAGCCACAACGACACATATGGATGCAAAAAAAAGTTGTAAAAATGAAATGTATGTACATTGAAGATATTTTCAGAAAAATAAGTGATACGGACTATTGAAAAATATTTCTCGACGACTGGTTTGGCTCAGCGGGAGTAACGTTGCCTGCGAAGCTGGAGATCCTGGGTTCAAATCCTTGGTGCAAATATTTGTGAGATGAGCTTAAATATCTGTTCCTGAGTCTTGGATATTTTATATGTATATAAGTAAATAATATCTATTAAATATGTCATCGTCTAGCACCTATAACACTTCGATTTGTGTAAAATTGTCCTATAATATTTATTTTATTTATTTATTTATTTCTTAATGGATTTTTGTATGTTTGTATGTGTGGTTATGCCTTCATCACGTCAAAACGGCTTAACGGATTTCAACTATTTTTGGTACACGTGTAGCTAAGTGTTCATATATGCTTATACTATACTTTTTACCCGACTACGCTGAAGTAAAAAAGGGTTATGGCTTTTTCTCTTCTTTTCTTTCTTGCGGGCACCTTCTAGTCTCGTATATTTGTGTTCAGGGCATCATACAACGACAACGCAACACACGTAATGCTTAATGGCTTTGCAAGCGTTAATAGGCTGCGGCGACTGATTAACACTTTCGCTGCCAAGATTTTCGTGGCGCTACGAACTTTCCTTTACATACGGGGAAACGCATGGTATCGGCTACGCGTCTACGACCAGAGCGCCCGTTAAGGTGCGTCCACACTTGTATCATTTGCTCGTATCCGATCACTGTGCCGTGGCATGACTGCGTATCGCGCTGCTTGGACGCTTACTGTCGGCGCGCCAATCATGCCGTACTCGTCCGATATAACTGTGTGATACGCGTAGCAAAATGGATTTCGAGCGATCCGATCGGCGCAACGTCCAAACGCGTGATCGTGACACGCAATCATGCCACGTGACGATGATCTGATACGGGCAAATGATACAAATGTGGACGCACCTTTAGGCGTGGTTCTGGTAGTGAATGTGTCAACATCAGGCAGGCCGTACGCTTGTTTGCCACCTTCAGCCAATTCACGCCCCCACACCCAGCACTCAGCTCTGCGCATCCAACCGCATCCCGCCAGTCTCTTCAAGTCGTCGGTCCATCTGGCGGGGGTCGTCCGACAGGGCGAGTCGTTCGAGGTCTCCACTCCAGCTGCTGCTGGTTATCCCTGAGTAAAAATTGGTCAAATGACCCACACGCATCCTTCAGCTTGACATGCGACCTTCAAGCCTTAAAAAAGAGCACTTGTGACTCCTCTGGTGATTAAAGTGTCTATGGATGGGCGACGGTGATCGCTTACCATCAGGCGTTACGACCTTAAGCTGAGAAGGGCAGTTTTTTGGTAATAACTCTAAAACAGCTCTACCGATTTTATTGAATATAGTTTTTATTGAAAGTACTTATATGGCCTCATTTTCATGAATTATTCCATATTTTTTGACTCGTGGTTGAAAAGTTAGAGGGGACGCTAATTTTTGGATATCCGGAGCGAATTTACAAAACTGCTGACTTTATCAAAAAATAATGTTTGACGACCTCTATTATTATAAAAAGACCTATTCAACGACATGCCTTACATTAGTGTTGGAATGAATAATAAATTCACCCCTACCTTAGTTGTACGAGAGGTACCCGAAAAAGTGTTTTTTTAAAGTTTTTATTTGACCGTTTTGTCAGCGTGATACATACACATACTCATACCAAATTTCTGCTTTCTAGTACCAATGATCCCGCGGACAGCCAGACGGACAGACGGCCAGACGGACATGGCGAAACGATTTGACTACGGGACCCTAAGATATTTGACGAGATTATGCAGGATCTGACTCGACCTAAATTTTTCATACATCGATGATTAGTCGTAGATAAGCGGATTCTGGCTTAATCTCAACCACTCGACACGTATAAGGATATCTCGTTTGTACCTAACAAATATTCCACTTCAAAGGAAAACAACTACGAATATGTCATTGTCATTATGTCATTCTTATTAATATTTTTACATAAACATTACTTAGAGTCACACAATAACAAAATTTATATATGTATAACTAGAAGGAGCCGCAACTTCGTTCGCGGAGGAGAAAAAAATGGTAACCCTCTTTTTTCTTCACTGTAGTCGGATAAACAGATTACAACTAACAATAGTTGTAATCTGTTTATCCGTGATGAAGCCACGACAAAATACAAGCATACATAAAAACAGAAACATATATTTTTTATTCGGCTCAAATAGTCCGTATCATTTGTTTTTTGGCAATATTATAATAATTTGGCGACACGTGTGGCTCAGTGGGTTGTACAACGGCCTATGAAGCTGGCGGTCCTGGGTTCGAATCCCGGCCACGGCAAGTGTTTGTGTGATGAGCACGGATGTTTGTTCCTGGGTCTTGGATGTATTCTATGTATTTAAGTATTATAATTTATCTATATATTATTTATATCGTCGCCTAGTACCCATAGAACAAGCTTGTTGTGCTTAGTTTGGGACTAGGTCGATTTGTGTAAGATTGTCCCTAATATTTATTTATTTATATCTTCAATGTAAGGACCTTACATTTTTACAACTTTATAATATTAGGTATAGATTTGTTACTGTCTGAGGGAGTTCTTAGAAGGTGACTAAATCGGAAAATATTTATTTTAGATTATTTGTCTCTGTGTATGTGTCGTCGTGGCTCCGTCATCATCTGTCCATCACTGAAATAAATTAAAATATTTTCACTTCTCCTGCTCAAAAAGTACGTCATATTAGCTTCGCGAAGCGAGACTAAAATAGTACATTTAGCCCCTAGGGTTTAAAAGAAAGCCATATACCCATACAAATTTCCATGAGACTGAAAAAAAACATGCAGCCAGCTACATACTACTTACGAATAATTAAAAAAAAACAAAACAACCTGATCAGATTGGCCAAACTATCTGATAAAATTGCTCAAACTGTACTATTAGTTTTTCATGAAATATACAATTTTAATGTTAAGTCTTTTTTATTTTCTCGCAGTCGAAGTGAAAAGCAGAGTGCTTAACACGTGGCTACAAGCTATTATGACACTCAGACATATTTGTCCTCGCTCACTTCGTGAGCTCGTCCAAATAATCACTTCGTGTCTTAATGGCTTATTTTAGCCCCTTGTCAAACAATCCACTATTTTGGTTCAAGGATAGCTGTGCATCCACAGATGATTATAGCATTCTTTTTATCTGACTACGCTGACGTTAAATCGAGGGTTAAGAGTTTTATCTCGTCCACGAATGAAGTTCCTTCTTTTTAAATAAAACAGTTTTAACTTTTCAGTTTTCGTGTTCACGGGGTCGACTGAGAAAAGATTATTATATATTTTCCTCTGTCAAAATGGGCCGAATCCTTCGGCTCATCTGGCATGTATGTACACCTTTGTTTGTTTTCTCAAAGTGCGTAGTTTGCACAAATTGTAACTTTGACAGAGGAAAATATATTTTTTCTTAGTCGCCCCTGTGAACATGAAAGCTGAAAAGCTTCCGAAACGTTGGAAACTAAAATGAGATAATATTCGCGATATAACCTGTTAAAATTGTTTTATTTGAACACAACGTCAATATTTCATTTCATGTTTGAGAAAATATACTTACCTACAGATTCTTCATTCTATGAAATCGTAAGTGGGCAAACCGAAATCATTGACGTATTCATAACGATTGATAATAAATTGCACTCTTCGGGGAAATGTTATCATTATCTTCCACTCAATTCAAACTAGGATATCCTGAAACAGCGCTTTCAAAAGTATGTGTAATAAGCGTTTCTCAGAGCGATTTTTGGGATCATATTCAATTACCCTTATTTTTGTTTTCAGCGTAGTCGGATAATTATTATAATTATTACCATCTTGTGGATACCCACCCAGCTACCCGTGTTCCAATAATATTTTTAATCCGTTGACCCGATTTGTTGTGATGAAGCCACAACGACACATACGAACATGCAAAAAAGTAAAAAAAAAAAAAACTATTCTGTGACATCATTCCGTAACAATCATTTTTTTGAAAGTATCTTCAATGTACAGACATTTCATTTTTCGTCTTTATAATAGTATAAATATGAAAACCTAGTTATTTATATAACTATTGTATACAATACATATAGTTGGCAACCCTATCTAAAGGAGACACACTTTATGTTTTGACATAACCCAATTTGACATGTAAATTTAGTTGTTATCGAATTATTGGCTCGGCTGCCTAACACCGTCAAACTGCTAATTTTATTGTGGTGCCATGCATTTTGATTCCTAATTCATTTGATTATGATTTGACAAAGTTAACCAAATATGGGATCAAAGATAGGAATGTGCAGTAATGTATTGGTATTACATTTGGGTTTGGTGACATCTTCAATAATGCAATATTAGATGTTTTCGTTAAATGGATTGGAAATTATTAAATTATGGTAACAAAGTGGTATACTTAATAATATTATAACATACCCAAAATTTCAATATATCTAAATGTTACACGCATTACATACTTGCTGTGTGTTTTCGTTCAGTATATTTTCATCTTTAATTGGATGAAATGTTAGACAATTTACATTACCTCTACTTGTGAAATAAGCAAAGTTGAGTTTCTTTGCTTCGAATGAAACTCGAAGCCAAAAAACTTTACTTCAGCATAAAAAAACCGGCCTTGTACGAGTCTGACTTGCGCACCTAAAGATTCCGTACAAACTCACTCAAACTTAACTGGCCGGTTAAGTAAATTTTCTCGAATCATAGATTTTTTGGTTATTTTCTTATATTTCAAAATTTACATTTAAATAGCTCGGTAATGTTTCGTTTGCACCTCATTTGTATGCGACGATTGCGACACCATAAATAGAATTATTACCTACCTGGTGCAAGCTTAACTCAACCGACCAGTCAAATGTTTGCACAGAACTCGCGGTGCGCGGGTCACACTTACACTTGGCTGTTTTGTTTTCAAAAGTGCTTTAAGATTTCGACTTGTTAAAGTTCCACTATTGACAAATAAGATTTTGATTTGCTAATAATTTATCGCACAATGTTTATTGATTTAAAGCTGCGACCACACCGCTGTTCAAAATACGCAGACGCAACGTGTACGCCGTGACGTGCGCCCCATACGAATTTACGGTGCGTCTGCGTATTTTGAGCAGCGGTGTGTGAGGCATGCGTAAAAATCGTGACGTTTACGGCACGTCACTTCCGATTCCGTAAAGTCACCGTATTTTGAGCAGCGGTGTGGAGGCCATGCGATAAAAACGGTAGGTACGGATACGAAGCGTCACCGCGATTCCGTACCGACTTCCTATTTTAAGCATCGGTTTGGTCGCACCCTAAGTGCTTAATAATCGTACTCAACATAATCGATTGTTGTTCTCATTTTACAGCCGCATTTGACTTTGACCTTGAAAAGAAATGATGACAAAGAAATGACAGTTCAGTAGTCATACATCTTCGATTGAATCATCGGCAGTTTTCGATTACTCGGCAGCTGACGTGTAGACGGCACGTCGGGATTGCTTTATGCAACATGAGCGCGATACGATTAGTGTCAATTTCACAATTTCATATTATCACCTATGAAATGAAAATGACGACAAAATTTTAAAGTAAAAAGGAAAATTATCACGACTTAGTCGTGGTATGCGAATAAACTTTACTTGAATTTTACTCGTCCTCGATTTATGTTTGAAGGCTAAAGTTATCTGTCTAATAGACAGAAAAACCTAAAACACATCTCTCACTTTGCTTGCTCTAAATCCTGCCAGAACCGTTTCTTTATAGAGGAACCCTACCCTGAGTATGACCCGGTATATTCTTGGTGGAATTTCCCAGAATCGCGAAATAGTCGTAAGTCTATCTAATAATAACTATATTCATTAAACCAGCCTGCCAAGCGTGGCGATTACGGCATACTCCTCCCAATATTTGGGAGGGCTTATGTCCAGAAGTGGATGTTTTTTGGCGGACGATGATGATGATATTGTGTTTCTAATCGTCAATTGTCATCATAGTAAATAAATCCTTTTCAATATTGTAGCATTAATGGACGAATAATAACGAATAGTAACGAACATCAAATAGGAGGAGGGTTTGAGAACCCTCGGGTTCGTCACAATATTTGGTGCTTATTTTCAAACGAAATATTTATAAGTGATAAAATATGATAAGACAAATCTGTTGTCAGGCTAATTTGTGCAAATATAATTATCGTTCGTAGAACCGCCAGCAAGGCTCTTCTTCTCCATTCTATTTTTCTTTTTCTGTATTCTCTCGCGGGAAGCCGTAGAATGTTGTGGCGTAAGATCGAACACTCACTGTTACCATTCTTATTTTAAATGGAGTTAAATTCTAAATTTCAAGCAATTGATTGGATATTAAGCTGTACGAAACAATAATAAATACAAATATTCGAGCTAACAAATATTTGGCTACAAATAACATTTTGATTAACATATTGCTTAAAACTTTCCAGATTAATGCTTAGCTTAGGAAGAGTGACCAATGTCTTGATCATAAGAGTCAATTATGACGTCATATATCTTAACCTAATCACATCATCTGATTCACAATAACATACGACAGAGTATTACTTTGAATACAAATTTCTCTTGAATCTCCGTAGGGAAAAGAGAGGTGAAAAACAAGCAGTGATTGTAAATTTGGTAGCATTTTTGGTGCACAGATAATGAGAGAGTGCCATAGGTGTGGCAAATTTCAACCGAAGTGATGGATTAGGGTTACTGTTTAAATTGGTATTGTCCACACACAGATCACATATCTATAGTGCTATACCACAGGTTATAAGTTTCACGTGTGGATCTGCGACAGCGTAATCCAGGTTCGAATCTTGGCCAGGCCAAGTGTCAGAGTGTGATGAGCACAAATGTTCGTTTCTGGGCCATCATCATATCAGCCCAAGGACGTTAGTGAGAGAACTTAGGCAACGTCACGGAGAGCTGTGCTGTGCCAGCAGGCAAGATGATGGTGCTTTAGTAAGAGAGCTCTTCAAGCTAAGAGTAAATAGGTAGGATGACCTGAATCAGCACCTTAATTTCCGGCTCCTCATTCAGTTTATCAGGTCAATAGCTTAGCGAGGGCCCGTTTCTCAAAAGGGGTCTCTTTCCAACAATATGAATTAAAAAGAGACTTCCGCTTGTAACACGTTACAAGCGTTTATGAAACGGCCCCTGGTCAGTTTGCAAAGACTAGTTTCACGAGGCACCGAAAAAACCGTGATCCGAAAAAAATACGATTGCAGATAAAATGTTATCATCATCATCATCATCATCATTTTGCTGCTAGACATAGGCCTCCACCAAGAATCTCCATAGCGACCGGTCATGCACCGCTCTCATCCAACGGCTTCCCATGATCTTTACTAGATCATCGCTCCATCTTGTTGGTGGCCTTCCATGCTGCGTCGTCCTGTACGCGAGACCCACTAGAGAACCTTTTTGCCGCAGTGAAATAATTAAATAATGATCTTTATTCTGTAAGTAGGCCGCAAGGGCACTTTTACAAGTCTGACTATACGGCGTTTCCCAAGAGGAGACCACTGAGGAGAAGAAAGCCGAAACAAACTCAATAGTCAGTCATTTTTTCGAAATAACTCTTAAATCTATTACAATATTTGTACTTAGCCTATCCTAAATATATGTTTTGAGTAAAACTCAATGCGTAGTTCTTCAAGAAAACATATCAATACTTATAAAAGTGAAAAAAATATAGAATATAAAATAGCAGAATAGTGGTTTTTTATTTTAAAACAAATTACATACGTTTGATATGCCACCTGTTCCCAATGGCCATCGGTTCTACGAGCAATATCCAGGGTCTCGGATGTTTTCTATGTATTTAAGTATTATAAGGCATAGCCAGAATTACCTGCAAGACCTATCGTGTTGACCATGGAAACCTTTTACGTCTCCTAATTTAAAGTTTTTAACACTGAGACTCCCTAAATCTCTATTAAACTTAGCATACTTAAGCTTTATTTTATATACTGTCATTCAATATTGCTCTTTTTTACTTTTTTGACGCCTAGAAACCCTTTATATTTATGAACGTATAGCTTCAATTACATAATCAAATGGACCCGGAGACAATGTCCATCTCCCTATGAAGTGTGCCCAGAAAAATATGTCTGTTACATGAATATCGTTACTAACTAACATGTCAGTATGTAGATTTTAAATGTTTCTGTTTAATGTAAATTCAGACATATAAAAGTACCCTTGAGGAATGTTTGAAGAATAAAGTTTTGAATTCAGGTTATGAAAAACTTCCGCGTTCGAAGTTGCGCTTATCTTTTAATGACGATATCGATGGTAAAAAGTAGAATCCATTGGTGGTAACCACGTTTCTGCTTGTCGCCGTCGATATACATATTTTAAACTTGAAGGCGCCCGCCAATTCGTTCGCGGAGGAGAAAAAGTCATAACCCCTCTTTTTTTCTTCAGCCTAGTCGGGTTAAAAGTATCCTCTAACCATCTGGAGATACCCAGCTGTATGTGCCACAAATAGTTGAAATCCGTTTAGCCGATTTTGCGTGATGGAGCCGCAATGACACATACAATCATACAAAAAATCACAAAAACATTTTTTTTTGCTTCAGTACCTCCAAATGGTTACAATAGTTTTTTGTTTTTATATCTTCAAAGTACAGACAATTCATTTTTACAACTTTATAATAGTATAGATAAGCAGTAACAAATCAAAATGATTCAATATATCATTCAAATGAATGCTTAGCACAGGAAGTGTCTTATATCATGACTTAATTTTACACCTCAATATTGCAATGTACCTTGACCTAATCATATGAATGAGTCAGACAGACAGACATACGAAACCGAACATTTGATAAAAGTTCGTGTGATCCATACGCTTGAAATTGGGTCAATAGCGAGTAATAAAGTCAAAGTAGGTATCGATTGATATATGATTCATTGTTTAGATTGTTTTATTGCTATTGCTTGTTTAAAAGGCAGCTTATGAATAGAGCTAACCGAATGTATGCAAAAGAGGTCATGATTTGCATCAAAAAATTGCATCTGTTTGAGTAAAATTTATTCGTAACTTTTGTTAAAGTTAATATTTATTAACTGCCTACTTAGGTAAGATTCTAAACTGAATAGGGTACATGCATTAAATTGTTTTATTACTTTTCTTAACAATATTAAAATAAGAGGACTCCATGCAAAAAGCCATTCCCGATATGTACAACGCCATGGTGTAGGAATATTTTTTTACAATGATTCAACTTTGCAAGCATGACACTGTATATAAATGTTACGATTTATTTATTATTTTTATTTGCTATTTGCGAACTGATTGTTACTATACTATTTTTCTTCATTCAATAATACCATAGTTAAATGTTTAGTTTTTAAGCGCCATCTAGGTTTTGTAAGAATATCCCCTTGCGATCGGCACACGATCCAAAGTATGGCAAGTATCAGTCCACTTGTTTTAATGGTGGACCTATAGTGTATCTCCTCCATACCAACTATCACATTTATTTTGATATTTATTTCCATTTTGTATTAGAACGATTTTACTGTAGAAAAAAAGCTCTCTTAAAAACAATTGTCGTAGTCAAATTGTGATTTCAAGCTGCACTTCTTGACTCATAGGCTCGAATCAGAACTGTCAGCATATACCTATGCCGTCTCGCTTTCCCTCAAAATGGCTCTTTTTACGCTGCTTGAATTCGTAACGGAAATTGTAAAAAAAATAATTTCTTCTGCTCATAATAGTGGTATCCTTATATTTTAATTTTGTTAGTGTAGAATATTTTCGTGCAAAAATGGAACTATTATGACACTAGCATTAAACGGTTTTGAATTTTTATCTACAACCTAGAACCTTAAAAAACTGCTCTGATTAGACGAAAACTTATCCATCGGGGCTAGTATTATTGCCCCGCACAACAGTATATCTAGCAAATCATTTTCAAAATGTATTACGTGTATTTATGCATCGGGGCTAGTAGTTATCATGGTCCCTCACAACAGTCTATTTAGCAAATCATTTGCAACATGTATTAAGTGCGAGTATATAAATATTTCCCATCTCGCTTGATAGTTTTTGCTCTTTTCTGATTTGCTAGCCTCAAAAGTGTGGTTCTGACTAGACGACGACTTATGCAGAGGGGCTAGAATCATTGTCGCTCACAAACAGTATAGCTAGCGAATATTTGCAAAACTTATAACTTACGAGTACTTACATCGTTTCTCAACACCCTTGAAAGTTTTTGCTCTTTACTGATTTGTCCGTCAAAAGTGTGGTTCTAAAATCTTTATTTACTTTCTACAAATGACTGTAGTTACAAATGTTATCGTCATCATTCAAGCCATTTTTTCTAATCAGATAAACCCCAAACTCCGTAGCCGCCGAGAGAACACAACTTCAATCTAAACTATTCATCTCAACGGCAACAAAACGTAAATTACGAGACCTACAAGCCAACGAGAACCCTTCGAACCACAAGCGATAAGGACCCCAAAGTTCGCAACCAAAAATTACCCCGCGGGATATTCTATGAAATTGCTGATAGAATAAAATCGACCATTTCATGTCAGCACAGTTAGAAAGCACAGTCAGAATCCAGGCCCAAAGTCAGTCGCAAATCGCACCAACTTTGCCGCTCGACCCAATCGATTTTACACCCAGTTTGGTGTTATTAAAGCTTCCTTTCGATTTCAAACGTCTCGTCATGCAGCAGACCCTTTGGTCGCATCGAGCTATATTACGTAGGTTATCTCTCGTCGTGTTTGTATTGTGGTCTCTGTCGAGCGCGGTTTTCGTCCTTGTCGCTCTCGTTTCAAAATTGTGCTGTCTCGCTTTGAACCTAACCGGTTCATTCGGACATGTTCGTCAAAGGGAGAAAGAATAGAAGAGATAAGGCATGTTGTCGAAAAATTCAATGGCTTGAACAGTGATCGTATTCTAGCGGATAGCAGCCGTATTGATTCCAAGAGCCGTTGGAAACGCATATTTTCAATAGGATAATTATTAGACTCGTTGTATGTGGTGATATACCATCTCCAGAGTTGACTCGACGGGGCTGTGGAGACCAAAATAAACATTTTTTTTAGCCTTGCTTATTATATTTGAATCGAAGATTTCAAAAGCAATATGGACCGGGACAATCATAGTTTTGTTAACTTAAACATGTTATTGTTACACCGACATGACTGTTGACAGTTAGAGAGTAAAGCTTCCGACTCGTCGGGAACTCGAATGAGATAATATACGCGGTATAATCCGTTAAAATTGTTTTATTTTAATGAGTGATAATCGCGTATACAAGATAATATTAAAAAAGGAACCGCCTCATAAACCTAACTCACTGAAAAGCACAAAATATTTTTTTATATACCCCACCCCTATCCTTATCCAGTCCCCATCCCATCTTTATTCCTACCCCGTAAAGTAAATTACTGCCAAAAAAATAATTAATAACTTATTATGAGAAAATTAATAATTATCTGACTTACTTAGTTTTTGAAGTCGGTGGCAAACCAAAATCATAGGACAATGAAGATCGCTGCACTTACTTACATAAAAAAAGCAGCCACATTTTCATTTGCAATTTCTGTGAATTCTCGGGCTCGCTATTATTATTTTTCCGAGGCAGTATTTGTTTGGAACATTAATCGTATTATTTTCTGTTTGGCAGCATTCTATTTGTTTTTGTTGGTTTGGCACCGACTTCAAAAACTAAGTACATACCGGTGGGAACAGCTTGATTCCTTCCAGAAGAACTGGTGGAAGATTCCCCAAGACTAAGACCAAGACAACACGTGAAATAATGAGAGGGAAGCCTTTGTCCAGTAGTGGGATACATTCGGCTCTTAAATAAAAGCGGTTACCCTCAATCTGGCATAATCTTTTTTTGACATAATTCGTCATTTGGCATAACGCATATTTTTCTGAAATTGTATAATTTTCTGGACTTTTTAAGGCATCATCCTGTTAAATGCATTAGGTTAGGTTAGGTTTGCTTTATTACAATCCTGAAAATTTTACGTGTTCAGAAAGAAATAATGCCAAATGATGAATTATGCCAAATGATGATTTTGAAAACAAAAAAGTCCGATGAGGGCAAACCAAATAGAAGATGTATGTCCCTATTATTCAATTTCCGCTGCAGTATGAACATTGGGTGATACGGCTATCGCTTTGGATGTGTTTAATCGCGGTTGGTCAATTTCCTGGGATGTACGTGCTCTGAGAATGGTTGTTTAACCTGTATCTTGACGGCTGTTCGGTGTTACGTAAGTGTGTCAAATATTATTGAAATGATAATTTGAGTTCACGATTCAATAATTTTTGAGTGTGTGATTTAATGTTTCAATGCCACAAATTTGACTGTGTACGAAAATAAATAAAAAATATTCTTGCACAAGCGCTTGAAATTTAAACTGAACAAAAATTCAGTCCCAACACGAATTAATAATAGAAGAAGATTCTTCTAGACTGAATAAATATTTTTTATTTATTTTATTATTTATTGAACCTTCCTGTAGTCACAATAATCGATGAATGAATAGCAAATCTAACCTACGAAACATTTTAAATACACTTTCTACCTTTATTATATACTTCATTTAATTTCATTATTAAGCTGTCTTTTATAATACGGATATAAAAAGTAAAATACAAACAGCAGACACGATATATAAACACATTATAAAAAACCTAACCTAGGGTGCCCCCGCCAGCGGGGCAGGTCTCGAGCTGCCGGTGGTTAGGCTGCACAGAGAGGAACCCCCTGACAATGCGGGCCGTGTCCAGGATTACTGCCTTCTGTATCTGACCCTTGATCCAGCTATCTACTGAGACTCTTGAGGTGTTGGTCGAGACGTGTATAAGATCACTTATACATAAATATAAATGACGAATGAATATTATTATATTCATGTCATAATCAAAAATTCAATTATTCACTATGTTTTGTAAGTATCTACTCACAAAACAAAAAATAAATTTATCGTATCCACACAAACTTTACGGCATGTTTCGCCACGGGCAGAGATGCAGTTCCTACGAGGGTACACCCGGCAAAAAGCTTGCGCCCGACTCCGGGCCACTGAATTATCGCATGTGTGGACGACCGTATTTATTTAGTAATTTCATCAATTTTGTTTAGTTTTGGATTCTGATAAGTTGATCGTTTTTGTTTACATGTTAATAACCTTTTATATCAATTAGTTTTTTTTTAATAACGCAACTTCGCTAGCGGAAGAGAAAAAAATCATTACCCTCTTTTTAGGGTTCCGTAGCCAAAATGGCGAACACGGAACCCTTATAGATTCGTCGTCTGTCTGTCTGTCTGTCCGTCCGTATGTCACAGACATTTTACTCAAAACCTATAAACTGTACATTAATGAAATTTGGAGCATAGTTGTCGTGTGTAAACCGCTACATAGTTTGATAGTTAAATAAAAAATATATTTCTAGGGGGGGGGGGACTCCATACATGTAACCGAAACTGAATTTTTTTTTTTTACGAAATATGAATGTGTGGCACATATTTCGATAGTTCTTCTAAAAACACTTTGAGGTTCCTTAATTATTTTTTTTTATTTAGTGAATATTTTCCGAAATATTCGCTCCGAAAGTAACAAAAATTGTGTCCCCCGCTCTATTTTCTAAACGGTATATTCAAAAAATATGAAAAAAATTACAAATATAAAACTTAATAAATACTTCCAACGAAAATTGTTTTCAACACGATCGTATATACCGTTTTCAAGTTATAGCCAAAAAACTGCGCTTCTCAGCAAAAGGACGTAGGTGCCGGGGACATACGCTCTTTTGTTAGTGTTTTTTTTCATATCGTATTTTTTTATCTGTCGTGAATTTTTATGTATAGCCTGCGGAACCCTTCATGGGCGAGTCCGATTCGCACTTGGCCGCTTTTTTACTTCAGCGTATGCTATTACTTCAAAGTATGCTATTACCATCTGTGGATGCTCAGCTACCCGTCTAACAAAATTAGTTGAAATCAGTTTAGTCGATTTGTCGTCATGAAGCCACAACGACACAGAAACCAAAAAAACGTGATCCAGTGACCTACAAATAATCCTTATCACTTTTATTTTTAACTAGACGATGCCCGCAACTTCGTTGGCGGAGGAGAAAAAGTCATAACCCCTCTTTTAACTTCAGCGTAGTCAATTAAAAACTATCCTATAACCATCTGGAGATACCCAGCTACCCGTGTACCAAAAATTGTTGAAATCTGTTGAGCCAATTTTGCGTGATGAAGCCACAACGACATATACAAAATATCCAAAAAAAATATTTTTCATTTTAGTGACCTCCAAATAGTCCATAACAAACATTTTTTTGAAAATATCTTCAATGTACAGACATTTCATTTTTACAACTTTATAATAGTATAGATATCTTCAATGAATAGCCATTTTATTTTCATAGCGTAATAATAGACTAGAAAGGTAACAACTTCGTCAGCGGAGAAGAAAAAAAATCATAATCCTCTTTTCTTCGGCGTAGTCGGATAAAAAGTATGCTATAACCATAGATGGATGTCCAGCTGCCAGTGTGCCAAAAATGTTGAATTCAGTTTAGCCGTTTTGGCGTGAGGAACCACAAAAACACATACACAAAAAAAAAAAAAAAAAATATTTTTCGATTCAATTACCTTCAAATCACTTGTGTTATAAAAATCTTCTGATTTTCTACAGTTTTATATTATGATGGAATTCTTACATCGTCTTTAAACTATATAAGTTAGTTTTCACTTCTCCTGCTCAAAAAGTACGCCATATTAGCTTCGCGAAGCGAGACTACAATAGTACATTTAGCCCCTAGGGTTTAAAAGAAAGCCATATAATCCCATACAAATTTCTATGACACTGAAAAAAAAACATGCGGCTAGCTACATACTCCTTACGAATAATTAAAAAGTAACAAACCAATCTGATCAGATTGGCCAAACTTTCTGATAGAATTGCTCAAACTGTACTTTTAGTTTTTCATGAAATATACAATTTTAATGTTAAGTATTTTTTCATTTTCTCGCAGTTGAAGTGAAAAGCAGTGTTTAACACGTGGCTAAAAGCCATTATGACACTCAGACATATTTGTCCTCGCTCACTTCGTGAAATCACAAATAATCACTTCGTGTCATAATGGCTTAATTTAGCCCCTTGTCAAACAATCTACTATTATGCTTCCTTGGGACAGAATAGAATTGACTTATTGACATATTTTATGTGAGTACCTATACAATTACTAAGTACTTAGAGGTTTTTATCTTGTGTCCTACAAATATACAAGGATAAAATAAAATACCTATTCTTAGTTGTGCCCACACAACCAAAATGTTATTAAAACAACCGTAACGTTTAAACTTACTTTTAAATCCTTTTTACGATATTGTCATTATAATTTGATTCGCAATTAAAATACTAACACATTGATAATATGAACAGTATCGAGTTTTAAATTAAGTTCACGTTATCAGGTAAGTAATTATTTAATCATAAATGTTATGACAATCGACCGACCTTAAAACTATTCCGGAAATTAATCGCACACAGCCGACTGTAGTCGGTCAAGACTAAATACGTTTAATTCTTCGTATAACGGACGAATTGATGACCGACAGAAGTCGGCCGATGACGTAGCGTCTGGAAGAGAAACCACATTTCTGTATGTAAAAATCCAATACATAAGAATAAATTTTACCTATGCATATTTGTGTGCATGTATATAAACTCTTCGTAACACAAAAACGATAAAAGAACAAAGTCAGATCTCATCCAGTTAAAGATGAAAGAAGCTAGCCTAACGAACAAAAAAATATACGCCAAGATAGTTAAGGCTTTGGCACTTATTATAAACTAGAAGGCGCCCGCAACTTCGTTCGCGCAGGAGAAAAAGTCATGACCCCTCGTTTTTCTTCAGCGTAGTCGGATAAAAAGTATCCTATAACCATCTGGAGATACCTAGCTACCCGTGTACCAAAAATAGTTGAAATCCGTTCAGCCGATTTTGCGTGTTGAAGCCACAACGACACATACAAACATACATAAAATCAAAAAAAAAAAAAATCATTTTAGTGACCTCCAAATAGTCCATAACAATCATTTTTTGAAAATATCTTCAATGTACAGACATTTCATTTTTACAATTTTATAATACTATAGATATGAAGATACATACCTTTCAATACAAATAGGTTATATATCCTTTCAATACAAATAGGTACAGGGGTCAAGGCGGATGAATAAATTCGATGCGTACGTCACAGTGCTCGCTAGTGAAAGGGAAACACACCTGACGCGTAATCAGGAAGTACCGGGTTCGAGTCCTGGTGTGACCACGTGCGAGAGCAATCGTATTTGTCTTAGCGCTTTGATATGTATATACTCGTATATCACAATACGAAGATACATTTTATATCATTGTGGAAAAAGTGGATGATCTCTACAGAATATCTATGATTGATTTTCAGTGTCTAAGTTCGTATTAAGTATCCAACGTTGATAAAGGTTTATTCGTTTATTTATGTTAAAGTATTAATGCCAGCTATATGTACGAGGAGCTGCCTAAAGGCACTGGTAGACGATGATTTGCCCTCCGCTAGATGGGTCCCCGTAAATAGCGACACATATGGTGGCCTGAGGACATCGGTGCGGAGGGTAACCTAGGGTATTGAGGTGTCAAGGCACTTTTTACCGAAGCTAGCTCGCCACTTACGTTCCACATCCACCTTCGAGCCGCAGCTTTTGCAACTCCACTCTGAACTGCCGGTTAAGGCAAGCCAGCGGTGGGAGTCCTGACCCTACACCCCCCCCGCCAGGGCCCCCCGTCAGGGTCCCCCAGGAGCAGTCAGGTATGTGAGGTCGCTACTCCCCAACAGCTCGCCACAAGTTGCCCTGCATTGACTTATCGCGCCGGTCACATCCCTATACCATAAATCAATGTATATTATTATAAAGTTGTAAAAATGAAATGTCTGTACATTGAAGATATAAAAAAAAAAAGATTGTTACGGACTATTTAGAGGTCATTTAAACGAAAAATATTTTTTTTGGTTTTTATGTATGTTTGTATGTGTCGTTGTGGCTTCATCACGCTAAATCGGCTAAACAGATTTCAACAATTTTTGGTACACGGGAGCTGGGTATCTCCAGATGGTTCTGGGATACTTTTTACCCGACTACGCTGAAGAAAAAACGATGGGTTATGACTTCTTCTCTTCCGCGAACAAAGTTCTAGTAATGAATATTATTATTCCTAGAAACGATGTCAATTTTCTAAGTAATTTAGTTACTTGCGTGAATCAACTTTTAGATCCCCACTTTTCATGTTTCTAGGGTTACCGAAAATATCTCTGGAGTTACCAAGAAATTGGGCTTATTATATGATATTTTCTGTTTACGTACACCATAAATTTAAACAAAGAAATCATAATTTACAACGAAGTTTAAAAGTTGTGGACCGATTTGTGTGGGACCGGATTAAGCGTAATCTAATCGAATCCTACCCTAAGCATCTTAATCCATATATTTTGGCTACCCTATTACACAAGACTTTCAACCTAATTTAAAATTAGATCACCAAATACCTCGAAAACTAATAACATCATTCAACTTCAGCTCCTCAACTCATAAGCTTCGGAGTCATCATAATAAATATCAGGCCAATCTCAAACGTACGAAAAGCCTTTGAAACAAAGTTCATAGTCCGTTGGAAATGTTTGAGAGAAACCTTGCTAGAGTACTGGAAGTTTATGTCTTCGGTCAAGGATAACGCAGCTTGGGTCTTCTTGTTTAAAACAACGTAAACGACATTGACGTCGAGGGGTATAGGCCCTTTTTGTAGTGTGGTGAGGTAACGGAGGGGCCGATTCTAGGTCCTTGGTGTTAAATAAGCGTTCAAGCTATAGGTTTGTAGATATGTATATACATACGTTTGCAACGCAGTATACGTGGGTAGTTGTGGTTTAAAATAGTAACATTCTTAGCTTTAGGGATTGTTGTATGTATCTAGATGGCGCCAGCAACTTCGATCATGGAAATGGGTCCTATATAGATAAGACCCATTTTTTCATCTTATGTGTAGCTAAAGAGTGTCTGCCGATGGTCGTTTAAGTTTTGGCCAATGGTTTTTGGAACTTTAGATCTAGTTTATTGTCACTTTCTATCTATCTATCAGCCACGGACGTCCACTGCTGAAAATAGGCCTCCCCTATAGCTCGCCACAGGGTGCGATCCTATGCAGACCGCATCGCATTGTCACTCTTCCTAATTCTGAGAGTTATTTGTGTTTCTCAAAATACTCCCAACTGAAAAATGCTAGCAACGCAATTGTGACTCCTCTGGTGTTACAGGTGTCTATGGGCGACGGTGATTGCTTACCATTAGGCGACCCGTCTGCCCGTTTGCCCCCTATAAAAAAAAGCCCTTATAATTTTGGAACACGCACCTAAAAGGACCAACGAATACGGTCAGAAAACTTGGATGTGTATTCTCCCGAGTATATTAAGTAAATTTCCAAGTGAGTTAATAAAATATCTAGAAAACAAACTAGTCACCAAACAAGGTGTATATTCTTGACAAATATATATTTAAGAACAGGACAATGTTACCCCCCCACCCCCATAATGTTGAAATTTTAGTATAAGTACTTATAATAACGTAGTCAAAAGTGCAATTATAAAAACTCCTTAACTTTAAAAATATTTAAGATTAGAAGTTAAGTTATTGTATTACATGAGAACTTGTTGTGATATAAACAGTTCTTAATTTTTTTTAAGGACTCAACGTGGGAGGCCCCCCATCCTCATCAGTCCACCTGATAACGTGTGAAGGTCGCTGGAGTGCCCTGGATACAGATGCGGGTGATGATGGCGTTCTTTGAGAGAGGCCCATGTCTAGAAGTGAACGTCTTTTGGTTGGTGAATGTGAGCTTTGGAACTTTTCATTACGTTTTATGTATTTTCAATATATTTTTTAAATCTTTTCCTCCTATTATTCTCCCAAGGTTTGTTTTGAACATATCACTTTTAATTTATTCATTTAAAAAAAACATGTCTGTATGTCATGTACACAGGAAACTGTTGTTTACTCTTTTATAATTTTTTGTACACTATTTTGTAATATTTTTATAAGGTAGGTATTCAGATCCTCAAATTTCCTTCATCTCAACTGCACGCTTTTAAAAAAATAAACATAAAGGTTCGCCAAAACAAATGCTTAAAATACGCTGGCAGTGCGTTAGCACAGACGTACCTTAGGCGTCACAAGTTACGATTATACTGCAGGTCCTCCAAACCGCTACTCAAAAAACTCTGACGGTGCGATTACGCGGCTGAATGTGTCGAAAAATCGTGACGCATAAAGGCCGTGCCACACCGGATTGCGTGTGCGTGACGTGCACGTAGACGTGCGAGTGGCGTGCGCGTTGTAAAGTACGACTCGTCATAAGAGATTACACACCACTTGCGTGTGCGTACGTATCTTATAAGTATCATGTCTTATGAGTAGTCGTACTTTACAACGCGCACGCAACCGTTGTGGCTCTGCTATAAGACACGTCACCGTGTATACGCAGCGTTAAGTTTCGGTGTGGGAGGCATGCGTAAAAATCGTGACGCGTACGTCACGTTACGTTATAACGCACCGTCAGCGTATTTTAAGCATTGGTATGGGCGAACCTTAAGATTTTTTGCATCTGATGGGGTCCGCAGGAAGTAACTGAATACCTACATGATTGTATTAGCCTCTCATCCTATAACTGAAGTCACAAGTCCATATAATGTAATCCAATCATGTAAACAAGTATGATTCATCGCGCCTGCGCATTTGAGCGTGCGAAGCATGATTATTATTGCTTACGGCTTAACACTAATTTATAAAAGGCCTATTTGTAACTCTATCTCTGGTAATATAAATGTACATACATAGTCTTTAATAGGTATTGACACTGAACCGACATTTAACTTTTTTATTACACGTGTGTCAATGTGTGAGTTGTGTCTTCCAGTGGCATGCATAAGGTTTGTAGCCAAGGTAGGCATTTCTTCTGTGCCTATATAGAGCCATGGTCGTTAAAGGCTTCAGGGTAGGCAGTTTCTCTGTGCCTATATGGAGCCATGGTCGTTAAAGGCTTCAGGTTAGGCAGTTTCTCTGTGCCTATATAGAGCCATGGTCGTTAAAGGCTTCAGGGTAGGCAGTTTCTCTGTGCATATATAGAGCCATGGTCGTTAAAGGCTTCAGGGTAGGCAGTTTCTCTGTGCCTATATGGAGCCATGGTCGTTCAGGGTAGGCAGCGCCTTTGTGCCTATATAGACCACACGCCACTGGTTACTTCTCCACACATTGTTCTCAAATTGAACTCTTTTAGGTTATGCATTAATAAAATATCACTTTTATGGTTACCAAAATGGCGAAATCGGTATATTTCGTCATGTCCGTCGGTATGTCACAGGCATTTTGCACAAAAATTACATGATGTAAATTGATTAAATTTGAAGTATAAGTTTCTTGTATAAGCCGTTACTTAATTGTACATCGCAGTTATACAATTCTAGGTCCACCAGTTTAGGCTATTCATATTTGTGCTGATGTATGTGTAAGTTTGTCTGTCTCTGTTGAGATATTTTTAGAAAAGGTGAACCCTTGGTGAACTATTCATACATTGACGCTTGAAATCTATCTAAATGAATTTAGAAAATCAGAAATTTGTATGTACCTAATTTAAAGTTATACAAACCGATATAAGATTTGATTCCAAAAAACCAATTACATACTTAGGTAAAAAGATTACTTATAAGATTGTTCCTTAAAAGTATAGCTTACATATAAACTACTAGAAAGTGCCTGCAACTTCGTTCGCGGAGGAAAAAAAAAGTCATAACCCCACTTTTTTTCGTCAGTGTAATCGGATAAAAGTATCATATAACCATCTGTGGATGCCCAGCTACCTGTCTATCATAACAAGTTGAAATCCGTTTACCTGTTTTCGAGTGATGAAGCCACAACGACACATACAAACACACAAAAAATCCATAAAATATTTTTCGATTCAGCGACCTTCAAATAGTATGAATCACTTTTTTTTATGTATCTCCAATGTACAGACATTTCATTTTACAATTTTATAATAGTATAACAGATACCCAAGCAAACCAGAATTAGTATGATTTTCTGATCTGAAAAATAAAATGTGTTTCACACAATTTATTTATCAATTTTTGAGAGATTATTCCCGTTAAATATTGCAGTGAATGCATCCTATTAATGTAAACAACGAAATTCCGGTTTCGCTAAATAATAAACAGTTAGTCGCCAAGTGACAATTATTTTGATAATAAGAATCCTGGTTCGTGATTAGATACCGTTGTCCCGTTTCGATGCGGTTCTTTTGCCGACATCAAAGAGTATGAGTCATAACAGAGTCGTCAACTTAGACTGAGCAGAATATAACGCAGAATATCCTCGCTCCACCACATAAAATTCAAGAAAAGAGCGTACTCCCACCTGAAAGGCCGGCAACGTACTTGTGACTCCTCCGGTGATGCAAGTGTCTATGGGCGACGGTGATCGCTTACCATCAGGCGACCCGTCTGCTCGTTTGGCTCCTATGTCATAAAAAAAAACTTCAACTGACTACTTACTGTTAAATTGTCCAACTGATATTAAACCGATCCCATTCTGTTAATTCATTAGCATGGAAACCGAATTATTTTTTTGAAAGCAACACGTTTCAGAGATGTGAGTGAAAATCTATAAGAGGCTTACGTCTACCCCAGATCAATAGTAAGGAAACACAATTGTCTCTTTTAATATTTAAAGTTTGCATTTATTAATTTATTAAAAATAATTATTTATTGGTGATCAAAAAATTACATTAGGCATTGTAAAATATTCAAAATCCACCGAAAGTATTAAAACATACTTCAAATTATTAATAGATTGTAAAAAGAAACATATCGCTCTTTTAAATGGCTTCCTATAAAATCTCGAATTGGCCATTTTCGTTAGCAGAATTTTGATTTTTGCTTTTTAAAATGTTCTAGTTGGGAGACCGAGGTGAGTTGTAACAGAGGAGAGTTGTGAGATTGTTGCTATTTTGGAACCTAATAAAACTTGAACTAATAAACGCGCGCTATTGCGAGCTCGCTATCAGTTAATAAATTCCAAAAATCGTCGATGTTACAACTCTCCTCTGTCACCATTCACCTTCACCTCGGATCTCCCCTATCATTTTTACTGTTTTTTTTTTGTAATTGCTAATGAGTCCTTGAAACTCCATAGCAAAAAGTTATTTTTCCGACGTGTGAAAAATAAATATAAATAGTTTTATGAGGAGCGATCATAGTTAATGGGAATATTAATAGAAAACTGAGTTTTATATGAAAATCACTGGTTTTTATCGTCATAATAACAAAAAGCTTGATTCCATATCATTGGCCTGGAGTCTACGCGACCATCTATATGACGTCACAAGGCGGAAATATCAGCACGCAAGACCAGAATTACAATAGGCAACGGATTGACATGATTTTCAGACGGCACCAATTTCATGTATCTCTGTTTGGCCCTAAGGTTGAGGTAGAGACCATTTGTACTTACTTTTGTTTTGTGCAATAAAGCTCAAATACATAAATAATTAGAAATGATTACATTTATCACGAAAAGCGAAATTTTACTACAGTGTAGGGTATCCCTCGTATTATTGGCGTGCACAGGGATTTTGACCAAGATAGGTATTTAAGGGCCTGCATCGTCATTCGTAAACCACGCCCCAAACGCCGAGCGGGCCAATAAGCATACTTTGTAATAAGGGACGCATTTACCGCTCGCACGCACCAAAGAAAGGGAAAGCTAATACACTACATGCTTGGAGTTTTTTGGCGTAAGCGCCAGATGTAAAAGTACAATGAAATCGAACAACAACATAATTTAGCCGTTTATTAGTCTGTCGTTTGTACAAACTAGACAAAAAACGGAAATGAAGACGCGTTTTCGGATAACTTTCCTATCGAGGAAATTTTAAGCAAACATGTTTCCGCGTTAGGCGCTGAATAGGTTACATAGAAAAAAAAACACATATCTGAAAACCAGCCTGTTTCGATTCGACAAAATAGCTTAAATTATCGATGTACCCCCTTAAAATGCTTAGATTGCGTGGGTAGGCAGTTTTTCTGTGGCTATGGACCCATCCATAGTCGTTTAGGGAAGCCAGTGCCTTTGTACCTAGTGTCAAGTACCCTCTCTATTAAAAGTCTACTCTTTGCTGAGGTTAATAATGACATAAAGTGGAATTAAAGGTTAATAAGTGCCGGCAACAAAGTAACTTTACAGTCGGGTAACAGTTTATGACGGGTTCCTGGATTTTAAAAGTGAACATCTATAAAGTGAACATATATAAAGTTATAAAAATTTAATGTCTGTACAATCCATACAAATATTATAAATCCGAAAGTGTGTCTGTCTGTCTGTCTGTTAGCTCTTCATGCTTTAACCGCTGAACCGATTTGGATGAAATTTGGTATGGAAATAATTTGGGTCCCGGGGAAGGACATAGACTACTTTTTATTCCGGAAAAGTACCCTTATCCGCGATAAACGAATTTAAGGCGGACGAAGTCGTGGGCAGAAGCTAGTAAAGATATATTTAAAAAAAACTGTTGTAACGGACTATTTGGAGCTAACTCAATAGAAAAATATTTATTTTTTATATGTTAGTATGTGTCGCTGATGTGGCCTATTTTTGTTCGGTTTCCTTGTCTGTTTTGGTCTATAAGACCATTTTAGAGGTTCTGAAGTAGGCTTCATCACGCCAAAACGACTTCACGAATTTCAACTATTTTTTTGGTATACGGGTTGTAGTTGGGTATCCACAGATGGTTATAGGGTACTTTTTATCCGACTACACTGAAGAAAAAAGAGGGGTTATGACGTTTTCTTATTCGGGAACGAATTTGCGGGCATCTTCCAGGGTGCCCGCAACTTTGTACACAGAGGAGGTTCAGTGACCTCCAAGTAGGTTTTTTGATAATATCGTCAATATACAGACATATCATTTTTACATTTTTTTAATAGTATGGGTACCGAGGTGTGCGATAAAGTAAAGAAACTGCCTACGCTAGAATTGGGATGAATTACTTAAGTTAATAAAAAATGCGAAATGACAGCTTCTATGACAGAAATCGTAACAAAAAAAAAATTGGGTTCGATACCTTACGTGTAGTTTGTTTTATGAGCCTTATAAGTTGGGTTGGAAAGTTCAATTTTAAAGTATGAAAATATTAATAACTAATAATACCATTGAATAACCCATGAAATGTATGGTATCTTTTGTAATAAAAAAATAAAAATAAAAATTAAGCAGTCTTAAGTTTAACATAGCTGCAGAACAAATTTCTTAATTTCCCCATGCAAACTAGAATATTTATTTATTTATTTAAACTTTATTGCAAAATACAAACTGTTACAAATGGCGGACTTAAGGCCTTAAGGCATTCTCTACCAGTCAACCATAGGGCCAAACAGAAACTAGTAGTTAGTGCAGGATCATTAATGTTGAGAATACAAAAAAATGTAAAGAAAAGAGACACAAATCAACAAGTCAATGTGGGGATATATATGTATAAATATTTATATATATACACACATATTATATTAAAATACAAATAGATAAACACAATACAATTATAAAATATATATGTACCCTTACACCTGCAAAACATCACACAGACAATCAATCTTTAGATTTATTGAAGAGATGATTGCGCAATATGCGCTTGAAGGAGAAAATGCTCTGAGGTTGCCTTAAAGAGAGAGGAAGTTCGTTCCATAAACTATATAGGAATGGATAGGAATGTGTGACGTCTTAATATTTTATTATTTATTTAACTGACAGACCAATTAAAATTTTAATTTTCACACCCCTCTTATTTGGTTATAAATAAATCGATCGTATTTCTGAAATGTGTGCAACAAAATAAATAAACTGCCTACGCTAGCGATTTCTTTTAATACTGACAGAAAATCCCTATTCCCATACAATCAAGTTAATTGTAAGGGTCAATGCAATGCAAAAGCGTTCATGTTTACACAGTATAAATCAATACAGTGTCGCTGTCATTATTGTAAGAGCATCGGGTCCAATCCTTGACATTTACGCGAGCAAATCACTTAGACACGACTTGTATTGAGTGTAGCGTTAGCAACGGGAATGCTTCGATTTAGGTATTTTTATTTAACCTCCTATGCAAAAACGATAGTTATATGATTTATTTATTGATTTATTATTACAACATACACAACTATCCTCCCAGGCTAAATACCCTAATTCGACAGTGTGGCAGTCTTACTTTGATCTACAAAAAAAAGTAAAAAAATAACTGCATAATTGAGTTTTTTCAATTCACTTACAAGTAACCGCCTACTCAATCTATACAGTATGTACAATTAATCTCATTTTGGCGTCGGTGCCAATGTTAATTATTGAAAAGTGACGATGTTAGTAAGTTGTGACGCGATGCTATTGCGACCTCCTCCTTATTTGAGAGTCGGTTAAAATAAAAAAATAAAAAAGATTCCGACGAATTAAGAACCTCCTCCATTTTTGGGAATCGGTTAAAAATAGCAATACTTTTGTACAGAATTAGATCTGTACAAAAACACACACAGCTTAATGTACAACACCACGCACACACAATAAAAATATCATTTATATTCTACTAGCGTCTGCCCGCGACTTCGTCCGCCTTAAAATCGTTTATCGCGGATAAGGGTATTTTCCCGGGATAAAAAGTAGCATATGTCCTTCCCCGGGACTCAAACTATCTCCATACCAAATTTCATCCAAATCGGTTCAGTGGTTTAAGCGTGAAGAGGTAACAGATAGAGAGAGAGACAGACAGACAGACAGACAGACAGACAGACAGACACACTTTCGCATTTATAATATTAGTATGGATAGCACAAAACATACAGTGTGCCCCTTGTGAATTCATTCAGAGAGCAAGAAAAGAGATCCAACACACTCGCTACTTTATCATTAACGTGCGAATCCGTATATCGGTTACTTATCGTAACTTGTCCTAAAATAGAAAACAACAAACCTAAAAGTGCCATTTTTGTCTTAAGCTCCCATTTTGTGGTAAATAAAGGTACAGGAATTAATATTTTTAGTGCCACATTGCCAATTTCATACATTAATTGATTTTTTTGCGAGAAAACAGCTAGTATTGGCATTAAATGCATATTTTTAGGTTTTATATTTGTGTTCTTTACTATTTAGGACAAGTAAAGATAAATCCATACTTTCATACTAATATTATAAATGCGAAAGTGTGTCTGTCTGTCTGTTACCTCTTCACGCGTAAGCCGCTGAACCGATTTAGATGAAATTTGGTATGTAGATAGTTTGAGTCCCGAGGAAGGACATAAGCTACTTTTTATCCCGGAAAAATACCCTCATCCGCGATAAACGAACTTAAGGCGGGCAAAGTCGCGGGCAGAAGCTAGTAGACTATATCAGTCACGACATAAATACACTCGGATACATAGACATTTTTAATGTGGTTTTTAGGGTTCCGTACCTAAAGGGTAAAACGGGACCCTATTACGTACTAAGACTCCGCTGTCCGTCTGTCTGTCTGTCCGTCTGTCACCAGGCTGTAACTCATGAACCGTGATAGCTAGACGGTTGAAATTTTCACAGATGAAGTATTTCTGTTGCCGCTATAACAACAAGTACTAAAAAATAGTATATTTTTATGTCTGTCTGTCTATGTCAATAACCAATATTAAATGATCGAACACCGCGTACATTTCTCATAGGAGTGGCTCTGCTAACACTCGATTTTCATCGATACGGCGATTTCTGGCGTATATTTTGTACGAAACCCTCGGTACGCAAATCCGACTCGCACTATGCCGATTTTTTGAGATATAATCTGCATTATTACTGACGAGATGTCTGCAGACCGTACCGTGAACTAGTCCAGTTTCGTATGGAAACTATAATTGCGTTGTTATACTTGTCTCGTTATTAATATAGCCACTTAATTCCCACCATGGGGGCTTGCTGTGTTTCCATAATAATTATATTTTATTATAATTCATGTATCTAACCGATCTCTAAGAGATATATACTATAAAGTGCCCGCAGAGGAGGAAAGCCCTTTTTTTAATTCAGCCAAGTCGGGTAAATCGTGCCCGCGTGTTCGTCTGCCTTAAATTCGTTTATCGCGGATAAGGGTATTTTTCCGGGATAAAAATGCCTGTGTCCTTCCCCGGGACTCAAACAATCTCCATATCAAATATCATCAAAATCGGTTCAGCGCTTTAAGCGTGAAGAGGTAACAGACAGACAGACAGACACCCTTTTGCATTTATAATATTATAGTACTAGCTTCCGCCCGCGACTTCGTCCGCCTTAAATTCGTTTATTGCGGATAAGCGTATTTTTCCGGGATAAAAAGTAGCCTATGTCCTTCCCCAGGACTCAAAACTATCTCCATACCAAATTTCATCCAAATCGGTTCAGCGGTTTAAGCGTGAAGAGGTAACAGACAGACAGGCAGACACACTTTCGCTTTTATTATATTAGTATGGATGGATTAGTATGGATAGTATGGATATGGATGTGAATGCTCAAATGCATCAAAATATACGACAAATGAAACATTTTGGGAATCATAATTTGCTCATTTATTAGTAACCCCCGGTTACTCCGTTGTAGCGTGAAAGCAGGACAAGCCAATGAAATTCATGTTCGCAGAGTATAATATAGGTTAAGAAACAATGTTATTTTTGCGTGCAATAAATTTTGATATGAACATGCGAAGTCTAGCTTTCTTAGAATGTTTTCTTGGATAAATATTAAACTTCTATGCTTAAACTATCTATTATACCGACTTGAGCTAAATCTGATTTATATTCACTAAGATCACAGCCAAACAGTACGTAGCGGTTTAATAGACAACCAAAGAATTAAAACCAGATAACACAACAATTACAACGACCTATTTATTCAATTAAGAGTTCATATCATAAGCACTAAATGTCCTAAGTGTAAACACAGTTAAAACATACTTACGCCGTTCCTTGACTCAACGGTACCCTGTTATCGCAACTCGTGGGCGAACAATCTAGTACACATATTGACAGCCGTCCTTATCTAATACAAATACGTTCGGCGGGTGGGAACGAGGCAGTATGACCATGTTAACGGATTGGGTCAGCTGGGAGTTGGGAGGACCTTATGAGGTCGCTCTGCATAAGTGACTCTCTAGTAGATATTTAATTAAGAAGCTTACAGCTCCGAATGATCTTCGAATCGTAGCTGTACGCTTTTTCGTGTTGTTTATATATTATCATGTTGACTGCGACCGTATTGACCACTATACTGATTCAGTTTATCATCACGAGTCACCGAAAGCATCAAAATAAGTTACTTTTACGTCAAAAGCCAGTTTTTGCAACTTTTCTCAAAGATACACGCTTTTTAAAGAAAAAGCTTGCTTAGGTAGTTATGCCTTTTTATAATGAACAATAACGCATAGGTCTATTAAAACTTTATTGGGAGACTAGATAATTTTACAGACCTCTCGGTAAAAATCCATAATTGAATGCATTAAATATATTCCAATTTCCGATTGCAAGAGAGTGTTAAATATAAACTGAAATATCATATAAGCCATGTTTCGAAAGTTTTTTTGATAATTCCAGCGACTAGATACAGTACAAAAGCCGTGAAAAGTCGTACATTTTCGCTTGGAGCCCCTAAAACGTTTTGTTGTTGATATAAAGTTTTTAATACGAAAATGTTATTAATACGAGAAACATAACCTAGATACGTTTTGTTGTATTGGTAACTACGTTTAGGAATGTTAAAATTGATCATATGCCTGATGATAAGTGTTAGCGTCCTATGTCAAGTGACTAAGCGTAACCAAGAACCATTAAAACAAGAGGACTGACAGTTGCCATACTTTGGATCGTGTTCCGATCGCAAGGAGATATTCTCGCAAAAACTAGATGGCGCTTTAAAACTAAACAATGTAACAAAGAAGTAACAATTAGTTCGGAAATAGCTAATAATTAATAAATCGTAACATTTAAATTCTGTGTCACGCTTGCAAAGTTGAATAATTGTAACAAATAATTCTTATACAGAGATGGCGTTGTTACATATCGGGGTACGGCTTTTTGTATGGAGATGGTCAGTCCTCTTGTTTTAATGGTCCTTGGCGTAACTGATTGTATTTTAGCAGTGCAACAATGGTAGACCCCCCCAATGCTACGTATGTTTAGCAATTCTTCTTTTTTTTTTTATTTAATGTTTTCATGACCATGGATAGCAATTCTTCATTGAATGTGTGTTGCCAGTACCCAGAATATAGAAACAATATAACAATATGTCTTTCGATTATATTTGTGTTGACAGGTTTTCAAGCCACTTAGCAACGTTTCGTCAATCAGTTAATTATAGTTTGAGTACTTAAACGTGAGATAGTTTTGGCGATTAAAAGTGAATTAAGGGGCCCAGTTTTAATGACTCCGTTATCAGGTAGCCAATAAGTTCGTCCCAATTAACTATTACGGTTTTAACTGTGATAAAACTTATTCGATTGCATAATTTATTGATTACAAGCACGTTCCCGTGGCTTTGGCATATTTTAAAGAAGAAGAACGAAGAAGAGAGATGAATCTTCCCCATAGAAACATTCACCCCTCTTTTCAACCTCTTCTCTCCCTCAAGGGATGATTGATTCCTTTTTAGGGTTTCAAACTATCTGCATACCATATTTTATCTAAATCCGTACGACGGTTTAAGCTTGAAAAGGTAACAGATAAACAGACAGGCAGACAGAGTTACTTTCGTATTTACGGGTACCCTCATCTGCCATAAACTTTTTTGGCATAATCATCTTTTGGCATAATAATTTTTTTTCAGAAACTGTAGAATTTTCAGTACTGTTTAAGGCATCACCCTGTTAAATGCATTAGGTTTACGTGTTCAGAAAAAAAAGCGTTAGGTATGCGAAATGATTAATTATTATGCGAAATACATGGATGCATTTATCTATATATTTATCAACAAAATTGAATTTCATTATCATCATCATTTCAGCAATAGGACTTCAGCAATAGGACGTCCACAATTAACTTCCCCATGGGCCGGATAGAAGCGACCCGCATCCAGCGGGTCCCCGCAATCCTAACCAGGACGTCCGACTACCTTGCGGGTGGCCCACGCTGTGCTTGCCGGTACGCGGTCTGTACTCGAGAACCTTTCTGCCAACGGCCATCGCTTCTTCGAACTATGCGCCCTGCCCATTGCCACTTCAGTTTGCTTACCGCATTTGCGATCTGAGTGACCTCGGTTTGGCTACGAATCTCCTCATTTCTGATTTAAAGTTGAACATATTTTTTCTTTATTTCACCTCTTTAGGCTGAACTTGATGTCAGTAATGTTTTTTTAATACAGAAGTTATAAAAATTACGCATTGTATCTTGTTTATTGTAAAAAAGAGGGTAACTGATGTAGCCTGTCGGCACATTGCAGGCGCTTCCCAGTAAATAATACTGAATACAACACCGTTTGTAGATGTTACCAGTATATCGATTTGCAAAAAAAAGTCATTTCCTTTCCTCATGCCATAGTGAGTGCGTAATGGAAACGAATTAGTTTTCGCCATTAAACATACATGCCATTAATAAAAAAATAAAAAACCGGTATAGTGCGAGCCTGACTTGAGGGTTCTGTACAAACTTTCACTTACCCTAACATAATTACCTTTTTATTGCAAACGTAACGAAAACTGGCTATTCGAATTAATTAAAAAAAAAACACACTACTTGGAGACATAGTTATAATTTATGTGTAATATTTAAGTTTATCTGTACAAATAGATAAAAAAAAAATAGAAATTTTTGCTTGGTAAACTTCGGAAATAAGAGGGGGGAATGGTATACTTTTTCCTGTGATTTTTTTTTTCAAAGTAAAGGAAAATGTTTACGAAAGTAAAAATCAAGTTACTCCACTTGACCTTGAATTTTCGGTCCCCCTCATATTGGTCGGTTCTTAGAGAAAATAATAATCTCTTAATTATTTTTTTACTTGTAATATACTTTGGCGAGCCACCTTTATAACTATTCCAAATTTTAAATAGATAGCATAAAGTAGTTCATGAAATATGGCGCTTCAACAATCGGACAGACAGTCAGTCTCATAACAAAGGTTCCTTTTTTACCTTTTTGGTATGAAACCCTAAATAGTATAAATAAGTAACAAAAACTTGACATTGACATTTTATATGAAAGTACTTCCCCCATCTGGTAATCATCGTATAACATACCTTATATGCGGGTGCTTGCATAAAAATAGTTACTGATTTCCTGTGTCAAATGGGTATATTCATTTCCATATACGAGTACATACTTCCATTCGGTATTAATGAGTATAAGCTAGCTCCCCTTAGGCCAATTGCATAAACCACATTTAACAGATCGGCTAACTTTAAAATTGGCTTTGACAGCTGTTATTCCATAGAAATAATAAAATAAAATCAAATAATGATCTTTATTCTGCAAGGGCACTTTCACAAGTCTGACTCGACGGCATTTCCCAAAAGGAGACCACTGTTGAGAAGAAAGCCGAAACCAACTCAACAGTCAGACAGAATCCATACTAATATTATTAATGCGAAAGTGTGTATGTCTGTCTGTCTGTCTGTCTGCTACCTCTTCACCCTTAAACCTCTGAACCGATTTGGATGAAATTTGGTATGGAGATAGTTTGAGTCCTGGGGAAGGACATAGACTACTTTTTATCCCGGAAAAATACTCTTATCCGCAATAAACGAATTTAAGGCGGATGAAGTCGCGGGCAGAAGCTAGTATTTTTCTAAATAACTCTTAACTATTACAATATTAGTACTTAACCTATCTTAAAAATGTATTTTTAAATATAAACGCAATGCGTGGTTCTCCAAGAAAAGATATCGAAACTTATAAAATACTAACTTCTATCCGCGACTTCGTATAATATAAAAATATTGTTGTCTGTGTGATATTCAAACTCACCTTTTTGGTTGATTAAAGTTTTTGTAAAGTACTAACACACGATGGACTATCCGAAATACAACCTTTTGAATTTGAATGAATACTACTACACCTTCTTGGTCATTAGCTGACCAGTACACATTGGTATTATCATCTTCGCTACAACTGACTTACTTAGCGAACTGATAATTATACCTAAATAGTAACTTATGACTCCACGGCAACCTCTAATCAAAACCAACCAAATCTAAACACGAATAAGTATCAAAATCACTTGGAAAATAGATTCAAACATAATTGATATGCGTGAGAAGGCAAACCGCGCTGTGCCAAGTTTTGTTTGTTTTATTATTAAAACTTCATTAATATTGGTTCAGTAATGGATCGCGTTTGTATTCGTGCAGGTCGTTGGCCCGGTTAAGGCTGGATATCCGTGGTAGTGGGTTCGAGTCTCGATGGAAGCAAATATGGAAGGCATGTTTACTTTGAAAGCTGACTTTAATACCCTAAAACCTAATTTCATCAATCTTAGAACATTTTACCATTGGAGGTGACAATAATAAGCCGTGGAATTACCGAACAAAATTTTCATGCATTTTTTTGGGGGGCAAGGTAAACACGTACGTAGAAATATGTCTATATTTATAAATGCACACAATGAAAAAACCGGCCCAGTGCGAGTCGGACTCGCGCACCGAGGGCTCCGTACAAAATATACTCTACAAACGGCCATATCTATGAAAATCCAGTGTTAGCAGAGCCCTACTCCTAAGCTAAATGTACGCGGTGTTCGGTCATTTTTTATTGGTTACTGACATAGACTGACAGACATAGAATTATACTGTTTTAAGTATTTGTTGATATAGCGGCAATAGAAATACATCCTCTGTGAAATATTAAACTGTCTAACTATCACGGTTCATGAGATACAGACTGGTGACAGGCGAACGACAGACGGGCAGACAGCGGAGTCTTAGTAATAGGGTCCCGTTTCACCCTTTGGGTACGGAACCCAAAAAAATACAGAGAAAATTTGTAGTATAAACTGACCTGCTTTCTCGCATATAATTTGAGAGACAAGAATAAAAAAAAGTAAAATACTATTACTAAAGGTGCGTCCACATTTGTATCATTTGCCCGATCAGATCTTCGTTCCGTGGCATGATCGCGTGTCACAATCACGCGTTTGGACGTTGCGCCGATCCGATCGCTCGAAATCCATGTTGATACGCGTATCACACACTTAGATCGGACAAGCAAGGCATGATCGGCGCGCCGACAGTGAGCGTCTAAGCAGCTTGATGCGCAGTCATGCCACGGCACGGTGGTCGTATTTACGTTAAAATTAAGATCATGGTGAAAATGGTATCAATCATGGCTGCTTCACAATTAAGTTCCTTCCAGAATATCCTTCGAGAACATGAACGTAACGCGATAACTGAAACATCAAAAAATTATACCAACGAAAGGTAATTCAATAAATCATATTCATACGCGATTACGCCATTTTGTGATGTTGTAAAAATGTTAAGCTTGTAATATGGGTACAGTCAGTATCAAATTACCCGCTTTCCTTATTTTTATGAAAACGTCGTTAATGTACAGATTGTTAAAATCTATATTATTATAGTTGTAAAAAAAAATGAAATGTCTGTATATTAAAGATATTTATAAGAAATATTGTACCTAATGGACTATTTGAAAGTCACTGAATGGATGTTTTTTTTTAATATTTGTATGTGTCTTCATCACACGAAATCGGCTTAACAGATTGCGACTATTTGTGGTACACAGGTAGCTAAGTATCCACCGATGGTGACAGGATACTTTTTAGCCGACTACCCTGTCAAAAACAAGAGGGGTTATGACTTTTTCTCCTCCGCGTACGAAGTTGCGAGTGCCTTCTAGAAGTATATAAAATTTTAAAATTTATATGAATTTTTTATATGAATTATATGAATGTATATGATACAAGATTTTTATGTATAATAGTCATATATATGACATATACTTTACACAATAGCCATGCACATGGAATGCGATGACATATGCAAATAAATATTTGTGGGCGCCTTCATTAAACACACATCATTATCAACCATTATATTATTTGATTAATAGCGCGAAAACCTGCGTTTGCGCAGAACTGTGACAGAGTTCCCGGCGATTATTACGAAGCATTTGTGCACACTGATAAGGGGAACATAGCCTTATATGGTAATGTATAACAGTTATTTATGACTTGCAATCATCTAAAACAATGGTATCTTTAAACATTTTCGCTAAGTCAGTGCACGGGAATACGATTCAGCGGGCGCTGTATAAAAAATCATTGACCTAATTCAAAAATATACATATATTTTTTTTTACATAAACTCGATGCGTCATTCTCCCAGAAAACATTATAATATATATAAAAGAATAATAAAGAGCAAAATATGATTTAAAACAATTTAACGGATTATATCGCGTATATTATCTCATTTTAGTTCCCGACGTTTCGAAAGCTTTCCAGCTTTCCATGGTCACGGGAGGACAGTCCTCCCGAAAACAACTGACGTACGTTTTATATGTCTTCTTATAAAAACCGTGTCCCGGTAAAAGTAAATTATGTGATGTCTGGTTGATGTATAATAGTATATACTTCTAAGTTCACGATGACGACATTCATGATAGCATTCGGAGAATCTGCAGAATTTGCTGATAAAGTCGTATCTCGAGAATTCTGAATGCAAATAATCACTCATACTACAAACTATAAAAATTGTGACCTTTTTAGATAGTAGGGTAAGCGTAGTAGCTCTGGTATTTCTTATTTCAACAAGAATATACTTAAGTGAGATTAATCAATTAATTAATTAATTATTTAAACTTTATTGCCAAAACAAGAAAGTACAAATGACGACAATTAATACCATAGAGGCATTCTCTACCAGTCAACCATTATGTTAAACAGAGAAATTATTGGTGCATATCGGTGCATATGGTGAAGTAACCAAAATTATAGATATTATACAAATTATACATACTACGTAATATATATAAATATAATACCTACATACATATATACAGTTACCTGCTTCTAAACTAGTATAAAGACATTTTTTTCTTCTGTTACCGCGATTATTATATTGAAATAAAACAATTTAATTATATCGCGTATATTATCTCATTTTAGTTCTCAGTTTCCATTTCAGTACACCCGTGACCATGGAAAGCTGAAAAGCTTCCGAAACGTCGGGAACTAAAATGAGATAATATACGCGATATAGTCCGTTAAATTGTTTTATTTCAATTAGTATGAAGACTTTTAATCTTGATGATTTTCCAAGCGATGCTAGCGCAACTTACACTTGAAGGAGAATTTACTGAGCTTGTCGTATACTGAGGGGCAGGGTTCTCCAGAGGCTAATTACTTGTAGGTACGGTGAAGGAGTAGGACCATGGCACCAGAGCGGTGAGGAAGAATGCTTGTTTGAGTGTACGGGAGAAACGGTGCTCACAGCCCGGGCGGGCCGTGACAAACTGAAACTTAGAACAAAGGTAATTGAATATAGGTTACAAGGTCGATCTCCCTCATTAAATAAATAAATATCAGGGACTATCATACTAGAGGTATGGACAGGAATTTTGGCCAAGTTAGGATGTTTTTCTGTGCCTATTGCCAGCCATGGTCGATCGGGGCTTCAGTTTTTCTGTGCCTGTATGGAGCTATGGTCGTTCAGGGTAGGCAGTGCCTCTGTGCCTAATTGGACCGCAAGCCACTGAATCTTACCTACACAAATAGACTAGGCAAAGTTTTGTACTATATATACAGTCAAACACACTATCGCTCCTATAAGGATAACACATAATGTTATTAATCTGTAACCGATTTTAACAGTACTTCATTAAACCTAATTTCATATTTGGCCCGGTCCTGTGTTTATGTGGTTTCTATGAATAACAATGTCATCATCTTGTGACTAATTCTTATACAGAGGAAAACACATTTAAATCGTGAAATGACATCGATTTCTGTTAGTATCAATAAATAGACTACAATACACCACACACATTATGACATAATTCGTGTTCACGGCCTTTACCAGATCATTCGATCACCAGATCTTCACCAGATCACCACCATGTGGGGTGCTACGCAGCGTCTTTTGGTATTTTTAGGGTTCCGTACCCAAAGGGTAAAACGGGACCGTATTACTAACTTTGCTGTCCGTCCATCTGTCTGTCACCAGGCTGTATCTCATGAACGATGATAGTTAGCAGTTGAAATTTTCATAGATGATGTATTTTTGTTGCCGCTATAACAACAAATACTAAAAATAGTATAATTTTATGTCTGCCTGTCTATAACAATAACCAATATAAAATGATCGAGCACCGTGTACATTTTGCTTAGGAGTAGGGCTCTGCTAACGCTGAATTTTCATAGATACGGCTTTGTAGCATATATTTTGTACGGAGCCCTCGGTGCGCGAGTTCTACTCGGACTTTGCCGGTTTTTTATTTACCTTCTTATTAGACGTTTCTTAACCTTCTTATGACCAGTTTAGATGGCGTTCTTATGGAAGGCCTATTTCATACAGTAGACGCCGTGCGTCGTTTAACTGAATGATGAGATCAAGAAATATTGTTACAAATGATTCTAGTCTATTATTTACCAGATATCGGAATATGTAGTGCATAATAAGCTGAAATTCGCGGGAGGACTTATTTAAGAGTGGTTAAAACCACTAAAATATTGTTTGATTTTTATTGAGTGCGGGATTTCCCGGATTACTTAATTATTACTAATAAATCACTCTCAGGGTCAGATTATTCATGAATAACAATTGTCTAATGCAAAAAAAAAACGTTGACTACCGAAAAGTGGACATACAATAGGTCCATCGGACGTAGGACTGACCCCGAGAGTGAATTTATCCGCATTAATTAGGTATCTTCTAGACAATGCCCGCAACTTCATACGCGGAGGAGAAAAAAGTGTAACCCTTATTTTTTCTTCAGTCGGGTAAAAAGTATTCTATTACTATCTGGAGATACCCAGCTACCCGTGTATCAAAAAAAATTTGAAATCCGGTCAGCCGATTTGGCCTGATGAAGCCAAACGACACATCAAAAAAAAAAACGATTAGTGAACTCCAAATAGTCTGCTACAATTTTTTTTTATATCCTCAATGTACAGAAATTTCATTTTAGTAGAAATCCCGTATTCAATAAAAATAGTTCTTATTTTTGTTGGTTAAAACCTCTCTTAATTATGTGCTCCCAAGATTTTAGGTGTCTCATTCGATATCTGATTATAACACTACAAAATTCTCGGTCTCGGGTTTCAATACCGGTAAGGGAAAATTCGGTACCTACATCATAATTGCGATTGGTTTGGTTGTAATAAATTAAAAAAATACGCAGAATCCGATAAGATTTAATACAATTAATTCCACGGAATAAATTGATAGCATTCTCAAAGCGGGAGCGAAGGTGCAACCTTGTTCGTGAAGGAAAAAAATCATAACCCTATTTTAGGGCTCCGTAGCTAAAATGGCTGAACGGCAATGTCCCAAGGCGGCTCAATGACTCCATAGAGCGACTTGTCGTCCAGGGTAGAGCAGAAGGAATCAGACCACGTGGTAGATCACCCACGCGATGGACAGACCAGATCAAATCGGCTGTGGGCGGACCTCTGCATGAGTGCACCCGAATGTCTGCAAATCGGGAGAGATGGTGGGACATTATACGGCGAGTAACATCTGCGCCTGATAGTACAAGCTGTTGATCACGACCGCTCTGTGAAGAGTGGGATTGAGAAGAAGAGTTAAAATGGCAAAAACGGAACCCTTATAGTTTCGTGATGTCGTCCGTCTTGTCCGTCTGACAATATGTCACAGGCATTCTACTGAAAAACAACAAGATGTATATTGATGACATTTGGAGTGTTATTTATTATGATGATAAGGATTACTTAGTTTGGTAGTTAAATAACATTTAACCGAAGCTAAGATTTTTTGCAGCAAATATCAATATTGGGCACATATTTCGACAGTTCATTAAAACCTATTTAATAGTAAATTTTGTCTCCCCGTCTCTCTATCTTCTTTACCGTATGTCAAAAAAATATGAAAAAAATACAAAAATAACTTTTAATATGTACCTACTTAAAAAAAAAAAACTCAAAAAAACTTAAATTCACTGTTTTTTTTTACTATGTTATCTGAAGCTACAGAAACTGATTACAGGCTCAGGCCTTGCCCTATATCTCATGTTATTTATTGTATATGCAAAGTTTTATTACAATCCAACACGCAGTTTTTAAACAGAACGAAACTCCGTTTGTATGGGAAGGTAAAATTCCGCCGAGCTTGCTCGGACTCTTCAAGTTGAATAGCTTGCGCTTCTCTATGAAAATTATGCCTTTTAGTAAAATGACGACGATTATTTATTAGAGATTATTATTTAGAGAGTGCTAGCTGTTATTTTGATGTCTGTTAATAGCGACGCGAAACCTGGCAATATTCGTGGCAACGTCGAGATAAAAAGAACTTACCTAATGCACTTTAGTAATCACAATAAGTAGTTTTCATCAAAAGAGATTATCTTTAAAACTAAGCTGGGTTTGACTGGGGTTCATACGTATAATTGTTTTTGCTCCTAATGACCTACGGAATACGTAGTTAAGTTAAAATCTTTCGGTTTCCTCACCGTGTATTGTTCACCTCATAATATCAAATGCCCTTAATTTTATATGAAACACATTTTTTTGCGAACGAAGTTGCGGGCACCGTCTTGACATGGACATGAATGTATCACTTATTTCTTCGATTTTGCTTATAAAAGGTCACAGATCACTTGAAAAGCAGATAATTCACGTAGGTAGGTAATGTAAATTGTAAATATTTATACGATCCGATGACTCCAACAAACTAACATGTGTAATACATTATAATGGGATGCCCCTTGCACCCACACCACTATCAGTTTCATATGAGTAGGTATTACAAACATCACACAACCGACTTAGCTCAGCGGTGGTGATGCTTGCGAATCCATACTAATCCATACTAATCCATACTAATATTATAAATGCGAAAGTGTGTCTGTCTGTCCGTCTGTCTGTCCGTCTGTCTGTCTGTCTGTCTGTCTGTCTGTCTGTCTGTCTGTCTGTCTGTCTGTCTGTTACCTCTTCACGCTGTAACCGCTGAACCGATTTGGAAGAAATTTGGTATGGAGATAGTTTGAGTCCCGGAGAAGGACATAGGCTACTTTTTATCCCGGAAAAATACCCTTATCCGCGATAAACGAATTTAAGGCGGACGAAGTCACGGGCAGAAGCTAGTATAATATATATAAAAACATACTAGATATTTTTACACAAATCGAACTAGTCCCATGGTAAGCTCATATCAATCAATCAATCAATCAAAATATGCTTTTATTCAAGTAAGGCCTAGGTACAAGCACTTTTGAATAGTCAGCTAGAAAGAAAGAAAAAAAACTTATATTGAGAGAAATGTTTGCTGGCAGACATAAAATATGATCCAACATTTATTGCAAGGATTAGGGAAAACCCAGAAAAACCTAATAAGGTAATTTAACTTAAGTATAATATTATTATTAAATCATCATTTTAAAAATTAAAGTAATTAATAAGATAAATTCTTAAAGGATTGTCAATAAAAAAAGAAAAAAATCTAGAATGTGTCTAGAATAAAATTCTAAATCTCAGAGTATAAACAATTTAGATTAAAATAATAATAATACCTCAATAGGTATTCGTTAAAATAACTATACATATGTACCTACATGACGCTATAATTTACATTAATCCCACGCGGTTTTATCATTCATGTAGTCTTTTGTGTTATAATATGCTTTAGACATTAATTTTCGTTTCACAATATTTTTGAATTAACCAATAGACAACTCACTTATGCTGCTAGGAAGTTTATTATAAAACCTCACACAGTTGAATGATCTCCTTATTTTATGGAGCCTAGTAGCCGGCACTGCTAGGTTATGCTTATTTCTAGTATTAATAGTTATGGCATTCCATTTGCCTAATTTTAATTGATTCCATTGTGACACGAAAATTATTCATACTATCTCCGTGTCAGGCATCAATTAAAATTAGGCAAATAAAATGCCCCAACTACTTGCAAAAATGCGATCCTTGCCCATATAAGATTGTTTACTCCTAATGACCAGGAATGGTTTAAATCTTCCGGATTCCTGCGGAAAGGAAGCGATGCGTTAACTTCCATAATCTTTGAAATAAAACAATTTAACGGATTATATCGCGTATATTATCTCATTTTAGTTCCCGACGTTTCGGAAGCTTTCCAGCTTTCCATGCTTTCTTTTTCCGAAACGTCGGGAACTAAAATGAGATAATATACGCGATATAATCCGTTAAATTGTTTTATTTCAATGAGTAATAATCGCGGAAACAGAAGAAAATATTCCATAATCTTTATCATCATAATATCAGCCCAAGGACGTCCACTGCCGGACAAAGGCCTTCCCCAAGGATCTCCACAACGACCACTCGAGAACCTTTCTGCCCCAGCGGCCATCGAATATTCTTTATATGTAAACTATTTAATATTGTTGACAATAATTCCTAAACATAAAGGGAGGTGAACGTAACGTGACATGAAATTAAACAGTATTGTAATTCAATTCACATGACTACATCACGCTATCATGATTCAGAATGACTGGCGTATTCCCAGAAATCTCTCCCAAATCACTAAGCGTGGTTAACCAACTTAATAATACAGTTAACCAAGCAAATAACTTAGTATTTTAAACTTTATTTAAAGATGATAAGGGATCGACAATTTTTTGTCTACTGTATGTTTTGTGGAAAACAATTTTCGCGATAATTCTTGGAGCTGAACAAATAAAGTATTTGTATATGCATGGGAGTTTACTAAGTAACATGATTATGAATCATTACCTTTTTGAGCGCAATTTCCCCCGTTCACGGTTTTTTTGTCAGTCTGCATTTGCCGGGATGAACATGAAATTCTTATATCTAAAGAAACCTTATATCTAAAGTAAGAGTCGGAGTCGAGCACCTAGGGTTCTGTACAACATATATGCTACAAACGGCCGTATATTATCCAGTGTTAGGAGAGCCCTATTCCTAAGCAAAATGTACGCGGTGTTCGATCATATTATATTGGTTACTACATAGACAAACAGACATAAAATTATACAGTTTTTAGTATTTGTTGTTATAGCGGCAACAGAAATACATCATCTGTGAAAATTTCAACTGTCTTACTATTACGCTTCATGAGATACAGCCTCGTGACCACCAAAAACGGCAAAAAAATCAAATCTGTTGTATGGGAGCCCAATAAATTAATCCAATTAATTCAATATTTATTTTTTTATGTTTTTATGTTGATTTTTTTTTTTGTTTCTGAAAATTTCAACTGTCTTACTATCGCGGTTCATGAGATACAGCCTGGTGATAGACGGACAGCGGAGTCATAGTAGGTCCCGTTTTACCCTTTGGGTACGGAACTCTAAAAAACGGACATAATAAAACTATAAATAAGGTTTGCCAATTTGGCTACTTTAAAAAAATTAACTATGTGTTGGTTCCAATTAAGGTCGGTATTTAACGTATACATTTAGGTGTTTTACTGAATATAATCATAAAACCATGTGGCGGGGGTTAGCTGCTTGACCTTAGGGTTAAATAAAAACCACGTGATTCGGGTCAATAAAAGTTATCATTAGTGATAACTTTTATTGACCCGAATCACGTGGTTTTTATTTACCATTAGTTAAAAACAAATAGGTTAAATTAGATTATAACGATGAGCAATTTGTAATTTATCAAAATGAAAGTTTTATTTAAATTTCAATTACTCAAGTTGCAGAAGTTGCTATATATTTCTGATAAGTTTCGAAGCCATCAGTTACCGTTGTAATTTTTATATCTTATTATTAATAAATATTTTTTATTTGTTTACTGGCATGACACTTGAGAATTTAGACAGCTCTCTGCTTGTACTTTTTCACAGTTTAGAGATATGATAAAACTACCTAGACAGTGGCCGCAACTTTGTCAGCGGAAGAGAAAAAGCCATGACTCTCTTTTATTCTTAAGCATAGTTGGGTAAAAAAGTATACTGTAACTATCTGTGGAAGTGTGGATGACCACACGTGTACCAAAAAGCGGTCAAGTGCGAGTCGGACTCGCCCATGAAGGGTTCCGCAGCCGTTTATATAAAAAAATGCACTACAGATGAAAAAAAACACTAACAAAAGAGCGTATCTCTCCAGCACGTCATTTTGCTAAAAAGCGCAGTTTTTTGGCAATAACTTAAAAACGGTATATCCGATCACGTTGAAAACAATTTTCGTTCTAAGTATTTATTAAGCTTCATATTTGTAAATTTTTTCATATTTTTGTACTTACCGTTTAGAAAATAGATGGGGGGGACACAATTTTTGCTACTTTCGTAGCGAATATTTCGGAAAATATTCACTAAATCATTTTTTTTTCTTAGAAACCTCAAAGTGTTTTTAGAAGTACTGTCGAAATATGTGCGACACCTTGATATTTGCTGATTTTTTTTTTCAGTTTTGGTTTCATGTATGGAGTGCCCCCCCTAGAAATATGTATATATTTTATTTAACTATCAAACTAAGTAGCGGTTAACACACGACACCTATGCTCCAAATTTCATCAATGTACATCTCAGAGTTTGTGAGTAAAATGCCTGTGACATACGGACGGACAGACAGACAGACAGACATGACGAATCTATAAGGGTTCCGTCTTTGCTATTTTGGCTACGGAACCCTAAAAATGGTTGAAATCCAATCAGCCGTTTCGACACGATGAAGCCTTAGAGACACGTACAAAAAAATCAAAAAAATACTATTCAGTGACCTTCAAATATATTCTATTCAGTGACCTTCAAATAGTATGTATCACTTAATTTGGTACAAGCACTTCACTATTGCAACTTTATAATATTATACTTTGACCGGTTTAGCTCAGTGGGAGTAACGTTGCCTGCGAAGCTGAAGGTCCTGGGTTCAAATCCTGGTAAGGGCAAATATTTGTGTGATGAGCATAAATATTATTCTTGAGTCTTGGATGTTTTCTGTCTATATAATAAGTTAATACATCTAATAAATATAGCGTCGTCTAATAGCTCATAACACAAAGCCTTATTGAGCTTACCATGATACCTTGGGACTGGGTCGATTTGTGTATAAATTGTCCTGTAACATTTAATATATTTATACTTGTATCGAAAATTGTCTATCACTAGGGAGGTTTATAGAGTTCTCAAATGTATCTATCACCTGTTAAAGATATTTAGAACTTTTAAAGATGATTTTACCAAAATTTTAGGGTTCCATACCCAAAGGATAAAAAGGGACTCTATTTCTAAGACTCCGTTGTCCGCCCGTCTTTCGTCTGTATGTCAGATGATGTATTTCTGTTACCGTACAACAAATACTAAAAATAGTATAATTTTCTATCTGTTTATCTATGTCAGTCACCAATAAAAAAATACCGAACACTGCGTACGTTTTGCTTAGGAGAAGGGCTCTGCTAACACTGGATTTTCATCGATACGTCCATTTGTAGCGTACCTATATTTTGTACGAAACCCTCGAAGTGCGAGTCTGACTCCCATTTGACCGGTTTTTCTATTTACTTTTACTCGTATAAAACTTCAAAACCAAAAACAAGTTATTAATCAGCCTGTCACGAAGATACTAGAATGAGAAAAAGTGAAGAAAGTCCCCGAACAGGCAAACAAAAAGTGGAAGCCCAATCCGTGCTAAGCCCCGAAACTGGAGAAGAATCAATTTACTCGCTAATCCGCTGTTATAATGGCCATTTTATAATTCAGGAATTGAATCCACTGACGGCAGAGGAAAAAGGAACAGTAGCGTAAAGTAAGCGGTATAGCCCAGCAGGTTCGTTGGTGACCTGTCCATGGTCTGCGTTCAACGGGGGGAAAGATTGAGAGGGTGAGTAAGCCAAGAAAGTTGATTTCAAACTGCAATGGAGCCCCAATATTGCAGCACTTGCAAAAAGACTGAGTTCGGCAGTATATGCTATGAAAAAGATAGGGTCATTGACCAATGAAGCCACTGCAAAACTTGTCCACTTTAGCTACTTTCACAGTATCATGTGCTATGGACTATTGTTATGGGGCAAAGCTGCAGATGTTGACTCAATCTTTGTCTTACAGAATCGAGCGATACGTGGAATATATGGTTTAAGAAGTCGTGACTCCCTAAGAGAAATATTTAAAAATATTAATATAATGTCCGTCCCTAGCCAGTATATGTACGAAAATATTATGTACGTAAGGAAAAATATTAAAATGTTTCGCAGGAGATGTGACATACATAATGTGAATACAAGATATAAACATAAGTTGATAGGACTAAATACTAGACTAAGTAAGATTCAAAAGTCTTTTGTGGCAGTCTGTACTCGCTATTATAATAAATTACCAGAACATATTGTAAATATGAACGTAAATAGATTTAAGGCCATGGTAAAGCAAACTTTGAAAAATATATCCTACTATACATTAGATGAATATTTATCTGACCAACACGTGTGGTGAGACGCGGTATCCAATTGCTTAACTGCAAACACTTAAAAATGTCTTTTGTAAAATGTTTAGAACCCTAATATGTTATTGACCTTCAAAGAGTATTCTGTACTAATCTATTTTGAATAAAATGATTGACTTTGACTTTGAAGAAGTGTGCGCGCGGAAGGGATATCGTGCCCCCCCCCCCCCCCCGTCGCCCGCAGATCATGGAGGGTCACGCACAAACTTGCTGGGCTATAGAACCGAGAGACTCTCGGACTGTAAAGTCCCGAAGACCCGCATCCAGCGAGTCCCCGCAACCCTAACCAGGTCGTCCGACCACGTTGCGGGTGGCCCCTCCATGCTGGGCTTGCTGGTACGCGGTCTCCACCCAACAACCTTTTTGCCCCTATGGCCATCGGTTCTTTGAACTATGAAATAATGCATCTTCTCTATTGCCTCTGACAAAATAACAATGATACCCACCTACTCTACAGAAATGACTCATAATATTTACCTTCGCTATAGAAAATTGTGGAATGTCATACTGATATTCCCAGAAAAGTCGTTAGGTATAGTACAATGTCAACCCGTGCCCATTGCGGTCCCACAATGTTATGCTCAAACTGCCGTGCGCACTACATTTCAGCTCAATTCAGTACATTGCGGTTTTCAGTTACTAATACGGTGATTTTGCGACGCACTAATATTTTGCACCGGTAGCTGTTACTATAAATACAGAGGGCTGTCTTTATTGATCAAAGCGGCTTTTTACAAGCAAGTATATAATCATAATTTCATTCTCACATCAGCCTCCATCATTGATGACCTACCCTGTCGTAATACAAGCCGCTATCACGTAATGAGTGGCTTTAATGCGACAAGGTTTCATCAATTGCGTTCACCTATGGTAAAGTCAAGTAGATATGCTTCCATTAAATAAATGTTTCTAAAATCACCGACTGCCGCTACTGTTCTCCCCCAGACTGTGCTCGTAATAAACCTCCGGCATAAAACTTCCAACATAAATAACACGGCAGAATCTCTAAGGGGGCAGCAATTTATGAACAGCAATCCACCTTTATTGTTTTAGAGGACTGTCGGTTGAACTTCCCATTTGTGGGCCATTGTCGATACATTTGCGGAAAAACTGGGATAAACTTAGCTTTACTTTTGAGTATATTTAACTAGAATATATGTCATATTTGGTTATTTTGAGAGTACGTGCATAAAATTTGTAAATTGACGTGCTAAATAAATATCAAGATTATAAATTTTGTACTGCAAGTAGGCCTTAACTGCCTTACATGTCTGATTTTACGTTATACACAAAACTATTTACAATTTGCAAAAATGATATAAAAGTAATATTAATATTGACGTAAGTAACAAATAAAATAACGGAACATACGTTACGGGGAGATAGATAGCCTCCAGGTCCATTACAAAAGACTTAACCTAAAATGTCAAAGATGCAAATAATGCTGTCTAGGCGTCAAACATTAAATATTATTTATTTTGTAACTACTCGTATAACTAATATTATAAGCCCGAAAGTTAGTGAGGATGTTTAGATGTTAGGATATATGTTTGTTACTCAATCACTTGTAAACCATCCGACAGATTAAGATGAAACCTGGGACAAAGATAGACCAGACCATGAATTAAAACAAAGAATATTTAATTCTCAGTAAAAGAAAAGCTAAAATAAATATTAGTATTTGTATAATTATACGCGTCAAAAATTGTGTAAGATGTGTTTTCAACCTTTTTAGAGATAATATGGGGTTTGAACTAGAACAAACTAATTCAGTCGTAAATTAGGAACTTATTAGCCCATAAAAATACACTTTATTACACAATTATACGAGTAGTTTATACTTATTTTGATTATAAACTTGCGTGAAGTAGTCTAACGACAGACATTCTTATCGCATAATAGCGATCTCTTCCAGACAACAACCAATCAAGAAAGCGGAAAGAAAAAACAAAATTATTTGAATTAGGGTCTTACTTTTCTAAAATTCTTAAGTTTATACATCGGCGTCATTAAGTGCTATTTTTTGTTACTTTTCAACAGTATTTTTTTTCATTAGTTACGTGAACTATAAGTTAGCAGTAAAAAAAAACGACAATAATTTTACATAGCTTAAGATCGCCTGTGGGAACCGTATTAGAATCCCAACTATCATATTGTCCACTTATTACATATATATCTACCTTTAGTTACCTACTAAAATTATCAATGTTCAAAGATTCACTTCAATCGATTGTCCCAAGTTTTGCTCCAGACACGTGCTAGAGATCTCTATTTGTCACAAACATAAAATTTCCTATTCATTTTAATACTTTTATAGCGTGACCAATTAGGAAAGTTCCTGTAACTATCCAATTTACTCTTCGAGTACAGAAACTCATAAAATTTTCAAGCATCTGAATTTTATACTTCTTTCGAGTTATTGCCTATAACTCAGCTAAGTGAAGTGAAACATTCTTAAGAACTCTAAACTCGTTGTTTTATCACATTTCGCAACTAAAGTGTTCTTTATTTTTAAGTATTTTCCGTTGTTATTATATGTTCGCTTTTAGTATTAATTTTGTTGAATCGAATCATCACCTCTTCTAGAAAAACGCTACGACCTAGATAATGTGTAACAAACAATAGGATTATTGCGACGGAAGCTGTTTTTTTATTAAACTTAAAAGCGGGATGTAGTTAATATAGGGCTAACAAATTATCAATTTCATACTAAATAAAATATTTACATGCGAAAAATTAATTCTTTTATGAGTTTTAACTGCAAGTTATAAGTAACGATATCAGTTGTAAAGTAAAATGATTAAATATGACATTCATTATAGACATTTTGACGAATGACCATATCTGTGATTTAAATGAAAAAAAAAAAACAATTTGATAGTCCAATTGATGATGTGGTTGCTGCGGGAAAATCAGAAACTAAAGAGATATGTCGTGCAGGGTGGAAATGAAGCTATAGAAAGAGAAAGATGCAAGTATGACAATAATCATGATGACGATCTATGAATTATTATCACAGTTTAGAATTGAATGGCATGATTGTGTAAACTACGATCACAAGCAACTAGTTACTAGACAAATAGGAATTAACAAAGTCTTTTAAGTAGTTTGGAAGCACACAAAGCGTACTATTTTCTGGAAGATTTCCTGTAAGCGACAGAATCCGGGGGCGGGCCACAATTACAAGGGAGCTGAGGATTTCATTGCCAAATATTTTTCTTTATCCGTTAGGGAGGGGTGCAAGTAAGGAAATACAGCAGAGAAATTACTATAACAAAAATTATCTTCACATTTCTAAAAATCATTCCTGATTAGAAGTTTGCACAATTAGTAGAGAAATTACTACTAAATGTGTTTCAACTAATTCATAAAATTTTAAGGAATTGTCATAAAATGGTATTCAACGATGATATCGAAAAAAAAACGTTATTAATGGACTCACTCATTGGTTGTTTACTTTACACCATCTCTACTACTTAAGGTTGTCTGGAAGTGATCTTAGCGATAAGACTGACTGTTGTTTACCATGTCTCATACTGTTTTAGATTAAAGTGTCTAATATTATTTTCTTTTGGTGAGCAATAAAGAGTATTGTATTGTATACAGGGTGTCCCAAGTAGTAGTGATATACTGAAGCTGGGAGGTAGAGGACCTAGAGGGCTATCTAAATCACCCCTATGTATGTTCCGCGATTTTTCGTATTTTCGGAGTTATGACTTTTTTTTAAATTCTTCACCTATCGCCGAGTACGATGAGATTTTTATTTATGGTGACGTGAATTATTGCGGTAGATGCTTGATTTATTTGTGTGCTAAGCTGATAGATAGGCCAATTCAGTATGGTAACATTTACTATCGTTAAATCTTTGAATGGAATAAAAAAAAAAATTAAATGCCAAGAATGATAAAATTACCCAATATGTTCACAACTTCAAGGGGCTTTAAAAAGATAAAATCATCTAAAAAAATACCGTTTGGCTTTTAAAAACTTGCTCTATCTATCAGGCAGCTACTCTGAAAATTTCATTTTATTATTCACAAAACTTCAATCAAAAAATTAAAATCTAAATGTGGCAAGTGCAAAATTAATTAACTTTCTAAATAAATTTCGTTCTTAATCACGCACTGGCTATTAATAGAAAAAGAACAAAAAACAAAAGACGGTTGCCGCATGAGAAAATTTTCACGTTGTTTGGTCATCATTGGTACTTTTCCATAATTTAAAAATTGTGTTTTAATACTGCTAATTGTTCGTTTCTCTAATCATTTTCTATGGACTCATATTCAATCTATTCATATGGACTTTGACTTGCATTACGATTTGGATTAGTGTTATTACCTGGAATCGACGACTTGGCATTATTTAACTGGACTTGAGTTTGCGTGTAAGTGATCATGTTTACTTCACGTGACTACGCAGAAATGCATTACTATTACGGTTATGCTAGGGGGAATGCGGCGAAAGCTTCAAGGCTGTACCGGGAACATGTGGAACGAAGAGGCGGGCCTCAACCTGAAACGTTTCCTGAATATAGCATGATCTTAAGAGTACATAATGCGTATTTGGAAGGTTACATACCGGGTACCAGATCAGGCCGTATGGCCACTATGCTGGATCCTGATGTAGTAGATGCAGTGGTTGAAGAAGTAGAAAGAGACCCGTCGACCAGTGTGAGAGTTATGGAACGTCGTACCGGACTTTCTAAATCTCAGGTACACCGTACACTACAGAGCGTAGGATATCATCCGTTTCACCTTAGAAAAGTGCAACAGTTGAAACCGGAAGATTGCAATCGGCGAATTGAATTCTGTCAGGAAATGCTGAGGAGACAAGCTGAAAACGAAAACTTTTTTAACCAAATCTTGTGGATGGATGAATCCTACTTTAGACGCAATGGGATTTTTAATATGCACAATTCTCACTCATGGGCAATTGAAAATCCAAATTTAAAAAGGGAATCGACATTCCAAGAACACTTTAGTGTTAACCTTTGGTCTGGCATACTTAACGGTCAGCTAATCGGGCCCTTTCAGCTGCCAGACCGCTTGGGCGGCAATCACTTTTTAAATTTTCTACGCGTCGATCTGCCCCTGCTGTTAGAAGATGTGGACTTGGAGACACGCAGAAGCATAGTACTGCAGTGTGATGGTGCACCATGCCACTTTGCCTTGGACGTAAGAAACTATTTCAATTAAAGATACCCTGAAAGATGGATTGGTCGTTGCGGCCGGGGTGACGCCTGCCTTATAGCCTGGCCTCCACGGTCCCCCGACCTAAACCCCATTGATTTTTTTGTATGGGGATACTACAAAGACCTCATCTACTCAAGAGAATGCCGCAATTTGGACGAGTTAACCCGGAAATTGAGAGTAGCAGAAGAAACCATTCAGACGTTTAAAAGACAACTTTTTTCGGCGATGTCGCACTTGCATTGAGCAACAGGGGGGCCATTTTGAAAATTTCTTGTAATTAAACACCTTGTAATTGGTTTTACTTTGTTTGTATTAATCATCATGTAAATTAAAATTTTGCACTCACCACATTTAGATTTCAATTTTTTGATTGAAGCCTTATGAATAATAAAATGAAATTTTCAGGGTAGCTACCTGATAAATAGATCAAGTTTTTAAAAGCCAAACGGTAATTTTTTTTAATGTGATTTTATCTTTTTAAAGCCCCTGGAAGTTGTGAACATATTGGGTAATTTTATCATTCGTGGCATTTAATTTTTTTTTTATTCCATTAAAAGATCTAACGAAAGTAAATGTTACCATACTGAATTGGCCTATCTGTCAGCTTAGCACACAAAAAAAATCAAGTATCTACCGCAATAATTCACGTCACCATAAATTAAAATCTCATCGTACTCGGCGATAGGTGAAAAATTAAAAAAAAAGTCATAACTCCGAAAATACGAAAAATCGCGGAACATACATGGGGGTGATTTAGATAGCCCTCTAGGTCCTCTACCTCCCAGCTTCAGTATATCACTACTTCTTGGGACACCCTGTATAGGCTGTCCATCTATCATGACTGTTGGCCATTTTTTATTTCTAAGCAAAACTAGTACCTACTTGTTCTGTTGTCTTCCGGTATGGAGAATAAAGTAATAGGTACTGCAAACTCTCTCACAAAAGACAGTAGCTTTAGGATGAGAGTTAAATCGCAGCTTTGGGTACTATGTATAGAATCGTATGTTCCTTTGTTTTATTACAACCACCTTGAATGAGCTTAACGAGTATAATAAGCGGCTTGGGATTTCCGATAAAAATATTTACTGAAACAGTAAATATTGTTTTGGGTGCAAACAGCTTGATATTTCTGAGGAATATTCCTGTACCATCGTATTGCTGTTCAGATAGAACAGAGATTCATTTGTTTCGAATCGTTCGAAATTCCACTTTGATATTTCTTCCTCGATATATCTTGTATGGTGGGACGAGGATACTGCAGCTGCCTCTTATCCCTTGCGGCAACCCCGTAAGCTTTTCCCCCAGTCTTCATTATTGAAAGGTCGCAATATAACCGCCCCCGCCCATGTCGCGTCCTTAATTAGGACATCTGTTGTGATATTACGCCGAGGTGTGCTGAAGAAAGTCGCCTCAATCGTGATATTGATTTTTAGACCAGGTGGACAGATCAAATGAAAGGTCTCATGAGGACATTTGGAATTTGTTTCGTTTTCTTCAGTTTTCTCACCAGTCACTGTCTTGATTATTAAAGAGGCTTGAAGTGTGTTCTTGAGGCTACTCATTGATTTTTTTCAGATAGATATACCAGACGAAGGAACTACACATATTAGACTTCTGGGACCTTGTTATCCTTTTCTTCGTTTTTCTCATGAGTAAAAGTTAAGTCAGAGGCTCTGTTGAACTGAGATCTAATGAATAGTCTTTGCTACTCGTTAATTTTTTAGACTATATAGAATCTCGAGAACTTTTAGAATCTTTTGTGATATAGTTACAAGTCAAAGCGCAAAGAAGGGTACGATTGCTCTCGCACGTGGTCACACCTGGACTCGAACCCGATACCTCTCGATTACGCATTGAGTGTGTCAGCCCTCTACCAGCGAGAATTGTGATTTTAGAATCTTGTTATCCTTTTCTTTGCGTTTCTCATAAGTAACAGACATAATTACTATTAAAGACTCTGTGTTACTGAAATCTAAACTGTTTGTTTTTTTTAGATCAGAGAGAAATATAAAAATTTGGGATCTTCTTTTCTATTTTGTCACTTTTCTCATGACTGATATCCATGATGACCACAAGCTTTATTGAAATGAGTTCTGCGACTTGTTTTTTATTTTTGTTCGAGGTAGATGGATCAAGTGAAACCTCACTTATATTGTATTTTGGTGCTTTGTCCTTGTGAATTGGAAAGTAATTCCAATTCTTCGTCACTTCTCAAAATTGACAGTTATGAATACCTATACCCATAGAGTGCGTCAGTTGAATTAAGATCTCTAGGTTGGAATCTTTAAACCTGATAGACAGATTTAAGGAAAGTCCCACCACGATTTTTGAGATATTGTGCCCGGAATTCAATTTTCTATGGTTGCTAGTCACTGACTACCAAGTATATAAACTATGTTACACACAGTTCTCAGGATTTGATGACCTTTGCTGATTTAAATTAAACTGACTATAAATTGGCTGATGTCTTTAAGTACTTTATAGAAAGAATCCCGTGATTAGCTTTCCTGCACGCCATTTGAGTTACTAGCTAGTGGTGGAATTTATAGTTTTTTATTCCGTATTTCTATTGTCATCGTGACATTCATGTCACATAAATTTGACAGACAAACAGCAGGACGATTGCTTGTTTTATCTATTGTTTCTTAAATACTCGTGTTCAGATACAGGAAAATCGTCAGTGAAACGTTGGAAAATTTAAGAGTGGAAAATTAGATGTAAATGGGATCCATTTCAAATGGATCCAATCAAACGTTTACAGATTTAAGGATGTTTAAATAGCACGTAAGAACATTTTCGACGTAATTGAAGGTTTTTGATGTATTATTAGCTTGGATTTAAATTAAGGGCGATTTTTGTTTTGAGATTTTTTCTTATTTTAATGCTACTTACAATGTATTACATTCTTAGGCGAAAATTGATGCTTAATGCTAGCTTATTTTTGACAAAATGATGGCGTTATTATATAATAAGGCCATCATTCGCCTCATATGACGGTCTTGGTGAGATAAAGTATTTTTTTCTTTTCGTTTCAACCAGCCTAAAGTTTAAAAAATAGTGTCTAGATTATTTTACCCAAAAGCTATTAATACATCCATCCTTATCCTCCTCGTATGAGTAAACGAGACAGCATCTCACAAGTCTAATTACGCCCCAAGATTCGTATATCACATGATAATTAACAGTACAACCCTTAAGCTCGCATAAATTATAAAACAGGACCTTATACATATTCAAATAAGGGTAGAATTCCTTTGAAATAGAAATAAATACAATTTTCAGCGTTTCTGTCCTTTACATGTTATCTACAATGTTTGTTTTGCGATTGCTGTCATCTTTAGCTCGAACGGTTTAGAGTCTATAAATCTTTGTTGTAGCAGTAAAGCAGCTAAGATCTTCTGGAAGGAATGAGGTGTGCTATCCAAATATTGACAGTAGACTTAGGAGGAATGTGTCCACTGGAGGTGTTGGTGTTTATTTGCTGAGCTATAGAAATAGCAATAAGATGGGAATGATACGTGCATAGGAAATAAAAGGGAATCTGTTGAAGTTTGCGTTGTATTAGAAGATCCTTATTATCTTTTTTATGTAACCGTGTTTTGTTTTGTTATGGTATGGACGATGACTAAATTGTAATAACAAGCCCGTCGGGTAGATTAATAAAAAATATTGGAGACGTATTTTTTCTTTTTTTACATAATAAAAAAATAAAGGCGATACATTTAGTCAAAATGTCACGAGCCCCCTCTCCTTAACTTTTATGTGATATATCTAAGTATTTTTTTTATTATTTTAAAAAAGCAAAAAATACGAGTCCAATATTTTTTTATTATCTAACTGACGGATTTATTACATTGTTGATTTTTTATACCCCGCCAATGATAGGCATGAGTCTATTGTGATAATTGAGTAGGTAGGCACTTTCTCCTCTTCACGACGTTTCTGAGATATTATTTATTCTTCCTGATGACTACGATTAACGGCCTTCTGATTGTGTATAATTTGGCAAAACGAAAAAGAGTGATTTCTTAAGATATTTTTTGGGCAGAATAATGAATAATCTATTAAATAAAAGTATTGATTTAAACTTACACGATCTTCACTCATTATCACAACACAACAAAACTGGACTTAATCGCGTATAAATATGACTTTTCGGACGTCGCGTTACGTCCATGGCCTCGAAGGAAACAGTTTCCTACAGTTTCATATTTATACACGACTAAGTCCCGTTTTGTTGTGTTGTGATTATCAATAAAAGTATTTATACGGATCCAGATTGTAAATTACCAGCCAGAATTATAAAAAAATGCTTCCTTTTTTACAATCCATGTACGATTAGATGTTTTTTTTTAACGAAACGTGAAAAAAAAAAAACAATGGCTGACAATTAAGAGAAAGTTAGGTTACCTTTATTACCTGATGCAGGGATAAGTAAAAAGTAGGTATGCTTATTTTAACTGCAAACCGGCAAACGTTAGCCAAGAAAATATCTGAGTAAAAAAGATACCAAGATAATTTAGAGTTCTGGAGCAAGATTTAGGTAAGAGTCAAGTATGGAACTCTTCCGGGCGGACTTACTGTTACCTAAAAATACCTTCTCTAACTGACCACCCATTTATTATTAAAACCTTGACCGCGATCAAAGTCTCGTAGGCGACCCTCCGAATAGGCCATTCAATTTACAAACATGCAGATTTTCTCGAGATATCCTTGAATCGGAGATATATTTACGAAATATTAAGCATTCACCACTTCATTTCCACTCCGTTGCGACTTCAAACATTATCATAAATTACTAAGAATCGTGGTGAATATCGGACGGACGTTTAGTCGGTGCGACTACGTGACGACAACGACGTTAGGTAGTTCAAGGCCGAAATGCGACCGCATGTATAATCGGCACCTGTAGCACAACCGTGATACGCGATTCTTTGTCCCGCGGCAAAGATTGTCCGTCCCTTTCCTTTCTATAAAATGTGAAAAAGACGGGTAATGCATGTCACAAGACAAGCCTAGACGCAAAGAGTTGCGCTAGACCGGCAGCATCGGTTTATAGCATCCACAGCGCCAAACCAAACAGTAAAATGGGACCCTATTACTAAAACTCCGATGTCAGTCTGTCCTTCTGCCTATCTGTTTGTCTGGCCGTCTGTCACCAGGCTGTATCTCATGAACCTTGATAGCTAGACGGTTGAAATTTTCACAGATGATGTATTTCTGTTGCCGCTATAACTACAAATACTAAAAAGAGTATAATTGTATGTATGTCTGTCTATATCAGTAACCAATATTATATAAACTTTTAAACAAAAAAATAAAACCGACTCCAAAAAAACTAAAAAGTAAAAAATAACGCCATAAGTCAGTTTCTTCAAATTACTTACAAGTAACCGTTTGTATACTCAATCTATACAGTTTATACAATTAATCTTATTTTGGCGTCGGTGCCATATAAAGAATGTGTAAAATATTGAAAACTGACGATTTTAGTAAGTTGTGACACGATGGCACCGACTCCAAAATAACATTAATTGTATATACTGTATAGATTGAGTATACAAACGGTTACTTGTAAGTAATTTGAAGAAACTGAATTATGGCGTTATTTTTTACTTTTTAGTTCTTTTTGGATTCGGTTTTATTTTTTTGTTTAAAAGTTTATTTATTTTACACTTTTTAGTTAATCTTTACTTAAAAGTGTATCTCGTGACGATTCGAACAAGCCCAAACACGGCTAGGATACATTATTTTATTACATAGATCTGGTGCCTACCTTCCGGCTCCATCATCAAATCAATTCGATGATACCATTCTCATCAGGAACATTTAAATTTGTGACTACGAAGTTACTTAGCTAAATTAATCAAGATATTTTGTCGCCACCCGTAAATCATTTATCATTGAGGAGTTCCGATGGCATTCTGTGGTCTTCTGCATCAGTTCCACTTCACCAATTTACATTTTCTGAATGCAAATGCTTATTATGTTTCTTATAATACCAAAATCGCTATATGTATGCCTACAATATTTGAGGAGTTCCTTCAATTCCTCATGGATCCCATCATCAGATCTTCACCAAAATTAAATGGTACCAACTAGAAAGTACCTTCTATAAAACAAAAAAAAATAATTTTGAAATCGGTCTAAGAGTCTGAGTAATCGGTGAACATCCATAAAAAAAAAAAAAACATTCCGTCGAATTGAGAACCTCCTCCTTTTTTTGGAAGTCGGATAAAATGATCGAGCACTGCGTACATTTAGCTTAGGAGTAAGGCTCCTCTAAAACTGGATTTTTTTACAGATACGGCTGTTTGTAGCGTATATTTTGTACGGAACCCTCGGTATTTTTTTAATATACGGGACTTATGCGCCGCATTGTATTCGTATCTCTCGTGTATGACTCGACTTCCACAATACAGGCTATGCCTAGTATGGGAGTCACTGTTTAACATTGATTGTTGTAACTTTCTTTGGTAGGTAAATAAATTATTCTTCATTCTTCATATATATGACGCTTTGGATACAGACTATTCAATGCTGACTGTACTTCTACCTAGTGCATGATAATTTTGAAACCTAATAATTATAACCTAATTATTGTGGTATCGCCCAACATTTTACAAAACTGGTACACAATGCGTTTGTTTCGCCACACGCTGTTGCCTTATACTGAATATAAAAAAATTATAATCTTTGTACTGAGATGACTCGGTGTAATTCAGGCATGGCAGCACCACACAATTAAACAACCAAGTTAAAACAATCATCAAATTAACATTCAATTGGCTCAGACTCGTTCTGTTTGCTTCATAAAATGGCTGCTTCTCAAAATGGCCTTCTTCCCACATTATCAGTTTCCTGTGATGTCAACTTCTCAAATTGTCTGTTTCTCAATTCGGTACGATCTTTTTTTGTATGTATATGTGCATCAAAAATAAACAAATAGGAACTGTGAACCGATGGTATTCTTAAAGCCGTGCCTTCGGATACGTCCTATTTTTTTAAATTTGGTTCTGTTCTAATGATGGGATACATGAAAAATCTAAGAAAATATTCAAATGTTATGTTTGCGTTCGGAGGAATTAGACATCATTATTTATAAGTGTGATACATATGACTTGAGCTAATGCGCTTAGCATTTAAAATTAAGAAAAACACAGAAGGCGCTACTAGCATTAACTAGATTGTGTTTGAAAATGTCAAGTCACGTACGTAAAGTTGCGATAGCTCAGTTGGTCACCGCAATTCTGCGTTAATGAAGAGGTCGCATTTTCAAATCTTTTTTTCCTTAACAATCAAACTCTGTGTTACGATATTAATTTGAAAGATCGTGTCGTCTAAATGTCCTTCATTTCCACAGTTTAAGCCCCATTCATTTTCAATGGTCCTTTAATTGTACATCAAAATGAATCTTAGATTTATTCCGATTCAGTAATTATTAGGCTCAAAGGGAATCAGGAATGGCTCGGTAATTCATCAGGGAATCTGTCCCGTCCTACGGATTCTTCACTGTTTAGGATAATATACATACATACATATCCATACTAATATTATAAATGCGAAAGTGTATCTGTCTGTCTATCTACCTGTCTGTCTGTCTGTCAGTCTGTTACCTCTTCACGCTTAAACCGCTGAACCGATTTGGATGAAATTTGGTATGGAGATAGTTTGAGTCCCGGGGAAGGACATAGGCTACTTTTTATCCCGGAAAAATGCCCTTATTCGCGATAAACGAATTTCAGGCGTACGAATTCACCGGCAGAAGCTAGTATATATATATATTTATATCCAGATGGTTAGAAGAATGTCTCAGTAGGTCTAAACTAGAAGGCCATCTTTGCTTCGTTTGGGGTGGACAAAAAGTCACAACCCTATTTTGTTCAGCGTAGTCGGATAAAATATATTCTATACCTAAACATCTGTGGATGCCTAGCTTCCAGCTACCAGAGTGCCAAAACTAGTTGAAATCTGTTCAGCCATTTAGGCGCGATAATAGCATATACACACAAACATAAAAAAAAAACTGCGATATATAAACACACAACTTTTAGGTAGGTACAAGCTTTTATTTCACTTGCAATATTCTGTATTTATGTTCCGTTCAAATCTTGGAAGTTAAATTTGACCCACTTCTCGGTTTTCGATTGAGGTAAAATTTGACATACTTATGTAAGTTCGGTGGCAATGCAATATTATGATACCATCGAGCTGATCTGATGATGGAGCTGGAATGTGGTCGTAGGAACTCTGTAACAAAATAACACAGGCTAAACGAGTTTGGGCTTTTTAGAATCGTCTCAATAAGTAGTTGACGGATGTTTGAAGAAAAGCACACTTGGCAATTAAATTTTGTCAGTGTAAATGATTCACAGAAACTTATTTCAGCCTCCGTCCACATTTGAAAAAATAATTTGTGTTTAAATGTCAAATTTATTTGTAAACTGAACATAAACGCACCGTTACTTTTCAAGTTTCCGAGTGGGTTTAAAAATCAATTTATTTTTGTATTTTTTATTATATACTCTAAGGGGAAAACGAGACGGATCGCCTGATGGTAAGCGATCACCATCGCCATAGACACCTGCAACACCAGAGGAGTCACAAGTGCGTTGCCGGCCTTTCAGGTGGGAGTACGCTCTTTTCTTGAAGGCTTGAAGGTCGCGTCGGTACGGAAATACTGCCAGCGCCAATTTATTCCACAGTACGTGCGAGGTAGGACATTTCTAGCAAAACGAACTGTTCTGGATTGCCAACCATCAGAGTGGATGGGAAGCTTGTCGCGTAGGACGATGGCGGAAAGTAGACTACCAACCGCTGGCAAAATTTTAAGCCTCCAGTCCACAAATAACTAAAAGCAACTACCTCTATTCGATACGCACTAAAGACGCGGCTATATTGTTAAGGTAATTTCGAGCCCGGTCCCGTTTTTGAGCACGCCATCTTATGAGACATTGTCACGTTAATAGCACTCTAACCTCAATCTTTATTAACAATATTCAGTAGTCGCATTACTTTATTTAAGTTATTTGCTGTAACAGAAGCGATAACTGCATGGGTCGCTACAAAAAACTTATTAAGGGCTTTTATGACGACCAGGTTAGCTTAGTGGGAGTAATGATGCCTGCGAAGCTGAAGGTCCTGGGTTCAAATGCCGGTAAGGGCAAATATTGGTTAGATGAGCATGAATATTAGATTAAATAATATAAATTTGCTTAATGTCAAAGTTATACGAATTTAAATCATGGTCGTCAACTCAAGAAAAAATATAATAAAATGAGAATATTAACAATGTCAAATATGCAAAAAATAAAAACAGTTATAATTAAATCTCATCTCCTAATAAGGATCGTCATTTAGTTTAAAAATAGAATAATAATCTACTATACTATTATAAAGTTGTAAAAATGAAATGTATGTACATTGAAGATATTTTCAAAAAAATGATTGTTACGGTCTATTTGGAGGTCACTAAAACGAAAAATATTTTTTTTGGATTTTAGGTATGTTTGTTTGTTCGTATGTGTCGTTGTGGCTTCATCACGCCAAATCGGCTAAACAGATTTGAACAATTTTTGGTACACGAGTAGCTGGGTATCTCCAGATAGTTATAGGATACTTTTTAATTGACTACGCTGAAGTTAAAAGAGGGGTTATGTCTTTTTCTCTCCGCGAAGTTGCGGGCACCTTCTAGTTACAGAATAGAAATCAATATTCTAGCCGGGATTCGAAACTGGGAACGCCAGCTTCGTATGCCGTTGCGCAAACAACAGAGCCAAACGTGTCATCACATATCAAATTAACTATTCTCTTTCACTGCCGCAGCTACGAACGTGGAGTAGTGAACACCACAGTCCTCAAGCTAGACCTTCACAGTAAAGACCCTACATTATTATACATTGAACCCATTCTGTTAATGGTGGCCACTAATGTCCGTCGACTTGTCTATGTATGTGTATGGCGTGTGATGTACCGTGATGTGATAATAGAGGTCTATCACCATTACCGGTACTATGTGATTATGTGTGAATCCGTGATGCGCGGGTCATGCCATACTCTACTAGTAAAATATCGAAACAGAATAGAAAATATAGGGGTCAATTGGCTTATTTTTGTACCTCGTTGCCATTTTTACATCTGCTGAGCTACTCTTTAAAACAATGATTTTAAATGTGGAAAGGCAACAAAAAAAATGATTTAAATTTTAATTTAGTGAATATTTTCGGATATAATCGACCCGAAAATTGCATAAATTGCACGCCCTCCTCTATCTTTTAAGAATGTCCACAAAATATGAAAAATTATATCCAACATGATCGGATATAGCGTTTATGAGTTATTGCCTAAAAACTGCGCTTCTCAGCGAAAGGACGTAAGTGCTGTGGAGATACGCTACTGCGCCTTTTTTCACATCGTAGTTTCTTCACGTGTAATGCATTTCTTTGTAGTAACGGCTATGGAGCCCTAAACTGAGCATGGTCCAACATGCTCTTGGCTGGTTTTTAAATATTTTATTGCCAGCAAAAAGCCTTTTGAACAAATAATGACATTGCAAACGGATTTTATAGCGTATTATCTAATAACCGTTTTAGCTCAGTGGGAGTAACGTTGCCTGGGAAGCTGAAGGGGTTCCAATCCCGGTACGGGCAAATATCTGTGTGATGAGCGTAATTATTTGTCTTAGACGTTTTGTATGTATTTACCTAAGTATATTTAGCTTTTAAATATATCGTTGTATAGTACTCATAACACAAGCCTTATTGAGCTTACCATGGAACTAGTTCAATTTGAGTAAAAATTATTCCATAATATTTTTTTTCCAGCGTTTGAGATCTGTACGACATGTAATCGTTAAAAAATATGTCTAAGTTTCAAGAAAACAGCCGCAGTCGAAAGCAGAACAACCCTCTTTCTTCCACATCGTTATCTCTGCATCTTGATATTTCTGGAACATTGTAAATTAAAACTTAAATAGTAGTAAAGAGAATCAACAACCGTGAAAATTTGTAGGCGCCCAAAGTGAACTCATTAGCCACACTCAAGACAAATATGCTGATGTGCGATTAACATAAGACGTATTACGTTTCGTTTACATAACTAGCGTAACTTATGGGGTAACACTTTTTTTGAATTCACTTTTTAGCTACCATTTTGGTGATGCTGGGGTTGCTTTCCCTTTGGGGTTGCCAAACATTTCAAATTTAGAAGTAATTTTCAATCGACAGTCATTTCGTTAATTTATTATCAAAGAAGTCAAAAACTTTTTTTAATGTTTTTATTGCTTGTTTCATCTGAATTGATTTATGTATATAAGTATATATTATATGAATGTGTATATATCTAAGTTTTTATCTTTATACATTGTGTCTGTAATTTAGTTGGACCGTCCACAATTTATCTGCTTTCCCTCAAGGTTGACTGGTAGAAAATGCCCTATGGCATTAAGTCCGCCTTTTGTACGATACATTTTTCTATTGTGCAATAAAGATTCAATAAATAAATAAATGGCAATTAATTTGAAAAATGTGGCCGAATTATACGAACCTCTAAATGACGTCATTAGCAAAATTGTGACATACATAGCGCATAAGTAGAAAAGCAGTTTAATTTCTATAGTAAATTCGTCTTAGTAATACTTTTGTATAATTTTCGAGCGTAGTCGGCTAAAACGTATCCTATAACCATCTGTGGATGCTCCGTGTACCAAAAATAGTTGAAATCCGTTTAAAGGTCTTAGCGTGATGAAGCCACAACGACACATACAAACATAAAAAAAAATAAAAAAGTCAAATAAAAACTCACGGCAAGCCGGGGTAGATTTCACTCACTGTTTTCTGTAGCAATAGAGAACGATGCTCAATCGCCCTGATTTGGGCAAGCCGGTGCGAATTGACTTGTATAGACGCCACGCCATGCTGCTACTCATTGACTTTATTTCTTCAAAGGCCATTTTTTATAACTTTACTAGAGGATGCCCGCAACTTTGTTCGTGTAGGAAGAAATAACCTAATTTTTTGCTTCAGCGTGGTCGGGTAAAAATTATCCTATACACGTCTGTGGGTACCCCAGCTACCCGTGTACCAAAAATATTTGAAATCTGTTAAGCCGATTTGGCGTGATGAAGCCACAACACATACATACACACCTACATACAAACATACAAAAAAAACATTTTTCGATTCAGTGACCTCCAATAATAGTCCGTCAAACATTTGTTTTTAATATTTTCCATGTACAGACATATCATTTTTACAAGTTATATTTGAAAATTCGATAGAAAACATCATAAATTCAGGACCATTTTCGTGCTTACATTATCCTACAAATATTACATTTATTCTTAACTACAAACAAGTACACTAGCTAAATAAACAGGATCACTATCAACTAAGCTAAGCGTGTCGTCACGTAAGAGCTCCACTCACGCCTCATGTCGTGACGTCACATACCACTAACCCGATGATAATGTATGCGTATTCCGACCCGAATGCGTTTTGTAGATCCTATCTATAGTTGAAGGTGAAAAAACCCTTTTGATGTTACCTGTCACGCCGGTCAAAACCTACAGGTTGTCTGGAAGCGATCGCTTTCGGCGATAACGCTGCGTGTTGTTGGGCGATAAATTTAAATTTACAATTAGAGTTTTTCTACGTGCAATTATGAACATTGTACGAACAGTTGAAGTTGCACGCGATTTACGTCTATTTTTATGTGTGGCATACAAGCAAGCGCTCTAATAAGTAGATACAGCAGCTTATAGGCAATTACGACCGGAGATAAGTATGTCACACGCAACACACTTAAATAATAATGAAAAAAATAACTTTGTTCTGTAAGTAGGCCATAAGAGAACTTTTACAAGTCTGAGTCTAGCGGCATTTCTCAAGAGGCCTGTCTTTCCTAAATCATTCTTAACTACTACAATATTAGTGCTTAGCCTTCTCCTATATCTTAAATATATCTTTTCATGTATACCCTTTATGCGTTAGTTCTACAAGATAACGCAATTTTTACAGTTAACAATAAAATTCTAGTAGAAGTAAAAAGAAACAAAAATATGGGGTTGTAAACGAGTTATGTGCGTTTGAAATGTTTGAAGTTACATACATAAATAGAATTGTAAAATTTGAATATCTGTATATCAAAGATATTTAAGAGAAACAAGTGCAATGAAATGGGCTATTTAAAGTTAGTCATTGAATAAAACAATATATTTTTTTGAATTTTTTACATGTACGTGTCTGTTCGGCATCATTACGTCTAAATTATTGAACAGATTTCAAAAAAATTTGTTATACGGATACCTGAGCAGTTAGTCATAGGATAATTTTAATCCGACTACGCTGAAGCAAAAGAGAGGATCGTGGCTTTTTAATCCCCTGCGAAGGAAGTTTGCACCTTCAAGTAACTACCTATGCCGATTGAAGTCACGGAATCCACCGGCATTACAAGCAAACCAACCACATTCCAACTGGAACACAAACGAGGCCTGGTCTAAAGAATGGTCCGCCAGATGTATTCCCCCCGATTTTTTTCGATCTAAACCCGCGCTCTCGTCCACCTGGCTTTAACGAAAAACGCCCGGTCTGGTGCATGCTCAACCGCCTGAGAACGGGAGTTGGTCACTGCAACCAACTACGAAAAAAATGGGGCTGGGCTGTAGACGAATGCTGCGAATGTGGATGCCCAGAACAAACTATGCGCCATATTGCCATGCCCACTAAAAAAAAACACAGGCCAAGTGGAAGATCTCAAAGACTTAACAAGCGAAGCTATTGACTACCTCACAAATTGTAAATTTAGATTATAAACACGCAGTGTAAATTAACGCCATACGATAAATAAATAATACTACTGCAGCGTTACTTTGCGGTATTTCATATTAGATTATACTTAGTTCCTTTTTTGTTCCGCGAAATATTGTCTTGGTTAGATGTGACAATAAATTGTGCTCACATGCGCATATTTTCATGCAGTTTCCACAAAGAAATACGCATGCAAATACAACAAACCACCATCAGACGGTATAATCCTCGACACGTATTTCGCCTCTCTACGAGGCATCATCAGGAGATGCAGGAGACGTTGACGGTCCAGGGGTCACCCGAGAAGTCACTTCTCGGGTCCTCGAGGTCGAAAACTTACGATATTCCTTCTAGTTTATCCCCAAACAACCTGTTAACATTCCATTAAATTCGGAATACTTTTCCTACTTAGTTCTATTTTCCTACTTAGTTCAGTTAGTTACATGTACTTTACTTTAGGTTAATGTTTTTTTTCAATTATCTTAACATTAAATCCATTTAGTATTTAAGACAATTCAATATTTTTAAAGCAAACTCCCGCTGGGGGTGAAACCGACCCTCCGGAACAATTATTTTGGCCCTTCATTTAAATTAAATACTTGACAAGCTCCTGTTTATCGAGGCGAATACCGATTCTTACTCAAAATAAAAGCGTCCGAAGCGACCTCTCCCAGATACCTTTAAGGCTCTTTTTCTGTTATGCAGCTAATGGATGCCTTTTGTGAAACGGCAGCAAAATGTCGCAAGATGATGGTTATTTGATGGTTGTTAGAATGTTTTGGGTTTGCGTGGCGCAGCGCATTTCGAGTTATAAGCATTGAATGTTGCTGACAATTGAAAAGGTATTCGAAAATTCGTTGCTTCAGACAGCCAAAGGCTTGTTCTTAAAGCACCTCAAAATACAAATGGCGTTCGTTTATGGTTATGAGAATAAAATTAACTTACTTGCTATGTACTTTTTGTGTTACAAATATCATGATAATAATCACAATTTATGCAATTTATTAGTCGATCACTCCACTAGCGTTATTATTATAAACAAAGATACCTGTACAGGTATCTGCTCGGGGTGAAAGTAACTTCATAGTTCTGCACTAGGCGGCGCTAATGGCTAAAGAGTCGGATGCACCATACAGAGATCCATAAGCAAGAAAAGAACAGATGACAAAATTCGTCGACTACTGGTATGGACGATTAGCTCAGATGGTAGAGCGTGCTGCCCCGGTCTGGCTCAAGGCACTGGTTCAAGTCCAGTATCGTCGGTATTTTTTTTACTTGCTATGACTTAAATTATGTTTTATTTAGAACTAGAAGGTGCAAACTTAATTCGCGGACGAGGAAAAGACATAACCCCCTTTTTTACGTCAGCGTAGTCGAGTAAAAAGTATGCTATAACCATCTGTATATGCTTAGTTACGCATCGTATAAGTCGTTTGGCGTAATGAAGCCGGAAAATCAAACATACAAAAAATCCAAAAAAGATGTGTGACCTTTAAATAGTCTGTTTCACATGTAATTCTGAAAATATCTTCAATGTACAGATATTTCATAATAACCAGTTTATAGTATAGATATATATGGTAATGAATGATGACTTCAATGAACATAATATTGGTAAATAATAAAAATGATACTCAACTCACAGCCGCTGATAAGCAAGGTGTTGATGATTGTTTTTTTTTTATACGATGATTGACGGGCATTTGATCGAAACGTTTTGTACTGAAAGAGTTCAAAGAGAAAGCACGTTCATCTATCTAAATAAAACGTAGAATAAAATACAACTTAAACAAACCCAATTTAAAGCGATTTCGTCTGAAAAGCTGCTTTAACCCTGATTCTTAGTGTTTAATATTTAATCAAATTTCCTGAATGTAAAGTAATTTACTGCTTTCATCAAGTCCCAATTTAAAAAATGTGCCCTATTTCAAATCCTTTTACAAAACTGACGGACCGTCAGAAAAACACCATATTTTACAGAAGAAATTAATGCAAAAAATCCAGCGAATTTTATTTGCCAAAGTGTATTTTCCCCCGAAATGTGATTTGATTACGTCAATTGGCAAAAGCACCCTTTAATGCAGGAGTCACGTCCCCCAAGACTCAAGGAAAACGATAAAATACTGTTCTTTGAGATATTCGCTGGAATTAGCACGAGGCCTTAATGGTGATAGATTTTAAATTATATTCGTTTTTGAAGGAATCTGCAGAATAAACGAGACTGGAGACTGTTATAATTTATACGTATTTCACACGGCTTTATGGCGACAGACGTGGTTTGATAATCTGCATTAAGAGTCCCAGGCAAGCTCGGCCGAATTTCATCTTCGCATACAAACAGAGTTTCGTTCTCATTTTAAAACTACGTGTTGGATTGTAACGAAACTTTGCATAACAATGACATGTATATCTAGGCTTGTAATTGGTTTTTATGGCTCCAGTTTATAAAACAAACGAAATACAGCAAAAACAAGTTGTGTATGAAAAACTTAAATTTGCTGTATTTTTCTTATGATGGTATCTGAAGCTACATAAATTAATACAGGCCTGCATATACCAAAGTTTCAGAGCAAACTAGCTAGTTGTTTTAAAATGAGAGCGTAACTACGTTTGTATGGAGAACCGACTTAAAAGTTGCGTGTGTTAAATGTATCTAAGCAATAAGCAAAGGGTTTTAGCACTTGCGACTATGCTTCTTTTGTGCAGATCGTACATGGTGTGCGGGTCGTAGTCTTTCCCGAGGACTGCCCTCTCAGCGATGTGCTTCCATTTCTGCCGGTTAGATACTGATGGCGCGGGGACGAAGGACCACCCGAAACTCGGGATAGGGACAAAGGTCCCTATGGCTCCTGACGAAAATGAATATGTAGAATGAGGCACGCCTTACCTTCTGCCAAGACTTCGAAGATTGGGCGGCCGTCTTTTATATGTTAATTAAATTTTAATTGCGGTTTTTTTCTCCCTATCTCTCTCTCTCTACCATATGTCAGTTGAGACAGATACTTATTTTCTTTTCAAACCTATTGTTTTTATTTTGGCAGGCGTGCGAGATATAATGTATATGAAAAGGAGGTTTTATGAATGAGGGTGCGAGCGAGATGAATGAATGGACGGCGATAACAGATACTTTGCGAGTACACTGGACCATGGTGGACTCAATAGCGGCAATAATAATAATAATAAACAACTTCGTCAGCGGAGGAGCAAAAATCATAAACCTCTTTTTTACTTCAGCGTTCAGCTACCCGTGTATCAAAATTAGTTGAAATTTGTATAGCCATTTTGACGTGATGAAGCCACAACGACACATACGAACATACAAACATACAAAAACAATATATTTTTTGCTTCATGACCTCCAAATATTCCGTTACAATAGTTTTGCACAACAAACGGGGTTTAATCGCGTATAAATATGATTTATTTAATTACCTTTCGTTGGTAGATATTCGACGTTTCGGACGTCGCGTTACGTCCATGGTCTCGAAGGAAGGAGGCGATTTAGCCCCGATTGTTGCGTTGTGATAATATGATCCACAGTTTGTTAGTGTTTGCTTATAACTATGTTAGTATATATATTTTTTCAAACATGCAATGAAATGTCGTCATTACGTGCGTTAAAACAGGCTTCAAAGTATCCCGTTTCGGGCGGAACAACCTAAGAGAACTGTACAGGAATTTCATATAAAATTGAAGGCCTAGGCCGGGAAGTAATGCACAGGCTAAACAGCTGAATTATATTTTTTATTTTTTTTCTAGTGGCCGAATGGTAATCGGACTAAAAATATCCGCTTTAATGCCTATTACACACGAACTGACATTAAGAACACAAATCTGTATGGTTCATATGTTGATGAATAAATTTAAAATATTGTTTATGCGTAAGTCACCAGAGACCATAGACAATATTTTAAATCCTCTGCATTTATTTTATTTATTATAGAAATCAAAATTCTTATTATCATCTTGTGTATAACGGCCCTAATAGGGTCTAACCAAATACTACACACGCGAAATACGACCAACTTCCGTAAAAAAAAAAACATTATGGAGGGATTGGAGGGAAAATTAAAAAAAAACTTTTGTCGTGTAATTTTTTGAGTGGTGTATTTTTTTTATTTCATTGCATAAGTTTGAGAAAAGCACTATACATGCCTCTGGCCGTGAAAAGTGTTTGCCGGCTTCGTATCACTACCCGACCTACTCACCCGGCAAGCCCTTTTTTCCCGGCGTCCGCAGTAATGTACTATTAGTTCAAGACATGGTATTATTATCTAAGTGTTGCATTACAGTGCACTCACTTTTTACGGCTACTGTCATCAGAAGGCTGTTAGTGCTGCCACGTATTGTTGTCAACAATGACGCCATATTTTTATCTAAAACAGCACTAAAACTGTCAACTGTCTGCTTCGGCAAACCTGGTTGACGCGCTGCTGAACTGTGGCAGCCCTAACAGCGCTCTGAGATGCCCTATGTTGCAACTATCCACCTTGAGTGAATAGGGTAGGCTAGTGATTAGGTATCAGAGATCGGATATTTACCTTAGTGATCTCCTAGATTGGACAAACGAGGACAACAAAAGAACCAAGGTCGTCAGCACAGCTCAAAGAGTCGCTAAACTTAAGTGACTGTGGGCGCTAAATGGACATTAGACATGACCTTTGTCTTCTTCATGTGCATCTTAAGGCCCACCCGTTACTCTAGATACTTTGTCGAGATCATGCATCATACCGAGATCCTCCAGCGTCTCAACCAAGATCACAATATCGTTTGCGAACCGAAGGTGCGTGATGTACTCGCCATTAATACTGATGCCGAATCCTTGCCATTCCAAGAGCTTGACGCTCGCTGGACTCCTCTATTCGGCCCATGTGGAAGTCAATTGAGGAGGCCTGTGTCTGGCAGTGGACGGCCTATGGCTGAAATGATGATGATCTGATTGTTATATAAATACATACTGTGTTACTTTAATCGACGGAGCCATCAGTCCCAAACAATCTTACTAAATATAGTTTTAAGAAATCATTAGGTACACACATTGTACTATATTCATTCATCATGAGCCCATGTATGTCCCACGCCAATGAATGAGACGAAATAGGCTGTAGTCTCCACGCTGGTGCAGTGCGGATTAGAGACTTTATATACACCCTAAATCTATTATAAAATTGTAAAAATTAAATATCCGTACATTGCAGATATTTTCATAAAAAATATTTTAACTGACTTTTTGGATGTTTGTATGTGTCGTTGCGGCTTCATCACGCGAAATCGGCTAAACGTATTTCAACTTTTTTTGACAAACGAGTGTCATCCACAGATGGTGATAGGAAACTTTTTACCCAACTACTGAGACAAGAAAGGGAGGTTATGACTTTTTCTCCTCCACGAAAGCAGTTGCGGGCATCATCTAGCATTTACTTAATAAAATAAAAAAGTCCCAACGATCAAGTAGCAGGCAAGTTTTTCGACACTCCATTAAAAAGCTGATTCGATCTATCACTCAAGTACCCCATTTTCCACACATCCATTCCGACTTAACCCTAAAATGCTCGCGTGAGCAGGTTACATTAAAATTCGTAACGCCGACTCAACAACGACTCCTAATTCCAAATCGTAATGCATTCGGCATGCCGCGGCTAGCAATTGTTATTATGTGTTCTTTAATACTTTAATTGATAGCTGAGCTAATAATATTAGATTAGAACCTCTAATTTTGATATCCATAGGCCACCTTCGATGAAAATATATACTCATACTCATTTATTTCATGTTAAAATAACAGTATAATTTGCCTTAGTCAAAATTATAAGTATTTGGAACATGATCGTCATCTAAAACAATAAAATTTAAAAGAAATAAATTAATAAAACGATTTAAAATAATATCATCATTATAAATTGTAAATAATAAAAACAGTCAAAGATATCATCTATCACCCGTAAGGAGCGTCATATTATATCGGGATATTGTTAGCTGTAGAATTTATACAATATTGATACAAAGATTTAAGTAGAAAAGGAAATTTAATTGCGATCCACTGCAGTCTAAGCCGGAATCGAACCAGCGTCTCTGTTATACCGGATCAGCATCCTGTCTATTAGACCATCAGACCGCTTAACCGTCTAAGAGATAGGACGCTGTTCCGGTATACCTAACAGAGACGCTGGTTCGATTCCGGCTTAGATTGCAGTGGATCGCAATTAAGTGTTTCTTTTCTACTTAGATCTTTGTATCAATATTGTATAAAAAATATGTGATGTTTTACATTAAAAATTATAAAAACAAACATTGTACAAGTCATGTTTAGTAATAGGGATGTTGCCTGATATCGAAAACATGTCAAAAATATATAAGATCCTGTGATAAAACAAGCAAAAATGTAACTACGTAAAAATTTCGCACATTTCCCGATCTCGAGCTGGAACTGTACTCCGTCCATCTACCAGCAGACACCAGATGAGCGCGGTCATGAAACGAAAACCCAAATAAGATTTACCATAAATATTATACAATAATGTTAATTAATTCGATGTGGTTTCTATGCGATAGCCTAGTTTTGTTAGTTTTCCTTATTTTGCATGACGCATTTACAATATAAATTCAAATACATATATTTTACTATGGTCATGTTTGCTGTATGCCGAGTCAGCTGTGGGCCAAGATTGCCACAGAGTGGTGACCCGATAGCTCTAACCACTCACTTGCTTTCGGTAACTGTATTTATCTGTCACTTGTCTTATTTCAAGTATATTTTTTCTTGTACTTTTAAGTTTGCAAACAAGCGTACGGCCTGTCTGATATTAAGCAGTCACCGCAGCCTATGAGCGCATGCAACGCCAGGGGCATTACCCTTTAAGAACCTATTCACTCCCCTCTTGAAGAACTCCATACTGTAACCTCCCGGGAAAACCGCGGCAGGGAGGTCATTTCACATTCGGAGTGTGCGCGGTAGATTCCTTTGATACCGCACGTTGCGCGACCATTTTGGGTCCAAGGTGTGAGGATGAATATCCTGCCGATGGCAAGCGGTGCGATGGTAGAAGGATACATAGAGTTCAATCTAAATCTGAAGCAAGTGAGTGGACGGCGGTAGACCTCATTGGCGATGGCGGGATGAACTAGAATCCTTTCTTAAAGCATGGCCAGAAACTGCCCAGGACAGAGGACATTGGAAGAAGAAGGGGGAGGCCTTTGCCGAGCCGTGGGACATAACGGGCGCAGAATAATAATAATAATAATAATTTTACTAGAAGGGAACCTGCAACTTCGTTCGCGAAGAAACAAACATCATAACCCCTCTTATTTTCTTCAGTGGCGTAAGGTCAAAAGTATACTATAACAATAGTACAAATCTGCTTAGACATTTTGGCGTGACGAAGTCACAAAGATAAATAGTACAGTTAATAAATATTACAGGACAATTATACACAAATCGAACTAGTCCCATATGGTAAGCTCAATAAGGCTTGTGTTATGGGTACTAGACGAGGATATAATAAGGCCGCCCCCGTAGATCTCCGATACTCCCGATGAGGTATCAACTATACTAACTAGGTAAAAAAATACAAACCGTTAAAATGCTCAAAATGTTTTAACAATAAAACAAAAAATGTGTGAACGCTCTGACACCGCTAAATAAACGGTTGCTTCGCTTGAACTGAAAATTGACGCATAAATTGATCGACTGACACAAAAACTGTACAGTTAAATGGGTCAATTATCAATTAAAATAGGCAATTAAAATTTCTAGACAACGTCACAGCGGCGGCAGGGTTAATTTATTACGGCCTGTCGTGTTCCTGTACTCGACACGTTACGCCGTTTTTGGAGTTCCTTACTTTTAAGAATTTATTTATCCTCGTATGTCCCTGCGTACTTGTATTAGTATAAATTAATGAGATAGAGATAGGCATTTTCATTTAAAATTCTATGGTTAGACGAAACTTGAACTATATTTACATGGCGTTTAGCCTGTCAGTTTTGTAACAAAATATATGCCATTTGACATTAATCGTCAATTTTGTGACAATTACTTACCTCTAAAAGAGTAAGTCATTACCCCTCTCTGGGCATTGTCATTTCCATGTGTATCATTAACTAGACTAGAGGTAAGTAATTGTCACAAAACTGACGATGAATGTCAAATAGCATATATTTTGTTATAAAACTGACAGGCTAGAAGCCATTTAAATATAGTTCAAGTTTCGTCTAACCGTACAATTTTAAATGAAAATATCTATCTTTCTACTCTAATTAATAACCCTTTATTTCGCAAAATAAAAAACAATCGACAATTCAATACTAGGTGCCGATATATAAAAATACAAAAAAAAACTTACACGATGTATATCCGAATATACAGTATGAAAGAGTTTTAGTATGTTATGTGAATTAATGTATGACATGTGTAATTACAATATATTTACTCTGTTTATTAAAAACCCCTTTCCTTAAGGCGAACTCACGCTTGCCAGTATTTTTAAAGACCGTCGGCGTAGTTGATTGATGTTCCTACAATAGCTAATTAAATAGTTTGAATATTGTATTATTTTGTGCTTATTTAATAACGAAAGGGTTTTGTATTTTATTGAAATACTTAGTTCATTAATAATTCTGTGTGATTCATTCATTAAAATAAACAGGCGCGTTTAAGACATTTCTTAATGACATTGATTTAAACTAAACATTTTCACTCATTATCACTACACAACAAAACGGGGCTTAATCGCGTATAAATATGATTTATTTAATTATCTTTCGTTGGTAATTGTTCGACGTTTCGTATGTTGCGTTACGTCCATGGTCTCGAAGGAACTACCAACGAAAGGTAATTTAATAAATCATTACGCTAGGTCACCTGCAAATAATGAGAGACGATCGAGCAGTTAGATTTCCTGTTGGGCTATCATTAGTGCAGCATAGCAGCATCACCCGTCACTCTAGCATTGGACTGAATAGAAAGAGATAGAAAACTTATCGCTTGGGACACATTTTTTCATATACGTATACTATGTACAGTCACAAGCATTAATATCTGCCTCAACAAAGTACGCATTAATATCTGACACGACTCTATTATTTCTCTAAGGCCGTTAGTAAGTGTCCGATATTTTCGGCCCCTTTGTTATGGCACATATTGATGCTGGTGACAATAGGTATCTATTGTGTTTGAAAGTACAAATGATTCAAAGAAAAACTCAAAAAGTCAATATTTTGAGAAAAAAACCAGCCAATATGCACTACAGATGACAAAAATACGATATGACAAAGTGCACTATCAGAAGAGCGTATCCTCATGGCACTTACGTCCTTTTACTGAGAAGCGTACGCTTTGGCAATAACTCAAAAACGATATACCCGATCATGTTCAAAACACTTTTCGTTGAAATTATTTATTAAGTTTTATGTTAATGATTTTCAAACACAATAGAGACCTATTGGGTACAGATACCCAATAGGTAGGTATCTATTGTGTTTGAAAGTACATAGAAACGATTTAAAGAAGAACTAAATAAGTCAATATTCTGAGGAAAAAAATTACACTCTCTTGGAAAACACTTTTTTATTCATTAAAATAAAAAAAAATTACGGATTATATCGCGTATATTATCTCATTTTAGTTCCCGACGTTTCGAAAGCTTTTCAGCTTTCCATGGTCACGGGTGGACTGAGAAAAGATGTATTTTCCTCTGTCAAAGTTACAATTTGTGCAAACTACCCATTTTTGAAAAAACAAATAAAGGTGCACATACATGCCCGATGGGCCTAAGCTGTAAAGACACATGTGCCAGAAGGGCTTAATTATTAACCGACTTCCAAAAAAAGGAGGAGGTTCTCAATTCGACGGAATGTTTTTTTTTTTTTTATTATTTACCAAGCAGCATTTCACAAAAGAGGCGTACTGAGGAGAAAAGAAACGCTGCAAATAAAAACTCCCAGGCTACCTCATTACTAATTATAATCAATGAGTAATAATCGCGGAAACAGAAGAAAATATTAGAAGCTTTTATTGTCAACTCCATTTTTCTCCATTTACATCCGTCGCAATTCATTGAGCCAATTCTAAAGAACCCAAACTCGGTAGGATTGCGTTCTTTTATTACAGAGTTCCTATGCCCACCATCATCAGATCAGGTCTCCTTCGGAATCCTTTATGTCGATTCTCCTAATGTATCGTTTGTCATAACGCATTTTTTCAGAAACCGTAAAATTTTCAGGATTGTTATTGGTTAGGTTAAGTTTGTTTTATAACAATCCTGAAAAGTTTACAGTTTTGTAAAAAAATGCGTTATGACAAACGGATACATTAGGACACATTTGTCCTAATGTATCCGTTTGTCATAACTCTAGGGATTCCGATATAGATCCATGAGATCCGCTTGATCATAATATTGGATTATCATATCACCGAACTTTCATCAGTATGCCAAATTTTAACTATTTCCCAATCCGGGAAGTAGGTTAAATTTAACTTGCAAAATTTGACCCAAACTTGACCAAAACTAATAGGGCTAGTTTATTAAAAGCTTTAAAAAAATTGATGGTGTTTTACTTTTTTTTTGTAAGCGACCATCGTCGCTCATAGACACCTGCAACACCAGAGGAGTCTCAAGTGCGTGGCCAGCTTTTCAGGTAGAAGTACTCTTTTATAGTGAAGGCTTGAAGGTCACATCGGTCCGAAAATACTGCAGGCGACAACTTATTCCACAGTTCAGTCGTGCGAGGCTGGAAATTTCTAACAGAACGCACAGTTTTGGACTACCAACCATCTGAGTGAGGATGGCAATATTATCGCGTAGGACGATGGCAGAAAGGTGACGCAGGGATCAATGATGCAACCTTCAAGCCTTCAAGGAAAGAGCGTACTCCCATCGGAAAGGCCGGCAACGCACTTGTGACTCCTCCGGTGATGCAAGTGTCTATGGGCGACGGTGATCGCTTACCAGCAGGCGACCCGTATGCTCGTTTGCCTCGTATGACAAAAAAAGACAATAAAAACAATTCCCCGAGCACTCCCCGTTATACAAACGATAGAAAATGCAGAGCGAAGCTACATCCCTACATAGTGCCAAGCCGAAGGTTTTTACGTGTTAATGTTGGACTATACTATTTAGTCTATCAATTTTTACCGTCTCTAGCTATAATAACTGTTTTAGTATTTCGTATGTAAATGTGTCCGTATACGTTGTACCACTAATCACCGAGTGGAGGTATTTAGTTATTATTTAGCCGTAATTACCGAATGAACAACTGGTGGGTGTGGATGCCTCATTTACATTCGCATTAGGGATATGTATTTTTATCGGTAACCGTTTAAAATGTTTTTTTGGTAACTCAATGTTACTTTGCTTTGATTTAAAAATATCATTAATATTAGTTTATAGTAATTTTATAAATTTATTTTACGTAGTTTCTTTTGTCATCCGTTGAACGCGTAAACATTTTATTTGTTTATCTTGTATTAGTAATTTTCGTTATTTTGGATGTAACGTCCATTAGTCTCGAAATGAATCAAGATTAATCATTATACCCGGCCTGTTTTTTTATGACACTGTAGGAATTCGCAAAAGATCGATTTTTGTGATAAAACTAAAATCCGTCCGTTACCCTAATATCATCTTTGTTTTTTTTTTTGTAAGTGATAAAAATATATCAATTTTAATATTATAATGGACTAGTAGAAGGTGCCCGCTACTTTGTTCTCCAAGGAAAAAAGCCATAACCCCTTTTCTTTCTTCAGCGTGGATAGGTAGTGTCGTCACAAACCCCACTCCTGAACTATAATGCGATTTATCTGAGTATTTTTGAATGAATATGTGTCCCATATTTTTTGTTATCAAATTGACAGACTAATTAGAAATTCGACTTTTATACCCCGTTATTATGCCTATTGTATTTTATCTGAACGATAAATAATTGAACACAAAATTAAGTCATAGTTTCGTAGTTAAAATCCACAATTTCGAAATCGTAAGATAACATAGACTTGTAAATGATATTCATATATGTATATTAACCATATAATGGTATAATTAGCACCACGTAACAGAGTGTTCGCAAATAACAGCTGTATTCGGATAAAAATTGCATTTTCGCGTGCCGAGTAGTTACCATTAATTCTGGTGGTTACCAATTTAAAGACTGCGTCAATAAAATTGATTATAGCTGGTGCTTCTATGCGTTGGGAATATAGCCAAAATTCACGGCATGTTTTTGTTTAAAGATAATTATTATCGTCTAGCTGTGAATAAACTACTGGCCTCTGTACTAAATAGCATCAATATCTGCCATAGCAAAGCGGGCAAAAATATCTGACACGTCCTGTAGGCTCTAGAAATAGAGTCGTGTCAGATATTGATGCGCGATTTGCTGTGGCAGATATTGACGACACGTTTGGCTTAGTGGGTTGTACAACGGCCTACGAAGCTAGCGGTCCTGGGTCCGAATCCCGGACAGGGCAAGTGTTTGTGTGATGAGCACGGATGTTCCTGGGTCTTGGATGTTTTCTATGTATTTAAGTGTTATAATTTGTAGCCCGGCTAGTCGTCGGGAATAAAAGATAGGACGTGGTAATTTAAACATATAATAAAAATAGACTATATACAAATAAAAAACTTAAACTAAGCGGGATTCAGTCAGTACGCGGCACTAAATGGAAATCACTGGCCTTATCTGAGCAGGAAGGTAGGACGGTTGTGGAGATTCAGTTCCCTTTCCAATTATCCATTTCCAGCTTTCCAGGAAGGCATTGGATGGAACCGTCGGCCGAGGTGTGACTGTAGACTGCAGATAGGTTTCCAGTGAAAAACTTCAGCGAAGAAGAAAGGGCTGCAAAAATGCTCCACTTAATGGGTGGTTTCAATCAACCCAAGCCTTATTTCTTCATGGTTAAGACCAGTGAAAACGAAATAAGACTTGGATTGAGTTGAACAGAACAGTACACGAAAATGAAGAAAAATAACTATATACAAAATGTACCTGCTAAGTGGCAGCCCTTGTAGATATTTAATCTAACACAATATTGCGAAATACTGTAAAATTTTTACAGTTTTAGAGTTTTGTAACAGAACATTATTTAGTAATATATTTTAAATCTCAGTCCTTTCATAATTTGCGCAGCACAAGTTCAAGTCAAACGAGTCGGGACCCGTCTCCCACAAACAAAAGACAATCGTGGAACTCAAATTTTCCCGATACAATTTATTTACCGGCCAGTATTGTGCCCAGGAGGTTTGCCGCGTTACAAATTTATATATACATTAAGTATACCGTCACCTAGTACCCATAGTACAAGCTTTGCTTAGTTTGGGACTGTCGATTTGTGTAAGATTGTCCCTGATTTTATTTTTTATTTTTTTTAATTTATTATTAACACAAAATAAACACAGCGTTTTTATATAAAAAAAAATCGCCAATCTGCAAGGTAGTTTGCTGGCGAATATATACACTCGGTTTTTGTTATTTTATCAACTGCGTAACACTTATCCAACATTTACCTACCCACAGTTGCCGGCAACCATCTTGAGCAAAACCTTGACTGCGCAGTAACTGATTTACGTACATGTACATGCGCAGATCCGCCATTTTTAAGGGTTCCGTACCAAAAAGGTAAAAAAGGAACCCTTTATTGTTCAATTTATGTATAGTTTCGTCATGCCCGGATGGACAGATATGAGGAAACTACAAGGATTTCGTTTTTTCCATTTCGGCTACGATCCGTCTGTCCGTCCGTATGTCAAGAGCATTAAACTATTTTTTTTATTTTTCAACAAATATCAATGTGTAGCACATATTTCCGTAAATATTTAAAAAAATGGAGGCTTGTAATAAATGTGCTTTATTTAGTGCTTATTTTTGGAAATAATCGCTCCAAATACAACATAAATTTTTCCCCTCTCTATTTTCTAAACCTTATGTTCAAAACCCTGGAAAAAAATTACAGAAATAGAAGCTTAATTAATACTTTCAACGAAAAGTATTTTTAATATGATCGGATATACCGTTTTTGGGTTATTGCCGAGAAACTGCGCTTCTCAGCAATAGGACGTAAGTGCATTGGAGATACGCACTTTTGCTAGTAGTTTATTTTGGTTACATGTACAGTGTTCCACTAGAAATATATATTTTTGTTTTTTAGCTATCAAATTAAGTAGCGGCCTATACAAGGCTCTATACTAAAAATTTCATCAATGTACATTAACATCTTGTAGTTTTTGAGTAAAATGCCTGTGACATACGGACGGATGGACGGACATGACGAAACTGTACGGGTTCCGTTTTGACATTTTGGCTACGGTACCCTAAAAAAAGGTTGTGGCGCATTGAGATCCTCCTCGTGTTTTGAAGTCGGTTAACACGTTCGCGGACGCCGATTTCATAGCATCCGTTTTTGTACTACTCCTGGTGACGCGCCTGCTATTGAATTCGTTATTTGGTTTAAATTTCTGCCTTAAAATGCTTAGCAATCCGCTTGGCCACAGTATAATATCATTCACTAACATTTCCTCTATCATTCACTTAATCAGAGTTTACATACCGCAAAATTACATAGTTTTATTGCAGTTAAAAATTATACTGTGACCTCACAGATTCTGCCCCCCTTTCCGTGGCGCGTATGTAATAGCATTCGTTTTTGTATGGAAGGTTCCTCAGCAGCCCCGCGCGTGCGTCTGGGAGTGGCCACGTGAAATGTGGCCAAATTTGCTATTTTACGGATTGTTTGTAACATGTTTTGTTTACAGTTTTTTTATGTTTTTGGTTGTGATTTTATAAACAAATATGTTTACTGGCTGTTTATTTTAGTGCAACTTGATTTTGATTACGGTAAATAAAGAAAAGTGAGGTATGTTTATACCTATTACCAAAGTATTTAATTTAGTACTTAGTCATTGTTTTGCTCATATAATTGTGAATTATAGCCTATTCGTATAGCCTGACCGTTTACGTTATGATAAGCACTGTGGTATGTAATTTGATTGTGTTTAACTTCTTTTATTTGGTTTAGATGCCTCCAAAAAAAAAAAACGGGGCGAGTTCTGTCGAGAAACCAACGCGCCAGTGCCTCATAGAGGACTCCGTTAGCACCTACGCAACCGCACGTTCCACCAAAGGCTCGTCCTGGTAGTTCTGTAAATCCTAAGATCACATTTTGACTACGTATTGTGTCAAACATGCATACGCATTCGAATTGTATAGCATTTGTTGTCACATAGTGTAAAAAAATAGGTTTCATATTGACGAGGATTGCATAGCATTCGACTTGCATTGAATGTCGCGTCACATAATAACCCTAATTTTACCTTTGTTGTGACGGGTATGCAATAGCAGTTGTAAAATTCCCATACAAAATTTAGGTGTCCCAGAGGTGCGGCTAAGCGTCCGCGAACGTGTTAAAATAGTAAAAATAAGAAAGGCCTAGTTCGTGATGATGGTTTGTGTTTGTCCGATATATTTAAACTTAATTAAGCATACAGCAGGTGACATAAGGTCTCTTTTCGAAGGACACACGCATATCATTGTACCCTTAATTTATTTTTATCAAGTAACCACCTTGAAAGTATCAGTCTATCTGTTAAAGACATTATACCCTCACTCAGAACAGAAAAGCAGTTAGAAGCTATGAATTTTGAGCGTCTTTACGACCCTTTAATTTCCAACATGTGACCCCAATTGTATTGTTCACATATAAAAAAGCAATTTAAATGCATAAGGGCCGTAATGCAAATTACTGGCTTTCGAATGCAGGTGTTTGGGACTAATGTTTTTTTGAAGTAATTAATTTACTTCTGTAATGGCTTCTTAACACTGGTATTATTATATTGTCGACAAGCGTGTATTTTTTTGGTAATTAGGAGAATTTGAATAGAATTACTTAATATTGTGGAAGGTTTTTTTGTAGATTGTTGTTTTAATTCAGAGTAGGTAGGTTGAACAATACCTACAATCATTTTGGTGACTGTTGTCATTTTTATGGAGAAATCTATACAGTGTTTGAAATTATGTCTAAAAGGTGGCAACAAAATGTTTTTGTTTTTCAAATTTATGAAAAAACACGTTATATATTTGTTTGTTGTTGCTTATTCCTGAATAAGGTTTTTTTTTCAGATGAACAAATTATACGATAGTAACGGTTTTTCGTGATTTATTGATATAGGTTACTTATTCCCTAGAACTATCAGCAGCACTATCAACACTAATTCGGTCAGTATCAGAATTTTCTGCTTCTTCTTCTGTCTCGTCTATTATATTGTCCATAACTGTTTCTTTATCTGGTTCCTCTTGTATTCCAGGCAAAAGATTTTGAGACTGCAATTTTAAATTGTGAACTACCACTACAGATTTCATTAATGTTAGTTTTATAAAACCAGAAATTAAACATTTAAATTAAAATAGGTTAATAGTTAACATACAGTCTAAAACAACCATATAAAAGTAATTTGCCTAGCAAATTTTGGGATTACGTACTTTACAAATAAACATATTCCAGAAAAAACTGATTTTTTTTTCAAGTTACTTTTAAAACAGAAAAAAAAATTTTTTGCTGCCCTAGTCATTGTAGATAATATAATAAGCAGTGATATTAAATTTAGTATCATTTTTGGTGCAGCAGCGATCATGGGTGAGTGCCATAGGTGTGGCAAATTTCAACCGAAATGATGGATTAGAGTTACTGTCGACAATATTAACTATTTAAATAAAACAATTTAACGGATTATATCGCGTATATTATCTCGTTTGGGTTCCCGACGTTGACGTCCTGAGAAAAAGGGTCTTGACAGACGCGGACAGATGAACAAAGTGATTCTATCAGGGTTCCATTTTTTCCTTTTTAAGGTACGGAGCCCTAAAAATACTGATAAACACAAATAAAACCATGTCTCGGGCAATAAAAGAGTAAGTCATAACTTTACTGGCCGATGACTGGCCAGTCGTAAAGATAAACGCTCTAAAAACGCCCTAAAAACGCTTTAAAACTAATGAGGGTTGCCCAATCGCTCATTAACGAGGTCGGTTACTTGAGCCATAAATCATTGGTGTATAAATCATTGGTCATGCGCTGGTGTTTGACGCTTTAGACTCTGATGTTGTAGCTGGGATATTTTTAGATTTTTATGCTCTTTGAAATAACTAGTTCCGTTTTAATTGAAATTAACTTTGTCTCAAACGGCTTTAAATAGGCATAATGACGGGCTATGACACTCAATATTCTAACTGATTCAGTTAGATAATAAAAAAAATATTGGACACGTATTTTTTGCTTTTTCAATATAATAAAAAAAAGACTCGGATAAACCGCATTAAAGTGTAGGAGTACATTTTGTACCTAGAAGTGACGTCCCGCGACATTTTAACGCCTTTATATTTTGGTTACGTAAAAAAATCTAAATATCGATTATCGATATAATAATCGATTACAGATGCATTATGATTTATAATTATAATAACAACTGTTATGTGTCCATAGTCTCGAACGAACTCATTCAATAAATTCATATCGACGGCAAAAAGATCGCTTAATATAAATATATAACAAAAAACCTAACCTGAAGGAGCGGAGCTGAGCTCACGCTACCGGTGTTTACGGCTGCACAGAGAGGATCCTCCATACCATGCGGGCCGTGTCTAGAGCCTTCTGCATCTGACCCTTGATCAAGCCATCTAGCGAGAATCTCCTAAGATGTTGGTCGAGACTCTTCGCTATAACACCGTTTGCCGAAACGACTATCGGGACAATGATCATCTAATCAACATCCCACATGGCGGTTACCTCGTGAGCCAAGTGTGTGAGCTTGCTGGGTGTGTCCTTCTCGGCCTTTCTAGGCTTCTCGGAATGGTGATATCGATGAGTATTGCCCGGCGCTGAGATCGATCTATCAGCACGATATTAGGTTTATTGGCTACAATTAGTCCTGTCCGTGATGATTTATCGATCTCAATAAAGCGTATTTTATTAACTTTAATTATAGATAATCAGACTACTTAAGTGTTTAATTATTATATTAATTTAGTGTAGTGTGAAATTTGGTAGCCCTCTGATATTGCTATGCCCTAGCAGGGTGTCACATAAATACCCAATTATTGTAATTCCATCTGTGTTTGTAATGTGATATATGCAATAAATGATTTAATTTGATTGTGAAAATCGTATAAGTTTAAATCAATTGTTATATGTTTTTTAATCCGACTACGATAAAAGAGGCTTTATGCATTTTTGTCTACTTTGCAACAAAGTTTATTGACACCTTTTCGTCTTTTATGAAATAGCTGTAGCTTCTGTAGTACCAATAAGAGCAAACTAGTTACATTTGTCATAATCATAACGTTCGATAATTTGTCAGGAAACTGTTAAAATGAGAAAGTCGCCATTACAAGCTTCTGTTTAGATAAGCTAAAACAAACATATAAAATGTCACGCCTGCTATTTTGACCATAGATTGAAAAAAATAACAGACTGACCAGATTTTTTGGGTTCCGTACCCAAATGGTACAACGGGACCCTATTACTAAGACTCCGCAGTATGTCTGTCTGTTTGTCACCAGGCTGTATCTGACCCGTCATAGCTAGACAGTTGAAATTTTCACATATGATGTATTTCTGTTGCCGCTATAACATCAAATACTAAAAACAGTATAATTGTACGTCTGTCAGTCTATGACGGTAACCAATATAAAATGATCGAACACCGCTTACATCTTGCTTAGGAGTAGGATGCTGACATTGGATTTCCATAGATATGGCCCTTTGTAGCGTATATTTTGTATGGAACCCTCGGTGAGCGAGTCCGACTCGCATTTAGCCGGTTTTTACATTTTCTCATCTGTTAGGATTACGCCATCTTGCGGAGAATTATGTCAAAGCTTGTACTCTGCTCCGGCCGGTCCAGTGGATAGGCTGCCTAAGATTTTTTTTTATCATAGATTTAGCTTTGGTCGCATGTTAGACCTAGTGACTTAACAGTATCTTTGGGCACAGAACGTAGGAAAAAAAGGCATAAATATATAAGCCGATCGAGGATTTTGTTCCGTTGCCTAATACATTCTAAAATAATCATATTTTTTTTTGCAATGGAATAAATAAGTCTGTAGGCCCCATGTCAATAAGGTCTACTAATGGTAACTGAAGCGTGTGGCTGACGGTACTGAATGATTTTTCCCACTGTACAATTTTCATGCATCCCTGTTTGGTCATATGATTGACTGGTAAAAAATGCCATTTGGTATATATTAAGGCCGCCATATGCACTTACTTTTGTTTTGTGCAATAAAGTTAAAATACACCATCGAAAATCAGCGTCACGGCTTGCCGTGGCATAAAGCTGGTCAATCCTTGTCTTCTCATACACCCCTGTGGAAAATAAAGCTGGTGACCCCTTTCAGCGACGTCATTAGTTTTTGTTATTTGTAATTTTAGTTTATATTGGCGTTGAATAAATATGTTTTATTTCTTTCTTTCAAAAATAAATAAACTCGCTTGACCATTCTGAATACAACTTAATCTTTGGCCTAAGTGTAATGATGGTTAAACAAACTACAAACGTTAAGTTTCGGCGTTAAAAAGTCTATTAACCTATTTTATTTAAAAGTTACTCCTATCTCTATCCATTTACATCTTAACCACTCGATCTTGGACCTTCAGCTGTTGTAACAAAGGCTCTTGCAACTGTGTTTTTTGCCGATGGTATGTAATATGGGAAGCCGAATTAACGGTAATTCTAAGTGGTTTCTATTGTAATTTTGAACCGTGATTCTAAAAGCAGGCAACAAAATGTTTGAGGGCTTTTCTATAAGGTTTTCAACCGTTCTTTTTTAACTGCAATGAAAAGATTCACTCTCCTAGACATGTAATATGTTTTCGCGATAGTATTCATTACGGGAACACAGGATTTGGGAAAAAAAAATACGGTTCCGTAGCCAAAATGGCAAAAAATGAACACTCATAGTTTCGTTATGTCTCCGTCCGTATGCCACAGGCATTTTTACTCAATAACTACACGATTTACATTAATGAATTGTAATAGGTGTTTGATAGTTAAATAATAAAATTAAAAAAAAAACTAGGGGGGCACTGCATACATGTATCCCAAACAGATTTATTTTTTCAGCAAATATCAATGTGTGGCACATATTTCGACAGATCTATAAAATCATTTTGAGGTTTCTAAAAAATAATTTAGATTTAGTGGATATTTTCGGAAATAATCGCTTCGAAAGTAGCATAAATTGTTTCCCCCTACCCTCATTTGTCTAAACGGCATCTCCAAAAAATATGAAAAAAATACAAAGATAAAGTCTAATAAATACTTTCAACGAAAACTGTTTTCAACATGAGCAGATATACCGTACAGAAAAACTGCGCTTCTCAGCAGAGAAGGGTGTAAATGCCGTGGAGATACCTACGCTCCTTGCTAAGTGCTCTTTTTCATATCGTATTTTTTTCATCTGTACTGCATTTTTTTGTATGAACGGCTGCGGAACCCTTCACTGAGCATGGTCCGACATGCTCTTGGCCGGTTGATCAGTGGCTGACAATATGATGATGGACAACTTAATTACGAATTTACAGCAATAATGTTACTACGGTCAAATTGATTTGACGATTGATTCATCTATTACTGTTATAAAGTAAAAAAATAAAAAAATAAATACTATTGTAAAAAAATGCTCCGTAAATATTTGCAGGTCACTGAATATTTTTTTTTTTAATTTTTAGTTTGTTTGTATGTTAGTCGATTTTGCGTAATGAAACCGCAACTACGGTTTCATTACGCAAAATCGACTAAACAGGTTTCAACTATTTTTGGTACACTGGTATCTGGGTGTCTCCAGATGGTTATAGGATACTTTTTATCCGACTACGCTAAAGAAAAAAGAAGGGTTATGATTTTTAGTCTCCGTGAACGAAGTTTCGGACACCTTCTAGTAGTTAATATTATCGACAGTAACCCTAATCTATCGTTACGGCTGAATTTTTCCACACCTATGGCATTCAACTATGATCGGTGCATCAAAAATGCTACCTTTACGATCACTAGTTATTACATTCGTCATTTTGAAATAAATATTAATTTCTCTGTACTCTGTAAATGAGTAGATGGAGCTCATATTCTAAATAAATATTTTGTAACTAAACGCAGATTTGCACGTTGCAATAAGGAAGTAAAACTGACGCTCTTTAAAGCCTATTGTCAGTCATTTTACACGTGCAGTCTGTGGGTGAGTTTTACGCAAAGGGCCTTTAACGCAATTCGGGTGCAATATAATAACATCCTCAGGGTGCTGTTGAGGCTGCGGAGGCATTGTAGCGCATCCGGTATGTTTGCTGAGGCGCGAACAGATGATTTCTTTGCCATCAGTCGTAAAAGAGTAGCGTTGCTGCTAGGACGCATGCTCGGCAGCGGCAATAGCCTTCTCAGGGTGCTAGATGAGCGTCTCGATTGCACACTCTCCAAGTACTGGGTTGATGTGGTGATTGGAAGAGCTAAATAAGCCGGTCACTCAATGTCAGTATTTGTCAATATTTTGAATAAGGTGATTAACTAGTATTTTTAGTATTAAGTTCACTAACTTAGCTTATAAGCCCCATTGTTACTAACAAAATATGGATCCTGAGGTCTGAGTTAAAAATATTTGGTTTTTATTTTATTATATTTTTTATTTAAACAACATTGAATTTTGTGTGATATCGTTACGAATGACATATCTTTTAAGCAACCAAAGAAATTCTTCAGAAACGAATATCATCTATCCAAATCATGATTCGCCAATTCAACTACAGACGTTTCATGTTCACCATCGTACAAGATGTCAAGTTCGCAAAAACTTCGCCGTTTTTTACAAAAAAAAAGCCCCGTAGGAGGGACGAGTGAGAACAAATGACGATCAAACAACTATCCACTCGCCGAACAAGTAACAAGTTGCAAGTCACAAGTTCTTGAGTCGAGTTGGTGCGATTTTATAGTTTGGGATATCTTTTGATTCTGCCGTTGGATAATCTTGAATTGTCTTGATGTCTATAGGTACTATTGTACAATTGAATAAATAAAATGTCGGTGAATTGAAATTATAAAACAATTGAATGATCTAATGGGGAATGGATGAAAATTTTCAAACAGCTTGAAATTATGTTATAAACAAAATTAGATTTTAATTACATAAGCCTCCTTATTGTCAGAAAGAAATTACAATTTTTTCTGTGGCTTTGAAAAAAATAAAAAGATGAAAAGGTGTTGGTGGGCCTATATACCTGCCTTATACGGTACGGCAAATGCAGCATTGATATTTTCGCTTAAAATGGCTGTAAATGTACTGTTATTCTTGACGTACCGTATAAGGCGGGCATATAGGCCCAACACCTTTTCATCTTTTTATTTGTTTCTAAGCGACAGAAAAATCTGTAATTATTATTTTGACAATAAGGAGGCTTATTCCTATTCCTATACCCATAAAGAAAATGTCAAGATTTTTGAAAATTTTCATCCATTCCCCATTGAATAACGTGAAACATATATTTTTTTGTGTTTGTGCAAACCAGAGGCGTGGCGTCAGGAAAATTACGAAGGAAGCGTAGTCATTGACTCATATTTAAAGAAAAAGGTAGTTAGGGCTGGTCCAGAAATCATGAGATCATATTTAGCCTACTTTTCACCCACCCCTCTCCTTTGGTGATATTTGGTGATTAAGCTACTCCCTCCTATCCATAGAAGATCACGTGTATTTTTGGGACTAAGTATGATTAAGTTAGTGATTGAGTAATTCGTTATTTTTTGACTTTCCTGCTGTGTAAAAAGATTACACGTGATGCCTTCTCGCACCCCCCCCCATCGTGATCATTGTGATTTTTTTTTGTGACCCTATAAACGATCACATGTTTTCTAAACGAGCCCTTATAAGCCTTTCCTTGGGCAACCCGGTGGGAATCGGCTTATTTGGACGCCACGCCACTGGTACCAACAGCCTACAGATGGTAACTTAAGTGTGTTAAGTGACCATCTATAGGCTTTATGTCAATGTCAATAAGGTCTACTAATAAGCAGTTAAGTGTATGGCTAATGATATGAGTATGTCGGATGTTGGAGAAAAAGCCGCCAGGCTAAAATGGGACTGGATAGCTGGATATCTACACATGGTTATAGGATACTTTTAATCGGATTACGCTGAAGTAAAAAAGAATATGATTTTTCCTCGTCCGCGGACGAATCCTTCAGTTCTATAGGTTCTTCTATAAAGATGAAGCCGTACTAATCTCTCCATCTTAAAATAGCTTAATATCAGACAAAGACTTTCGTCAATTGTGCAAGTGCGAATTTTGAAAATGTTTGGACATGTCATCCGCAACGAAAATTCGATGGAGCGTTTAGTAGTAGAGGGAAGAGTGGAGGGTCACGTTCTCGCGGGCGATCTCCTACAAGGTGGACAGATCTCATAAAGTCCACGACGAAATGTTCCCTAATGGAGTGTGTTCGGAGTGCCACAAACCGAGAGAAGTGGAGAAGTATCGCAAATCTGCAATCCATATAGTAGACGACAACCCATAACCACGACCACTCTGGCAAGAGTGTACAACTGAAAAGAAGATAAAGATGAAGTGTCTGTAAATTGAAGATATTTTCAAAAAGATAAATGCTACGGACTATTTTCTCTTCCGCGATGCAGAAAAAAAATTCATTTTTTTCTGTAGCGTAGTCGCGTAAGCAGTAACTATTACCATCTGCGGATACCCAGCTACCCGTAAATCAAAAATAGTTGAAATCTGTTCAGCCGTTTTGGCGTTATGAAGCCACAACGACACAAACAAACATACAAAAATTCAAAAAAGTTTTTCTATTCAGTAAACTTTAAATCGTCCGATTCAATATTTTTTTTCTTAATAGAAACTAGTTTATCTTAACTCATACAATTTTTGGGATATTTAATAAATAAATTTAATGGCTGAACCAGTGTAAAAGGGCCGTCGTTACTTCTATTTTTTATAATATTTTCTTCTGTTTCCGCGATTATTACTCATTGAAATAAAACAATTTAACGGATTATATCGCGTATATAATCTCATTAACCGACTTCCAAAAAAAGGAGGAGGTTATCAATTCGACGGAATGTTTCTTTTTTTTTATGGATGTTCACCGACTACTCAAAGACTATTTGACGATTTCAAAAATTTTTGTTTTGGTTTTATAGAAGGTACTTTTTAATTGGTCCCATTTAATTTTGGTGAAAATCTGATGATGAAATCCATGAGGAATTGAAGGAACTCCTCAAATATTGTAGGCATACATATAGCGATTTTGGTATTCTAAGAAACATAATAAGCATTTGCATTCAAAAAGTGTAAATTGGTGAAGTGGAACTGATGCAGAAGACCACAGAATGCCATCGGAACTCCTCAATGATAAATGCTTTACGGGTGGCGACAAAATATCTTGATTAATTTAGCTAAGCAACCTCATAGTCACAAATTTAAATGTTCCTGATGAGAATGGTACCATCGAATTGATTTGATGATGGAGCCGGAAGGTAGGCACCAGATCAATGTAATAAAATAATGTATCCTAGCCGTGTTTGGGATTGTTCGAATCGTCACGAGATACACTTTTAAGTAACGATTAACTAAAAAGTGTAAAATAAATAAACTTTTAAACAAAAAAATAAAACCCACTCCAAAAAAACTAAAAAGTAATAAATAACGCCATAATTCAGTTTCTTTAAATTACTTACAAGTAACCGTTTGTATACTCAATCTATACAGTATATACAATTAATGTTATTTTGGAGTCGGTGCCATCGTGTCACAACTTACTACTCGTAAAATCGTCAATTTTCAATATTTTACACATTCTTTATATGGTACCGACGCGGAGATTTTTTGGAGTCGGTTTTATTTTTTTGTTTAAAAGTTTATCACATAATCGAAAAATAAAGGCAAAGATACATTGAGTCAAAATGTCGCGTGACGTCACTCCTAAGTACAAATTTTACTTAGGAGTGATGTCACGAGTCCCTACTCCTAAACTTTAATGCCATTCATCTTGGTTAATATTTTCTTCTGTTTCCGCGATTATTACTCATTGAAATAAAACAATTTAACGGATTATATCGCGTATATTATCTCATTTTAGTTCCCGAGGTTTCGGAAGCTTTCCAGCTTTCCATGGTCACGGGTGGACTGACTCAAACTACCCATTTTTTTTTTTTTAAAAACAAATATGTACACCTTTATTTGTGTTTTTTCAAAAAAAAAATGGGTAGTTTGCACAAATTGTAACTTTGACAGAGGAAAATACATCTTTTCTCAGTCCACCCGTGACCATGGAAAGCTGGAAAGCTTCCGAAACGTCGGGAACTAAAATGAGATAATATACGCGATATAATCCGTTAAATTGTTTTATTCATCTAGGTTGTTTTTAATTTTTTCGAAAAGCAAAAAATACGTGTCCAATATTTTTTTCACTGACTTATTAGAATTATGATTTTCATACCCAGTCATCACGCCTATTTAGTTTCATAAAATTCATGTGATCTCCTGCTGCATAATAATTAACAAGTCGTGTAGTTACGACATTGAGTAAAGTGGATATTACTGCGGATTACCGAATTTGGTGGTCAATTGTCGATATAGAAACGTCACATGCAGGCCGCCATTATAAGCGACAATTTCGAGTAGGTCTGTACGATTATACTCGTAGATGTAACTAATAATTAGATAAGGTTTGTATTACGCTCCGTACTAAATAAGTTTAAGTGAAACCGCAATATAATTAAAAATCACACGTTGTTTATCAAACGTGAATAAATATATCAGGTATTCGTATCACATGTTTTTCTTTAATGAATATTGATCTTTATTCTGTAAGTAAGCCGAAAGGGCACTTTTACAAGTCTGACTCTACGGGATTTCTCAAGATTCCACTGTTGAGGAGAAAGCCGAAACAAATAACTGTTTTTTTTCTAAATAACTTTTATCTATTACAAATTTAGTACTTAGCTTAACTAAATTCTTTTTAATTATAAACTCTATGCGTAGTTTTCTTTCGTACGTATTTGTGACAGTTTTTGGGAAAAGGTCCCACTTTGTCGATATGGAGTTATGAGTAGTTTCTAATACAACAGATCATACGCTATCTTTTGGTGAAAGATATATGTCTCTAGGTGCTATAGTTATTTTTATTAAATTTTTCAAATTTGCAAAAGTGAAAAAGCGACAATTGAGAAAACGTTGGTTAAAGTTTGGGACGGCAAAGAACACACTTGTACTTTGAAGTTATGAAGTGGTTAGTATCAAATGAATTGCCATACTTTAAGGATTTCAAATTAGTCAAAATCTTGTATGTAACCTTAGCAGTTTGTAAGTTACGGAGGCTTGAACATAAAAAGAGAACAAAAATATGTCAATCCTCAATATGGGTTTATTTTCTATATTTATAACATGACACGCAGATTTATCATTAAAGTTGTATTTAAAAATGTATTCTCATACTAAAAAAGACAGAAATAATTCTATGGATCCCTTTAGTTAGTTATTATTTCAAAAAGTTAAAAAAAACTGAATTAAAAAGTACAGCATAAAAAAATACAAATGACAAGTTATAAGTAATTCAATATATAACATAAGATTACCTAAAAAACACACTTATCAAGCATAAAAAGTATTAATATCAAATTCTAAGTACTTTTTTATGCATTATAAAGTTTAGTGATTTTCCATAGGTAGCGTCCCACTTTGTCGATTTACTAAATTTTAGTGCTTGTTCAGTGAAAAGTATGTGTTTGGTATATTTATCCTATTTTATGTATGAGATAAAGGTTTCTTATTGTTAATCTAAAAGTCATTGATACTAATGTCGTTTGCATGATCTTTTTTTACGGAATTTGAACGGAATTTATTTCTGACTCAAGTTTAGTGTCCCACTTTGACGGTTTGGTTTCGTTCGTATGGACATACGCTAAAAAAAATCTACAGGTATAAAATCAGCTTTTAAAACATAGGTGTTATGTTTTTCGAGTTACTATTTATATAAATGTTATTTTATATCTATCGGTTAATTATATATTTTTAAATAATACTGTTTGTTATTTAGCGGAATCATCGATAAAAAAGTCCATTATCGATGGTTACCCAACCCTACTATTCATATTTCGGATTTTTCTTTTATCTTGCTCAAAAAGTACGTCATATTAGCTTCGTGAAGCGAGACTAAGATAGTACATTTAGCCCCTAGGGTTTAAAAGAAAGCCATATAATCCCATACAAATTTCAATGACACTGAAAAAAAAAACTTGCGCTCAGCTACATACTCCTTACAAATAATTAAAAACAAACAAACCAACCTGATCAGATTGGCCAAACTTTCTGATAGAATTGCTCAAACTGTACTTTTAGTTTTTCACGGAATTTTTTATTTTCTCGCAGTCGAAGTGAAAAGCAAAGTGTTTAACACGTGGCTAAATGCCATTATATGACACTCAGATATATTTGTCCTCGCTAACTTCGTGAGCTCGTCCAAATAATCACTTTGTATCGTAATGGCTTATTTTAGCCCCATGTCAATCAATCTTCTATTTTTTATTCGTATTTTTTATGCTGTACTTTTCAATTCAGTTTTTCTTAACTTTTAGAAATAATAACTAACTAAAGGGATCCAGAGAATTATTTCCGTCTTTTTTAGCATGAGAATACATTTCTAAATACAACTTTAATGATGAATCTGCGTGTCATGTTATAAATATAGAAAATAAACCCATATTCAGGATTGACATATTTTCGTTCCATTTTTATGTTCAAGCCTCCGTAACATTCAAACTACTAAGGTTACATTCATGACTTTGACTAATTTGATATCCTTAAAGTATGCAAATTCATTTGATACTAACCACTCCATAACTTCAAAGTACAAGTGTGTTCTTTGCGGTCCCAAACTTGAACCAACGTTTTCTCAATGGTCGCTTTTTCACCTTTGCAAGTTTGAAGAGTTTAAAAAAAATAACTATAGCACTTCGAGACATAATTTTTTCACCGAAAGATAGCTTATGCTTTGTTATATTACAAACTACTCATAACTCCATATCGATTAAGTAGAAATGTTTCCCTATAACAGGCACAAATATGATATTGACGATTTTTTTCGGTATTCGACAATGTGGGACGCTGGGCACTAAACTTTGAGGCCTTAAAAAGGTACCTTAAAAGAACATATTTTGCTTTTTTCTTGTACTATATTTTAACTGCTATAAGTTTTGAGATGTTTTCTTGGAGAACTAGACATAGAGTGTATAATTAAAAAGATATATTTAAGATAGGCTAAGTACTTATATTGTAATAGATACGAGTTATTTAGAAACAGTAATTTTCATGCACCAGTTACTACTTACCAGAGATGTGGCGTCAAGAAAATAACAAGTAAAGCCGAAGAGTATTCATTTACTCATGTTTAAGGAAAAAGGTGGTTATAAGCCTTTCCTTGGGCAACCCGGTGGGAATCGGCTTATATGGACACCACGCCACTGCTACTTTCGAACTTCTTCTTTTCGTGCCGAGGGTCCTTATAACAGATGCCCGGTTGACAGCAGTGTAGGCCGTCGCATCTCCCAGGAAATTTCTACTCAGCACAATTGCTTAGTACATAGGAATTTATGCTAAATTTGTAATCAATGATTTAATGATACGCAATAGTACAGCTCGAACTGAAAAGAGTATAACATAAAAGCGTAAAAATGCAAACAATAACACCATGAGTCAAATAGTGACTAGCATTTTTGCATTCACACATGGTCAAGAGGAAGGTCATGTCGAATGTTCATGTAGCGCCCACCCCAGTATTGGTTGGTTACTCGGTCCTCGAAGTTGTCGATGAATACTTCTATCTAGGACAAACAATCCAGATATTTTATTTTCGAGAAAGAGATCAATCGACGGATCGAACTCGGATTGGCAGCGTTTGGGAAACTGCGAAGTGTTTTCTCGTCCAGGATACCTCAGTGCTTGAAGACGAAAGTCTTCAACCAGTGCGTATTACCCATGATGATCTACGGAGCCGAGACGTGGTCTCTGACTGGGGCTCTTAAGGGAGCTCAGAGTCATTCAGCGAGCTATGGAAAGGGCTATGCTCGGGATCTCTCTACGAGATCGAGTCTAAAATGACGAGATTCGTAGACAAAACAAGGTCACCGACATAGCAAACAGGGTAGCCAAACTGAAGTGGCAATGGGCAAGGCACATAGTTCGAAGAACTAATGGCCGTTAGGGCAGAAAGGTTCTCGAGTGGAGACGGCGTACTGGCAGGCGCAGCGTGGGAAGGTTACCCGCAAGGTGGTCGGACAACCTGGTTAGGGTTTCGGGGACTCGCTAGATGCGGGTCACCTCTGAACGGTCCATATGGAAATCTATTGAGGAGGCCTGTGTCCAGCAGTAGACGTCCTATGCCTGAAATGGTGGTGATGATGATGGTTTTTGCATCTGATACATTTTTCAAACAAAATCTTCTGTTTAGGCTGCGCCTTGACTAATAATGTTAAATCAAAGAACTGCTATATATAGCTAAGTATTTCCTTTAAACGTAAACATAATATTTAGCTCGAACACCTACTAATACTAACTCACTCTACAGGATTACCATAATCCTATAAGCATCCAGTGAACCAACAAATCCAGTTAACACTGGGCTGCCGACGAATCTATCCGTTTACATCATCTATGAAGGGCATCTACTAAAAGGCATATGTGTAGTGAAATTTCACTTGTAAATGTTACCGTAAACCGATGCATCAGGTAAGTTTCCAAAAAGTTATTGTTATGATAATAAGCATTTTTGTGAACATGTGTGGAAATGTATTTGTCTGATTTCAGTTCATCTGTGGTTTATGTCTTTTTGTTTAATGCAATTTTTTTGCAGTTCCGTGAAATTTTAAATGCATATTTTGGACTATTTTATAATTTAGGCTAGAGGTGATGTTGTTTCTATTGCTTAAGCTCATAATAGTTTGTTGTTGACTACTAGAAAGTGTGTTAAGGCATCAAGTTCGCCTTTTGTAATTTCTTAAATTGTTTTCAATTATTGATGGGGTGCTGTGTGTTAGGTATCAGGTTACTTATTACAAAGGCCTTAAAAGTACAAACCGGTTGGTCAAAGATCCAAACAAAAACATAAAGTGGGAGATTGAAATGGATACATTTCTTTGTAGTCGACTGTACAACGAAAATTAAATACTAATGTAAGTAATGGTGACCAGACGGGAAAATTGACTATAAATTTGTTTTTCAATTTTGTCTCATACAATTAAATTAGAGCACTTAAGTAAATTAATAAAAAACACACTGTTTAGATTATATTAGAGGCTACTTACATCCTAAAAGCTGAATTCATGATTAAGTCCGGTTACCCTCATCTGGCATAAACTTTTTTGTCATAATCATCATTTGTCATAATCATGCATACATATATATATATACAATCACGCCTTTTTTCGATTACGGGGTAGTCGGAGACTACCTCCTTCCACTTGCTACGGTCCTGGCATACAACTGCCGCTTCATCAACATTCATTAATCTCTTCATTTTGTGCTGTCACAACCCTTTCGCTTTGTCTCATTCACACACAAATATCAATATTTCTCGCATCCATCATCTGACATACTTCATGTATTTTATCATTCATTCCTCCCCTTACATTTAACGTAGCAAAGCGGCTCTCCATAGCCCACTCTTAGCTCTCGCAGTCATAATCATAATTTGTCATAATCATCATTTGGCTTTATTCATCATTTGGCATAATGCATTTTTTTCTAAAACTGTAGAAATTTCACGGCAATATATTGTTAAATGCATAAGGTTAGGTTAGGTTTGTTTTATAACAATCCTGAAAAGTGTATGTGTTCAGAAAAAAATGCATTGCGCCAAATGATGATTATGACAAAAACAAATATTTTAGACACACGAATAACACGGGATGGTGACTGAGTCCTCATTTGTACATTGTTTGTATTTATCTTTAGTTATGTATGTAGTTAGTAATAGAAAGCATCACGTTGCACAAGAATTTTACTGTCAGAATGCGACACCAACAAACTGTTTTACAGTTTGGCGTACTGTGAATATATTGTTAAGTATGTGCGAATATTATAATAAAAAAAAGATGAGGGTAAACTGTTTTAATGCATTCCGAGGACCTCAGTTATCAATTATCAACAACATCATGGACAATCTTACACAAATCGACTTAGTCCCAAACTAAGCGAAGCTTGTACTATGGGTACCAGGCGACGATATACATAATATATAAATGTGAAAGTGTGTCCGTCTATTTGTCGGTCTGTCTGTGTGTTACCTCGTCACGCTTAAACCACTGAACCGATTTGGATGAAATTTGGTATACATACAGTTTGAGTCCCGGGAAGCACATAGGCTACTTTTTATCTCGGAAAAATAGCCTTATACGCGATAAACGAATTTAAGGCGGACGAAGTCGCGGGCAGAAGCTAGTACTTAAAAACATAGAAAACATCCAAGACCCCGGAACAAACATACGTACTCATCACATAAACACGTGCCCTGGCCGGGATTCCAACCCGGGACCGCCAGCTTCCCTCAGTTATGAGACACGAGTGGACCCGGACAAATATAATCTAAATAATTATGTCAATTTCACGGGTATTTTTGTAGTAAAAAATGCACTAGAAAAAAATTGCAATTGGTTTTATAACTCTCAGACCATAATACTGTGGTTTGTATCATCGCGCTTTAGTTACCTCAAATGTTAGCTCATTTTCCATTAGTAGCTCAAAATGTGCAAGCTCAAGGTCGCCTCGCGCTATTTTCGCCCACACCCCGCGGGGCTACATGCGTTTGCAATTATTGACGGTGCCTCCGGCGTGTAAGCGGATACACTTTATTATGGGGGGTGTTGCACGGAGCGAGGAGCGGAATATTCTCAATTTTACGCGTTCAATTTGCGCTTGTTTTCATAAATATATAAAGTTTCAAGGCAATCTAGTAGCTAGCTAGCAAGTCAGCCCATATACGTCCCTCTTCTGGGCACAGTCCTTTCATGGATGACGATGACTTCACGTACAATCTCAAAATTACTTCACAGATATATGCAGGTTTCTTCACGACGTTTTCTTCAACGAAAAGCTAGTAGTAAAAATATTAAGTGACATGCCGCATGAAAAATCCGAGAGGTGCAGGCCGAATTCGAACCCACGATCTCCCGTTCGAAAGTCGCACGCTTGAATCACTCGGCTACCGGAGCTTTAGCAAATAGCAAAACTGGTCAACCTTCAAGAAAGGAGCGTACTCCCACCTGAAAGGCCGGCAACTCACTTGTGACTCCTCTGGTGTTCCAGGTGTCTATGGGCGACGGTGATCGCTTACCGTCAGGCAATACGTTTGCTTGTTTGCCTCTTATAACATAAAAAAAAAACCTTTTAACAACCGCTTTTGACACATCTGATAGTGCGCTCACCATATGCGCTATGGCAAAATATGTTGATTCAAATCTGGAAAATTCAGACCAAGATGCTAGTCTGAGCTGGAAAAGTGGACTTTTTTGCACCATGTTTGATCTTACTGTTGATTATCGCTTTCACGACAGGAACCCGCTAGGTTAGCATAGCTCGCAGTTACTTTTCGCTACATACGCGTTTTACCATGTTAACGGCGACGCTATGAAAACCGCAATGAAAATCATCATGATAATGCATTTTAAGAACCATAACAAAGAATCTGTACAAATCTTATAAAGTATATACTAAAATATAACTAGTTTAAGCATTAACATACAGTCTGGCTATAATATCATTACCCCACCAATTTTAATAGTTTTATGGCAAGCTTTGGTATATGGCAACACTGAATATAGGGCACTAAATAGTCTTAGGAATAATAAATAAGTCACTAACACCACATAATATATTCTCAGTGCACTTAAGAGGCTGGTAAAAGCTAAATGGCTTCACTTAAACATTATTGCAACAAAAACCATATTGGTGTTATTCAAAAGTACTTAGATTGGTTAATCTTACCAGCCAAAGACTTAATTTAATGTAAACATTACCGCTTTTCAGCGATAATCGGTTCTTGATTTTGCTTTACATCATCGAAGTTAATGATCATTCGGAAAAGCAGTTCCCACGACCACTTTTATATGGTTTTCCCATAGTTAAACCATTCTTAAAAAAAAAACAAACGCACGTAAAGATAAATTGTTTCTAAAGTCACATAAACAACTTGACGTCTGTGACAGATACAAAACATTGCCGTATTCAGTTTTTATATATTTGACAGTTCATTTGCTTGGAAGAGATAAAATGGTCTGACTCTATCTATTCTCAATTTAAAAGTAGCAGTCCCACGTCACTAGCACGTATAATATATGGGTGCTCCGCCAGACTCCGTCCTCTACGCACTCGCCTCAGGCTTGACAGACGACCGCAGCCTATCCGGTATGATGCCCTGTATGACGAGTCTTCGGCACAATGTTGCTGGGGTGTGGACAACGTGTAAAGAAGACGGCTGCTTTCCAGCCCTCGCACGCACTTGTCTCTGGCTCGCACAACCACAACTTGTCCGATGTGACGCCTTGTATGATGAGTCTCCGGAACGATGTTGCTGGGGTGTGAATAACGTCTAAACAACACAGCTGATTTCTAGCTCTCGCACGCACTCGTCTCAGGCTTAACAGATGACCGCAGCCTGTCCGTATGTGTATGACGCACTTTATGACGGGTCTTCGGCACATTGTTGCTGGGGCGTTGAAAACGTCTAAAAAACAAGGCAGCTTTCCAGCCCTCGCACGCACTTGTCTTAAGCTTGACAGACGACCGCAGGCTGTCCGGTATGACGTCCTGTATGACGAGTCTCCGGCACAATGCTGCTAAGAAGTGCATAACGTAAACGCGAGTGTTCATCAGTGACGGCGTTATTAGTAAAGGCAAATTTAGTAGCTTTTACATTGTACGCTTAGTAGTAGTACAAACATACCACAATAGAATCAAGTGGTAATTTACAAGTTGTAGCTTGGTCTTGTCAAAATTTAATTGTAAGTGGTTTTACATCAATCAGTATTTTTTAAGGAACAGAAAACAAGAAAAACAAATTAAATATCGCTTACCACATGTTTATGTTCTTTCATATCAGCACAAGGACTTCGACTGCTGGAAAAAGGCCTCACCCACAGGTTTCCATAACGAACGGTCGTGCACCAACCTCATAGAACGGTTTCCCCCGATCTTCACCAGATCATCGGTCCATCTTGTTGGGGGCTTACCACGTTGCTTCGTCCTGTACGCGGTCACCACTCGAAAATCTCTGCCCCAGCGGCAATTGGTTCTCTGAGCAATGTGCCCACTGCCACTTTAGAATTATTTTGTTCTTCATTTTATAAAAAAATCAAAAGATTTAGAAAAGAGAAAGAAAGACTAAGATTTTGTTTTTCATTAAACAGTTTATATCAACAGGAATCCGCTTACATGGAAGTAGAAAGTTAGAAAATTGTATTTACGCCAAAATGTTAAAGCACGAAGAAAATGTATGCGTAGCAGTGTGTGATAATTTGATTAAAAAAAATACAGTTTTAAAAATGAAATGTCTGTACATTGAAGATATTTTCACTATAGGACTATTTGAAGGACACTGAATTGATTTTTTTTTTCGATTTTTTAAGTTTGTATTTAGGTAGGTATATTTACTTATTTGAAACTTACTTTTGGCATTATTTATTGATACATTAGGAAACCGAAGCACTCAAGTACACCATTCAATAACGTTCTATTGTGAATTGTATTACTCATTCATATGAATTGACGTTTCTATGTTTGCGAGTAAGATTTCAAACACAAAATATTGTTTCAAATGATGTTTATGGCATTGCATGTCATGGCGTTTGGAAATACGTACTTATTGTTATGATATCATAAAATACGTCAGCATTTGTTTGCTTCAATTTATAAAGTTTTATGGCAGAGTTTCGTAATGAACGAAATGTACCAAGATGCTAAAAATAGAACCAAAGTCTCTCGTGGGTCTGATGAGGTCTTTGGTTTGTAAAAAAAATTAAAAAAAGTACAAATATCGTAAAAGATAAGAGTTATATAAAAAAATACTGTTGAGTTTGATTCGGCTTTCTTCTCAACAGTGGTTGAAAAATCCCTCTCTCTTGGGAAACGCCGTAGAATCAGACTTGTAAAAATCCCCTTGCGGCCTACTTACAGAATAATGATCATTATTCATTAAAGAAAAGCATGTGATGCGAATTCCTGATGTATTTATTCACGTTCGATGAACGACGTGTGAAGTTTAATTATATTTCGGTTTCACTTAAACTTATTTAGTACGGAGCGTAATACAAACCTTATCTAATTATTAGCTACATCTATAATCGTACTCCGACGTAATCCGACTTTACAGACAACCATTTTTTGCTTTGCTTTAAAATACTATCCTTTGGAACGCCGAAGGAACATTTTATTTTGGCCAGTGTCGGGAACTTCGCCTGTCTCTTCTTCTCATAGTCTAGCAGGCGTTAAAATTAAAAGTGCCAGTGTTGCCATCTTATGGAATAATGTCCAATATCCCCATTTTCTCACTCTTAATCCGTTAGTCACTGAATATCTTCTGAGTATTTTTTTAAACCATCAACAGCATCTGACAACTGAAAGAAATAAGTTTTCCTCATTTACATCTCTGTTTTTACCTAAAATCTACGCGGACGAAGTCGCGGGCGGCCGCTAGTTACAGTATAAATATCATTATTTCATTTCATTAACAATAAAGCTCTATGTGAATATCATTACCTCACACATGCAATTTTCGATTTAGAAAGCAAATCCCAGCCACTGATAATTCCAACAATAATAATTGCTGAAATTGTTCCCCGCGGCCCGAGGTGTTATACCCGAACGAGGGAGCGAATGCGTTCAGTAATAGACTAAGATCCCACGAAAAAACTAGTTTTCTTAAGACCTTATGGGTAATGACAGTCATAAGGTCTGTTTGGTTTGTAAGGTCTCTCAGTTGGTCCTGTTGGTCCACGCTCAGGACCATATCGGTCTGGTGTAGGTCTGTGACCATCATTTGGTTTATTTGATTTAGGTGGTTTATTTCCGGAACTACTGTCCGGGATTAGATCTGGCCAATAGGGATCCAGTCTATTAGGTTATTAATCGGGTTTATTTGGTTGAAACTGGTCTTGTACTGGTTTGTTGTATCTTCAGGTTTCGGTATATGCGTAAATTGTTTTTGATTTGGCCTTACAATGCATATGCTGGTTCTTCTGGCCTGCCTGGAGGTTACTGGTCTGACAGGTTTGGGTCCATATAAGTCAGGAACATCATCGTTTGACGAAGGTGGGTAGACCGGATCTTGGAGGTCTTCTATAACCATAACAAAATATTAATAAATGATACATTAACACATAGAATAGCACAATTGCACAGGATTGCCAGTCAAAATTTGCCCGCAACTTCAAGCAACCGTTGACATTACCTACATAATAGTTATTAAAATGTGGTTTAAATAAGAATTTACTGATAGAATAACTATATCACTAAGTGGCCTACCCATATTTTATTAATCTATAACGGTTTTTAATACATTTATTTTCCAAATTTTACTCGTAGAACTGGTTGTTTTTATATAATTCAACGTTTTCGATGCCTGATTTAAATGTCGGCAACACAAAGTTGTTGTCACTTTTGTCCTGACATCAAATCACAACTGTGCATTTTTCTAGAAATTTTCTGCCTCGCACGACTGAACTGTGGAATAAATTGCCGCATGCAGTATTTCCGGACCGATGCGATCTTCAAACCTTCAAGAAAAGAGCGTACTCCCACCTGAAAGGCCGGCAACACACTTGTGACTCCTCTAGTGATGCAAGTGTCTATGGCCAACGGTGATCGCTTACCATCAGGCGACCCGTCTGCTCGTTTGCCCCGTTTGCCATAAAAAAAAAAACAAATTGAAAACTATACGGCAAGTATGCCACAAGGAATTAAAATTTACTAAAACGCCCTCAAACTTAAAAAATATATAAATGCAACAGGCTAATACCAGGGCACACGGCGGGAGATGTAATAATGTTATTTAAAAAAACGCTAATTTTGATTTTGTTTGAGAATAAACGAAAAAAAATATACTGAAAATAATTAATAAACCTCCTACATCTGCTGATATAATGCCTTATAGAGAGGCGAAACACGTGTCAAGGATTTTGACTGCCAGTCCAGTGACATTGAGTTATTTCATGTTTAAAAAATGATTTCAATTACATTTTATTTAATAACAAAACACAGAAACTGACAAAATATCAGCAGAATATCTAGCCGAAGGGTGTAGTGTTTCGGCAGTTTTTCTGTATGTTTTTGTTTTTTGTAGTTCACAGTGCCTTGGTTTTAAGTGTAATGCTGTGTTACTTTTTGAATAATAAATATTTATTTATTATTATTATTATTACTTCATTTCTTACCTAGCATTTGTATACTGTTTTGTACCTTTTTCAGTGGATAAGAATTGGGTGCTTTCCTGTAATGTCACGCTTGCAGTTAAATGAAAATACATAGAAAACATTCGTGAATTTTTAGGCTTATGGCGATTTTAAAATTATCAAATACTAAAAATAAGGAGGCAATTTGACTGTATAGATTTATGATGTCATATACCTTTTTTCCTTTCAAACTTTATACTTTCTGACCGTTTTGACAGTTCATAAAAAGGAACTGATTCGATCTATCAGTCAAGTACCCTATTGTGTTTATCTATTAAATTTGCAGCGGGATCTGGATCTTTAACCATTATTTACGTGAAATGAGAGAATTTCCTGCAAGCCTCATTAGCGGAAACTAGACGTCTATCGAGAAAATTTAAAACAATAGCTCTAGTAATTATTATTATGAGCATTTCGAGCTAACCAGCACAAAGGAAATTTGGCCGAAGGGCGTCATGTTCCGTTTCCACGGGTACTTGTCATATTAGTGAGTTTACGGAATTGTGCTGTGCATGTTAGTAAAATCGAAATGATTCCTATTTCTAATAAAAAGTGTCTACCAGTAATGTCGATTAACTAATTACACGGTTGTCACCCTGTATCGACTAAGATTTCTTACAAAACGTTACCGAGGCTAGTCACGATGATGACACATTTTTAGTATAAGAACAACATCGAAATCATAAAAAAAAATTGGACCTCTCATACCTATTACGCTTAGCTTCAAGTTTTGAATGGAAAAGTCGATGTTTTTTCGAATTTGAAATTGGTCTCATACTAAAAGTTGACCACCATTGTGAGTAGCCTCGAAAAATAACATTTTGTATCACGTCTTAGATATCACTCTGTATAAAAAAAATGTTATCTCTCTTTCCAGTACGTAGGTACTTAATAAGTTCTACTCTTCTTCCTCATCGTAGCTTCATTTCTTCGCCAATTGGGATGAGCAAAAATCAGGCCTCGTTTTTATAATTAATACGCTACTCTAAAATATATGTGTTTTACATATGGATGCGTATTTTTTTCCCTTTTTTTTATTGCCTAGGCGCAAGAACAAATAAAAGTTAAAATTAAAACACGGATAACTTATCCCAAAAATCATATATTTGAAATGTGATAATCGCAAGCGGTTTATTAAACCTACTAGCTTCTGCCCCGCGACTTCATCCGCCTTAAATTCGTTTATAGCAGATAACGGTATTTTTCCGGGATAAAAAGTAGCCTATGTCCTTCCCCGGGACTCAAACTATCTCCATACCAAATTTCATCCAAATCGGTTCAGTGGTTTATGCGTGAAGAGGTAACAGACAGACAGACAGACAGACACACTTTCGCATTTATAATATTAGTATGGATTCCCCGAAATGGTTTTTGAATGACCATACCTTGTAAAAAAATGGCTAATCCCGCGCTCATAGACCACCAGATGCAACACTAGAGGAGTCAAAAGTGCGATGCCGACCTTTCAGGTGGGAGTACATATTTGGTAGGTATTGAGGAATTATAAAACGATCGAATAAAAAAAACCGGCCAAGAGCATGTCGGAGCATGCTCAGCGTAGATTTCCGCAGCCGTTCATACAAAAAAATGCACTACAGATGAAAAAAATACTATGAAAAAGAGTACTAGCAAAAGAGCGTATCTCCACAGCACTTAGGCTCTTTTGCTGAGAAGCGCAGTTTTTCATCAATAACTCAAAAACTGTATATCCGATCATGTTGAAAATAATTATTTATTAGGTTTTATCTTGATATTTTTTTCAGATTAGAAAATAGAGGGGCACAATTTATGCAGCTTTCGGAGCGATTATTTCCGAAAATATTCACTTATTTTTTTTTTAGAAACGTCTATATGTTTTTAAAAGATCTTTCGCAATATGTGCCACACATAAATGTGTATTTGCTAAAAAAAATGTTTTTTAGTTTTGGTTACATGTATGGAGTGCCCCTCCTAGAAATATATTTTATTATTATTTAACTATCAAACTAAGTAGTGGCTTATACAAGACACCTACACTCCAAATTTCGTCAATATACATTATGTAGTTTTTGAGTAAAATGCCTGTGACATACGGACGGACATGACAAAACTATAAGGGTTCCGTTTTTGCCATTTTGGCTACGGAACCTAAAAACTTCTGACTGATGATGAGATACTGTTTTAATATGTTGAGCGGTATGAATTTTAGTAAGCCAAAATTTTACTAAACCAACGACGAATATTGAATAATGATAAATTCCAGAAGGAGCTTACAAAAGTGGGTTGTGATTAATCCATTTCAGATATTAAAATTCTAGCCGTTTGACTAAATTACTAAGTGATCGACTAGAAATACAGAGAGATGTTTTTTCCAATTGCGGTTTTACATAACGAAATATTAATAAGTTCACTTTAAGCAACTTTTTGTAAGCTGCTTTATCAAAATGGGTCAAAAATCGAAAACTGTATGTTAGGTTAGGTTTGTATTGTGACCATTCAAAGCAGAGCGAGCGGAGCGTCAAAATGTGTCGAAAACCGAAAAGTGTAGGTTAGGTTAGGTTTTCATTGTGACCATGTAATTGCCAGTATAAATAAATAATTTGCCAAATACTGAAAACAATGCAGGACGTAACGTTCATACTCAAGTAAATCGCTCAAATATTATGCAATATCTCATTTTGTATTTTAAGAACTCAAATTAATGTTTGTAAGTTGCTGTTATGTTGATTTCTCGTCACTCGCAGTCAGTAAGCTCACATACTAATACTATAACGCAAATTAATAATTTTTGTCACTGAAAACTTCATCTTACAGTCACTCGTTTCAATACTTCCCTTTGATATTTATACGTTTGTTTATTACAGTTTTTATGGAAAATAAACGCACGACATACTCCCTCTTACATACACTGTTTAAAACATGGAATGTTTTATACATACCTACATATAATGCACCCTAACCACTTTCGTCCTTCCGACACAGCGAGCGGATATTTCGCACCAGGTTATTGAGACGCGTGGGACAGGAACTTGGCGGTTTTTTTACCGTACTTATATACAATGTTGCGTTTAGAATTTACGCAATCTACTTTCATAGTTCATTATTTGTTAAGTCAGACACATGGGATGTTTACAATTTTTTTGAAGACTGCTTGAGAGACCTAGACAGATTTATGGGAGACTAAATAATACATAAATATCAGGGACAATCTTACACAAATCGACCTAGACCCAAACTAAGCAAAGCTTGTACTATGTGATATGCATAATATATATAGCTTCTGCTCGCGACTTCGTCCGCCTTAAATTCGTTTATCGCGGATAAGGGTATTTTCCGGGATAAAAAGTAGCCTATGTCCTTTCCCTGGACTCAAACTATCTCCATACCAAATCTCATTCCAATCGGTTCAGCGGTTTAATCATGAAGAGGTAACAGACTTTCACATTTATAATATTAGTATGTATATGGATAAGTATGGATGGATTATTATAATAATTAAATTCATAGGATAAATCAAAGACCTAAGACATTCCTGATCAACACACAAATCAGCCCTGGACGGGATTCTGGGGAGTTTACGTTTGGCTTAGTTGGTTGTACACCAGCCTACGAAGCTGGTGGTTCCGGGAACTAATCCCGGCCAGGGCAAGTGTTTCTGTTATGAGCACGATTGTTTCTTCGTGGGTCTTTTTTTTTATGGCATAGGGGGCAAACGAGCAGACGTGTTGCCTGATGGTAAGCGATCACCGTTGCCCATAGACACTTGCATCACCAGAGGAGTCACAAGTGCGTTGCCGGCCTTTCAGGTGGGAGTACGCTCTTTTCTATGTATTTGAATATTATAATTTATCTACGAGTACATATTAAGTGCATCGTCGCCTATTACTCTTAGTACTTCGCTTAGTTTGGGATTAGGTAGAGTTGTGTGAGATTGTCCCTAATATTTATTTATTAATAGCGACCGCCCGCGACTTCGTCCGCTTTAGATTCGTTTATCGTGGATAAAATGTATTTATCTGGAAAAAAAAATAACCTTTGTCTTTCCATAAAACTCGATATTTTACTAATTTAAATGTGAAGCATATTACCAAGATTTCAACATTCAAGTTCCTACCGTAAAATATATTTACTGTGCATACAAATTTTCATCCCCTTTTTCGTCTCTCAAAGGGATGAAATTTAACATACATTATAGCCTTTGTCCTATTATCATATATAAGGTACAGAACTGGAAAGTTTCATAACAATTCGTCCAGTAGTTTTTGAGATTAAGTGGAACGTACATATTACCTTTCACGTTTATAATGTACTAAGGATAGGATTTATTATTCGAACCCAGGACCGCCAGCTTCGTAGGCCGTTGTGGAAACAACTGAGTCAAATTGTAATCTTAATACTAGTGCTGCTTATGTAGAATTGACCAGCTGGCTCCATTGTAAAAGTTTATAAGAGTCAAAATCACTTGTGGTAGATGAATTTTGTCAATTCTCGTCATATTTCAAAAACCCTTTATACATATAGCAAACACTATGTCTACGCAGTAATGGTTCGCTTCTATTAGATTGCGGTTGTTCAACCATTAATCATGAATAAGACTTGAGAAAAATTGGTTATTAAATCTGCGACCTACAGTTAGATCCATAGGTTCTAATCATCTTCTATGTTTGGTCTAATTGCTACTTGCCTTTGAATTACTATCATTATTTAAAAAAAACAGTTTATGTTTTATATAAGGATATATATAAGAAAATTACAAAATATTTTATCGCACTCATCTACGTAAGTGAGTAAATCCCGGTAAGGGCAAATATATGTGTGTTAGGCATAAATATTTGTTCCTGAATCATGGATGATTTGATGTTTATAAGTAAATATATCTATTAAATATATCGACGTCTAGTACCGATAACACAAGCCTTATTGAGGTAACCATGGGACTAGTTCGATTTGTGTAAAATTGTCCTGTATTGGAATACAATATAAACTAGTATAAGTAATCCCCAGCATGTCCAAATCAACAACATTTTAATACCATGTATAGTATTGCTGACTTCTAAGCCATTGGTCTAACATCCGTCGTGTGAGTGATTATTTCCTACCTGCCAGCATTAATCATTTACATTATCTATTATGTTATTGAACAGTAGTTGTAATGACAGTTTTTGTGCGTCTGCGCCGATTTTGATTGATGAAGTTTAACCGACTATAGAAAACTGCACATTATCATGGCCGCGTTTATTGTCTTAGATAAAGATATGAAATTTTATGAAGATAAATAGTACATATTGCCCCACGCTGAATTAAATTAGTGCAAAGTGTTACTCTGATTAAATAATTTTCCTTACCCCTCCACCATGGCAAGGTAAGGTATTAAGTCTGCTAATTGTACCCTTATTTGTTGTGCAATAAAGATTAAATAAATAAAAAAATCGAAGGAACACTAAGGAACTCAAACTAACACCTATATTAATAATAACTTCGTATTTGGTAAGTACTGTAATACATCACCACTCACTTTTGCAAAAATTGGTTTTAATGTATTATTAATTTTTAATTTAAGTTCTCACTAATTCAATTTTGTATATTTCATAATGAACTTTATTCTGTAAGTAACAAGGGCACCTTTACATGTCTGAGTCAACCGGCATTTCCCAAGAGGAGATGCTTTTGCGAAGAAAGTCGAAAGAAATTCAACAGCCAGTAATTTATTCTAAATAAATCTTAATTATCACAATATTATTGCTAAGTCTATCTTAAAAATATATTTTTAATTTACACCAAGAACCATTAAACCAAGAGGACTGACAGTTGCCATGGATCGTGTCCGACCCCAAGGAAATATTCAGGCAAAACATTTAACGATGTTATATTTGAACAAACAAACATAGCACAGAAACAATTAGCTACTAACAAATGAATCGCAACATTTAAATACTGAGTCACGCTTGCAAAGTTGGATAATTGTAAATAATAATAATAATTTAGTCAGGGATTACTCATACGAAGTTGCTTATTCGGCATTTTTGTTATGGTATACGGGTACGCGACCCCGACTCCCCGAGCTGCTACTGGCTCATACATAGTCTTCCGGGACAGTAGTATCCTTTAACCCTTTCTCCTGTCTAAATTCGTACAATTCCTTTCTTTACCCTGTTATCCTCCCTCCTATTCCGCCAATCCAAGGTATGCCGTGCCGATGGATGCGTGGCTAGAGGCGAGTCTAGTCGTTAGCCTGCCAAATTGCCGTGGGACTGGTGACCCCAGAATAAGGCTAAACTTTTACCTGGTATGCGGGTCTCTGCTGGGTTCGAATACTTTATTCCTAGCTGCTCATGGGAACGCAAATGGCGGCGATGTGGTTCGCAACCCATCACGTCCCAGCGAGAGCGAAGAGTGGGCTATGGAGAGCCGCCTTGCTACGTTAAATGTAAGGGGAGAAATAAATGATAAAATAGGTGAAGTATGTCAGATGATGGATGCGAGAAATATTGATATTCTGTGTGTGAATGAGACAAAGCGAAAGGGTTGTGACAGCACAAAATGAAGAGATTAATGAATGTTGATCAAGCGGCAGTTGTATGCCAGGACCGTAGCAAGTGGAAGGAGGTAGTCTCCGTTTACCCCGTAATGGGAAAAAGTCGTGATTGTATGTATGTATTGATGTAATAATAATAATACATAGATGGCGTTGTACGTATTGGAGAACGACGTATTGAGTCCTCTTGTTGTAATGGTCCTTGGTTTACACTGTATGTATAATACTCCAAGACATTTATAACTGTACGTATGGAAGAATAAACTTAACAAAATATGAGGAAGGCCCTGACTAGGTGGACCGATGATCTGATATTACAGGCAGGTGGATGAGGGCAGAGCAGGACCAGTTGTTGAGGAGATCCTTGGGGAGGCTTTGGTCTCTAAATTAAATAAACAAATTAATAAGAAGGACAATTTTACATAAATTGCCCTAATCCCAAACTAAGTAAAGCTTGTACTAAGGATACCAAGCTATGATACATAAATTATAATACTTAAATACGTAGAACACATCCAAGACCCAGGAACAAACATATTCATGCTCATCACGCAAACACTTGTCTCGGCCGTATTTGAACCTGGGACCGCCAGCTTCGTAAGCCGTTGTGCAACCAACTGAGCCTAAAACATATCGTCAATTAACTTCACGGAGGTAACTTTTTAAAGTATTTGCATTATACTTCCATGCAAATTACATTTCATCGCATAGTCTGCTTAAAATCTAAAAGACGACATAGTTCGCAGACAATTATGTGTATCAAACTAAAAGGCATCCTTTACTTTGTTCGCGGTGGAAAAAGTCATAACCCCTCCTTTTTTCGACAGCGTAGTCGAGTTAAATATTTTTTACCCGACTACTCTATGTGGTTATAGGATTACTTCCTATAACCATCTGTGGAAACCTAGCTACTAATGTACCAAAAATAGTTGAAATCCGTTCAGCCGATTTGATGCGATGAAGCCACGGCGGCACATAAAAATACATATATTAAAAAAAGATACATTTAGTCACTTCCAAATAGTCCTTAACATACATTTTCTTGAAAATATCTTCAATAATATTTTCTTCTGTTTCCGCGATTATTACTCATTGAAATAAAATAATATAATTGAAATGAAATAAAATATCTTCATATAGACATCTTCGTATAGACATTTCATTTTTACAACTTTATAATAGTACAGATAACATACAAACAAACATTACATCACTTCCTGACAATTTGCTTGGAATTAACATAGGAAATGGTCCAACCATTAGCTTGATAATGCGCGTGCCCGACCTGAACATTAAAAGTGGTTAATGGTTGCCACAATGGGCTGAGACGGTGATAGGGTTAATTTACTACCGTCCGTATAATATTAGACTTGCCAAAGACTGGTCTTGGCAATAAAAGTCTACCTATAATGATTGACAGACTACTCGTGACCTATAAACCATTTTGAGTTCAACTGAGATGTTTTGCTTAGGGACGTGTAAGAAGTTTATCATTAGAATGAAAAAAAAACCGGCCAAGAGCGAGACTAACTCGCGCGCCGAGGGCTTCTTATAAAAATATGCTAAAAACGGCCGTAGCTATGAAAATCCAGTGGTAGCATTCCTAATCCTAAGCAAAATGTACGCGGTGTGGAGTCACTTTACATTAGTTAATCACATATACAGACAGACATGGAAAAATATGTTTTTCAGATTTATTTCGTCCGTTTTGCTATAAGAGCTTACCTTCATACTAAATTTCAAGTTTCTCGGACAACTGGAAGTACCCTATAGATTTCCATGGACTGTATCTTTGGATTGCGTTCATTTAAAAGCATGATGTTTTTACAGGTTTAAGGTACCGCAGACATAAGTATTTGATGTTAATTTTAACTTGATACCTCAACGCGTTCTTGACAAAAGGGCTTTGACAGTCAGACGGGCAACAAAGTGATCCTATAAAGGTTACGTTGTTTCCTTTTGGGGTACGCAACCCTAAAAATGATTCAGATTAATTGAGAATCCTTCTTTTTGAAGTCGGTAAAAAAGAAGCCACTGTTTTTGGACTTTAAAAAATCGGTCGATTTCGTTTTTTTATTGACGATGTGTTCTTTCGTTTTTTCGATAATTTTCAATTTGAATACTTTTCATTTCTTTATTTAAACACATAATTACTTAGATTCCCTCTTTTACGTTAAACAAAACATATGAACCGAGTCGTGCTTCAATATCCTTCAAAACGTGAGGCTGCCAAAGAAACTCAAATTTCACCACACAACGCTAACATCACATTTATACATCACAAAACGATGTAATTCAATATAAATCCTTTGATCACTTACGTCTTTTTTACCAACAGCACTATAGACCTTATAAGCAGTGCCCTTTACGATTGGACACTACAAACTTACCAGCACCTCCACCATTCTGAAATAACCTCAAATACTTTGCAATAAAATCGTGCGCTGGCGCATGGTATGATGGTAACCGGTTTTTGAGAGTGGGTGTCCCACTACCGAACTACGCAGAATGATTTGGTCTTTTTGTGACCGTTTTTTGCTTTTATTCTGTTATAGATACGTTTAGAGGCAGTTTTTAGACAATAGGTTTAGTGTTAGCTTCATCATACGGATGATGACTAAATTTTTATTATTAGTCCGTCATGTAGATTGGGTTATAAAAAGCATTGGAGACGTATTTTCTCTTTTTTTACGTAATCAAAAAAGAATGGCAAAGCAACATGTCGCGTGACGTCACGCACAATCGGTCTCTTAAATTTTAATGTGATGGTCAGTTTATATGATATTTTCCGAGTGTAATGTACGTATTTACCTCACCTCCCGCTACATAAAACTAAAGTGCATGAAAAATGTGTTTTGGTATAGACACGGCTTGTCATCCCCAGTGGTTAAAACGTATTCGACGATGGAAACCTAAGAGCATAGAATCTTATGGGTCAACCCCTCAACCACTTGGATCATCTTGCGAGACGTTGACACTGTCAAGATACAAGTCAAAAGCTTAGAGCATCTAACTAATGGAGATTTATTTATTTACTACTTAGAAGGCCACCGCAACTTCGTTCGCGGAGGAAAAGAATTTTTTTTCTTAAGCATAGTCGGGTAAAAAGTATCTTATATTAATCTGGTGATACCAAGCTACCCGTGACGGACGGACGGACGGACGGGCGGACGGACGGACGGACGGACGGACGGACGGACGGACGGAAGGACGGACGGACGGACGGACAGACAGACAGACAGACAGACAGACAGACAGACAGACAGACGGATAGACAGACAGACAGACAGACATACACTTTCTCATTTATAATATTAGTATGGATAGATTATTCACAAAGTTACACAGCATTACAGTAAACCCCACTGGACTGTGAACTACAAATAACAAAAACATACAGAAAAACTTAAAAACTAGTTCGATTTAGGCGACGTAACTCTGTGGCTCCATTGCGTCTGATCTGGTGTAGGATTCGGCAGACTGCCCCGGAACTGCCTAAACACTACAGCCTTCGGCCAGAAGTCTGCACTTGCGATGGTGTCCTGCAGCGGCCGCGGCAAGCGTGCCACAAACGATTTGAAGTGCACATGTGCAGTGATGATAAGCTATGTCATCACCGAACAAATTTTTCATGCATTAAAAATGCATGAAAAATTTGCGAGGGGTGAGTTAAACGCGTACAAACACAATTAAAAGTAATCTTCTATATACGAGTATATATAATCACAAAACCGGCCAAGTACGTGTCCGACTCGCGCACCGAGCACCTGACATCTATAGCATTGCATACAAATGAGGTGCAAACTTAACGCAACCGGGGTGCCCAAATATGTTTTTTGAAAAAGACAATATATTTATGATTTAATTACAAATTTATAGTTTTCAGACTCTTGTATGTATTTGCAGTATGTCACAATATTATTTGCCAAATTTCATAGTTCTATGTCAACGGGAAGTACCCTATCATTTTGATTCCCTTGAGAAAGTCGAAATATACGTTTTTTGCGGCATAAATGGTCGTATCTATTTTTACGTCAATGTAGAAGTTTGATTGTTTCACAGCTTCAAGGGACCGAAGATTGTGTTAATTTAAACTCGATACCTCCAGGAATTCTTGAGATAAAGGGTCTTGACAGACTGACAGAGGGACAGACGGACAACAAAGTAATCCTATAAGGGTTTCGTTTTTTCCGATTGAGGTGAGGAACTCTAAAAACACCAACACACTGACAATTTACCGTATTTACTAACCGGAAATTTCTCGATTACTTTGGCAGAGCGGAATGTATTGTTAAATGCTCTAAGGTCAAAAGCAAAGAGTCACAAATAGAATAAACCTCACCGTACTATACTTAAACTTGTATTTATGATTATGGTAGAAAAGATCAGATTAGGTATGTTTCTGATTATAAATTACATATAAAATGAACTGATCTAATTATAGAAGAGATAAAAACAATGTTAAAGGTTATACTGGTTTTGAAAAAGGCGATATCGTGATGACCCACTTAATTAGATTATAATCAGACTTTCAAATTAGTTTTAGGTGATCTCAAAGTTAGGCATCGTTTAGATATTAAATTGATTTGTAAGTTACTCTGTATTACACATGGAAACTCAGTACTATTGGTTTTTTGCTCTGTATGTAATAATAATCTATAATATTATAAAGATGTAAAAATGAAATTTCTTTAAATTGAAGATATTAGAAAAAAATTAAACGGACTATTTGAAAATCACTGGATCGATTTTTTTGTGTGGATTATTTGTATGTTTGTATATGTCGTTATGGCTTCATCACGGCCTTAAGGCTAAACGTCAAACTTCAAATTGTCCATTTCAATTATATTTTTAGTTCAATACACAAACATTTTATAATTGTATAGATTACAGGACTAATATTTTTCCTTTTGAGGATTAAAATTTCAAGCATGGATTAATACATTATCCCAAGGTCTGGCAAGGTCTAGACTTGCTCAAAAGTAAATGTGCCTGAACCCCCTGGGAGAGATTTGCGGCTTGAATACTGAATGGAGGCTACAATAAGACTAGAGCTAATCTATAACTAGGACTAGAGTATTTTCGCGGCATCGCCTTCGCAGCGGCTATATTTTTCTTATTTCAGACTCTTCCGTTGCTGGTTGAATACACATACATCGTAATAAGAACCTCCTCCCTTTTGTTTGGTCATTTAACAATTAAAGGTGGATGTGTAATGTAATAACTTCTACCTAACCACTGACGGGCTTGTGATTTTGGTTTGCACTGGTTTCACCCATGTGGCCAATTTTTTTCATTGGCAACTGTGCATTTATATCAGAAAAAAGAATTCACGTCAGTCCGTAGTGTTAGAGCAGAACAAAGTAACAAATACACTTTCCCATTAAATTTTTTTTTACATAGGCGCCCTTTTTTTTAAATATCAGAGTCATCCAGTTATTGGTTGTAAATATACGTGTCGATTTTAAACCGTCCTGTTCTTTCGTCAGTTGAAATAAAAGACTGATGTCATCATCATCATTTCAGCTATAGAACGTCCATTGCTGGATACTGGCCTCCTCAATGGATTTCCACAGGGCCGGATAGAGGCGACCTACATACAGCGAGTCCTCGCAACCCTAACCAGGTCGTCCAATCACCCTGCGAGTGACCTTTCTAAGCTGCGCTCCACTCGAGAACCTTTCTGCCCCAACGGCCATCGCTTCTTCGAATTATGTGCCCAGTCCATTGCCACTTCAGTTTGCTTACCCTGCTTGCTGTGTCGTTAACATTGGTTCGTCTACGAATCTCATCATTTCTGATTCGATTTCGTAGAGAGATCCCCAGCATAGCCCTTTCCATAGCTCGCTGAGTGACTCTGAGCTTCCTTAAGAGGCACATATGTAGTTAAAAAACCACATCTCGGCTCCGTAGGTAATACGTATTGATAACTAAGGCTAATGTACGGTGAAATAATTTAATATTAGGTAATAAATAAGATACATAGGTTTAGTTCAGAAGCTAGATTACCAAGGTCTGGCGAGGTCAGAAACTTGTTCGAAAGTTAATGTATCTGAATCCCATGGGAGGCATTTGCGGCCTGAATACTGAACGTTTTTGCTAGAAATTTCATACAAATACTCCCAACTTACCATTTTTTCTGAATGATATAATAAACTTTATTCTGTACTAGAAGGTACCCGCAACTTCGACAGTGGAGGAGAAATAATTATAAACTTGTTTTGTTCTTGAGCGTCGACGGATAAAATAAATTCGATCAAGTACCAAAAATAGTTGATATCCGTTTCGCCGTTTGGGCGTGATAAAGCCACAACGACACGTACAAACGCACCAAAAATTCTATTATATTCTAGAAGTAGGCTACCAGAACAGTTTTACAAATCTTTTAGATTTTTCAAGAAGAGACCACTACTGAGAAAAAAAGCTGAAAGGAGCTCAAGAGTCAGTATTTTTTTCTAAATAACTTATATAATATGTTAGTGTTTAGCTAAAATAATATTTATTTTTAAGTATACACTATGCGTAGTTTATTTCATGTACTTTGTATCCAGTGAGCACTGCGAGGTCTGAGGGACAGTGCAGCTGCCTTTATCGTTGCTTTTTTTTAAATCCTTTCCAGTGACTAATGCCATACGACAAATAAATAAATATGCGTAGTTCTCCAAAAAATATATCAAAGTCTTTAATAATATAATAATAATAATAATAAGAAAAAAAAACTATATTAAAACTGTGTTTTGATATGCCTTCTTATATCTGTGTCCCGGTAAAAGTAAGTTATTTGGTTTCTGGCTTGGGCCATGCATGCATTTTTGTAAGTTGAATAGTCCTTTATATTCCATTTTAAATACGAAGGCCCGATTGGACTTAAAACTTAACAATAGGGCTCATAATGTTTGTTTTTTTTTTTGCTAATTGCTTTACTATCTAAGCACGTAAAATTTGGCACGCATCGGTGCAATCTGCATACAACTAAAACGTGAAGTCTGGGCAGGTATCTTTTGTTATCACTAATCCTATTGTTGACGTCTAAGGACTTCTCAAGTGCAATCGGGCCTTCGTATTTGAAATGGAGTATACCCAAAATGTGCTTGTGACGTTAGGGTCAAAGACTTGATAGTCACGGAGGATCGTTTCTTATAATGTAGTAATTGTATTATCTGTGGACAATGCCATCCATACACCTTAATGCAGTTTGCCACTTACTTGACGTAAATAAATATCGAACAAATGTCAAACGTATATTGTGTGAAATATCTGTAATCTTGCTATTCACACGATTAAGAAAACCTAAACCCTACCTTTCTGTATCAAGGACAATTTTTAAATTGTATTATAACATCTCATCCGTGAGAGGAGGCCTGTGCCCAGAAGTGGGGCGTAAACAGCCTTGGCTTATGATTATAATATCTGACTTTTGTAAACTTAATCAAGGTCCTGTTAATACCTACTTAAGTGAAGTATATATACCCGAGCAAAAACCTAGCAACACCCTCCAAATCCGCATTTCCCGTTAATTTAAAAACAAACGCTCCATATCAGCGTTTTCAAAGAAAGCTTTCGGCCGAAAAGGCTCTAACCAAAAGCTGGCGTAACGAAGCTTATCCAATGAACCATTGTGTTGCTGAGCTTGCCCTCTCCGGCCACTGCCATGTGCTAATAAAAACCGGTTTCGAGCTTTTTACACGTCACGACTTAAGAGCTTTTTATGATCCACAGAATCCGGAAAGATTAGGCATGGATTTGAATGTTACATTCTCATCCCTATGCAGTGGCGTATGGTCCATATAGGCAAAAAGTCACTACCTACCTGTACCGACTGTGGGTCCATATAGGCACAGAGAGCCTACCCATTCGATCAAAACATTTAAACTGCCTACTATGGTCGCAAATAGGTGAGCCTTGTACAAGAATAATGGAATTAAAAAACTACATACAAGTCTTTGACTGGTATATGACTATCTGCCACCGCTGACCTTTATAAAGCCATACATTGACCAGCGATTAGCCCCCGTATTGTCTTAATGATAAGTGACTCAGAAACGAAAATTTGTTTGAAGTAGGTACTGTCGGGACTATGCTGCTCCAAGAAAATATTAAGGAATTGTCGAACTGTTATATTTATTGGTACTCGTAATCATTTTAATTCAAACTTATTTAAAACAACAACAGGTGAGACAGGTGATGTCCGAAAATACTTTAAAATATACTTTGAATAACCTGCCTATTCTCGTCTCGGATTTGTAGCTTAGTTGTAATGAGATTTAAAGACTTACAATCTTCACAGTACTTTGTGTCCACTTTTCTAATGACGACACCCTATCAGGGTTTTATGTACCTACCTACTACCTACACTAAATGTAACACCATTAAACAATGAACAATTATAATGGAATAAAGAAATGGATGAAGAATCAAGATAGCAAAAGGGTGGAATTCCGTTCCAATAAATGATTTCCCGTATAAATGTAACTTAGTACTACATTAGTGCTGGACCTTAGGGTTCAGAGGCCAAGGACTTTGTCAAGGAATTGGGTCGTTGGCTTCGGGACAGGGGCTGTGATCAACGCTACCTGGTGCAACAAATTTTATTAGGCATTCAGCGTGGCAACGCTGCCAGTGTGATGGGAACGTTTGGACCGGCTACGATTCGGGGCGGACCTTTTCAACGAAAATGACGAAGCCTGTTACGATTACATCTTTGGTTTGTATGGGACGAAGCCTGTTGCTGATTTGCTGTTCTAACCAACCTGACGAAGCCTGCGTTGCGGATTTGAACTTATGTATAAAATAATAGCATTGAATAAATATTAAACTAGAAAAATAATACATTAACACTTATAATTCCAAATATTTTCTTCTGTTACCGTGATTATTACTCAATTAAATAAATCAATTTTAAAGATATATGCGATATAATCCGTTAAAATTTATTTATTTAAACTTATAATTCCAAGCCGAAGTGAATATTTTCCATTAAGTATGAGTCTATAAAGAGTTAGTAAGATATATTCATGAAAGTATGATATAATGGAATGTTGGAGCAATTTTAATGAAGTTGTTACATTTGGAATTCTGTCTTGTTCGTAGCTTCACACTCTCATGCATTGTCTAGTTTCCTTAGTTGTTGTTAAGTTTAGTAGGTAGGTAGGTGATGTGGTTATCCGGCAGAGTCAATACTCATACATTTAACGGTCACCCTTACTTAGGACTCCATTATTTTTATGGGATGTTTAGTACAGAATATAAAAGAAATTATGAACTATAGTAAGAATCATAGAATAATTATTCTACTACTCCAAGAGATTAATGGCCTAATTTTGCGTTAAAAAAATAAAGCAATCGTGCTGTCCTCGTGTCGTGACGTATAAACACGTCAATATATTCGATCGCTACCGTGCTACGCGAAACGTGTTTCTATTATACCTAACGAATATAGTATAGTGGCTTACTTTCACAAAATCGCATCTTACCACACCACTCTACTGCAAACTCAACTTTGTTTCTAACATATGTGGTTTACTATTAATTGTGTGAGTAAAAAGAGTTATTAGGTGTAGGAAACAGTGTATTTTGTATAGCTTAGTTTAATGTTCGCTTTTTGTCGCGACCCGTTCCGCTAAGTACTTATACGTATATATATATATCGATAGACATTTGAATCTGTGTTTATTCCGCTGATTGTTCGTTTCTGACTCATTTTATGACTGTTTTGTAATGATAAACATCTAGAACCATATACGGCGTCAGAAAGGCATGTTCCAAAAATATATTTGCTTCTTTTTTCATTGGTACAAGCTATGCTTAGTTTCAGACTAGGTCGATTTGTGTAAGATTGTGCAGGATATTTATTTATTTCATCATCGTCATCATTATTTCAGCCATACGACGTCCAATGCTGGACACAGGCCTCCTCAATAGATTTCCAAATGGGTCGGATGGAGGCGACCCGCATCCAGCAAGTCCCCACAATCCGAACCAGGTCGTCCGACCTCCTTGCGGGTAGCTTTTCCACGCTGCGTTTACCGTCACGTGGTCTGCACAAGAACCTTTGCTCCAACGTCCATCAGTTCTTCGAACTATGTGCCCTGCCAATTGCCACTTCAGTTTGCTTCGAAAAGATTATTCTTTCTACGTCTTATGGCTGAGGGTTAAGACTGTGAAGTATATTCAATGTAGTCCAATTTTCAGACATATAAATGCCTGAATAGAACCCCTAAATGGCCAAATGTGAGAACAATTTGTTACTCCAGATAATTCTTCGGAGGTTGTATGTGCATAAAGAGGAGAGGAAAAGATAACTCTGTCTAGGCAGGTATTGGAGAGACGTTTTTTAATTCCGTGTTCTTCTGGAATGTGTATTAAATAGTGATAGTATTATTTAGCAGTTCTAATTTAATTTATTATTCAATAAAGTTACACAACATTACAGTAATAAATAAGGCACCGTAACCTACAAATTAGCGAAAACATATAGAAAAACTTAAAACTAGTTCGATTTAGGCGACGTAACTCCGTGGGTCCGTTGCGTCGTCTGATTTTGTGTAGGATTCGGCCAATTGCCCCGGAACTGCCGAAACACTACACCTTTGGGCCAGAAGTCTGCACTTGCGATGGTGTCCTGCAGCGGGCACGGCACGCGCACTACACACGAGCTGAAGTGCACGTATTGGTTAATGGCACTTGACTAACGCATAGAATAAATAGGCTACGCTACAAACATTGAAAAATTTATAAATATCAATAACAATCTTACACAAATCGACCTAGTCCCAAACTAAGCAAAGCTTCTCTAGGGACCAGGCGACGATGTAAATAATATAGATATACATAATATACTTACATACAGACAGGGGGAAGGGACTATATCCATCAGTAAACGTTTTCTGGCTGGTGACGATGATGGCATAGAAAACATCCAAGACCCAGGAACCAACATTCGTGCTCATAACACAAGTACTTGCACTAGTTGGGATTTGAACCAGAGACCACCAGTCGTAGGCCGTTGTGCAACCAACTGTTTATGAGCCAAACGTCTTCATTTAGAATCTAAGACAAAAAACCTCCTGTTAAGTTCGTGCAAATAGCCAATAACAGGGGCTTAATTAGCCATCGTTAGATCAAGTTTATTGGTGATCAGAGCCGGAATCGACCTTTTCGTATTAAAGGTAACACAATACTTCACATCAGCACCAGTAAGTCGTATGTTCAGTAGATGTAAGCATAGTTAAGACCGTTCGATGTCTGATTGGGGATGTTTTTGCGTGATCGTGAGGCGTGTTCCTGGGGATTGATAGCTTTATTTTTACTCCTCTTATTTATGGGTTTGTTAGTTCGATCAACGAGTGTCTTTGTATGGAAGCTTGCAGGAGTTTACTGGACTTTTACATTTTGGATGAGTAAACTATTGACCTACCTTATGTATGTAACTACTTAATAAATGATATGCTTAAGAAAAGCAAATGGAACTTTGACTTCTACAGGGAATTCTATTGAGCAAGGGGTGAAAATATAAACCTATATTGTTACCATCATCATAAATTAATCTCAGTGTCTACAACGAAGAATTTCACAACATTGGCATATTCATTGCATTTAGGGCTGAAGGTAACCTTAACCAGGTCTTCAGTATTTAATCTCCTGTACATTTTCTTTTCATCATCATCAGCAGTTAATATTCTTTCTATCACAAAACAAATGACGACCTGTTATAACATTAAAAAATGTGCGTCACCGTCAAGCGCAGTGCTAACAGATTCGTCGCTATTATAATATGATCCCTAGACACATATAAACTATTTGTTTTTACAGGTCTCACCCTCGTTTCCGGTTTCTTGAAACAGTTTTGCCAACTGCTTGACGGACCAATATATTTTCACCTGTGAACTAGAACACGTACAACTACTTCATATGTCTACTTAAATAAGTTTAAAGTAAGTAAGGAAATTTACATTTATAAGACCCAAGGTTATATCCGAAGGTTATGCAAACACAGCGAAAGCTCAAGAGTATAATTTTTCTCAACACTTATGAAAATATCATTACATTTTAATGTTGTATTACAATGGTTTAATCTGGAACTAAAGAATGTTTACTCCTGTTACGAAACGTTTAAAAATTTATTATTTTTAATCCTATTTCGAAGCAACAAAGTATTATCATTTAAATTCATTATTTAAATTTAATCTAATAATTTTCTATTATAAATAATTGAATTGCATATTATTTAATTAAAATATTCAGTAAAAATGTATAAAAAACTAATTTCTAAAATTCATGTATTCATTTTATGTATGGCAACTCTAATGTTAAAATTTGACTTTTTTAGCGGTTGCCATCTTACCTTTTTTATATTCATGACTACTGCAACGGACTTGCTTTCCAAATAATTCTTTCTATCTTTGGATTATACCAGCTACCAAATTTACAGTCCACTTTTTATTCCATCACCATTATCATAATATCCTGAAGAACTCGTCGAGGAGTTACGGATTTTTACAACTCCAATATTTTTGATTGGGATAGATTTCTATAGCAATCCCTGATGTAGAAATTTGAAAAAGCTATTTTCGACACATTCAAGCCCTTTCATGGTCGTCAGTGGACAGGGATTTTAGCCTAGGTAGACATTTTTTCTGTGCGTATATGGAGCCATGGTCATTCAGGGCTTCAGGGAAGGAAGTTTCTCTGTGCCTGTATGGAGCCACGGTCATTCAGGGCTTCAGGGAAGGTAGTTTTTCTGTGCCTGTATGAACCGCGGTCGTTCAGGGCTTCAGGGAAGGCAGGTTCTCTGTGCCTGTATGGAGCCACGGTCGTTCAGGGCTTCAGGGTAGGCTGTTTCTATGTGCCTGTATGGAGCCACGGTCATTCAGGGCTTCAAGAAAGGCTGTTTCTCCGTGCCTGTATGAAGCCATGGTCGTTCAGGGTAGTCAGTGCCTATGTGCCTATAAGGACCGCATGCCACTGATGGACGTATAATTAATTTAAACGTCGATATATAAAAGAGAACTAAATAACTTTCGACAAATGAAGCTATTAACGTCAGTATCACGAATATTACGCAAGTGATTTCAAAACGATCGCGCACTTAAAGCAGTGAGTCATTTGTATCAGCTGACTGCTGACTCGTACAGTCCGATCTTGATTACAGGACACTACTTGTACATTATCCATTACATTCATATAAACTATTGTTATATTTACAGGGTGTTCCTCAAACCAACACCAAGATGAAGATGGATGATAGATCAGCTCATAAGCTACCATATTAAGTCACTTTGACCTTAATGAAAAGTTCATGGTTATCGAGATTTGCCACTTAGCAAAAAAGAAACATTACAAATTCGTTTTCAAAGGTGCCAATATGTCGAAAACCGTGAACCCTATATTAAACTATATACTCAGGGATATAGTTTTAATTTTAACTAACTCCACGCGTTCTCGAAATAGGGTCTTGACAGTCAGACAGACGGACAGACGGACGGACATCAAAGTGATCCTATATGGGTTCCGTTTTTTCCATTTGAGGTACGGAACCCTAAAAATGGATGTAGATAAACTAGTTTAAGCAACTGTACATAATCAGGCCTTAAAACACTCGTGTTTAAAGGCCTCTCATTATGTATCAGTTGCATAAACTAATATTATAATAAACTAGAAGATGCTCGCAACTTCGTTCGCGGTGGAGAAAAAGTCATAACCCCTTTTTTTTCTTCTTTCTTTGGCATAGTCGGGAAAAAAGTATCGTATAACCACCTGGAGATACCCAGCTACCCGTGTACCAATAATTGTTGAAATCTGTTTTGCCGATTTTGGCGTGATGAAGCCAACGACACATACAAACATACAAAAATCCAAAATATATATTTTTCGTTGTAGTGACGTCCAAATAGTCCGTAACAATATATTTTTTTAAATATCTTCAATGTCAAAATTTCATTTTTACAACTTTATAATAGTATAGAATATACTTTTTAAGGGATAAGCAAACTGAAGTGGCAATGCACAGGGCACATAGTTCGAAGAACCGATGGCCGTTGGGGTAGAAAGGTTCTCGAGTGGAGACCACTTACCGGCAAGCGCAGCGTGAGAAGGCCACACGCAAGGTGGTCGGACGACCTGGTTAGGGTTGCGGGGACTCGATGCGAGTCGCCTCTATCCGGCTCATGTGGAAATCTATTGAGGAGGCCTGCAATGGATGTCCTATGGCTGAAATGATGGTGATACTTTTTATCATCTTTCACATGCTCTTATGATTGTCGTCGAGTCACCACTCGGTCTATAATCAATCCTTCCTAAAACACATCATAAATTCACCTACAAACTCCATCGAAATCAAACAAAACAAAGTGAACCGTTCAACGTAAACACTGACTCACCGAGATGCGGCTGAGGGAGAGTATGAATAATGCTACCGTGTTGCAAAAAAGGGCTTTACTCCATATGCAACTCCTGGCACATACGTCAGTTTATAATCGCCGTATTCAGCAATTGCCATGCTATACTTACCTACCTAGTGAGTCATTCTGCCGAGCCTATAGATACCTACTCGTATACTCGTATACGTACTTGTTGGTTTAGGTTTATTAAACGTTGGTTTCGAATTAGAAATCTGATCTTTCCTATTACATATGAAATATATTGCTACCATATACATATAGCTACCAGAGGCGTGACGTCAGGATACAAGTATTCATTTACAAATTTTAAAGAAAAATGTGGTTATAAGGCTTTACTTGGGCAACCCGGTGGGAAGCGGCTTATATAGACGCCACGCCACTGAAAAGCTATTACTTTTTTAAGGGTAAATTGACAACTTTTTCTTGTGTTTTAGTCTGCCCTGTAATCTGGGAGACAATAGTGAAGAATTACTTAGAAAAAAATATAATAAACTAGGCTTTTAACATACTACTCATCAATATGTTAAAAGCCTAGTTTTTTTTTTCTATGAATAATAGTAGTATAGGAATAATCCAAACTGAACATAATCAAGAGCAATGTACAGTTAGGGCTCGGCCACATGTCCACGGCACGGCGAAGGCGCCGTGCCGTGGACATGTGGCCGAGCCCTTAGCGTCAAATAGTCTGTAGCATCCAAAGTGCCAAAAATATCGCAATACATCTTTATTCTTGTATATATAAGCATGTTTAGCCCAGTCATTACAGCTGTTATTACAGTTTTTAATAAAGTTTATTATTAGTCTTATGAGCATAAAGTTGTTTGATAAATAATATTTTCTTCTGTTTCCGCAATTATTACTCATTCAAATAAAATAAAAATTCAGACACACAGAGACAGTGGAAAATATATATTTTCTCAGTCCACCCGTGAACATGGAAAGCTGAAAAGCTTCCGAAACGTCGGGAACTCAAATGAGATAATATACGCGATATAATCCATAAAATTGTTTTATTTAAATTGTTTGATAAATGTTTTTATTAATTTATTCATTTATTCATTTATTCAACATTACAAGCCATGTTTATCACAGGAGATGTTAATTATAGGTAGTAGATACATGACACCCTGTTAGGGCGTATAATGTTAGTTCTTAGGTACTAAACACTTATCTTATTCAATATCTACACTACATCAACGTATGTCAAAAGGATTTCATTCAAATTAACTACTACAATGTATGTCAAAACGACGTCATTCAAATAATTTAATACATGTCAAAAATGATATGTTTATAGATTATGTGATATATTTGGCGTTTTTTTTGTCTGAAACACAGGATAATCCTAGTTTAAGTGCGTAACATTATTATCTAATTATAAGTATGTTTGTCCCACAGTTCTTACAGCTGTTATATGTTTTTAAATTTTATTATTTTTATAATTATCAAGCAAATCTTATAATAAGTATGTACCAGGGTCCGTTTCAGAAACGCTTGTAACTTGTACTTTTTACAAGCGGAAAACTCTTACCAAGAATATGAATTATAAGGACTTCCGCTTGTAACACAAGTTACAAGCATTTGTTCCCCAGGCGACGATATACATACTTATATAGATAAATATAATACTTAAAGGGGTGCATCGAAAATGTAAGCTATTTTTTTTGTGAGATTTTTGTCAAATCTAGTATATGAAACAGGCTCGTTTTCAGATATATGTTTTTTGACTATATAACCTATTCAGCGCCTGACGCGGAAACATGTTAGTTTATAATTTCCTCGATAGAAAAGAAATCTAAAAAGGCGTCTTCATTTCCCGTTTCTGGTCTAGTTTGTACAAACGACAGATTAATAAACGGCTAAATTATCTGAAATGACATTTTTCCCTTTATCTTTTACGCTACTAACTTAAATGTTAACAAAACATAATGATATCTTCTTGCTTGCTTGCGCCAAAAAACCTCAAGCATAGTAGTGCATTAGCTTTTTTTTTCTTTGATGCGCGCGAGTAATAAATGCGTCCCTTATTACAGATTCCGCTTATTAGCTGGCTCGGCGTTTGGGGCGTGGTTTTTCCTTGACGATGCAAGACCTTTGATAAATAAAAAAATTCCAACCCGGGAACAAACATCCGTGCTTATCACACAAAAACTACCCTGGCCGGGATTCGAACCCGGGACCGCCAGCTTCCTAGGCCGTTGTGCAACAAACTTAGCCAGACGTGACGTCACCAAGTTGAAAGTTATTTAACTTTTATATAACGGGGTCTAATGCAATGTTGTTTATTAACCTTTATTATACAACGGTTCATGTTGACATGTTGTCAACTTCAATAAAATGGCGCCGATCCGTGATCCTGTTACCGAAACGTTGTATAATCAAGGAAAATAAACAAGATTGCGTTACAACCGCCATTATGTACTCGTATATAATTATATAGAATTTAATTATGTGTAAACACGAGAGTATTAAGTGTTATGTGAGATGTAAAAATGAAGTATCTCCCACCTAGGCTCGGTCACCTAGGGCTACTTCCCCGAAGGGCCACCGTCCAAATTCCTAGTTCGCCTAGATCCTTGTTCGTCCACTTCTTAGTTCGTAGTTCGTACATTTCCTTGTTCATTCATCATCATCATCATCATTTCAGCGATAGGACGTCCACTGCTGGACACAGGCCTCCTCAATAGATTTCCACATGGGCCGGATAGAGGCGACCCGCATCCAGCGAGTTCCCGCAACCCTAACCAGGTCGTCTGACCACCTTGTTCGTCCATTTCCTTGACAGTCCACTGTCTAAATTCTACAATAAAACAATTTAAACGGATTATATCTCGTATATTATATCATCTGCATTCTCGAGGTTTCGGCAGCTTTTCAGCTTCCGTGTCTTGGGTCAACTGAAAAAAGATATATTTTCCTCTGTCAAAGTTACAATTTGTGCAAACTACCCACTTTGAGAAAACAAATGAACATGTGCCAGAGGGGCTTAATTATTTTATTTTAATAATAAGCTACCAGCAGCGTTTCACAAAATGAGGCTTACTGAAGTCACGGGAGCAAGGTATCCACAGATGGTTATAGGATAGTTTTTACCCGACTACGCAGAAGAAAAACAAAAGGGACGGACTTATGGCCTTTTCTCCTCCGCGGACGAAGTTGCGAGCAGCTTCTAGTCTATACCTACTTTCATAAAGTTGTAAAAATGAAATGTTGTATGTTTGTATGTGTCGTTGTGGCTTCATCGCGCTAAATCGGCTGAACGGATTTCAACTATTTTTGGTAAACGGGTAGCTGGTTATCTCCAGATAGTTATAGGATACTTTTTACCCGACTATGTTAAAGAAAAAACAAGAGTCATGACTTTCTCCTCCGCGGACTAAGTTGCGAGTAGCTTCTAGTTACATAATAAAGTTAATTATTCCACACAAATACCGACGTAGTTCATTTGCATAAACAAAAACAATACAATGATTTAATATCGCAGTTGCTATGCCACAGTTGCCTGCGATGAATCACTGTCGCGTCAGTCACATGACCTTCGTGAGTGTGTCAGATATCTGACAACATGGTCATTTTAAAGTAATGAAAGTAAAGATTGATGACATCGGGTTGTGGGTAAGTAACAAAATCAGTTAATCTATACTACTTATTATAAAGTTAAAAATGAAGTGACTGTACATTTAAGATATTTAAAAAAAATAGTGAATACAGACTATTAGAAGGTCACTAAATTGAAAAAAATAAGTTTTTTTTCATTATGGTTGTAAGTGTGGTTGTGGTTTCATCACGGCAAAGCGACAAAACGGATTTCAACTAATTTTGGTACATGGGTAGCTGGGCATCCACAGACAGTTATAAGATACTTTTTATCCAACTACGCTAACGAAAAAAAGAGGGGTTAAATTTTTTCTTCTCTGCCAGCGAAGTTGCGGGCATCTTCTATGTATAATATTTACAGAGGATAAATTAATCAATCTGAGTAACACGTGTTCTTAATAATAGAACGTAAAACGCAATAAATGGCGTCACAATCATACTTCGTAAACAATAGGGAAACCTAATTTAAAAATGGCAAAAAATATTTTGCTTTTCGTTATGTTTTTAGTTATGTCATCGAATGGGCAAGTAAATACAATTATTGTACCGATATCCATTATACATCAATATGTTTTTTTGTTCGGAACTGAGAGACGCGACGGCCAGGGCTGTCAATACCACTGCCCACTGGGCATCCGTTATTTGAGGAAACTTGACACGAATGAAGAAGAATATCTTTTTTATATATTTATTATTTTATTAATCAACTAGATAAAATTAGACGAGCAGATTTCCTTACGAATATGATAAATGCAAGTGTTTTTGTTGGTTAATTTTTCTTTCATGCTATAAAGGGGCAATGGATTGTCGTGAATTTTTAGCGATTGCAAAGTGACTTAGGCTACTTAACCCGGAAAGTGCCCAGTTCCTGAGAATATACACAATAATAGGCTTAATAAACACAATAATTATCTTTGTGTGAATATATTTTATGATTGTTTTATTTATTTCATTCGTGGATCTTCGCAGAAACTAATTCTATATATGTAACGAGGCCTAATACTGGCCACGGTCGAGAATAAAGCACAATAAGCTGGAGTGTCTGTATTAGCCGGTTTTAGAAGCTTTTATGGTATTAATTAAATAATGCACTACTTAAAATGTCAGGAATTTTTTATTAAAAATTGTATTTGTAGAAGATAAGCCTAAAAATTTTAAATATGTGCTAATTAAAATGTAATAAAGGCTTAAAATATAATTATCACAGACATTTGTATTAAAGATATTGCATTATCTCACCGAGTTCCAACGCTGGTGCAGACAAAACGTCCGAATGCTTGCAAACATTTTGTACAAAAATTACAGGATATAATAGTATGTAATTAGCTAGTCTGTTTTCAATACGATACATTTATTTTTCTATAATATATTATTTTTTTAAAAGGTAATTGATGCTGAGGTATTATACCAGCTAAGTGAGTTAGTGCACTTCGTAAATTATGTGAGGTTATTTTGTTATTCACTTACCTAGATAAAATTGTATACGAATAAAATAACCGAACTTATGGAACTAGAGGCTGATGATAAACTATTGAAGAATAAATATAAGAAAATGCTTCACGATAAATGATAGTATTCAATTGACGAATTTTTAAATGAAAAATCACTGACACACGTAGACATGTAATCTACTATAATTTAAGACTTGCAATTATATAATAATAGCTCTAAAATACAATTGATAATGTAATGAACCTACTGCTTAACATGAAAATTATAATAATTAAATTACTTATACTTGTTAATTTTCAATTATTGTACTTACTGAGAATTAATGAATTAATTTATTACTTTGTAGCATTAAGTTCTTTTTATATTATATAATAACCCAAAATTGTACACCCTATCAGGGTATCATGTACCTACGAAGCTAATAATTGTAACACGACTAGCCACTGAACATGATTACAATGGAATAAATGAATATGAATATGAAATTAGCGTAGCAAATGTAGTGTACAAATTGTTTATTTGTGACTGTTTTTTTTATTCGTAGATCTGAGTAGAAAAATAATTATATATAACGAAGCCTAATACTGGCCACGGCCGAAACTAAAGCACAACAGGCCGGAGTGTCCGTATTAGCCGGGTCTAGAAGCTCTTATGTTATTATTTCTCCGCACGCCCGCCGCGGAACAATTACGGGTCCGTTTCCACGGTACTACGGCAACAATTATGTGATTTGTTTTGTTAAACATTAATATAATTTTGATTAAAGTATTTAGAATTTGAAGAAGAAGTTCTTACTTCCGACTGGTGCCCGAAACAGCACATTGTTACTCTGCGGAAAAGGTCGTAGGGCTATGTTTTTTGCCGAGAGCCTAGAATGAGCCTAGAATAAATGAGAGCCATATTGAATATATCTTTAACCATTCGTAAAAGTTACCCGTGAATATGAAAATAGTTGAAATCCATTTAGCCGTTTTGACGTGATGAAGGCGCAAAGACATACAAAATTTTTTTTTTTTTTTAAATAGTCCTTATAGCTTTCGTATCGAAAATATCATCTTTATACAGACATTCCATTTTTAATACTTTATAGGACTAATTAATCAATGTTTCGTGTCAAAACAAATTGGACTATTTTATTACCTACTAGAAGGCACATCAACTTCGTTCGCGGAGGAGAAAAAGTACTCCACTTTTTTGCGGCTGTGTAGTCAGGTAAAAAGTAGCCTACAACCATCTGAGGAGACCTAGCCACCCGTGTACCAAAAATAGTTGAAATCTGTTTAGCGGATTTAGCGTGATGAAGCCACAACGTCACATACAAACATACACAAAATCCAAAATAATTTTCGATTCAGTGAACTCCAAATAGTCCGTTACAATTATTTTTTGATAATATTTTCAATGTACAGACATTTCATTTTTACAACCTTGTTATAAAGAAAGATTAGGACAGGCCATTCAGTAAAGCTAGGTACAGAAGAAAACGCTTGCAATCATATAAGTAGGTATCAAGTATATTATTCGTACTGTATAATGGAAACGGCGTCTAGGGCAGAAATTAAGTTGTCCCGTCCATTTCGGCGATTCTTCTTAAATCAAGTTACGAGCATCTGCCGGTAATGGCCAGTGTTAACACAATAACGTGTTATCTGCTGCTAGTACTGTTTCTCATCGGCTTTTGTTTATTAAATGCCCAATTTTACGCACAAGGAATCTTTACTTTCATAAATAACATAATAAAAACATGTTTCACATTTCAGTTCAATTTAAAAAAGGGATATTAAAAAAAAATACCCTAGCTTCCAAATGTAATTGTATACATAATATATAATACCCATTTTGGTTATAAATTGTAAGGTTAAACAGTGTAGGTTAGCTACATGCAGTAGCTAAAAAAACATGCTCATAAGCTTGCTTAAAATAAACATGCTCTGCAACTGTTCATATTTGCCAGCAATAAGCATGCTTGTTTTCAATATACTCATAAATGCTCATTTGTTCAGATGCGCTCGGAGCACACCCGAGTTCTTCCTGCGCCTCAGGAAACATGCTCAAAATCAAACGTCGGTTGATTTTTAGCATGCTCTAAATAAGCATGCTCTAAATAAGCATGCTCATCAATAGCAATGTTATAACTCACGTTCTACTAATGAGCACTTTCTCAATAAAAGCATGCTTCCGTGCTAGTAATGAGCACGTCTGTCCCTACTTATAGGGTATGGAAAACAAGCATGCTCATAAGCTTGCTTATAATTAGCATGCTTGTTTTAAGCATACTCATAATTAAACATGCTCATTTGTTCAGACGCGCTTAGAGCCCCCCCCCCCCCCCCCCCCCCTTCTACCTGCGCCTCAGGTAGCACGCTCGAAAATCATTGATTTTTTAGCATGCTTTTAATAAGTATGCTCATTACTAGCAATATTGTTACACATGTCCTACTAATGAGCACTTGGCTCAATAAAAACATGCTAGTAATGACCACGTCTTGTTTTTTACTACATAGGAGGCAAACGAGCAGACGGGTCGCCTGTCGCCTGATGGTAAGCGATCACCATCGCCCATAGACACTTGCTTCACCAAGTCACAAGTGCGTTGCCGGCCTTTCAGGTGGGAGTATGCTTTTTTCTTTCGTCTGTCCGTACCTTTAGAGGGTGCATGTAATTTGTCTATCTGTCTGAAAATCTATCGATCCATCAAACTGCTGCTCTGCCTGTTGGTCGGCCTCTCTGTTATTTCGACTATCTGGTTACCTGTTAGTCTGTTCGAAACGAACTCGGTATTCGCTAATGGGTGGGGCCCAAAAAGTTGGAGCATCGCTAGCCGTAGTTAACTATACAAACCCGATGAAAGTGAGATGTTCTGTTGTGTGACGAAAATATTCAATATAATAAGGTTAATTGATGCAATGCGTTTCCAAGCAATGACACAGAAAAAAAAAACGTAATTAGAAAATACAAATCATAACTTAACTAGAAAAAGAATTAAAAGAAAAATAAAGATTATTAAAAATAAAAAATCTGACCCAAATCGCTATCCGTTGGTATCGTGCCCAGAAGGCTGGTTAATTGTCAGTCGCACAATGGAAACTTTCATAGAAAATGTAATTACGTGAGTAAACGTGTCCATCTTTTTGAACTCCGTCCTAATATTCTTAAAACAAGTTACGGGCCAATATAGATGTAAGAAGGTATAGAAGTAGTGTCGATTAATGAAACCTTATGTAATTTATTGTGTGTGAAGTTTATTTAAAAATAAGGTTATTTTCTATAATAAGTTGATTGATACGGGACCCTAAAAGTACTTCAGTTGCTTAAATGTAGAACCAAAGTGTAAAGCCCAACTTTTAAATAAAGATAGAAAATGGCTGTTTTTAAAGACAATAGTTTTAAGTAAAGGAAAACTTTGGAGTGGAACTTTAATTCTAGAATTAGCATAAGCTCATTCTGGCCACACTTTGGTGCTTTTAAACGCTTTAAGTTCGAGCTTTCATTACGTCTAAGTTTTTTTGGGGCGAACGTAATACATATTCATAGAATTGCTTTATTTTGTTATTTTAAAGGTTTTTTTTATGTTACTTTATCACTCGCTATGTGACTTGATGAGGCTGATTACATTAAAAAATATTTTTTTTGCCCTTTGTATGACGAATTTTTGGAATATTTTGTTAGCTTTCATTAGACGTGTAAAAAGAAAATATTGTGATAATTTACGTGTTGGTCTAGCAGTTGATGGGGAGCTGTTAGTCTGTCATTTATGGTAAGAGTATTTTGAATTTTCTTATTTAAAGCCGGCAACGCACTTGTGACTCCTCTGGTGTTTCAGGTGTCTATGGGCGACGGTGATTGCTTACCATCAGACGCTCCGTCTCTGCTCGTTTGCTCCCTATAACTTAAAAAACTTTAAAAATCTTTTAGGTTTCCGTACCAAAAATTGTAATAAAGGAACCCTTATGGTGCGACTTTGTCTGTCTGTCTGTCTGTCTGTCCGTCTATTAGAGCGCCATATCTCAAAATCAACTTATGCTGTCTATTTCTAAAACGACGACGTATATGAGGGGCGGCAAAAATTTAAAGTCTAGTTCCTAGGCCAAGTAGCGTATCATGTGAAAGGGCTTAATCTGTACATTTTTGAACCGATACCAGCGCCACCTGTATTGATAACATTTTCACTGATATTTCTCCTTCTAAACAAAGTATAATCAGTAAATTAGAATCAGATCATTTAGGCCAATTAATGGAATTTGAGATATTAAGGGAAAATATAGTGAAAAAGCAAATTACTTTTGTACCGGTAACCACAGACCGTATGGAAAGAATGAAGCAACATTTGTTTCAGGCGCTACCCGTTCTGTCTTCTGAAATGAGTCCTAATCACATGTATGATTCATGCTTTACAACTTTTATGAAACATTATAATACAATATTTACTTCCAAATCGTTTGTGGCTGGCGGTGCACCAGCATTTAGCGAATGGGCTACTTACACAAACGTAGACAAGCACTGTATGCCATGTATGAGGAACGGCGGTTTAATACGAGTGAAGAATTTAAAGAACATGTAAAGCAGTATTCGAAACAATTCAAAATTGATTGTCATATTGCCAAACGTAATTATTTATCCCAGAAAATCAAAAATAGTTCTAATATTATCAAAACCACCTGGAAAGTGATTAATGCGGAGACTGGTAGATCAAGGCACGCAATTAGTGATCTAGAATTAAAAATTGATGGCAAAATTATAGATACTAGTTTAGATGTAGCAACAGAATTTGAAAATTTCTTCACCGATATACCAGTATCCACAACAAAGTGTTTAAATTCATCACCTGCGTCTGCCGTTTTTTTGTTAAAAGAAAATGTCCCAGAATGTAGTAAGGACTTTTATTTTGAACATGTCAGTCCTTCAGATGTAGTAAAGGCATCTAAATCAATTAATGTCAAAAAAACCAATGACCTATGGGGGGTCTCAGTCCATGCTGTCAAATCCCTAATAGAAGTAACAGCGCCTGACTTGGCAGATATATTCAATAACAGTGTTGACTGCGGTGAGTTTCCTGATCTGATGAAACTTAGCAAAATAACTCCTTTATTTAAATCAGGTAGTACCTCTGACCCCACTAACTTTAGACCGATATCTGTACTACCTACATTTAGTAAATTTTTTAAAAAGCTAATTCTATATCAATTGTTAAAACATTTTAATTTGAATAATTTGATGCATAGTAAGCAATTCGGTTTTACGCGGGGTCGCTCGACATCCAACGCCGGAGTTGAGCTCGTAAAACACATTTTCGATGGGAGGAATCGCGAGATGCTTTAGGCATCTTCTGTGATTTATCTAAGGCCTTCGATTGCGTTAATCATGAGATACTGATCAGGAAGCTACACCACTACGGAGTTAAAGGATCAGCACTAAATTTATTAGTCTTATTAAAATGGTAGAATACAAAGGGTTGACGTGAATGGAAAGCGTTCACCGGGGTCATTAGTCTCTATGGATGTGCCGCAGGGATCAATATTGGGACCTTTCCTGTTCCTTATCTATATAAACGACTTGCTACACCTCGTAAAGACCCACCATGAGATAGTTTTGTTTCCAGATGATACGTTTCTAATTTTCAAAGTCGTACGAAATCAACGATCCTACAATGACGTAAACAATGCTATCTGTGAAGTAGTAAATTGGTTTAATGTAAATAATTTATTGTTGAATGAGAAAAACACTAAATGTGTTAAGTTTGTCACGAGTAACGTAAAACACGAGCAAGCAAGCGTTATGGTTAAAGGTGAGGAACTGGAACTAGTTAATAGTACAGTCTTTCTCGGTATAACATTAGATTCTAAGCTCCAATGGGGTCCCCATATTGCTAATCTCTCGAAGAGACTGAGTTCTGCAGCTTTTGCAGTAAGTAAGATTCGTCAATTAACAGACGTGATAACGGCTCGATTAGTGTATTTCAGTTATTTCCACAGTATTATGTCGTATGGCATCTTACTATGGGGCAGTGCTTCCGACATTAATACTATATTTGTTCTGCAGAAGCGGGCTGTTCGTGCGATATATAAAATGAACTATAGAGAGTCGCTTAGAGATAAGTTTAAGGACATTAATATAATGACAGTGCATTGTCAATACATTTATGAGAATATTATGTATGTACATAAAAATATTACCGACTTTAAGAAGAACTGTGTACATAATATTAATACTAGAAATAAGCATAAGCTCGCAGTGCCTGCTACTAGGCTCCATAAAATAAGGAGATCATTCATGGGTAACTGTGTGAGATTTTATAATAAACTTCCTAGCAGCATAACTGAGTTGTCTATTGGAAAATTCAAAGATATTGTGAAACGAAAATTATTTTCTAAAGCTTATTATAGCACACAAGACTACATGAATGATGAAGCCGCGTGGGATTAATGTAAATTATAGCGTCATGTAGGTATATGAATAATTATTTTAATATTATTATTTATTATAGGTATTAGTATTATTTTAATCTTAATTGTTTTATATACTCTGACATTTAGAATTTTATTCTAAACGCATTCTAGATTATTTATTTTTTATTGACAATCCTTTTGGGATTTATCTTATTGATTATTTTAATTTTTAAAATGATGATTTTATCAATAATATTACACTTAAGTTAAATGATCTGATTAGGTTTTTCTGGGTTTCCCTAATCCTTGCAGCAAATGTTGGATCATATTGTATTTCTCCCAGCAAACATTCACTCTCATGTAACTGACTTTTCGAAAGTGCTTGTAACTAGGCCTACTTGAATAAAGAATATTTTGATTTGATTTGATTTGATTTGAACAAATTTTTTTTGATTGTGAGTAGATTTTGTTTAATTAAGGAAAAACACCATTCCCCCTTTATCTCCGAAGTTTACCAAGCGAAAAATCTAGAATTTGATGAATATTACACGAAAATTTTAACCATAATATCTATCTGACTTACTTTTTTTTAAATCACCAACATCATTTTTGAATAACCCGGTTTGATTAAGTTTTCCCCTCATTTGTATGTGACGCCATAGATACCAGAGGCAAACTTAACTCAAACGGCAAGTTAAGTCGGAATAAGTGAAAGTTTGTACGGAACCCTCGGTGCGCGAGTCAGTCTCGCACTTGACCGGTTTTTCATTTATACCCAGACATCGGATGTCTTTCACTGTCCAATGAAAACAACTACTTTTGCATGTTAAAATTTGAAATCGATTCGAAATATTACGTTCAATATTTTTTTATAAGTTACATATGCAGCTTAAAGAGTTGCTAGATTTAAGCGGCAGCGGGTGGGGCACATTGCTCGTAGAACCGATGGCCGCTGGGGCAGTAAGGTTCACGAGTGGCGACCGCGTATAGGACGATGCAGCCTAGGGGCCTCAGGTGTCGGTTCGTATTGTCTCAACAATGATGATGATCTGGTGAAGAACGCTGGAAACCGTTGAATGAGGGTGGCGCAAGGACGCTTGTAATAGAAATCCTTGAGGGACGTCCTTGCCTTTGTCTAGCAATGAACATACTTGGGCTGATATGATGGTGAAATTAGCAGACAAGAGGTTTTTGCTTTGGAAGCAAAAAGAGAAAATTATGTACTAGGTCCACCAAAAGGTGCAAGGAACTAAGTTAAATTCACCAAAATCTCTTGCAGCTTACCTTTTGGTGTCTTACGGAATGGTCTTAGCCCGATGCCCTGTGTAGCGGTCATTTGTCACCGACAAGCTCCAGGCACTACACACACACGTACATAAAACAAAACAAAGGGAGTAAAATAATAGCGGCAGTGTGCAAGCATAAAAAAATCTAGTTCAGTATCTGCTACAGCCGGGAGACCGCAACGCTGATTTTCAGCCTGAGTATATGTAAACTGTTCAGGACTGTTATAAAACAAACCTGACCTTACCATTTAATAGGATGATGTCTCAAAAAATCCTGAAAAATCTAGTTTCAGAAAAAAAGGCATTATTCCAAATGATGATTATTACAAAAAAGATTATGCCAGATGCGAGTAACCGTGGAATCCCACTCGACGCATACAATTTTCCAACTTTTCGTTTTAATATTTGTATTTTATTTGGCATGAATAAATTGACATAAAAATAAAACCATCCTCACCCAAGTCGGCTAACGAACACGTAACCCCCAATAAGCGTACTCAGGCTCAGATTTTTAATTAAGATAAAAAAAGCAGAGATGCCATCTATTAGCACGCCTGAAAGCTGGAGCCTCATAAAATTAACATTTCCATAAAAAACCCAGTGACACTCGTATTTTATGAACACTCAGCTTCAAAAAAAGACGTAAGAGGCTAGAATAGAGTTTTCTTTTGCATGTAGTTACCGAAAAATACGAGGTATGGTAAGTTAACAGTGGATTTTCATTTGTTTCTGCAAACTCCTTTGTATATAAATTGTGCAATGCAAAAATAAATCTAAACGAATGCGGATGAAGTGCAAAGTGCAGCTAGAAGTTTAGGTAGATGAGAGATTTTCGTGTTCTTTGCTGGTTTTCACTAGGTTAGTACCTAGTAAAATGTGAGTACGTGCGCTTCAAAACATGATATAAATAGGTGTATGTGTCCACAATGACAATTACTGATGCCAAAATTTAACTGCGTAAATGTTACGTCTTTATTATGAAGGACAAATTCACTACTCTCTGTTAAAGTTAACGGTTGATTACTCGTGTCAAATGTACATAGACAAACGAAAGCCATTAATAACTGAAAGATACATAGCCAAGTTTCGCCTAAAGTATCAATTAGAATTTTTATAACTGCACTATTTGAAAGTTATAAAAATGAAAAATATTATAATAATAAAGTTCTGAAAAGGATAACATGGGAAAATGTATATGTACCGAAAACTTACTACGAGCAAGTGCTTAGGGTATATAGTAGGTCGTGAAAGTGTTAACGGTTAGTGGTCGTCACAAAACTGATAAAAATTATTAATGGATTATAGTTCCTTTGATTTTCCATGAAAATATGCGCATGTGAGCAAAATTTATCGTCACATCTAACCAAGACACTATTTCGTGAAAAAGCAAAGCAACTGATCCATTAATAATCTAATATGGAATTCCGCAAAGTAACGCCTGGCATCTATCAATTATTCAAAACTGATAGTTTATGTCACATGTTTCGTCACAAAATAGACGGGTTAAACGTTATTTAAATATACTTTTCGCCTTACCTTGTTAAAATGCTCTTTAAGGCCCGGGGTGACTTAGACGGACGTAAGGGTTAGGTGGACTTATTTCTTTGGGGGTTAAGTTCATACTTCATTTTTTTTCTCATGTAGGTTTACAGAGATACACTAATTTAAATAAATCAAGTTAACGGATTATATCTCATTTTAGTTCCCGACTTTCCGGAAGCTTTTCAGTATTCCATGGTCACGGGTTCTCTTTGGCAAGGATAGAAGGTTTATCAATCTTAATTGAATGGTTTGGTTTGTCAATGACATGTTTACAGACTGCAGACCTATTACACCGACGGTGCTTGACATCTGCTATGTGCTACTTCATCCGGGTCGATACACTGCGTTTCGTTTGACCAATGTATGAAAGCCCACACTCGCAGTCCAGCTTATAAATGCCTGCACTCTGTAAAGGGGTGCTACTCTTCACGGGTTTAAGGTATTGAGACACCTTCTTCAACGGCTTGAAATATGTTTTTATAGAACGGTTCAATTTATTTATTGTTTTATTTAAATGAGTAATAAACGCGGAAACAGAAGAAAATATTGAGATACACTAATGTACGTCAATATGTTCATTATATATGATCGTGAAAACTAATTATTATTATTCATTAGGTGTTGTATACATTACAAATACCTTGGTTCCTAACATCTTTGTCTATTGTATAATCTGATACTCTATACTACGATTTCCAAGTTAATATAAGTTTAATAACTCTCTTGAACTTATGGCCTGGAAATCGAGGTATAGCAAAATAAAGAAGGAATAGTCCAATTCAGATTGTCGTTTCACTCGTTTAAAAATCATGGGCTCACGTCTCATCGACCATACATTAAAGTACCCCTCTAGGGATCCCTAAAAAAGTAAAATGGAGTTAATTTATTCAGTAGCGAAGTGCGGTGTGACCGTTTCTTATGTTAATTCGGTTATTTACGGGCAGGGCCAGCAACAAATAAATTTAATAGTTCCAAAACGGAACGGGGGATAATTTTATTCTGACCGAAAAGATGTGTGGCTTTTGTTCGGTACAATAGGGTGTTTTCCTGAAAAAAGAGGTTAAATTAGGAATGTTCTTATGATTCATGCAATGATAAATCTTGACACTAATTTTTATTTTATGTAAAAAAATTTAGCTGTTAATAAAAGTAAAGTTTACTTGGACTTACATAAATTAGCTGGTAAAACATTGATTTAAACTAACACGATATTCACTAATTATTACAACACAGCAAACGGAGCTTAATCGCGTATAAATATGATTTATTATATTACCTTTCGTTGGTAATGTTACGTCCATGGTCTTGAAGGAACTGGAGAGGCGGGTATCAACATCTTCTCGCCCCGCAAGTTTTCCTATTTACCCGCGCTCTTGATTAGTTATTTGAACACTAAGGTTGACATCTGGCAATTTATGGGATGATGTTTGATGCTGTTTATATTTATAAGTTTGAAACCGTCTTCCCGGTTGAAATTCTGGTGTTTCTTAATTTCATTTGCATATCTTACGCGATTAAGCCCAGTTTGTTATGTTCGGATAATGAATTAGCTGGTAAATTATTATTATATTGTGTTTCTTTATACTAATAAGTCATATCAATAAACATATAGCCTTATACGATCTAAGGCCTATATGATGGATAAAAGTTACACTCGCGGTCAAATAATACGGATCAATGACAAAATTCTCTGTATCCTGTAAATCAATAATGGTACTTGCATGAAACTAACTCCATATTAACTAGAATTTTAGTATCTTCTATACTATTATAAAGTTGTAAAAATGAATGTCTGTACATTGAAGATACTTTCAAAAAAAAATATTGTTACGGACTTTTTGGAGTTCACTAAAACGAAAAATATTATTTGTTAGATTTTATGTATTATATGTGTCGTTGTGGCTTCATCACGCAAAATCGGCTAAACCGTTTTCAACTATTTTTGGCACACGGGTAGTCGGGTATCTCCAGATGGTTATAGGATACTTTTTACCAGACTGCGGTGAAGAAAAAAACAGGGTTATGACTTTTTCCCCTACGCGTACGATGTTACGGGCATCTTCTAGTATGATATAAAACCTTAAATATATACCACGTAATTGGTAAAAACAATAAAACGAAGCTTGAATTTTGTTATAAATTCAAATCACGCTTGTTTTAGTTTTGCTCGTTTTCTCACTTTTGTTTTTAATCTGTCAAATCAAATTGAGAGACAGTCATTGTACTGTGTACTCGTATTGTGTAAATACGATAATTACCTTTAAACACCTATTGTACATCTAAACAGTTACAACGTGTGGAGGAGTGGTGTCTCGTCACAACCATAACTATTGCTTATAGGCACCAAGTCTAACTCTGTAAAATTATTTGAAGATACTGAATAAATATTTTAGCATTTTGAATTTTTCAATATATTTTAAATTCACTTACTGCCTTAGTTAGAGGTGTCATAGTATAAAAAACAGTACCAAAATAAAAGCATTAATTTAGTAGGAATTTAAATATCTTTCTTTCGAATTAGCGTGAATATAATAAAACTTGCTTACTTCATTATAAAGCCATACAGTATGCATTTGAGCCACAGATTTTCAATTTTTGTCTCGTCTGATACAGATCCATGATCCTTTGTTTTGAGTGACTCTGAGTCTGTTTGTGAGGTCCATAGTAAGTAACTCCTCAGTGCCGTATGTCATCACTGCCAACATACATTAGAGTTGGTGGTAGCGGTGGTGGTAAAATATATAATTGACACCAAATTTATTGATTAATCAGCAAGTCCAAGGGCAGCTTGCTGACCAATCATTAAATTTGCGGCCCAAATAATTTTAATAAAATCATTATTTACTTCATTTTGTAAATAAATTAAAAATAAAGCTACTCAGTGTCTCTCAGGCACGTAAAATTTTTAGAAGCATATTTTGTCGAATAAGCGAGAATGTTTAAGTGGTATTCGAGTCTTTTATACTAGTCGTTAGCTTTAGAAATTTGATATTATTAGATGCATTTGGTCTACCTACCTACTCGAAAATTAAGCGTTCGTCGTTTAATCTACTAATACAATATAAAGTAAGTTTCCAGCCACAGAAATTTCAATGTCCCAAGGGCCAAAACAAAGTGATACCCGACTTTTTCACAAAAAACATTTTGATCGGCCAAGAAAAAAACAAAATTAATTTCTCACCGCAGGCAACTCAATATTGTCGTTTTAAACATTCGCTAACTTTCTAACTTCGCCTTAATTGGTAATGACTTTGCTAAACGAAAGTAAAATAATGCCTTAAAGGAATTAATTTCGAGTTGATAAGTTTAATTTCAAGTTATTTAACTTAATTAATTTGGTACAAAAATTATAAATTTTACCTGAGCGCTTTAAATTTGGTTCTTGAGAAAGTACATAATTATCTGTGGCTTTAAAAGGGTAAGTACCTGCAATATAATTTTATGCACTAGTAATGTAATGGTATTTTTGCTCATGAAGCCAGTAATGACCACATGAAGTAAATGAAGCCAGTAATGACCACATGAAGTGTGGAGTAAATGGTTATGGCAGGATAGGAAGTAGTTACAATTGATACGGCACGATTGGTTCAATATATTAAATACTCGAAGGCGCCCGCAACGTCGTACGCGGAGGGGGAAAAGTCATAACCCTCTTTTTTTCTTCAGCGTAGTCGGGTAATAAGTATCCTATAACCATCTGGAGATACCCGGCTACCCGTGTGCCAAAAATACTTGAAATCGGTTAAGCCGATTTTGCGTGATGAAGCCACTACGACACATACAAACATACATAAAATCCAAAAAAAATATTTTTCGTTTTAGTGAATTCCAAATAGTCCGTAACCAACATTTTTTTGAAAATATCTTCAATGTACAGACATTTCATTTTTACAACTTTGTTATAGTATAGAAGATTATAAAGCTGCGAAAATGAAATGTCTGTATAATGTCTATAGGTAATAACAGTAAAGAAAATTATTGGACTTAAAAGGGATGAATCGTGCCGACCATACTTTATTAAACATCGCATTCCAACTGTATGTAGACTTTACATTTTGGAGGTTTGTTTGAAGATGTTCAGGCCATGTCCTCCAGAACAGTACGACAACAATATGTCCATAAACTTTACAAGCCTCGCACCAGACTGAAACTTACCTCTTAAAAACTGTTACGCAATGTGTATTGACATTTTTAATAAATTACCAGACAGTTTCAAGCAAATTAGTGATAATAGAGAAGCAAGTAGTTAAGTCTTGGATCTTGGAAATGTGTTTCTATAATTTAAAGGAATACATGGAGCTTAAATAATTTTTATAAATCTATTGACATTGGAAATGTATTTTATCTATATTTTAAATTGACATGTTTTATCAATTGTTGAAGATTTTGTAATTATTGATATTATTATTGCTTTATTTTGTATATTATAACTTAAGCGTGCACACCTGAAAAGGTAGGTTTCGGTGAAACTGTTTTATGTAATGACATCTGCAATTTGTAAACCTGAATTTCCATACACGCAATAAATCATTCATTCATTCATTCATTCAGCTGTAAAAATGAAATGTCTGTACATTTAAGATATTTAAAACGAAAGAAGTGAAATCGAGTATTTGAAGTTATGGAATTTAAATACATTTTTTTTTTCGGATTATTTGTATACTTTGTATGTGTGGTTGTGGCCCCATCACGCTAAACGACTAAACGAATTTCAATGATTTTTGATCTAAGGGAAGCTGATAGCCCACAGATGGTTATAGGCAATTTTTTGTATCCGGCTACGCTCAAAGAGGGTTAGAACTTTTTTCTCCTCCGCGGACGACGTTCCCTCTCTTAGCCGTTTTGACGTTATAAAGCCGCAATAACAACGGCCAATTAATAAAAAAAAACAATTTCAATTTCGTTTCAATAATTTTTTTGTACAGACATCTCATTTTTACAACTTTATAGTAGTAAAGAAGCGTAGAAAAGTGTTACAATTATTGAAATTACGGTGTCAGAAATGGGGACGTTTACCTTACTGCATGAATGTCTGTGAAAAGGTGCAAGTGAAAATTTGCACTCATGTCCGTCACGATACACATATACACGAGGTATTGAATACTCGTAGAGAAGATGTATCATGTTTAAAAAAAAACCGATCGATTCGGTATAACCTTAGAGCATTAAACCATGCCATACGAATACATTCCCCTCTGCTAAAGTAATCGCGAAATCTCCAGTTAGTTTATAGGGTAAATTGTAAGTGTGTGGGTGTTTATTTATTTGTAGGCGATTTCTTTTAACTGTATGCGTTTTTAAAAATAGGAATATTTCCGTAGTTTGCTGTACGTATTTACCTCACCCTCCTCCGCTAGATATGGATGAAAGACTTGTTCGGTAATTCATAATTTATTAGTTAAATGCTCGGTTTTTTATAACTAAAAAATGTATACACAATACCCATTGAAATTTAAACACTAAAAAGTTTAAAATCGAGATTCAAAGTTGAAAATAGCGGCTGGGTGTTAAAATGCCTGGGAGCGCCCTATACAGATCGAGCGACACTCAGGCGACTCAATTCACTAAGTGTATGGAGAAACGAACATTTTCTTATGTTGGACATTGAAAGGACGTTTAAGTATGCAATAGCTGTGACATTTTTTTCCTTTCATAAAACCGTAAACCTTAAACAAAAAAAAATACCTAATTAACAATTTTCTTATAATAAAAATGTTCTCATATTTTTGATACCATAAATCAATATTTTTATTTTGGAAAAAAACCTGTAATTTTGCGTCGTAACATCGAGTATTTTTTTCTTTATTTCACCTTTTAAGCTCAATTTCATATTTCTTCGTTTGTTTGATGCAGTAATTATGAACAATAAACGTATTGCATATAGAGTATAAAAAATAGAATCACATGATCCTTCCAAAGTTCCCATACCCCTTTTTGTCCTTATACAATTAGTTACGTGAATAAAAATGGAGTGGAGTGTACTGGGCACTGGGAAAATGGGTGCAACTGGCCATTGATGTATTCAATCTTGGTTTATTTGACGTCAAAAACTCGAACGTTTTTTGTGGCGCACTCTGGTGGAAGGAATGGTAAACGGACTAATTTTAGGGGTGCGTAGACATTTATCGTTTTATAAAACGCTAGAAGGGGCAACTTCGTCAGCGGAGGAGAAAAAACTTATAACCCTTTCATTTTTTCAGCGTAGTCGGGTAAAAAGCATCGTATAACCATCTGCCCAGCTACGCTTAACTTTTTATCTTGCTTTTGTTATTGATGCATGAATATATTTAAACTTTTGCATTATAAAAACCTCACTAAGTAATAAACAATCTCGTACACCTATCAGCAAGTGATTCGCAATACGCTTTAGCTTTAAGACATAACAATGTACCTATATATGTTTACGAATAAAGACGTTCATTAATTAATGCATTCATTCATACGCGTGCACCAGTTTATGACTTTTTTTCGGTTTATTCTAGATCAGATTTTTCATGGATTTTATATTTGTGAAATCGATAGCGGTCTTAATTCTGACAGCAATTTTTTTTCTTTAAATGCCCATGATCGAAAAGCTCACCCGCAACAATCAGTGATAAGTGCTAGAGACTGGGATTGTTCAATTATTTTTGAAAAGAATTGATAATTATTCATGACTACCTGAAGAGCCATGTTGAAATGATTATGATGTTGAATCACAAAAAACGTACTCCCACCTAAAAGGCCGGCAACGCACTTGTGACTCTTCAGGTATTGTCTATGGGCGCGCTGATCACTTACCATCAGGGGACCCGTCTGCTCGTTTACCCCCATAACATAAAAAGGCGCTTAATTTGTAGCAAATCTACTATTTTGCTTAAACCAACTAACCAATACAATAGAAATTCAACCCTTGGTTAATTTACAGAACCCCTAAATTTAACTCAAACTTACGCTTCACCATTTTTTGTCCAATTCGGGGTTGTCATGTTTTCACGCTAGCCCATTCACTAATCTAACAACGACACCGGGGCAAGCTAAAACCAACCCTAGACGATAAAAGTTTGAATGCTTTTAAAACCGCATTAATAAATTTGTGAAAAATACTTAGAGATATTTAAAGGTCTGTTGATTCTAGCATGTCCCTGAATCGTGATAATTGTCCTCTATATAGAACATTATAACACGTGAGTGCATTACTAATGTACCCTGCACTTGGGAGTCAAATTCTGTGAACCGATGTTTGTAGTTTACGTGGTTTTTATTATAATTTAGTACCAGTTATTTTAAATGATGCGTACGTGTATGAATAGAGGTTTCATCTAATTGTGTTTTTGAATAAATATAAATATGAAATCTGTGACACACTCTAATATGAACGGCAACGACGACGATGGAATCTTGACTACACTCGAATAAAAAAAGTAGATGCGAAATGGCAGAATAAGCTAGAAATCCTAAAAAATAAATTTGAGTTCGGTACCTTGCGCATGGCTTGTTTTATGAGCCTTTAAAATTGGGTGGGAAAGTCTATTTTTAAAGTATAAAAATATTAATAAGTAATGATACCTTCTTCTGTTTCCGCGATTATTACTCATTGAAATAAAACAATTTAACGGATTATATCGCGTATATTATCTCATTTTAGTTCCCGACGTTTTGGAAGCTTTCCAGCTTTCCATGGTCACGGGAGGACTGAGAAAAGATGTATTTTCCTCTGTCAAAGTTACAATTTGTGCAAACTACCCATTTTTTTGAAAAAACACAAATAAAGGTGTACATACATGCCAGATGGGCCTAACTTTAAAGACAGTTACACATGTGCCAGAAGGGCTTAATTATTTTATTCTCATAATTTACCAAGCAGCATTTGCCATTTACCAAGCAACAGACTCTGTTTAAAATTAGTTTAATAGTCTCTGTTTTTTAAATATTATAATTAGTAATGAGGTAGCCTGGGAGTTTTTCTTTGCAGCGTTTCTTTTCTCCTCAGTACGCCTCATTTGTGAAATGCTGGGTTCTACCTAGGTACTAACTAGGTTCTTAATTTTCTCCATACCAAGGTAAGAACGTTTGTCGTCAGTCGTCACACGTTCCTAGGTAAAGTAAGTAAGCAAGATAAAATGATCGAACACCGCAGATAAATTGTTTAGAAGCAGCGTTCTACGAACACTGAATTTTTAATTAATCAAGGCCTGGACATGAGTTTTTTAGGTAACATTCTTGCGAAATGTGTTTTAACATATTAAATATGATATTTTCTTCTGTTTCCGCGATTATTACTCATTGAAATAAAACAATTTAACGGATTATATCGCGTATATTATCTCATTTTAGTTCCCGTGACCATGGAAAGCTGGAAAGCTTCCGAAACGTCGGGAACTAAAATGAGATAATATACGCGATATAATCCGTTAAATTGTTTTATTTCAATATTAAATATGATATAAAATATATTTCATCGTGTAAATGGATGGTGAAGGTCTTTGTATAGGTATTCAGATCTTAGACTATAATGATTAATACTTGACATAGAAATCCTATTCGAAATATTAAATAATGTATGTACCTATGCCTAATAACTAACTAACTTACTACTTTGGCGCAACAACCCAAAATGAGTTTTGGCCTACAACACAAGAGCACGCCATCTAGCCCGATCCTGCGCCACTTCCTGCCAGCTATCGCCAACTCCCAGCTCACGCAGATCCGCCTCCACAATATCTTTCCAGCGATACTTGGGGCGACCAATAGGACGCCGCCCCACTGCTCGACCCAAATATGCTCTCTTGACTTTCCGATCGTCTCCCATTCTCTCGACATGGCCAATCCAGCGAAGACGATGTGCTTTGGGCTAATAACTAATAATGTATTATTATATTTGTATGCCTCACTGCGAAACATAGATATACCTATATTTGGAATATTGTTTGACACCTATTAACCACCTATGTTTTACAAATAAACATTTTGAATGTTTATTTGACTACGCTTAAGACAAAAAGGGGGTTATACTCAAAACTTTATTCTCCGCTGATGATGTATTGCAAGCTCCTTGTAGTGTGTTATATAGTCATACACAAACTTTATGTTAAACTTTTTTACCTTGGTTCTCCTAGGAATTTTCTTATCACTTTTCCCGATTCGATCACCTCTGTATTGTGTTGTAAATCAATATCAAAACGCTTGTAAATCACTATACAAAGTACTTGAACAAGTACGCTTGTCCGTCGATACGTGTAATTCAAGCCTTATACAAAGACGCGCAGACTATCCACCCTGTATATCTCTTGTCTAGATCGGATCTATGGACAGATAGATGCGCTCACGCAACCTCCGTTGCATTGTTTAACGTACAGCGACCATCTTACTAAAACTTCACAAGTGTATCGTAAATCTAGAGGTAATTGAAACCTTACGTCTTAAGGTACACATTTAATTGTTGAAAATGTAAGAAATGAGAATATGCTTTTTAGAATATATGAGAAATACTTTCAATTGATTTAATTGGTTCAGTAAAGGTGCTTGCTTATTAGCCCAGTGTTTAGCGCCGTTTAAGAGATAATAATTACAATAAGTGAAGCTCGTAAAAAATGTGGATTTCAGTGCTTAAGTTACTTCTGTAATTAAGTCGAAGAATGCAGCTAGACCCACTATTTCTTAGCCTTTTTTTAAAATTATTACTAGGATTTTCTTGCGTTTGGATGCAGCAGAATGTGTAAGTCAAAAAACCGCCCAAGTGTGAGTCTGACTCGCGAGTCTGACTCGAGAGTCATTTTATATGGGTTACTGACATAGACAGACAGACAAACAATTATACTGTTTTTTTTTTGTTATAGCGGCAACAGAAACATATCATTTGTAAAAATTTCTACTGGTTACAGATGGACAGAAAGACGGACAGACAGACAGACAAGCAGACAGACAGACTATCAGATAGCGGAGTCTTTGTAATAGGCTCCCGTTTTACCCTTTGATATCAGATTTACAAAGACCCAAGAAGCGTATCGTTGGCATTAAGACTTTTGTTTATTTTCGATATAAAGTATAGGTATTCGAATTAAGTTCAGTTACGTTGAGGTTTGCTAAAGTAGTTTTTTTATTTTATGTCTAAGACGATACATTTTTAGTATTGAATGTGACTATCATTTTGAGACCCTATTCATGATTTGTGTTATGAGGTCCAACTTTGAGAAAGAGATCAATCGACGGATCCAACTCGGATGGGCAGCGTTATTAGAAACTGCGACGTGTCTGCTCGTCCAGGATACCTCAGTGCTTGAACATGAAAGTACCGGTGCGTATTACAAGGATGACCTATAGAGCCGAGACGTGGTCTCTAACTACGAGCCTCTTAAGGAAGCACAGAGTCACTGAGCGTGCTATGGAAAGGGCTATGCTCGGGATCTCTCTACGAAATCGAATCAGAAATGAGGAGATTCGTAGATGAACCAAGGTCACCGACATTGCAAATAGCAAACAGGCCAAGCAAATTGATTGAAGTGGCAATGGGCAGGGCACACAGGTCGAAGAACCGATGGCCGTTGAGGCAGAGGTTCTCGAGTGGAGACCGCGTACCGGTAAGCGCAGCGTGGGAAGGCCACATACAAGGTGGTTGGACGACCTGATTAGTATTCTGGGGACTCGCTGGATGTGGATCGCCACTATCCGGCTTAGGTGTAAATCTATTGACGAGGCCTGTGTCTAGCAATGGACGTACGTCCTATGGCAGAAATGATGATGATGATGATGATAAGTCTTATGAGGGAAAGCTTTTTACTTTTAGCCAACGGTCTTCCAGTACTACTTAATTTCTGGCGTAGTCACTTCATTTGGTCGACCCCTGCGATGTTCATTTTACAGCTCGTGCGAATCTCTTTTAAAATCAGCAACCCAATATTTTACCGTTGTAAATGAAGTAGCAAACTCTTTCAGAGTAGAATCCAGCTCGACTTTAATATCAGTTGGACTTACACCTTTCAAATGGACGTGTTGTATCACATATCGAAGATCAATTATGTCCATGTTTGCAAAATCATAGAGCAATCTCTATTAATGACTGTAAAATAAAAAAAAGAACGTAGCATCTTCTTTTTTCAAATTAATGCGCCATAACATAACATTCGAATATTCGATTTGTTTTAAACTTTTCAGCCAGTATTGCTATATGCTATATCTATAAGCGAGGTTGGATATTTTTGGGACCTCCCTCGTGCTTGTATGTGTCGTTGTAGCTTCATCACGCCAAAACGACTAAACGGATTTCAACTATTTTTGGTACACTGGTAGCTGGTCATCCACAGATAGTTAAAAGATACTTTTAATGGGTACCCCTTTTAATCTGACTAAGATGAAGAACATAGAGAATTAATTTGGTAGTTGGCCATATTAAGGGTATTAAGCGCACTGCAATGTAAGATCCCCGTTAAACTTGCCACTCAAGTCGTCACAGAAAGGACAGTAACTGTTCAGCTATTAATTACAGCGAATGGCCGATTGTAAGGCTAACGACTGATGTGTTTGATAGCTGCACTTTAATTAGTTGAAGTATTGTTTCGGTAATTGGTTTAACTGTTCTACTTTAGCTAGTGCTTCATACATACTATTGTAAAGTTGTAGCAATTAAAGATATAAAAAAGACTATTTCAAGGTAACTGAATCGTTCTTTAATATATGTTTGTAAGTGTCGTGGGTTCATGACGCCAAAACGGCTAAACGGATTTCAACTATTTTTGGTACACATGTAGCGGGGCATTCACAGATGGTTATAGGATACATTTTGCCCGACTACGTCTTCTAGTATCTTATATATATTTATAGCCTACTAGAAGACGCCTGCAACTTCTTTCGCGGAGGAGACAAAGTCATTACCCCTCATTTTTTCTTCAGCGTAGTCGGGTAAAAAGTATCCTTTAACCATCTGGAGATACCCAGCTACTCGTGTACCAAAAATAGTTGATATCCGTTTAGCCTATTTTGCGTGATGAAGCCACAACAACACGTACAAACATACATACATACAAAAAAACCAAAAAAAAATATTTTTCAAGACAGTGTCCTCCAAATAGTCTTTTACAATAGTCTTTTGAAAATATATTCAATGTGCTGACATTTCATTTTTATAACTTTATAATAATAGATTAGAGGGTATAAGGTGGACTGATCAACAAAAGTCCTCATCTTCGTCCAAGTTTTGCTCAGTAGTAAGGGACGCAATGGACGACACCAGATGGAGGCAAATCATCCACTCCAAGGGTAAAATACCCGATGATGACCACGATCTTCAGGGAAAGATAAGAGAGAGAGAGAGAGAGTCATCAGTATACAGACATTTAATTATTTCAACTTTGTACTAGTGATAGAGTACATGCATAACATTTTTATCGCTTGTCTTAACTAAATATCGAAATACTATTTCAAAATGTGAAAATAAAATTAAAATCGGCCAAGAAATACGCATGATATAGGCATTTTAAACTACTAATTAGACAGAGAGGTCCGATGTGCACTGTTACGTCATAGTGCACTCCGGCCATATAAACTCCATATTAAATTCTGTTTTGCAAGAAAGAGATAGAATGAAAAATGGCTTATAACTTGGTATTTTTGACTACTGTTTGTTACATGGATGAGCTTTTAATAAAGCAAAAATATAAATTCATGAATATTCCCTATTATGTACAGGCACAGAAAAAGTATATATTTAAAAGCGGGTTCTTCTTTGAAGCTAAACTACTTGTGTTGGCAATAAAATTAAGTGCTGATGAATTTTAATGATGACTCGTTTAGAGTTTTTAGACGTCTTATTAATTTGTAACTTCGTATTTACTAATTAAAAATATGGTAATTTACATGAAAGTAAACCGTTAAATATCGTAATCAATATAAACACTGTTAATATTTCAGTACTCGTTAAAAAGTATGCATTATCATAAAATCGACAGTAAGTTAAAAAAACACTAGTTACTGCCAACATTTATATACTCACTAGAATGCGCTCGCAACTTCCTTCGCAGAGGAGAAAAATTCATAACCTCTCTTTTTTTCTTAACCATAGTCGGGTAAAAAGTATCCTATAACCATCTGGAGATACCCAGCTACCCGTGTACCAGGAATAGTTGAAATCCGTTGAGCCGATTTAGCGTGATGAAGCCACAGCGACACAAACAAACATTTAATTTTTACATCTTTACAACAATACAGATTAGCATCTGTATTTTATATCAAGTATAGGGCAGAAGAAACAAAATTATGTACCTGCTGCCCTATCTATTTCGCATAATTATGTCTGAAACTGATTTTGCCGAACAGGTTTCGCATAATTTGATTTCGCCGAATGTTCATCTTGACGAATATTATTTGTCCGAATCTAAATACGCATAATTTAGTCCCGCCGAATTTTAGTTAGCTACAAATTCAACCTTTAAGAATAAAAAAATGCTGCCAAAAAAGTAGGTTTTCGGTATTAAAAAGTTATGCGTAAAGACCATGCGGCGAAAATAGATTCGGCGAAAACAGGATTCGGATTAATGAAATTATGCTTATATGTAGATCATTATGCTTTATAACACCAGTAGTGGTAGTTATATGAAATAAACAAAAGAGCGTCACCGTACATTTCATAAGTGCTTAAATACTATTTAAGTATACTATCTATAAAGTTGTAAAAATAAAATATCTGTACATTAAAGATATTTAAAAAAAATGTAACGGACTTGGAAACATTTTTATTTTTTGTGTGTTTGTATGTGTCGTTGCGGCTTTATTATCGGCTAATGAAATGAAATGAAATTATTTATTTCGGACATTATCCATCCATATTTGGTTAGTAGGTAACACGTCGTCTTAATAACTAGGTTAGAACTTACAATTAATAGAAATTTAATAATAATTTAATCCAACTAAACAATTCAATCTAAATGCAATTGAAATTTGCCATAAAGAACTAAATCAAACAATTACATTAAATTAAAATTACTATTTGGCTGTACATGCATCGACATCCAGTGTGTGACTATGGGACTATCTGTCCTCTCGGCGACTAAACTAAAAAAAACTAAAACTAACTCCGTCTTCTCATACACCCCTGTGGGGGGGTGCAGGGGGGCCCTGCTTGCCTCGGTGGGCAGTTAGGGCTGTGGCGGGGTCGCGGCCCGTGATGACGGGCCGGGCGTGCGTCCTCAATTTGAGGAGGACTGCGTGGCTGACGCTGGCTGCGCGAGCAGGGGCTCGCGGTGGCCAGCTGAGAGGGGGGGCCTCGCGAGCAGCGCTCGCTGAGGCCGACGGCTAGCGGGCCTGGCCGGCTTCTTGAGCCCGTCGCCGCGTGTCTTTCCCCGGGGCATCCGTGTTAGCGGGACCGGGTACGGACAGCGCGGCTAGGGCACCGACCAGGGGCGGCTAAGCCGGTGAGTGCGCCGGGTCGGCGTGAGAGAAAACGCCGCGGCGCGGGGGCCGCAGGCGTGTGCCGCGCGAGCGGTTGCTCACGGCGGCGGTGGAGGCTGTGTGTCGCCATCCGGCCTAGGGCGGGATGGCGAGGAGCTCTCGGGGCAGTCCCCGAAAGCTGGGGTCCGGGGGCCGGACGTAGTGGGGCGCGATGCCCTGGAGATGTGCGTGGCTCGACTTGTCCGCGCGGTCGAACATTCGACGCGCGAGCCGACCGACGAACATCTCCAGGTTGCGCCACTTGAGGTCCGCAGCGATCGTGCGGTTCCTCACGAAGCGGGGGGCGGCGACGATGGTGCGCAGCGTCCTTGATTCCTGCGCCTGCAGCTTCTTCCTCGACGTGGCGGCGGCCAGGGCGTACCAAGCCGGGGCGGCGTACGACAGCCGCGACCGGACGTAGGCCTTGTACAGGCCTAGCTTGGTGCGCCTCGGCAGCTTGCTGGAAAAGATAGGATGGAGTGAGCTGCGTGCGAAAGCTGCCTTGCTGCGAGTCTCGTTCACGTGCTTGGCCATGGTGAGTCCCCTGTCAATGGTCACGCCTCTCGGCGACTAACCTTCAGGAGAGTGTTAGGGCTGCCCCGCACGCGCGCCCACAAGGACGCCACGCGCTTGCGCAGCACGGCGGTGAAGCCGTCCGTGCCGCTGTCGGCGAACATGCCCGACGCGCTGCAGCTAAACGGATTTCAACTATTTCTGGCCAGTAGCTGGGTATCTCCAGATAGTTATAGGATACTTTTACCCGACTGCACTGAAGAAAAAAAGGAGAGGTTATGACTTTTTCTCCTCCGCGATCTAAGTTCCGGGCGTCTTCTATTACTTAATACTTTTACAAAGTTGTAATAATTTAATGTCTGTACATTGAAGATATTTTCAAAACAATGATTGTAACAGACTGTTTGGAGGTCACTGAATCGAAAAAAAAACATTTTTATATTTTGTATGCTTGTATGTCGTTGTGGTTTCTTCACGCCGAAACGACTTAACGAATCAACTATTTTTGGTACACGGGTTGCTGGGCATCCACAGATGGTTATAGAATAGTTTTTACTCACCTATGCTCAAGAAAAAATGGTAATGGTTATATCTTTTCCTGCGCTTTTTTTTAGAAAAAAAAAACCTTTATTTTTCTTGTCCCATTTTGGTCCATTGTGCTTGACACTTGCATTCGACTAATGTGTCCGGGTCCCATCCCATATAAGTTACAAAACGTACAACTCTAATATCCTCGCTTGCCTTTAGTTTAATGACAAAAAAAGTGTTCTAATTTGGCCGACCTACAGAAGTATGACGTTCCAGCTATTAATTAATAATACAAGCAAAAAAAAAACTTGAGCATAAAAAAATGCACATTGAACTATCTATGGCTCAATACGGTACAAATTACATCCTATAGGACATGGTGGTTACGCTTTTCTTTAACACTTAAAACAGTAAACGCGTACTAATATTTGAAACATGTCGTAAGCGCCGGTGCATGTTTGCAATTTACTTTTGGTCGATACTGATCAAAATTATTTTTGAACCATAAAGTAATACGCAGATGGTTCTTATCACTTAGAGAAGCCACGCGATGCTTTCTTTTTAACTCTAAAGGGCTTGTGTTATAAGAAAAAGTAAGGACGTTAAGTCAGTTTTTATCCAAGCGAGCGATACATTCTTACTAACACTAGAGGGCTTATCTTATAAGGAAACGTGTGACGGTTACGACTGTTTGATTTGAGACAACGGGTAGCATATGTCGGTCTTAATTGCTTGACGTTGAGCGAATTATTGGTTCAGCGGTGGCATTTAAGTGTTAAATAGTTACCATTATGATAAAATGTGTTATTATCTTAAGATATTATTTATTTTATTTCTGCCACCCACTTTGTGAAGATGTTAGTTTAGTGCACTTATGATGCCTAAAAAAAATTATATTTTACTTATTGAAAAAAATTAAAAAATAAAGTCAATCTTTATAATATACAGGGTGATCAATCCAAATGGGTCAGTAGGGAGAAGTCAGAAACTATGAGACAGCGAAATCTTAGAAACCATGGCGACGATTATAGATTTAATAATAATGACACTAATTTTCTTTTACTCTCATACATGACCGGGAATCGATCCTCCAACCGGAAAATGGCTAACATTTACTTAAATTAAATAATTATCTTATTTTTAACTTCATTAAACGATTTCATTAGAATTTCCAAAGACTTCATTAAAAATGTGCTCCTTAACCTTATGTTATGATTTGCATCATCAAAAAAAAAACGATAAAACTTGCAGAATTACAAAACATTGTTTACAAACAATTTGACTAGGTTCGATTCCCGGTTACGAATGAGAGTTGAAAAAAAATTGAATGTCATTATTATTAAATCTTAATTAGACATCATGGTTCCCAAGAACAGATTTCGCTATCTTTTATAGTTTCTGACTTCTCCCTATTGACCCATTTGGATTGATCACCCTGTATATAATTAATGTTATGTTGGAGTCGGTGCCAACAACTAAGTTACTAAAATCGTAAATTATGAATATTTTGCAATTTCTTTGAGGAGCGCCGACGACTTAAAAAAAACGTTAATTTTAAATTACCTAATTGAAGGCGTTAAATCAATATTAAAAAAAAAATTGAGTGATTTTTTGAAGTAATTTTTTATTTTTTGTAAAAAAATATATTTATCAATATAACATTTAAATGTTAATATTAAGTAATTATTTACAAAGAAGAATAAATCTTCTGTCCCAAGTAACAGCCTTATTTGCATTTTACTGAAGTTTCACTATATTGATTCATTTTTTTTTGGGTAATAACGAAACAACATGAAAGGGTTGAAATTTCAGATCCGATTCTGCTACTTGGGTTTGTCGAAGTTTTGATTTACGACAATTTTCTTATCAAAAACTTTAAAAAGAAGTAGATGTTTCATTGATTTTTTTGGTGAAGTTTCACTAATACTTAAACCAGAAAAATTAAAAAGTATGCACCCAGACATACTATCATGAAGAATCGAGAGATGTTTAATCTTTTCATACTTCATGAAATGGTGCTTCATTTGGATTTAAATAAGCTAAAATCGGGATTCAATCCGAGCGAATATTACAAGTTAAATAATCCTTAGTTTCCAGTATTTTCCTTTAATTCTGACTACCTATGCAAATATATATTTAAGACCATAGTCCACTTTGACTCCAAACTTGTGGAGCGTAAACTCGAACAGCGTCCGTATTTCCAAGTTGAGTTGTAAAATCGTAGTTCTATCAAAGTTTTCATTTCAAGAGGTATCAAATTATTATACAGACTAGGTAAATGGCTTCAAAACATTTGAGTACTAAGCCTCAAGACTGTATTATGTTACGTATAGGAGCCAATTTCAGGTAAAGCTTCTAACGTTGGGAGAGGGAATATTAGGTACGGAGCAAATAGAAGGGGCTTCGGTTTGAATCGTAATACTCGGAAATTTTAGAATGAATATTAATTCTAGCTACAGCTCGTTAGGACAAACAGACCGATCGATTTTTGTCCGATCCTTTGATCAATATTATCATTATATCAGCCTAAGGACGTCCACTGCCAGACAAAGTTCTTCTTCAAGGCTCTCCCCCGATCTTGAGCAGATTATTGGTTCACCTTGTTCGGGGCCTCTACAAAGGCGTCCTGCACGCGGTCGCCATTAAAAAACCTTTAATGGCAACCCGTCGGTCTACGAGCAATGTGCCCCGCCCACTGCCACTAAAGTCTAGCAACTCTTTCAGCTTTCCGACGACCTTGGTTCTTCGGCGGATCTGCTTATTTCTAATTCGATCACGTAAGGAGACTCCGAGCATAGCTCACTCAATTGCTCTTTGAGTGACTTTGAGCAATCTTATGAGGATGTTGAACGACCACGTCTTACCGAGCAATGCCTTTCCGGGTTCGATTCGACGAGTGACCTCTTTTTCGAAGTTGGATCTACCCAACTAGAATATTTATCGAAGGTATACCTACAACTTCGAGCGTAGAGTGTCTCCAACTTTTAGGGGACTGGGCACCAAATGAGAGTTGGACATAATTTTTGTCTTCTTCATGTTCACCTTAAGGCCCACTTGTCATGGGACTCTACTGAGGACGTTGAGCATTTTGATGAGGTCTTTAGATAATCTCAGCCTGGATGTTGTGGATTCTTCGCCATCTAGCCTATTACTCTTCATCTTTGTGGAATTTCAGCTTCCAAGATCAAAAACTAAACCGACCATAAGTAAATGAGTGGGTACGCTTTACTAGCATTTGTCCGCTAACTTACTTACATAAGTTAAAATAGTTTATTGTTACATGCCCACCGTGGGAATTTGATTCCGAGACCTTGCGTTTGGATCGGATGGGTCAGGTAATTGACTCCTTTTGTGCTGTATTTAGTACAATCACTGATTTTTTTTCGGCTGTGATCCTTATCACCCAAAGTCCGTCCCCTGTGTGGCCTGCCTAGAAGGATCTACCCTCGTCTCCTGTCTAACTTCTAAACCTGTTTAACCAACTAAAGAACCAACAAAACTTTTTAAATGTATTAAGTGGCAAACAGACAGACGAGCTACTAGATGGAAAGTAGTCATCGTCGCCCATGGATATGTGGAACACAGGAGCAGTCGTCCATACGATGACAACCTTACTTAAACTCCTATTCAATATGCACAAACACCTTTTCAATAGCAATATACAACAGAATTCATAACCTGAAACACAGGCCTGTAATGCCTGGATACAGACAGGTCCAATTAGTTTCAGAATTCGAGACTCGAACTCAGGCAAAGCTAAGTCCGATGAAATAAACCTGTACCACTTTATCTACGTACTGGTATTAAAGCCCGTTAGGAGTTGGACCGCAGTGCAAGTCACAAACTTGTTGCTTTTAACGGGACTTGATGGATCAAAGTAGAATATATGGATAAAGAATAATACGTTGATAAGTATTAAGTAGTGTTTAAAGTAAGGTAATAATTAGTAGACTTGGTAGATACCAGGGTAATACATCTATGTGCTGAGGGCTGTCTATGCCTTTAATTCATCTTATGAATGCCATTCGAAGAGGGGACTTTTCCAAAACTTCTCAAACTCTACGTCGTAAAGAAAAACAATAAAATTGTACAAATATTGCGAAGTTACTCCTGTCACTCCAATAATATCCAAAAGATTCGAGAAATTATGATTAATCGACTTTTAGGATTTGTTACGAAAAATGAGATACTTTCGGAAACCACTGTGGAGCGCGGGCTGAAGGACCACCCGAAACTTGGGATTATATGGACCGTAGGGATGAAGGTCCCTATGGGTTCCGGCGAAATGATTGTGTAATAATGAGGCACGCCTTACCTTCTGCCAAGACTCCGTGGTTCCCGGCCAACTGCGGTGGCTCACCTGCTTCTGGTTCATTCGTACTTTATCTCACGTCTTTAATTTTGTGTTGTTAATTTAATTTTATCGCGGGTTTTTTCCGATCGATTTTTTTATGTCAGCGGAGGCAGTTTTTTTTTTTGAAGTTTTATGATATAAAGGTGCGAGTGAGATGAATAAAAGGACGGCGATAACAACTAAGTATACCTTCTACCGCTCTCGCTGCTGCTTGTGCCTTAACGGTACACAAAGAGGGAGATCCCCAGGGCCAATCCTGAGAGAGATTTCAGTGCAATTAAGACATTCTTGCGTACTCAAAGAGTCAGAAAACGATAAACCTCGCAACGAAGAATTTATTTGAATGGTTTTTCAGTCAAACCGCTCTTTCTGCCGATGCCGCTTCAGAAACCATTCCGCTAACCAGTAGCGTGCGGTCGATGTAGACACAAAGCACTGCCTACTCTGAACGACCCTAGCTCCATATAGGCACAGAAGAACTGCCTACCTATGTGGTCAAAACATTCTAACGCCATTTGCTAAAAACCCAGGGGGTTACTCCGAAACTCGAAACTCGAAGTTCGTAACGTGCCCCGTGTCTCTCTCGCTTGGAGTAGCCCCTCTGCACGCCACTGCAGCTAACGCTTCCTTCCGCTGCCGCTTATGCCTTGACGATACACAAAGAGCGATGGAGCAACGCATGTCTGACATCCCCCGGGCCAATTCTGAGCCGGCACCTGCTATTATTGTAATAGCTATAGCTTTCCAAATGATGCTGATACGATACTAGCATTGTTATAAAATCTAGAATCCTTATATATTATAGGATAAATCCGAGAATGTATCCTCACAACAAATAAGCTATAGGAAATGTTTGGCTCCTAAACGATTGCAGTTTTTAGTACAGTTAATTGAATGTGACATGTACATAAATTTAATTATTAATTGATTTTAGTTTTAATATATTTATTAAATTACAAAATCATGTCAACACAACAATAAAAAAAAAAATTACTTAAGACTAGCTTAAGCCTAGTCAAAAAGGCTCCCTCGAATTGTCCCTGGCGCAAAGGTACCCATCACGCTGGCCGCGTTACCACGTTGAATGGCGATGGACAACCTTTGCACCAGGTACGAACCCGCGCGGGCGTCAAACCCCCTCTCCCTAATTCGACGTCCCACTTCCCGGATGAACGCAATAGCCTCCGTCCCCCAGCACCCAGTAGTCTCAAACGCCAGGGGTTCAAAATAAGAATTGCCGTCCAGGGCTGAATATTTATCCTGCTTTTTGACCGCGGCAAAATCTGCAGCGGCACCAGCGGTACGGCTCCTAAACAGACAAAAGGTCGATTTGTATATTCTGTACCGTATGATAAAATTAGACACCCTTAGGCAGTATGCTTAGATGCAACAAAAACACATTACGGTCCTTTGCATCGCGCTGTTGGATGATAAAAAGAAGATATATGCCAGATTTGTTGGCGAGATACGCTCTGTTTTATTTTTTACCATCTTATGTCTCAAGCTAAATTAATTTCATTTCATTTATGTGATTCGGTGCTCAAAAGTGGGCCACTAAATACCGTCTAGATAAAAATATGGTTTCTTCAGCTTGGTGAGACTAACAGAAAGTAAAGGCGGAACACACTTATCTAGAAACTAGTGGTACGTCAAGTCAACTGGTGTCAAGGCTGCCCGTTAAACTTTTTTCTCATCACCGTACTCTTTTTATAGGGCAATTGCTTCATATTCAAGCATTTGTAACTCTAGGCTAGGTAAGCAGCATGCTTTGAGCACTTGTTTATCAATTCTCGATGAACTGATCTGGGTCGAAAAGCTACCGAGTCCAAAATGTTCCAGTGTACTCGCAACGTAGCTAACCAGAATAAATGGAAGCACATATCCCAGAGAGCAGTCCTCGGGAAAGAATACGACCCTCAGAACACCTTCCATGTACCTCATCCACACAAGCACGACCACTTCGACAAGAGTGTCCGACTGAGAAGAAGAGTCTTTAAATTCCGTTAGAATTACCCTTGAATACAACCGTTAACCAGCATTGGCACAACTCCGTTGGCATCGCATTTAACATTTTAGTCTATATTTCCAAGTTGCGAAATCCATTTTCTATACCACTCACTGTAATAAATCAGCGCGGTTGGAAAATAAAAATAGCGCCATAAATCGAAATACAGTGCGGGTCAAAATAAAGGGTTGGATATAAATGAAAAATACGAGTGTATTTCCGAAAATATCCACTAAATCTCAAAAAACTTTCAGCAACCCTAAAATAATTTTAAAAGTATTGTCAAAATATGTGCCACGTATTGATATTTACTGTTTTTTTTTTAGTTTTGGTTACATGCATGGAGGGCCCCCCTAGAAATATTTTTTTAGGTTTCCGTAGCCAAAATGGCAAAAGCAGAACCCTTATAGTTTCGTCATGTCCGTCCGTCCGTATGTCACAGGCATTTTAATCTTTAACTATATGTATATTGATGAAATTTACAGTGTAGGTATCTCGTATTTATAAGCCGCTATTTAGTATAGTAGTTAAAAATTAAAATAAATATTTCTAGGAGAGGCACTCCATAGATGTAACCGAAACTGAAGTAAAAAAATCAGCAAATATCAATGTGTACATAATTAGACAATTAAAAAAGAGGTTTTAAAAAATAATGTGAATATCCTCTGAAATAATCGCTCCGAAAGTTGCATAAATTGTTTCCCCCTCCCCCTTATATTTTCTAAACGGTATGTCAGAAAAATATTAAAAAAATACGAAAATCATAAAGAGAAAGCGTAATAGAAACTTACAACGAAAATTATTTTAATCATGATCGAAAATACCGTTTTTGAGTTATTGCCAAAAAACTGTGCTTCTCAGCAAAAGGACGTAAGTGCCGCGGAGATACACTCTTTTGCTAGTGCACTTTTTCATTTCATGTTTCTTTATCTGTAAGTAGTGCAATTTTTTGTATGAACGGCAGCGGAACCCTACACTAGGCATGGTCCGATATGCTGTTGGTCGGTTTTTTACTATTATTTAACTATTAAACTAAGTTGTGGCCTACACAAGACACCTATACTCGAAATTTTATCAATATAAATTAAGTAGTTTTTGAGTAAATTGCCTGTGATATACGGACGGACAGACGGACGGACGGACGGACGGATGAACACGACGAAACTAGGTAATAGGGCTTCTGTTTTTGCCATTTTGGCTACGGAGCTCTAAAAGCAAAAAAAAAAAAAAATTTAAAACAAGTTAGTTACGTACGCACGTTTGATATGCCTTTCTATAAGAACGGTATCCCTGTAAAAGTAACATATTTCGTTTCTGATTTGTGCCACGCATTTTTGTCTGTTAAATAGTCCTCTAGCCCATAATCATTTATTTAGGTTTTATGTTTTAGTTAAAGTTCTACAAGGCGCTTGAATAACAAGATGAATTAAAAATCCTTAAATTTTCAACTATAGCTAAGTCTATTCGTGAGGCATGAAAGGGGGAAGGGGAGGAATGGCAAGTGACGTATTTGTGTATAGCGAGACAGTTAGGACACGTCATGTCACGTCACGTCACTTGTCATCCGTCTCGTACCGCACCCATACTTCAGGAATCGACTCAGTTAAGCGTTAGATCTGTAGAAAATAATTAACTAGGTGTATAGGTAAGTAAAAAGTAGTACCTAGCTCCATTTTAAGTGGTATATCATTTGAAATGCACCGACGTGCATGCCCGCCGTGTATGACTAGGAGCAAGTGTGGAAATGCTAAAATTGCTTCGTTACCGTCGCCCGGAGCGCGGTTTTATTTAGAAACGCTAATATTTTTAATACTTGAGCATTCTTAGTGACACGTTATGGCTATTAAATACAGACTTGTGGTTTACATCGACCAAAATACTATGACAAAGAAAGCTATACTATATATAAAGTTGTAAAAATGAAATGTCTGTACTGTTCAGGTCACTCAATCAAACATATTTTTTTTGGATTTTTTGTATGTTTGTATGTCTCGTGGCTTTATAACGCTAAAAAACAGATTAGAACAATTTTTGGTACACGGGCTGGTCATCTACAGGTTATAGGAGACTTTTTATTCGACTTCGTTAAAAAAAAGGGGTTCTGACTTTATCTCCTCCGCGAACGAAGTTGCGGGCACTCACTCACTGTGTACCTCTGCGGGAAGTGACAAACAAATTAAAAGAACGAACGTTTTTTTTTATGAAGTTTAAGGATATTGATGATTTTATTTAACTTTTAATGAAGATTTTGTTTGCTAACACTTACTTGAACAGTGTACCTAATATGACACATAAATGATACCCTGATTTTTTTTAATCAACCTGAATAACTCAAAAACAAAAGAAGATCGAGGACTGACATGAGGGCTTCCCTCATGCGCAGGCTGTCGGCCGGCTCTAGCGCGCTTCTGAATTCATTATACTCCAAATTTGACAGTCATTTTGTGATAAAGTGGAATAACATACACATGAATTGATTATTGTATTTAATTTGATTTATGACATGTAATTTATTCGAATTTAATTTTGTTTTCCTTTTAATTTAATTTATTTTAATTTAATGTAATGTAGTCGCAGATCTGTATTCACTAACATAGTTTTTAAGAAAATTTGTTACTAACAAATATGGGTCAAAAAGCCTGAAATAAATTTTTCAATTTCAATTTCAATTTCAATAAGGCCAGGAGTAGGACACCACCTGAAAGAATGACCAAATCCTCCGTCAGGGGTCACTCTTGTTTGCTTAGCCTGCTAGACCCTTTCATAATTTTTCGGAAATTTCCTTGCGTTTTTGAAAATTTTACAGGTTTATGTATTGTATTTCCTGTAAAACTTCATAATTTTTAACAGTCTATTGCCTCTTCATTTTTGTATAATTGAACTGCAACACGCCTTTTAACTTTAATACAAAACACAAAATACATTCGTCCAATCACGACAAATTGCATGCAGCTCCTTCATATTAGTCACTCAAATAAAACAATATATGTATGAAAATATATCCGAAGTACATTCTACGCTATGAAATAAGACAACAATAACTTACTAGGATATATTGTATCGTAAACTCGCAAGAAATACTGGCCAGTTAGTTAGGATTTTGTGCGGAGAGAGAATATTGTTTTTATTAATTTGGTCGGACAATGAAAGTACGAGTAGAACAATCAGCCAATTGCGATTTGGACTCGCGCAACGAGGCTTCCATACAAAATATACAGCCCAGCACTCTGACATTTGGCCCAAAATACCCTGGAGGGATCAACTTTTCGCTGTAATATTACAGTACCTACAATTACTTAGGTTATCTCAAACCATGCTTTGTTATATGTTTAACTATAAACGAGCTGATTTACGCCGATGATTTTAATGTTAACATCATTAATGTATTGTTTATACCATCTTAGTTCATTGTGTTTTTTTTAACAGTGCGAGGCATGACTTCACGCTTATGTGTGACATTGTATTGCTGTAATCAAACAGGTGTAGAGAAATATAATAAAATTGCCATTTTAGCATTGTTACAATAAATATTACAGGACAATTTTTACTCAAATTGCTCTAGTCCCATGGTAAGCTCAATAAGGCTTGTGTTACGGGTACTAGACGGCGATATATGTAATAGATATATTTACTTATATACATAGAAAACATCCAAGACTCAAGAACAAACATGCATGCTCATCACACAAATATTTATACCTACTAGCGAGATCTAGTTATAATCATCATCATCATCATCGTCATATCAGCCTTTATACGCCAATTGCTGAAAAAAGGCCTCCAAGGATCTCCATGACGACCGGTCCAACGGTCGAGAATCTTTCTGTCCACTAGGCTATCGTTTCTACGAACAATGTACCGGTTTAGCCTAGCGGGAGTAACGTTGCCTGCTAAGCTGAAGGTCCTGGGTTCAAATCCCGGTCAAGATAAATATTTGTATATGATGAGCATAAATATTTGTTCCTGAGTCTTGGCTGTTTTCTATGTATATCTATAATATTATAAAGATGTAAAAATGAAATGTCGCTATACTTTGGAGATATTTTAGGAAAAGATAATGTAACGGATTTCTTGTATGTTTGTAGATATGTGTCATTGTGGCTTCATCACTCCAAATCAGCTAAACGGATTTCAACTATTTTTGGTAGGTACCCGACTAAGCTGAAGAAAAAAAAGGGGATATGACTTTTCGTTACGTACCCTAGCTAGGTACCAAAAAATAGTTGAAATCTGTTTCGCCATTTTGGCGTGATGAAGCCACAACGACACATACAAATATACAAAAAATCCGATGAAAATATTTTTCGAATTAGTGAGTCAGCCTACCCTACAGGTTATAATCGTTTCTTTCTTTTATTTTCTCACCGTACAGACGCTTCATTTTTATAACTTTTTCTACTCGTCGACTTTAATCCCTTAATAAGAACTTCATAGACTAAACTTTAATAGCATACTTTTCAATGTCGGATACTCTATGCCACTTCCAACTGAACTGATATATTGATAAGCCAACACTTTATTTCATAAGCCAACACTTTGAATGCACTATAATGATTTCACAAATAGAACATTGGTTGCGAAAAATAAAATTTCTTTGTTTAAGGAGACTCGTTTTAATGCAAATATATAAAAAAAAATCTCTCCTTTTAAGGAAGTAAAGTTTTCATGGGCTTTTCCATCCCTAGGGTGGAAAGTATTTTATTGTTACGATTAATAGCCACAGAGTCGAAAATAATTGAGGTGCTGGTAATGGTGATGATGATGATGATGATGATGATGATGGTGATGGTGATGGTGATGGTGATGGTGATGGTGATGGTGATGGTGATGTTGATGGTGATGGTGATGGTGATGGTGATGGTGATGGTGATGATTATGATTATGATGATGATGATGGTGATGATGATGATGATGATGATGATGATGTATATATAGTAAGGTACGAGAGTTAAAAAGCTCATTATATAGTTATATAATGAGCTTTTTAACTCTCGTACCTTACTTAGGCCACGAAGCTTGCTGAGTGGCCTAAGTAAGGTACTCGACTGAAAAAGCATACATTATTTATTTATTTATTTAATTTATTTATTTATTTATATAATTATATAACGATTGCATAAAATACTATTATAATAAAGTATAGATATATTGGTCTAGTACTCATAACACAAGCCTTATTGAGTTTACCAAGGGACTAGGTCGATTTGTGTAAAAATTGTCCCGTGTATTTATTTATTGCTATCTTCTGCCCGCGACTTCGTCCGCCTTAAATTCGTTTATCGCGGATAAGGGAATTTTTCCGGGATAAAAAGTAGCCTATGTCCTTTCCCCAGGGAAATAGTTTGAGTCCAGACTCAAACTATCTCCATACGAAATTTCATCCAAATCGGTTCAGCGGTCTAAGCGTGAAGAGCTAACAGACAGTACGACACACTTTCGCATTTATAATATTAAGTATGGATTTATGTACGAGTATGATCATCTTCCGGATCAATCATCAAATCAGCTCGATGATGTAATATTATGATTCTTAGATAAGTAGTTATGCCTAACTTTAGCTCAATCAGATCCAAAGTGGGTCAAATTAAACTTGCAAGATTTGACCCACGCATAATAACATACATACATACCATCACGGCAAGTTAATTAAAAGCTCGCAAAAACAAACTGATTTAATGCGTCATAAAACTACGTTTTTTTTTAATGTTTTCATGAACATAAAACTACGTTATCCTCAGTGTTGCCGACAAGGCTGATATAAAATCTGCTAAACTACAGTTCAAATGTTGCTTATATTATGCTAAGAGTTCTCTATATCAAATAAAACGTCACTTAATTTATATATTTTTTTAATCAAGCAAATTTACATTTCTGTGTTTTTTATTGATGCCATTTTCAAATATAATGTCTATATTCTCGTCACATTTGGACGTCATATTATAAATGAAATAACTTAGCGACATCGACCAAAACAAAACGTCCCGTATGTGTTCCAAACTAAAGAAAACTGTTTTAATGTCATCATTTTACTTTTATTTCATTTCATACAACAATAACACTTCAAATAAAACAATTATAAATAACTGCTCAAAAAAATACATAAAACTAAATGTATTAAAACCAAAAGCTAAAAAAAAACATAAACTAAACTAAATCTCTCATCGTACAGTCGAGGTCAAAGATATATTTACAATTTTAAGAGTTCCAAAAATATCTTTAAACTTAAATAAGTTTACACACAATATGGCAAATACTTATTATCTTATGGTAAAACATCAAGATTTTAGTAAAAAATCAATGTTAACATTCAAATGAACCAAATTTATAAAATGTGCTGAATTGGCAACACTGCTTCTAATTTGCAGGACACACCTGACGTCTTTTGACGTAAATCCACTTGTGGTAAAACACATTAACACTAGTTACTAAACATTTCGCGTCATATGCTGACGTGTTGCAACTATGACGTATATTGACGACACAATAGATGCGTAATCTACATGCGCATGCGTTGTATGAGTTGTATGAAAAGTAATGTATTGACGTGTAGACCTCGTTTTGGACTAGAGGGTGTTATTTGGCATAGCTGTTTTATCTTAACGCATAAATCATCAATTTGACGACACGTTTGGCTCAGTGGGTTGCACAACGGCCTACGAAGCTGGCGGTCCCGGGTTCGTATCCCGGCCAGCGCAAGTGTTTGCGTGATACGCACGAATGTTTGTTACTGGGTCTTGGATATTTTCTACGTGGGTATTTAAATATTATAATTTATCCATATATTATGCACATCGTCGCCTAGTACCCATAGTACAAGCATTTATGTAAGATTATCCCTTATTGTACTGCACAATAAGTTTTTATTGCACTCCTCGTATAATCGCTTAATTGACTTCCAAATATTTTTTTTTTAAATATCTGCAATGTGCATGCAATACAATGTACATTTTAACAACTTTATACAATTATTGTACATCAGCTGTGATTGTGATTCATAGTTGTGAAAATATTTGTTAGTGACTTATGTACTAGACGGTTATATTAATGTTATTTTGTCTTGTGAACGAGTGGTAAGTGTATTGTGACATCAGAAACACTGCTAAATATAAGTAAGGACTGACGTTAACGACGATGACGTTTATTGAATGACGTTATAATACGTCTTACGATACAGGATGCTATGACTGTTGTGACGGCATGATATTTATTTATATTGCCAATTTTATAAACTCTAATCGTAGTATTCAGAAGTATTTTTAAACACAAGCCTTTTTGTCACGAGTCGAAAATCAGTGAAATATTTTAATATTTTTTTACACCGGATTATTCGATTATTTTGTTTTTCTTAGAATAGTTTTTAAAGTGAAAACTTCTTTAGGGGCGCTGTGCACTTTTTGTGACAGGAAAAAAATGTTAAACTCGTGACAGGTTACGTTACCGACAGATTGAAAATTCGTAAGATGGACACCTGACCTGATTGACTGTTACAATGTCATTGACAACACACATAACACAAGTGTTCGTTTCTGGCGGCACTCCCGGAGTGCAACCCGTTGTTTTTTTTTATTTTTATTATGGAGCTCCGCCTCCTTGCGCCTTATTCTTCAGTAATGAGAGTCGTGACCTTCTGAATCAATTTCTCTTGAACGATCTTTCTTCATCTGATCATCTGTTTCTGTTGGTGGTGTGGCGGGCGTTGTGAACTGTACAGTCAAGAGCGGTGCGAATCTGGTCCGACCAACTATTGGGCTGCGTTCACGAGCAAAAAGTTTATTAATGTTTTTTGTACCCCTGTTATTTTATATTGAACAATGTGGTCAGACGACCTGGTCAGGGTTGCGGGGAGTCGCTGGATTTGGGCCACCGGCGGCCGGATAGAGCGGCCCATGTGGCTATTGAGGAGGCCTGTGTCTGAGCAGTGGACGTCTTATGGCTGAAAATATGATGATAATGAAACAATTAGTCGACTAATAGAGGCGTACCAAAAGACGCTAAAAAAAACAAGATATTTTTTTAAAAATTAATGCCGCTACTGTCAGTAAGTCTTTGCCTTCTATTCCAATTTTTTGTACATATTTTGTTTCTCATTATAGTGAAACCTTTTAACTATAATATGATATAAACTGTAAATAAAGAAGTACATCTTAATCAAAATCCATCGAGGAAAATAATCAAAGCAAGACTTACACCGTACTTACGTTACGTTAAAAAACCCTTATGTGGCCTAGTGGTAACCTAGTAATAGTTTGGGAGTGGGGACGCATGACGTCACGCCGTGCGAAAAACGATCGCACGGCGTGAAGTCACGGGAAACTTTAACGAGCCATATCTTCATATTTTTTGTGAAATTGACGAATAAAATATACGTGTCCTATTTTCTGATCCGACCACCGTGGCGTGGCATGACTGCGTATCGCGCTGCTTGGGCGCTCACTGTCGGCGCGGCGATCACACCTCGCTTGTCCGATCTAAGTGTGTGATACGCGTAGCAACATGGATTTCGAGCGATCGGATCGGCGCAACGTCCAAACGCGTGATCGTGGCACTTGATCATGCCACGGGACGACGATCTGATCGGGCAAATGATACAACTGTGGACGCACCTTAAGAGTTCATAAATCGATAAACTAAAGTTGTTTATGAAAAGAGAATTACCCGCAAAACTCTGAGCAGCATTTATGAGTAAAAATACACATAGTAATAGAAACGTCTTATAATACGTTCGATGACGTCATATCACATTACTTCGTTTGCGTTCCCCTAAACCATACATCACACGCTGCGCTGCCGCTACAACCAATCAGAGGCCGTGTTTTACGACCAATGGCGTCGTTGCTTCTGGGACCAGTAAAATTGTACTCGGCGACAAATTGGAACTCCAATTGCGAATAGCAACGGTTGACGTAGAATATAACTTCAGCATCCTACTAATATTATAAACTAGAAGGTGCAACTTAGTTCGTGGAGGATAAAATAGTCATAACTCTCTTTTTGTTTTCAGCGTTGTCGAGTTAATTGTATCCTATAACAGTCATCGGATGATCCAGCTTCACGTGATCAGTTCATAAAGATACATATATGCAAAAAAAAAAATTACACCCAGAAATCTTCGAATACTCCATTTAATTTTTTGGTTTGAAAATATCTTCAAAGTAAAGACTTTTCATTTATTGAAATAAAACAATTTAACGGATTATATCGCGTATATTATCTCATTTTAGTTCCCGACGAGTTAAATTGTTTTATTTCAATGAGTAATAATCGCGGAAACAGAAGAAAATATTACTTTTCATTCAAACAACTTTAATATTAAGTAGAAGGTACCCGAAACTTCGTTTGTGGAGATGAAAAATAGTCATAACCCTCTTTTTGGCTTCAGCGTGTTCGGTAAAAAAATATCCTTATAAAAATATATTTTATGTAGAGATATTTCATTTTGACAACTTTATAGATATGGCCTCTCATAGTGAAACAACAATAAAAAAACCGGCCAAGAGCATGTCGGACGATGCTCAGTGAAGGGTCCGCAGCCGTTCATACAAAAAAATGCATTACAGATGAAAAAAAGACGATTTGGAAAAGTGCAGTATCAAAAGAGCGTATCTCCACGGCACATACGCCCTTTAGCTGAGAATCGCAGTTTTTTGAAAATAACTCAAAAACGATATATCCGAACAATAAAAAAAAATTCGTTGAAAGTATTTATTAAGTTTTATCTTTGTAAGTTTTTTCATATTTTTGGATATACCGTTTAGAGAACAGAGGGGTGGGGGGACACAATTTATATAACTTTCGGAGCAGTTATTTCTGAAATAATTCACTAAATCAAAAAAAAATTTAGAAATCTCGAAGTAGAAATTCGCTGAAAATGTTTTTTTTCAGTTTATGTATTTCATATTTCAGTTTATATAAACATGTATGGAGGGCCCCCCCCCCCCCCCAATATATTTCATTATAATTTAACTATCAAACTAAGTAGGGGCTTATACAAGACACCTATCCTCCAAATTTCATCAACATACATCAAGCAGTTTTTGAGTAAAATTCCTGTGATATACGGACGGATGAACATGACAAAACTATATGGGTTCCGTTTTTGTCATTTTGGCTACGGAACCCTAAAAAATGGAATCAAAGTAACCTGTTATCTTCTGAGCGGCAAATCCATGGAACACCCTGTATTTCCCTGCTACGTAAACAAAACCAAAACACTACAAAAAAGTTAAACATCGATCGTTATTTAATAAAAATTGATTCTTTATGCAAAAAACTAGTAATGGAATCACTCAATCGAACTAATGTACGGACGGATAAATGGTGATTTATTGCTGTTTAGATAACAAAAATGACTGCAAATACAGGGTGACTTTTAGTGGTGGCGCGACGGGACGGAGGCGATACGACACCATTTTATTTTAATGCGTCAGTTAAATCTTTCAGCGTAAATCGTTTAGGTTCACTTTGTCCACACTTCCATTTTGTCAACTTGCTAATAAGGAATATATTAAAAACTCATTCATGTCACAAACAGTAGAGAAAAATATTTTTTCGAATAACTATAAAAATAGCTTAAATATAAGCCACCAAACATCTTAGTCTAGCAAAACAGAATTTAATATTCATATGGCCAGAGTTCACATGACGTACATATCGGATCTCTCTGTCAAATCGCGGTTTAATTAGTGGTTTAAAATGACTATATAATGCGTATCTCTTGGTCGATTATAATTAGAATTATTCCTATTCGTCTATAGGTAATTCTATTGCGTACAGTGTTATATTTTATCCACAGTTCCAAATCATCAACTTCCTTTCTTGTTAACCTCCTCTATACCCAGGTCCTCACATAACATTTTAAAAAATCTACAGCCAAATGTCAAAACGGCTTAGCCAATTATCACGCATGGAACGTTTCCTAAAGAAACTGTGAACCTAAAATAATGAACACCGAGACATACATGGCCAAGTCCAAACACAAGCACAGACAAGTGAAGACCGGGGGAGGCAGGAGGCTAACATTCTCAAATGGTCTACTTCTTATATCATTCATTTTCCCAACTTGTCCACTTTCCCAACTCGTCATTTCCAACTAGTCCACTTTCTCGACACTGCTTTACCAAAACAGATCAACTATTTTTGAAATTTGGTATTTTCAATAGACTTCGAAAAAAGGAGATCATCATCATCATCATTACAGCTGCAGGACATCCACTGATGGACACGGGCCTCCTTAATAGACTCCCACATGGGCCGGATATAGGCGATCCGCATCCAGTGCAACCCATCTTGCGGGTGGCTCTCAACGCTGCTCGTGCTGGTACGCAATCCCCACACGACAATCTTACACACACCCATAAATCTTTGGGACATATTTTTTGTAAGTGTGAAGTTTAAACACGTGTAACTGGTTTGTAATATTTGCCGATTGACCTCACGCGGTATTTCTGTAAAATCGTAAAGTATAAAAGTCACTCGGTTAAAAAGGCTCTCCTTAGCAGATTATCGAGTGAGATGTTTGATTTAATGCTTTTCGGGGTAATGAGGCGTCCGCTTTATGTGTCTGCGATGGCCTTCTACGCGATTTTTCTTAATACTCCTTTTAATGTCTTAGGGAACGGCTTGCTATTAACGACCTGCTAAGTTCCGGAGGCGAAAGGGAAACGTGTAAACTTGCTTACTCCATTCAACGAGGCCTTTTGCAGTCTCTCAATAGATGTGCTACACCTTTTTTTAGGGTTTTATGCTTAAAGGTTACTAACAAAATCCTATTGCTAAGCTTCCGATCCATGTCTATCAATCCACCTTTCTAAATTGTTTTGTGGTTTTGAGGAGTTTTTTAATGTCTTAAGTCGCTACTTAGAGCCGTTGCTCTTGCCATTAACGACCTGCTAAATTGCTGCCGAGCCAAAAGAGAAATGCTAGTTTTATCTTAAGAAAGAGGGTTTTTCATATTCTTCTTAATTATATTAATCGGTCACTGTAGTATGGCAGTCGATGGTTTTATTGTATTAAGCGCAGTCGTATCGAGTTGAATGAACTGTGACGGAATCGAACGCGAAATGAAAAAGCCACCACGAAAAGAGGCATACAGAAATAAAAAAAACGCATTTATAAAACTGGACCATACCACCTAGTCTGGTGAGGCTCGTTAGTTACCTTACATCTCGCAGAGCAGATATAGAAGCCCCGCAAACGCGGGGCTTTGTCGACACGCTCGCATCTCCCAGAATTTAAAAAATCTTTTTAAAGAAACATTTCTTAGTCTGCTTAGGTTCGTTCGTTAGTAAACTTGCGTCCCTCAGAGCAGAAATAGAAGCCCCGCGAATCAGTGATTCATCGGCACGATCGCATCCCCCAGTATCAAAAAGAAACTGGGAAACATATTTTTCTAGGCCGGTTAGGTTTGTTTGTATTATTATCTCCCTCATAACAGAAATATTAATCCCGCGAAGCAGGGCTTCGTCAACAATTATTCAATTCTTCAATTATTACATAAAAAAATATGCGTAAACAAGGGGAACCGAAGGAATTGACCTGAAAATGATTATAAAAAAAATGCTTTTTTTTATAAAAATCTGTTCAACTTCAAATAGAGATAGAGTCGATAATCTATTGAACTGTCAAGGTGACTGTAACAACTTTTTAGGATATGGTCATTTTGGTGTTGTGCGGTCGAACACATTGCTATTACACCTTTATTATCAAAACAACAAAACGGGGCTTAATCGCGTATAAATATAATTTATTTCATTACTTTTCGTTGGTAATTCTTCGACGTTTCGGACGTCGCGTTACGTCCATAGTCTCCAACTAACTGCTTCACTGCTTACGAGATTAAGCCCCGTTTTGTTGTTGTGATAATAAGTGAAGATCGTGTCAGTTTAGATCAATGTTTTGTTTCCTTTAAGTGAACATTACACAACAATAACCAAAATACCATACTTCTCTTACCGCAGACGCCATTATAGGTAGGCCTGTAGTATGTACCTAGTTATAGAGGTAGAAGTAGGATGGACGTACACGAACAGCGGTGGAGGTGCAAACGCCTCGGGTCTCTCGTGATGGAATATGAAACTACGCGAGGCGGCCGATTTACGGCACACGCTTACACCGTACTGTCTGCATAAATTATCAATTACCAGCAAAAACGTAACATGCATGATAAAACATAATCTGTGTCACTCCCACAAAAAAATCTAAGGGTCAATACTATTATAAAGTTGTAAAAATTAAATAAAGATGAAAAAATTAAATGGATGTTATTTTTGGAATATTCACCCCCAGAAACCTAGAACACGACACCCATGACGATTTTTTGAAAAAGTGACTTTCGCCACTTTGAAATCTGAAATGGACGCCAGTTTTGGAATATTAAACCCCAAAAACATAAAAAACGACACTCGAGACGATTTTTATAAAAAAATACGTCCGCCATCTTGAAAGCCAAAATGGATACCATATTTTGAACATTCACCCCCAGAAACCTAGAATACGACACCAATGATGATTTTTTTGAAGAAAAATGATATCCGCCATCTTGTAAACTAAAAAGGACGTCGATTAAGAAATCTGCCCTTCCAAAAACCTACTAAGTTAACAAAACTCAAGGAAACATTTAAAAAAGTGATATTCATCATCTTGAAATACAAAATTTACGCCAGTTTTGAAATCTGCTTCGTCAAAACCCTGAAAAAGCACATCCACGATGATAAAAAAGGGATGTCATTCAACTTGAAATACAAAATATGTAGATGGCATTTTCGAAATGTTGACATCAAAAAACGAAATCAACACAGTAATTTAAAAGTCTATTTAGAATTCTGTCCAAACAATAGACTCTTTTGGGCAACCTTGTATCGTTATGGCAAAAGTAAGACAAATAAAACAAAATAATTTAAACAATCTGCACGAGCACGACTCACCACACCAAAGAACTTGAACGCAGAAATAAGACTCTAGTCTTAATGTGAAGCTCGCTGAGCTCATGCGACTCACTTGTTTAGAAACCTTGTTAAAACGAAGTTCTACCTACCTCGGGTCCCACGGAAGACCAGCGCTGCGATATTACCCCGATGTCGCAGCATCACGCTGAGTGGTGCCCTTTTGTTGCGGACATGGTAGCACCGTGTTGTATACTTATATTAGTCAATTGTTTCTTGTCAATCTAGATTTAAGATAATTTTAATTATTTCTTTAAGCTTTCTTCATGTAATGGTGTTATCTTTTCGCTGCAATAAATGTGTTTTCTTTCTTTCTCTCTTTCTTTTTAACTAATTAGTCCAGTCTTGTAGCAAGTGAGCCGAGTCGTGGTAAAAGGACTCCAAGAACTCGAGTCTTTTACAGCACTACGCTCAACACAGTGGAAAGACTTTCTACAACGGTGTGACAGACAGCCCGGCCCGCTTATTTGTGCCTGCACGTACGTAAATTTTGTTAGTCTAATTCCAGGCAGTATTGTTTGATCTGTTTATAATGGGGCTCGCAACTTTATATTTGCCTTGGGAAGGTGCATTTGTTCTTCGACATGCAATTCTGGGTACGAACATTGAGCAACGGAGTCGAAGACAAACGGAGTGATGGAGAAGTATCCTGTTGGAGACTTCAAATATCTTTCATGTAAAATATACATAAAAGCACCCACTTATCTACTTAACGAGTATAAAGTGGTAAAAGTGGTAAAATATCTGTACATTGAAGATTTTTCAAAAAAATAAGAGATACGAACTGTTTGAAGATCACTGAACTAATTTTTTTTTTGATTTTTGTATGTATGCATGATTTGTATGTGTCGTATGTGCCAAAACGGGATTTCAACTATTTTTGGTATACGGGTAGCTGAGCATCAAGCAATATAGGATACTTTTTACTCAGCTACGCGGAAGAAAAAAAAGGTTATGATATCAATTTATTTCTTGGTCAAACGAACATTTATTTTGCTTTATTTATTTATTCAATCTTTACTGCAGAAAAGAAAACTTATCGTACAAAAGGCGAACGTGATGCCATAAGGCATTCTTCACTCCTATTAATCAAATTGAGGGCAAAGGAGAAAAAATGTGGGCGGTGCTGAGACATGTGTAACTATAAATAAACATATGTAAACATACATTTATATATATCAATAACATAGAGATATATATAATACATTTACAAATATATATATCCATACTAATATTATAAATGCGAAAGTGTGTCTGTCTGTCTGTCTGTTACCTCTTCACGCTTAAACCGCTGAACCGATTTGGATGAAATTTGGTATGGAGATAGTTTGAGTCCCGGGGCAGGACATAGGCTACTTTTTATCCCGGAAAAATACCGTTATCCGCGATAAACGAATTTAAGGCGGACGAAGTTGCGGGAAGAAGCTAGTTTATCTATATAAATAAATCTAGCAATGAAACGTATTAAGCAGATAGACAAAGGGTCTTCGGTTTTGCCAGAAAATAAGTTGCACACGGACTTTTTGAATGCAAACTTGTTCGGAGCCTGTTTGAATTTGAGACGAAGACCGTTCCAGAGGCGGGCAACCTGAATGGAGAAAGAATTGGGCATAAAGTCAGTATGGTGAAGTGGGATACAAAGGGCGGGGACATAATTATGCAGTAAGAAAAGACATGATCGTTTCAGTATCTTTAAAAATATTAATTTGCTCAAATCTAGCCTAGCTTTAGAATTTGCATAAAATCACACACATTACTTACCTACTCTAAAACCATGTTCGTTCACTATTTGCGTTTAATTTACTCACCACGTCCCAGGAGGCAGGAAACGAGTAATTAAAACTCAATATTTATTTACTTTAAAGTGATTGCTTAGGACGGGTCAACTTATTTTGATCCCGAGGGTACAAAATAAGCCAAACTAGTTCATGCGGAGTAATTAAGCCATACTGATGACGAGGTTTCGTTGAATGAAATGCGATATATGGTAGAAGTAATTATAGTGATACTTCATTAAATATGTATTATCTATACTATTGTAAAGTTGTATAAATTAAATGTCTGTACATTGAAGATATTTAAAAAAAAATGATTGTTATGGACTATTTGGAGGTCACTAACACGAAAAATATTTTTTTTGGATTTTATGTATGTTTGTATGTGTCGTTGTGGCTTCATCGCGCAAAATCGGCAAAACGGATTTCAACTATTTTTGGTACACGGATAGCTCTGGGTATCTCCAGATGGTTATAGGATACTTTTTACCCGACTACGCTGAAGAAAAAACGAAGGGTTATGACTATTTCTCCTCCGCGAACGAAGTTGCGGGCACCTTCTAGTTTAAAATAAATAAACTGGATTATTTGAAAGGGTATTAAGTGCTGACCGCGTACAGAACGACGGAGCGTGGGAGGCTTCCAATAAGATGTACTGAGGATCTGGTGAAGATCGCGGGAAACCGTTGGATGAGGGCGGCGCACGAACGGTCGTTATGGAGATGCATGGGGGAGGCCTTTGTCCAGCAGTTTTTCACTTCCTTGGGGTGATATGATGATGATAATGATGATGATGATGATGAAGGCGGGCACCTTCAATTGCGGCGTGGTCGGCTAAAAACTATTGAATAACCGTTTGTAGATACAAAGCTACTCTTGTACTGAAATTAGTTGTAATCCTTCCTGCCATCTTGGCGTCATGAAAGCACAAATAAACACATACGTATAAAAAAATTACATTATATAGGTGCTGAAAGTATGACATTTAACACGAGTCTTCAGCAGGGTTGCCAGCTATTCGGTATTTTACCGAACTGTTCGGTATTTTAGGCCTGTGTTCGGTGTTACAAAAATGCAGAAGTATGGGCGGTTCGGTAGGTTTTTCTAATTAATTTTCCTTCCTAATAAACGGTTCAACAGTCAAATTTGATGCAATCGGAAATCGATGTTGCTGCTTCAGGCACGCTCACTGTGTGCGTGACGTATTCCATTTCATTAGAGAAAAAAAATAAATTAGGTTAAGTCTATAGTTGCTCTTGTGCAATTGTACTCTGTATTTTAAGTTTGATTGTGATTTAATAAAAAAATAAAATACTGTGTTGTTTTTTTGGCCCATGTTCGATATTTTTTTAAAGACCTGCCAACCTTTTGACAAGCCACGAGCCGAGTGCCAGGATTGGGGCGAAAATGACACTTTCGCACGATTATCAAACAATACCGAACGAACATTCTTCTCTCGTGTGATATGTATTTACGTTGACCAGCGAAATACATCTTGCTATATTGTTACAAATATCTAAGATAGATATCATTTATTCGCAAGACTTATTGTTGTTACAGATGTTTCTATTTCATAAGTTCATAATATTATAATTCTGCCGATTATGCGACATGCAAATATTATAATACAATTCTTATGGATTCACGATTTAATGCATGTCACCAAAGTTTAGATAGGCATGCCCGATTAAAAGTATCAGAAACAAGCTTAATATGTCAGTAAATAAGAAAAACAACAGATTATACTTAATAAAATTACTAACACCAAATTGATATAAAAACATACAAAATAATCAGGACTGTAATTAAGATAGGTACAAAAATTAAATTAATGAATATCATTTACATATTATTTTAGTGAGCATTTCTATAAAATCTACCATTACTAGAGTCGAGGAAATCTATTATTGAATAAAAACTTTGTTCTGTAAAGTAAGAGAAAGAAAAAAATATTCACGATTTAATGCATGTCACCAAAGTTTAGATAGGCATGCCCGATTAAAAGTATCAGAAACAAGCTTAATATGTCAGTAAATAAGAAAAACAACAGATTATACTTAATAAAATTACTAACACCAAATTGATATAAAAACATACAAAATAATCAGGACTGTAATTAAGATAGGTACAAAAATTAAATTAATGAATATCATTTACATATTATTTTAGTGAGCATTTCTATAAAATCTACCATTACTAGAGTCGAGGAAATCTATTATTGAATAAAAACTTTGTTCTGTAAAGTAAGAGAAAGAAAAAAATATTGCAATCCACTGACAAACATTTTGTAATACCATTGCGAAAAAATGACAATGGAACAAAATAGTAATTGAAAAAGAGACAATTTTAGTTTCGTTCATTCATAAAATATAATCAGTGCGCAGTTAGTTAGTAGGTTCCGATACTCCAAAGATTAAAAAACACTAGTGCGAAAAATTCAACTTTCCTCACGATATTACTACAAAAAGCACCACTATTTGAGCATCTGTATTAAAATAATGTTTTCGATTCAGGGTATTTTAATTCGTTTGAACAAAATATCATCAATGTACAGACATTTAATTTTGACAACTAGCCTGAATAGCGACGTTTACAAACTACCATTGCAACATTTATAAATCGTTTGCGAAAAACACTAAACAAAAGTTGCGACATTGTACAAACAGATTATTAGTAGTATTTTGACATCCCTGTTCCAAAACGTTAATAACCCCTAAGCCAAAGCTAAACCAACAAAGCTTGAACACATCACAAACCCAAACACTCCCTTACAAAGCAACGTTATGTTTAATTACGAATTTATGTACAAAATTAACACATCACTAACTAACGTCGGCTGTCAAATGGTATCCATACATCGCTAAGAGCATTCATAGTTCGCGGAGGCCATGTCGCGTAATGCAATTCATCGTACTAGAACCTTCTAAACTCCAGCCACACTTGAGCTTCTACACACCCCCCGCCAAGCCTAAAAACCGTCCACAACAGGAGCATCATTTCAATTTGAGAGGCCTTAGTAAAATGGTTGCATTCGCTTGCAATGTTTCAGCCATTCTAAGTTGGCACTCCTCTTCGTGTTCCATTCGTATGAATCCTAAGCTCTAAAGGGCGTTGCGGGATCAAAAGGGGTCTGAGTAATCTGGACATGTCAATGCCCAGTTTGATTAGCTGTTCGATTTATAAATCCGAAGAGATTTTGAATTTAGAATTCACGTTGAAATTCGAAATGATTAGATGATTTCAGCCAGTAACGGTGCGTATTTTATTTTTAAACGAATATAACTAGCCTTGTATGTTATAATAGTAGTTTATGCAACTGATACATAATGAGACGCCTAAAAATACGAGTGTGGTTTTATGAAACGAGCGTTAGCGAGTTTCATAATAGGATCACACGAGTGTTTTAAGGCCTAAATATGTACAGATGCATATACTACTTTGTCTACACACATATTATCATAAGTACTCTAAGATGGGTTCAGAAATATCCGTAGGGAATTGACCTGCATTGTTACTAGTGTTACCTGTAAGACATCAATAGACTATAGATATTAAAATAATGCAATAAAAAAGAAACTTGAACAAATACTGAAACAAATTATTTATTCACATCGAAGTCGTGCGTTTGTTCTCCAATCTAAAAAATCTTAGTACTTTTTTACTAGTACTAAATTTGGTTATCGATTTTTCTGACAATAAGTTATTTGTTGCAATCATGGCTGCATTTACGATATCTGGCGGAGTGTTAATATAGTTCTCGGAGTCACTTCTACTCATATTTTCAACTTAAATGTAAATTACAAACAACTTTACACAATTCTACTTTCGTGACAGCAAAAAACCAACAATCAAATGACAACATTAATGGCGGCAATTCGATTCTCCGTCAAAACGAATGTTTTTTTTAATCATAGACAAACGAATGAAGTCCTTATTTTCATATCACTCGAGATCAAATGTCGTGCGGTTTATATTTAAAAAAAAATACTGAATTGACGTTTCGTATCGATAACTGTTTTAATATCTATGGATACTAGAATAGAGACCCACTTGAGTTTTGACAGCCGTTCCAAATTTAAATGTATTTAAACTATCGGTTGCCGATATCGTAAAGTAAAAATTACGATGCACCCACAGATACAATTTCCTAATATAGTCTATTTACTTATCGCTGCCAAACATATTGTAGAGAACTTATAATATGGATGTAGATAAATGTATCTAATTTTTATTATAAATGTATTTTAAATTGAATCACAAATTCTGTTATTTTCCTTTCAGTATTTTGTTACAGTTAACTGATAAATTTGATTTATTCATCAAAGTATATTTTTTTACGATTATCACAGAAACCCTTGCAACTCAGTCGAATGCATTCATAAAAATAAAACCACGCCTGATACACTTTTTTAACGGTCAATAAAACTATATTTCTTTCATTTTTACGATCCATAAATGAATATTTCTATATCTCAACGATCACTTACAAAGGTATATGAATCAAAGAATCAATAAAATATCTTTCGCCCGCTCTATAAAAAAATAGAGTTACCGTACAAAACATAATTTGTCGTCTAATGCCTTATAAATCTTTCTGAAGAAGTGAATAGATGCTGCAACGATATCTTTACCTGCACAAAACACTCTTGCAACCCATTCTGAGCATTCTGTAAGACCATTTAAGATACAAGATGAAAATAGGTGAGAGTAAATTTAATTTAGTCAAAGATAGTTTTATGAAAAGAGGCTGCTTTATGTTTTGATACTCGGACAATTTGTAGAAGCATTATTTAGGTCAATGAAATTTCGTCTCTATCGTATATATATTAGGTTGGGATTAACTTGACGTGGGTGGTTTCTTGTCAATCAATAGACGTTTTCAATACAAAGGTGGCAAATGAACTTGCCGTGATGGATGTAGTGAAAAAAATAACGATGATTGTCTATTGATAATAGCTTAAGGACAAAGTAGTATTCATTTATAGTTCATTGCACTATCACCGATTTCTTTTTAAGATATTTTTTTTTTTATGCAACTATAATATCCCGTATACAAATATTTTCTTTAATACGGCTGCTCAAAAGGTGCTACTTTACGTAGCTGTTTAGCGTGCGGAAAGTTGGTTTGAGGGAACTAGTGCTTTTCAGTTTTCCATTTTTTTTTAATTTATGCTTGTTTCAATTCATGACTACTTATTGATGAGTGTTAATATTAGTTTCCTTTTAACGTCGTAATCAACATAAAACCTACTGTTAATGTAAAAATACAAAAAATATACATATTTCATATTTTATTACTTAATTTTTCATCATTATAACACGTTTATTTTTAATATTTAATATTGAAAAACCGTTTTTAATAAGTTGTCTGAATGGAACGGAATAGCTGCCGAAACGCCTGTCAAAGAAGAGGCGTTTTTTCTTACTGCAAGCATGTTTTAATTTCAAGTCAAATTAGGTCTTTAAATATTTTTTAAGGTTCCGTATCCAAAGGGAATGATCGAGCACCGCGTACATTTTGCTTAGGAGTAGGGCTCTGCTAACACTGGATTTTCGTTTGTAGCGTATATTTTGTCCGAAACCCTCGGTCCGATTTGCACTTGGCCGGTTTTTTAAAGTATATATTAAAAATAAATAGAAACTAAAATAAAAGTAGAAAAAACGTAGTTGGCAGCATTTTACTAAAAAAATATTAATTCACATTGGGTTCAGTGACAAAATGATGAAAACAAGTTACGTTATGTGACTCTGGCTTTAATGAAAATGATGTGGACCCTTTGAAAGACTGATTGGCTTGAAATGACAACATTGAGCAGAGTTTTGTCAGTATAGATTGATATTTTTCACCCCTAAACCCCCTAAAAAAGGAGGGGTGTTGTAAGTCTACCGTGTCTGTGATTCTGTGTATCCGTGTATTTGTCTGTGGCATCGTAGCGCCCATACGGAAGGACCGATTTGAGTGCGGTTTTTTGTGTCATATATAATTTTACTAGCTTCTGCCCGCGACTTCGTCCGCCTTAAATTTGTTTATCGCGGATAAGGGTATTTTTCCGGGATAAAAAGTAGCCTATGTCCTTCCCCGGGACCCAAACAATCTCCATACCAAATTTCATCAAAATCGGTTCAGCGGTTTAAGCGTGAAGAGGTAACAGACAGACAGACAGACAGACACACTTTCGCATTTATAATATTAGTATGGATTCTGAGTGTTCTTAGTTTTCTTTGATGAAAATCGGAGCACTCGTCATCAAGATATTCAGCTTTTAGTGGAACAAGTCTGGGGGCTTTTAAACTCTTTAATTTTCTATAAATATTATTATTTTATTCGAGACAAGTGCAAAAAACTTCGTTGAGCTGACTGTACATACTATGTTTGTATGTGTTGGTGTATAAGGTCACGCACAAGTCGCCGGTTCATATTTGTGGATTTATGTGCGCGGGGGCAGGTTGCGGGATACCTCACTCGGGGGCGGTCAGCCGCTGGGAGGGTGGAGGGGCAGCAAAAAAAAAATGAATTGCCAAGATAAAACAATTTTTTTGTAGGTCTGTATGTGTTGTTGTGGCGTCGTCACGCCAAATAGGCTCAACAGATTTCAACTATTTTCGGTACACGGGTAGCTAAGTGTACACAAATGGTTATAGGATACTTTTTACCAGATGACGCTGATGAAAAAAGATGGGTTATGACTTTTTGTCCTACTCGAACGAAATTGCGAAACGCAGGAGGGACAACATATAGGGCTAACAATATTGGACCCTTTTTAGGGGGGGCTCGTGACTAGGTATTTGAATTACGAAAAACAAGTCAAAATACGTGTCCAATATTTTTTATGAATCTATACCGTAAACTCGGGTTACTTTGACCCGATGGGGGGTAACTTTGACCCACATGGAAACCTTATTTAAAAGGGTCTAATAAAAGACACAAAAACGTTAAAGGCTAGCTAGCACTTCTCGCTATTAAACGTCACAGTTTGGCGAGTAATAATTACTTTGTAAAATGTTATTTTTATAAGTAAAAAAAAAAAGTAACCCGACTTTATGGTACATGACGAAATATGGTATATATCGTCAGAAGTGGAGCAATCTTTTATCGGAGGCCGTGACACTTTGAGTAGTTTGGGTCACTGAATCATCGGAGTAAGTAAGTCATCATCCCTACTCCAACTCCTTCCTTTTTACATGGGATTTTCATATTTTTCCATCCTAGTTTTTAACCCAATAACGAAGCTTTCGGTGCTGACGCTCCCACGGGCCGGGTTGACCGCACTTATCTATCGCGCGATATGCCCTTATTACAGCAGTTTTGCGAACGCTACATTGACTATCACTCAAATGTTGCGCCCCAAAACGAAACCCTTACCTACACATTTTCCGTGTATTTATTTTTGGGTGATGGTGCCGGGAGAAATGAGGTTTTGCTTGGGTAAAATTTTAGATAGAGGTTGAGAAGTGACTTAAAATTATTACAAAGGATAAACACGCTATATTTTGTAAAAATTACTTACACTATCGTCTTGGTTAACTGGGTCATTGAATACTACGATTTAAAATGAACAAAATGTTTATTTTTTAACACGCTTTTAACTAATTTAACCATCTTCGAAGGATCGTAGCGTCATGAAAACTGGCAGCTGTATGTAATTCTGATAACAATACAATAATATGGTACTGTGGAACTGATCTGATGACGGAGCCGGAAGATATGAACTGGAACTTCGTGATGGAATATCGTATCATAGCTGTGTTTGGATTTGTTGGAAAAATCTTGTAAAGCGTGTTTTTTTTAGTGGTTTTTTAAAGTTTTATTCTAGCCAATGGGTCCATTTTTCAGGATACATCTCGTCATTATATTAATACCCTAGATTATCAGCATTTTTGAAGTTACGGGACTGAATAATAAGAAAAGTTATACGTCCAGAACATGTTAATTTGTTTTTTTTTTTATATATTATAGGTTTTTCGATTCCGTGACCTGCAATTATTAGTCTCTCTCTTCATAATCGTTCCACCATTGCTGAGGATCGTGACTCCTTTTATGACTCTCAGTTGTTTACGTCCAACTGCTGCGGTCCCACACCTGGAGGTTTGCGTTGACTGGTAACTCCAGCTGCTCGTAGATCTGCCCCCCTATTGCCTAATGTGTTTAACGCTCGCAATCAGAATCAAGTGTCATGATTTTGTATTGGCTATGACAGTTGATTCGGACACCAAGTATCAAAACATCGTTAGGCAATAACCCCTCTGGTCCAACCATCTCTTCGGGCTTCGGCCTCTGGGTCTTTTGCATTCGACCTATCACGTCACTACCAGTTTTTCTAGATTGCTTGCTCCAATTGCAACTAGTAGTAATTTCACTTATTGTTCTGAATATATATTCAATGTACAATCATCTCATTTCTACAGTTTCATAAAAGTCAACTTTCCTTGTTGCTATTCTGTCCTGTAAATCAGGAGGAAAACATAAAATGCTAATAATTTAGGCTATTAACATACTCACGAAATATTCCCTTGAAAAATGGACCTATAGCCTAACCCTATAGCGTTTAAAATCGCAGTTTTAAAGAGTAACGCAGGAGATGTAACTATAGCAACGAGGTGTATAAAAAAAAGTTGATGGACCCTATTACGGATCGCGTATCTTCATGCGATAATTTCAACAAGATATTCCAACCTCATCAATAGAATCTGACATTTAAGTGTATCTGGGCTGGGGCCACTTTTCATGGCGGTCGGATCTTCACCATTAATCTGAGATCGGTATCGGTAATAGCGGCATCAAGGTCATCGAGTGGATCGACCTTTTTATGATTTGGTACGCATTCGCTGGGTTTCGGAGATAGTGGAGACAGGCCGCCATACACACACGGGACGATTATCGTCCGCTGTTAAAAAAAAAGTATATCTCTGTTTGACATTCGGCTCTAAGCTTTGTACCGTACACTTGACATTTTCACAGAATGATTATTTTTCTGGCTATAACAAACAATAAAAATAAATTAAAATTATAAATTAAAGGGGGGCGGGGTCAATAGACAACAAACGCGTTTTTTGCATACGGTGATGCTGTACAAATCACATCTAGCAGCACAAACAATGAAGAAAACTTCGGCTATTCATATTAAGGTGTCTTCTTTAGTAAGGGTGATGTTAGATAAAACTACTTCTGTCGTGTGTTGACTTTTTTTATTGCTTACTAGAAAATTTCCACAAAATTGATCGAGGAAGAAAAATATAATTATCATAATCCTGTTTCAGCATGATCGAGTATAAAGTACAAAGCCTTTAACCATATGTGGATACTCAGCTACTTGTATGTGCCAGAAATCGTTGATAAATCTATGTGAGCTGTTCTGGCGTGATGAAGCCGCGAAGACAAGACACACAAAAAATATTTATTTTTCGATTCAGTAAAGTCGGATTCACTTATTTTGATGAAAATGTCTTCAATGTACAGATATTATTTTAATAACTTTATAATTATAACAGTAAATGATCACTGTGGTTTTTAATTGCATTTATTCTGCAAAAATATAAAATATGATACTGAGCTGAAAAAATATCTTTACTTCTGCACTAATTGTCTTCAGAATACGCTTTCTAAAGAATAACATGAATTTTCCATGTGTTTTTAAAGATCTAAAATACATGTAATGATCGGAGGTCTTGGAGTTTCTCTGAGATCCATTTAGGAATGAAGACATCCGAAGAAGAACCAAATTAACCAACACAACTCAAGGAATTGCAAAACTAAGTGGCAATTGGCATTGGACAGGCCACATAGCTCGTTAAACCGACAACCGTCGGGGCTGACGAGTTCTTTAGTGGAGACCATGCACCAGAAGACGCAGGGTGGGTAAGCCCCCACAAGATGGATTGGTGAATGACACTGGAGTAGCGTTCTTAGAGACTGTGTCCAGTTGTGGACGTTGGCAGCCCAAATCGCCATTCATCAACATTGTAATCGTTATAAACCTCTCTGTAACTTTGTATCTCTGTAGTTAAGATCACGAGTTGACCCCCGGTTCAACAGATCGTACGAGACATTGTTTCTAAAAAACGATTTAAACTAATTGACTCTTTTTACTGGGCATTGGGCTTTATTCCGGTTGCCCCACAATTTGAGGTTTCTTTTTGAGATTTTCAATTATTTTGAACTTTTAACTTTTTTGGTCCATCAAATTTTTATCTGTGCCTCGTTACCATAGCTACATCTCTTGTGTTACTTTTTAAAACTACGATTTTAAACGATATAAATGCAACAAAAATATATTGGTTCTTTTTTCCGGGGCCTATCTTGTCGGTAACAGTGTGAGTGTGAAGTGAAGTGACTCTGTCCATTTTGTCTCCTGAGTTACGAGACAGAATAGCAAGAAGAAAAAGTTGATCCACCCAATTATCAGGGTACTTGTTTGTCATCATCGCTTGCCGAATCATATATTTTCTTCTGGCCCTTCTTAGTTATATGTGTCACCTTTTGTCTCATTGTTTATTTCATTCATATAAATTATCGTCACCACTCCAACATGTCCAGAAGACGCAGCGTTTTTTTAGAACCTAACTTTGAACTGGATAGGTCTGGCTAGACCTCCTGACTAGTAATCGGATTTAGTGATGGGAGCGCAAACCCACAAACGGGAATGCCATCCACGGCCACTTAGAGTTGGGGGTCGGGGGGGAGACGGGACGAACTGGGCAAGGCACAGGAACTGCGGAGGTAGGTTGAACCGGAACGCAGCGTAGTAAGCCCACAACCAGGTGAACGGTCTTGTCAAGATCGCAAGAAACTTGGGTACTTTCACAAAGCTACACGGTTTTGTTCAGTCTTCGCCACGTCGTTTAGCACGGCAAGTTTTGTTCAGCCTTCGTAAAATATATATTTTTCCGGAGTATGTATGCTAGTACAGATAAGACGATTTCACCCCTCAAAACATTGATTTAATATTTTCTTCTGTTTCCGCGATTATTACTCATTGAAATAAAAATATTGATTCAAACTTACACGATCTTCACTCATTATCACAACACAACAAAACGCGGTTTAATCACGTATAAATATGAGTTCCTTTGAGACCATGGAAGTAACGTGACGTCCGAAACGTCGAAGAATTACCAACGAAAGGTAATTAAACAAATCATACTTATACGCGATTAAGCCCCGTTTTGTTGAGTTGTGATAATGATTTCACTCCTTTTGAAAAATTATCTACTAGGGCAGAAAAGTTAAGGGGTGACCGCATACAGGACGATACAGCGTAGGAAGGCTCCTCTTAAAACGTACCAATCATCAGGAGTAGATTTTTATGGAAATCCTTCTGATATGATGATGACGATGATGATACGAGTGCATATGTAAGTATCGTACTATAATAATAAGTACTGTTTATTGTACACCAAAAGAAAATAACATCAGACACGTAAATCTAAACCAGTATGAGAAATGTAAACAACAGGCGGTCTTATCTCTTCCAGACAACCTTAAAGTAGTAGAGATGGCGCGAAGTAAACAACCAATGGGTAAGTAAGTACTATATTCAAAGCAAATCATCAATTATACTTTATTGGCATTTATAAATTACGATTGGAGGTCTTTACTCTTTATTTTTTCGTTCCTCATTAAATATCAGAGAATTTAGGCCACATATTGGAATGAAAACTTTTTTGTTTTACAACATAAATAAACACTAAAACATCAAAATAGGCATCAAACATAACGCACGCACGAAAGTAACTCAAAGACGCAATAAAGGGAAGCACAAGAGTGACGCGCCAGAAAAAGGTGGGCGGAGCCTTGTCGCTCGCGTCACGACTTGCACGTGCGTGTGCGCACGATTGTGTCACAGTGGACGCATTTGTTGATCCCATTTTAACCAATTTCAAGAAAAGAGTAAGTTATTTTATGTATAATAATTTCCTAAACCCATTAAGTAGCAAATTGAAAAAAAAAACACAACTTAAACCTCGGTGCCTAGTAGTTTTAGAAATTATAAATAATTAAAAAAAAAACAAAGCAGTTACTCTTTTATGTCCGTATATACATTATGAAATAATGGATTAAGGCATTAATAACTGCATCATTTGTACTATGTTGTGTACTATAAAAAAAGCTTAGTTAAAAAAGTAATCAACTCAATCAATTAGTAATGTTTTACTTTTAATAAAAGCATTCGTGTTATATTGAACGGAACAGTTTAAGTTAAATATGGCGCTGATATGATAGCTGTAATCCAAGATGGAAATAAAATCCTTTTCTGGAAAATGTTAACGAATCTTTGTAATTTTCACACGGCTTGAAACGACTGAGCCTAGACAAAAGTCTGGTACTGAAATACTACCGGAACTCTTTGTGGGTTTTACCATTCTCCACAATCTGTCTTCACCACCAGCTGATAAAAGGATGCCAAACACACCAGTGTTTGGCATCCTTTTATCAGCTGGTAACCTTCTCATCATATTGGGACTTTCCATGCCATCCTTCAAGCATTTCTTGGGCCTATGTCTCGATTTTTTTGCGGTGACCGTATTCTACTCTTTGTGGCTCTTATGTCGAGCTGAACCACTCCAACCGTTACAACATACAGAACCAAAAATAAAAATTATTAAAAAGTGAGCTGCGACCACTGTAACAGTACCGCAGCAGGTCACGCGGTGACATTTCGTATAAGGCTCTACAGAGTTCAAGGCATAGGCGATAAACACGGAATCTTGCACTTAACCAATTAGCAGTTAAGTAACTTTAAGTTATTAGCTTATTCTGCAGAGTGTTCTCCTACTCCAGCAACCTGTGTTTCAGTAAGAGAGTGCGGCTGACTGAGACAAGCTGTAAGTTTCAACAGCATCATCATCATATCAGCCTAAAGAAGACCACTGCGACATAAAGGCTTCCATTAAGGATCCCTACGACGACAGCCCTTGCGCACCCCTCCAGACCAGATCAGATCGTCTTTCGTTTTTGAGGCTTTTCCACGCTGCGTCCTGGTATACGCAGTTGCCACTCGAGAACTTTTCTGCTCCAACGCCCGAGTCTCAACATCACCATCATCATGCTCAGCCTAAATCTGTCCACTGCGGGATAAAAGCATTGCCTAAAGATCCCCATAAGTCGGTCATCTGTGCGGGAGTCTCGAACGCGCAATGAAGAGAGAATTCGCTCACCGCGCCGCTAGTCCAGCGTTGTCGTGGCCGACCCATAACGACCAGTCCTGAGCCTCCCTCATCCAACGATTTCCCGCGATGCTGACTATCTGGTCTAGTCGTCCTCGAGGCGGTCGCCACTCAAAAGCCTTTTTGCCCCAGTGGCAAAAAAGAAGAGTGGAGATGAGAAGAGTGGTTCTACGAGCAATATGGCCCGCCCACTGCCACTTAATTCTCGCAACTCTCTGAGCTGTAAGTCATAACTAGGACCTCCATGCTCCGATTGCATTTTAAACCCTGAATTTTCTAATGTAATTAATAGGGCTTACAAAATGTACGCATACACATTTTCGATTATTAAAAGACAAATGAAACTGTTGGGAAATGAGGCTATTTCTGAAAAACATTTATGCAAAATAAAAGGGTACCTAGTGACAATAAATTAAGAGATATTGCCGTTTGGTTAGAAGAAACTCTCGCTATCCATAGGAGGGGTACTATAATGTTACGCAATCTTGCCCACTAGCTGCAACTATGCTTAAAAAAACTGCAATTTCTGTCAAGAAACGTATGGTCATACTTTAGTCATGCAACACGATATCATTTTCATTATTCCCGTTACAAGAAGCAAAAAAAAGCCGTTGAGCGTGATAAAAAAAATCGCAGTTTCCCAAGCAGATATTTGCACCTGGTGGGCAAAGTTACATCATTTACGGTACTTTTCATCTTCATACGTTAGAGAGGCATTCAATCCTTAAAGATTATTTCAGGTATTCTTTACGGTACTTGTAGGGTTCAATCCCGCTAATCGCTTGAGACTCGCGGTGTAACTGTACTTCGTAAAGCGGCCCTAAGATTTATACGCGTGATCTTCCGTGTGCAACCGGCTAATGCGCTCTTTACTCATATTATGCCCTTATCTGTCCTGTCTTAGAGGTTGGCGACATTGAGGTCTCAGCTTCGAACTTCGTCACTGTGTTTTGTAATTATGTTATCCCAGCTGCTGCTGATGGTGATGAATTTGACGACACGTTTGGCTCAGCTGGTTGTTACAACGGCCTACGAAGCAGGCGGTCTCGGGTTCGAATCTCTGCCAGGGTAAGTGTTTGTTTAATGAAGACAAGTGTTTGTTTCTGGATTTTGGGTGTTTTATATGTACTATAATTTATCTATGTACTAAGTTTGTCATCGTCGAGTACCCTTACTACATATAAGCTTTGCTTACATTGACCACTTAAGTCAATGTGTGAAAGATTGTCCCTGTTTATTTATTTATGTAAAAATCCTCTACTTCTTAAGACCGGTTAAAATGTGTCAATGTCGACCAATGAGGTAGATTGCTATCTGGTGAAGGGCGCAGGGGTCCACAAGACGATAAATCGGATCATCACTGTAGCGTTCTTGGAGATAAATGTCAAGCTGTGGGATACAAATTGTTCTTAATCGAGAGATCATAAATATATGAGACAGCATCTATTATGAAGTTGTAGAAATGAAATGTCTGTACATTAAAAATATTAAAAAAAAACTATTGTAAGGGACGATTTCGAGGCCACTGAAGCGAAATACATATTTTTTGGACTTTTTGAATGTTTGTATGTGTCGTTGCGGCTTCATCACGCCAAATCGGCTAAACGGATTTCAACTATTTTTGGTACACGGGTAGCTGGGTATCACCATATAGTTTTACCTGACTACCTGACTACGCTAAAGAAAAACAGAGGGGTTGTTTGTTACTTTTTCTCCTCCGCAAATGAAGTTCCGGGCGCCTTCTAGTAAAATAATACGCGTAAATATAGTCAGTATAGCCAAAAAAATAAACAAATGCCCTTTTTTCATGTGGCACAGTGTAGAATTCATATTGAACTTGTCATTTTTAGGGTTCCGTAGCCAAAATGGTAAAAACGGAACCCTTATAGTTTCATGTCCGTCCGTCCCTCCGTCCGTATGTCACAGGCATTTTGACTCAAAAACTACTAGACGTATATTGATCATATTTGGAGTATAGGTGTCTTGTATGTATAAGCCACTACTTATTTTGGTAGGAAATAAACACTTTGAGGGTTCTGATTTTTGTTATTAAGTGAATATTGACAGAAATAATCGGTCGGAAAGTACCCTACATTATGCCCCCCCCCCCACTCTCTAATACCGTATGTTTAATAGTATGAAAAAAAGATAACGGTAAGTTACTACTTTGAAAGAAAATTATTTTCAACATGATTGGATACTGTTTTTGAGTTATTGTCGAAAAACTGCGCTTCTCAGCAAAATGGCGTAGTAAGTGCCATGAAGAAACGCTCTTTTGCTAGTGCACTTTTCCACATCGTATTTTCTTCATCTGTATTGCATGTCTTTGAACTAACAGCTACGGAACTCTACAATGAGTATGGTCCGACAAACTCGTGGCCGGTTTTTTCTAATATGGGATGTCAAATTGTCTAGACACGTTACTACTACAAGAAGGGCTTTATTTAAAATCTTTTTACCAACACTCTGCAAATGTGGGTGGCGCCACCGAATACTTAAAGCCTTATTTTAAGAATTCCAAAAAATTGACACGAGAAATTCTCCCGAATTCCTCAACACAATAACACAATTTAACATTCCGCAGCACCGACACAACAATAAATCATGGAATGTTATAATTTCCGCGGCTCGTGACTTCACAATTTGGGCCAAAAAATGAATTTACATAATTTACGTAATTTTGCTCCGCGGCGTTTCGCTGACGATCCAAAAATCAGGCCGTTTTGTTGAATGTTTCACTAATTCTGATATTCAATGGTTTATTACAAAGAAATGGGGTTACCAGTTGGCAGCGGCACATTGCTAGAACCAAAAGCCGAGGCAGAGAGGTTGTCAAATACCGACCACAAACCTGAAGACGCGGTCCCGCCCCCTTAAAGATGGACCAACGATCGTGGAAGCCGTTGGATGAGAGTCACGCAAGACTAGCTGTCATGGAAATGATAAGAAGCAGTAAATGTCTTTCAGCTAAGATGATGATGATAATAATGAGGCTGAATACAGGTATATAACATAAGCTACGGCTTGGTAACTTCGTTCGTGACACTCCCATCCCATGGTTTGCGGGCGACGGGGGAATGATAGCGGGGGTGGACATGAAGATTGCGCGGGGAAGGTCCGTCGTGTTCTGCCGCGCGCAAACCTCATACCCGCCCGGTCTATACTGGCCTGCTCCTCGAAATAAATACGAAGTTATTTTTGATACCATTGTAAAAGAGTTCAAAGACAGAGCTGTGAAGCCCGCTTAGGGTATTTTTTGTTTGATTGTTAATCGTTTTTAATAAGCTGTTGATAAGATTATATTCTTTATTATGCAGTACAAAAGCAAAGAGAAGACTTAAAGACAAGAAGTGAATCAAATCAAATCAAATCAAATCAAAATATCCTTTATTCAAGTAGGCTTAGATACAAGCACTTTCGAATTGTCAGTTACAATGAGAGAAGTCTTTGCTGGGAAACATACAATATGATCCAACATTTGTTGCAAGGATTAGGGAAACCCAGAAAAACCTAATCAGATCATTTAACTTAAGTATAAAACTTACTTATTATTGATAAAATCATCATTTTAAAAATTAAAATAATTAGTAAATCTAGAATGTGTCTAGAATAAAATTCTAAATGTCAGAGTATATAAAGCAATTAATATGCGTGTACCAATTAACTATTACAATATTGTCTTAATTATACTTTAAACTTTTACAATTGTGTTATAACTAATTTATAATTGATACACGCAGAGGAGATGTACAAATTCTCCAGATCAATGTTAATATAAAATATATATTTTTTTTTTAGAGATGTATAAGGTCTCTAGACGTCACGACATGCGATAAAATTAAATATAATAATTTGACTGAATTCTACTGAGATGTTTAAGGTCTCTTAGGGGTCAAAGTGAATAATACATTAAACATAATTATTATTAAATCTAAATTTCTTAGAGATGTATATGGTCTCTAGGCGTCATAACATGCAAAAAGATTGAGAATTAAGCGGCTAAAAGAGTTTAACAGCTTTAGTTGCCATGTTTACGTTTCCTGAGCTACTTTTTAAAACTACGATTTTAAACGATATAGAGACAAAAAAAATTAGCCAATACAAGTTCATTTTTCAATAGTCCATCTCATCAGTACGTTAGATGCCTATATTATTTGCATTTTTTTAAGTAACTCTGTCACTATTTTCTTCTAATTTACAGAACAAAATAACAACAAGAGAATGATCCATCCAAAAAACAAGCTCGTCTCACAGACCGTCGTGTAGCAGAATTGCAGAAAAAACATGACATGTGCTCTAGCACATACTTTTAAAGGTAAACACAGCACCAACACACATAAAACACGACCCTCTTCCGTACAGCCGGTAATGCTCGGGTGGTATCGGCAGTTTTCGGGAGGTCCGACTGAGGGGCAGTTTTGTTTACTGTCATCGTCTTTAGGGACAGGGTGTCCCCACAGAGCTTATACGCTATAGAACTGGCACCTTAATAACATAGTTACAGATTTAACATAAACCCCAATCGTATGTACTTCTCTTCTTTTCAATATAATTTTTAATCCTGCGACTCCCTGCTATCTCAAGATCCGCTCAAAATTAGCTCCTCCTCACTTTAATTATATTCTTCCACCTCAAAATTCTATAACAATTCTTTAATTAAGGCTGTCTGCTGCTCTCTGTCGGGGGTAAGTAATACGAGATATGTTATTATATAACAGTCATAATATATACGCTCACTTTGTATAAGCTGGTTTAGTATAACGTTCATTGGATATAATGAACGGAAGATATAATTTTAAAATATCTACTTTCGTAAAGTATAACCTTATTTTGGTATAATATCAGTTGATACAATAATTATAGCGTATAATATTCATACCATCTAATGCAGAATAACACATTCACATAAATTAATCACGCAGAAAGTTACTGATTAAGTAGGCGACATTAGATTATGCAAGATCTTACATAATCTAATTTTGCCTACTCTTCGCTTTATACAATTTGCCATGTCTTAGACTTTCTTAAACCCCCGGACCTGCGTGCAATGGTCATCTTCCGCAGGCGGCAGTAACTCGCCTCTCATATTATCGCGTAATTCACGCAACACAGCTATGCCGCTAATAATAAACGAATTATCTTTAGTGGACGGTTGGAGGTAAACATCGTAAAGAATCCTAAATAGCCAGGGGAGGGGGTATAGTGTGGTGGGTAAACAATACTTATGATGGTGCTTCTAATTCCAAGTAAGGAACAATCTCTCTTCTTGCTACCAGAAACGTAAACATAGTTCCTACTCAAGTGAATAAATAATAAATAAAATAAATATTACGGGGCAATTATTTTTCTTTGAACTATTCCCATGATAAGCTCAATAAGGCTTGTATTATGAGTACTAGACGACGATATATTTAATAAATAATATTTACTTATGTATAGAAACCATCAAAGACTCGGGAACAAATATTTATGCTTTTCACAGAAACATTTGCCCTTACCGGCATTTGAACCTAGGACCATCAGCTTTGCAAGCAACGTTACTCCCGCTGAGCTAAACCGGTCGTCCACAACAATTAATAGATTATGATTTAGTTTTTTTAAGTATTTAATCAAGAGTCTTTTTATCTTTGGTTGAAAGAAAATCACAAAAACGTTAAGTAGATATAATTTTAATAATAATACAATCGTTGATTATATAAATGAACGGGAATCCTTTGCGTAAGCATGCTCTATTGCCATTGTCTTCACTTTCCATCATGTGAAAGGAAGATCAAACGAAAACCCATATTCCGTAGAAAAAGAATCAGTTCCGTCACTAACAATTTTATGGACTAACTAGCTCTCGCCCTGTGTGTCACCCTATAAATTTACATTCCCCTTCTAAGATCCAAAAATTAACACTATCATTGTAATTGACATACAATTCACATCCCAAAACCACTGCAGATATAAACATTGGTATCACATTATGTTTGTTTAACTATGTTTAAAAAATATTTTCGGATACTAATCTTAGAACGGGGAATGCAAGTTTTTAGTCACAGAATGAGAGCTACTAGCTACTTATTTCATAAAATACGCATTTTAAAATGAAATAATTATACTAGAAAAAGCAACGTTACTGTTTATTTATCCTTACTTTTCCAACATCAAAGGATATCTCAAAACATATTTACGTTACCAAGAGTACACAATTTCAACACATACAACTAACTTAGAAAATTCACCACCGCTTATATCAAGTAATGAAACTCGTAAACAAACAGACTCATATTATACATATATGACAATGCGGGTGTATCCGACCGTGTTTATGTTATGGGGCGACCATTTTAATATATCGCAGTCACCATTGTTGGGTATGCTTTATACGCCACATTTGGAGATTATTTTCCGCTGGGATAAGGGGATGTGGCCTTTTCTAAGGCCTATGTTGACTTTCTAACGGCTTTTTTATTCTTATTATTAAATATATTTTCTAAACAAAGTGCATAATTTTTATTTCTAAGATAGTTTCATGCAAAACTATATTGTATATGTAAAGTTTGACTGCAGACACATATCAATATACTAATTATACAGTATATTTGTATATATAACTAAACATTTTGAAAATATCTTTAATGTACAACAGTCATGCCACCTTCTAGTATTTATTATCATAAGGTTGTAAAAATTAAATATTTGTACACTAAAGATATTTTCAAAGAAATTACCGTATCTTTCGATGTGGCTCAGTCACGCTAAAACGGCTAAACGGATTTCAACTTTTTTTGTACACGGGTAGCTTGGGATCCACAGATTGGGGATACTTCGAATTTGGCCGCGGACACGATCGTGTGGCATGCCATGCTTTTGCTCTATTAATATTGAGTTATGCTCCTGATTGCCATGGTTATTATATCCTGGGTGTTTATGTTTTAGACTTACTGTGAGTATTTTACAAATTTTGAAAAATTCTGAATAGTCTCCGTTGCAACTATTAGCTTGGGTAACCATTTTTCGTCATAGACGTACCTATACGCAACTTGCCGACTCCTTTTGTATTGTAAAAGTCAGATGTCAGACTTTTTTGTTGAGTTTCATTCTGTTTCGGTCAAATAAAGGAATTGCGAGTTCTGTTTCACATACTCATTGAAAGTCATAATGTAGTTTATCATAAAATCATTTGTCATAATTCTGAAACCATGAAATTTTCGGGATCTTGGAAAGGTGACCCTGATACATCTGATTGTGTTTATGTCACGATGAATGAGATATGTAAAAAGTGAGAAAAAAAGAGGCATTTATTTAACGGTTATGAAATAGAAAAATATATGATAAATATGATTATACAATTTTGACAATATGAAACACAAAGAAAAGTTTGGTTTACCTCAAACAATAACCGCTTACGTAAAAAATTTCACTTAAATCCTCCGGTTTCACAGTAAATATGTATATTTTTAATATTTAGTCAACGACGGCTGTAAATTTCAGCTAACAGCCTTTTGACATACAAAGTAGGCCTATTTCTGCATTATGTATGAATCCACTAATTTATTAAGATGTTAAGGTTTTTAATAATATTTATAAGGTCGAAGAATTTTTTTGCAAAGATATATGTTGTACCTTTGCTGGTCGGGAGATTAGATATTTGATTATATATTCCAGGTTCTGTTTCTTACCACTTCAATGAATTAAACAATTTCCTTATTTAAACAACTTCAAAACAAGCATGCTTTCCAAATGCGCATCGCATACCGCCCCTCTTAGTCCACAAAGTGTGCTTCGGAAATGCCTTGTTGGGTATGCCTCATGAGAGTTATGAACCAGATCTCCGGGACATCGACTCCGGGATCGCAAATGACAAATGCCTTGCGACAAACGAGGCACAAATAAAAGATCGCATTAAAAAAAAGAACTTGACTTGGAACTGTGTAAGTCTTAATAAGTCTTACTCGTAATCGGTCTCAGTGGACGCAGATCCATGAACAGAAATGCCAACCGAGGCTACTTGGAACCTGGTGGGGATGCCGAGCACAAGGCATAAGACTGTAAAGGTGTTGAAACGGTTCAAGCTAAGCAAAATAATTGAACATAGGGGAAACGATCGCGACAAATCACGCATATTGAGACCGTTACTCGTAAATCTGACACAAGATTAGCGATAATGTTTATTGTGTATAACCAAACTCTTTTATAGCCACTACTGGTCCCTCTATTGATAATTAAATGAACACCGTTCCCACGATGCTACGAAATAATACAATAGAGATAAGATAATCTCCTTTGAGATGCATAAATTGATTTTATTTGACAGTCATATTCTTAAAGGGCTGAAGTTCTCGTTTTATGATGTTTGGTCTATAGCTTAGTGATTGAATATGGGGACACGTAATTGTAATATTAATGTTAGTAATAAAAATAAGTACTAAATAAAATAGTAATTAACATCTGGTTGGTAAATGAGGCAACTGATGTCTTTTATAGGTACAAATACATAAATATTAACTTTACTAGAAGTTTCAACTTCGTCAGCAGTGGAGAAAGATCATAACCCTCTTTTCTTCAGCATATTCGAGTAAAAAGTATCCTAAACTATAGATAGATAGATAGGATTTCCCACAACAAAAAAAAACTTATTTCTTAAAAATATCTTTACACATTCAGACATTTCATTTTTATACCTTTATGCATCTCGACGCTGGAAAGCAAACACGTAGTAACCCACAAAAACGAAATTGTTCACCAGAGACGAAAAACCTTCAGAGTTTAAAAAAAAAAATCATTTCTTTCGTGTTTATGAAGCTAACTTTTTCAAAATTTGGATAAAATAAACAAAATTTGTAGGACTTCAATTTTATTTAATGAATTCAACCAAAAGTTATTACAAGTGGAAATTGTGTAGGTTACTACGATTTGTTTTTTTTTCACAGTACGCAAACACGTAGTAAACGCATCGCCAAATGTATGAGATTTTATTTTCTTAATTTTTTTCATGGCCACTAAAAACGAAGTAACCCACGTGAATTTGACAAAAGATAACCTCAATAAATAGAGGTTTTTTGTCATTTACTACGTGTTTACGGTGCAAATTTTTTAAAAAACAAGAAAAATTCTTGTTCCTATTTCCCCCATTTTTCATCGTATCGGCACGTGAATTCGGTATCGACGCAGAAAAATACGGTGATTCCAAAAATGCAATAAAAAAAAAATCGACTTTGTGTGGGTTAATACGTGTTTGCTTTCCAGCGTCGATGTGAACTCTAAGAAACGACTGAGAAATACGAGTGTAACAATTTAGTGAACCCAAAATAAAACACACATCTAGAAAATACCTGATTTTTTTTTCGTGAGTTTCCTTTCAAATACAAAAAAAGACCACTGTCCAAAATTGGGTCCAAATCAAATTGGCTCCATCCGTGCAATAGCTATGATATCATAGACAGAGAAACAGAAAGGTCACGTCTCGACGTCCCACTTATAGGGCTACTCTTTTTTCATCATTGTCAAAATGTTCTTTTTTGTGTTAAAAATTCGCAATTCTTATTTTTGTTGTTAGTAAATGTAACCAAAAGGGCACGCTAACAGAGAGCGACTTGGGGTACATTTTAAGTTTATTAATAATTTAAAGTTTGATGTTTAATTTATTTTTAATATTTTATTATATTTTTTTAGGATTTCGTATATATTTTCATAATAGTTGTCTCTTCACTCTTTACTATGAAAACACAATAAACCCAAATTTATTATGTGAAAAAAAATGTTATATCTTATACTTGTTTGTGATTTCGTTTTGAGTAGACTTCATATGTATGGATTTATCTGTGGTAACATTTCGCTACTCCAAAATTGTTTGTATGAGATCCAATTTATAGCTAAATGTAACGTGGACGTATTTTTATCGTACATTATATCTATGGAATAATGTTTTTAATAAAACATACCAAATTTACAAATAAGCCAAACGTATTTTAAAATACAAAACAGTCGTAATTTAAAAATAATAAAAGATCACACGGTTATCCACAATAATTCGTAACAGAGGTGACGTTAACATTCGGCTTTATTGCCTTCCGTTAATATGGATTGATCCCTGTATACAAAGTTCTGTCAAAGAATAGTTTAATGTCGTCGTAAAATGTTATTTAGTTTTTTAGGTTTCCTGACGGGGGGCGTGGCTTGTGCTATAAATAGAGTGTACAAATAAAGGTCGAGTAAACAAAGTAATTCCGCTGTTGAATAAAAAAATATTCAAGCATATAAAATACGTACAATTTGTTAGTAAAATAATATTGTTTTTCGAAGTCAGATTAACCGGTTTAAAAGTGAATGTAAGTTGGTTACCTATACTATTATAAAATTGTAAAAATGAAATGTCTGTACATTAAAGATATTTTAGAAAAAAAATTGTAACGCAATATATTTTTTAGATTTTTTAAATGTTTGTGTGTGTTGTTGTGGCTTCATCTCGCCACATCGGCTAAACAGATTTCGATTCTTTTTGGCACAGGGGTAGCTGGCTATCTCTAGACGGTTAGAGGATATTTTGACCCGATTACGCTAAAGAAAAAAACAGGGGTAATGACTTTTTCTCCTCCGCGAGCGAACGATACAAATATAAAATCAACTATGCCAATAATAACTAAACATACAATTGTGAACAAATTGAAAAAAGCTTATCAGCTGATGGTCCCTTTGTAAGAGTGATCAGCTCTTGTTTTATATTTTGCTATTGTTTGGTTCCATTACCTATGCGTTGTTTAGGAATCGTTTCTTTTTATAAAACGCTAAATGTATTTAAAAACATCCAACATTTCTTTGGATAGAAAATATTTTTTGTGACATTAGTGTCGTTGACTATGTAGATATTTACTATATTAACAACTACAATATCATATTTATATATATTTCCTTTTTTTCTAGTTATTCTCTATTTGTATTGTGTTGTCTTGTACTTATTATTTATTTTAATCTTTGCCCGAAGCCTGATTCACATGCTCACGCGCAGCGCAGCCGTCTTCAGTTGACATAAACGACGCTTTACGCGTAAATTATCGCCATAAGACCCAACAGCGCAATATGCACTTGCGTGATATACTGACTTTGTTTAGGGATCCGTAAGCTATATGTTAGAACTGAATAAAAGTTGTTCTTGTGTTGAATTGGAAGAAATGAAAATGATGACAAGTGGCCAGACAGGGGCTCTAAAGGCTCACTGGATAAGGCCCAAAGAGTTGGACACGTTTACTAACGTAATTAATGGGTCTAAATAGCAGGCTAAGCTAACAATAGTGGCCCCCACAAGGGATTTGGTTGTAATTTGAGGTGCAGGAGTGGCAGGACCACTGAGAACACTGTATGCGTTACATCAGTCGTTCTTCTTTTGTTTCAGACTTATTCACGAAAATGTCAAAAAATCAAGGTAATTTTTAAACTGTTATTTTAGCTAAACCAAGCAAGTGAGAGTTACCAAATAAATTCAGAATTAAGGAGCATAAAATTGGGTTCATAAAGCACATTTTTACTGACATTCATATACTTGAACTTGGAAGAAAAAAAATGTTTTTTTTTTCGCTTAATTTTTTTGCTACTTCACGCGGAGACACAACTATCATAAAAATACTTGATAAGCCACAATTGTGAACTACGTATATATTTAAAAACATTTTGAAAAATCATGGTGCGTCATGTCAAAAGCTCATTCATGGAACAAATAGTAGACAAAAATATTTTTTCGAATAACTATAAAAGTAACCAAGATATAAGCCATCAAACATTTCATTCTATCTCTTTCTAGCAAAACTGAATTGAATATGGAGTTTATATGGCCGGAGTGCACTATCAACAGTGCATATCGGACCTCTCTGTCTAATTAGTAGTTTAAAATGCCTATATCATGCGTATGTCTTGGCCGATTTTAATTCCACATTTTGAAATAGTTTTTATGGTACTTTGACATTTAATTAAGAAAAGCGATAAAAAAAATTCATACATGTACCCTATTTTAATTTATGATGGTGATTCAATTTCGTAGCTAGCCAAGGGCTAGACCAAGCCCTGCACGCCTCTGGCTATCACGAAACGAAAGGCTCTGGCTAACAGAACCTCGAATTGAAATAGATAGATAGATATCATTTATTTATTAACAATACAAAAATTGTGTTTGAAATAAAATTTAAGTTTAAGTCTAGGACAAAAACAGTGGTACAAAAGGAATAATATCTCACTTAATTCTAATTCTTATATCAAAAATCATTAAAAAAAATCTCCATATTATAAAAACACCCCCTAAATAGAAATGACATAGGGTCCCATTCTTTTTGTTTATTCCGGGGCCCTTGGTTTCTTCAACCGCTACACCACAGTGATTCCTTGGACCACTGCTTTCTGGTCAGTTTTGTCTGTTAAATGATCCTCCTCCATGCCTTTGCCATTAGATAATAAGTAGGTTTTCAGAGCTGGAAATGCTAATTTTAAAGCATCATCCGGTAATTTATTATAATTGAATATTATAAATGAATACTTTTTATAATAATGAGTGAGGGTTGCACATAGAAATAACAATATTATCGGGGTACGCACCAATTCTCTTCGCACGCAAATAACGTACGGAACCGTTGCAACTAGCCCCGATCACACTTAATCGTATTTATTGCCGCGCTCGTAAAAATAATATTTTCGAAGATGCTCAAACTCATTGTACACTTCTAAAGAAGTTTTATTTCCTTCCCTGAATTGTGACTTTGGTATTAAAATTTTATGTCCAACTCCAAATGGCGAGCAAAGCTGTCATAATGTGCAATTGTTGATGCGATGAGTCTTTTTGCAACACGGCTGCATACGGATGGTGGCCTCGATGATCTGGCATGAGGATTTGGCAATATAGCAAACTTCACAAAGGAAGACTTTTGGCCGAATGGTGACTTATATCAGCTGTTCCGCGGTCGACTTCCTAACACGAATATGAATGAATGAATAAATGAATGAATAAAATTTTATTTCGGATAAAATACAATCCATAGCGTATTAGTAAATATTTAGGGTTAGTATTACATATTTATTATTATTATATTACATATTATATTACATATTGGGCCGCGCCTTTAACCTGCTCTGTCCAGAACCTCTGTATAGGGCAATCGTATCTCCCAGCGACCGCGTTTAGAATGCTGTTGGGACTACGACTTATATGATTCCAGATCGACACGATACGCTTTCTCATGAAACCGTCCGTGCAAGCTTCCGCAAACATGCCTGATGCACTACATCACTTAGGCAGTCCCATTAGCATTCTAAAACCATTATTGTACTGAATACGCAGAGCATTGTAGGTGCGTTTTGTATACCTAGCCCATAGGCCGCTCGTGTAAAAAGATTGGCTATAAGCTTTAAAAAGCGTTATCTTAACCTCATACGTACATCGAGCAAACCTACGGGCAAGCATATTACTCCGCACCGCCAAGGCTCTGCGTTCCCTTTCAATGTCTAAATCGTCGGTAAGGCCAGTGGTTAGGACATGTCCAAGGTATTTAACCCTGTCCACAACCCTCAGCTGGGTGTTTCGGAGTACAATAGGGTTTTATTTTACCCGCTTTAAATATCTTAACCTCGCTCTTATTTGGCTTGTACTCTAAACCATGGGCCAAAGCATAGTTCTCACATGTCCTAAGCAGTATTTCCAACGCACTGATCGATGGGGCCAGCAGCACCATGTCATCGGCATAGCTCAGGTTATTTATACAAGTGCTTCCTACATAACAGCCCGCATGCAAACCGCTGAGCCCACCGATCAGCTCGTTAATATATAAATTAAACAGCTTAGGAGATGTGATCCCACCCTGCCTTACCCCACATTCCAGTTTGTACTCCGCAGACATCACATTTGACCAACGCACCTGATTGAGTTGATTGCTGTACCAATGCCTAAAGAGAGCCACATATTCCCCTGGTATACCCGTTCTACTCAGCTTTTGCCAGAGCAAAGCATAATCGACTCGATCAAATGCCTTAGACAGATCGAGAAAACAGGCATACACAGGGGTTTTCCTATCCGTGTAATATCTGACCGTATGTTTTAGACACAAAATGGCACTATCCGTAGACAGACCCGCCCTAAAGCCAAATTGGGCATCGTGGATTTTTACGTGTTGTTCAAGTACGTCGTCCAACATACGGTCAAGTATCTTAGCGGTAGTGGTGGCAAGCGAGATAGGTCGGTAATTTGCTCTATCCGAAAGGTCACCCGTTTTATTCTTTACCACTGGCACAACAATTGTTCTCATTAATGCTTGAGGAAGATACGAGTGCCCCACACACAAGTTATAGAGCATGGAGAGAACACGAGAAATATGGACCCCCGCATATTTAAAATGCTCCACACTTAAACTGTCATGCCCCGGAGACTTACCCCTCTGCATGCTGTTTATGACCATATTGACTTCTTTAGCTGTAATATAGGCAGTACGGTTGTCTCCAGTGGCCACAACTTCTCGCTCTCCCTCCACAGGTGTATTCAGATGTAACAGAGATTTAACAGCGAAATGCTCTCTAAACAATTCCGTAATTTCCGTACAGTCGGACTTGTCCCCTACACTCTCAGGCAGGCCAGGCTTCACGTTTAGTTGCTTGGTACCTTTCCAAAAATCCTTAAATTGCTTATTTTTGTGCGCAAGAGCCAGCTTATCCATTTTTATCTGTCCTGCCGGACTTGGCACCATTTTAATTAAGCCTTAAATATCTTCTTTGAGTGTTGCATTCGTTCAAAAGTAGCTCCTCTCCACGGCTTGCCTGCAAGCTCCCAAAGCTGAAACTGTAACCTGGCCTCCCTGTGAGCGTCAGCGATGTACGTATTCCATCCCGCGATACATTTAAATTTTCTGCGCATTTTATAAGTTGAGGTCATTATGGAAGCAGTTTTGAGTGTGTTTATAATGTTTTCATATAAACTATCAATCACTTTGCCATGATCCACATTATGACACATCCCATCACAACAGTTTCTGAGAGAGGCTGGAAAGTCAATTTCCTTCAATTTATTTTTACAAATGTTCATGTATTCATTTATTTGATCTTTCTGCCTGTTCGCCCCATATAACCTCATTCTTTAAATTACCATTAGCATTATTTATAACAGGTTTTATTAAATCCAACTTACATTCCATGAGTACAGGAAAACGATCAGACCAGAACACATCATGCAAAACAGTAATGTTATGTATAGTGTTATATGCACATCTTGTTACAATGCAATGGTCTAACCATCTCCTGCACCCATGCACATTACTAATATAGGTATAGGTTTTTGAGTCACACTTATCAACATCGGCACATAACCACTGCTGCTCCAAGCAGAACTCAGCCATTTCACGAAAAAACGGTTCATTTATATGGGCATTAAAGTCTCCTAACATAAATACCGCTTGAACATCACTATTGTCCGCAACTGTAGATGATAGCACTCCTAAACACTCAGTAAACAAGGGCAAGTTCTCACTCGAGTCCGTGGGCATATAAACGGAAGCCACTAAGAATCAGGTGTTATCAGTTTCAACCTTAATGAATTTCTATCACTGTTACATTCAATTATCGTAACATTTTGGAACGCACTCTTTCTATATAATATTCCCACCCCACGATAAGGTCTACCTTTAAGTAATCCCGTCGAGATATCAACAGCTGATTTACCAGTCCAACCAAAGTCCCTATCTATTGTACTAAGGATAGGTAAATCAAAGTTCAAAAGCCAAGTTTCTTGAAGAAGCACGATGTCAGCACTTTTACATAACTTTTTTACTCCCTCTATTGATCTCTTCAAGGATTTACAGTTAAAAGATACTATTAAAATATGGGTAACACATTGCAGTTAGAAATGTGACCTTATCGTTTTTAGGGTTCCGTATACCCGAAGGTAAAAAAGGACTTATTACTGAGACTCCGCCGTCCGTCCTTCTGTCTGTCCGTCCGTCTGACACCAGGATGTATCTCATGAACCGTGATAGTTAGAAAGTTGAAATTTTCACAGATAATGTATTTCTGTTGCCGCTTTAAAAACAAATACTAAAAAAAGTATAATTTTATGTCTGTTTGTCTACGTCAGTAACTAATATAAAAGATCGAACACCGCGTACATTTTACTTAGGAGAAGGGGCTCTGCTAACACTGTATTTTCATAGATACGGCCGTTTGTAATGTACGATCTATACGGAAACCTCGGTGCAAGAGTCCCACTCGCACTTGACCGGTTTTTAACGAAAATACCTATCACCAATTCACAGATTTTTTTTTCCAACTGTAATATAACAACTTCGTTCGCAAAGGGAGAAAACCATCATCATCTGTGAAAATTTCACCTGCATTACTATCACGGTTCCTGAGATACAGCCTGGTGATAGATAGACAGACAGACGGACAGCGGAGTCTTAGTAAAAGGGTCCCGTTTTACCCTTTGAGTACTAAACCCTAAAAATGTCAAAGTCAATTTATAACAATCAGAAAAATCCTCGACAGAGTAAAAACATTCTTGTATTAACCATTTCTTAAGTCTATTTTTAAATAGCGAATTGGCAACTCTTTGATGTATTATATTTGTTTAATCAGAACAATGACACGTGTCAAATGCCTACCCATTGATAGCGCGTACGCATGGCGCTCACGCGCAGGCGCGGTAACACCTGGCTGCGTATCGTCACGTCTAGATCACAATGAATGACGTAGGTACAGCCGTTATTGTTATTAAATAAGACGTAATATCTAGGACTTTGGACTGCCGAGACATTATCAAACAGTATAATAATTAATATCTATTCTTAATAGCTAGGTATTCTTTGAAATAAAACAATTTAACGGATTATATCGCGTATATTATCTCATTTTAGTTCCCGACGTTTCGGAAGCTTTCCAGCTCTCCATGGTCATGGGTGGACTCAGAAAAGATGTATTTTCCTCTGTCAAAGTTACAATTTGTGCAAACTACCTATTTTTGAAAAAAAAACACAAATTAAGGTGTACATACATGTCAGAAGGGCTTAATTATTTTATTCTAATAATTTACTAAGCAGCATTTCAGAAATGAGGCGTACTGAGGAGAAAAGAAACGCTGCAAAGAAAAACTCCCAGGCTACCTCATTACTAATTATAATATTTAAAAAACAGAGACTATTAAACTACTTTTAAACAGATAAGATATTTTAAACCGTTCGGAAATTAAGGTTTTGCAGTCCTGTGTCTTGCTTGTTCAATGAATAATAATGGCGGAAACAGAAGAAAATATTAGGTATTCTTTCTTTTTATCGAAATCTACCGGCGATTGAACCTGGTATCACTAGATAGATGGTGAGTCAAAAATAAAGATATCGACGGCGGAAACGTAGTAACCGCCAATGGATTCAGTTGGCGGCGCTTTATGCCATCGATATGAATAAGCTTTTGTTTATTCAGTAACAGTATATTGAGGAGGCCTGTGTCCAGCAGTGGACGTCCTATGGCTGAAATGATGATGATGATGATATTGAATATGCGTGGAAACTTGAAAAAATCTAGGACATCGAGCTGCCAGGCTTATTGTGTATTGCTAGGATTATTTATGAAGTAATTTTTTTTAGAGTTTATTATCCAAAAAGGGCAGAAACAGAACCCTTATAGTTTCGTCAAGTCTGTGCGTATGTAACATGAACATTATTTCCGAGATGATCGAATATACCGTTTTTGAATTATTGCCTAAAAACTGCGCTATTCGGCATAATGACATAAGTGCCGTGGAGATACGCTCTTTTGCTATTATACTTTTTTATGTTGTATTTTTTCATCTGTAGTTTTTTTTGTATGAACGGCTGCTGGACCCTACACTCGTCCGACGTGCTCTTGGTCTTTTTTTGTAGATAATTTACCAGGGTTGAAACCTAGAATAACTTGATTTTGGGTTAAAATATACGAGTATATGTATGAAAAACAAGTTCGTAATCCATTGCTAAATAAGCATCAAAAGTTGCAGTTTAATAAATAGATTGTACGATGCGATAACTAGATGTATTTAAAATTACATGTCTGCCGTCAGAGGGCTAAAGGTATGTAGTCAGATCTTTTAACTCATTTTTCACGTATCATGCATAAAACTAGGCAACAGTATATCCTATTCAGTAACGATATTGCAAAATTTGTGATATCGCTGATAAGACCCAGCAACAAACATTCGTGTTCATCACACAAACACTCGCCATTGTTGGATTCGAACTAGAGACTGCCAATTTCGTAATATTACGGGACAATTGTACACAAATCGAACTAGTCCCATGGTAAGCTCAATAATGCTTGTGTTATGGGTACTAGACGACGATATATTTAATAGATATATTACTTATATACATAGAAAACATCCAAGACTCAGGAACAAATATTTATGCTCATCACACAAATATTTGCCCTTACCGGGATTTAAACCCAGGACCTCGGCTTCGCAGGCAACGTTACTCTCACTGAGCCAAACCGGTCGTCAAATAGAAGTCTTTATAAGAAGGCATATCAAACGTAAACGTAAGTCGTATTAAAACTTTTTTTCGTCTTCAATAATTTTACTTATAACAGTAAAATAGTAATTTAATAAGCCCTAATATTGCAATAGTTAGGAATTATTCAGACATTATTCAGACATACGCGCTCATAGATACCCTGACGCACAAGCGTGCATTCATTTAAATGTTACACACGTACATGGAGCCAAGCTTGGTTTAAGTTTAGATTAAGTATAAATATGTTTATTTTTGTTATATGTTAACCACTACTAGTTAGAGAAGAGCGGGGTCTCCTGTCACAGGTATTATTATACTTACTAGGAGACTCCAACCTTTGCACTTTCGGTACTCTGTACTTTTTAGCAAAAAAAAAAAAATTCATATTTTCATTTTTATTCAGACAAAATACTAACTGTTGACTTTTTGCCGGTTTTCTTCTCAACAGTGGTTCCTCTTGGAAAATGCCTGTAGCCTCAGAGTTGTAAATATTTCCTTGTGTTCTTCTATATATAATATTATAAAGTTCTAAAAACGAAATGTTTGTACATTGAAGATATTAAAATAATATATATTGTAAGACTATTTGGAGGTCACTAAATCGAAAAATTATTTTGGATTTAATGTAGGTGTCGCTGTGGCTTCATCAAAACGGACTACAACTATTCTTGGTACCTGGTTAGCTTGGTATCCAGATAGTGATAGGATACTTTTACCAGAATACGCTGAAAAAAAATAGGGGTAATAACTTCTTCTCCACTAGTGCAGAATAAAGTTCCTTATCTCATCATTTTACTTCTACATAATAAACAAATGAAGTATGAATTAGTAAGTATTTAGTAGCCTATCTACTGTGTTTACTATATTATTACCACCAACGGGTAAATATTTCTTTGTTGACATATACACGAGATTACAAGTACACAGAGTTGGCAAATTTGCATAGCTTGTGCCTACTATTGCGGTTTGAGTAATACAGCGATATTAAGTGCCTCTACCATTGACTGATAAACTAGCTGTTGCCAAGGCGACCATAGACTTTGATTACTGTAAAACCTGCTTTCTATAAGTACACAACTATGATCCAAATTATTATTAACTAGTTTTTCTGGTCGTCACTGGCAACACTCACCGTTCGAAGACCTTTGTCTTCAAGTACGGCTATTTTCGATGATAAGACTTTCTTCCTAAATGCTGCCCAACCGATTTGAATTCGACTTACGGAACTCAGACATGGTCGCTCACAAAGGGACTCATAAGGTGGCTTATAGAGACACGGAACGTGCAATGCTCGGAGTTTTTCTGCGTGATACTCATATCAAAGTACAGACATAGCTCGCAAGATTGCATAGTTGAAGTGGTAATGGGCGGGTCACGTAGTAGCCCGAAGATCGGATGGCCGTTGGGGCAGTAAAGTCCTGGAGTGGCAACTACGCATAGAAAAGCGCAGCGTGGACGGCCCCGATTAGGTGGACAGATGACCTCGTGCGGGTCGCAAGGAGTCGATGGATGCGGTCTGCGCTGGATCACACATTGCTGGACAAAAGTCTCTCCCAAGGATCTCCATGAAACTTATGCACATGTGAGCACAATTTATTGACATTATCCAACCAAGACACTATTTAGTAGAAAAGCACAAGAACTGAACGCCTGAATCTATGTATCAATAATTTTATTATTGATGCTCACGTAAAATTCAACTTTAATAAAAAAAAAAGTTGCGGAACCATATTCCAACTATTATGTGCCAGAAAGAATGTACCCGCAATTTCTCTGTTCAAACTCGACCTTGAATTGTTCTTTACAAAACCTAAGTTTGGATTTCGAATGACAGTAAAAAGTAATTCTTATTTAAAACATAGGATTCCAAAAAGACTATCCTCGAACATTTTGCTAAAAGCTTAAGAGTTTTTTTGTTTCAACCAAAATTTCAGTGAACATGTACGTTCCAAAAATAAAATACCAGCCTTTTTAAATTAGCTGAAGCTCTCAGGCCAGCCAAACAATTGTATCGACGAGAAGATTTATAATGCCAACTTAGTTCCGTTGCCAAAGTAGAAAAAACAAATCAAATGTAACAAGAGCGCAGAATTGAAGCCGCTACCGGATCACAGAACAATTGACCACTTCAGCTGTGGCGCAAGTCAATAGATTTCAATAAAAAATTAGACGAAACTCGTAATAAATTAACAGAATCATATTCTTGTCAGTATAGTCGATTAAGGGCCTGCATCAAGGGAAAACGACGCCCTAAACGCCGTGCCGGCCAATGAGCATAATTTGTAATATGTACGCATTTACTGCTCACGCGCATCAAAGGAAGAGAAAGCTAATACACTACATGCTTGGGGTTTCTTGCCGTCAGCGCCAGATGTAAAAATACAATGAAATCGCAGATATTATTATGTTGTGTTTACTTTTAAGTTGTGTGAGTGACATAAAAGATAAAGGGAAGAAAGAGACTTTTACATAATCTGTCATTTGTACAAACTAGACAAAAAACGGAAAATCAAGTCACGTTTTCGAATAACTTTTCGATCGAGGAAATTTTGAACAAACATACACTGAATAGGTCATATAGTAAAAAACACATATCTGAAAACCAGCCTGTTTCATGTTTGACTAAAATCTCACTAAAAAATAGCTTACAATTGCGATGCACCCCCTTAAGGTTGCGTTTCCGCCAGAGGTGTGCGAGGTAGCGCAGCGGTGCGAGGATTCGTATCGAAGATGTGCAATGGTGTGAGCGTTTCCACCAGAGATGTGCGAGGTAGCTAAGTGGAACGAGTATGCGTAGCGAAGCTGTGAAATGTCTGCAGATGAGCGGTGTAAGGACAAGCACTGTCTAGTGGCTGCTCGCTCCTCCCCGTCACCCTCGCAACACATCCCGCGCCCTTGTTTTCGATGTACAAAAAACTCGCTTCGCTATGCTGTGTAGCAGAGCTAAGCGAGGATTGGTTCTTTTCAAACGCATCCTCGCACATCACTAGTGGCAACGCAGTCTAAACGTTTAGACTATACATGTCTATCGTTTATCCCTATATAGTAAATCCTCTTTAATGTATTCAAAACCTACAGGTAACGACCTGATTTTCAATACTAAATGTTCACATTTTTATAACTGCAATGATGTCCAAGATAACCTGGTATGCACGCCGCGCTTCATCCATATCAACATCGTATACGGTGACGTTTGTCAGTTACTGTACCTTAAGAATATTTGTACTTACGTTGTTTTAACGTCCTTTTGCGTATATTCTGTTTATTTGGTTTGATGCTGTTGTTTATAGTAAATATTTATAATTTCTCTTTTTGTATTATTTCTTTATAGCAGTTTCTTCTTCTTTATTTTTGTTTATTTCCGTAGTTTCTTTTTTCTTTTTAATATCATCCAATTCGCTTTAACCTCGTCACTTGCCGCCAGCACACGACTCATCGGAACCTGTGTAACGATACCCAGCAGAGTTTGATTCGGTCGCTACTGGGCTCGCCGGACTTGTAACAGAAACTGCTCTCAGCAAACTGTATTGCAATGAAGTATCTAAAGCACATTAAACTTGTTCGTGTCTATTGGTCGTTTGTGCTGTTTGTTTCAATCAGGATTGGTCAGGCAAATATTATCTACTTCCTGTTGGTTTGACATAATTTGTATGTGTATCACAACTTTAATAATTTTAATTGCTCTGAAACAATATGTCTTTAGTTATAATTAAGAAGCGGCCAACTTTTAGAAAATTCATCTGTCACGAGGGACTGCATATCTTTTTTATCGACTTTTCCGACTATCGATACTTTTCATAAATCTTAAATTTTAAACAATTGCTCCGAAAGTAGCATAATTGCCCCCCCCCCCCCCCCCCTCCTCTATTTTTCTAAACGGTATGTCCAAAAAATATAGAAAAAATCACAATAATAAGGCTCAAATACTTTCAACGAACATTGTTTTGGAGTTATTTCCAAAAAACTGCGCTTCTCAGCAAAATGATATAAGTGCCGTGGAGATACGCTCTTTTGCTAATGCTCTTATTCATATAGTATTTTTTTCATCTGCAGTGCATTTTTATGTATTATCGGCTGCGGAACCCTACACTGAGTCTGACATGCTCTTGGCCGGTTTTTATGTTTACTAATGTATTTTTTTATGTTATCCAATTTTTATCAATAAATTGTAAAGTGTTTGTTAGCTAGGCCTACTTTAGCCTTTAGCCTTTAGCCTTTAGCCTTTAGCCTTTAGCCTTGAGCTAGTGGATAATTGGGTAAAGTTATACGTTCCTAATGTCCCTCGAATTACGCTTGGACCCCGTACGCGCGCGTTGTTGGCCAAGCCTGCAGCTCGTACTGTGTCGCACAGGAACTCGCCGCTCCTCCGGGCCCTGACGCTGCTCAATGCACTTCTGGTGTCAACACCGAAATGCGATCTGTTTGCGTGGCGATCGACGGCAGTGTGTAATGCGTGTTTGAAGTACTGCGAGCTGATGGATGACAGGATGACTAGTATCCCTATATGATTATTAGCTTATTTATTTAAGCCTATAATGCTGTGTAAACAAACTCATAAATAAATAAATAAATGAGAGCTTTTCGAACATGGGACGAGCAAAATAATTCTAGCGCTTCCCTTGGCTAGTTTCCACATGAAAAGCCAAAAATCAGTATTTTTCATTAGCTGCAAAGCTTACAAATAGGCCCGATCGTATGTTATTGAAATTTAAATACTCCTAACCACCTGCACACATAGATCAAACTGAATCCACTTTAAAATAATGTATGAAGCACTAGTTATAACAGCAATGAAAATAGATGAGGCATTTTGGAACAAAGCAGTTATTTTGCGAAAATACCCCGAGGCAGCGCAATGAACAACAGTATTCAATTTTTGTTCTGAATTTTATTGTTTTTCGGTTTTTATTGTTTTATTTCCAGTTTTATTGTTTCAATGTAAACGTAACGTTATGCAGCTAAATGTGTTTTTACGAATGTTGATCCAATTTCATACGATTCAGGGAAATTTAATGGCAAATACGAATGCTGGATAAATTACGCTATTTCAGATATTCCCTTTGATAGTGAATGGAATGAAATATTGATTTGAATATTTCAATTAGTAGTATAAAAAGCAAATGGAAGCTAGAATTTATTACTACGGTTTCATTATATTTTAATTAACACAGTCAATCTCAAAGGTCTGCAAGTACCTATACCACACCGTGGACATTCCCTGCCTCCCGCTGGACACTCCCTGCCGCCCGCCACCCGCCGCCCGCAAGCTTCGCCCACCCACGCTCTTCCAACTCACAGTTCAGCCGGTAACTGCGTGGTAACCGAGCGCGGGTGGGCGGCAATTTCAGGGAGTGTCCATACTGTACTTACGTAGTACTCTTTATTATACTGTGCCTATACATAATAAGTAATATACTCCAGAGGCGTGGTGTCAGGAAAAGGGAAGCCGAAGCGTATTCATTTACTCATATTTAAAAAATAAGGTGGTCATAATCATAAGGCTTTCATGGGGTTAGGCTTATATGGACGCCACGCCACTGATGTAGTACACGGAATTGATATGAGATTTGAGGAGCTAAGAATCAATCAGGTCCCAGCGAGAGCAAAGAGTGGGCTATGGAGAGCCGCTTTGCTACGGTAAATGTAAGGGGAGGAATGAATAATAAAATAAATGAAGTATGTCAGATGATGGATGCGAGAAATATTGATATTCTGTGTGTGAATGAGACAAAGCGAAAGGGTTGTGACAGCACAAAATTAAGAGATTAATGAATGTTGATGAAGCGGCAGTTGTATGCCAGGATCGTAGCAAGTGGAAGGAGGTAGTCTTTGCCTATACCGTAATGGGAAAAATGCGTGATTGTATGTATATATGTATGCATGTAAGAATCAAATACCAAAATTATTAGATACCGACAGACAGATTTTTATGTATTGAAATTATTTTTTGGAGATTACTCTATGATCAGATTTACGCAACAAAAATGTAGGTGCTGTAGACACTGTACTCCACATGTAAGTGTTTACATGTGGAGAACAGTGACCAGCATAAGTATCTGCCACAACAAAACGCGCATAAATATCTGACACGACTTTATTTCTAGGGCCACAAGTCAGATATTTTCGCTCGTTTTTCTGTGGCAGAAATTGATGCAGGACTGTAAGTAGTTTCAGGTTTTGGCTAAAAAACAGTGCTACTGTGTCGCTCAGGAGGCGGCACGATCAGCATTTTGCTGACGCCTAAACCGTTTCCCGCACAAACTTAGTTTTTTATGTGTTACGTATAGATTAAGATATTGCTAGATTTAGTACAATTTTTGGGTCTGTATATTTGTATTATTTAGTTGTAGCAAAACAGTTATTTGTTGCACAAGGGTATAAATTTGTATTTACTCCTATTTTTGGTACCTACACAGGCAGCTGAGTATCCACAGATGGTTAAAGGATACTTTTTACCCGACTACGCTAAAGAAAAAGATAGGAGTAATGAGTTCTTCTCCTTCGCGAACGAAGTTCGGCACCTTCTAGTTACATAAGTCTGTAATGCTGTGTAAATAAAATATTAATAAATAAATAACCAAAGGTAAAAGAAAATATCATCACTTTCTTAATCCCCTTTAAAAATACCCAGGCTCCCCAATACTGCTTATTTGTCATGTCTCTCACCCGACCCGTAGACATTGCATAAAGTATCGGGGTTTGATTCTGTGTCACGTCCACGGCGCGTAGGCGGCGTATCGCACGTTTTTTGCCCGGTTTATGCGAACGCCGTAGGCCCTGGCTAGTTGAAAATAGGGTTGGCACTAAAGGTTTTATTTAAACTAGCGTTTACCTATGGCTTCGCTCACTTTACGGGGACTGTAGCCTGTTTTAATCTATGGTCTGATTAACTGTGTCCATTAACGCGTTTTTGAGTACGTAACAAACATCCAAGCACCTTCAAATTACACGTTTAAGTATTATTTTATGGAACTCCAAGCGGAAAAAAAATACATAATTTTTGTTTTGTATCTAGTCCCTGGAATGGCCAAAATAACTTTCGAAACAGGGTTTATATGATAGTTTAGTTTCTATTTAGCATATTCTTGCATTTGGAAACTAAAATATTATGTATTTAATTTTGGATTTTTAAAGAGATAACAATAAAGTTTGCGTATCTATTCTCTCAATAAACCTTTAATAGACTCAAAACCTAATATGCTTAATTCTTCATTATAAAAAGACGTAACTAGCTACGCAAGCCTATTCTTGATTAAGCGTGTAATTTTAAGAAAAGTTTTAAAAACTAGTTTTTTGTCGTAATAATAACGGCCATTCAGAGCCCCTTAAAGTATGTTAGTAGTCGAGCAAACAAGAAGCCTGAAGTGACAATGTGCTGGACATGTGTGCCGGAGGGATGGCGGCAGATGGGCTAAAATGATTACTTACTGGATACCTAGAGACGGGCAAACAGAAAGAAGCAAACCAAAGACACTGGAAAGACATATTTCGATCCGTATATGGATCTACCTGGAGGCGAAAGGCGTTGGACTGAGATGAATGGAGCTTAATTGGAGAGACCTTTGCCGTAGAGATGACTTCCAATAAAAAAAATCCATAGTTATAACTCAGAAAAGATACTCCGATCATATCGAGAGTATTTTTGGTTGAAAGTATTTTTACTAAGCTTTATCTTTGCAATTATTTTCATATATTTTGGACATAAAAGTTTAGAAAATAGAGGGCAATGGGGACAAAATTCACTAATTACTACTTTCGGAGTGCTTATTTCGGAAAATATTAACAAAAAAAAAAAGAAAAAGGTAACCTGAACATAATATGTTTTTAAAAGAACTGTCGAAAAATGTGATTCACACATTGATAATTGCAGATTATTATTTTTTCATTTTCGGTTCAATTATGGAGCGCCCACCTAGAAATATTTAACTATCAAACTAAGTAGCAGCTTATAAAAGACACCTATACTCCAAATTGCATCAATCTTGTCGTTTTTGAGTAAAATACCTGTGACATACGGATGGGTGGACGGACGGGCGGACGGACATGACGAAACTATAAGGGTACGCGACTCTAAAAAACGGGTTACGACTATTTCTCTTCCGCGAATTCTAGTAGGACATAGTTAAAGATAGAACCAATAAAACAAAATAGTGGTTTATTGATTACGTAAGGTTAGTATTTAATAATATAAATGCGTAAGTGTGTTTCTCTGCTTTTCCTTCTTTCACGCGATAACAGGGAAAAAGTTTGACGTTATATTAAACTTATAGATAAAGTGGAGGCTGGAGAGTACCAAAGGTTATTTTTTATCACGAAAAAAATGCATGAGGGGATAAACAAAATAGTAGCGCTCGAGATTTTTTATTTATTATTTATTGTATTATATTACAAATAAAATAAACAATAATTTTAATAGAATCGTTAAACCAGTAGGTTTGTCTCGATGCTTCATTAAAAAGATACTCATATCGCATCAAAAGTAACCTACAAAAACATTATGTATTTTATAAATTGTAAAGTAAAGGAGACGCTATTATTTTTATCGAATTTATTTTTATTTTTGTTTCGAATTGATTAGTTAGTCTAAATTTTCAATATAGTATTTGCTGATAAAAGAGACATTACTAACGCATAATTGTCGAAAATAAATTTACATTCCAAATTTCAACACAATATGTCCTCTCAAAGTTACTAAAAGCAGACTTGAAAGACTTTTCCACAAACAAACAAACAGTTCGGACAAAATAACAGTCTGCTAAAAGCGATACACCATGTAAAACTATCAAAGTCAGACTCACACATGAATTCATGCTGAAATCGAAACTCCACCTTTTTTTCCGTCACTGACAACCCTAATGCTTTTAGTCCATTCAGGCTTTACAAAGCTCGAGTCTCGTTGTTCCGGAAAAAATGTCGAAATACCAAAAAAATATTGCCCGTATTTCCAATAGTGGATGGAAATCTCTTCATTGTTTAACATCCGGCGAGCGGGGCCGCGGGCGAAAAGGGTTCGTAGTTCATTTTTGTTTTACAATTCACGTAAAGATTAAAAATTGTTTTCCACATTGCATCGGAAAACGGTGCATTTACATACGAGTAGTAACGGCAGATTAACTTCATCTATTATAGACAACTGGTAAGCCCAAATCTACCTGTGATATTTCAATTGTAGTCACTTTCAGAATATGAAATTTTGAAAGTGACTAGACAAAATATAATCGGTGTGGTCACTACTTTAGTCCTCAGGAATTGGATGGTGTAGGAAAAAATCTATGCATCCTTGGACATTTTGAGCCATATAACTAGCTTGTCCGCGCGGGTTCGCGTGCGTGACAAATATATTTTTCATCTCTCTTGTTCGGAAAGTTTAATTTTCATGGGTCGAAAATAGCTTTTCCATGTCTAGGAGGGAAAGTATTTTATTGTTACGATTAGCCACAGAGTCGCAGATATTTGAGTTACGTCATATTATTAAAATAAAAGCTTTCATATCGCGATTGCAATTGAGATTGCTGAATAATGATGATGATGATGATGATTTTATTTTTATTTTCCTTACAGTCGAAATGAAAAGCAGAGTGAAATTGGGTGGTTACCCATTTCACCCTCGAACTATTGGCGCTCTCACTCCGTTCGGAGCCAGAAATATCTCGGGTGAAATGGGTCACTTTCAACCCTTGGTAAACAATCCAAAATAGTGGATCCTCCGAGATCCGTGAATTTTTGTCACTGTCCGGTCAAAATTTTATTTCTAGGCAAAAAAATATATTTTTTTAACGCGCTTTTATTAGTTCGACCTGTATGTAACTAACTACACAGAGAGTAAAAAATAGTAGAAACAAATGAAAAATATTAATCTCTAGTAAAATTTTAGTAAATCCCAGGACAAGGAGATTATACTAACGGTTACAAATCCGTTTTACTAACTGTATTTACTAACAACAAAAAACTGCCTCTTACTGGAAAAACAATACTGTCTACTACAAACGAGTAAACTTTTATTTGAATTCAAATATTGGAACATACTTGCTTTTAGCACTCTTTTGTTGGAAACACAATACTGTTTACTAAAAGCAAGTAAACTTTTATTTGAATTCAATAATGTAGCTTACTTGCTTTTAACATTAAACAGGTATTTCAAGAATATATGTTTTTTTTTATTTCTAGTATGTTGGTGGGCCTGAATACTGTCCTGGTACGGACGGCTTGGGCGACATTAATATTGTTGGCTGAAATAGCTATAAATGTACTTTTATTCTTCAAGTTTTCGTATTTTACTAGGCCAGGTGGCAATTTCATTTGAAAACTCGAAGAATAACAGTATTTCAGCCAACAATATAAATTTCGCCCTAGCCGTACCGAACCGTACCAGCCCAGTATTCAGGCCCACCAACATCTTTTTACACTTTTTTTTAAGCCACAGAGATTATTCTGTTTTTTTTTTGACAATAAGGGGGCTTATTATCTATAAAGAAAATCTCAAGATTTTTAATAATTTTCATTCATTCCCCTTTACAATGTACAAAGGCGTCTGCACCGGAGCCTGATCCAAGCGATCCAAACGCTATCGAAACGCACCACGCATATTTAGATCCCGGTAAGGAACGATCAATCAAGTTATAATATTTATACCACTTGATCTTGTATGGTAACAAAGTAACGCAGTAAGTTATTATCACAGTCAGTCTCGCGGTGCGGTTAGGAACAAAATGAAATGGACGAGAGATCACATTGGAGAAGTTAAACGGGGTATGCGTGCGGGGCGGGGGCGAGTATACGAATGTTGTTATTAGTATTAGTTTACTTTACTAATATCTAGGGAAGCGCTTGTAAACACTAGTAACTTTCAATGTTATAATTAATACTATTTTACTAATTACGGAAATACAAAAATCTCGTAATAATAAGAAAGAGGATTTGTTATTACAAGATTGCCAATTATAGAAATCAGAATTGTCTTTTAATTATTAATATTCATTTGTAACCACAATTTTTTATAAAACTCCTTTGTATTATTTAGTAATGTTTACGTACTGTTGCTAGTACACCATTTATAAACTCAAGGAAAGTTTTATAGAAATCGTACAAGTCTGTAATTCAGAGTAAAGAATATTAATTTCACAATGAAGTAAAACCGTTTTGTATTTCCTATACTATGTAATTAATAAAATTTCCTTAAAACTATATTATTTTGTAACGCCTGGGAAAAGAATGTAAAAATTAATAGAATTTGATATTCGCGTGATATCAGGTTTTTAATTCGAACAATATTTTTTCTCTCAGTGTATGTAATGGAATCTAAGGTAACTAATTTAACCATCTTCCAAGGATCGTAGCGTCATGAAAATTGGCGGATGTATGTAGTTCTGATGACAATACAATAATATGGTACTGTCGAACTGATCTGATGATGGAGCCGGAAGATATGACCTGGAACTTCATGATGGAACATCGTTTCATAGCTGTGTTTGGATTTGTTAGAAAAGTCTTGTAAAGCGTGTTTTTCTCGTGTTTTTTCCTCACCTGTTTCGTGTAAAAGGACAAACCGCTAAAGAGATCTTTGGTTATACCTAGGTACAAAATCTCCTCAACTGCGAATTAATTAAAAGTTTTATTTAATTTCTAGCCAATCAACCGAAATGGACTTAAATTCGTACCTAATTAAGTGCAACAGTGACTGGAAAAGTTACGGATCAACGTACTTTTGAAATAGATATAATTTTAAGGACTATGGAATTACAAATGCTACTTGGATCCCAGAAAATGACACATACGTCTTAAAGAGCTAAAATACATAGACGACACGCGGTGTAGCTACAGGCAGAATCTATAATAAATAGAGTGAAGAATACTTATTTGAAATTTAGAAAACATTTCACCGTCCTGACATCACGTATCGTGCCGCATGCATAAATAGCAAGCAATCGCCGTTCTATTAACCACTTAAACAGCATTTTTGCTATTTTCCCAACCTTTTGCCAACTCGCTTTTGCCAGTTTTCAATACAAATGCCAGCTTTAAACTCCACATTTTATCCGAAGTCCAAACGTTGAATAGCCACTGCGCTAAAGTGCGATTGAAAATGTTAAAAAGTTTTTTGTCAAAGGCCACATATCGGACTTCACTGTCCGACTCTAATCCCAATCAAATTGGGTTCATTTTTGAACGACATCGGCCCACATTAGCACTTGAAGTTGTTGGATTAATGGAAGGTTTTTTGAAACGTTTTAGGATTCGTTTAAGTGTTTTGTCAATACTTTCTTTAGTGGGCATTTGAATTTTAAATGCGTTTTACTATATTTGTTTAGCTGGCAGTTATCAAAGTTATAGTAGTGCTAATGGTGCCATATTAATATTTATATATGTACATATATATAATCTTACAAGTTGTGAAGAAAAAGTATAAATATTTTAATCAAAACTTCCTAAATACGAGTAACACGTGATAGGGGGAAGCTTGGGTATGGTTTTGGTGGAATGGTAGTGAGAGCAGCATTAATTATAAAATGCCAACCAAAACTATCAACGTTATCTATAGCGGAGCACCAATCTGCAGAACCTTAGCCATTCCGCTACCGATCTTCCGTGTCCACAACTACCTTGCGACCACCAATACACCTGATGTCAGCGTGCCCCTGCATATCCCAAACATTGACGTATCTCCGTCTACAGAACGAAGAATGCCATTCGATCACCCAAAGATGGCAAGGCCGGGGTCTCGTCATTTCCGCTTTGAATATTTCCGCTGTAATGAGATCGACTCCGGAGTAGACACAGGGGCATAGGACTTTAAGCCCAGTGATGGACATATTAGTGTAGATAAAAATACAATAAAATAAAGATTTATTCAGGATAACATCATAACAAATTCACGATGACAAAACAGACAGCACAATGCTAACGAGAGATGTGCACCTAAAATTGTATTCATTCGGCAATGCCGTTGGCTTGGCTAAGTAGGTAGTCGTATATACAGTACTGCCAACAGTTCTAGTAAAGAAAACAATGGGGAATATATGATTTTTTTTAAAAATCTTGAAATTCTGTTTATAGGTAAGCCTTCTTATTGTCAGAAAAAATAAAAAAAATTCTGTGGCTTAGAAAATAATAAAAAGATGAATCGGTGTTTGTGGGCCTATATGCCCGCCTTATACGGTACGGCAAGAGCAGCATTGAAGTTTTCGATTAAAATGGCTGTAAATGTACCGTATACCGTATAAGGCAGGTATATAGGCCCACCAATACCTTTCCATCTTTTATTTTTATCTAAGCCACAGAACAATCTGTATTTTTTTTCTGACAATAAGGAGGGTTATTGCTACCTATAAACAAAATTACAAGATTTTTGAAAATTTTCATCCATTGCCCATTATGCAAAAACTAAGAAATACTTTGAATATACGTGACTCAAACTATCTCCATACCAAATTTTATCCAAATTGGTTCAGCGGTTTAAGCGTGAAGAGATAACAGGCAGACAGACAGACAGACAGACACACTTTCGCATTTATAATATTATGTATGGAAGTATGGATGTAGGTCCCTAAAATTAAGAAACTCATAAAACTCAAATACAGAGTTAAAAAGTTGAGATCTCTTGAAGACCCTAAAAAGCCCTTACTCTATAATATAAATCTGTGAAGGTGCAATCCGAACTTAACTCATTTATAGGTAGGTAGCTCTTCTACGTTACAAGTCCCTTCAAGGAGCACCTTAAAACTTTTCCAACTATCACATTAAAAAGTACGTTTCTTACTAATTAAAACCCTCTGACCTGTCTACCCCACAATAAAACAAGGCACTCAAACTAAGCATAAAACTGGGGCTCGACGTTTTAAAATTGCGGGCTGCCTCGATTACCCTTCCGCGGCCGTATTAAAGAATTCCCTTTGCTGGTTTTTAAGTGGATTGATATAAAAAAACACCGGTCTGTCTAGATGTATATTACATTTTATTAACCTTCCAGGCAAAGGTGATTTTGTCTGGTTTTGCTGTGTTGTTGTCTGAAAGTATGTCGTGTCGTAGCTTCTACACCCGAAAATGTCTGAGTAATGCATAATGAAAGAGGCCACATTGGCACAAACAAAACTTGGAGGTCATTGCTAGGAAATCGAAAAAGGTGTAGTAGAATAAAAAAATAAGTTTCTGTCATAAAAATCATTTTTGTGGAAAGTTTCTGACTGTATTTTTCTTTAAACACCCATCAACTACTCATTGGGACGATTCTAAAGAGCCCAAACTCGGTAGACTTGCGTTATTTTGTTACAGAGTTTGCCTGACCACCTTCCGACACCATCATCAGATCAAATCGATGGTTTCACAATCTTGCATTGTCACAAACAAATAAGTATGCAAAATTTTTGCTCAATCGGAGACCGGTAATTGTTTACATAGTTACAGGTGGTCCTAATGAATTGCATGTAATTGTTTTCTCTGTCCAGTACAGAACCATTATTATTACTATATTTTTAAATTCTAATCTAAATCAAATGGCCTTCTCGGTAAAGTTTAGTTTCTGGTGATATATTTTGTATAAGAGTCACTAAGTGAAATTCAATGCATTTTAGACGATGCAATTGACCAATTGAGAAATCATTCTGAAAATAATACTATAGACAACTTTAATACAGATAGAGAAAGGTTATCTACAAAATATTTCAAAATGCCTTTGAAATTCTTGAGGAAAGGCACTTTTAGTGCGTCCACCGAAATGAGGTTTACTAAAAGGTGTACTGACTCTAATTTTATAGATTAGCTTTGTCTATTAACTAGTCTACCGCATCATCATGTTGATGTATGTATTTTACATCTGATTGGCATCGGGTTTGTAATTTTTTTAAAGCAGACATGTCATTGGCACCACAGTGCCCAACATGTGTAGGGTTTTATGCTTGTAAAGCACTTTGACTATTCGCCCACTAACTAGCTCTTTCGCCAATACGTCCTTCTTATAGCCTCAAATCTTCCACACTCCATCGTACTGTAAGTAGAATCGGCATCCTAAAACTCTTAATTCTTTTTTTTATTACTAATTATGTACGAGTAATTCTTGAATTCATCATGTCTTTGCGAATTGTTTCCCATCTCATTAGCTTAAAAAAATAGGCAGGCGAATCCGTCGGCACCGGCTAGTCCCGACATGTGTAGTGTTTTTATGCTTGAAAAGCACTTTGAGTTACTCGCCCACTCCAGCTCGAGGATGTTTTCACTCGCTCTCCGCTAATACGTACTACTAATTGCCTGGATAAGTTTCTCAGTGCTACTTTGGATTACGTATGACTATGTCGTGACCTCGGGTTTGCTTGGAATTTGTTTATAATGATTCTACAATGTCGATTAGGTAATTATGTTTTAACTTTAACTTGGGAAATTAGGAAACGTTTGTGTTTTCATGTGTTCGTTATTATAAGTACAAAGTATTTTTTAGGGTGAGTAAGTTTTCAAGGAATCCTTCATGTAGAGAATATCGATCCAGTTTTATCACTGATCCCGCTATACACTGAAGATTTTTTTCTTTAGATTTTATTTTTGCATATTTTTTGTAGCTGGCGGGTTTAGCGGCAGGCAAACAAGTTCTTGGGGTCTTTCTAGGACGTTTTCTATGTATTTAAAACCTTACATTACACACACACTTGATGGAAAATGGTCATCGTCGCCCATGGATATGTGTATAGTAAGGTGGAGTCACCATTACGTTACCAATATTTAAGTGGCCTATTAAATCCCTTCTCGAAAAATCTTATGGTATAGCGCTCCCAGAAACACGTCTGAGGGGAGGGAGGGCAGTTGTCGAACTTACAAGTCTAAAAACATTTTATTTTACTAGTCAAATAAATTTCATTTAAAAATATATAAATATATACATATTATTATAACACACTTTTTAATTATCTAGTTTTTTTTTTAAATATTATACTCAATTTTCTTTTTATTATTATTTTATTTTGATTATTTAATGCTATTATGATAACTTTTATTATGATTAATTTACTCGATTTTTTTTGACTAAGCTTTATTTTATTTTTTTTAAATATTATAATTAGTAATGAGGTAGCCTGTGAGTTTTTCTTTGCAGCGTTTCTTTTCTCCTCAGTACGCCTCATTTGTGAAATGCTGCTTGGTAAATTATTAGAATAAAATAATTAAGCCCTTCTGGCACATGTGTAACTGTCTTTACAGCTTAGGCCCATCTGGCATGTATGTACACCTTTATTTGTGTTTTTTCAAAAAATGGGTAGTTTGCACAAATTGTAACTTTGACAGAGGAAAATACATCTTTTCTCAGTCCTCCCGTGACCATGGAAAGCTTCCGAAACGTCGGGAACTAAAATGAGATAATATACGCGATATAATCCGTTAAATTGTTTTATTTCAATGAGTAATAATCGCGGAAACAGAAGAAAATATTAAGCTTTATTAATTTTATTGATTGTCATTTTGAAATGTTTGAATTTTTATGGTACTAATCCCTAGAAAATAAGATCTATTGTATTACTCACAATCTATGGACCCTGTTCTGCAATAAAATATTTGAATATGAATTTACAGATCAAGTTTGATTTCCGGTGCATATATTGTGTCCCCCCCCCCCCCCCCGTCCATTTTCTAAACGGTATGTCAAAAAAATTGTTTTGAACATGATCGGATATACCGTTTTTGAGTTATTGCTAAAGTTCTTTGGCATATACAAGGTGAGGGATCAGAAAGATTTTGGAGTAAAAAACGTTATATGGATGAAATAAAATAAAAATATTTTTTTTTTAAATCTCGTTTTGTACATAAAACTTTTCTATGAAAGTTGTCCCTTATAATAAAATGGTAGAAAATATTTTTTCTAAAAGGATGACTAGTGAGTGGTGACTGTCACTTTGATGTCTGTCAACAGCGACACGACACTTGGAAACATACGTGGCACCGTCTCGATCAAAAGGGCTTAATGCACTATGAAAAGTTTACATAATAAAATATAATATCTTCAAAACTGAGCTATGGAGATTTTCTTGAGGTTCATATTTTTTTGTCTTAATGACCTCAGCTATACGCTGGTGAAATTATGTGGGTTCATGACGAGCGCGTTGTAGATACTTTTTTGTATTTTCAAACATACCATCACCCATCCACAGCTACTTTAAAATCACAGTATGAAAGATTAAGCAGGTCGGGGCATAAAGGTAGCTTTAAATGTAACACCGGAGAAGCTGTTCAAAATATGAAAATAGGAATATATAAGTCAATAATCAAAACGCATCTAGTACTTATAAAAAGGATTGAGCAATGAAATTGTATACATATTAAAAGCAAACAACCAGTTCTGTGTATATATTAGTGCTTCAAGATTTGTTTAAAGCAAAGTAAACCTACTCATCAAAGCGTTCACCACAAGAAGCTTAATTTTCATTGCATTTGTTTACATACAGGCCACAAAAACTGTATTTAGTAACCGCTTTTACCGTTTGTAAGTGCTACACATAGGTTTTAAAACGAATGCAGTCAAAAGCGCTGGGCGAGATATAAAACCTCGTATCTCTCACAACTAAGCATTTCGAAAAGCAGTTTTGTACGACAGCAGTTTGGGTTTGAATTTCAAGGAAGCTAGAAACATGTTGAGGCTTTGGGATGGCTTATTTATCTTTCATTTTATTTGCAACTTAAAGGATGCTGCTTTGTATAAACGTTCTTGTATACGCTCACGGCTTTAATGCAAAATGGTTGGCTAGGAAGCTTTTTTTAATAACTATTAATTCATATATACATATGCATAACGCATAACTGAGTCTATTCCTGAGGTGATTGGGAGCAGGGTGACAAGTGACGTATATATGTATAGCGAGACAGTTAGGACACGTCATGTCACGTCACTTGTCACCCCTCCCGTACCGCTCCCATTCCTCAGGAACAGGCTCAGATAAGCGTTAGACATGTAATATTTACATATTACGTAGTAATCGATTTAAACTTAGTTCTAAAGCAGTCCTGATTGTAGAAGCAACTTGAGAAGCCAGTCATGAAGATCATAGCAGGAGGCCTTTGGAGATGAGGAGTCATTTGGGTGAGAATCATCATCAAATAATGATTAAGCAGTTGGTAGAATCAACGAGTGCAATGGTTTATCACAGGTTTCTGAATAGACTATTACGAAGCTGGCGAGTTATATTTTCGGCCTTAGCAGATTCACAGGTGATATAATAAGTTTACAAGCAACAAGAGATGGTGGGATATCACACAGTGAGCAACGTGACACCCGCAAGGTGGTCGTATGACTTGGTTAGGGTTGCGGGGACTCGCTGGATGCGGGTCGCCTCTATTCGGCCCATGTGGAAGTCTATTGAGGAGGCCTGTGTCCAGCAGTGGACGTCTTATAGTTGAAATGATGGAATTACCTAACCTTTTTTTCTGCCGTCAGCACCATTAATGGAGTGAAATTTCACCCTAACAATTGGATTTTTTCCTTTATTTAGAACTTTGTATTATATGGACTAATTGGATCCATTCTACTCTTAATCTCCTTGAAGCTTCAATCTCGGTATGTTTTGAATTTATTCTCCCGCTAAGCCGCTTAGTTATTATATCACTGCTTATGAGTGTTCCTCGCAGTTAATAGCTAGATTAAATTGCACATAAAGCACAAAAGTATAGGTAACGTTTATAAAAAGAAAGAAGAGAGACAAAAAACAAACTTATTACAATGAAAAGGATAGCACCATTACAAAGCGAAAGCTTACAGAAAAAAAACCAGCCAAGTGCGAGTCGGAATCGCGCGCCGAGGGTTCCGTACAATTTATTACTTACCCAAACTTTATTACCCGGTACCAGTTGAGTAATGTTTGCACCTGATATATAGCATTGCATACAAATCAGGAGCAAACTTAACGCAACCGGGTTGTTCAAATAGGTTTTTTGCAAATAAAATAAAAATAGCTAGTTAGAGAAAATTTCAAACTTTTCGATGGGTAAACTTCGGAGATAAAGTGGGGGGGGACGGTGTTTTTTTCACATTTTCCTTAATAAAACAAAAACTAATCACAATAAAATAATTTAAAAAATGTTCAAAATGCAGGCCAAGCCCGACCCCCCCCCCCCCCCCCCGCTCATATTCGTCGTTTATTTAGAAAATAAAAATATATTTTAAAATATTTCCTGTGCAATAATATGGGCTGACCATGTTTAAAATTTTCCAAATTTCAAATTAGTTAGCATAAGTAGTTTTTAAGATATGGCAGTTAAATAGTCGGACAGACAGACAGACGGACAGGCAGACAGACACAGTCGCACCATAAGGGTTCCTTTTGTACCTTTTTGGTACGGAACCCTAAAAAGATTAAAAGTATCTATATGGTGCTGCTATGTCCTTAAAGGGTCACCGCTTAGCATAATGCGGCGACATCATTGCTATATCGTAGCGCTGGTCTTCGTGAGACCAAGGACCATTTAAAGAAGAGGACTGACCATCTCCATGCAAAAAGCCATTCCCCGATATGTACAACGCCATCTAAGTATAAGCATTATGTTTTACAATTCTTCAAGCAAACGCGACACAGTATTTAAATGTTACGATATATTTATTATTAACTATTTGCTACCTAATTGTTACTTTACTACGTTTTTAATTTCATTGTAATTTCGTTAAATTTTTAGTATTAAAGCTCTATCTAGTTTTCGCAAGAATATCTTGCAATCGGAACACGATCCAAAGTATGGCAACTGTCAGCCGTCTTGTTTTAATGGTCCTTGGTGAGACCTGAGGTAGGCATTAAAAACAGCAACAAAAAGTGGTGGCGTCATAACTACATATAGATATATACTTACTTACTTACTCCGTTGGCTCAGCGACCCATACGCTCCGATCTTCCTCCATCCTTTCAAGGTGGCCAAGCCAACGGAGTCTGTAAGCTTTCGTCTCTCCTATGATATTAAGTTCGGCTACCAACTCCTCTATTTCGGCGTTCTTAAGGACCCTCCAGCTTCTATCTGGTCTTCGTCGCGGAAGTAATATATAATCTATACTAATGTGGCGTCACACGTTCCTAGGCTTTATCATAAAGGGTTTTTTTTTGGAAAGTCCAAAACATTCATTTTAATACTTATAATTATAGTATCTCCGGGAGTTTTTTCACCAATATTTATATTATTGATAGGTCACGTCCATCCCTATTGTAATACCTATATCCGCAAGTAGCATTAAACTGCAGCTATATCTGCGATACTGGGATTTAAGTACTTGTATAATGTAAATATGATTGACACAGAGTGCTAAGTTTCATCAAAATATGAAAATATCATCACAAACTTAGTAGGCAAGGCACACACCTTAGTAGGTTATGATAACGGAAAATATAAAATTGAAATTCGGAATATCTGCTAACTCTATAGTGTTTTAGTTTTGTTTTTTTAATAGCCTGTATTTGTGTGCCACTGCAGGGCAAAGGCCTCTCCCTTGGATATCCACAGGTCCCTGTTGGATACCTGTTCCGGCCAGTTGTTGAGGAATGCGTCTAGGTCATCCCGCCATCTCCGTCTGGGCCTGTCCCGTCTGCGTCGTCCATCTTTAGGCACCCACTTAGTGGCTATGCTGGCCCATCTTCCTGGATGCATACGGCATACGTGGCCTGCTCAATCCCACTTAAGTCTGGCTGTCTTGCTACCTACGTCAGCTATGCGTGTTTTGGAGCGCAGCATGGTGTTTCGGACGCGTTTTACAATTACAAGTATACAAACTCGTAATCCTTTATCGGTTTACAACTAGTTATAAGTAATTTATCGGTTTACAACTAGTTATAAGTAATTTATCGGTTTACAACTAGTTATAAGTAATTTATCGGTTTACAACTAGTTATAAGTAATTTATCGGTTTACAACTAGTTATAAGTAATTTATCGGTTTACAACTAATTATAAGTAATTTATCGGTTTACAACTAGTTATAAGTAATACCATTAAATGTAAACAAAATAATACACAATGACTAAAATATAACTAACTTCAAGATTCTAAAGGTGATTCAGGTAGGCTAGCTTGGCTCAAAGGTGCCTTAGAATACTGGAATTGCCGCGCTGTATTGCCAGTATAAAAATGATTTATTCTTGCTTAAGTAATTCTAAACTAGGAACCTTATACCATTAAAGATTTCTTGTATTTTCATTTCCTTGTTCATAGTTATATCTGTAACATCGTACGGGTTCGGATCGCCCCAAGCAACAGCTTAATGGAAACATTTTACAGCAAAAAACCCGGATTTACTTAAAAACCTTCGCTTGATTTCAAAATATATTTATTGTATCCACACAACACATCCGCTCAAAACAAAACTCATCTACGTGGCGAGCGACCAGTTACACTGGAGCTCGCCAAGTCAAACATACCCCCCGGAATTTTACAGAGATTTGCGTCTCCAGGGAGGAGTGGTGGTTCAAGTTATCCTGGCTGTTCTCGTATGTTTTCGATGTATATGCGAGATGAGTGCACACCCAGAGGCACTGCAGTACAGTGATTTTTATTTTTATTTATTATCCCCGTATGAGAGACGGACGTTAATCAATACTTTGTACGTTGTAAAAATACGAAAAATGTACGTTGAATTACGCAGATGCTTTTATGAATTTTAAAGTTACTTGCTGCAATTGGGTATTGCTGATCGTGAATTATAATTAATACCGTATCTGATGTGATCATTATTTTAAATGAACGAAATGAATAAAGCGTGATCTAATTGGATATTATCGAGACGAAATATTTAAATAAAATTTCGGTAGTATATTGAGGAAAATTGAGCTTAATCAGCCTATTCATTGAAATCAAAGTGAAATTGGATAATTTTCTATATTAGAGTTGTTCATACGAAAATCAAAACGAATCAGGGATCTTATAGAAACTGCCACCATAAGATAAGGTACCATTCTCCTTCGCCACCTGGTCTCTTCTCCTTGAGAAACCTTTTTTTTTATATCAGGGACAGTCTTACACAAATCGACCTTGTCCCAAACTATAAAAGTGCGTTCACTTTTGTATCATTTGCCCGATCAGAACTCCGTTCCCTGGCATGATTGCGAGTCACGATCACGCGTTACGACGTTGCGCCGATCCGATCGCTCGAAATCCGTGTTGCTACGCGTATCACACACTTAAATCGGAGGAGTGCGGCATGATCGCCGCGCCGGCAGTGAGCGTCCAAGCAGCCCGATACGCAGTCATACTACGGCACGGGGATCTGATACGGGCAAATGATACAAATGTGGACGCATCTTAAGCAATGTGTACAGGCAACGATGTGCATAATAATAAATAAATAATAAATAAATAATAAATAAATAATAAATAAATAATAAATAAATAATAAATAAATAATAAATAAATAATAAATAAATAATAAATAAATAATAAATAAATAATAAATAAATAATAAATAAATAATAAATAAATAATAAATAAATAATAAATAAATAATAAATAAATAATAAATAAATAATAAATAAATAATAAATAAATAATAAATAAATAATAAATAAATAATAAATAAATAATAAATAAATAATAAATAAATAATAAATAAATAATAAATAAATAATAAATAAATAAATAATAAATAATAAATAAATAAATAAATAATAAATAATAAATAAATAAATAATAAATAAATAATAAATAAATAATAAATAAATAATAAATAAATAATAAATAAATAATAAATAAATAATAAATAAATAATAAATAAATAATAAATAAATAATAAATAAATAATAAATAAATAATAAATAAATAATAAATAAATAATAAATAAATAATAAATAAATAATAAATAAATAATAAATAAATAATAAATAAATAATAAATAAATAATAAATAAATAATAAATAAATAATAAATAAATAATAAATAAATAATAAATAAATAATAAATAAATAATAAATAAATAATAAATAAATAATAAATAAATAATATAAAATAATAAATAAATAATAAATAAATAATAAATAAATAAATAAATATAACAGGACAATTTTACACAAATCGAACTAGTCCCATGGTAAGCTCAATAAGGCTTGTGTTATGGGTACTAGACGACGATATATTTAATAGATATATTTACTTATATACATAGAAAACATCCAAGACTCAGGAACAAATATTCATGCTCATCACACAAATATTTGCCCTTGCCGGGATTTGAACCCAGGACCTTCAGCTTCGCAGGCAACGTTACTCCCACTGAGCCAAACCGGTCGTCATAATATGTAGGTAGATGTATCATTTATAATACTTAAATATACATATAGAAATCAACCAAGACCCAGGAACTAGAATTCGTGCTCATTACACAAATACTTGCCTTGGCCGGGATTTGAACCCAGGAGCGTACGTATCATTGTGTATTTGTGCCTAATCGTGTCAAAATGCCTGAAAGAATTTCAACCATTTGTGGTACAATGACGGTAACGCAATACTTTTTACTCGACTAAGGAGCAAAAGGGTTATGGCCATTTTCTCTTCCGCGAACATAATTGCGGACGCCTTCTAGTTTATGATATTAGTAGGCTATTAGGATTTGACGCAACATCGAACACTACCCGTAGTCAAAACTACTATTATTACCAAAACCTTTAATTCGCTCACACCTCAATTTACCGAAACTCGAAGTTTTCGTTACGTTCGAAAATAACTTAAAGTTAGTGAAGAAAAGCCATTTACCTTCAATTTGGGCACGAACGACTATCTGACCCAGAATTAACCATTAAACTTTTTAATGTCGCTGCCTATGGGACGAGGGCACGAAAAATAGGAAGTAAAGTTTTTTTTTAGTATAAATCATACTAAGGTAAATATCTCAATATTCCAAATGTTTGACACCCTAATTCGGTTAACTGTCACACTATTTCCCACCTATCACTACGAATTTAAAGCGACAAAGTAGGAGAGAACTTCGGAAATATTATACCTCAGCCTAGCGTGCCACAATCCCATACCACGTCTTTTCTGTGCCGCACGTGCAGCGATTACCAACTATTTTCTCAAAAAACCAAGCTTCGGAAGCAGGCTCGGATGTATGAGCTTCAAACGAAAAGATGGAGGAATTGTGCTTCCCAGAGTCTGGAACAGTAGAAAAACTACTGCTTAAAACCAACTCTGGACTCGTCACTGAATTTTGTGGAAAATAATTGCGTTTTCATCAATTTGATGTGAGAAGAGCAGAAAGTCGCAGAATTGGAAGCTTAAGAAGGGACTCCGCAGCCCGGAGCAGTTAAAAGGCTACTTTTTTAAACCCTGCCCTGAACGGGTTTTGTGGAAAGTAATTGCATTTTCATCGATTTTCTGTGAGAAGAGCAGAAATTCGCAGGATTGGATGCATAAGTGGGGAAGACGGATGATATGAATACGACCTAAATAGATTAATATTTTAAGTATTATGCATACTGCATGTAAGCATGTACAAAACAAATTTGTATGCCCCACATGGCACTACATACTGACATAAATAATATTTTTAAGAAGTTCTATTGGCCAAATAAATCTCTTTAATGTTTAAACAGAGCGGCAAAGTTGAAGAGCACGTTTTAGAGAAAGCCAAGCTATCTCCGAAAAGAAGATGGGCAGAGGCTGTCCTCAAGCCACGTGGTGGACAACCGTTTCAAAAGATTTGGAACGGGGTCAGATCAACGATCAGACAACCCAAGGCAGACTGTCTTGACGCCTTAGAACGGGGAGGGCCAACCCCAAATGTATTGGAAAAGGCGCAGCAGATGAAGAAGAAGAGTGCGCCTACCATGAGTTCGGCAGGAGCGAGTATCGAAAGCTCAATGACGGTCTATCTCTTTCGCAATATTAGCGCGTGCGAGAGAGTTGCACTGACTCTCGATACGAGATACTCGCTAGCGCCGATCGTAAACTCAGCTCATGGTAGGCACACAGAGTGGCAAAGTCTATGGTGTGAGTAGTTCACAGCCTAGCGTGCCGCAATCCCATAACACGTCTGTCCTGTGTCACCCCACAGCGTTTACCAACTATTTTCTTATACTTTACGCCGTTCGTATTTGCTTAATGCGTGCCGGGCGACCCAATTCGGCTTAAGTGTCCTTCGGGAATGGTATTAGTGACTTAATGCGTTTTTATAATTCATACCGCGTTTCAAAGTATTTCTGCCGCAAAAATGCAACGCATTTCATTTATTCAAAGACAAACTACACTAGTTAAAGTTTTTAGATAGTTAGCGAAAACGCATTTTTAACGGAAGACAACTTTAATACGGAGGAGGCTCTATGTTCCACTGTATTTTTTTAAATGTATTTTCACCGATTTCCCTGTCACTTGTGGACTGATTTTCAAAATTCTTCTTCTTCCGGCCGCTGTCAGTTCTGAGGCTGTTTAGCTGGCACCGTCTTCGAGGCACAGAGAAGCCAGAAGTTTTTTCCAAGATTTTCCCATCTAAGCAAGCCACATTTGGTAGCTAGCTACAAAATGGAAATTCTGCTTTTCCATCTCGTCCTGGTCCTGGTCCATCTGGTAGCTAGCTACCAGATGGACCAGCCCCCCTAATACTGACTGTGTCATTAAAAACCGAATCAGCGCAGGATGGATGAAACGGCCACAGGTCTTGGAAATGCTGAAAATTTAAAAAAAGGATGACAATAAATCGAAGAGATATTTTTTTGAGTTTTGTATTTGTCGTTGTTGGTTCATTACTCGGGCATCGGGAATTCGGATGCTTTTATACCTAAACTTCAGCCTCAGTACCTACACCGCGTAGCTGTTGACTAGCATGGAGGCAGACTCTATTTAATTTTGCTAACAAAATTTCTGGGATTGTATAACATCCAATAGGTACATACGTATCAAGGTATTAAAAAAAATATTTCGGTAGTTATTTAATTCACATGTGTTTCATTTAATTAATAGATATTTAGCGTCATACCCAAAATAATTTAATAAGGACCTTTTCATGACATTTTGTATAATCCCGGGTTCCCGGGAATTGAAAAATTAAAATATTATTTTTATGCAGAAGAGCTTTTTCCGGGATTTTGCTAGTTGTAGGTATAAAAGCATTCGAATTTCCGATGCCTATTCATCACTTCAAATCGGCTAAACGGATTTATACTTTTTTTGGCACACGGGTATTTGGATATCCACATATGGTAAAAGGAGACTTTTTACCCGACTATGCTGAAGAGAAAAGAGGGGTTATTACTTTTTCTCCGCCGCGAACAAAATTGATGGCACTTTCTAGTTAACTTTAATTTCATTATGTAGATTGTGAATGATTCTTCTGTTTATTGTAAAATCTAACATGTAAAGGCCTACTTGCAGAAAACAATTTTGAATTTCGAATACCTTTTGTTATATTTTTTAATTAAGTAAGTTATAGGGAAATAACAAGCTAGTATAAAAGGAAGCAACAAAACCAGCGTTCAGGTAGCAAAAAAATATTGCACATTCCGACTGGTATAGTCAACCTTTTTGAAACGATTGAGTCCATGTCTCATCAGATATTGCCTGCTTCCGTAAAATAAGCCTTTCGCAATCAACCAAAATGGCCGCATCTGCTTCATTCACAGAACGGCTTAACCATTAAGAGCTTTGTACAAAAAAACCTTTTTACAATTATTATTACCATCTCACTGTATAAGTAACCCATAATATCGGAAAGCGTAGCAGACCGGCAATGTTACACCATCGAGGTCCATGGGCGTAAAATTGGAGAGACCACTAAAATCACAAAAGTGTACAATTAGTTACATATATTTCCATAAAAATATGAGAAACAAAATAATCTGATATTTAAATAACATTTGTATTCTCCAGCTTGCTCACACAACATCCGTAGTATTTTGCGTATGTTAACCATATTTACTACTTTTATAACGTCATAAACCAGAATGGCCGACCGGTGCGTAGAGTTAATTGTATCCTGCACCTATAAAATAATAGGAAGGCATTCAATTACTGGGGGCCAAAACCAACATGGCGTTAAACGCGCGGTCAGGTGGAGATTCATCAAATTAATGCTATGGAGAGAATGTAGTGAACATAGAAAAGCGATTGTATACTTATACCCGAAACGTTTCCACCGTTTATCTTCAGCCCAAAGACGTTTACTGCTGGGGAAACACCCAAGGATTTCCTCAAGGAACAGTCGTGCGCTACTCTCGTCAAACGGTTTCCCGCGATCGAGATCGTCGGTATATTATGAAGGTCCTTTCATTCTGCGCTTTACCGGTAAGAGTCTGTGTGCCAACTTTCATCTAAGTCCGTGTGTCGGAGACCGAGTTATTGAATAACAAATATTACAGCATCTTCACAAATTCTTACATTTGTAATAATAATAACATAGGTGATATGAGTACTCTGTTATCGTATCATCTTTCTCATCAGCCTGCACCCACCTACTACCGAACGCAGGTCTCGAAATTCGGTCGGTTTAAACTTAATGGCCCCTTTAATGATCTCTTAAACACGAAACTCAAACCTTGAACTAAGACTAGGGTCGTCATTCAATCAGATAAAATCTTAACATCGCGATTCAGAAATTGACACGGACTTAACAACGACATCTATCGGAAATTTCGAATACTAATCATATTGACTTACATTAAATACTAGACACAGGCCTCTTTATTTTACACCACTCTCTTAGTACAAATTTTATTCATTGCTTATTTCATTTCATTTCAGCCTATCGACTTACGTCATTTGCCTTTCGCGTTGGTGATAATTGGAGAAGAAGAGGTGTGTAAAAGCGTTTATATTCTAAGCTAATCTAATACCCTCAGTGGAGATTAGGCTTCAGTCCCCACTAAGTTATATTTTTAATTAATGCTATAGCTTAATTTTAAAATAGGCAATCGACTACTTTGAATCTATGCGGTTTATGATCGCTCCGCTTCCCTCCCCGCTGTCCACTCCGCGCATGAGTCAGCCCCAGCCTTAACCTTACAACTTAATTATAAACAGCCAACTTGTTGCATTTCTTACTGAAAATGAGCCAGCGATCGCTCCGCTACCCTCCTCGCTATCCGCTCCGCTCACCACTCATCCCCAGCCTGTCCTAGCCGTGTCCAATACTGACGTGACGACAGGCGGTTTGTTATCGCTCTGCTACCCTCCCGGCTAAATGGTCCGCTCGCCACTCAGCCTCAGCCTAGCCTAGCCATGTGCTATACTAAAGTGAAGATAGCCAACTTACTCGTCTCTTTGATGAAACCAAGCGGCTTTTTATCGCTCTGCTACTCTCCCCGCTCCCCTCGCCACTCACTTCAGCCTGGCCTAGCTATGTACTATAAAAACGTGAAGACAGGCAACTTTCTCGTCTCCTTGATGAAACCAGGTGGCTTGTTATCGCTCCGCTACCCTCCCCGCTGCCTGTTCCGCTCGCCACTCAGCCGCAGCCTGGCCCAGCCGTGTGCGATACTGACGTGAAGACAGACAACTTAATCGAGCCCTTGCGATGTATCGCACACCTGATCTAAATTAATGCAGTTAGTTTAGATTACAGATGTCGGGAGCGGTGATAAGGCTAACTTAGCCGTTATACGAACAAGTAGGCTTTATAACAAATTAAATGAAAATATATAGGTACACTTACTTTACTTTATTGGCAGTATGTATGTGTATTGTAGCGATGTTTATGTACTTACTGTACCTGTGTACTTAATTAATAACATGTAAGGTTTAATCGAACATTTAATCCCCAACAAAAAGAGAGATGTTCATATACAAAGGGTTGTATTTTGTTTTATCGAAAATGTTTCATTGAATACTTCATTTCGTCGACATATGGTTTCATGAAGCCTTTTTGTCTCTCTCAAAATTACGTCACAGCATAAAACCTTGGGGAAATAGCCATAGTTGATACCACTTTCAAGATGCAGAAAAATGCCATTCGAACAATAGTTCGCAATCCCTGGATGTTTAGCTTTTATCCAGGAGTAAAGAAATCTTTATTATTACAGAGTTGTCAAAACGATAGAAATAAATAATAAATAAATATTACAGGACAATTTTGCACAAATCGAACTAGTCCCATGGTAAGCTCAATAAGGCTTGTATTATGGGTACCAGATGACGATATATTTAATAGATATTATCTACTTATATACATAGTAAACATCCAAGACTCAGGAACAAATATTTATGTTCATCTCACAAATATTTACCGAGATTTGAACCCAGGACCTCAAGCTTCGCAGGCAACGTTACTCCTGCTGAGCGATTAATCGTCAATGTATACAGTACATTGAAAATATTTTCAATGAAAACATCACTGCATGGAAAAATATTTTTTTGTATAGTTGTATATGTCGTTGTGACTTCATCACGCCAAATCGGCTAAACGCTTTTTCTTCTTCTGCGAACGAAGGTACTTTATATTGTGAATAATACTAGAAGATGCCTTCATCCCCTTCCCCTTCCTTCACTTCCTTCGCGGAGGAGAAAAAGCACAACCCTTTTTTTTCCTTCAGCGTAGTTGAGAAAAAAGTATTCTATAACTATCTGTGAATATACAGCTACCCGTGTAAATAGCACATTTTTTTGAAATTCGTTTAGTCGTTTTGGAATGATAACGACACATGCAAAAAATCCAAAAATGTTTCCATTCAGTGACCTTACAATAGTCCGTCTCACTTATTCTTTTGAAAATATCTTCAAAGTACTTACAGACGTTTCATTTTAACAACTTCATAATAGTATAGACTCCTAATTAATGTCTTTCAATCTACTTTTGGTAGTTTATTATAAAGCTGTCTACCGTATGGATTAGAACGGATTATAAGTTCAGTTTTGTCAAAATCGTAAGTTCAAATCAACACAATTTTCCTCACAACTTATGCGGTTTCTATAACATTTGCTTTAGCATGTCGTTATACGTATAGGCTCCCCCTTCCCCCTTGATATAATAATCATGGCGTCCCTCGTGAAGCATTGTTTGTAGACCTGAAGCTGTAATTGCACTCTAACTGCTATGCACATACCGATGGACAACATTTACATAGTTCTTAGTACACAGCTCTTTTTCTAGTGTCTTACAACTTGGAAAAGACAATAAGTTTCCATGATTTTTATGTGTACTTAATCCGTTTTTCCCTTAGGTTGTTTGCTCGTTAGCATTAAGCTTACAATGTTTTACTGACGCTTCTACGAAAACAGTGCTATGTTAGGAATCCGTTCTTATCGCATATAACTATTTTGCAATGAGGAGATCCGCAGAAAAACCAAGGTCGTCGACATTGCGTAAAGACTTGCTAAACTCAGACTGCCTATCCACTGGAGGAGCGGAGCGGAGCTGTGTGAGTATTGACTAATCAAGGTGCGTCGCTGTTGACACCCAGAAGCAAATTTGAACCGACGGACTGTGATTGGATAATTCGCACAGCTCCACTCCGCTCCGCTCTAGTGCATAGGCAGCCTTAAGTGGCAGTGCACATTGCTCGTGAAACCGACGGCCGCAGGGGCAGAAAAGTTCTCGAGAGGCGACCGCTTACAAGACAACCCAACGTGGAGGGCTCCAAACAAGATGGACCGATTATCTGAAAATTTTACGCAATGAAATGTTATAATCTTTTAGACGTATATTGTATCCGGGTCCATTGACCCGGATACAATATACGTCTCCCTGTTAGGTTTGTCTGTTGTATTAATATTAATATTGCTGTGCACTATAATTTCCGCAATAACAGGAGGATATATGCATAATAACAGGACGAGCTTGACTCCTTCCAGAAGAACTGGTTGGAGATTGTCCAAGACCGGGACACGTGGAAGAATGAGAGGGAGGCCTTTGCCGAGCAGTGGCACTCTAGGCTATTAAAACAAACACTATAATATTATTATGTAGATTGTGAATATTTTTCTGTTTATTGTAAAATCAGACATGTAAACGTGCCCTTGAGGCCTACTTGCAGAATAAAGTTTTGAATTTGAATTGAAATGAAATATTTCGGAAATTAACCTTATTTATCTTATCTTATCTTATCTTATTACTAGGGGTCCTTACGGATACACTTCGACCCAGTGGGATCTTTTGTGTAATTACCCCTTCTTGCTACTCAATGTTTTGTTCTACCAACTCCATAAACCGGTTGATAGATGCCAATGGTAGCGTCTGGAATTCCTTTGGCCTTCGGTATCCAACGTTTCTCAATTTCTTCATTCTCTGTCTGGTGAGGGCATGACATTCACATAATATATGTTCCATTGTTTCAGCCTCTTCACCGCACATTCTACAATCCGTGTTGTCAGAAAATCCTAGTTTGGCCAGGAGTCCTTTGACTCCGAAGTGACCTGTGAACACACCCATTATGATTCTGAGTTGTCTTTTGCTGTAGTTCCACAGTTTCTTGGTCTAGCTTGATTCTACCCCTTCTATGAATAGCTTATGGCCCTCCACCTTCTTCCACTCTTGTTGATGTTAGTTCTTGGCATGGTCCTTAATGGCCGTTACTATGGTTCCCTGTGAGAGTCCCACACATGGTTCAGGTCCTACGAAGTTAGTTGCAGACCCTTTTCTAGCTAGTTCATCTGCGTTTTCATTGCCGATGAAGCATTCATGCCTAGGAATCCATACCAGCTGCACCTTATTGAGCCTTCTGAACTTGTTTAATGCTTGAATGCCGTTGTGTACAAGTCTAGAGTCCACTTTGGGCGTTGATGAACCTTATGTATACTAATGAGTAATCATTTTTAGTTTCACACTATGTATGTAATATCTATACTATTATAAAGTTGTAAAAATGAAATGTTTTGTATTGAAATAAAACAATTTAACGGATTATATCGCGTATATTATCTCATTTTAGTTCCCGACGTTTCGGAAGCTTTCCAGCTTTCCATGGTCACGGGAGGACTGAGAAAAGATGTATTTTCCTCTGTCAAAGTTACAATTTGTACAAACTACCCATTTTTTTGAAAAAACACAAATAAAGGTGTACATAAATGCCAGATGGGCCTAAGCTGTAAAGACAGTTTCACATGTGCCAGAATAGCTTAATTATTTTATTCTAATAATTTACCAAGCAGCATTTCACAAATGAGGCACACTGAGGAGAAAAGAAACGCTGCAAAGAAAAACTCCCAGGCTACCTCATTACTAATTATAATATTAAAAAAAAAACAGAGACTATTAAACTACTTTTAAACAGATAAGATATTTTACACCGTTCGGAAATTAAGGTTTTGCAGTCCTCTGTCTCGCTTGTTCCTTGATGAGATGTATTACAGGATCCCAAGCTGGTGGTAGTGACAATCCATCTTCTCTATTGAAATTAGGATGCTTTTTAATCTCAATAGTCTCGCGTAGCATCCTGGGAAAATATCTTTTTTCTTTGGCAAGGATAGAAGGTTTATCAAACTTAATTGAGTGGTTTGGTTTGTCAATGACATGTTCACAGACTGAGATAATATACGCGATATAATCCGTTAAATTGTTTTATTTCAATGAGCAATAATCGGGGAAACAAGAAAATATTAAATGTTTTGTATGTTTGTATGTGACGTTGTGGCTTCATCACGCTAAATCGCCTAAACCGATTTCAAGTATTTTTGGTACACGGATAGCTGGGTATTTTCAGATGGTCATAGGATACTTTTTACCCGACTATGCTAAAGAAAAAAAGAGGGGTTCTGACTTCTTCTCCTCCGCGAACGAAGTTTAAGCCTTCTAGTCTACAATAAAATTAAATAACTTTGTAATAATATGCGTGAATCAGTAGTTGCTTAATAGATACAATACAATAGAAACAAATATAAATATACATGTGAATTATTGAAAATTCAACTCTTAACACTTAAGAAATACAAACGCTAGCTAAGACTTCATATTCCATGAATAAGCTTTACCTTAAGCAGTCAAACTATTCGAAATGAACTAATTTAAATTTAATTTTAGAAAACCTCACAAGTTTGCTTCAACTCTGAACCACTTAAGCCCTTTTTACAATTTATCCACAGGAACAACTCCATTACAAAACAGCGTAAGCGCAATATAAATCCAATACGTGTATGCCCTTTTTGAGGGCTTGAGTAATAGTTGTGTCATTGGTAACACGTGTTATTTGCGAAACAGTGTCTCTTTATAGGAATGAGATTGTGACTCGATGCTGACCAAGCAATTGGATATTTTCTACCATAAGCCTGGTATTGCTATTACAGAAATATTTTTATGGATCCATACATCCGGTGAAAAACTGAACTGGCCGTTTGCAGATTACAGAACAGTTACTCACGTCGTTAGGTCGAATACAGTCAGACTCAAATATATGTATCATTCAAAGCGGCAAATATCGGTACCTTTAGATTCGACAGACATATCCATTATTTATTTGTATGGTGTTTAAACTTCGAGTCTATAGGTATCGGCATATCGTAACACATTTTTGTGGCTCTAGTAATTTATTTATTTCATCATCATCAACACAGGGAAAAGTAAGAGAGAATAAATGTTGCAACATTTGATGCTGACATTATTACCTGATAATGATTTATAATTTATGTATTTGATGGGTAATTTGAAGTTTTGGAAAGAAAATCAAAATTTGCCTACCGATAAACAAAAGCACATTGCTCGTAGAATCGACGGCCGCTGTGGCAGAAAGGTTCTCAAGTTACGACCGCGTACAGGACCGCACAGCGTGGTAAGGCCCCAACAAGATGGACCGGTGATCTGGTGTATAGATCGCGGAAAACCGTTGGATGAGAGTGGCCACAACCGGTCATTATGGAGAACCTTTGCGGCCTTGGTCCAGCAAAGGGCGTCCTTGGGCTGATATGATGATGATGATGATTTTATAAGCTTTAATTTATCTTGCGAAGGAATAAAAGAGGGGTTATGACTTGTTCTCCTCCGCGAACGAAGTTCCTTCTAGTGTATAATATGACTGAATGTTTAATAACACAGGTTTTGCCTAAATGCCGGGAATTACTTCTTAAATCAAAGACACTGCTGGACAATCGCTGCGATACCTCGTTGAAGATGTTATGTATATTATGTATATGCTAGGTTCAAATCCCGGTAAGGGCAAATATTTGTGTGATGAGCATAAATATTTGTTCCTGAGTCTTTGATGTCTTCTATGTATATAAGTAATATATCTATTAAATATATGGTCGTCTAGTACCCATAGCACAAGCCGTATTGAGCTTACCATGGGGCTAGTTCGATTTGTGTAAAATTGTCCTGTAATATTTATTTATTTATTTATTATTTATGTATCTTCTTCTTTTCTTCTTGGATCCTGTAACTCCTCGAGGAGCATACTGCTTAACAAAGGTCCAGCAGTGGGCAGCTTGGGCTGATATAATGATGATGATGATCAAAACCGTACTTATGTTAAAAAAGCATCTAACGAGAAGCGAACAGGAGCTCTTAACCGAGATGAGGGCCGTAATATAAATGCTATATAGAGGCAGATCTTTAACCCAATTTCTCGGCTGATAACGTTTACTCCCTACGTGACGATAAACCAATATGACTAACCGGAGATACCGTTAACCGGTGGTGTAAGGCACAAGCAAATTATTTATCCGTCCAAGATTTTTTTGAGAACTTAATACCTGCACAATTGCTTTTACAAAAATAAACTACACTGAATTTACTACAAAGGTTGTTTTATTGAATATTCTTGGCATAATAATTAGCCATCGGAAATTCGGATGCTTTTATACCTACAACTAGCAAATTCCAGGAAATAGCTAATCAAATATGGAGTTAGCTTCTTAAAAATAATATTTTTATTTTTCCATTCCCGGGATCCCGGGATTATACAAAGCGTCATGAAAAGGTTATTACCTCTCTATATACTACTTCAAACACATGTGAATTAAATACAATTTTATAAACAGGAACTACTAAAACAGTTTTTTTAATACCTTGATACGTATGTAACCTATTGATGTTATACTTATTTCCAGTATGCCTTTAAATCCCGGGTTTTTTTTTAGTAATATTATATAGAGTCCGCCTCCATGCTAGTCAACATCGACGCGGTGTAGGTACTAAGGCCGAAGTTTAGGTAGAAAAGCATCCGAATTTCCGATGCCTATTAATAATTTTAGAGAAAGAGTGTCGAATTTTCTGAAACCTATAAAAGTTGGGATGCCTTTTGACCTGCTGTAATTGTCATGCACTTTAAGATCTAGAACTGAATCTTGGTAAAGTTGTTTATCAATTAACAGTAGTCACTGAGTAGATTAACAACGATAATTATCGAGGACCATCGCGCGTGTACTGAGGGGAGGGGAGTGAAACTCGATTCCGCCGTGCATCACTTAGAGCCATATACGTCTAAGCGACCATTCTGGGAGGATATTCCCTAATAATTTAAGAACGCCCTGTAATATATATTATCATACAAAAAAAAACATAAATGATATATTCAATAAAATTAAATATGCTGAAGGAACCAAAATGGAAAGCAAAAAATATACAGGGTAGAAAATTGTATGGGGTCGTGAGGTCAGCTTGTATAAAACTTGCCGCCATGCGAAGATGACCTCAAAAAGCATTGTCTACTTTTCAAAGTTATTTTGATAAGTAGGTAGTTAAAGATTTTTGAAAAAAAGGTATACTCCACTTTAGTGGTTTAGGCTATGCGTTGTCTGTCAATAGTTATGTTGCGTTAATGTTTTATAGGTACCAAGTACAGTTACTAAGTATTCACTCTCTTCTAGTACTTTCTATTCATTTTTTTGCGTTAAAGTTGCGGAAAATCTGTACGGTTCTTCGGGAATTTGTAACACAAGATCAAGTGTTTTTTTTCCCGCTCCTGACTTTTTACTTGGACCAAAATACAGTTGCGCAAACCTGGTCCTTAACGCTTGGCAGTAAAGCGTTGGCCACTCTTGCGCATGATTCACCGACGCACTAATCTGCGCATTAGCTGCGGCCGTTCCGCCGGCTATTTTAATTTACTTCGCGTTGAGCGAATATCCTGATGACAGAACAATTATTTTTTAAATTGTTTAACATGGATATTCCCGCGGCTTCACCCGTTTGGCCTTCTATTTTGATTATTGCTTTGGAAGCTTGTATTTTTGAGGGATAAAAAGTAGGCTATTTCACTCTCTCTCCAACCTGTATAAAAAAATGCGTCACTTTGTAGCCCCCTTATCGCTTATAAATCAAACAGCCATGTGGCTGTTTGATTTTTTCAGGCAATAACGGGGAAAATAAAAATTTAGATGAGTGGCATTAAATTTTTAGTAAAAAACATAGTAGTATACATACTATTATGAAGTTATAAAAATTAAATGTCTGGACATTAAAAAAATTGTAATGGACTACTTGGAGGTCACTGAATCGATTTTTCTTTGTGTGTTTATATGTGTCGTTTTGGCTTTGTCACGCTAAATCGACTAACCGGATTTCAACTATTTTTTTAGCTGGGTATCTCCAGATGGTTATAGAATATTTTTTACCCGACTATGCTGAAGTAAAAAAGGGGGTTATGAATTTGTTCTCCTCCGCCAACTAAGTTGCGATCACCTTCAAGTTTATAATATTAGTAAATGTTTAATAACATAGCATTTGCAAGTGGGATTGCCTACGTGCCGGGATTAATAATTAATCCAAAGACATTGCTGGACAAAGACTGCACTCGTTGAACATGAAAACTATAATAAAGTTATTGTAAAAATTAAATGTCTGTACAATAAAGACATTTTCAAAAAACTAAGTGATACCGACTATTTGAAGTTTGCTGAATTGAAATATGTTTTTATGTTTGTATGCGTGGCTTTATCACGCCAAAACATTTTCACGGATTTGATTTATTTTTGGTAAACGGGTAGCTGAGGGTCTATAGATGTTTATATGATACTCTTTACCCCACTGAGGTGTTTCCAGAGCCCTATAACATGGGATTCTTTAAGATGCGAGTTAACAAGGCACCTAAAGGTTGGCAAAGTATGGGCGATTCCTCCGGTGTTGCACATATCCATGGGTGACGATAACTTCTTTCCATCAGGTGGCTCGTCAACTTATTTGCCACTCATTACATTAAAAAAAACTACGCTGAAGTAAAAAAGAGGGTTATGACTTTTTTAGTTTTCAACCTTCTAGTATTGTAATAAATAAATGAATACTGGTTAAGCCTTCTTATAAGACTCGTTTGCGATATATGTAGAAACTAACAATAGGCAGTTCACCTAAGACCGAGGCGGATGAAATTTCACCGAAACGTTAGATATTTAGGTCGCGTTAAACCATCATATACTCGTAAAAGTTTAAGTTCTCTCAGGACGGTTTAATTAGAAGAGCGAAAAAAAAAATGTTTCGCAGAGGCTTGAATTATCAACCTTCCCCTCGTAACCACAAAGTTAAGCTCCTCAAAACCGAAGCTAAAAATAATGTTTTACAAAATAATGTTTCCGTAATCCCGCCGTGTTATTTAAAATGAATTATTCAAAATTTCAATGGGTGTTTTTTTCCAAAATAAGGGGATTAAACCCTTTTAAAAAAATTCCCCTGTAAAACACGGAGGCCTCGCGTAACGCGTGAAAACCGGATCTGAGCGGATTATAACCGGTTTTTACTGGTTTTTTACGCTTCCAATTTTATTTAATATTCCCTTTTCGTTCTGTTTCCGGATGAAAACTACTTGAATGCTGTTCAGGCTTCAATATGAGGATAAAACGACGGTCGTGTATTGGATTACATAGAGCGTGATGTGTTCGGCAGCATATACCTACAAACAGTGGAATTTTAACTAGAAAACTATCCGGATACTCAGATATATTTTAATTACAATAAATAAATAACACAGGGACCATCTTACACAAACCGACCTAGTCTCAAACAAAGCAAAGCTTGTAATATGGGTACTAGGCGGCGATATACATAATATATAGATAAATTATAATATTTAAATAATTTATAAGAATAAAATTTTGGCTTCGTTTTATTTTTGTGCATATTAAGTACCTAATTAGTTGGTTTGTCTATCTTCTTTAATGTATACTTTTTTTTCTTTCATTTGCTTAAATGCTAACTGGAAGAGATCTCTCACAGGGATAAGTTCGCCTTTGTACATATCTGTGTGATTGTAAATACATTTTTTTGAAATATAAGACAGGAGCGTGCTCATCGGCACCTTCGAGGGTGGACGATCTGTCTCGCCCTCAAGAAGGGCAAGTTCGCGAAGAGCAGTGAAGCCCCCAGAAAGGTCTGCGATGGTCTGCGGTGGCGATCTAGTCAAGCTCACAGGAAACGCCCGGTTTAGCTCAGTGGGAGTTACGTTTCCTGCGAATCTGGTCCTGGCTTCAATCCCGGTAAGGGCAAATATTTGTGTGATGAGCATAAATATTTGTTCCTGAGTATTGCTTTCTATCTGTATAAGTGAATATCTATACTATTATAAAGTTGTAAAAATGAAATGTTTGAATGAAACATTGAAGATATTTTCAAAAAAAATATTGTAACGGATTATTTGGAGGTCATTGATTTTTCGTATTTTTGTATATTCGTATGTGTCGTTGTGGCTTCATCACACAAAATGGCTAAAAGGATTTCAACTATTTTTTTACACGGGTAGCTGAGTATCTCCAGATGGTCATAGAATACTTTTTTCCCAACTACTCGGAGAAAAAAGGGGGGTTATGACTTTTATGAGCTCAATACGGCTTTTGTTATGAGTACCATGGGTCAAGTTCGAATTGAGTAAGAATTGTCCTATAATATTTATTTATTTATATTATTATTATTTATTTGAGGGCGGCGCTCAATCGTTGTGGGAATCCTTAGGTGGGGCCTTTGTCAAGCAGTGGTTGTCTATATGTTGATATGATGATGACTCGTGTCAAATATGAACGCAGAATAAAGTTTCAGTACCAAACCGCTTATTACGTACTATTACCGTACAGTTGGCCTGAATAAATCATAATCAAACATTTCACGGCGTGTGACACTGGGTAGATTTTTCACACCGATTTTGACGTTAATTGTACGTTTCTAGCATTTTAGGGTTAAGGCGGTGTTTTACTGTTTGTGATTGTATTACGTTGAGTATTTGGGTTCAGTGGATAGTAAAAGTCATACGATTAAGTCTGGTCGAAGCAGCATAGGCAAAAAATGAGGAAAAATATCAAAATTATAAAATTAATTTACTTTAACTCGATATGACCACCTTTTGTCTTCAGACGGTCGAAAAATGAATTGCACTCTGCACGAATGTGGTGCAGCGGTATGTTATGCCAATTACGTACTGATCACTTTCTTCAGTGCATCCATACTGACATGTTTTTTGTCTGGGGAATTCGAAAGCCATTGTTTCGATGAAATAAAACGTGGAACGCGGTTTTTCAGCCTTTTATGGTTCACAAGAGCTTTATGAGCCGCGGCCGAGTCTTGTTGAAATGTCCACGGTCTACTACCGAAATGTTTGCGTGCTCAAGGCTCCAATGCAGAGCAATTTCTTTGCTGAGAATTTTGTCAGATATGGCCAGTGTGAATTTGGTAACACTGCGTATCGTTCACCCTGTATAATAAGCGAACGGTCTTTTCTTCAGTGGCACAAGAATAGCCAGCTCACTCGCTCGCGCGACTTTAACTAAGATCAAAACAGAGAGCCTTTTTATGGAGAGTAGGAAATTAAGGAGAACTGTCTCTAGTTTATCCAAAATAGCCGTCAAAAGGCGTGAAATTGGTGACACCACAAGAGAGTTAAATAATTTACCGTAATACCTAATGCCAACAAAAAATCACAACGATGCAAGATCAGAAGACGAACGAAAGGTTAAGTAAAATTTAAATAAAAAAGTTTTGTAATTGGTTGGTGGTTTCTCTAGCGTCATTCTAGACGAATTGGGACCTTTTATTGACCACTTTCTGTTGGACATTTTTTAATCTGTTTTTCTATATAAGATTGTGGCCTCTTTACCGCTATACTCCATGCTTCTATTCTTGTAATTAGTCTATTATTTATATTCCTGTAATAATGCGATGAGCGTCTCGAGCTTGCGCAGAGAGAATTCGCTCGTTGGTCGTGTCGTTGTTGTGACTGATAGGCGGAAATGATGTAAAGTTAATATAAAGTCACTAAGCACACATTAAGGTGTACAAATATATTTTTTACCTGTCAATCACAGCCCCGTGTCCACGGAACCCCGCGTCGTAATAGCTCGCGTCACACCTTTTTGACGAGGACGTAATTGGCCTGAATATTTCATTAGGCTTCGACGCGATCGATTCTGCAATCGCGGTAATGTGGGAACTGACACGCTACTACCTGGGTTTTTAAAATGGCGTCATATTGAACGTGTATTAACATGTCAGCTCTAATGGGACCGGAGTAAGGAATTTAAAATTTAAATTGAATAAACTTGTTAAAACAAAATAATAAAAACAGATTCCAATAAATAAAAATTTAAGTATCCTTGCCTTTTGCATTTTAACCGGCTTTTCACCGGCAGCGCACGTGAGCGTCTATGAAACTAAATGTTCACCATGACAGAGAGAACTTTACGTTGTTATTTATTATTATACAATTGTTAGCTAGAAAGAAGCTGATTAAAAAAAAAAAATAAGTAATTTAGTTTCTTTGATTTATTTTCAATTAAAGTTACTTAATAGTGTTTTTTGAGTAGGTACTTATTATTTGATTAAAAAAACATATTGCTCGCGTTTTAGCGAATCGTTCCGTAAAATTTCATCTCGTGTCAATTTTAACAAGACCAAGCAAGGCTAGGATACATTATTTCATTATGGAGGTCCGGTGCCTACCTTCCGGCTCGATCATCGGTTCGATGCTACCTTTCTCATCAGGAGCATTTAAAACAGTGACTATGAATTCGCTTTAACTTAATGAAGATATCTTATCGCTACCCGTAAATCACTTAATTGAGGAGTTCCGGTGGCTTGTGGTGGTCTTCATAAGTTCCACTTCACCAATTTATACTTTTATAATACAAATGATTGACTTGTTTCTTAAAATACTGAAAACGCCATGCCTGTAAAATTTAGGAGTTACCTTCGGTTTTCGTAGAATCCACTCATCAGATCTTTGACTTGGTGACAATTGAACTACCTCAGAAGTATATTCTTTCCAATTTAAAATAGAATTTTGAAAATCGGTCCACAATTGACAAAGTAATCGGTAAACATACGTAAAAAAATATGTACAATGGGACATAAAACCTCTTCCTTTTTTGAAGTCGGCAATAAGAGGAATTTTAGGTTTCTCGCAGACGCTTCTACTTAAAAAAAATAGAAGATGAGGAACATTACAAACCAGGTGATCGATATCAGAAAGATGGCAAGTTAAACCAGTCGAGCTAGTGCCGCGTCTTCGTTCGTCACACGAGACAGTCCCTGTCTCTCTCACACTGTACAGAATGAAAAGGAATCGACAAAATTGGTCGCGCATAAAGAATCATGTGCATCCACAAATTGTGCATCAGCGTCAAACGCAGTGCTCACAGACTCGTAGCTTCATAGGTTTCGCCCCTGGCCTTGTTTTCTTGAGTCAGTTTTGACAACCTGCTTGACAGACTAATATATTTTGATATGTGATCTGGAACATGTACCACTACTTCGCGTGTCTAGTTATATTAGGGTAGAACTGAAGGTGGCCGAGTACTAAGAATGACCCCTGGAGAAAATTCGTCTCATTAAAATTGATTATTTTATCTACACCCGTCCGGTTCTAACTTGAAGCCTTGCGCTGACCCTCACGGCGTAGAGGAGCGTCCCCCAGGTGGTAGCTACCTGACTAATTCCGATGAAATCGCTAACCAACGACGGGTGTATTCCTCCAACGTTTTGGGGGTTGTGCGGCGGGTTAACACCCCTCCCACAGAAAAAGAACATCGTTAAGAAACTGACACAGAGAAATGTATAACAATATTTAACCCCTAATTTTAGATAATTCTGCTTCTGCATTTCACTCACTATCAACAGCTGCTCTAAACAACGATAGGGTGATAAGGTTATGTCTCTACTCCCAAAACTGCCGCATTACTTGGCACTTTCAACCTTATTTCATAGAAATAGAGGCGACAAACTGGCTGTCAACGATTGGAATTGTGATATCAAAATATTGAGAGGTTCACCTTAATCTTTCATCATTCTCGAACGTTTTGGAGTGACATTATCATCCACATATGCCAAGAGCTCGGTGCTATTTCGTAATAGAGCGAATGGAGGACGAACCGGGACGCATTGGGGCGGTCGCTCCGTTTCGATGTGATAAGGAATAGGTACGTTTATACTAGGTGGGTTTTAAACCTCTTAAATCCTCACTTACTTACATATATATACAAATGTATCATAGTAATTCAGAACTGTTCTGAGATATAAGCTAGTTTTATCTCCAATGTAGTTTAGTTTTTCCTAAAACAGCCTTCGTTTTACAAACCAAAGTTAAAAGAGGCAAATGGTCCTGTCTCAGTCTGAAGCCCTATTTTTAGTATGGTTTAGAGCACTCTGTAGACAGGACTCCGGATGTCGATAAAGCAGAGGTCTTACGAGGTAAAAATGGCGTGATATTGAACTTGTACAACATTTCACCACTTCATGAAGTTTAAGAAGACCACAAGCTGGATCGAGTACAAATTAAAAAATCAGCGGGCTTATCTGGAGTAAATGGGACGTATCGTATATCCAAGAGAATACTGATTTTTGCTAAGTTTTTGAGAGGGTTATGCTCGGAGTTTCCTTGTGAGATGGAATCAGGACTGAAGCGGTCCGTTAGAAGGACCAGGGTAACCGATATAGCTCGAAGAATTACAAAACTTACCACACCACAAATGGTAATGCTATCTGTAGCCACTTGGAGTAGAGTCCCCACTCTACTCCAAGTGGCTACAGATAGCATTTCACGCGGTGTGAAAGGCATAAGGACTCCAGAGGTGGGTTGAACCGCTCTAACTTTACTTAAGACGTGAGGTGAGAGAGAGAGAGAGAGAGAGCAAAAAAACGCACGTATGGATTCTGAACCATGTTTGAAGGTTTTTGAGCCAAGTTGTTTTACATGTAAGGGCTTACTCTGAATCTCGAAATTCGAAAATCGTAACGTGCCATCTCTGTATTTGAGTGAACGAGATGGCGCGGTACGAACTACGAATTTCGAATTTCAGAGTAGCCCCTCTGTTTCTTTTCATCCACTACCACAAGAGGACGATGACTTTTTATATTGCTTTCTTTTTCGACTACCAACTTTGTTGCTGCCTATTTTTAAAACGTATGAAACCACTCAGCAATCATAGGTCAAAGTAAGGGCGTAATAAGTATAGAGCAGCTAAATACACCTAATCAATATTATTGACGTTGCTTTTATAAAACAACTACAGGGTGCCCGCTACTACGTTCGCAGAGGAAAAAAAGTCATAATCCCTCTCTTTTTGACGGCGTAGTCCGGTCAAAAGTATCCTATAATCATTTGTGAATACCCAACTACCCGTGTACCAAAAATAGTTGAAATCTGTTTAGCTGATTTGGCGTAATGCAGCCAGATTAACACTTACAAAAAATCCAAAAATATATCTTTCGATTCTGTGAGCTCTAAATAGTCCATTTCAAACATTTGTTTGAAAATCTATTCAGTGTACAAACATTCCATTTTTACAACTTTATAATACTAACAATAAGACAATGTATTTTCTGATAAATGTAACAAAAAGAATTTGTAATGTTTGTAAAATCTTTTACGAATTTTATGTCAGAGTGGTTGGCACATTGCTTGTTAAATCCACGGCCACTGGCCGAAGAGTTCTTGAGTGGTGACGAAACACGGAAAGACTCACCGTGGGTAGGCCCCCACGAGGTGGCCTTATGACCAGCAATCTCCGACTGGAGTCCGCTGGATAGTGCAGGACCGGTCATGGTGGCTTTTTGAGGGAGGCGTATGTTGAGCAGTGGATGTCTTTTTATTATTATCATTACATAACAAAGAGACAATAAAAAATATTTTAAGAGTAAATAGCATTACACTAAAATCCACATTATAGAAACGTTACATTAGGCCAAAAAATATTGCCGTGTGCGATTGGCCAAATCGTTTTATTTATTAAAAATATGAAGATGTGTAATATTGATACGATCACTATAACGGTCACAATAACATGTTGCTAGTTAACTAATTCGATGAACATTTATGAATGACAAATGTGTTGGATAGATGCTCACATGATAGGTACTACTGAATAAATTAACCGTCACAATAACATGTTGTTAGTTCGGTGAACATTTACGAATGACAAAGGTGTGGGATAAATCCTTCCCTGGATAGGTACTACTAAATAAATTAACCGACTTGGTTATAATATCTCACAACTTTTTGTGGTAGAAAAGATTGCGAGACTCGGCAATTTTTTTACATGTTATGTTTTTGATGGGATATAATTATACTTACTGATCATCCGTGAGTCATATCAGGTCACCCAAAATAGAAGGCGTAATGTAATCACGCCTTTTGAACCGACTCCAAAAAGGGGTATTTAGCAACTCCTTAGAAATCCCAATTTCACAGGAGCTCAATAATTTTCGACGAAACAAATTACGTTCAACGTGGTCAATTTGAGATTATTGAATTAAATTACATGGCTTCAAGACTTTCGAATATGGCACATACTGCTTTGTAATAGGAGTCAGATTGGGTAACGAATTGCGTAAGCCAAGTTGCATTGGTCTGTTTCTGAGATAAGGCCATCTGACTTTATCTGTATGTTTATAGTGATACTAAGTCTTCTTGGACGCTTAATTTCGCCACAAAGCGCCAAAATTTTAGGTTTTTGGGTTCCTCAAAAAAGGAAAACTATGAAATCACTTACGTATCTCGTTGTCCGTGTCGTGACCTCGTGACAGATTTACGGTATTGTAGAAAATAAACATCTTTTCATATATTTTTTATTTTAGACAGATAGACAGAGACACACCATAATTAATTATTTGACTTATTAATGTTTTATTTTTACTTTGAATTTTTTCATTTGTATGAATGGACTACCTTTTTTTAACGCAAATGTAATGTAACTATGAATGCTCTTATTTCTACCTGCGTATTATTTACGTTTTAATTTTAAAATGTTTTTCTTTTTTTTATCAATAGTCGTTTTTTAAATTTGTTTATTTAAGGACCTTTATACATATGTTGTTCGTTACGGTCGATCCTAGGTAGCAAAACCTGTCTACTACTTTCAACAGCATGCCATTGAGTGAAACCGCTGGAGCCACAGTGGTATTTTGTGCTAGCACAACGGTCTTTTTGGTGTTAATGGACCTGGCAAACAGGGAACATGCCTGGGAGAAATTACTCACCATTGACTGGAGCTCTTGTTCGGAATAGGCAACAAAGGCTGCATCATCGGCATATAGAAGGCTGTCGATGAAAAGATCTTCACGGTTTCTTTTGGATTTGAGGAGAGAGATGTTAAACATCTTTCCGTCTGCCCTCGTGTGCAGATGAATACCCTGTTGGCTATCGCTGAAAGCAAAACGTAATATAAGCTCCATGCGGAGGTCGACATACGTATCGGGAAAGCGGCGACCATGTTCGGGAAGCTTAGTACTAGAGTATGGCAAAACAAACATTTTACAATAAAGGCCAAGATGTTAATCTTTCAGGCATCCATTTTAAGCATACTCATATACGGAGCTGAATCCTGGACAACGTATGCAAAAGTAGAACTCTTTTTACTTGCGTTGCCTTCGTAAGATCTTGGGCATATCATGGCAAGACAGGGTAACAAACCAAAGGGTTCTAGAAATTGCACAGCTGCCTAGCTTGACCGCGTTTCTCAAACAGAGACGTTTGCGTTGGCTAGGGCATGGGCATAGGATGGAACCCTCTCGTTTACCCCGTCGCGTTCTTCTCGGTGCAGTGGCGGATGCAAAAAGAAACGTTGGCAGGCCATTGCTTCGTTTTAAAGATTGCGCAAAGAGGGACATGACTGCCTTTCATATTGACCACCAAAACTGGGAAAAACTTGCGGAGAGACGGACGGAGTGGCGCAAACGCGTTGTGGAGGGGCGCAAGTTATGTGATGAGGCCTGGTTCGCGGCACTCGCTGACAAGAGACAAAGACGTCGTCAAGCCGACTCAGTACCATCTGTCGCAAATTTCTCGTGTCAGGCCTGCGGTAAAACATGTCGCTCTCGTATCGGTTTGGTAAGCCACCAAAAACGGTGTCTCCCGAACACTATACCATAAATCGTCTGCAATAAACGCAAAGGCCTATATATCGGCCCTGTAAAAGTCAAAACCATGTCACAAACAAATGTAATGATGGAAACAAACCAACACAAAACTAAATATGGAAACTACCTATTTGTGCGACTTAAAAAAATCAAACAATCAAGTGTCATTATAATGTTAAAAAATTACGAGTAAGCAATTTGGTGTAAACTGTTGGCTTATTTTGACTTGAATAAATCAATTAAAATGAAATAAGGATTCCACCATTACCATTTTTGGTACGAAACCCTAAAAACTATCCGTTCTAATGCGGTTCTTTAGACAGACAAAACCGAACCACTCTTGACCGCTTTAATGCTTTAAAAGGAATTTATAGATTATTAGGGGTCAATTTCACCGACGTAGTACTCGTATAAGCCTTATTCCAATAATAAATCATTAATTACACGTGAGTAAACTCATTTTTCGTTTCGCCAATAACTAACCGAAAGATAAAATGTCTAAACTAGAGAATAATCTTACACCGCGAATTTCGGCTGAGTAAACTGTTAGATGTAGATTAGTATTGTCACTGTCACTGTCAAGTGAATTCAATACTTACTTCACAATTGATGTATTACTCGAATAAATTTAAAAAATACGCAGCACTATTGCTTAAGCATGGGACAAATTGTCTATCTTACTTGGGTGCATTACGATTTCATTCATATCATTCGTTCAACGTTACTTAGTAACTATGCGAGAGATTGTTATCCGTAGACTAGCGTGGTGGAATGGAAATGAAGTTAACTATTGAGTAAATCGTTAGATTTAGTTTATACTGGGTTAGGCACTCTCGTGTAAATTGATTGTTGGTGAAATCGGCCCTGAAAGGACTAATATAGAAAATGTTATTGTAACAGAACAAGAAACAATACGATACTGTTATTCTGTGTTTCCTCGAAATAAAACAGTAATATTACGACGTTGTGATTATGGGTGCGCTATTTACGAGTAGATTTAACGTTCAAGGCCTCTTTAGGGCACGTGCCAAAGGCACATGGTATCGTAAGACCATTTCTTAGAGCGTTTCAACCGCTCTGACTTCGGTGCTCGCATTATTGCCAGAATTCCGCGATGATTAAGGAAAAATTTAGTCTGCAATAAAAGCTTGGCTCAAAAATACTATTTTTGACTATAAGCCTTTCCTTGGGCAACCCGGTGGGAATCGACTTATGGACGCCACGCCACTGGTGTAGGTAGAGCATAATAAAAAAATGTATATTTTATTCTATTATAAAGTTGTAAAAATGAAATGTCCGTACATTGAAAATATTTTCAAAAAAAATATTGTAACGGACTATTTGGAGGTCACTGAAACGTTTTTTTTTTTATGTTTGTATGAGTCGTTGTGGCTTCATCACGCTAAATCGGCTTAACGGATTTCAATTATTTTTGTTGGGTATCTCCAGCTGGTTATAGGATACTTTTTAGTCGACTATGCTAAAGAAAAAAAGAGTAGTTATGACTTTTTCTCCTCCGCGAACGAAGTTGATTACCACCATGTTAGCAAAATGTAAGTGTTTTAAGTAAAGTTATACGTGATAATCCCTCAAAGCATTTGGCTGCAGAGCCAAATGACCTGATCTATTTCTTTGGCACGCTCTGTAGTCCTCTTCAATGAAACCCCAGTTTCCCAATAAAAAAAACCAAGTGCGAGTCAGACTCGCGGACCGAGGATTAAGCATAAAATATACGCTGCAAACGGCCGTATCTATGAAAATCCAGTGTCAGCAGAGCCGTACTCCTAAGGTGCGTCCACATTTGTATCATTTGCCCGTATCAGATCATCGTCGCGTCGCATGATCGCGTGTCACGATCACGCGTTTGGACGTTGCGCCGATCCGATCGCTCGAAATCCATATGCTACGCGTATCACACACTTGTATCGGAAGAGTGCGGCATGATCGGCGCGCCGGTAGTGAGCGTCCAAGCAGCGTGATACGCAGTCATGCCACGGCACGGTGATCGGATACGAGCAAATGATAGAAGTGTGGACGCACCTTTAAGCAAAATTTACGCGGTGTTTGATCATGTAATGAGATCTACGCTATTATAAAGTTGTAAAAATGAAATGTCTGTACATTAAAAAAAAATCAAAAAAAATATTGTGTATTAGATTTAGTCAACATAAATAATATCACGCTTGCAGTTAAATGATATTACTGAAAAGTCGTAGAAAACATTAATGAATACTTATTTAAAAGCTTTTGGTGATTTTAAAATGATCAAAAACTAAAAATAAGGAGGCAATTTGACCGTATAGAATTATGACGTCATAAACCTTTTTCCTTTCAAACTTTATACTTTCTGACCGTTTTGACAGGCTGATTTGATCTGTCAGTCACCCTATTCTTGGTACACGGGTAGCTGGGTTTCTCCAGATGGTTATAGGATACTTTTTACCCGACTACGCTGACGAAAAAAAGGGGTGATGACTTTTTCTCCTCCGCGAACGAAGTTGCGGGCTCCTTCTAGTATTAATATTATTTGAACATCAGCATCTCTAGCACAACCTGCAATACGCGACTCTTTGTCGCGATATAGATTGTCTGTCTCTTTCCTTTTATTACAATGGCAGAAAGACGGATGATGCCGTGTTGCGCGACAAGCTTAATCGCGGAGAGTTGTGCTAGACCGGCTGCAGGTTGATACGGAAGTACGATTGTCGTAAAAACTTCAATGCATATTCAATCAATCAATCAATCTAAATATTCTTTATTCAAGTAGGCCTAGTTACAAGCACTTTCGAAATGTCAGTTACATGAGAGTAGAGCTTCCAATCCCGGGATATCTTGTATGGACAATACCGGAATCCCGGGATTGTCCGTACAAGAAATCCCGGGATTGGAAGCCCTACATGAGAGTGAAGTGTTTGCTGGGGGACATACAATATGATCCAACATTTGCTGCAAGGATTACGGAAAACCCAGAAAATTCTTTCAAAAAAATACATTTTGAATTTGAATTCGAATTTGGAAAGCACCATACCGACGTAGTTGGATAAAAATGAACGAACCGTATTTATTATTGGAAAGCGATAGTTTAAACACCCATTAATAAGGCGGGCTTATTAAAATGTATACCAGTCTGTTTGCCGATACGATGTATTATTTGCGAGGCGGGAGCGCCTGATTTATCAATTTCACTAAAGCTGTTTATACAGGGTGGGAGAGTTACGTGACACTGTTTTAGAATTTTGGCGTTTAGTGATGTCTTAAGTTTGTATGTGATCTTTTGAATACATACCAAAACTTAAAACCATTTACGTGTCAATGCATATGTGTATTATTATAAAGTTTTAATAGTTTAAGAAGAGATTACCAAACAAATAAATAAGGCGGGCATTTTTTTTCTTATTTTTTGGAAGGCCAGAGGGATTCTACTATTTTTGGTACACGACACGGGTAGCTGGATACCCGATAGTGGTTAAAGGATACTTTTTACTCGATTACTATAAAGTAAATAAAAAAGAGGTCAATGACTTATTTCTCTCCCTCAAACAAAATTGCGGGCACCTGCCTTATAAATAAAAAGACACACAATTTGAAATAATAACTACAATTAAACTAAATAGCCCGCCTATAAAATCGCACGGCAAGTCTAGTACAGTAAAGTGTAAAATTATGTCTGGATTAATCCTTCTCAAAAAGATGTCCCATAGCTCTTGTGTCAACGAAATAAATTTCTATATTTAAGAGAGTTGACTGTACCTACTCTAAATTAAAATTATTATTAGCTTAAAACTTTCTTCTAGCTGAAATAAAACAATTTAACGGATTATATCGCGTATATTATCTCATTTTAGTTCCCGACGTTTCGGAAGCTTTCCAGCTTTCCATGGTCACGGGAGGACTGAGAAAAGATGTATTTTCCTCTGTCAAAGTTACAATTTTGTGCAAACTACCCATTTTTTGAAAAAACACAAATTAATTTCTTCTAGCTGTTCCATCATCAAAGTTAAAGTTTTAAAAAAGTCTTTTACATTCCAGGCTTCAGTGTTGTGGAACTCTCTTCCGCTCGATTTAAGGCAAGCGAAGTCTTTGCCTATTATTACAACTAAGTTAAAAGACCATTATTTATCACTCCCATAATTTATACTTTTTATTATGCTGCTGGTTTCAACTGTAACCTAGTTTTCTTTCTTCTTTTGTTTTTACACATTTACTCGTATGTCATGTATGTACTTATGTTTATGTTTTTATTAATTTTTGTATTATTTATAATCTTATATCACCACCTACTCATTCCTAGCTATTCTGAGTCATTACCGCTACCCAAAGGTTGTCTGAAAGAGATCGCTCTTTAGCGATTAGACCGCCTATTGTCTACCGTATTTTATGTTAACGCTCTATTGTAATGTTTTCTGTTGTTGGTGTGCAATTTATAATTATTGTATTGTATTGAATTAGTATATGCCACCAACGAATGCTTGTATGTCGGCCACAATATTCGTGGAGAAGATGAAAGTCTAGAGAAGTGTATTATAATTGGAAACACGAATGCCATCGAGCTTGAGGCTGATCTCCAACCAGATAGACTGGCCATCTAAAGTACTTATCTTCCTCCAAGTTTTTCTGAGTCTCCAAGGGTAAACTGATAGATTTACGTATAATGGGTGGGAATGCCATAGTTTTAACCTGGAAATTGCACAAATGAAGTAGCGGGGAAAATACAGATACCCCATTGTGTAAATCAATATACTCGCCTCGCACCCTGTATGCGGGATGATAGTGTAAGCAAATATGTATTTAGGGGTGGCTGAGCGATAAGTTACGAGCCGGCGTTGATGGGCCTAGCGTGGGACGCGTCATTACAGCCTAGGGCTGTACTGTCAACTGCATTGTGCTCTCTCGCCCATAGTCATCCTGTATACTGAAATTAAACAGAAGTTTAATTTAATTTCAGGTATTAGTGGGCTGTAGATATGAGTGAATGATAAAATGATATATAGAATTGCCTCATAGTTATATTATAACTAGATGACCTAGTATCAATTTTTTTATAAAAATACAGAAAAATATAAGAATTCATTCTAGAATATCAGTGTAGTCGAGTACCCTACCATAGTCGAGTACCCTTTAACTATCTGGGAATACCCAGCTGTCCATGAACAAAAATAGTTGTAATCCGTTTAGCCGTTTTGGGGTGATGACAATTCCACGTGGCTTCATTTTTCAAATGTAGATCCTGAGCGTAACGAGGCTTTTAGGGCACGATAACCCAAATAAGTTTGCAGCTGTGCAAAACACACAACTTTTCCCTCACTACAGCGAGAAAATTGTGAGATATAAGAAACACAATGGAATTATAACTAACCGGTTATTTTTTAATTAAGAACTAGTGATAATGAGGCATCGGAAATTCGGATTATTTTATTCCTAAACTTCAGCCTCAGTACCTACACGGCGTAGATGTTGACTAGCATAGAGGCGGACTCTATTTAATCTTACTAACAAAATTCCTGGGATTTACCGGCCTACTGGAAAATTAGTATACATCAATAGGTACATACGTATCAAGGTAATAAAAAAACTATTTTAGTAGTTCCTGTTTACAAAATTGTATTTAATTCACATGTTTGTCATTTAACTTTTCATGACGTTTTGTATAATCCCGGGGTCCCGGGAATGGAAAAATTAAAATATTATTGTTAAGAAGCCGACTCCATACTTGCTAGATTTTAGTTTTTTCCGGGATTTTGCTAGTTGTAGGTATAAAAGCATCCGAATTTTCGATGCCTAGTGATAATAAACCTACAAAACACACTCATAACAAAACATACAAAAAAAAATTCGAAGTTCAAATGACTTTTCCACGCAAATTTGGGGCTGTGTATGGAACTTTTCCCAGCTAGGCAAAAAAATGTTTTGGTTGCCTCTATTGTCCTTTAAAATCGTAGTTTAAGAGAATGCTCAGAAGACGTAGCTATGGTAATGTACGGAAAAAAGTTGATTGACCGAATTAGCTATATCGTAGCGTAAATACCCAGTAAACTTGTTACAGCGCAATAGAAATCCTACTACGTATCAACTCGCACTGCGCACTAGGAATGTTTACAAAATATTGGCAATAAATAAATCTCCAATTGCGTGATATTATTGGAAGCCAACAATAACACTATTGTCTAACAGTTATGATCAAGTGAACTTTGATTTTCTTTGTTTCTATGTTTAGAAATATTATATGATAATACCTGATCTAGTTTCTTTTAATTGCGTATCTGATTTTGTATTTGTACCTATATTTGACTGAGTGAGCGAAAAGAGCGAAGCGTACCCATTTTAGTTTAGGAAAAAATATTTCTTATGTTCGGATGTCCGGCGGATGGCGCTTTTCTCAACCGGAGAAGTGGAGTAAAAAAAATCAAAATGCTCTTTTTTGCTTAGGCGTAGTAGGATAAGAAGCATTGTCTAACCAATTATGGATATAGATACCAAAAAATGTTCAAATCCGTTTAGCTGTTTTGAGGTCATACCAACTTCCAAAAAAAAAAAGATTTGGTTCAGTGACCTTTAATTGCGACTTATTTAAATATATTATGACGACCGGTTTGGCTCAGTGGGAGTAACGTTGCATGCGAAGCTGAGGTCCTCGGTTCAAATCCCGGTAAAGGCAAATATTTGTGTGATGAGCATTAATATTTGTTCCTGAGTCTTTGATGTTTTCTATGTATATAAGTAAATATATCTATTAAATATATCGTCGTCTAGTACCCAAAACACAAGCCTTATTGAGCTTACCATGGGACTAGTTCGATTTGTGTAAAATTGTCCCGTAATATTTATTTTATTTATTTATTTTTAATTTTATTTAAAAAATCTTCATAGACATATATTTTATTTTAGCAACTTAATAATAGTAGCTATACTATATCTTAGGCTCAACACTGCTCAAAACTAAAAGGGCTTCTAAAAAGCTCCAGATACTTCAAATTCATACATAGTCGTAAACAAATTTAAATACCGGTAATTAAAACGCTAACAGCTTCGTAATATCAATTACCGCTGATTTGATTAAAATGACGCCACAAATTCGTTTAATTGATATTTGTATGGGTTCCAACTATTGTTTTGTAGATCACACGCGCCGAATTAGCATGGGCGGTGAGATAAAAAGGAGAGGTGAGTGTCGATAAATAAATGTCGATGTTTGGATATACCTATTAGGTGTTTGTTACATAGTTTGCCAAATTAAAATGGCAGGTGCATAATTGTTATATTTTTTTTTTTTTTCAAAAGAAAGAAATGAAAACGTTTATTGCGACACCAAAAATAAATTAGGTACAGGGAACAAATAACATGTGTGAAAAAACTGGCCAAGTGCGAGACGGACTCGCGCACCGAGGGTTCCGTACAAAATATACGCTTCTATGAAAATCCAGTGTTACTTCTATACAGAATGTACGCGGTGCTCGATCATTTTAGAAAGACAGACATAAAAAAATAAAGCAATTTAACGGATTATATCGCGTATATTGTTTCATTTGAGTTCCCAACGATTCGGAAACTTTTCAGCTTTCTATGGTCACGAGTTGACTGAGAAAAGATATATTTTTCTCTGTCAAAGTTACAATTTGTGCAAACTACCCACTTTGAGAAAACAAATAAAGGTGTAAATACATGCCAGATGGGCCTACTCTATAATGATAGTCACAGTTACCTCATGAACCGTGATAGCTAGACAATAATTGAATATTCACAGATGATGTATTTCTGTTGCCGCTATAACAACAAGTACTAAAAAATAGTATAATTTTATGTCTGTCTGTCTATGTCAGTAACCAATATAAAATGATCGAACACCGCGTACATTTTGCTTAAACGTGCTCTGCTAACACTGGATTTTCATAGATACGGCCGTTTGTAGTGTATATTTTGTACGGAACCCTCGGTGCGCTAGTCTGATTCGCACTTGGCTGGTGTTTAGAAACAACGTCTTGTACGATCTGTTGTACTGGGGATCAACTCGTGATCTGAACTGCAGAGGGCAGATGTACCGAGTAGCATAGAGGTTTAATGTTTAAAATTTAAACAATTACAATTTGATGAATGGCGATTTGGGCATCCAACTTCCAGCTGTCCTTAATTTTAACGACCGGTTTAGCTCAAGACGACCGGTTTAGCTCAGTATGAGCATAAATATTTGTTCCTGAGTCTTGGATATTTTCTATGTGTATAAGTAATATATCTATTAAAGATATCGCCGTCTAGTTCTCATAAAACAAGCCTTATTGAGCTTACCATGGGACTAGTTCGATTTGTGTAAAATTGTCCCGTAATATTTAAAAAAAGAAACTTCCAGCTGGACCAAAAGGTATCCTAATCCCGTTTGACCAAAAATCATTTCGCAAACTTACACTTAGCCACCAAGTGCAGGCAAAATTATATTTCGACATTGTTTTATTTTACAAATACACTTTCACTCCACACCTATGTTGAAAAAATAGCTACTACTTTAGTTTAAATATTTCACTTTTAAAGTGCCTGATTTAAAACGTAATATTTCTTTACTTTCTATTTGATATCTTAAAAACATTTTAACTAAACTTATCTATCGACAAATATTTATCGATATTATTTTTTCGATACCTTTCCACACTACGTATCAGGTCGCACGTGTCGTTCCAAACCTTAAGAAATTTCAAGGTTTTTCACATGCTTATTTAAACCGTCTACATTTAGGGTTCCGTAGCCAAAATGGCAAAAACGGAACTCTTCTAGTTTTGTCATCTCCGTCGGTCTGTCCGTCCTACAAAATGTATATGGGTGAAATTTGGAGTATAGATGTCTATAAGCCGCTACTTAGTTTCATAGTTAAATAATAAAAAAAAATCTAGAGGGGGAACTCTATACAGTGTAATAATTTATATAATAATGGTGTAAAAATGTGTGTAATATTGATATTATGTAATAATTATAATGTAACGTCATTTATTTATTTAAGAAACTTGTAATGACTTGGGATTTTTCTGCAATATTACTTTTTTCTTGTACATTAATAAAGAAATAAATAAATACATGTAACCGAAACTGAAGAAAAGGCTCATAGGTTGACAGTTCTTTTAAAAACATTTTGAGATCTCTGAGATATTATTTTGATTTAGTGAATATTTTCGGAAATAATCACTCCGAAAGTAGCATAAATTGTGTCCCCTCCCTTTATTTTCTAATCCTCATGTCCAAAAAATATGAAACAAATTACAAAGATAAAGCTTAATAAATAATTACAACGAAAATTATTTTGAACATGATCGGATATACCGATTTTGAGTTATTCTCGACAAACTGTGCTTCTCAGCAAAAGGACGTAAGTGCCGAAGAGTTTGCTAGTGCCATTTTCCATTGTTTTTTTTTTCATCTGTAGTGCATTTTTTTGTATGAGCGGCTGCGAAACCCTACACTGAGCCTGGTTTGACATACTCTCGACCGGTTTTATGTAGGTAGGTACGTGTAGTCGACTTTTGACGATTCAATCAATACTGCGTTGTACATACACATTCGAGTATTTTAATTATCTAGACTGAACTTATTTGTACAGTTAGCACCAATTCTTCATCGATGGAAAGACTTCATGTTAACCATAATATTAATCATCATATTAGCCCAATGACAATGCAGGATAAAGGCCTCTCCTACCGATTTCCGTAGCGACCGGTTGTGCGCCACCCTCAACCAACGGAATTCAACAATCTTCAACAGATCATCGGTCCACCTCGTTGGAGCCTCTGCCCACGCTGCTCCTTTCTGTACGTGGTCACCACTGGATAACCTTTCTGCCCTAGTGGCCATCGGTTCTTCAAGCAATGTTCCCGCCCACTACCACTTAAGTCTAGCAACTCTTTAATCTATCTTGATGACCTTGGTTCTTCGGCAGAACTCCTCATTTTTGCTTCGATGCAAGGAGACGCAATAGGGTACCTATTCAACTCTGTTTCTAAAAAAAAGCCACAGAAATATATATTTCGGAAACTTTTTATTATTTTTTCTTGCCAATTATTTTTTATGCCCGCGAGATGCAGTCCGCTATAATATTCAATTTAAACATGACGTCATGACGTTATGGAAACAAAAATTACAGTAGAAAACATAACAGAACACTTTCAAATAACATTATTATTTATAATAATTGGACTGATAAATGACTTGTGTAGCGATTATGACGTCACAATGTCTATTTATAACTTAAAATCAAAATAGATCAGCGTCGAATGCTGAACTTTTCCTTCTTGCACAAGGTAATTAACGGCCAAATAAGATTCACCAACCTGCTTAAGAGGATTTCGTTGACTACGCCTCACAATTATCCCAGGCACCCCATAGCGAAACCCTTTTCCGTACCTATATCGAGTTTGTTTCGGCTTTCTTCTCCTCAGTTGTCTCCTCTTGGGAAACGCCGTAGAGTCAGACTTGTAAAAGTGCCCTTGCGGCCTACTTACAGAATAAAGATCATTATTTCATCATTATTTCATTTCATCATTATTTCATATCCAGGACTAATCTTGGCTTGCAGTCACCTTTAGTACGAATCTGCTCTAGCTATAATGTTTATGTCAGTAAAAATAATCATTGCCTTGACATTTTTCACGACCATTTGGCCGTGTTTAAATCTAAAATATTGCCAAGCAAGAAGTAATGTTTGTGATACCTACCGCGCCATGTTGTGTTAACTTTAAAGTTAAATTCGATGTTAATATTTATTTCTTTCTTCTTTTCATTCTGTTCCTAATTTTTTTTTTTCAAATTTTAAAGTATTTAATTGTTATTATTATTTTATATCTCACTGCACAAATATGTTTAAAAAGTATTATGTACACCGTTATTGTTGTGTATATCAGATGTAGATACTTATAATAATATAATTAATGTGAATGATATAATATATACAATGTGGCTGTACTTTAATAATAAATAAATAATTATACATAAATATAATAAATTTTATGTAATTTCATAATTTATTGTTCACTATCGATCGAGTACGCTACTGCGCAGTGCGCCGCGCCTGTTGTGTTTTGTTTTTGCACAGTAATAAAATACACGACTAAAAACGATTTGAAACAACGCGCCCTAAGAGCCATGTAATACGTAACTGAAAGCAAAAAGCACTAGTGCGGAAAATATGATTGTTGTACACAATTAAGCCGCGTTTTCTTCACCGCCAGAGTTGATGACAGTGCGGAAATTCCCCCTTACGCCGTCACCATTACACGACAATAATGTATGAGCACAGGTCTTTTATTTTTCGTGAATTACAATGACTTACTATGAAGCATAGTTACGTACTTCTTTTCACTAATACGTAGAAACGTTGTTTGACAATACTCATAACTTAGAAGAGTCCCCGCCACGCTCAACCGAATTTCACCTTACCATACAAACGGAGTTTCTTTCTCATTTTAAAACTACGTGTTCGATTGTGGTGAAACTTTGAGTATACAGACATAATGTATATCTAGGCCTGTAATTAGTTTATATGGCTCCAGTGTATAAAACAAACGAAATACAGCAAAAACAAGTTTTGTTTGAAAAACTTAAATTCGCTGTATTTTTTTACTATGGTATTTGAAGCTACATAAACTAATTACAGGCCTGCATACGAGTATACCTAAACTTATTCTACGTACAAAGTTTAAGAGCAAACGAGCTATCTAGTCGTTTTAAAATGAGACCGTAAATTTGTGAAAATTACTTCCTATAGATGGAGTGTATTATTGTTCAGTGTCTGTTTAAGACATTCTCGTATTCATGAAATCTATACTATTATTGAGTTACTTGACTTAGTGTCCTATGTCCCCTGGATGGGGCAGAGGGCGTCCACAGTACGTCGCCATCCCGAACGGTCTTGAGCTTCGCGTTTTACTTCGCTCCAGGTCATTTCTATCGCCTTCGCTTCAGCAGTGATCGTCCGCCGCCAGGATTGCTTAGGACGACCACGTTTCCGCTTTCCTTGGGGATTCCAGTCTAGGGCTTGCCTCGGTATGTGATCAGGCTCCCTTCGGAGCGTGTGACTGATCCAGTTCCACTTGCGGCGTTTGATCTGCTGGTCGATCGGGGTCTCACCACAGCGTTCCCATAGATCTACGTTGGAGATTTTTTCGGGCCAGTATACACCGAGAATGCGGCGAAGACAGCGGTTGACGAAGACTTGGAGCCGGCGCGAGATGTCCTTAGTGACCTTCCACGTCTCACATCCCTACAGCAACACGTTTTTACGTTGGACCGGAATATTTTGAGCTTAACTCTCCTAAGGTGCGTCCACATTTGTATCATTTGCCCGTATCAGATCATTGTTGCGTAGCATGATCGCGTGTCACGATCACGCGTTTGGACGATGCGCCGATCCGATCACTCGAAATCCATTTGCTACGCGTATCACACACTTATATCGGAAGAGTGCGGCATTATCGGCGCGCCGACAGTAAGCGTCCAAGCAGCGCGATACGCAGTCATGCTACGGCACGGTGATCGGATACGAGCAAATGATACAAGTGTGGACGCACCTGTAGTCAGTTTCCGCGATTGCCATACAGGACGGAGCTGTGCGAAGGTTGCCTTCCCCTTGGCCATTCATACTATTATAAAGTTGAAAAATTAAATGTCTGTACATTGAAGATTAAAAAAAAGGTATTGTAAGGGACTGTTAGGTCACTGAAGCAAAATTTTTTTTTAATTTTCGTATAGTATCGTTGCGGCTTCATCATGCAAAATTAGCCAAATAGATTTCAACTATTTTTGGTGCACAGGTAGCTCAGATGGTTATAGGATACTTTTTACCCGACTACGCTGAAGAAAAAGCGATGGTTTATGACTTTTTCTCGTCCGAAAACGAAGTTGCGGGCATCTTCTCGTTTTGTTTCTTTGTTAAAGGAATTGGATTGTACAAAGGCAGAGTTATAATATATTTTTATGGATTTAATTATGATTAAACGTGATAACTTGGGAGAGGCCTATGTGAGCATCTTTAGACTGATGATGTTTAACCTGATTTGACAACCTGCTAAAGATGTTTGCCAGCAACTGTAATGGTGGTTGGGTAGGTAAATGTTGGATAAGTGTTACCCAGTGGATAAAATAACAAAAACCGAGTGTATATATTCGCCAACAAACTGCCTTGCAATATGTCGAATTTTTTTTAATGTAAAAACGCTATGTATATTTTGTGTTAGTAATAAATAAATAAAAATTGTTAAATATCTTTAATGTTTCATGTTTAAAACTTTCTAATAGTGGCTAAGTGTGGTGAAGTGGCTTATTGCCTTGGCCTAACGGCAGTTACACGAGAACAAGAGACGTACACACACGAGCCATCAAGGCACGACGTCGAGGGGTTAGCGGCTTAATTGAAACCTGGCGGCGCTGGCGTCGAACACCTTTGTATAGGAAGCCTGAAATGTATTGTAGATAAACTAAATGTTTAGATACGGTTAAATAGGCTGCTGATGCTGAAAAATCAGGCGCCAACCAATACTTTGAGAGTTGACACGCTCTTTAAGTAAGTAATTTTATTTAGCTTTAGCTGTGGCACTTTTCCACATCGTATTTTTTTCATATGTAGTGCATTGTTTGAACATGGTCCGACATGCTATTGGCCGTTGCTTTGTTACGGCTTTCTTCTCAACAGTGGTCTCATGGGTTATGCGGTAGAGTCAGACTTGTAAAAGTGTCCTTGCGGCCTACTTACAGTATAAAAATAATTATTTCGTAAATGTTTGCTACTTAAGTCTCTTAACGACAAATAGGGAAGATCGGGTAAGGTTGACTCACGGGTTGATTGTCACAGCGGCCAAAATAGATGATATCTCCCTCCTAGATGAAGCGCTTGTAATCTTTTGACACCGGTCCATTAACTTATTCCTTTGTTCAGTTCTCTGTTATGGCCCTCGTGTGATATCCAACCTTACCCGGTCTCCCCTTCTCGTCGCTAGGAGACTTAAGTATCAAAGATTTATGAAATAATTATTTTCATTCTGTAAGTAGGCTGCAAGGGCACTTTTACAAGTCTGACTCTACCGCATTTCCCAAGAGACCACTGTTGAGAAGAAAGCCGAAACAAAGCAACGGCCAATGGCATGTCGGACCATGTTCAAAACAATGCACTACATATGAACAAAATACGATGGGAGAAAGAGTAACAGCTAATGAGCCTATCTTTGTAGCACTTACGTCCTTTTGCGTTTCTACGCAAAAGAAAAGAACGTAAGTTACCAAAAAACTGTGCTTGTGCACAGTTTTTTTGTAACTCAAACACGGTATATCCGGTTATGTTGAAAATCATTTTCTTTTAAGGTATTTATTAAGCGTTACTTTTGTAATTTTTTTCATATTTTTTGGACATAAGGCACCTATAGAAGATAGAGGGGACCATTTATGCTAGTATCGAAGCGATTTACCTACGAAAATATCTCCTAAATCAACAAAATTTGAGGCCTATGTTCAGCTGTGGGCGTTGGCTGATGATTATAATGAACATAACAGTTCCTTACCGGGAACACCTTAGGACCAAGGCGGACCTCATACCTACACCTCACATCTACAGTGAATTTAATCTATCCCGAAGAGCTTTTAAAGCTCTGAAAGTTCACAGTGAGCGTATGAGCTGCGCCTGACAGCCCCATTATCAATTAAACAGTGCAGCCTTAATCGAACTTATTGTTAAATACAATATTGCAGGGGTGATTGGTTTTCATACTGGCAGGCACTGTATCGGCGGGAATTTAGTGCGGAAATGTGATTTGAACAAGTGAGGTAAGTGCTTCGATAAACTTAGGGGCGTCGATAATATCGGGTCTATTTGACAATGACAAACGACTGATAAAGATAAGTCTATGTTGATGAGGAAATGAAGGCCGGAAAACGGATGGGTACTGCGCATTGGAAAGCGCAGCGTGGGACGGCTCTCGACTAGGTGGACGGATGAGAGGATTGTGAGGGTGGCGGGGAGTCTGCGCGGGATCGCACTCCGTGGCGAGCTATAGGTAAGGCCTATGTTTGAACTCTAATAAAAGCGGCATACAGAAGGCCCACAATTCAACAATAATAAGGCCTATGTTCAGCCATGGACGTCTGTGGCTGATAGGTAGATAGAATGAGGAAGGAGAAGATTTAATCAGTTCCTCAATCGACGGAGTCAACTCGGATGGGCAGCGTTTGGGAAACGCCGAAGTGTTTTCTCGACCAGGATACCTCAGTGCTAGAAGGCGAAAGTCTTCAACCAGTCAGTATGCGTATTACCGATGATGACCTGCGGAGCTGAGACGTGGTCTCTCTTAAAGAAGCTCAAAGTCACTCAGCTGGAAAATTTCCTTTGAAATTTAGTTGGCTGTCTGTGTAGCAAATTAGGTCACACAACCAAATCCCGTCCTTACATCAATAGCAAACCTTTCGCAAGACCATAAACGGAATCCGGATCGTTCAGAAACTTGTAAACACAACAGTTCATAAAAGAACTGACACGAAGGGCCGCATCGCACCATATTGATTTATTACTCGCGTAAACTTAGGCGGGACCCATTAAAAGTAAATCAAAGTGTGCACTAAATCGTCAAAGCTTATGGGACATCCAGTGTAACTGGAGCCGTCTAAGGGCAGCAATGTTCCTCTTACCGCTCTAGGAAGGTAAGTGTACGAGGAGGGGAAGAGTGTCTTGTCAGAATGGCCGTGACGGAGCATAGAAGTGTGGTGCTCGCCACATAGACCACATTTGTGCAGCATTTCGTATGTGAGCCGCGTAGAACATAAATCTGGGGACTATAAAACGTTTCTTTTGGTTATTTTTAAGTTTATGATGAGGCGATGATGTTAGGAAATAAGTTGGACTTGCGTTTGCTGTCGTAAAGTTGGTTGTAATTATTTAGTTTTTTGTTACATTGAAACATGTACATAATTATGTTCCTATCCATAAATTCGATCATGAGCTCGTTAAATGTTAGTATACAGTCTAACAAAAATTTACTTAGCGGAGACCGGAGACGGGAGATACGGCCATATTTTGTATGTTTTTTTGAACGTCCTTCTTCGACCGGTGTCGAAAGATCGCGAGAGAGCTGTATCTAGGACAGAGGCATGGCTCTCGCGATCTTACGCCACTGGTACATGGTCCATTTATGGCCGCTGTGACAACCAACCCGAGACAACTTTAACATAACCGTGTAGTACACTCGCTGATTTGTTTCTTATAAGGTAAATAAATGAAATTTTATAATAATAATTGATAATCAAAATGTATGTATTGTTTAGCCTAAATAATTATGATATCTAACTCTAATTGTAATATAATAATGTACTTTTAAACTAAATTTTATATAATTGATTGAAATTGTAACCGTATGTAAAATACATATTTGTGTACACCTGGAAAAGTAGGATTTAGTGAAACTATATTTTGTGCAACTGTTATAACATCTGTACTTGACCCGAATTCCTCACACAATAAATGATTATGATTATGATTATATCCGGTAAATATTTCATATGCACAATAATTTGCGTACGGAATCCTCGGTGCGCGAGTCCGACTCGTACTTAACCGATTCTTTTTATTTAGCCAGTTCAGCCGGTAATAGCTACTCAGTTGAAGTATTTTTCCAACAATTGTTCTTCTGGCATGTAAACTAGGTTGAACTTGTATTGCGAAATCCAATAAATGTCACTGAAATGTATATTTAACTATTTCCATTTAGGCTTGCCAAAGAGCAAAGCACGTGAACTGTGTCCTAGGACAATGCTAATTGAAAATACCTGTACCAGCCTGTGCGGCTGACTGTACTTAATACCGTCGGTAAATAGCCCTGGAAACTAGCGCGTACTGTACTTATACGGCGAATTAAGACTGCATTTTAAGGATCTATTTAGTATGGAGAATTTTAGGTGGATAGTTTGCAAAATTAGTACCTTTAAAAGACAATTTCTACAGAGAATGGAACTCATTTATTTATTTCAAAATAGGAAATAATTTACAAAACTTTCAGGGATTCAGTGGAAAATACCCAAAAATTGTGTAATTTAATTTGTTCTAATTTTCATTTTTTCCAAAGCAATTTAATGAAAATGATAATTACACTGATTGTATTTACTACATCTATTGTGAGTTTTAAAAATAAAATGTCCATTGAAAACAAGTTCAAAAAAATGTATGATACGGACTATTTTGAAAAATATTTTATTTTAATGTTTTGTATGTTTGTATGTGTCGTTGTGGCTTCATCACGCCAAAACGGCTTAACAGATTTCAACTACTTTTGGTACACAGGTAGCAGGATATCCCCAGATGGTTATAGCATACTTTTTACTTGACTACGCTAAAGCAAAAATAGGGTTATGTTTTATATAAACGTTTAGCTACGCGGCGAAAGAACTTGCCACAGCTGACCAATACCATACTTAAAGTAGTAGAGCACGCTTCGAGTTATCAAGCAATTAGGTTATTTAATGAGTTGCCAGTGGAATTAAAATCAGTCACCATCAGTTCCATCTTTGGAAAAGAATGGGAAATGGATGTCAATTTTCAAGATTTTTGAAAATTTTCATCCATTCCCCATTGAAAGATTTCTTGTTGGAGAAGTGTTACTATTCAATAGACGATTTTTACTCCCATAAGTACTTACCTGATGCTTTTTTTACATACTGTTTTATTGATATGACTGTAGATATAAATAGCTTCTAACGATATGGACGTTTAAAATTGATTAAATACTGTCAAACCTGGATAAGCGAGAGTTCAAGGGAGCACAATCTCATTCTCACTTATAGAGGTTTCTCACTAACCCGAGTTTCTCGCTAATGCATGTATATGGGTAGCGTTTCTCTCTTATAGAGGTACGCAACAATAACAAGTCACACCAAGTACGAATGGATGGACAAACAGGACGGTAAACAGGGTTCACAGGCACACGTGTCCATTCGAAAAGAATGCGATAAAATAACAACGTTATTTAGTTCCACGAAATAGAATAGGTACAATATTGACGAGAAAACAATATAAAAACAATGGTAAGAAGTTCCACGAAAGTTAAAAATGAGTCCAAAAATAGCATATGTTAAATAAAGCTCAACTGTCGCTTATAGAGGTATAGATAAGTAGCAGTCTCACTTACGGAGGTCCATGAGAGAAAACGACTCTCTTACAGAGGTTTATGTTTCTCGCTAATAGAGGTTTTGGGAGCTTAAAATGACGGGTCCTGGCTATTACTCTCACTTATAGAGTTTTCTCACTTGTCCAGTTCTCACTTACCCAGGTTTGACTGTAATTACAATTATAAATAATCAGTATATTCTACGGTTTAAAAATTATAAATGTTTTTAATTTTGTAAATGTATTTCTAACACGTAAATAACTTACTTACTTACTTATAGTTTCAGTAATTCATTCTAGCTCTCTTATTGCTCTATTTTATCTCCTAATCTAACCCATTCGGTAGCTGTGGTTTACCGCCATTAGACAACCTAAAGGTTAAGTACTAAGGATAAAGTGTGTCCATTTCGGGGGTAAAGTAGAGTTTTTGCGTATGCGTAAACGTAATGCGTCAGTTGCGTAACACTTATTTATAACTTTAGGATCTGGTTAGCGCTCTAATAGATCTACTATAACCCTTATCTAAGCACCTAACTATTAGTTTGGTAATCTCTCTATATAAACCTTGAACAGACTCACCTATGCCTAATTGTTCATTATAAAAACATCTAAGACGCTAAACAAGCGAAAAAAGGTGTGTTTTTTAGGAAAAGTAGCAAAAACTGGTTTTTCGTTATAAAATAGCAAAGTTTGATGGCGGTTTCGGTGAATCATGAAGATAAACTGAAACAATATGTTGGTAAAGACGGTCTTTGTTAACACGAAAAGACATACAACACGAAGGTCATTCAGACCTGTACGCCCCTGAAATGGCAGTAACTAAGTAACTGAATGGAACATTTCCCTTAATATCGAAGGCCATTGGGGCAGAAAGGACCACCTCCACGTACGGGATGACCTTGCGCGGGCAGGCTCCCAAAAAGGCGAACCGAAGATTTAGTCAAGACCATAGGAAACTGTTGGATAAGGGCAGTGCACAACCGAATGTCGAGGAGATCCTTTCTTCTTAGTCCAACAGTGGTCTTTTATAAAAACCGGCCAAGTGAGAGTCGAACTCGCGTACCGAGGATTCCGTACAAAATATACGCTACAAACGGCCATATCCATGAAAATCCAGGCCCCTATTTCATAAAGGTGACCGGTGACAGTTGAAAACGATAATTCGGCATACATTACTTCTCCATCATGATGCCAGGCATACATCTTACTCGGCGACCCAGCAATGTACGTCGAATTGTCGTTGTCAATTGTCACCTGTCACGTTTATGAAATGGGGGCCTGTGTTAGCAGAGCCCTACTCCTAAGCAAATGTACGCGGTGTTCGATCATTTTTATATTAGTTACTGACATAGACAAATAGACATAAATTTATACTGCTTTTTGTATTTGCTGTTATAGCGGCAACAGAAATGCATCATCTGGTCATGAGATACAGGAGATACAGTCTGGTAACGGACAGCGGAGTCTTATTAATAGGGTCCCGTTTTACCCTTTCTGTACAGGAACCCTTAAAATGCTTGGAATCCTCTTGAAAATAAAATTTATTGCATTTATCCGTATACATTTAGAATAACTACGAGTATTTGTTTCAGAAACTTATCTTCTGCTCTTATCACGTCTTATAAGAAACTCTCAATCCAAGTGCAATATCGTAACTAACCAAATAAATTCCCGCGACTGAGCTAAACTGCATCCAAGTTAATTACAACAGGGACTAAGTGATAGTCTGTGCAACAAATCTCGGAAACAAATAGCCTCATCATTTGCGAATGCTCAAACGCTAACTGGTGTAATTCAGAAAATTTGCGTCGATCCGTGCTAGTTCGTCCCTGATATACGTGTACATAGGTAGGAATAGATAGTGCCTAATTTTCCTGAATTTCTAGTTTACTAATTTTACGGTCCGCTAATTTGGCGAAATGGAAATAATTGATAATAGCCGAGTTTCCAGTGTCAAGGGTACACATAATCCTTAAGTAGTCCTTATTATTATTGTTGATATGTGGGCCTTCTGTATGCCGCTTGAACCAGATTTGATCTATTGTGGCAGTCCTTTATTAGAGTTCACTACTGAGGCCCGTTGAGTATAGGAATTGCCAAATTCTTTGGGCAGTGAAATTTTGTATCTCTTCCGGGGGCACGACATGTTGCCCTAGGTAGATTCTTCTTTTCCTCATGAGTGGTCCACAGAAGCAGAGGGCGTGCATTGCAGTCTCCTCTGCCTCTTGGCAGAATCTGCATACTGCGTCCTGTTTCATACCCATTTGAAACAGGTGTTTGTTTAGTTTGCAGTGGCCTGTCAGGATTCTTGTTATTGCGCAGGTTTTTGGTCTTTTGAGCTGTAGTATCTCTTTCGACAACTTTTGCTTGAATCCTTTAATTAAGGTTTTCGAGTGGTTTTGTCCTTTTACGAGCCTCCATTCCTCGATTGCCTTAGATCTATATAAGTCATTGAGCAGAACGTATGCCTTTCGTTTTGTGATCCCAGAAAAGGGTTCTGGGCCGACTTGGGGCGTGTCTGCGCCCTTATTGGCGAGTTTCTCTGCTCGTTCGTTTCCGTCAATGTCAGAGTGTCCTGGTACCCATCTAAGTATAACTTTATTGGAATTAGCTAGGGCATTTAGGTTATTTTTGCAGGTTTGCACTAGCCTCGAGTTGGTCTCCAGGGATTCCAGTGCAAACAGGGCAGCTTGACTGTCCGAGTTGATGTAAATGTAATGATGTCTTAGGTTCTTGTCAAGGTTTATCTCGGCGCATTTATTTATGGCGAAGACTTCCGCTTGAAAGATTGAGGCCTCTGTACCCATGCTGACGCTGACATTGAGTTTTGGTCTCTGTCCATAGACACCACATCCCACATCTCTTCCTTTCTTAGATCCATCCGTATACCAGATGTGACTCCCATCTTTGAAAGACATTTGATTGTTTAGCCATTTGTCTCTAGGGGGTATTTCCACTGAGTAGAGTTGTGTGAAATTATTTTCAGTGGGCATGCCATCTGTACGCATACATAAAGTTTTGATTTCAAACACTGCATCCTTGATCTAAAGCAGTGCCTGAGAGCGCCATTTCGTCATTGAAAGGGTGCAGATTCTATATATGCACTGCTCAGCCTTTTTCCTCACTTGCAAGTGTAGAGGTGTTAGGTCAAGCAGTGCATCCAACGCCGCCCCCGGTGTTCCCGTCTCCTGTTGCGATAACGCAGGCAGAGCGTTGTAGGCTGTTTAGTTTTTGGATGGCTGTTTTTTGGTTGGCTTTGTCACACCAGACGGCGGAAGCATATGTGATTATAGGCCTCACGACTGCCGTGTAAAGCCATATCGCAATGTTGCGTCTTACACCCTATCTTGCTCCTGCCATTCTACAGCATGTCCACATTGCCATTTTCGCTTTTTGAATTATGTTGTTCAAATGTGTGTTCCAAGTAAGCCTTTGGTCAAGTGTAACCCCTAGATACTTGGCTTCTTTTGAAAATGGTATAGTCTGCCCGTTAAGCTCTAAAGGCTTGAGCCTGTCGAGCTTCCTCTTCCTTGTGAAGGGTACTATTATTGTTTTGTTGGCATTGATTGACAACTTATTTTCTCTGCACCATTTATTGATGGTTTTCAGAGCTCCTTGCATTATGTTATAATTGTGCTGAGACAAGGGCCTTTGACTATGATTACTAGGTCATCGGCGTAACCCTGGACATCGTAGTCATAGCCTTCAAGCAATGTAAAGAGTTGGTCCACCGCTAGGGTCCACAGTAGTGGTGATAGAACGCCTCCGTGTGGGCAACCCCTTGTGGGGTTTATTCGTGTGTGATTGCATTTAGGGTCAGGGTTGCTACTCTATTAGATAGCATGTTCTGAACCCATCTGCTGGTTGTGCTATCCACGCCCTTTGATACCATTCCTCTAAGAATCGTCTCTGTGGGTGTGTTATCGAAGGCACCTTCCACATCTAGGAACGCACATAGAGCTGTTTGCCTATCCTCTAGGGTCCTCTGCACCTTGTCGACTAGATTTAATAGGGCAGTTTCCGTGGATTTTCCCTTTTGGTAAGCATGTTGGTTGTGGCTGAGTGGCCTTTCCATTAGATGATTCGCTCGAATGTGCTGATCAATTATTCTTTCCATTGTTTTTAGTAGGAAAGATGTTTGACTAATAGGTCTGAAGGATTTAGGCTGAGAGTAGTCCTTTTTTCCTGCTTTTGGTATGAAACGTACCTTGACCTTTGTCCATTGTTCCGGTATAGCACCCCAGGCGAAGCTTGCCCGAAATATTTTTACCAGATGCGCGAGGAGGAGGTCGCTCCCTTGTTATAGTAGCGCTGGGAAAATATCATCCCCTCCCGCTGATTTAAATGGTTTGAATTTCTTTACCGCGCATTTAAATTGGTTTGGTCTGAATATGTTTGCAGCCAAATTCCAGTCTGTATTGAGTACCCTGTGGGCTTGATTGTTCCTTTGGGCGTGCAATTGCGTATTACTGGTTGTGTACGACCCAGGAAAGTGGGTAACCCTGAGAAGCTCTCGTGTCTCCTCTTCAGTGGTCGTAAAGGTATTATCCGGTTTCTTTAGAAGGCCGAGATAATTAGTAGGTGTCTTGGCAAGTATTTTGTGAATTCTCGCTCCTTTGTGTGTTTGAGCTATATTCTCACAGAATCTTCGCCACGACGCTCTTTTGGCTTTTCTGATCTCTTTGTTATATTCGGTCAATGCTCTACTGTACCGTTCCCATTCGCTCGGTTTGGTGGAGTGATTGAATATGCGGCGTGTGGAGACACGGAGCCTTTCAAGCTTTTTGTTCCACCACGTCGTTGTATTCCTATTGGTTGATTCCCTAAGCGGGCAGCTCTGCTCATAGGCCTTCCGTTAGCAAATTTACCGCTAAGTTGAGTGAGACTGGTGTTTTTATGTGTTTTGGGATTCCCTTTAGATTTTCCTCTAACTGGACTTTATACGAGCCCCAGGAGGTATCTTTTGGGTTCCTGCATTTTATTGGTTCTGGGTCTAATGAGCCTTTAACATCAAATAAGATATGTTTGTGGTCCAACATCGAGTTTTCGCTGCTGACATGCCAGTTGACAATGCATCTAGCTAGCTTTTCGGTTGCGAATGTTATATCTAGTACTTCTTGTCTTACCCTAGTTACGAAGGTTGGTGTGTTGCTCCTATTTAGCAATTGTAGACAGTTAGTAAAGATAAAGTTAGAGAGAAGCTCACCTCTTTTGTTGATCCCAGTGCTCCCCGAGATGGTGTGGTGGGCGTTGGCATCGTAGCCCACTATCAGTTCCGACTTCAGCCTTTTAGCGTATTCCACGACTCTTGTCAGTTCTTCTGTGGGATCTGTTTTCTCTCCGGGCAGATAGGCTGAGCAGATAAGTACCTTTTGATTGCACTGCCCCTTGAGATCTAAGTAGGCAACGACAAGATCGTCGCTGCATAATTCTGAAACAGGCAAGAAGTTGATATTTTTGCTAAACACGATGCAGGCCCTGGGTTTAGTTCCTTTTTCGTGTACTAGAATCTTACCCACACTATTCAGTCCAGTTACCATGGAGTTGCTGTTTAGCCATGGTTCTTGTATGAGGGCGATGTCCAGGCCAATGTCGCCGAAGGTTTTTTCCACGACCGCTGAGGCTGCGATGGCGTGGTGGATGTTGGCCCGTAGGATCCTCGTCCCCCTACTGCTGCTCGCGTCGATAGTGCAGGCGATGGGCACTGCCGCGCCCCTGCCTGCTGCCTCGCTGACTCCCCCTACCCCTGGGGCGGTTTGAGCCCCTGTTAGTCTCCCTGCCAGGGGGAAACCGCACAGATGGCTGGATGGATGCCGGATGGTTGGGATTAGGCGGGATCGCTCGTGTTGGTCCTGTTAGGCCCTTTCGTGCAGGTGTTGGATTATTTTGGGGAGAGGGATCAGGAGGGACAGACCTTGATGGACCCGGTAGAGCCCTTTGGTCCACAGGGAGTGGGTTTGAGGTCTGCGGTGCTGGGATGGGGGTTGCCTCGGTTCCAGGCTGTTGGGCCCTGTTCGGGCCCTTTAGCCGGAACTGGACCTCTCGCAAGTCGAGGCTCACCTTCAGGTCCGTTTTTTTGAGGTTCTCCACGGATAGGTCGTCTAGGAACAGGGTTAACATAATCCCGCCCTTTTCGACTTTTGTGTGGATCACCTTCCACAGCCCCGTGCGCAGCCTCTTGTTTTGCGCACGCAAGAGAGATAACGACTGCCCTGTCTTCGTCGTATCTATCCCTGGGATTAACACCATCCCAATGTTTGGCCTGGGCAGCTCATTTTCAGGTATTACCCCGAGGTTGGCTGTTGGCCATGGTTTGAGGGACGGCGTTATCTGCACGAGCCAGTTTTGAGATTGCTTGTTACTACAAGTGATGAGCAACCAGCCTGGCCTATACGAATAGCCTTTAAATTTTGGTCCTTCCCCAGAGTCCATGGTCGAAATCTTCTGCACGATGGTGTTGCAGAGGGACTCCAGTTGTGAGTCCGTCATCGGAGTGGAGTCTTTGATGCCAACCCGGATCTGGTTCAGGACCTCGCTGTAGGGTAATTTCTGGTGCGATTTGGTAGGGGGGGTCTCACTCACCCTTGGGGCTTTTGAAGCGTTCCCCTGTGGTGATTCCTCCTCCGAGCGGGGCCGTTTTGACGGCTTTTGCACGGGTTTGGATTGTGAGGACCCAAACTTGTACCCCATCGTCTTGAGTTCCGCAAAGCTCTTTGTGGAAAGTTGTGTCGCCTCTGCAGGTGACACTCCTATTCCTATAAGAGCTCGGTAGCGGCCCTTTGCAGAACCTCCCAATCTCTTGGCAGGTTTTTTGGGGGTGTGGGGATTCCCAGTCGGTATGTTTGGTCCGCAAGCAGCCCTTTCTACCGTGCTGGTGCTCTCCGTCACCTCCATGGATTGCTCCGACGTTTGCGCAGATTCCTCCGCGCCTACCGTCAGTGGCAGTAGTTCCTGGCATAGGTCTTCCAGGGTACCATCTTTTTTTTTTTTTACTTTCTTCCATTCTGTTCCCACGAGAAGCTAGGGAAGGTAGGTCGACTCCTGCAGAGGCCCGCGTGCAGAAGCAAGGCAAAACTGACATCTCGATTTCGCCCGGTTTCGAGGGTCCACCGTTCACGACTGAGCTCCCGCTCAGCCACGCATCTCTATCTCTAGGCACGGTTGGTTAACACCAAAGATTGGGGATTTTCGGGGTCGAGGTTGTCCCCTCCGGGATGGGGGAGTTGGATGGAAAGTTGGAAATGGAATGGAGGGTGATGGTGGTGGGATTGGGATATTTGGGATCAGGGGAATTAGGGTGTGGGATACCTGGAGGGTGGGAGTGCCGTTCCAGGTATGGCATCCCATACTTAGCTGCCTCTGGTCCGGGGTAGATGTTAAATAGTGCGACGCCCGTTTCGACCTTTGGCATTTCCAGGGTGTACGACCCGCGATCAATCCGGCGGGTTCGTCCCAGTTCCGTACGTCGGCAGATCCTGGGGCGACGGGGACGTGTATGAGACACTTGGAGAAGTGTGCCAATAGCTCAGCGTTGCATACCTGAGCGTACTCACCTCTCCCCACACACCCTCTTAAGTAGTCCTTAAGTCCGATTAAGTATTAAATTATTATTTTTTAATTTTACCTACTTCTGGGTCGAAATTTTGTTGGGCTCATGAATATAGTGTCTTAGAAAGTCATATTGTTAATAGGCATAAATTGTTTGGTCATAAGCATAATTACGCATAACGGTTAATGGTCATAAATTTTTGCGCATAATGTTTTTACCCATAGCGATTAAGAGCATACATTGTAATGGTCATAAAATTTTTGTGCATAAAAACTTTAAGCATAAATATGGACGGGCATAATGGTTTTGCGCATAACATTTAAAAGCAAATTATACAATCGCCATAATAGTATTACGCGTAAAACTTCAAGTATTTTTAATCTCAATATGTTTGTTAGCAGTAAAAAATACTAAAATATTTTTTTTATTTCTTTTTTAAGCAACTCTCACGCAAGCGGTTCTAACCTAACCTTCTATTCTGGTAGCAGTTCGTTTTTATTAGGGGTCACAGTTCTAACCTAACCTACTATTCTGGTAGCAGTTCGTTTTTGTTAGTTGTCACAGTTCTAACCTAACCTAACGTAACCTACTATTCTGGTAGCAGTTTGTTTTTGTCAGGGGTCACAGTTCTAACCTAACCTAACCTACTATTCTGGTAGTAGTTCGTTTTTGTCAGGGGTCACAGTTCTAACCTAACCTAACCTACTATTCTGGTAGCAGTTTGTTTTTGTCATGGGTCACAGTTCTAACCTAACCTAACCTACTATTCTGGTAGCAGTTTGTTTTTGTTAGGGGTCACAGTTCTAACCTAACCTAACCTACTATTCTGGTAGCAGTTCTTTTTTGTTAGGGGTCACAGTTCTAACCTAACCTAACCTACAATTCGGTCCAAGCATGCATTTTGCAATCAAAAAGATACTAAAAATAATATTTTATTTCTTTTTAGGCAACCCGTGTGGCATAAATATCATTTGTCATAATTTATGCATTACAATTGTTATGGCTAAAAATAATTATAATCATCAATATAATGACTAAAAATTATATGACATTCAACATTAGGATTAAAAAAATTATGACTAGGTGCAATTATGACAGAGAACAATTATACAATTGCAATATATTGCAACTTTTGTGGGCAACAACTTTATGCGTAAAGATTTATGACTATCGATATTATGACAATAGTCGTTATGCGATAAGATGGACACCCGTCTTAGAATACGGTATAAAATTTAAATATTAAAGTCAGTCTATTATGAATTAATGCTTTAATGAAGCGCAGGGCTGTTAGAGCGAACATGATTGCACGCAGGTTCGCACGGAGCTCAACTGTCGTAAAGCTGACACTCTTCAGAGCATTTTGCACATCTTTTTATACGGGCAATCTGTGGGTTAATTACATGCTAAAACAGTACAGCGCCTTGCGCTTGCAATATAATAATGCGTTTAGGGTGCTGATGGGGCTGCCTCGCTACTGCAGCGCGTTTGCAATGTTCGGACAGGCGCGCGTTGACAGCTTCTCGGCGATCATGCGCAAAAGAGCCACCTCGCTGCTTAACAGGGTACCAACAGCATCCTAGCCATGTTTGCAAGCAGGTTAGGTGGAGCTTATATTAATAATTGTAGTGCACTCCATATTATAGGCAATAATGCTTACTAACAGTTTAGATGTAAGACATATTTACTAACAGTGACATATAATAGTGTATTGTATCTCATTGTTAAGTATAAGTGTTGTGATATGAAGCCATGAGTTTCGAAATAAATGATATTTTATTATTATTTGGGAAACCGTAAAATAACGGGAGTATTCGTGGAAGGACTTAATTAAGAATGGTTACTACACTAAACATAGTGATTGTTTTTTATTGAATGCGTGAATTGCGGGAGGAAACTTAGCCTAAGACTTTTAAATATGATTGTTGTTGATGGCGTTTGTTTTGCTAGTATGACGTCACACTATGGCGGCGGCTCGTATTTCAGGCCACGTGATACATATCAAAAATATCGACTTTTAATATCTATTTATGAATATGTATTATGACTCAAAATCAGAACAATTAAGTATGTTTATCTCTACAAAAAAATATGTTTTATCCATTTTTATAGTTTATTGTTCACTATTAGAGGCACGCGAAGTATGGGCATGTATTCAACATGACCAGATTTTGTGCCTAGGGATTGAATAAAACACATTACTCTGCGGCATTGAGGCTGGGGTATCTGTACAGGGCAAGATATATTTGGCGATTTCGCTGGTAGAGAATATTTGATGCTGATTGTGTGTGGATTTGCCACAGATAACATAGATTTTTTGTTTAATAAAATTGTTAAGCCCTTCTACCACATCGGTAGCTGTTTTTACCTTTATTTGTTTTCTCAAAGTGGGCAGTTTGTACATATTGTAACTTTGACAGAAATTTTTATTTCAGTCTACCAAGTGAACACGGGAACTGTAAAGATTCCGAAACGTGGACAATTCAAATGAGATAAAAAATATATATGTTATAGGGCGCAAACGAGCAGACGGACCTGCAGTCACAAATGCGTCACCGGCCTTTCAGGTGGGACTAAGCTCTTTTCTTGAAGATTTGAAGGTCGTATCGGTCCAGAAACACTGCCGGCGGTAATTTATTGCACAGTTCATATACGTGACATAATCCGTTTAAATTCATCATCATCATCATATCAGCTCAAGGAAATCCACTGCTGGACAATGGCCTTCCCCGAGGATCTCCACAACGACCGGTCGCGCGCCGCTGTTTAAATTATTATATTTAAATAAGTAAGTCGCTGACAATCTAGATAGACCATGAGAGAAGAATGGCGGTGTGTTGTGAAGCTTGCTACCAACACCTGAAATAATGACCACGACCAGCTCTGACAAAAGAGAAGACGAGAAACAGAAGAGAGATAGTTGCGGAAATAGAACAGAATTTTAACATGGAGACAGTTTCGTCTCCAAGACATTCCAAGCGTTATATATTGTTTCATGGCGGTTCCATGCCGTTATAGTTTAATAAGGTATAATAGAATTAACGACAGCATCAGTTCGCAGCTAATGAAGCAATACGGGGCTGTTTACGGCGGGTGCGCGCGGCACAAATTAATCAAAGGGAAATATTCATGCCGACACATGCCATGAAATTATAATAAACCGGCTGGCGCGAGGGCCGAGGCATAGGCGGTAGCGGGGAGGCATTTTATGACTAACGGGAGGAAGGTTATATGACTTTCACTTGTTTTTGTGGCTTCGTCTTCACGAGACTAATTTTGAAAAACAAGTTATTATAGATACGTTCAGATCCGCATCGCAGGCTTCGTCAGGTGAGTTACAACGACAAATCAGCAACAGGCTTCGTCCTATACAAACCAATGATGTAATCCGCAACAGCCCACCCCAAATCGTAACCAAGCCAAACATTGCCATCACACTGGTAACGTTGCTATGCTGAATGGCTAATGAAATTTGTTGCACCAGGTACGATCCGGAGCATGAATCACAGCCCCTGTCCCAAAGCCGACGACCCAATTCTTCAAGTCCTTGGCCTCCAAACCCCAGAGTCCAGCAGTCTACTGAAATAGGTACGAAATCATACGTTGATTCCAAGGCACTGTACTTAGAGTGTTTAAGTCTAGCCGCAAACTCCACGGCTGATCCTGCTAATCTGATGGTGTGACTCAAATGGGACGGTGCGAACGTACTGACACAAGATAATTCCAACAGGATGCAAATTACAATGTCAAAGTTATTCACTTTGTACATCTCATTTGGGTACCCTTATGCAGAGCGGATCTTTCAGTTGATACGAAAGGGCATGTTGTTAGATTTTTATTAGATATAGCGCTTTATGTTTTCATGTTTTGTATTTAGTTTTTCCTTTAAATTTCTCACGCTTCCGCTCTCAAAAACAAGAAAAAGCATGAGAGATGTCAGTGAAAATGTCTACTAACGAAATATCACTTTAATTGTTAGTTCGAAACGTCAAACCGCCATCACATTATAATGCATTCATCACTTAATATGCAATAGTCGACAGATGTGTCAAGAAGCCCATTGGTGACCCAGATTTTGTGAAAAATGTTACCTCGCCTGTCTTGCGGTTATTTACAGGATACATTTCGGGGAGTTGCGGGGGGGCTGCATAAACTGATTCCGTGGAGTTTTCTCTATTGTGTCCCTATGGGACTAGACGTAGATTTTGGTTCCACGCTTATGTGGTGGATATAATAATACCGACTGAAATAGAGCGATTTGCCTCATCATACATCATAGGACAACTAAAGAGTGGAACTCGCTCCAGCATACCTTTTCCCAGAACAATACATATAGCTTGCCGACGTTTCAAAAGCTTTTCAGATCTCCATGGTCATGGGTTGACTGAGAAAAGATATATTTTCCCTATCAAAGTTACGATTTGTGCAAACTACCCTACCTACCTACCTAATACATGATAGATGGGCTTAATCTGTAAAGACAGTTACACATAATGTGCCAGAAGGGCTTAATTATTTTATTTTAATATTTTACCAAGCAGCATTTTACAAAATGAGGCGTACTGTGGAGAAAAGAAACGCTGCACAGAAAAACTCCCAGACTACCTCGTTACTCATTATATTATTGAAAAAAAGAACAAGCTGAATTTATTTTGTGCCCGCCCAACGCTCACACTTGTACCACTCCCCACACAAGGGTTTTAGAACACGGGTGTAAAACAATACATCCAATGGAATGCCTCTGTCTGAACAATTAGGCTTGTGCGAATTGTGACCGTACTCATACGTCGATACCCACCTCAGGTTCCAATTGCCTGTATTGGAGTTATTGTTTTATTCACAGGTTCAAGGTGGGGGCGTTGGCCTGTGAATTGACACCGGCTCTCGAGACTGTCTGGGTTTTTGAGGTGACTAATTTCCATGCATTTATGCTTGCCTGGTGAGTGATTATTTCGGCGAAAATGTCTTCTCATTACGTTCCTTGCGTTTCTTTTTGCAGTGAGTTTTTATAGACGCTTAGATCACAATCACACGTATCTGAGTACAGTGGCCAGACAGAATAGTACTTAGCCGAGAGAGTAAGGTGGGCGAGTAGACGTTCATAAGCTTTCTGCTTTTCTGGCAACTTAGTTTAGTTTCAAAGTTAAGAGATTCGTGATTCGTGAACAGATAGATGTGTATGACAGGTACGAATGGCGAGTGCTGGGGTTTATACCTACCAAGTAGCAAACCAGGCAGCGAGGATAACGCTTAGAGAAGCGTAGTAGTGGGCACTCGGACTAGTAAACAAAACAAGGTCCGATTGACTCGCTCGCCATACAGCTGGACCGAGTTCTAGGCCGAGAGGCACCACGGTACACAAGGCATTCTCTCACCCCTGTACTCGGTACGTGTGATCATAACATGCATAATACTGCTTTAAGCTTATCATAATTGTATAGCAAGCAGCGTGGGACACACCCAGCAATGTCAACTGACGATCTGATCAAGAATGTGGAAAACCGTTAGATGAGGGCGGGGCAAATCACAACCAGTCGTTGTGGAGATCCTTGGACAAGACTTTTGTCTAGCAGTAGACCACTTTCGGCTGATGTGATGATGGTGATACTAAGACTACACTCTTAATATTATAGCGGGCCTATACTCTATGCTGCTGACACATGGACCCTACGAGAAAGTGAGAAAAAAAGATCAATGCTCTTGAGATGTGGTGCTGGAGAATGCTCGGTATATCTTGGATGGAATTCCGAACTAATGAGTCCATTCTTTGAAAGCTATGCATCGAACAGAGACTATCTTCAATTGTACAAGCCCGCATTCTCACTTTCTTTGGACATGTATCGTGAAGCGGCGGACTCCATAGAACGCCTAGTAGTGCAAGGAAAAGTGAATGGCACTAGACCACGCGGTAGATCACCGCCGCTGACGTGGACGGACCAAGTCAGGCACGCTGTCAACGGTAGATCGCCTGTTGTTTACCTCTCCTTGAATGTATCCTGTACTCTGTTTTATGAGGAGTGCAATAAAGAGTTATTGTATTGTATTCTACTCTGCACGAATGCATAAAAAGAGCGGCAGCCCGGGACGAGTGGCGTTACATCGCATAGCAGGCCACAAACACTGACGTGATGGCCATGATCACTCTGACAAGAGTGTAGCGCCAAAGAAGACACTACTCTATAAATAACCTTATGTTGAGAACCCAATGTAATCCATATGTCCTTAATTACAAGGTCTGGACCATCCGAAGCTAGATTCAAATGCAATTAATCACACGGGCCGCCGTCGACGGAGTCCATAGTGCGCGAATTGTGACGGTAAACTAAACCCATGTATGCCCACTATATCGTGACTGTATTCGTACCACAATTAACTAGGTTTTTTTTATAAAATAGCCTGGTGTAACTTTCTTGAGATAGGGACAATTAAACAAATCAAACCTTTTATTTTTGACGACATTAACAGAAAAAAAGGAGAAAAGAAAGTAGTAGAATAGACATTGCTGTTAGGGTTTTTATTTCCCTGATTAATTATTTTCAATAAGAAAACACACTGATAAAAGACAAACTTTTGTATTTAAAGTAATTCATGGAAACTAATTTGTCAAAAGAAATCTGCGTATATTTTTTTAAATATTAACTTCTGATACAAGTTATGTCTCAGTAATATCTCTAAATATTATTTTCTTCTGTTTCCGCGATTATTACTCATTGAAATAAAACAATTTAACGGATTATATCGCGTATATTATCTCATTTATTTTTTATATTTGGTCCTCCCGTGACCATGGAAAGCTGGAAAGCTTCTGAAACATCGGGAACTAAAATGAGATAATATACGCGATATAATCCGTTAAATTGTTTTATTTCAATCTCTAAATATTGTAAAAACAATTGTACTGCCTTGTTGCGATAGTAAATACGAGGCAAAATGAAAGGGCCTTTGCCCAGCTTTGAGAAACTAAGAAATAAATAAAGTACCTAAAATATTAAAATCAGTGACCAAACGAAACGCCTTAATACCCACATTGTTATAATGTAAACTTTCTAAAATTTCACCCTTTTATTTTACCAAGTCTATAGTCTCGAACGAACGGAGCTAAGTCTCTTACTAGTTCCCAAGGCCAGAAAACAAGAACTTTCCAGCCTTATTTCTATGATGTTAAAGTTGGTGGTGGGTGTACAGTGTAGTTGGTCTGTCTGTCCATACAACAGATGTTACGAACAGACGGTTTATGGACGACTAGAGTTTTGGAGCAAGTTTCGTAGTGATGTGCGGACTTGTTCCTAGTTTTCTGGAAGTAGTTGAGTATTAAGAGCTTTGGATGTAGTATGAGTATGTAGTAATAAAAACTGACTAGGACAATTTGGAATATTAAGTTTTCCAGAGATATTTTCTAGAAATGACAGAAGCTACAAATGATTAATTTAAATGTCGTAGCGTTTTTACGGTTCCGTAGCCAAAATGGCAAAAACGGAACCCTTAGAGTTCCGTCATGTCCGTCCGTCCGTCTGGCCATCGTATATCACAGGCATTTTACTCAAAAACTACATGATGTATATTAATGAAATTTGGAGTGTAGGTACCTTGTATGAGAATTGGACATAGGTCAAATTTCATCCCTTTTAGGGACGAAATAGGGCGTGAAACTTTGTAAGCTATAAATTACATCTCTACGAGGACGAAGTCGCGGACAACAGCTAGTAGTGACATATAGCCTAATTTTAACCAACCTGAAGATGTAACATAGAACCCTGTCATATTCGGCCAGCGAAGTGTCAATATAGTAAACTAGTATCATCATCTCTTGTCGTTCCCTCACGACTGCTACTTAGTTTTAAATAATAAAAAACTATATTTCTAGGGGGGGCACTCCAGACATGTAAAGGAAAAAGATTTTTTTTTCAGCTAATATAAATGTGTGACACATATTTCGACAGATCTTTTAAAAGCATTTTGATGTTTAAAACATTTTTTTTCGATATAGTGAATATTTTCGGAAATAATCGCTCCGAAAGTAGCATAAATTGTGTCGTCCCCCCTCTATTTTCTAAACCTGGTGTCCAAAAAATATGAAAAAAATCACAAAGGTAAAAATTAATAAATAGTTTCAACAAACATTGTTTTCAACATGATTGGATATACCGTTTTTGATTTTATTACCGAAAAACTGTGCTTCTCAGCAAAAGGACGTAAGTGCCGTGGAGATACGCTCTTTTGCTACAGTGCACTTTTTCATATCGTATTTTTACGTCAGTAGAGCATTTTTTTGTATGAACGGCTGAGGAACCCTACACTGAGCATGGTCCGTCATGCTCCTGGCCGGTTTTTAGACATTAACCTCACGACTGGAAAGTCCTTTTTGTTATATTTGTTAATTTTAAAATCGTCACAAGCGTATAAATATTTTTTTATAAATCCATGTTTCCTGCGTATACTGTCAGAAACTACAAACAAGTATCCAATTAGGAACAGTAAGATACTCTTATTCCTGAGAGGTGTTTATTTTATATTTTTCCCCATGTCGTGTTTAAAAAATTATAATTATCAAAGAATTAATTCGATATACCTAAAAGGTACACATTTGAAGATTCCGAGTTCACATAACGTTACTACCAGGAAAAAATATAAATTCCTCTGAATAACTTAATAGTCCATTCGAGAATGATTAAAAAAAAAATACAAAACGCATAATTTTAAATCTCGACCTTTCAGTAAAATTCTAAATCACGGCTACCGCCCATCCCTATCCAAGTTTGGCAGTTCCCAAGCGTTCGTGAGTCGAAATTTTATTTAGCAAAACCTTTTTTGAATATTGAAAGTTCGCTCTATTGACTTCTTACAAGTTTGTCTTTGACGTTTATTGATTTGAAAACTATTTGGTGTTCTACTCTTTGGTTTATCTGTGGGAGTTTTTCGCCGAAGTTTCGAGTTGGTAAAGTTAACAGCTTGACTGATGTGAGCGTAAAGGTATGGATATTGAGGGAATTTGGGATTTGAGGTTTAAGCGATGATCTTCGACCTGCAATTATACAAGATTTTATTTAATTTGCAATGTTTGTTTGTCCGTTCTTATACGGTATATAGGCTTGTGTCCTAAAAATATATAATAAATCCGTCAGTTAGAATATCAGAAAATATTACACGTATTTTTTTCTTTAGTCAGTTAAACAAAAAAATATGAAGAGCCCGTTATAGTTCCCCATGATGTCACGCTGTGCGACAGTTTTTCGCACGGCGTGACGTCATGCGCCCCCACTCCCAAACTTTGAAGCGCTTTATCTATGTCTTTCTTGTTTGATTGACAAAATAAAAAATACGTGTCCAATATTTTTAACCGACTTCCAAAAAAAGGAGGAGGTTCTCAATTCGACGGAATGTTTCTTTTTTTTTTTTTCTTATGGATGTTCACCGATTACTCAAAGACTATTTGACCGATTTCAAAATTTTTTTTTTGGTTTTATAGAAGGTACTTTCTAGTTGGTCCCATTTATTTTGGTGAAGATCTGATGATGGACTCCATGAGGAATTGAAGGAACTCCTCAAATATTGTAGGCATACATATAGCGATTTTGGTTTTATAAGAAACATAATAAGCATTTGCATTCAGAAAAAGTAAATTGCTGAAGTGGAACTGATTCAGAAGACCACAGAATGCCATCGGAACTCCTCAATGATAAATGATTTACGGGTGGCGACAAAATATCTTGATGAATTTAGCTAAGCAACTTCATAGTCACAAATTTAAATGCTCCTGATGAGAATGGTACCATCGAATTGATTTGATGATGGAGCCGGAAGGTAGGCACCAGATCTATGTAATAAAATAATGTATCCTAGCCGTGATTGGGCTTGTTCGAATCATCACGAGATACACTTTTAAGTAACGATTAACTAAAAAGTGTAAAATAAATAAAATTTTAAACAAAAAAATAAAACCGACTCCAAAAAAAACTAAAAAGTAAAAAATAACGCCATAATTCCGTTTCTTCAAATTACTTACAAGTAACCGTATGTATGCTCAATCTATACAGTAAATACAATTAATCTTATTTTGGAGTCGGTGCCATCGTGTCACAACTTACTAAAATCGTCAATTTTCAATATTTTACACATTCTTTATATGGCACCGACGCCAAAATAAGATTAATTGTATATACTGTATAGATTGAGTATACAAACGGTTACTTGTAAGTAATTTGAAGAAACTGAATTATGGCGTTATTTTTTACTTTTTAGTTTTTTTGGAGTCGGTTTTATTTTTTTGTTTGAAAGTTTATTATGATAATCTAACTGACGGTTTTACCCAGGAAACTACCCTATTGGACCCATTTGCCGGGTTCCTTGAAACTAAAAGTGGATTGAATATACTTAGTTAATATGGATATACATAAATAAGTATGGACCTATAATGCATGGGCATTATAATTAACTTTAAAATAATACTTTTCATCCCCTGTCTTTAGGGTTGACTGATACAGTATCCCATTTGGCATTAAGTCTGCCATTTTTACTAATAATGATTTTTAATAATGAAATGAAATAATGGTATTTATTCTGTAAGTAGGCCGCAAGGGAACTTTTACAAGTCTGACTCTACGGCATTTCCCAAGAGGGGACCACTGTTAAGAAGAAAGTCGGAACTAACTCAACAGTCAGTATTTTTTTCTAAATAACTCTTATCTAAATATTACATTATTCGTACTTAGGCTATCCTGAATGTATGTTTTAAGTATAAACTCAGTGCGTAGTTCTCCTACAAAAAATATCAAAATTTATATATAAAAGTAAAAATATGACAAAAGATAAAAAAGCAAAAAATGATGTTTTTTAAAAACAACTAACGTACGTTTGATATGCCACCTTGTAAGAACCGTGTACCGGTAAAAGTAAATAATTTGGTTTCTGTTTTGGGCCATGCATTTTTGTCTGTTAAATAGTTCTCTACCCATATGCCTTTGCTATTTGGGACTTTTTTAAGTACATTTTGAGAGCTGGAAAAGGTAATTTTAAAGCACCAACTTATAACTTATTGTAAAAATTTATACATTTGCCTACGAATGATTTGGCTACTTTACGAACGTGAAACATTGTAATGGCGATTTTGTTTTTATTTCTTGTATTAAAATTGTGGATATCTGAATTCTTAGTAAAAGGTTCTTAATAACATAAATTTATTTTATGTTTGTATATGTATTTATGTTTTAGTACTAGAATGCTAGAAGAACTTAAGTGTTAATACTCGAATCAATCTTTAAAATCGATTTTATTGGTCCAGATCTTCTTCAATTCGATTTTCAATATGAATCGTGATTGAACTGCATGGGAATTGAGATTTGAGTAGCCTAGTTTAGACTCAATCATCTTAAAACTCGGACAAGTGCGAGTCGGTTCGCGCACCGAGGCTTCCGCAAATTAGTAGGTATGCAAATAGTTCTGCTATCATGGGAATCGAGGTGTCAAAGTATACGCTATAAACGGCCGTGTCTATGAAAATCAGTGTTAATACAGCCCTGCTTCTGAGTAAAATGTATGCAGTGTGGGGTCATGTTTTAAGGATACTCAAGACAGACATAACTATTTTACAGAATTTTCTCGTTTGATATAAGAGCTACCTTCAGACCAATTTTCAAGGACAACAGGGAGTTAATAAAAGTTCTTAATTCCACGTCAATATGTATGGAAACACCTTATTAGGGTTCCTACCCAAAGGGTAAAACGGGACCCTATTACTAAGACTTCTCTGTCCGTCTGTCCGTTCGTCCGTCTGTCTGTCTGTACGTCTGTCACCAGGCTGTATCTCATGCACCGTGATATCTAGACAGTTGACTTTTTCACAGATGATGTTTGACTGTTGCCGCTAACACAACAAATCAATACTGAATAATTTTATGTCTGTTTGTTAATGTCAGTTAGTAATCATATAAAATGATCGTAATGTAATGTGCCTTATTCATAGCGTCTTGTTTTAGGAACCCTAAAAACTCATTGTTATTATTAAGGGTACCGTTTTTTAATTTAAAGGTACAGAACCCTAATACTAGGGTTTTGTATTTGATCGCATACTTTTCACATGTTAAAAGTATTAATAACTTTCCGAAAAATAATCCTATATATTCTTCCTGATATTATAAAAGTGGAAGTGGGTTTGTTGGTTTTTCTTTCTTTCTCGCACTAACGAAGCAAAGGAATGGAGTGTTTTAGGAGCATAGTTTATGTCAAGTCAAGTCTATTTCATATTCAATTATTTATATCTATCTATGTTTCAACCACAGACGTCCACTGCTGAACATAGGCCTGCCCTGTAGCTAGCCACAGGGTGCGATTTTGCGCAGACCGCATCCACTGACTCTCCGCGACCCTTACGAGGTCATTCGTCCACCTAGTCGGGGGCCGTCCTACGCTGCGCTTTCCTATGCGTGGTGGTGGTATCAGTAATTATATTTCTACCCATTCCGTGCTTACACGACAAATCTTCAATTATTATTCTTCCATAACTAACACGAAGCTTTTGATATTATTATTTAACATAGTAACAGTCGATAGTAATAATAAAACTCAGGGTCATGCCAAAACAATTCCTAGAAATCGGCCGCTCTTTCTAAGAAACTACCTGTTGCTTCACAATTAAATAAGCCATCGACAAATAGCTACAAAAAAGGTCCAAACTGCCATGAATGATGAAAAAAATCACCCCTATTTAGCTATGCATTTTGAGTGTACATTACACCTACAAGAAATGATACTTATAACCTTCTTATTTTCAGATAACGTAATGTAAAAACGAAAACGCATCTAATTGTCCGTGGAAGGAATTTAAACTGAGCTTCTCAAGTAATAAAGTTGAAATCAGTGACTGCATAAAATAGGGATGCACAAGTTATAAAAAACCCCACCAAAGGAAAGGCCCTGGGTTACCATAAATCAATATTGAATTATTAGTTACGGAGAGTAAAAAATAGTAGTGGTTTTATTAACTGGTAATTCTTTAAAGTGCTATTAGGTACGCTACGTTTTTTAATTAGTTACGGGGTTGAACCGAGTTATTTTTTATTAAGTCTTTTTTTAACTCTTTTGCGCCATATAAATATTAAGCTTGTCGTGATGGTACATCAGTTTAATCTACGTCTTTCTATTATTTTTCCCTTTTGGAGATCTATCCAGATTAATTTGCACTGTTTAATGCACTGAGGCTTGAATTATGATATTTTATATACTCGTATGTTGGAGAATGCATGTTCCGTGCCATAGAAACAGTCTTCGTCGCATCAACTACAAGATGCCTGCTACGACAAGACATTTGACACGTACAAGGCCGCAGGTATTGTTTACGCCTAGGCAGCTGCACAAGCATAACCACTGGTGGACGGAGTGACCGCCTTTCAATAGTTGTATTCCTCGAAGAACGGGTAAAATATCCCCGCCTCGCTCCAGGCGCCACTTCAGCACCTCGAAAGTGGTCAATTCCTGACCAAAACGAAGCAATGGGACACTCAAAACAAAACAAAAACGGGCTAAAAGAATTGTATTTATCTGGACGACGAGATCACAGCAGCAATCGAGAGGATGGCCGGCGAACTCTTCGGACGATGAAGTCTAAGAGTCAACCCCGCCGGCTGGGTCGCTCAGCCCAGTTTTGCAATCTCCCCCACAACTGATTTCTCTTCCCACTCTACCCCGCCCCAACTTGGATTAAACCGGTTCTGGTTTAACGCACATGTGCAGTTCTCGTGCCTTACACACTGCTTCCCACCTTGACTCTAAGTTGCCGCGAAGAAGGCACTTGAGTTCTGTTTGTCAAACTGAGCAGATCTCCTCCGTCACTGGAGTTGCTATATATCTATATGTACCCATTAAGTTCGATACACAATAAAGTTGCTCGAGCACACCCACATCATGACCAACGAGGAAACTAACAATGAGGCCGGTCGCCAGTCCTCAACCCATGTAATATATATTCTCAAATATACGTGCGTGATCCTTCTTAGTAGTAAAACTCCGTGGCCTTGACAAGTTTGTGACTGTTGGCAAGTCAGCACAGTCCACGAGGGCGAGGTTTGGCACGTGAGCACAATAATGGCGTCGAAATACCGTCAAGACCGACAACTGTCGCGGTGTTGAAAACTTTGAAAGCTAGTGCCACAGTCACGTTTATATAATTTCCCACCTTTCGGCCCTTTACAGTCAGATGCTTTTCTAGAACGACCGAATTATTAATCTTCAGCCTGATCCTGCAGGCTGCTTTTAAAGGCAATTTTCCTTCGCTAGTCTCTCTGGGATAAATTGAAGGAGGTAAGGAGAGGAAGAGGAAGGCCAAGAATCAGCTATAAAGACCAGAAATGATAATAATATAAAGTCGTGACGTATCAATAAGTTAAGGAACTTGCATTAAGAAGAAAAGACTGGAAGGAGCTGCACCGATAAGAGTCAAACTCTTAAATAATGAATGAATATAGTATCTGTGGCCGCTAAGCTTCGGTAGCCGAGTGGTTCAAGCGTGCCACTTTCAAACAGGAGGGTTCGAATCCAGTCTGTACCACTGAGTTTCTTGGAATTTATTGACGAAATGTCTATAGCTATTTGCCTCTAGCTTTTTGAAGGAAAGTATAGTGAGGAGACCTACATCTGCGAAGATGAAGTCTCTAATCCGCGTGGGGCCAGCGTGGAAAATACAGCTCATTCCTTTTCTCATTCATGAGAGATGACCGGCAGTGGGACGTATATAGGGTGATGATATTGATGATGACTATGTGCTTCTACTGCCATCAAATGTAATGCCTTTAAATTGAAGATATTTTCATAAAACGGGCTTTTTGAACGTCACTGAATCGACAAATATGTTTGAATTAATTTTTTTGTATGTTAGTGTCTTTAGCTTAATTGACTTAAACTGTGTTTGGTATAAAGAGGGCATTCGAGAATGGTAATTAGTAACTTTTTACCAAACTGCGCTGAAGAAAAAAAGGGTTATGACTTTTTCTCCTCAGTGAAGGAAGTTGTGGACATCTTCTAGCAATGTACTTATGTCAGATTTGGGCTATTTTATTTATGGTCTCTATATTTGATCTTGTTTCAACAATGTTCAATAGTTCAATACTTGTATGTACAAATGAATACTTTTTGGATGCTTGTGAATAAAGAAAAATTGTATTTAAAATTTAAAATATTTATTTAAATACAAAATTAATAATTAAAAAAAATTTAAATAATTAAATTTAAATATTGTATTTAAATTAGTTGGATGCAAATAATTTTAACATTCATCATCATCATTTCAGCCATAGGACGTCCACTGCTGGACACAGGCCTCGTCAATAGATTTCCACATAGGCCGGATAGAGGCGACCCGCATCTAGGGAGTCCCCGCAACCATAACCAAGTCTACCTTGCGGATAGCCTTCCCACGCTGCGCTTACCGGTAGGCGGTCTCCACTCGAGAACCTTTCTGCCTCAAGGGCCATCGGTTTTTCGAACTATATGCCCTGCCCATTGCCAATTCAGTTAATTTTAACAGTGATTGGTCGAAAAGTTCACCGTGGACTTGAGTGATGATTAAATTATCTGGCAATAAATATTTTAGCTGCTTAATTGTATTTTCTTAGGTTTATTATTCCAATGAGCTATTTCATTTTATCTTGTTTGAAAGTATCCCTCTGGGGAGTTTTTTGTGGCGTTTCTTTCCAGATGTCATATTTTGGTGAATCGTCTTTTAAACCCAACGCAAATCTGTTTACAACATTTAGACTTTGTTGTGAAATGACGCCTTTAAATAATGCTTTCTTTGTTTGAATTTATGGTGTACTTTAAATTATTGAATTTCCCGTCTGTTAAACCCAATAAATAGGAAAAAGTCGTATTAGAAGCCCGATTTCTAAGTAACTCCAGATACATTATCAGTAACGCCAGAGATATCAGAAGTGTGGGTGACTGGTAGAGAATGCCTTAAGGCATTAAGTCCGCCATTTGTAACCGTTTGTATTGTGCAATAAAGTATAAATAAATAAAGAAGTGTGGGTCTAACTAAAGTTTGATTGGTTTGAATTTGTATGGTTCATTTTCAGAAGCGCTGGTAAAGTGACTGTCATATTCGCAGAGTAAGCGTTTGATTTTGTGTTTCTTTCTTAAGCATTATGTACGACGTGGAGTTATTTAAAAAAAATAGGTACTAGGGCTTAAAAGTGAGCCACTTACTTATACGAGAAGATGAACGTTCTTTGTAATAAACTGATTTTTTTTTCATTGATTTAAACTTACACGATCTTCACTCATTATCACAACACCACAAAGCAGGGCTTAATCGCGTATAAATATAAAGGTAATTAAATAAATCATATTTATACGCGATTAAGCCCCGTTGTCATAATGATATTTTTTTCAGCAGTCATTCATCAATCATTCATGACATCATGGTATATTTTGGTAAATGGTTAGTGAGTATCTTTTTCATTTTAATTAAAATAGATAAAAAAGAAAATAAAACTTTATTTCAGCGCATCACATGTATTGTACCTACTACAATATGATAAAAAAATTACACTAAAAATTGACGCGACTCGGCGTGGTGCCACAGCAATGGGTGATTCTGATTGATGTCCAATGGAACAATATAAATAAGTAAATTATATATATAAGATAGTAGGTATTAATTTAATTAACTAAGTAAATTAATACCTACTATCAGTGACGGCACAAACACACAACGAACACAAAAAAGGAATTAAAACAACGACATTGACAATTTTTGAACACTTCTTTCTGTTGTATATTATAAAACGATTCAATAATAGAAATATTAGTGTAAAAACTAATTCAATCGTATATTAACTTTCCGAGATACGACAATGTTAAAATCACATTTTTGGAGTTTCCCAATAAACGCTCTACACTAAAGCCTAGGAACGTGGGACAAGTCCCCTTAAGTAGGGAAATTAAGACTTGCGTTAAAGTATTGAAACGGCTTCACTACAAAAGTTACCATACATACATTACCCACGTAGGGTTATTTATTGATATTATTAATGATTACTCTTTTCATTCTTTAAAAATGGACTTTCCCAACCATCTTTAAAGGCTCATAAATAGGGAGCGGCCGGTAGAGTGCGAATGACATAAGGAACGGGGCTAATGCCATAATGGAGTAGCTATCACTGTAACATATTTTATGCAGTCGATAAATTTATCACAAATAATCCGCATCTAGCGGGATAAAATCTATCCACTCTCGTACCAAAACGTGAGATACATTAACTATTCCTTAGAAAACGAATTAAGTTCGCTCGATATGTGTTCGGTAAACAATTTATTTCCAAGCGCTTATAAATAACTAGATTTAACACTATTAATAACTATAAAATAATTACGTAGACATTTTATGTACGACGACATCGACAAATTTATTGAGTGTATAAAATATGTTTATTTATTCATTTATTTATTCATTTGTATTGTAAAGTCATGTACATAAAATATGTTATAATTTAAAAGTATTGCTTCATGACACCCTGCAAGGGCACACAATATTACTAACCTAATATTAAAATTCTAAACACTTATTTAAATATAATTGTAATATAATATAATATGTAGCTATTTAAAATGTCAACTCTAACCAATTATTTTAATAAGTATAATAATAATTCGATTTAATTTAATTCATGTCGTTACATTTGGTAATCTATATTATTTGTATAATAAATGAGTCAGCCATTTTTAAACTGAGGTCAGAGTGTGAGATCCCAAGAAGCTACTATAATGTATATACCTACATTTTCCAATAATTTATTTTATTTCGTTTTACAATGCGATAGGTTTTCGTCACTCAGAAATGCGTCATCAAAGTAATATCAGTTTTCTATTAAAAGTACTTTTAATTTAGCTTAAAACAATTTATCATTTGGTTCGAATTTAATGACATAAGGGAAATTTGTTGAATATAAGCATACATTTGTATTGCTACACTGAATACAATGTTACACTGATAGCTACTCCACCATGGCATAAATCCTGTTCTTATGTCATTCGCACTCTACCGTCCGATCCCTACACATAAAACAAGCTACCCGTAAGGCATCGAACTCAATATTGTATTTTTAGGATTTTTATCATAGAAATTACCATTTCGGATTAAAAAATATATTTTTATTTAAGTTCAGTCAACATCCCATAGTACTCCCATGGTATAAGTGGTACCTACGAGTAACATAAGTTTAGTCAACATTATTAAAACGTTGCTGTTATTAATTTACTACAGTTAAGTGGTATATTCAAATTCTAAGTTGAAATGTCCATTATGCGATTCAACTATTCCCTATTCTATTCACCTATATGTCAACGACCCCAGCGCACCCCATTCAAACTCCTGATCATACAATCATCATACAATCCGGCTTCTCACGTGGCAAATACCGGACGGCAAACAATAGACTATTTTGGTCCCTCCCATGTACAATTATATAGAACACGAGAGGGTTAAAAGCATACAAATAAAAGCAAATTGTTAGTTCAATAATAATGCGTCGCTATTGTATTCTCAAAACTAGTCATAAGTGATACCAAGGGTCAATCAACTTTTTCTATATCTAGTTGCTATGGTTACGCCCCCTGAGGTACTCTTTAAAACTAAAATTTAGACGATATAAAGCCAACAAACGTTATTTGTTACGCTAGGCTACAAAGTTGCTACCAGGTACGAGTGCTTGAATTGAAAGCTGAGTAGGCGAAGGAATCTAGAATTTTAAATATAGATTCCTGAGCGTAATGAGGCTTCCAAGGGACGAGAAGCCAAATAATTTTTCAGCGGTGCGAAACAACTTTTCACCTTACTACAGCGAGGAAAATTTAAGATGTAAGAACTATGAAATTATAACAAACCGGTTATTTTATTTAAAACTAGTGATAATGAACCTACGAAACACACTCGGAACAAAACAAATAAAATATAAATCAGAACTTCAAATGACTTTTCCACGCTAGCGGATAAAACGAACTTCTCCACGCAGATTTGGCACTGTAAATGGAACTTTGAGGGGAAAAACATTTTATCATAGCCCACATAGGTCTTCTTACGTAAGTAACCCTGTCACTGTTGTGTTTTGAGTTACAGGATCAATAACGACGAGAAAAATTTGATTCACCCGCCAGCGCCGTGGTCGTGCTGTAGGCCAGGCTCGCTGCTGCTATAAATTGGGGCGTTCGTCAATCCAAAATGTAATCGCTTGAATTTATAATAATCACTAAGTATCATATTCTAAAATTCTGAATTGATGGGCAGCATCGAACGAGCTACCAACATGACACTGAAAACGTAACCAAATATTTATTCGTAAACCTTAAAGCTACAAAAAGTCTACTTATATCAGCAGCAACAAGAAATGTAAAACAAGTATGCAGCTTATCTAGTGGAAAGCAAATGAGATTTGCAGATGTCATTCCAAAGACTAAGATGTAGTGATGCATAATTGGAGACGTAATTACACTGTCCCTGTTGCCCTTGAAACCATTAGACCATAACACAAAAATATGATTAAATTAAAACAGAACTAAGACATGGTGGACATCTAGTTATTTCACTGTCAAACTAAAATCTTCACTCTCACTGTTTACTCAAATTTGAAATGATTTTATTCGCACAGCAAATTCCAGCAACACATTCCACAATTATTTACATTTTTAATTGTAAGAGACAATTCTCATTATCTGCAAGATGACATCGTGAAGAGTGTTAAAATAGAAAAACACAGCGAGTTCTCTCCTCATAAAATCCATACACACTCTCACGCACACAGAGGCAGTGGACGGTCTGTACTTATCTATTTTGCGGCCGCTTTGCCCTTTCCAAAACTCGTCCAAACAGCTGATATTTCTTTATAAACACAACACCTTAACCAAGTTTAAGCTCTTTTCTGCCGACTTAAGACTGAAATTACTGTCAAAAAGTCTCACAATGAGTCGTAAATTGTTTTTTTTGCTCCGGGCCATGTGTGAAGTCTTCGTTTTTGTTTACCCTTCAAAGGTTTTAAGACCTTGCATTGCGGCTATAAAAGTAAAAAGGTCTCATGCGACTATTGATTCTGTAGAGATTTGTGATGTTGTTTCAAGGGAGGCGTGCATTCTTCTTGTAGGGCCATTTTGGAAGCTGAGGCATTAGCAATGATGTTAGAATTTAGTCTGAGCGTTCAACTTACAGTATGAAAATACTAATAGGCTGTGTTGTACTTACCAAAATAAAGTTATAGAAGACACACAAATGTAAAAAAATGCGGTCTTTTCAGACATTTTTTTAGTGACATGAATAAAAAAATAAACAAAATCATAGGTGACGCAAAATAGTGGTAGCCCAGGCTCTTTCAACAAACGAAAAAAGCTAGACCTAGGTATCACTTGCTCTTTTTACCAACGTAACTCGAAACAATAAAGCTTTGGCAGTTCAGCCATTTTTTGGTCACCATCTACCTATTGTGTTCAATGTGGACAGAACACTCAAACGGCCCACTTTTACGCTAGTCTAACAGAAACCTACAAAGTTAGTTGAACACTAAAATTTTTGATAAAATTTTACAAGCTTTTATCCTGTATATTTGTTCGGGTGGAATCCTGCAAGTTAAATTTGACCTACTTCCCGGTTTCCAAATAAGCTAAAATTTGGCATACTTATGTAAATTCGGTGACAATCACAGATGTCATGTTCCTCAGTGGTCTCCTCTTGGGAAACGCCGTAAAATCTGACTTGTAAAAGTGCCCTTGCGGCCTACTTACAGAATAAAGATCATTATTTCATTATTATTATAATGCTCTGAGTTGACAATGCAATTGTATGATACCATCGAGCTGATCTGATGATGGAGCAGGAAGGTGGTCATAGGAACTCTGTAATAAAATAATGCAATCCTACCGAGTTTGGGCTCTTTACAATCGTCTCGGTGAGTAGTTGACGGATGTTCAATGAAAAGTACAGTCGGTAAAAAAGCTTGTCACAAAAATGAAATTTTTGATCAAAACTTAGTGTGGACAAATAAAGCGAGGTAGAGAGAGGCCAAAGAAAAGATTACATATGTGCTTTGAGAAGATAAAGATTAAAGCTGAGGTGGAAAAAATGCTTGACTGCTGTCATTAGGCACCATGAGACCATCAAAATGCCACAACACAAAAATCAAAATGTTATCAATTTTCTTATCCCACCAGTAAATTTTTACTACCTAGACTATAAAATACATTATTCTAATATTATACAGCTGTAAAAAATGAATGCCTGCACATTCAAGAGATTTTCACAAAACGGGCTATTTGAAGGTCACTGCATCGACCAAAAAAAAAACATCGTTTTTTTGACGACCGGTTTGGCTCAGTGGGAGTAACGTTGCCTGCGAAGCTGAGGTCCTGGGTTCAAATCCCGCTAAAGGCAAATACTTGTGTGATGAGCATAAAAATTTGTTCCTGAGTCTTGGATGTTTTCTATGTATATAAGTTATATAATATATATTAAATATATCGTCGTCTAGTACCCATAACACAAGCCTTATTGAGCTTACCATGGGACTAGTTCGATTTGCGTAAAATTGTCCCGTAATATTTATTTATTTATTTATTTTATATTTATTGTCTTTGGCTAAACGGATTTAGAATGTTTTGCCAGAAGACGGTAAGTAGTAAAACTGAAATGTCTGTACATTGAAGATATTTAAAAAGAAACTAAATGGAAATATATTCAACTATTTTTGGTACACTGGTACCTAGTTATCTCCAGATGGTTAAAGGATACTTTTTACCCGTCTACGCTGAAGAAAAAAGATGGTTATAATTATTTTCTCGCGGACGAAGTTTGCACCTTCTAGTTTTTAATATAATTCTGTAACTGAACTAATTGGACCAACTTAGCTGGCGATGTCATTTCGGCAAACATTCGACTCGGATTACAGCGCCCCTCGCCAAAACACATCAAACTTTATATGAAATTTGTTTGTTTGTACAACATTTATTTAATTTTGCAACTCCAATTTCGAATAAGATTTGATGAGAATAATTATATTATTTGATTCGCACAAGCTTTTCGAAGTTATGCGTAAAGTTTCAAAGTAAATTATTTTGGATAAGGTTTATATTTGTTAAAAAGTCATATCATATTAACACTTTTCGAAGGGACGCAAAGGACGCTTTGGGGGCCGTCCACACGAATACGTCATCCAATATTTTGACTTTTTGAGATACCGAGGTGAAAAAGACAGACCTCGATTTGTAGTAGAGATGTATGGGATCACACACCAGCTCACGTGTCTTTACTAAAAAGCTACCTTTATAATAGTCGAAATTGTTTATTCGCTCCATATTTTCTATCCCGTAAAAGTAAACGTCAAATGAATCAGGTCATATTAAACCTTATGTCAATACCACAATAAGCCTGTTGTAAGTCGTAATCCCATAGTTATTTTATAAGCGTGTGTACCTATTCGCAAAACCTTCTTAACTCACAATTACGAGCGTTCTATAAAAAATCTATTACAAGATCTCGAAACCCCTTATCTCTTGGCTCACCATTAATCTTGCCGAGTTATGTTTTTATTTGAGACCTTACTGGTTGCCCTTCTGGAAAAAAATACTACCTGTTCACTGGAGCTACTGACAAATGTATAACGTAGCTGAGAAAGTATAGTTTGAGGTTGTATAATGAGGATGTTTCTTGAATAATTTTGAGATGATTACCACCTACTTTTATGATTTAGTTGTTGAATACCGTAAAAATTAAACTAACTCAGTAACTAATTAACTTATAGTATAGCGTCTCCTTGGTCGCTGCTCTGTGGTAGAGTGCCCATAAGGCCGGCTACATATAGCTATATCACCTCAATGGATGGCAATGCTGATCCTTTGGCCGAGGAATGTGCCAGTTCTGTGGCCAGCTACATGCGTATATTTTTTATATCCCCAAACAGTTTACGGGCATCTGGGCTCCCAGGCTGGGTCTCCAGTGAAAACACCGCAGATTTAAAATTGTTTGGTTAGGTCAATATATTTGCGACACATAATTTTGGACTGATATGATGATGAAGGTACTTAATTCTTGGGAACGCTGGTGTAGCTGCCAGATGTTATACGCTGTTTCTAGACGAGCATGATACATCCTCGGCCGCATTGTCACTTTACAACGGGTGAGATTGCAGTCAAATTCCCGTCTATCATCGTATAAAAAAAAGCTAACGGTAAATGCTAAGTATATAGTTTTATATACATTCGTTGTAGCATTTTGCAAATCGCCAACGATAGTAGAACTATATATGACAGTTAAATAGTTGTTCTTTCTTAATCTATGACTGTCTTTTATGACTTGAGGCTCAGATTAAAATTCATGCTGTTTTTTGCATGATTCGGGAGCAATTGACTCTGATCGCACCAATTGGTAATTGGCGATGCAATCAATGTTAGAGCTTGATTAGAGCGCCTGTTTTGTGACTGAATTTAAAAGTAGGATAGGATTTCACATGAAGAGAAGTCTTGATGAACTTTTCTCTTGGACTAGATGTCCACATCATTTCAAATTGCAAAATTATGTATTTATCATCGGGTAACGTGTAAATTATAAGTGTTTTAGAATTTTGATATAAAAGTACCAGTCAACTTTAGATAACTTTTTTTAATAGGTGCATACAACCAATTTGTATATCTCTCTTACAAACAAAAAGGCAAGTCATGACGTATTGTCATGAAGATTGTAATGTAACTTTGTCGTTGATCGATCAGCCCATCTGTCGTGCCCTGGGGTGTGATAAATTTTGTCTATTTGTCTGTCTGTCACACGATTTAAAACAATCTAGAATATTTTCTAGTTTCTCGAAATTTTGGTAAAACGGTACGTTAACACAGTGAAATTCTTTGATAAATTACGATTTATGTGGTACTTTAGGTTTTATCCCATAGCACACATGCCCAGAAATAAATCCAAAGATACTAAGATGGATCTATACCACGATGGTACTATAGTGTATCCAATACGTCTGAACCGCACCTTAGGTATGCGAGCGGAGCGGGGGGGGCAGATGACAGCGGAACGACGAATCAGCGGCTGCTCTACCCCCCGTCTCGCCGCTCGCATACCTAAGGCGCGATACAGCGGTGTTGGTCACTACACCGATAATCCTGTATGCGTTTTTCTGGTGGATAATTTATTTCTTTATTTATGAGTATATTCACACAGCATTACCGACTATATCTAATACACTGTGAAACTAAATGTAAACTAATACACTGTGAAACTAAATGTAAGCTAACAATCAGATAGGGACACTAGTTATCCTGCCATCCATCAACTCACAGTACATCAAACACGCATTACATACAGCCGTCCATCGCCACGCAAACAGTTCGCATTCCGGTGTTGACACCAGAAGTGCATTGAGCGCGTCAGGACCCGGAGGAGCGGCGAGTTCCTGTGCGACACAGTACGAGCTGCAGGCACGGCCAACAACCCGCGCGTACGGGGTCTAAGCGTAATTCGACGGACATCCGGAACGTATAACCTTACAACATTATCAACTAGCTCAAGGCAATCTGACTCTCCTCGCAGCACGTGGCAAACTAAGGTAAGCAGACTCAAGTTGCGCCTCACTTCTAGGGAATGGAATCCCAAGCTTCCGAGAAGAAACTTTGTAGGGTATAAGTATTCATAGTATCCATACATTTTTTTGTATAAAAATCTCAAAAATGTTTTTTGGAGTTTTTCCAAAAGCAAGCTGAAAGAAGCAAGGGTTCCAGACTATAGCGGATACCATCACAGAGCACATGCAAAGACGACATAATGCAGGTGCAAAGAACGGCGTGCATCATAACAAGGGTGTTTAGAACCACACCAAACACGGCGTAAGAGGTATTTTGACCACGTTGGACGTCTACCTCTTAATACACTGTAATTTTTAACTTGTACTTGGGAAACTAACTGTATTAAGGACCATTAAAACCAGAGCACTGTCAATCTTCATATAAATAAATAAATACATACTCGTATCAGGGACAATCTTACACAAATCGACCTAGTCCCAAACTAAGCAAAGATTGTACTATGGGTACTAGGCGACGATATACATAATATAGGTATAGATACATTATAATACTTAAATACATGGTAAACATCCAAGACCCAGGAACAAACATTCGCTGTTCACCGATATGTACAACACCATCTATGTATAGTAATAATTTTACTTCGCTCGTTATCAGTGATTTTTACAGTGTAGTTTACGTTGCTTGATTAGTTGTTTACGAACTAATTATAACTGTTATATGTTTATTTTTTCAATAGTAACATCGTTAAATAATTAGTTTTAAAGCGCCATCTAGTTTTTGCCTAAATATCTCCTTGCAATCGGAGCACAACCAAAAGTATGGTAATTGACAGGTCTCTTGCTTTGATGGTCCTTGCTTTTACACAAAATATACATTATTATAACAGGGTATCTTATCTTCGTTTACTAGTTCATAGTCTCCTTATAAATAACCAGACTAACCCAAGGGTTGGTAACATCCTTGCGATGTAAAATTATTTAAGATTGCATTCAACTAAAAGAACCTTTCCTTGCAGGTTACCCATATTTTATCCGTACATATTTTACGGCATTGAAATATTCATTATACGACGGTAAACAAGATGTCTACTTTAATTAAAAGTCACCATAAACTTTCATTACTTCGACAAACGTCCATATTCTTCCAATAACTCAAATGCCCATACAATACCGGGAAGTCAAAAAAACAACAAAAAAACTTTAGACCATTCCTTACGCACACTAACTACACAGACACCAATATAAAAGGAGCCCTGGTCCGTTAACTTAAAGTTAAATGTCGATAAACTGGATATAAAAGCCAACCCTATTTCTTTTACAAGCTCAAACCTATACAGAAACTCAAAACGCAACCATATTGTCCATATCTTAGGGTTTCCATTCCTTTTTGCTCTGGTGAGGCGCACGCATGCGCTGGTTATACTTGTGTGTGTATGTATGAACTTGTGTCTGTGTGTGCATGTGTGCGCAGTGTCAGGTAACATCAGCTGTTGCTCCTGCGTCGCCCATATGATCTCAAGGACGGTTTGTGGGTTTTTTTTCCCGGTCTTGTGATAACGCCTGTGATATGAGGAGTATAACGTCTGTGAAATACTACACGGGATTTTATCACAAATATTAACGGCGACAATTTAATTATATTTAAGAAGATTTTTGTAAAGTTAGTTTAGTAATTTAAATAGGACTGTAGAGGCATACATTGCAAGTTTTAAGTTAGTTAGATATTCTTTTTTCTCATTATGAAAACTGAAAACATTTTAGATTAAAAACATTTTAATTTAATTTAATGTTTATTTCAAGCTCATGGCTCATTAAAGTGTTATTTAGTTTCGGTACAATAAAATTTAAAAACAATTTTTATGCGACTCCCAAAAAAAGGAGGAGAGATTTCAATTCATAGGAATCTTTTAGTCTACGCTGTCTGTTCGTAGATCTAATCACATGAATACCTGAGTCAAAGGACTCTTTTTGGTTAATATATATTAAACTGAAAGCCGAATAATGTTCATACTAAATATTAAAATAAAAATATAAAATGCTAAAGTACTATATTATAAGCACATTTTTGACTTGATGTATTCTTTATCTCTATATAGAGTATTATGTGTGTGTTGTTTGTGTGCGTTTTGGAAATCTTTATTGCGCGTCCCAGAACATTATCATCGCATCAACGCCATCTATTGGAGAATCCGAGCAGACTGATTAATTAATCGTGCCATCAAGTCGTCGACACAGGAAACCGCCGTTTTGAGACCATAATTTACCGTCGTTATTATAATTGTAACTACTGTATTAATTGCCATTAATTCGTCGGTTCTTTAGTACAGATTCTACATTAGGTGTTCTTGCATTGTTATTTTTGCTTACTTTAATCTGACCGGGACTTATTTCTAATATATTAAAATTTACACAAGATTTTGTGTACATTTTGAAAAATAATACGATGTGAAAAAGTGTATCGGAAAACGAGTGTATCTTCATGGCACTTACCTCATTTTGTTGAGAAGCACTGATTTCCGGCAATAACTCAAAAACGGTTTATCCGATCATGTTGAAAATATTTATTAAGTTTTCAACTATTTTCATATTTTTTATGGTTAAAAAAATAAAGGAAGGGAGCACAATTTATGCTACTATCATAGCGATTATTTCTGAAAATATTCGCTTAGTGAAAAAAATGCTTAGAAACTTTAAAAGAACTGTCGAAATATGTGACACGCAACATGCAATGATTTTTGCTGAAAAAAACCTTCTGTTATAGATGTACACAGCCTTAGAAATATATTTTTTGTGATTAAACTACTAAACTAAGTAGCGGCTTGTACAAGACACCTGTAGGGGAGAGCGGGGCTTAAAGTTACCGGGGTAAGTTGTTCCGTTTAAAATAGCATGAAGAGGAATAGAGATAAATATATTTCGTATAGACGGTTTGAAAAGGCAAGCAGCAGCGCACCGACGGCCACCATCTTAGTCGGGCCAGTGGCATTGTGCGTATTGACTGTGTCACCGCGTGCAGTGCAAACCCACGTGAGTAAATATGTAATTTCATATTTGTTACTTTTGGTCTATTTTACATGATTTGATAGCTAATATTTCGGCTATGTATTTATTTGTGTACAGATACATCTAGTATTTATATTGTAACTCAAAAATTTAGTTTGTTTTATAACCTAACGTAACATTGAGATTCATGTTTATACCTGTCGTTTGGGGCTTGATGTTCCTTTTTTTGGGGGCATGTTGTGAACTCGGAACAACTTGCCTCATCTCTACTTAATTCGACTACCTTTTCTGTCAGCCTATATAGTCGCGACTAACTCGAAAAGTACTAGACCAATTTTTATGTAGTTTTTTACTGTAGTAAAGCTGCATTCTTTGGGTTAGTCTCTATACGTATAACATATACATATATTATTAGCTAGTGTACAATTAGAGGGATTTAAATATTATTGTGTTTTTTATTGTAGCATGCGGACTTACAAGCGAAATCAACGCGTGGTGCGGTGTCTCAGGAGCTGATACTAAAGAAGGTCGAAAAGTGAAAACTGTTGCCAAAGAGCTGGATATTTGTTACATGACATAAATACATTAAAAAAAACAGGAGAAAATGTCAAAGTTGGCTATAAAAAAAAGACTAATTTTCATTAAAAGACGGTAGACTTCTTACTAAAATATTAGTCAATTTGCTTTGGCTTACCAGAACAAGAGAATAAACTAGCTTACAAATGTGAAGTGTAATACAATTTACCTAATATTCCACCATCATGGCATAAAAATAAATCTGCTGATACCAATTACTAAGGCAAAATATACAGTTTTAAGCAAAAAGTAGAAATAATAGAGGAGTAAAGATTTGTTTTAAAACATCTTTAGATTTTGTTCCTAAATATCTGTTTGATATTAAATTGAATATGATAATTGACTGAGTATTATTAAAATGCTGTTGATTGGTATTTAAATATACGGATAAGAAGTTACGTAACAAATTATAACTGTTGAAACGTGGAAGAAAATTATACATATTGTTTCTTGTTCATAGGTGTCATTTAACTGTTAAACAACTGAAAATAAAACAGTCGTATGTGACTGAATTATTATTAAGACCTTTTTGATTTGTATTTAAATAAAGAGATATTCAATCAATTTGGTGTTATCTTGTATATATATATCCCTAAAGCAAATTTGAACAACCTGCCCCATCTCAATAACATCTTGCCCCAAATGGGGCCAGTTGTCACTTTCCGACTTTCCTCATCATAAAATTTATTATAAATAAACTATTTGCGGTACATACAAAATACTTCCAAATTACCAAAATTAGGTATATATACCATATTCTACGCTAGGAATAATTGTGCTGTTATCATTTATTTAGCGATTTGTTTTTAGATATTTCAAAAACGGAACTTATAGCCCCGCTCTCCCCTACTTCGAATTTCATCAGTATACATCTTGCAGTATTTGAGTAAAATGCCTGTGACACAAAGACGGACCGACGCCATTCTAGCTACGATACCCCCTACAATGGATTTAGACAAAGCCGTTGGTATGGTAGATGGTAGTTGTTAAATTAACGGTCTTCAGATTTTTATGTATTAAGCATAAATTCCTGCAACGTTACTTTTTAAATGTCATTATAATCATTTCTTTGGCAGCTTCTTGCCATGTTTCAGTTTATAATTGACTCCCTTAATACGCTTTGATAAAGCCTCGCTCGCTGGCTCGGCGGATGTGGCGGAAATTCGTGTAATTATTGAGAAAATGGATCCCTTTGATGCCGCCGGTTAATATAATTTGACGTTTGGTTAATTAACGAAACGTATACCTCGAATGTTTACAATTTTAAAAATAATCTTATCAAATGTTACCTCAAAATCACGTTAATACAATAACAATAAACGAACTTGAAACATTATACTACAAATTGGGCTCAATTGGTTGCACAAACGGCTTACGAAGCTGGCAGTCCCGGGTTCGAATCCCAACGCAAGTGTTCGTGTGATGAGCACTAATTGTTCCTGGGTCTTAGATGTTTACTGTGTCTAAAAATGAGAATCTTAGATGTTTACTATGTATTTAAATATAGTATTTTATCTTTATATGAAGTATATCGTCGCTTAAATAGTACCCATAGACCAAGCGTTGCTTAGTTTGGGACTAGGTCGATTTGTGTATGATTGTGTCTAACATTTATTAATAGTTTACTTTTTTGGTTTCTTATTTTTCAGACATTACTGTCTATTGTCTACTGTCATGATTTCTTATATACTTTTTTATATTTACTTTATATACCTGATGAATAACTACGCTGGTGGTTTTATTTATTATTAATACGAATTGAAATGTACATACTCATGCTTTTAACCATTTATATCTCTTTTCACCAAAGAGCTGTTGTGTGTTACTATGTTAGATAGTTTTTTTTTTCATATTGGACGTAATTTTAGGTGTTTTTTTTGTCTTCAAAAGACTATTTTCTGTTGCAACCTCTTGTATGGTATAACAACCTTCTGACGTTAATACAATTGTTTTTCTTATATTTCGTTATCATTTATTTATAAATCTCTTTTTTATTGCTAATCGTTTCTACCCGGTATGGTTCGTAACGTAATGGTTCTTAAACATGAGTCCTAAGAAGTCAGACATATTTAAGTCTAACTTCCCACATTCCCCTCCAAATCCAAAACTAAAGATATCAACTCCACAAACTAAATCAAACTCCCTAGACAGAACAAATTCACTCCAACCCACACGTAACGTAGTTCGTTAGAAAAATCACATCAAACTCAGTTAAGCTTTTTTCTTACGTTACGTCTACCAACTTACAATACCTAAACAAACCAACATGCATGTGTGCGTGCCGTGTTGAGAGTAACGTAATCAGTGAGCTAAAAAGAAGATCGCCGAAAGGGACGGGTGTATTGGTTAGCTGGTTTGTGTAAGTGGGAGGGAGATGGGTGTGTTTGTGTTTTTTCGTCGACGAATTCTTTTTTCAAAGGCTCGACGGGAGGCAAGGTGCATGCTGGGATTGTGACCTGACTGATGCGTGATGGGTATGTAGGCATTTTGCCTGTGCGTCGAAGTCAATTTAAAGGAAGGTTATGTAAACCGATTTATGACTTAGTTCTATAGAGGTTAAAAGCAGGAAAACCGTGTAGACAGATGTGTAACGTAAATTATTATCTGTATTCTTTAGTATTTATCTTTATAAATCATGTCTGTAAATTAGTTGGACTGCCCACAATTTATCTGCTTTGCCTCAAGGTTGACGGTAGAGAATGCCCTATGGCATTAAATCTGCCTTTACAATAAGTTTTTCTTTTGTAAAGTAAAAATAAAATAAATAAATATAGGTTAAGAGGGGGCGAGTAGTTAACAACAAAGCTACGAATTAAATAATAGGTTATATTTTTTATAATGTGTTTATGTTTTGTATACTCACATAACAGAGTACAGAAAACAATGCATGTATTGTAGGAGAGGTAAACAACCATCTTATCGCTAAACAGCTATCTCTGCCAGACAACCTTTGCCTGCGAAAGGTAATTAAAGAAATCTCTTTATACGCGATTACGATCCAATACAATACAATACAAATACTCTTTATTGCACACCTCAGATACACAGAAATACAGAACATGACAGTAAGATGAATAAGCAGATGTAAACAACAGACGGTCTTATCACTAAATAGCGATCTCTCCCAGACAACCTTTGGCTGGCGGAGTATTTAAAAGACAACAATTTAGTTGAGTAGGTGGCGAGAAACAGCTATCAAGCAAAAAATCCGCATATAGAATCATTCAGACACAATAAACATACATGAATAAGATTGCGTTGATAAACATACATATATACTTACACATAATAAGTATAATGCAATTTAAGTAAATAAATGACCATAACAGTCAGCCGAAAAGTTGACAGAGTGATTTCATAGCAGTGTGTTAAGGGAGAAACAGGTAATTTTTTTAACGTGTGACTTAAATATTGCAAGCTTAGAGCCCTTTTATATATGAGAAATGTTACCAGGGATTCTGCGGACTCACTAACGCCATCCCTGGATTAATAGACACACTTAAGCTAAGCTACAGCATTAACTACAAAGTAATAAAGCAGATAACTTAACTGTTAAGTTACTGTCGGATAGTTTATTAGCGTCATACTTTTATAATAAGCGAATACTTGAAAGTTATTAAGCAGCTTGATCTGCAAGGGGATTTTGTTGTACCTTCAAATCGAAAACTATGCATTTTTTCTAGATAATAAAAGCAACCAATGTTGTATTAATGGAGTATATAACTCAAAGTAAACAATAGCCAATGTTAATAATATTGATTAACATTTACTATTGCTACTGAACATTCTAAACAAGTAGAAGAAAGTCATATTGCCTCTTACCATCATACTATAAAATCATCAGTGGTGTGATAAAGGGACTAAGTAAGTATTAATGGAACAGTATAAGGCATGTAAACCGTACCAAAAGTTTTAAAAATATGTACACATCAACTCTACTCTCATAGTAATAAGGTTTGGATATAAAATTTGCGAGATTTTGTGGTGTATATTTGCCCTTGACTTGTACAGTCGGTGCCCTCACATAAATATCCACGCAGACATAGACTTAAGTATACAGGCCTGGATACTTAAGTCAGGGCACCAACTGTACATAATAGCGTTAATTGTATGACTTTATCTATTTTACCTGTAATCTGATTAACCATCTCATTTCATCAACTCAAAACTCACTAAGCAGAATCACCCACATTCCCTTACCACATCCTCATTTACAAAACGCCGTAACCGACGCTGCTTCCCCACTAAACCACAACATTTTACGTGTAAACAATCGGCATAACCTATTTTAAACGCACAACACAGCTGTTCGGTCAGCTGATCACGCACACGCGCGCAGGCACGCACACACGCGCGCGCACGCACACAGATGCGCAGGAGTGTGCGGGAGGGAAAAAAACAGGACTCGTTTGACGAGGCGAGCTTTTGTGCGGCATCCGTTGTCGATGGGACCAAAGAGTAAGTAGGCAGGAGGGGAATAGGAGATTTTTCTGGCAATATAAAACAACAATTCGTTATTGCACAACAACAAGAGAAACAGTACTCTATAACCTTAATATAATCTAATGTAGACAATAGGCGGTCTTATCACTAAAGAGCGTTTTCCCCCAGACGGCCGTTAGGTAGCGGAGATGACGAAGAACAACTAGAAAAAGACAAAATAACATAACCTATATTTTTCATATGAATTTTTAGGGGGTATACAGGGTGTTTGGTTACAGGATGTAAAGCTGAAAGTAGGTGACAGTTTAGGCCATTAAGAACATTTTAAGCCAGACATGTCTTAAACAAATGTTTTTTTTTTTCGAGAATAGTAGGATTTTTCTCAGAGAAAATATAAACTCAATTAAAAAAATTAACATTATAAGTACAGTAACGCTTTAGTGCACACCTCACAAGATAGTACAAAAGGTAAAAATAGTACATTCAAGAAGTTTAACACTACGCTGCCAAAAGCTGCACACTATAGCTGGGTGTATCGTTTATTCTGGAATTGGAAGATGGCAGGCAACGGCGGCGGCAGCGGCAGCGATTTTTCTAATTCATTGCGTGTGATTCCAACTAATTTCAGTTCGTTGCGCGTCTCGAGCGCGCAATGAACAGATAAAACGGTTGCCGCGCCGCAATTCGCGCAATCTCGTGGCCGGGTCCTTAGTGTGACAGCTCCAATAAAGCACTGAACATAATAAACTTTTGTTACCGTCTTCTCTTCATTTATCTTTAGTCATTATACTTATACCCTTCGCCTATTTTATTACTAGAAGGTACCCTCAACTTCGTTCGCGGAGGAGAAAAGTCATAACCCCTTTTTTCTTTAGCGTAGTTGGGTAAAAAGTATTATTTAACCATCTGGAGATACCGAGCTACCCGTGTAACAATAAACACATTACCCTCCTTTGCGTCGCGCAGTCGGGTAAAAATAGTTGAAATTCGTTTAGCCAGTTTGGCATGATGAAGCCACAACGACATATACAAATATACAAAAAATAAAAATAATATTATTTTGATGAAGTGATCACGAAATAGTTCGTTAGAATATTTTTTTATGAAAATATCTTCTATGTAGGTACAGAAATTTCATTTTTACAACTTTATAATAGTATAGATGTTTTATCTTGAGGTTCCAAGTTCGTAGCTCTTTAAATTGGTAAAAAGGGCATTATAAGTAAATTTAAAGATACGCTAATTACAGTCGTCACTAACCACGTAGGTATGAAATAAAATTATAAGTAAGGATTGTATCATCTGCGGATATATCGCTCTATGCGGTTCCAAGTAATATTATTACTACTTCTAAACTGTTCGTGCTTTTACATTTCACGCGTGTTGGTTGTCATCAATTTTGAGGCAAGTATGACTGATTGCACACGTTTTATTTCGGTTTATATTGTTAATCTTAATCGATAGATTACTCTTTATTGCACACCAAAAGAAAACCTTAAACCGTAGTTGAAATGGTAAACAACAGGCAGTCTTATCGCTAAGAAGCGATCTCTTCAAGATAACCTTAAGGTCATAGAGATGGCGCAAAGTAAACAACCAATGATTAAGTGGTGAATCAGATTAAGCAAATTATAAATTGAAGTCAGAAAAAAAGAGCAAGGGACAATTCAGATACATACAAAGATACTAGATACTAATCAATAAATATGTAAAAAACAAACAAATACAAATAAATATACACACAAATATAACATACATATAAGCGAAAATTCACTGTGCTAAATTGTTCTTATGTTACAGGAGGCCAATGAGCAGATGGATTGCCTGATGGTTAGCGATCACCGTCGCCCATAGACCCCTGCAGCACCAGAGGAGTCACAAAGGTTGGCGACCGCTCTTTTCTTGAAGGTTAGAAGGTTATATCGCCATGGCATCGACATCTCAGCTTAAGGGAGCGATAAGTAGTATGTAATCCACCGAGTAAAGTGCCGTCCTTGTCTTTGATATCTCACCCTTAAGAGTCGCCGGCAAGCTCGGCCGAATTTCACCTTCCTATGCAAACGGAGTTTCGTTCTCATTTTAAAACTAAGTGTTGGATTGTAGTGAAACTTTTCATGTACAATGACATGAGGTATATCTAGGCCTGTAATTAGTTTATATGGCTCCAGTAAAAAAAACTAAATAAAGCAAAAACAAGTTTTGTATGAAAAACTTAAATTCGCTGTATTTTTTTACCATGGCATCTGAAGATACATAAACTAATTACAAGCCTGCATGTACCTTAAGTTATTCTAAGTACAAAGTTGCAGAGCAAACTAGCTAGTCGTTTTAAAATTAGAGCGTAATTACGTTTGTATGGAGAACCGAGGTTACCGGGGACACATCTGGTCTCCGACAATTTGTTTGACAGACTAGATATTTAGAAGAAGAAAAAAGAAAATGAATTTATTCAGACGCATAAACAAAAAAAAATGAACAAATTACAAAAAAAAGCCACTCAAACTATGCCCTGAAATGGTCCCACTTCAGCATAATGCCGGCTCGGGAGCCAGCGCTGATCTTCCGGTGAGACCATATGTAGCGCCACGGAGAGCTGCATGCACGAACATTATGGATGTCATTGTTACCCCTGACTTCGAATTTTCTAGTGACTGATTCTCGTATCAAATTATATCAGGTGCGGATTTACGTGTGTTTTCTTGACATTACAGAAAAAAAGTATAAACATAAGGTACAGAGTTTTTGTGATCGTTCGTTGTAACCATCGCAAAATCAAAGGCAAAGGCCTTCTCAATGATCTCCACAGCGATTAATCATGCGTTTGCGTTCATCCAACGGTTTCCTGCAATCTTGACAATGTCTGTCCCATCTTGTTCTCTACAGTTCATTTTTCGCTTCTTAGTCGCCACTCAAAATCTTGCACTGCAACGTAATAAGGCCTTATCTCAAAGCCTCCATATTGCTCACACTAGGTACACTTCTAGCGAACCTTCTCTAGAAGTGTAAAAGCGATAACTTTACATGGTATGTGTATGGCTCATCGTGAATTCCTGTCACATACCAGTAGATGGATAATTAAAAGAGAGCTACATTCTTACTAAAAACAACTGTTCACACACCACGTCAAGTCGTTTACAGGAACTGTTTTTGCCATGCAAATTCCTTCAACTTTTAATTGTATATACAAGTACCAACTTTACTGTTCAGTCAACGGCAGTGCATCGATTAACTTATAATTCAAATAAATAGCTTTACTGAAGTGTTACCGAGTTAAATAATAATTAAAATATGGAAACAGTCTTGCACTAATCGACCTGATTACGAATTAGGCTTAAACGTGGACAAAAAGGTTCTCGAATGGCGATTGTACCCAAAGGCATAAGTTTTCGCATAGTCAGATCAGTTTATTGGTTTCTCCTATTTGAAGGCAAATAATGCTTCATATAAAAATTATCTTTGTTTTGTTATGAGTGTGTTTCGTCCGTTTACTAGTTTTAAATGAAAAAGTTATTGCTCTGTTGTAATTTCATAGTTTGTCTTATATCGCACATTTTCCTCACTGTAGTGATGTGAAAAGGTGTGTGTTTCGCACGGCTGCAAAATGATTTAGTTTCTCGTGCCTTGAAAGCCTCGTTACGCGCAGTAATCTATGTTTGAACCGCTCCGCTCGTGGTTCAAGTTTAGATTTCCTCGCTAACTCGGCTTTCAATCCAAGCACTATGCAAGGCTGCAAACAACAACTTTGCAGCCTTGCATAACAATAACTACTCGTAATTTGCTCTAAATAGTCCGTTACAGTAGTAAATTTTTTTAAATATCTTCAATAGACATTTCATTTTTAAAACTTAATAATATAGATTTTACTTTTCATAATAATACACTTATTGTAAAAAGCCTAGCTTAATTTAGAAGAATAACGAGCATCATTATATAAAACTATATTTTTCAGTGTAAACTGACCTGCCATTCATATACTTTGGCAGAGGATGGTTTCGTACGCCGTCTCCTGTGGCTTAGAGTTCTAAGGCCTGTACAGATAACTTGGGCCTGTAATTACTTACTTGACATGAAATGTGACGGTTCTCAGTTGAATGCAAAAGTTGACATTTAGGGGAATTTCAATGAGACGTTTGTCAATTAGATAATTGGTTACATGCAAGTTTGACTTGCGGTCCGAGGGTTCCGTAACAGCCCAAGTAGCGCTGAAGCTGTATTAAGCTAAGCGTCCACACGTGCGTTCACTGTATCGGCAGCGATAGGATTTGCCGACGCAAGTACCAGCAATCGGATTGCTGATGCCACTTCGTTCAGATTCTTGTAGTGCTCGTAAGTGCGGAATGTGTTTTGTGAGAATGGAGGAAAACGATAAAGAACAATTTGTCGTTATTTTGCTTGTTTTTTAGCAGAAGAGGAACATTCCGTATGACGTCATCAGCACGCATCGCAAAAGTTGCCTCTCGGAGCATCGGAGTCGGCATTGCCGATAAGCGATCCGTACGGTGCGGATCAGTGGACGCTGTTGTATGAGTTTCTATACAAGGCATACCAAAATCTGATACGTGCGATGCGTCTGATGCGTGCGATGCCTGTGGACGCTTAGCTTTAAGGGCACTTGCGCAATCCAGAGTTAACGAATTTAACTCCGAGTTAAATTTTAACTCCTGTCAGATTCATACCAGAACTGTCAGATTAACTCTAGGTTAAGTCTTAACTCTTGGTAAAAAATTTGGTACACGCCCGACGTTTTATATACTATCGTCACCGTTACCGTCAGCTTACTCGTATATACTACCTGGGAGGCATGATGTTGGGGTAAGTCAATCATAATTATCATTTAGTTTTTTTTTGCTTTAGGGTCAGTAATTTTTTTTCGGTACTTTGTTGTCATGGTTTCGTCTAAAACTACAATTTTAAACGATATAAAGGCACTATAAATATTTTTTCTAGTCTATTGTTAAGGGCCTATTTCGTCGTCAGTGAGTTAGATTACGAATTAAGAGCATTTTTATAAGTAACTGTGTCACTATTGTGAATAATTTTATGAATAACGTTTCTAAAGTGGAAACAAAGAGCTTTTAATTAATTAAAACTGTCAATATCAGAAATAAGGAGATTTGTAGACAAACCAGGTCACCGATATAGCAAACAGGGCAATGGGCAGGGTTCGAAGAACCGATGGCTCAGCCAAAGATATCGCTATTAACTAAATATCCCCCATCTCTTATACCTTAAGGTTGTCAGGAAGAGATCGATTCTTAGCGTGTCTCATGTTATTGTCTTTTGGTGTGCAATAAAGAGTATTGTATTGTATTATATCCTGGTATTATACAGCTAAAGATAAGCCTATCACAAACGTCAGCATGCGATCATGTAGGCATTGCGGATATCTTTGAACGAGAGCTACTCGTATTCTGAACACGGTCATAAATTGAAATGATGATGACACCTTAAGAACAAGTCTTCCCTCACCATTGTCAGTCTTTACTCAAAGTGGCCGCGGATGGCATTTCCGTTAGTGAGTTGGCGCTCCTCATTCTCAAACCGATGACACTGCTATAGAGACCTAGCCCATCGCTAACGATGGTATGCGATCGAAGATATCTTTGAAAAAGAGCTATGTTTAATTGTTCAGTACGATTAAGGGTTGAAATGACCCATCTATCAAAATTAAGTCGCAAGAAAGTCGCGGGCACGTTTCTATTTTAGCCTAAAGCTGAGAAAAGGTACGTCAAATAATCGACTAAAACCCCTGGAAACCTTTACTCGGCCGGATTTGGGCATAAATAAAGTTAAACGACTGCGTGCTGTAATTAGAAAAACCAAAATATTCCATAAAAGTTGTGAGAAGGCGATATTGTAACACTATTAATGCAATAATAGCAGTTATGAATACCATAATTCGACAAATTAGATAAGTAAAAGTTACATAAATGCTTTTACTTGACATCTAAGTGCTCTAATGATGTTTAAAGCGGTTATTTAGCTGTTTGATAGCACGAAGGGATATTTTTTTATAAGGTTTAATATTTTTGTAATGTACCACATAGTTTACTTCAGCTATTTTTTCATTGTATGAATTGTTTCAACCACAATTCATATTGTTTTTCATGAAATAAATGACTATGACTATCAGTGGCGTGGCGTCGGGAAGATTGCGAGTGAAGTCGAATTGTATTGATTTACTCATATTTAAAGAAAAAGGTAGTTATAAGTTATAAAAGCCTTTCCTTGGGCAACCCGGTAGGAATCGTCTTATATGGACGCCACGCCACTGATGACTATGACTAATCCGATTATTGGTAATGAAGTCTAGCCAGTTCTAAGTCAGTGTAATAAAACGGCTAAATAAGACCTATTTCAGCGAGCTACGCGGATGACAATGTGCAAGTTACGCCAGTCCTCGTCCACCTTTCGGTGCCGTATTCCCATCGGCATGACTTAATTCCGCTAATTGGTCCTTAGTCTTCTACAGAAGCATACTTATAAACTAGGGTTGTCACTGCTTGTATATCCACACTAATCTTTTAAATGCGAAAGTTACCTCTTCACGTTCAAATCGATGAACCGATTTTAATGAAATTTGGTATGGAGATAGTTGCAAACTAAAAACCAAGGATAGTTTTTATTCGTGACAAGTACATGGTTTCTAAGTTATACATAAAATAGTAGGACATACGGCCGTCGTCATCTTCTTTATTCAAGTAGGCCAAAGCTACAAGCACTTTAGAATCGTTAGTTACAACTAAATTTTAGAGCAATTTATTGATAAAATGTTTGTAAAAAAAATACTTAAAATCACATTAATAAACATTATGAAATAAAACAATTTAACGGATTATATCGCGTATATTATCTCATTTTAGTTCCCGACGTTTCGGAAGCTTTCCAGCTTTCCATGGTCACGGGAGGACTATACTTAATACGCGATATAATCCGTTAAATTGTTTTATTTCAATGAGTAATAATCGCGGAAACAGAAGAAAATATTATAAACATTATGAAGTTGCGGAAAACCCCTAATAATCGAGTCTGAACAGCGAGTGGTGCTTAATTAATTAATAAATATTACGGACTGATCATTTTCCTTTTTTCCTGTGAATTCATTTGACAGATTCTATTCCCAAGAGGAGACTACTGTAAAACAATCAGTATTTTCCTAAATAACTCTTATATTAGTACTTAACTTATCTTAAATTGTAAACTCAATGCTTTTTGATTCTATATAGCTTCAGTAGTTATTTTTATATACACACTTTTATAGAAGTACAATTTTTTTGCATGCCATGCCCCCCGGTGACTTATATGTCAAAACATTCATTAGGGTATAAGGAATAATTCATTAGCAAAATTAGCTGCTACCTAGTGCTTCTTAAATAGCCAGCTCATTCACAACTAATAGCCTAAATTAACCCAATAAAATGCATGTACACAAAAATAATTTTAATGAGGTTTATTAACTAATTTTCTTAAAATATTGGATAAATAGGCCAAAATGATACATTTGAACACATTTGCTACTAAAGCTAGTAATATACCCACATGTTTACTTTCAATATTATCTATAAGGAATTAGTTGACATTTTGCAATTGAGCAATCGCGAAGTGCATAAGTGTCTCGAAAATTTGAAAATCAGTATCCAAATTTTGTTGACGATTTAGATAATATTTACCGAGGACTACGTCAACATTTCATACCATTGTATTTTGTGCATTTAAAATGTATGGCTAGACGTAGTTTTTCCGCGCACCCATACATAGTCTACCACTGTGTGACGTGAGTAGAATATATTTTGCTGCTATTTTATTTTCAGTTTACCAATCTATATACTTGTTTTTGAATTGCGTGTGACAGCCCTGCTTCTATACCTGCAGATCGATCTAATAATGGCTTCTTGCCGACATTTTAATCCTCTACTAGCCAACGATGCGCGAAGAAATTGATAGGCTTTGTGTGAGCCAGAGCTAACTGATTGTCGCCGTCAGCACCCTGTATGCCGTTTGCGTATATATACAGGATGCTTAAAAATGTTGGCAATCGTGGCAAGTAATCTATACTATTATATAGTTGTTAAAATGAAATGTCTATATATTGAAGATATTTTCAAACAAAATAAGTGATACAGATTATTTGAAGGTGACAGCGTCAAAAAATATTTATTTTGGATTTTTTGGATGTTCGTATGTGTCGTTGTGGCTTCATCACGTCAAAACGGCTTAACGGATTTCAACTATATTTGGTACACGGATAGCTGGGCATCCACAGATTGTTATAGGATACTTTTTATCCAACTATAATAAAGTAAAAAAGAGGGTTATGGCTTTTTCCTCCTCCGCGAGCGAAAATTGCCTAATATTTTTTATCCCTGATAAAAAAGAGAGATGTAATAAGTTTTCTATTGATCTTTATGTGTATCTGCATGTCTGTCTGTAGATGTGCCGATTTTAATTTATTTTCTGTGTTCGAAGAGTGATATTATCAAAAATGTTCGTAGCTTTGTTTCAAAATAATCAGTTTAACCGTTTGAAACTGATTAGCATTTTTCAAGATAAAGTAAAAATAACCTATTTTTTCGAAATCCGAATGACACGTGAACGCACAACATTGTGTGAAAATGGCCAGATATCAAAGCATTTTTCTATTGTAAACCCAACGCTTCGTTACTCTATTTTCAAAGGCTTAACCGTGATCAAAAACGTTTCAAATATTTACACTATTTCAGCACTTTGAAGAATTTGATACAGCAGAGAACCAAATAAACCCTGGTGTACATCGTCTGTTTTGTAATTATATTTAGGTAATTTAAGAATACAAGGTAATGGATATAAAAGTGTGCGATATTTCATTGAAAGTGTATGGGAGAGACCTATGTTCAATTGTAGCTGTCTTCGGGTTGAAATGATGAAGGGTATAACAGAATCAGATTTAGCAAAAAAAAAATAATTAAAAAATTTTACAGTCGGGACCCATAAGAAAACTAGATCGACGCAAATCTGCCCAACAATGGGTCCCGACTGTTTAAAATCGCTATGTTCCACATTAGAATTTATTATTTGTTTTATGTGAGTATCGATCATGAATCATGAAACATTTCCATTATAACTTCACAAGGGTAGGTACTGGACTTGTTTTTTCTTTTTAGTTTTTTCAAGCAGTCGGGTTTTTTGTTTTTTTAATTATTATTTTTATTTTATACTTTTTAGTTAAAATTATAAGTCAGTAAATTTCTCAATCTTTATCGTGGGGGTTATTGAGAAGCTTGCACAGATTTATTACAATTAAATGAATATTTAGTGAGAACGGGTTGCTAACCAACTTTAAATCTTTATACTTCCTAACTGTTCATTCAAAATTAAAAATGATAAAAAAACCTAATAATCATTTTCAAATCCCTATTCAATGATACCCCACTCGATATAGTACGTCGATTTTCATTTTATTTTCTTTTTCATAATATGGCGTCTCATTATCGCCATTTTGAGTTTTCATCATTTTCATGTCTTTAGTGACATTCGCCCAATTAAAACGAATCGATTGACGTAAGAATCATCAAAATCGGTCAACGCGTTTGGTCTCTAGAGTGCCAGATAGGAACAAACATACATACATAATACATACATACAATCCTACCTCCTTTGCGTCGCGCAGTCGGGTAATGATAAACACATTACCCTCCTTTGCGTCGCGCTGTCGGGTAAAAAAGGGGCCTATTGACATTAACCATAACCACACCATAACGCAGCGGCAAAAAGTGGTGAATCAGTGGTTACGTGTGAATAGTTGCGCTGCAGCTTCTTGCAGTTGTTTTGATTTAGTCGGAGCGACCACACACGCTTGACGGCAAAATGTGCTCCATTTGAATAAAACTATTAATTTTCATATAAATTATCGCTCGATCACGTGGTTCTCGTTGTGGTGGGTATTGTGGTACGTCTGAAGAGACCCTGATGCATGAGAATGTCTAAACTAAGCCAGAATAAGATATAAAAAGCAATATGTATGATATAGCATAGTTTTCCCGGCAGCTGTTCGTTTCTATATGGGGGTAATATAACATAAATTATTTTTGTATTAGCCGAGAAAATCAGAAAACCGGCCAAATCGGCAAGTTGGACTCGCGCATTGAGGATTCCGTACAATGTATACATTACAATGACCGTATCTATGAAAATCCAGTGCTAGCACAGTCCTACTCCTAAGCAAAATGTAAGCGGGTCCTTGATCATTTTATATTGGTTACTGATATAGACCGACAGACATACAATTGTACTGTTTTTAGTACCTATTTGTTATTATAGCGGTAACAGAAACACATCATCTATGACAATTTCAAATGTATAGCTATCACGGTTCATGAGATACAGCCTGGTAACAGACAGTTAGACAAACAGACAAACTAACGGAAAGACAGACAGGCAAACAGCGAAGTCTTAGTAATAGGGTCCGTTTAACCCTTTGGGTACGGTACGAAACCCTAAAAAACAGCGGAAATAATTCGAGTAGTTTTCAAACTTTGTTCAAGGCTTCATTGAGGTGTTTTGATTAACCTCCTAAAAGTTCTGTGTGTCAGGGCTGTGCTGACGTCAGGATATTGGTTTAAATGTCACCTTTTTTAGTAATCAGATTTTATTTCAAAAACCTTAAAAACTACTTGCACAGTTATTTTCACTAAAATAAACTGCAGTAAATTGATTACAAATTTTGTTATATTATTTTTTAACCAAAGATAAAGTGTCGAATTTTATGAAACCTCCTAAAGTTGGTGTGCTCTTTGATCGGCTATATTTTCCATGCACTTTAAAGAATTTTATGATCTGGAGTCGAACCTCGGTAAGTTATTAATTAATGAGTATATTAACATCCCTAACCATCGACAATCGCGCGGGTACTGGGGGGAGGGGAGTGCAGTTCGTTTAAGGGGCACTCCAACTTTTGGAGATTCTATAAAATTCGATACATGTTATGCGAAGTGTATTTCGAACAGATAATTTTAATGACAGAAAGGGTAACCCAGCAATAATATTTGGTGCGATGGTAAACCTTGTCCAAATTCCCGTGCAAACCTGAATCGTGACGGCTCATGCACTTTGCAATTACATTTATGCATAAATTATTATGTGATGCATTTTTGAAATGCACGCGACCTGTCAGGCTTAAATTGGTCACTTATAACCGACTTTAAATAAAAGAGTAGTTTGGACTGTTATTTGCTGGGGTTTTAACGTATAATGAAAACTATTTAATGTTGATAAATGTACTTAGTTTTTCACAAACAGAAAGTAATTATGTTTTGTTAAACACGTGTCATGCCTTACACTTAGATTGCGCAATATTATGTTGATGTATGTAATATGTCTATCTAGGACAAACAATCCAGTTAGGCAGGAAGGTCAAACTTCGAGAAAGAAATCAATCGACGGATCTAACTCGGATGGGCAGCGCTTGGGGAACTGCGAAGTGTCTTCTCGTCCAGGATACCTCAGTCCTTGAAGACGAAGGTCTTCAACCTTTGCGTAATACCGGTGATGACCTATGGAGCCGATATGTGGTCTCTAATCATGGGCGCCTTAAGGAAGCTCAGAGTCACTCTGCGAGCTATGGAAAGGGCTATGCTAGGGATCTCTCTACGAGATCTAATCAAGAATGAGGAGATTCGTATAGAAACCAAGGTCACCGACATAGCAAACAGGGTAAGCAAAAAAGTGGCAATCGGCAGGTGACATAAGTCTAGTTGTAGTTACAGTAGTCGGAGCAGAAAGGTTCTCGAGTGGACACAGCGTAGCGGCAAGCGCAGCGTGGGTAGGTCACCCGTAAGGTGGTCGGACAACCTGGTTTGGGTTGCGGGGACTCGCTGGATGCGGGTCGCCTCTATGCGGCCCATGTGGAAATCTATTGAGAAGGCCTCCAGCAGTGGACGTCCTGTGGCTGAATTGATGATAATGATATGTAACAGGTTAAATTATGGATCGCCTTGGTCTAAAATAAATATTTATTTATTTTTATTGATGAGATGCAATGCGTTTATTCTTCATAATTATTGTATTTAAGAAACGTAGAAATATTAAAGGGTGGACCAACATTTTCTTGATATTATTCGGTCCTTAAAATGCTAGTAATCTAGGCTGTTAAAATACTGACAATGTTACAGTATTTTATTTCCTGTCCAAAAAAAGTAACTTTATTATTTACAGGTTTTTTTAAGAGTTTTAATCGCACATTTAAACCGCCAAAATTAAGAAAATGCTCATACACATCTAATTCTATACGCGTGTCCGCACCTCTTGTAGTGAAGAATTTTAACAACAGAAAGAACAAGAGATGCTCACAAAAAAACTCATTTTCAATTTTAAGTAATGGCCTATTTAGTATCGTTAGCCGACTGTGGCATTTGGCTACATAGGTTTTAATCTCAAAATGTAAACACCGAGCAAAGCGAGGTCACCAAGCTTCTATTATTAAATATTTACATAGTAATTCGTTTACCCTCTAACTAACTGCTGAGGGTAAAAATTAAGGGTTTAGTTAAGGTTGGTTATTAATTATCGTTCGTGGAATTAGCATAATGTAAACAGTTGTAGTGATTACTCGGCGTTTTGTGCCATCAAGATGAGGGCGAGGAATGCTTCAAGGTGGTGACCACCGTTCGTGGTACGGTCGGGAAAAACGCAATTTTTATTACGGAATTATAAAATTAATGACAATTAAAATACGAGTACATTTTTCAGTGGTATAAAAATGAATAATAAATTATTTATTTCGGAAGACTTTAATTCCATAGATTGATAGTTTACCTCATGTCTATGTTAATACCTTGACCTATACTCGTACTTAGTAATGAAATAATGATCTTTATTCTGTAAGTAGGCCGCATGGGCACTTTTATAAGTTTGACTCTGCGGAATTTGCCAAGAGGAGACCACTGTTGAGAAGAAAGCCGAAACAAAGTCAACAATCAGTCATTCTTTTGAAATAATTCTTATATCTAATACGATATTTGTACTAAGCCTAACATAAATATATGTTTTAAGTATAAACTCAATGGATAATTTTCTCAGAAAACATATCAAAACTTATAAAAGTAAAAAAAAGAATAAAAGATGAAAATATGTTTTTCTTTTTTCAATTAAATCTCATTATTAATTTCAAATTTCTCAGCAATTATATGTAGAATTCTGTTTAAATAATTAATTTTTGATTGTGTTTTAAAACCTATCTCTCAAATGACGTTTGAATTATTTCGAGTTGAAAAAATTAATTAGTACAGTATTACTTTTTTTTATTTATCTGCTGTCCCAACACTAGGTTTATGTCTATTGTTACTAACACAATATATGGGGTCACAATCTGAAATAAATATTTTTTATTTATTTTATGTAGAATAAATAAAATTAGTTAATAATCTACATCAACCCCCACTTTTATAAAATTAGTTAGTTTTAGAATGATGTAAAAAAAGATACAACTAAAAGTAGGCGAATAATAGCCTATTAAATTATGCTAACGTTACCATAGTATTTTCTTATGAAAAAGCTGATTAATGCTAGCAATTTGTATCGCTCCGCTCGACGTCGTCGCCGCTTATCGCCGCATCGCGGATCCGCGGCGCTCGTGGCCCCTCCGCCCGCGGACTGTTGGTAAACAAACATAGCAGCATATTGGTATCCGCGGCGCTTGTGCCCGTACCGCTCGCTGGCTGAAAACGAATATAGCAACATATTGGCATCCGCACCGCTCTTGGCCCTACCCCTGCGGAGAGTTGATAAACAAACATAGCAACATAGAAAAGTCGTCCTTTCGGGAGCATTTCAAATGTTGAATGAGGAGGAACACGCTGACTGGAGTTTTTGCAGGAACTTGTTGAATTAAAAGGTCCGGAGATAATTAATGTTTGCATATTAAGATTTATATTTAGATGTAGTTACAACTGTTCGAGGAGAGGATCGGACCCAGACCCTGTGTGCTCGGCACGGATTAGTCAAATTAGCAGAATTGATAATAACAATGTTTCCACATTTAGGGTTCCGTAACAACATATTGTCAACCGCGGCGCTCGTGGCCTCACTTCTCCTAGATTGTTAGTAAACAAACGCAGCAACACATGTGTTTTAGGTTCCTTGGGTGGCTACTTCCCACAGACTGTTGATAACTAACGTAAGTACAGTGAGATACTAAAAGCTGCTAAATGCCAGCTATCAGCAATTTGTATCGCTGCGCTCGCTGCTTATTATTATATCGTAAATCTGCGGTGGTTGTGGCCCTAACCCTGACGACCACCTATAACATATCTACAGGCATCATCATCATTAGGGTAAGTTTTCATAATAAGCCCGTCTTACTTCTAATGAGACCAGGGACAAACAAAAAACATAAAGTTTTTCGTTTAATTCAAAATTATTAGTGTCGTTGAAACATTTACTCTTAACGTTATTCGGGCAAAACATTATTTGTTTATAATGTATTTCATATATGTTAAATCTTTTTAAAATTTTAGAAATTACACGACACTAAATACACCGTACGCTTAGCTTTTAAAAAGTATTATACAAAATGAGGTGAAAATATAAAGCTTACATAGTATAGCTACAGCAATTTAAAATGTTTGCTTGCCTTATTGGTTGACTAGTAATGAATACCTGCACACATTAAGTCCACCTTTCCATTTTAGTGCAATAAACTAGAAGTAAACAAATCCGATTCAGTAATAGTCTTATCATTTAATAATTTACAACCTCAAATTAAACCCCTCCTCAATCCAAATCCCCAATAAAAGATCCAAAACAAATCCTAATCAGCTTAAACCTCGTGGCCCGCCGCGATTAATGACGTCACATTCGATTTTTACAGTTCCCAGCTCGCGTGACATCTGGCCCCATTTTTTTAAAAATATTTTACAACTGGTCATATTTCACACGTATCTTGATCATCTAGCTTCAAACAAGGTGGTATCATAAATGTCATAGTCTGTGTTTAGAAAACTAATTGCACTGCTGATTATATTTTTAAACACGCGAAAGTTCCGGCCGGTTGGTCTGTTGTTGGTTAGCTTAAACAGAGAGAAGAGATACTAACTAGATGGCGCGATTATTGTTTGTTGTTCTGTGAACTACAGCTGTAGTTTGTTTTGTTTTTTAAAATGTTTTTATTTGATAACAATATTACAATACATTATTTACATATTTAGTGTTCATTTTTTATCCTAAATAGTAAAAACATGTGCATACAGTTAGTTTAGTGAGTTATTTTCTTATACCCACTTTAAACTTTATAAATAGGCCAAGGAAGGCCTATGTATTTTTTTAATACGTAACGGTACTTAACCTACGCGGAAATATTACACTTATTTCATATACTCAATCACAATTTTATTATGCTCGCTTTGCGAAGTTCGCATTTGTAACATTAAATTAGTTCCTTATCTTACGGTGGATTTTATAAATAACGATTAACGTACATTTGACTTAAATAATGTGTTTGAAAAACAAAAGTAGTAATCAATGGATAAATTGGTAAAAATTGTCTGGATCGGACTCACAAACCAAAAGATATTAATTTAAATAAATCACTTTACGAACTCGCTGAACTCATTGGGGACTCGGTGGATGCGGGTCGCCTTTATCCGGCCCATGTGGAAATCTATTAAGGAGGCCTGTGTCCAGCAGCGGACGTCCTATGGCTGAAATGATGATGATGATGATGTCTTTACACGAATTATATCGCGTATATTATCACATTTGAGCTCCCAACGTTTCGGAAGCTTTACAGCTTCCGTATTGACAGGATAGACTAAAAGTCTGTGTCAAAGATACAATTTGTGCAAACTACCCACTTTGATAAAACGAATAAAGGTGTACATACATGCCAGATGGGACTAATCTGTAAATGAGAATTTTGTGAAATGCTACGGGTAAATTATTAAAATAATATAGCTAAGTCCTTCTGGCACATGTGTAACTAGTCTTTACAAATTAGGCCGATCTGGCATTGTTTAGCATAAGCGGGTAGTTTGCAAAAATTGTAACTTTCTTAGTCAACTCTTGAACACGGAAAGCTGAAAAGCTTCCGAAACGTCGGGAACTCAAATGAGTTCCCGACGTTTCGGAAGCTTTATAATTTTGCTATAGGTCCAACAGTCATGAAGCATTACAATATATCTTATTCTCGTGAAAGCAAATGACATGTCAAGGGAAAAAAAAAAAAAAAAATGTAACTAAACTGAGATGAAAATTTGGGGCATATTTTTCCATGTATGAATGAGGTTCGAATGTATAAGCAATTCTGACTAAGATAAGCCAAAAAATCAATATTATGAAAAAATACTATAGGTATTTTTTTTCAGCAAATAACCTCTAATTTAATATATTTGAATGAGTGATAATCGCGGAAACCGAAGCGAATATTAAGTCAACTTTTAACAAACAGTTAATAAAGCTCAGTTCCACCGGCCCGAGTATTAGCATAGTTAATGAGATATTAAAAAAGCTTGGAATTAGGGCACCATGTCCGCGAGTTTCACAACCACTCTAAATACGAGAACACCCATGTTTTGATAACATTTAAAAACAAATCATGATCGTAATCTTAACAACTTAATTACTCTTTCCGTAAGATTTACATGTAATTATTGCTTGCTACATTTTTTTATCGTGGCTGTCAATAACCCTTAACTAAATGTGAGTATTACCGGTCCGCGCAACATTTATTTTATGACATAGGAGGCAAACGAGCAGATGGGTCGCCTGATGGTAAACGATCACCGTCTCCCATAGACACTTGCATCACCGGAGGAGTCACAAGTGCGTTGCCGGCCTTTCAGGTGGGAGTACGCTCTTTTCTTGAAGGCTTGCAGGTCGCATCGGTCCGGAAATACTGCAGGCGGCAATTTATTACACAGTTCAGTCGTGCGAGGCAGGACATTACATAGAAAAACGCACACATGACGTATAATACTGTTAAGTCGGAGTATGTCTCCCTCTCTGACGACCTGGATATTGAGTGGGAGCGTAAAGCGCTGGCTGTCAGATGCAACGTGCTTGCCTGGGAAGGCCATCCGCAAGGTGGTCGGACGACCTGGTTAGGGTTCCAGGGACTCGCTGGATGCGGTTCGTCTCTATCTGGCTCATGTCGAAATCTATTGAGGAGGCCAGGTTCACTGCAGGACACAGTCATAGGATGTCATGATTTTAATTATTTTATACCACAAATATCACGATTTTAGTAATTTCCCGCTGGCAATATTTAGAATGCAGCTTTGAATGAGCCAATGAGACTTCCGAACTCATGAACCAATCTGATTCGTGTTTCTAAGTGGGGTCTGGGGTATCTTTATATTGCAGTCGTTCCAACTGCATTATAACTGCATTACGACCCTGCAGCCAGCTTACAGTCAGTGTGCGGTTGACAGGACTGCACGGCAAATGCAAGCGGACTACACAGTCGGTTTGCAGTTTGGATGCAGTTACACCAACTGCAACAGAACTGTACTTGAACTGCCATTTTGCAGCTGGGTTGCAGTTCAAATGCTGTCCGTCTCGGCCCATAGATTTCAACTATAATTTTGGAGTATTAGGTACAAATCTATTCAAGCAATTTTGCCGCCCAAAATACATACGTACTTTTGAAAACCATAATCTTCTATTGCTCCTATAGTCGGGTAAAAAACGTTTGTAAATAATCTTCCAGTAATAAATGATATAATACGAGTATCAATATAACGCTAAGTAACCCGAGCGTGTATTATACACGGACAAACAAATTAACGAACAACAATATGTTACTAGCAAGGCGCCATTATTATGAATGTTTCTTTTATATTCACACACGGTAATCCGACACATGTGTCTTACCCGAAAATAGGTCGAATGTATTGTAGGGTAAACGTGCGGATGATTACAATAAACTTTTTGTCATTTAAATAACTAGTATGCCTTGGCTAAGGGCTCAAAATCATGTATCATGTTGGGGGTGACAGGGGGGGGGGGGGGGGGGGGGGGGGGCTGGGAAAGTACGAATTCTCATAAGAGATGACACACCGCTGCGTACGCACTACGCACACGTCACGCAAGAGGTGTGTTGTCTCTTATGAGGATTCGTATTTTACAATGAGTTTACGTGCACGTCACCCAAAGGCATCCGGTGTGACTCGGCTTTTAATATTAAGATAAGTTGATTTATATACAGAGTACACAAAGGCAAAAGTAAATTACCATTGTACCTTGAATTAACAATGCAAACTAATTTTAAGCACACATCAACTCAGCATTCCCAATACAATCAAACATATCGGAGCCGCAACCGCTTATATCCGGTTCGATCCAGTCGTAGCCTGCATTAATTAGGGAATTAACACTAAGTAAATACCCCGCGGTCGTACTAAAGCTATAATTGCATACAATAGTTGAACCTTATTGGAGTCACGTTTGTGTGATTACCATAATTATTATATGTTAATTGCGAGCGTTTCGTTCCTAAGAGATGTTCATATTATATTTTTTATACAACACACGTTATGGGGACTGAAAATATACCGACAGTCTATTTTTATGTCATGATGTTTTCTAGATATATTTTTATTTCTTAAAAGTGTCATTTGTATACAACAAATGACTACACATTTTTACTTTGGTACAGAAAGGTTTTGATGTAGATACAGAATAGAAAAAAAAAGTTAGCTGTCCATCCAAAATATCAAAGAAAACCAGAAAACAATTTATAAAGTCATATGTATGGAGTGTAGCATTGTGTGGCAGCAAAAAGTGGACCCTGATACAGAAACATAGGGAGAGGTTGGAGGCGTTTGAGATGTGGTGCTGGAGGAGGATGGAAGGCATAAGCTAGACGGAAAAAATATCAAATGAAGAGGTCTTGAATAGGATAGGAGAGAAAAGGACAATACTAACACTAATAGAAAATAGAAGAGCATAGTCACTGAGTATGTTTTGTAGTCCTCGGAGTCTTGTTATGTCGTAAATAATTAATACAACGTTATTATATGTATATTATTTTAACACTAACACCACTCGTGTCGTGATACCAAAAATCCAAGAGGTCGAGAGAGGGTAAATGAGTGCGTTTAGTTACCAGAAAGAGGAAATAGGCCATCTGCTAAGACATGACTTTTTCCTCCAAAATATCATAAAAGAAAAAATCGAGGGTAAGCGAGGTATGGGAAAGCCAATACGAAATTACTTTGAGCAAATAAAAGAAAGAGTTAAAGTCATGTCTTACCAAGAAGTGGAGGAGAAAGCCCAAGAAAGCAACGGCTGGTGATTGCTACACCGACAAGAGCGTAGCTTTTAAATGGAAGAAGAGCTGTCAATATCATGACTTGGAGTGTGGTTAATGCGCTTAGCGTTTAATGATAGAAAAATATACAGAGGGACGCCGATGGTGCCAGTTTGATTGTGTTAAAAAGATTCGTAAAGTAAAAAGTAACGTAAAGTTCCGGTAGCTCAGTTAGGAGAGCACCTCTAAGTAAAAGAAGGGGTCGCAGGTTCGAATACTGGTTGCAATTTAGTACCCTTTGCAATTGAACTCTAAATTAATTTCGCACATTTAAAGAAAAATTATATAATCAATAATTATAATAATTAACTCGATCTCTTCATTGAAACCTTATACATCCGGGCTAAGTAGTTAGTCGGTGTTTTCATCAAATCAAATTGTCTTTATTTGCAAGAATACATCTTACCAATGTGTCACCAATCGCTCTCTTACCCTAATCGTCTTCGTAAGGGTCATAGCCCCGCGTTTTGTCGAGCTAACCGGATTACTATATTCTTTTCTTAATGCGGTCAACATGGTATTAGCTTGAAATAAGTATACAAGTGTGCCGATCCACGGTAAGGAAGATTTGGGGTTTAGTGACTAAAGCAACTAAGTAAGTAACATTATAGCGTTTAGTATAGTTTATTATAGCGTTTATTTCTTTCTCTCTCTTAATCACTCCCTCATGACTGAGGATCGTGGTCATCGGCGGATGTGGATGCTCTACACCTAGTTTTCATGATCTGCCTCCACCGGTGTCTGTTTATCGCGTCTCTGATGATCGAGCAAAACTTGGTTGAGGATGTTCTTTCACTTGATCGCTCCAACTGGTTGGACTCCATGTATTTAATCGTTTTTGCACTGACAAATTAAGGTACAATTGGCGAACATAATGCCTTAAGGCATTCTCTACCAGTCAATCATAGGGCCAGACAGAAACGTTGAGTTGGTGCAGGATCGTGTCGTGGCAATCAGTTAAGACCTTGTTAGTATTTTACACATTAGTATTATTGCTGTGTGGGTCAGGCATAAAATAGGTCCACCCTATTTCTTCTCGTAGGTGAAGAGGGGACTAAGGAAAATGCAGTGGGTAGCAGCACCGTCAATACCATCCGATCAACCTACATGCCATCAACCTTCTGCGATCAGAAACCCACCTGCCCAGCGTAGCGATAAGGGAAAACCCCCCTACGATAAGCATAAAAAGGTAGCGGACTATAGGCAAGTCCTATGTTTAGCACTGGACGTTTGTGGCTGAGAGATAGATAGTATTTTTCAAGTTTTTTATTAGATCCACTTGTAACTAGCTCAGTAAGTATAAGGGCCTTACCACACTTAAGGCGAAGAGGTGGTCAAATCACTGAAATCGATCTGTTTTTGTGCAATTTTTTTTATATTATATATAGCATATAGAGATGTGAAAAGTAACTACTCAGGACACATATACTTAATTATGAGTTGATAGGGTAAGTTCGTTCCTATCTGATGTAACTAGGCCTACAAACTATTTTTAAGAAGCAGGTTTTTAAAAATATTCTACATCTTTTTTTCCGCCTGTGAGCAATTCTACATTACCAAATTTTGCACATGTACTTTAAAAACCTTGGTCTACTAACTGATAGAAAGAAACTTAGTCTAATTTGTGTTATACGGAGTTTAAACCCAAAATCAACTTTCGCCTACGACATTTCTACGAAGTCAATGTACTAAATATTTGATCAGTGTCGATCGTGAAAGCGACGTTGCGTGCTCGCGCTACGCCACGGGCGGCGCGGCGTGCGCTTACGCCGTTGCCAGCTCGCTTCTATCCGTAGCGTAGCGATAATGTTTTTGAATTCATTCCGTCAACTGATTGCGTTTGTGTTGTTTTGATGTGTTCTATTCTACGATTTAGTACCAGTATAATAGGGATGATAACTAAATTTAAAAAATTAGTTCGTCTTGTAGATTAATAAAAATATTGGACACGTATTTTTTCTTTTTTTACTAACCCAAAAATAAGAATAAGAATAAGAATAATTTATTTTGTAAAACATAGGTAGGTACAGGGGTGTTTCATAAATTGCTTAGTAACACTATGTTTTGCCGAAAGGCATACAAAATTAGAGAGTGTAGCACGCATAATACAAAAAAAATAGTCCAAATTAATTAATATTCATTATTATTATCATTAACATTATTATCTATTAAAAAATCTTGAGTAGAATAGTACGCCTTTTTAACTAAGAATTTAAACAACGATTGCTTAAACATTTGAATATCCTGCAAATCTCTTATAGTAGTTGGTAGTTTATTGAATATTTTAGGTGCCATTCCAAATATACTTTTATCAAATAGAGCAGTTTTATGCGGTTCGTGGTATATCCTACTCTGCATACGAACACTGTTAAATTTTGCGAACTGGTTCAAATTACTCTTTACATATAAAGCTGTCAAAATAAAGGCGATACATTGAGTCAAAATGTCGCGTGACGTGACTCTTAAGTACAAATTTTACGTAGGAGTGACGTCACGAGCCCCCACTCTTAGAGTTAAACGCGATTTATCTGAGTATTTTTTTATAATTATGTAAAAACGAAAAATACGTGTCCAATATTTTTGTATTATCTAACTGACGGACTAATTAGAATTTTGTTTTTCACACCCCGTCATCATGCCTTTATATCAAGGTACTCTGTGTTTATTATTGTTACGAACTGGTAGTCTTTGAGGCGTTGTTTATTTCGGGGATTTGTTATGTTGTTTTGTATGTTATTGTTTGTGTAATTAGACATTTTATCTTGGTGTTTTGTACGGTGTGAGTCGCTCCGTGTGACGTAATTACTTGGAGATTCTTGAGTTCCTAAAACTGGGGAACAAGAACGGTGGCGGTGGTGGTAATGATAGTGATGTTGGTGGTAGTGGTGGTGTTGATGGTGATGATGGTGGTGATCGTGGTAGTGGTGGTGATGGTGGTGATTATGGTAGTGATTGTGGTGGTATGGTAGTGGTGGTTGTATGGTAGTGGTGGTCGTATGATAGTTGTGGTGTTGATGGTGATGATGGTGGTGGTTCTGATGGTGGTGATGGTGATGATGTTGATGGTGGTGGATGGTAGTGGATGATGGTGGTGGTGGTGATAGGGGTGGTGATGATGGAGGTGATGGTGATGATGGTGGTACCATCACCATCACCACCATTATCACCATCAACACCACCATCATCATCATCATCATAATCATCATTATCATCATCATCATCATCATCGTCACCATCATCCCCACCACCACCATCATCCACTACCATCCACCACCGTCACCATCATCACCATCACGACACAAGCATCCCAATCATCACCATCACCACCATCATCACCACCATCCCAATCATCACCATTACCACCATCACCATCACCACCACCACCATGCACCAATGATCATCCAATCCTGAATACCAGTAGAAACCCCCAGGGTCCATTAGAATCTGGAAAATGGTTGACAGTCCGGAAGCTCTTTACATCCTTCCGAATCCATGATTTAAAATAGGCACAAAAATAATCTTTCTATTGACACAACACATAATTTCAGCAAGCAGCAAGGTAAAAAAAATAAACTGGAATAAAGTAGCCTCAAAACAAGCGCCACCATACTGCAAAAGGAGTCGATAGTTCCCAACTAGTCAATGCGCGATACGACGAGTCGAGAGAGAGCATCTAATATGTACTAGATGGCGCGCGCGCTCGAAGTATTACGTTCGGGCCGAACGAGCAAGGTCATTTCCCCATCTCTTCGCCTTAACGAGTTGCGAGCGAATTTTGTTAGAAAGCGATCACGCAGCGAGTTCGCCGCGACTGGTGTATAGAATACACGCTCGCAACTCGCTAGTGTGATAAGGCCCTAAGTATGTAATACTGGTCTCCTGTTGTGAAATACCGGTAAATTCAGATTTATAAAAGGGCCCTTGTGGCCAACTTACGGAATAAGCTATGTGAATTTGAATATACTTTTATAAGCTTTGACATGTTTCCTTGAAGAACTAAGCATCGAGTGTATACTTAGAAATATGTAATTGAGGTAGGTTGAGTACTAATATTGTAATAGATACGAATTATTTAGAAGAAATGACTGACTGTTGAGTTTGTTTCGGCTTTCTTCTCTACAGTGGTTTCCTGCTGGGAAATGCCGTAGAGAATAAAGATCATTATTTCATTATTTCTTTTACCAAATTAATCAAGGTTGCCCAATCAGCAGATTGTGGTCGACTGGTTGCGGCTAGTCAGCCTTCCTTCTCCATCCCGGAGCGTGTCACTCCTTATAAATCTGTGCGCCCTGGTGCATCCAGCTTGTTCGGGTCAGACTCCGTCCTGGCTGGATGTGGTACCTATGTTCATGTTCATTTATTTTACTAAATTAATCTCAGAAACTAAAGTCTTTCAGCAATTCATCAAAATGCTGAAAATAGCCTAGATACGGTTATGAATCACAACTCCAACCAAACATAAGGTAAATACCCATAAATCGCCCATTAACCGGCTGAATCTTCTAATTGTTTCTGAGACGGTATTGTCTCGTAGGGCCCGCATTGTGTGTTTGAAATATGGTTCAATTATACCTGAGTTATGTTCGCGGCCAAAAATGCGAGCAAATAGGCTGCGGAGTGGCTTTTGAGCCTTGTTTTTTACTAGAAGGTGCTAGAAATTCGTTTACAGTCGAAGAAAAGAGCATTACTCTTTATACGGAAGCGGAGTTGGTTAAAAATGTCCTATCACCATTCTTGGATATCCAGCTTCTGAGACTCTTTGATAATATTCTCTTCTATATCCATGATTATAACCCATTAAAAAAACAAGATTAAACGGATTATACCGCGCATATTATCTCATATGAGTTGCCGACGTTTCTGAAGTTTTGCTTCCGCGTGTTCATGGGATCGATTGAGAAAAGATATATTTTTCCCCGTCAAAGTTAAAATTTTTGCAAACTGCATGCCAGTGCAGACTATTTGATGCTGACTGTACCAAAAATGGTTGAAATCTGTCCAGCTGTGACGTGATTTGACTAAAATGATACATACGCATACACTCATTATTATAAGACTAAAAGGCCACCTTCGTTTGCTGAGGAAGGAAAGAAATAACCTCCTTGTTAATTTCGGAGAAGTCAGGTAAAATAGCTTTCCTTAGGTGTACCTTATGTCCCTAACCTCTAACATTGTTAAAATTCGACCAGCTATTTAAAAACATTTTAAATAAATGAACTTTCTATTCGACAATCCAAACAGTATAGGGTTATTCTAATAATGTCCCCATTTCTGTATCACTGCCCCCGATATTTGGGAGCAATAAATAAATAATAAATATCTGAGACAATGTTATACAAATCGACCTAATCCCAAAAAGCAAAACATGTATGGTCAACAGCAAAAGTAGATGATCATTATAGCTCCTTGTCACTTTCACTACTTAAACGCATCCCAATAGGGAACATGCATGAAATTTCTTCATCGCTTTTCTTAACGAAATATCAAAATACCGTAAAAACTATTACAAAAAGTGAAATTAAAATTAAAATCGGCCAAGAAATACGTATGATATAAGGCATTTTAAACTACTAATTAGACAGCGATTTGACAGAGAGGTCCGGCATAGACTGTTACGTCACAGTCTACTACGGTCATATAAACTCCATATTAAATTCTGTTTTGCTAGAAAGAGATAGAATGAAATGTTTGACGGCTTATATCTTGGGTATTTTTAAAGTTATTTGAAAAATTATTTTTGACTACTGTTTGTTACATGAATAAGCTTTTAATAAAGCAAAAATTAAAAGTCATGCATATTGTATTGTTACCTCAGTGCGCTAAAGTACTAAAATTAGCATCTTCTTTTGATGTTGACTGTACCTATCTAGACGATGATACATCTGTGTATCTTACTTTAAATGAAGCCCTAAAAAAACTACACAAATAAGTATCATATTCAAAAAAACTGACTTTATTCAACCAAAACATCAAACCGTTGAAATATTAAATGAGCATACCAACCCAAACAGTACCCCGTTATACTGATTATACTCCGTAGCCTCCCACTGGCCCACTGTTGGGAGCCGGATGGCACAGCGTTCGCCGGATATTGCTACCGCTCAGCAATCACTGATTTCCGGTTATCCGCCAATAATTCTCGTATCGGCTCGTCAGTCTGTTTGCGCGTTCTGTTGGTTCTACTGTAACTAAACTAGCTTTTTAGAGGATTCAGTTTGATTTAAGGTTTTGTTTGTATTGAGATTTCAGTTTAATGCTTAGTTGAAAGTTGATTTTGATATGTTGTCAATGAAATATTTAGACAACAGTGCCGTGACGTCAAAAATGTGATGACGTCAAAAATGTGATAAGTATATCATCCAATTATAGTCAAAATTAAAGTCCTAACCTAACTATAGTCCAACATAAAATCGGACTATACCCTACAAAGGTGCAAAATGAGTTTTTAATCCCAATCATTATTATAATTGTATTTTTTTTTTCGAATTCCTTAATATGATCATTTATATAATTATTTTCTTTGTGAACCATACTTGACTAGACCAGTTGGGTGGTTTTACGGTTCTTTGAGAGAGGAGGTTCTTATGGATGGTTAATGGAACTTCCAAGTTGCAAAATATGTTGCAACGAGGCACAGTTTTCCATCGGTGGTCAAAATATTGTTGATTTGGCTGCATGTACATGAAGTTCCTGTCATTACATACGTGCCATATGTTTTCTTTGATACATAAACTACAAACTACTTCTGTTTATATGCAAATATGAATATATATCTAAAAAAAGACATAAATTCAGTTTTCTTTTCTCTTCCTTATATGTACCCAAGTCATTATGTATTGTACTGTCTACAGGAAAGGCATTCTAAAATCTGCATAATCCGTCAAGAAACTCAAGTTGAAGGTAATTTAATTAACACTTGATTCTCCTCAATAACTATACTACTACTCAATGTATCTAAGGATAATGGCAACACTTAATTCTAAATCACTAATTTCACCGAACCCACAAAATTTAATCATCCCCCCGAACCCTCCTCATTTCGTCTTTCCGTATAGTTAACCAGCATAACCCTTAAGTAGCAATATCTAAAGGACCCGGGGTTATCGCGAGCACCAAACACATTATCTCTCTCCGTAATCGAGCAAGCGAGTGAGGTCACGGAGGGACGCTCGGCGAATTAATATCGCACTCTGAATGGAAATAGTCGACATCATTACCGGGTCTGTGTACACGACAGACCCGAGCGTACAGTTCAAATTGGTTGACTTTTATTTTAACAGCAGAACAACAGCAAACTTTTTACAAAATATTGACTTTATTTTGATAAAATTTAATTTCTTTAAATTAATCTGCAATTATAACGTTATCATCATCATATTGGCTAGCACTACTATTTATCGCTCCCTTAAACTGAGATGTCGATGTCGATATATGTAATATATATTTGTATATTATGTTTATTTGTATTTTATATATTTATTTATTAGCATCTAGTATCATTGTATGTATTTGTATTGGTCCTTTCTCTTTTTCCTTTTTTCTTTTTGGCTTTAATTTATGATTTGCCTCATCTCCTTTTGCACCACTTACTTACTCATTGGTTGTTAACTTTGCGCTATCTCTACTACCTAAGGTTGTCTGGAAGAGATTCGGTTTTTAGCGATAAGACCACCTGTTGTTTACCATTTCTGATACTGTTTTAGATTTAAGTTTCTGATGTTATTTTCTTTTGGTGTGCAATAAAGTGTATTGTATTGTATTGGCCGAAAGAGAGACACTTTTGAAGAAAGTCCTCTTTCTCTTAATGAACGCTCATGTAAGATTATATTACTGTAATTATACTCATAACATAAAGCTGTACTTTCCAAAACCAATTGCCGCAGCATCACGGCAATCTTAAAAAAAGAAGGCTCCGTTGGTTAAGCCATGTACATTGAATGGACCCTATAAGACTACCACAACAAGTGATACTCGGACAGATCACTGACGCTAAAAGACCGGTTGGACGTCCCATGCTCCGATACCAGGATCATGCAAACGCGATATGAGTAGTTTTGGGATCAATATAAAAAGATGGCAAAACCTTGCCGAGATGAGACCAGAATGGCGCCATTCCTTGAGAAGAGGGATGTCAAAGCATGACAAAGCATGGCTGGACCGCCTGAAGCAGAAAAGACACCGCATTTCTGCTCCAACTCCAAATCCAGACCCCCGTTATACCTGCGACAGGTCCGGAAAGGCATGCCGAGCTCGTATTGGACTCTACAGTCACCGAAGAAGATGCGGAATCTGAAGAAGATAGTGACACCCTTTACAGTCGCTGCAACAATCATCCGTTACGGATGTAGGGGCCAATGATGATGATACTCATAAGTCTGTTATTAAAAATAAAATTAATTTAGACTCAAAAGACAAGATGAGAGCTGTTGAGTTACCAATTACCAACTGTCAACAATTCCTGCTGCTCCTTGTGCTCGGCTGCTCGCTCGCTTTCTGACTGGAGGTGGAGGCACGTGGGGATGTTATTGAAGCATTATCGAAAATATCCTAAAAGTGCATTAAAACTTGTAATATGTAAGATTGGAAGGTTTATAATATACATATTCATTTAAAATTCAATTGTAACAATCTAGTAAATCTACAACGTACAATAAATTTAAAAAGACATCTACTGTTTACACAATTTTAAGCCTATCGTAACTCATAACTCAGAAATAAAATAATTTTACAAATTAAATACGATTATAACCTAATACTGAACTATAAAATTAAAGCTTAGTAGTTTTCGCATTCGTCTTCTGTATGTCACTGTCTTCAACAACGTTACTTACAAATCGCTCTGCTAAATGAGCTTTTGCTAAATCTGCGTCCTCTAAAATTTCTGCGTGTCTGATACAACTAGCCTAATTTTCTGTTGTCACATTGTCAACAGCCTCGTGTAGCAACGTTCCAACATCAGCAATTTTAGTTAGTCCGTGCTAAATGAAATTTAATCGCACGTAACTATTATCATCATCATTGTATGTAATAAGTGTAATTTGGTCAATGCTGACAATTTTTTTTCCCAAGCTCCTGATAGGACTGTTTTTTTCATCTCCAATTTTTTTTTGCATATCTCTATATCACGAGTTATACATTATACAAACATGAAAAATCTAAATATGTTTCCTCAAATAACAAAAAGGACTTAGGTCTCAGCACGCCACTTAGTCGCCTGCGCGGTTTCCTGCCAATGATTGGCTTGAATCTTGAGCCGATCTGGCTCAACAAGGTCTGCGCATGTCCAGGATTGTTCAGCGATACTTGGCATAACCCACTGGATGATGACCACGGAAACCGATCGATTTTTTTTTCTTTTATTATTTGTAGGTTTGTATGTGTCGTAGTGGCTTCATCACGCCAAAACGGCTCAACGGATTTCAACTAATTTTGGTCCATGAGTAGCTGTGAGTCCACAAATGGTTATAGTATACTTTTTACCCGATTACACTGAAGTAAAAAATAGGGTTATGACTATTTTCTCTTCCGCGAACGAAGTAGTTCTGTATAAAATTAATGTTTCAGTTATAAATATGACAAATAAAAAAGGTTGTCTGAAAGAGATCGCTCTTTAGCGATAAGGCCACCTAAAATCTACCGTATTTCATGTCGAAGTTTTGTTGTACTGTAGTAAAGAATTTTTGTATTGTATTATAAAAAAATCAAGATATTGATCAGGAAACAGGAATTTCATTTTTCAAATATGTAGTATATGGTAATAATAGTTGATTTATGCAACTGATACATAATGTTAGGCCTTAAAACACGAGAGTAGTTTTATGACACGAGCATTAGGGATTTTCACACGAGGTTTTAAGGCCTAAATATATACAGATGCATACGCTTTATAAACACACATATCACAAGTACTCTAAGATGCGTTCAGAAGCCGTCGGGATATTTCACACATCCTTGTTTTATTAGCATTCTGCGTATAGATTTAGTAGCCAACTACGGACAAGCCCCCGAAGTCACCTTACAAATCCCACGGCAGCCCCTCAATTTGTGATGGATGGAGCGATCAGCTTTTTGCGTCCTCGTTGTACAGTCGACGTGAATATGTTACGTATAATTTGTATGCGGGGAGACGGGCTTTTTTGTCGATTAAGGTGCAACGCTCGTAGCTTTCGGGAGAGCTGGGCGGATTTGAATTTGATAGTTTTTGGATGTTTGATGGGGAAAATTGACGTGGTTTTTGATGTAACGTTAGGATTTTCAAACCACGTCTCTCGTTTATTTGGCTTGTTAAGCTAAAAGTTTTTTTTAACCAATTTAACCGTTTCATGACTGTCACCTTTTTTCAATTTCAGCGATTATTCGATAATGCTAATTGTATACGGGACACCAA